>OZ007588.1:398616613-399943085 GCA_963931845.1 Maratus michaelseni
GGCAGGAACAGAGAAAAAATAAATGCGACTGCTTAAATGTATGTCTAAGTAACCAATAATATTATTTCATGGCTTGTGGATATAAGCAGAATAATGTATTTTTGTGTAAATATGTATGAAATATTTTTTAAAGAAAATTTTAATTATAGAATAATATTGGTTCAGAAAAATCAGCTCTTTATTTAAAATTAAGTTGCGCCAAGTCTGATTTCATTGTTTTTTGCTTGGGCAGGAGCAGAGAAAAAATAAATGAGCCAGGTGCAAGCCGATCTTTTAGCTTCTTTCGGGCCAAGATAGATTTCGTTCAGCTCAGGTCGGGCCTAAGACTGAAAATTTTGGCCTGTGCAGACCTCTTGTTTGTAGAAAATTTCGGATCTTGAAAGCAATTAACGCCATCTGTACTGTCTTAAAAAAAATTACTCTTTGAAAATTTTACAATCTGACTTTACTGTAAAAAAAAAAAAAAAAAAAAAAAAAAAGGGGGATTATTTTCAGCAGCACATAATACAGATAATGAATTTCACAACCTTTTAAATGTATAATCGGCAGATTATATACAGTAAAATACATTGAAATATAGTTCAAAGTCTGTTCATTTGTGCGTATTATTATTATTACAATGGGGGAGGTTGATTTTTTAATTTTTTATGCTTTAAAATTTATTGTATTTGTTAATAATGATGAAATTTTAAAAATAGAAGATGACACCACTATTTATTTATTTACTTTTGTCATTGGATTAAATTGAAACAAAATAATATTCTAGATTTTCAATTTTATAAATTTTTATTATTTAAAGTACCCAAACAATAGAAGTTTTCAGTTAGAAATCGAACATAAATAATGTTGTCATCTTTTATTTTTAAAATTTGCCTATTATTAATAAATATTGGCATTATAAACATTCCCAGAGGTGGGTAATTACACCAATCTGCTTGCCATTGGTGAGCAGATTTTTTAATGGGCCGAGTGAATTTTTAGATAGTCTTTTAAAAACTGTAAATTACATAAAATATACTAAAAACTTTTATATTATTTTAATTGTTGGTTACATTTCTCATTTCTAAGAGTTGGCGCAATGTAAACATGGCATTAAGTTCTATTCAAGATTAAACTTTTCTCTGTTGTATATCTTTCTTAATTTTATACAAACATTTTATAAAAATGTTACCACCAAAATACACTGTAGTAAACAATTATTTTTACAGTTGCATAAATTTTGACTGTATGTTGCATCTTGCTGGCTGGTAAAAAAAATCTTTGATTAATAAAATTTTATGAAGATTTCCCACCCTTGATTATTTCTTAGAAGAAAAAAAGTTTGTTTTTGAGAGTTTTTAATAAATTAGATATACAACAAAATATACATCTTATTATGTTTTATTTTCATATTTTATGTATTTTTCTTTTGATTCATGTAGTTTTCCTGATGTTATGATGCCATCATATGCCATATCAAAGTGGTCATCTTTATTTTTTATCGTGTTTATCATAATTCATGTGTACTTCTTGATGAATTTGGTGAGTTCATTATTATAATAGACATAGTTTATTTATTTAAATCAACAAAATTTATATGTATACTAAGTATAAATAATGCTGCAATATAATATTTACCTGAAAAATTTTATAATACTAAATTGGACTTTATATATACTAGGGAATAGAACCCAGACTTTCCAGATTACAGAGCATAGATGAAAACCACATTTCTCTAGCTCTACTATAAATTTTTTTGTATTTAATATATTTTTTTAGATTGTCCATTAACACCACCAAAAAGCATTTTTATATTAAAAATATTATAATATATTCAAATAAAGTTTTGAAATTTGTTAAAAGCTATACTTTCGTATTACCCGGGTGTCAGAAGTTAATAGCCAAAGAAATTGCCAAAGGTTTTGCTACTTACTGAAACATTTTTGATTTTAACATTTTCAATTGTTTACATGTCTGTTAAATTCGTGTTTCATTTGTATTATATTAACATTTGTTTATTTATTTATTAATCATTAAAACGCTTTATCTTAAAACAAAAGAATATCTTATGTATCAATGGAATGACCAAGTGCTGAGATAAAAATTCTAGATTATGGTATAGATATATTTTTTCATACTGATGATAAAAATTATTTAGTAGAGATGAAACTTTGTAGAATAATTTCATATTTACATTGATTTGGTTTTGAGAAACTCATGAGATGTGTAGATTTATTTTATTTTCAGATGTTAGCAGTTGTGTATGAGACATTTACTCGCATGGAAAAGGATAAATTTAGAAAATTGCTTCTTCATCGTCGCAAAGCCTGTCAGCAGGCTTTCAGTCTTTTGGTCACCAGGAATTGCCCATGCCAAATGAACTTTAGGCATTTTCATGGCCTAATGAAACATTTTAAACCTCGAAATAGTAAGTTAGTTTTTTAAATCTTTTAGGCTCTGTTACATGAATTTCACTTTTCAAAGAGCTTTTATTTAAAGTAGCATATACTGATAACTGTTATTAATATAATCAAACTTATGACAGAATTTGCTGTAGACTTAAAAAATTGTGAATAAAATTGACTTGCTGGGAGTAAAACTGAAAGTCATTTTTTAAAATGAAATCCATTCCACATAAACCATTTTGTGTAACTGTGATTTGGCATAATTGTCTGTCTTTTCTATGATTCATTGTGTGTTGTCTCCCTGTGGACATAAAGCTGTCCTGACAAACAAGGTAGTAGTTAATGATGTATTTACTTTCAACCAAGCATATTTTGTATGGTTGTTTTTTGTTCTGTTCTTTCTATAAGTTAGAAAACAGGTTGTTGTTTTTCCCCATGAATTTGTTAGCACATTAAACTTGAAGTCAATAGTCAAAATTTTAGTGCTTATAAAAATATATTAGTTAAAAAGTTTTTATTATAGTAGAGCTTTGTTTATGTGTTTCTCATTTATGAAATTTTTACATTTAAACATATTTTCTTTGTAATCCCAATTCATTTCTATTCATTTTAATAGGAAAGACCTTCGTTTATACAATGCGTAATTTTGTTTATAAAAAGTTTTTTAATGAAATGTAGATAGTGCCCCCCCCCCCCCCCCCGTTTAAAAAAAAAATATCAATTGCGAAAATTAACAGTAACACTTTACTCATTGAATATCTTGAATATGAAAGCTTTAGAATGAAATGAGAAAAAAAGATAAAATGGACAATTACTTCTCTAACTTCAGTCTAGTAACTCTGTTGGTTGTCAACCATATATTCTATTATCACATAAAAATCTTTCTTTATGAGTTTGTGGCCTTTAAAAGAAAATGTTTTATCTGCTGTCATTTTCATGTTGGTCTTTTCAAAGATTTCACTTTAAAGTTAAAATTTTAGTTATATCAGTGGCAGCTTCTCTATTGGTGCACAGCATGTGAACTCCCAAAGAAAAATTAAAAAAAAAAATTGACAAATTAAATAAACTAATTAAAACGCATTTTCCAATGTTTGTTAATATCTGCTTTATTCATTTACCTCCCCTCCCCCCTTTATTTTTTAGACATAACGTTATTATACTAGTGTAAAATAAAGAAAAATTTAATACAAAGCATCTGGTCTTTCATGGATTGTATGTGCAAACAAAGAAAGTTTCTTCAAAACCACTTTATGCAGATGGAAGCAGAGAGATGAATGTGAGAACACATCACACATAACTCTCCATTTGCTTAACCTTTAGTGTGTTTTGCTTAAGCTTTCATTTTTGTCAGTTTCTTTCTTGTTTTCGTCCAATTTCTCCTTTAGTATGTAATGTTCTGTTAATTTTTTTAAAACAATTACTAATCTGTTTATTAATTTTGTTTTTATATTTATTGTTGTTCTGCATGAGAACTCATAAACAGCTAATGTGGCACCTACTAAAATCAGTATTTCAGAACTAAAGTAATTGCATTTTTTAACATTGCCACTGGAAAGAAAAATTAAAGTATTTAAGCAACGTTTTTGCTAAACCTGATCCAGGGGAGGAAATCCAAAACTAGAAATTTCAAAAGGGAATTCAAACCCAATTTATATGAGAAATGTTAATATGGATATTTGTAGATGTAAATTAACAGGTTGTTGTGTTTACTCTGTCTCGTGTTTGCAAAATAAAATGCTGATTCAAGTTGGGTATGTTATAGGGTAGCTGATTTTTTAGATCTAACTAATAAATAAATAAATAAATAAAGAATCATGAATGCTCACAATCACATTTAAACGTCTCATTAGAAATTAATTTGCTAAAAAAGGTACTGTTGGAAAAAAAAAAAAAACATTTCCACTAACTTTGCAACAAATTATCCTAGAAGAAAGTTACTGGTACCAAAAAATTGGAAATAAAGTCTACTTTTAGATGATGTATATAAAATTTTCTTAGGGGGCCATCTACACATCAAAACAAACCCAAACTTTGTTTTTTTTCAATGGTAAGACCCAATTTTGACAAGATATTTTAAATCTTCACTTCAAACTATACCTAGATACCAAATTTCATGAAATTCCTACGATTAATTTCAGAGATATTAATTATTTTAAAATGAGCATATTTTAGGGGTTGTATTCAAATTGAAGTTCGGTACTCGATTGTTGAAATGGTACAGAATGACTAAGTCACTTCTATTAATGTATTATTTCTTGCCAATATGACCATTTTACTCACTTAATATGTTTTGGCTAATGTTATATATGGTAAAATCCTTTTCAGTATTCATTTTATAATGTTTACAAGAGTTGAATTATCTGATTAAAAATATATAAGTTTATCTGTGATTGAAATAGTTTTCGAATATGTGAATGTGATTGGAATTTTATAGGTGTTTTTATAATGCTTTTTCTCAGATTTTGAATATATTTTACTTGCTCTTTTCTAAAATTACATGTGAAGAATATCGAAGAATACAAAATTTAGAATAAAAAAATAGTACAGAGGTGGGCAAAATACATCGAAAAACCATTTTCCATACAAAATACAAAATACATTGGTTTTAGAACCTAAAATACAAAATACAAAATACTTTTCAAATTCTAAAATTTCAAAATACAAAATACATGTATTTTCAAAATATGTTCAAAATACAAAATACATTAGTTTTAATTTTAATTATTCTGCATTGTCTTGCACTACACAAAAATGTTTTAATTGCAATATCATGGTATAAATAAAAATAATGGTATATATATATATATATAAATGGTATAAATAAAAAAAAAGGTATAAATAAATTAATAAATTTTTATCTACTGTATGGACAGGTCCGGAAACAAAAAAACAAAAAGAGAGGTCTGCACGGGCCGAAATTTTCAGGCTCTGTCTCAACCCGACCTGTAGAAAAAAGTTTGAGGCCCGACCTGGTATAAAAGTTAAAAGTTCGACCCAAGCCTGACCGTGTCTGTACAAAAAATTCTTTGGCACGACCCCGTATAAAAGCTAAAAATTCGGTCCGAGCCTGGCCCCGGCTTGTAAAAAAAAATTATTGGCCCATATAAATGCTAAAAGTTCGGCCCAAGCTTGGCTCGTACAAAAACTTAATTGGCCCGATTGAATTTCTACAAAATATAATTTTATATGCTAATGAGGTTAAAAATTCTCTTGTACGAGGTATTCTGAAAAAAATATTTATTTTAGCTATTTTTCATATTTATATTCTTCATTTTTAAAAAAGCACCCAGATCTGCGAAGTACAGGCACAGCCATTCCAAAATACTGCCCTCCCTATATTTATTTCTGTCGTTTCCCATGTAAACCATATTAATTTTTTTATGAATCTCTATTTGTAAGCAAATGCTTGAGTTGTCATTAATATCATTAATCCATATTACATGGTTTGGAGGCTTACAAATGTGAAAAAAGCTATACAGAAAAATCTTTTAATACGGAATCGCGTAGGAGCGAAAAAATTACGTTATAGACAAGTTCCCACCTTAGCTGGTACATCACCTGTTGACCTGTTGTAAATACATTATATTCTTTTCACACGTATTATTACATTAATTTTGTATGAATGAACATATTTTTCCGTATAAGACAATATTCCATCATAGACAGGTTTATTTTCACAGGTTTTCGTGTACTGCAATTTTATTGCCTAGAAATATATGTACTATTCTTCAAAAAGTATAAATTAAAAATTTTAATTGTTGAATAATAAAGATTTAAAATATATACATTTTTTGCAAAAATTGTTGGACCGGCCCAAAATTTACTGATTTTTGCAAGGGCCAAGCCGGGTCAGGGATTTTTATATGATGTGGGTCGAGACCGGGCCTGAAAATTTCTTCCCATCTAGACCTCTAGGAAGAATGTACAGGTCTGACTCGGTCTGGAAAAAAAGAAATCAGACCCGACCCGGCCCGATTCTGCAGGAAAAGTAAAGCCCAAGCTCTGAAAAAAGTGATGAACAGACTCTATCGATCTCGGTATTGACCTGAAAATAGTGTTTTGGTCTTACACCAATTATCACAAAAAATATTATTTCGAAGTATTTCGAGTATACATATATTTATATCTATCGCGTAGTGGGATGTATCACAATTAATTTCCTTTCATTAGGAGTTATCAAGTATGTAATATCCATCTTTTCACGAGTCTAGGCAATAACTAACCGCATTACTCTCCTAACATACTTTAAAAATGCAATACTCGGGAAAACTCTGGACGATCCTATTTGTGTATCACACGACAATATTTTATAATTTACATAACAACATTAAGAATTATAAAAAGCATTCAGCAAAAATGTTTCGGCAGAAGATAAAAATCCTTATCGTACAAAATTTGAAAAAAAAAAAAAAAATGCTTATGTTAACTTCCAGGAAAAAATTCAAAGACTAGACAAAACAGACAAGCATGTATTTTCCTGTTGTGAATCAGTAATTTGCGGTTTAAACACAAGTTGTGGTTTAAATCAGTTTCAAGTCTGGTACGAACAGTCTGAAAAATAGAGAAATGTATTTTGAGTATTTTGAAAATACAAAATACATGGAAAACTAATTTCAAAATACATTACCAAAATACTTTGGTTTTATCTGTTTAAAATACAAAATACAAATGTATTTTAAAAATGTATTTCAAATACATGTATTTTCGATACTGCCCAGCTCTGAAATTGTATGTATGAAGCAGTATAAGGAAACAATGTAGAAAAAACCCAGACAAATTACTTTTCAGTCTGAATATAAATCTTAACTCAATTGCTAATGGCATATTTTAAAAACTTTTTCACCACATACATAACACATATACATTTATAAGAAACTTTACTTCAAACATATAATTAACACAGAAAAAATAAAATAGGTTTAATAAACTGGAGAAGAAGCTAAAAATTCAGTTAAAGGTAACAAAAATAATTTTTAAGATTTTTTTTTCTAAGGTTTATTTTAAAAAAATGACCTTTGTTAATTTAAAACTAAAAGTAAAACTAATTTACATCACTGACATAAAATTATATCTCATGCAAATACGATTTACGTAATTTTAATTAAAAAAATCTAAAAGCAGACACAAAAAAAGTAAAATAAAAAAATCAATTATGCTTTTCTGCACATCATAGACGGTCCCCTTTAACCAGCATCTTACTTTTTTTAAGCATAATTTTAAAACTACTTGGAAGAAAATTTTTAAATTTTAAATGAACATAAAACAGGGCATAATAAATATAAATCCATCAAAGAATTGTAACTCATAATTTTTTTGATTTATTAATTTCATAATTCATATTATAAAATTATAAAAATTTCAAATTCAACGTATTTATGTTTGGGTTTTTTAGTATTATAACAAAAAAAATGGCACATTAGGATTATAATTTCAGGAGATATTAATAAAAATATAAAAATGTAATTTAACATTAGAAGGTCTAATTTTGAATGTTTATAATTCAAAAACTTATTTTCCAAATGACTTGAAATTTGGTATCTAGGCATAGTTTGAACCGCAGATTTAAAATATTGTGTCAAAATTGGGTGCTGTCATTGAAAAATACCAAGTTTTGCCTGGTTTTGATATGTAGATGGCCCCCTAAACAAATTTTATATACATCATTTAAAAGTAGACTTCATTTCCAATCGTTTGGTACCAGTGACTTTCTTCTATGATAATTTGTTGCAGAGTTAGTGGGGAGTGTTCAGTTTTTTTTCCCCACGACTGTACATTTCATTTGAATGTTAAAAACACAATGAGGAAATTACCAAAAATAGTTATGTTCTTTTAAAAATTGACTGCATTTTGTTTTGCAGTGCATTTGAGCTCATCCTTTGAGGACTTGATGAACGTGAAGATTTAATAAATCAGGGCATTTTCAGAAGTCATAAAAAGTTTTCAGCATAACTTGATAATATATTAATTATAAAATCCATATAAAAAAATATATGTATTGTAACATATAACAATTTAAACAGAAATCAATTATAGAGACTTCAAATATATGATTCAGCTCATTCTGTCCAGTAGTTTTTGAGTTACATTTAAAGAACTTCACACTTTTCAGTTTGTTTTGCAGCTATTAAAAATGAATTTACTATTGGGAGTTCAAAATTGTATGTCTGCATAATTTACTAAACTACTACACCAAATGGCTTTCCGTTTGGTATCCCAAGGTATAATTTTCCGAATAATCCAAATACAGTAGAGTCTCGAAAATCCAAGGTAATTGGGGCTGACATCACCTCAGATTACTAAAAACTTAGATTTTCTGAAAAAATAGAAAATTATTATCATTCATAATTTTACTCAATTAGGATGACAAAGAATGTACATACCTTTATTCCTTTTGAAATCATATACAAATCATTTACTTTACAATTAAAAAAAATTTCAATTTTTTGCTGCTTTTACACGCTTCTTGATGCAATATCTAGCCAACGCTTAAAAAGCATAACGTCAGCAGAGATGGCTCCATTTTGCTGTTCTACATATTTTAAAGCCAGTTCTAAAGATGCAGATCCTTCACTATGAGAGATTTTTTTTCAAATAGCAGAGAGTTGTTTTCTTCAATATCATTACATTCTTCCTCATCTTCTATCATTTCTACAATAGTTGATTCAGTTATTTCCAGCATTTCATCACTGTTTAGCCATTCTTTAACATCATCTGCATTACAATTTTCACAGCCAGATACTTCCTTCATCAAATCTTTCAAAACAATGTTTTCACCATCGTCGTCATTAAGATTCTCAATGGATGTTACCACTTTAGGTAAAAATTTCAACCACGATTTATTCAGTGTTGTAGATTGAACTTCTTCCCAAGAATCAGATATCCAGTAAATAATATCTCTCATGTTTACACTCTTCAAAACGTTCTCAATACTTTCATCATCAGACTGCATTAAATGTTCCAACAAATGGTGTCGATATCTTTTCTTTAAATTCTCCAATACACCCTGATACAGTAGCTGTATTAAACTTGTAACGTTGGGAAGAAAAAAAATAGCATGAATTTCCCCACACTGTATCAACTTTTCTTCATCTGGATGAGATGGAGCATTGTCCAAAAACAAAATTGCTTTGCAAGGTAAATTTTTTGTTTCAATTTCTTTTTTGTTTCTGGAACAAAATGTTCAAAAAACTATTTTTTGAAAATTTCTCGATCCATCCAGGCACTTTTCTGATTTGTGTAATTTACTTGTAGCGCTTCTTTATTAATGTTTTTTAATGCTCTATGTTTGGTAGATTTTCCAATCACAGTGAGTTTCATTTTATGAGTTCCAGATACATTGGCACATGCTAAAATGGTTAATCGCTCCTTCATTTTTTTGTGACCCGGAGCTGACTTTTCATCTTTTGAAGTAAGGGACTTTGAAAACAACATTTTGAAATTCAAACCAGTTTCATGACAGTTATATAACTGATCAGGTGTAAGTTTTTCAGTCAGTATAATATCGTCAATTCGGTTCTGAATTGGCTGCACTGCTGACATATCTGCCGAGAGTTTTTGGCCGCAAATGTTTAGTTGACGTACACCATAATGTTTTTTCCATCGGTATAACCAACCAACGTTTGGAGTGAAATCTTCTCCTTCTTTGAACTGATTTCTAAAAAATACAGCTTTTTCCTGAAGGACAGAACCACTTATAGGAGTTCCTTTGTTGCGCTGTTGAAAAAACCAAAGAAATAAAGCCTTGCTAGTTTCTTCATACTCAGATGTTCTCATTGACTTTCTTTTTTCTGCTGGTGTCTCATTGCACTTCTGTGAACAAAACTGCTCAATTTTTATTCGATTGCGGCGCCAGTCACCAACTGTTACCTCTCCAACACCCAAATCAGTAGCAACGCTTTTTATTGTTTCACCTGAATCTAATCTTTTTATAGCTTCTAACTTAGTTATCATAGATACAAATTTTCTCTTATTTTTTCCCTTCATTTTTACCATGTGCAGCTTTAGTCCAGTAGAAATAGTGCAAAAAAGGGCTTTGCCTTACAAAAATTCGGGTAGTTCTGATTTTTGGATATGTTGTAAAGCTTGGCCCTCTAATAAAAAAACCACGTTTTTGACCTTCTAAACCTTGTGCATTTTTCACAATATTGAAAAAACCAATATTTTTCGACACTTTTTTCGATTTTTCTTAAATAACTCGGTTTCAGTGCATTTTACAGAAAAAGCACTTTCACCATTTTGTAGAGCATAAAATTCTCTACAACATGCAGTATTCATGTTTGTAAATTGTCCAAATAGAGGGTGAGATAAGGAGTCGGGAAAATAGGGTAAAATTTGCAAAAAGTTCAAAAATCCACAAATAACGTTAGTTTTTGCTTAATAACCTACTTTTAGTACGTTTTAGAGACAAAAGTGTCATTATAAAGTTTGTAAAGCATGAAGTAGTCTATAAGTTTCATTTATTTTAACCACAAATTGTATTATTCTGATTTTTAGAGTCTATTATAGATATTTAATGATCTAATAAATGAAACTTATAGACTACTTCATGTTTTACAAACTTTATAATGGCACTTTTGTCTCTAAAATGCACTAAAAGTAGGTTATTAAGCAAAAACTTACGTCATTTGTGGATTTTTGCACTTTTTGCAAATTTTACCCTATTTTCCCGGTTCCGTATCTCACCCTCTATTTGGACAATTTACAAAAATGAATACTGCATGTTATAGAGAATTTTATGCTCTACAAAATGGTGAAATTGTTTTTTCTGTAAAATGCACTGAAACCGAGTTATTTAAGAAAAATATAAAAAAGTGCTGAAAAATATTGGTTTTTACAATATTGTGAAAAACGCACAAGGTCTAGAAGGTCGAAAACTTGGTTTTTTTATTAGAGGGTCAACCTTTACAACATATCCAAAAATCAGAACTACCCGAATTTTTGTAAGGTAAAATGCTATTTCTACTGGACTACTTAACCCTTTAGCGGGCGGTGTCCACAAAAAAGGACACCTAATTTTAATTCCAAAACTGACAAATGGCACCAAGAATATTTAATTAAACTTTTACTTTTTTAAAGTACCAGATAGTAAGCAGGTTTTTATTTTCTAATAAATTCGTTTTAAAATTCTGGTGTCAGTCCATTATTTCATCATTTTTCAAACAGACTTACTCCGCGCCGGAAAGAGTTAAAGCAACTTGCACCGATCGCTTTCAACAGTAATGCTTCTTCAAAAAGATAAGGATAAGGAATATGAAAAAAAAACTGACATTGAATTTACATCAGAGCAACTTACAATGCTTCATGGAGTACACCCCCTAGCGCATAAGGGAACTTGGAAAAAGAAAAATCTTGTAGAACTAATTTAGGAACCCCTTTCAAACCAATCCCAACTCTTAGCTATCTGCCTGAACAAGAGAACAAAGGGTGATGGGTGACTCAAAATGGCAATAACATTCCTTCCAGGAAGAAATGAAAGGAACTAGCACTCTTTCGAGCATAGAAAAAAAATACGGCGAAAATTTTATTTATATTTTTGACGCACCTAATTAAGTGGAATCTATATTTCTGAGACTTGGATTTTCGAGACTGTATTATATGATGTAAAAAATTGATGTTTGTATTGAAAATTTCAAAGTTTGTTATAATTTCAATATCAACATGACCCTCTAAGCTTGCTTTAAAAGAAAACATAAGTTAAAAGGAGACATAATTCCCAGTCGAATGGCTATTTTAGTTTTTCTGTGCGACTATTTGGCGATTAATATGTATGGGCTAATTTCTCTCTTTTTATTTATTTTTTTTTTTTTAGGGGAGGAGGGACTGTACTTTCTTTTGTAAAAAGTAAAAGGATAGTTTTTTCACCTATGAGTACTTGTTTTGTTTATTTCGTATAGTTTTTTTTCTTATAGTTTTTAGTAGCATTTTTTTTCTAACTTGTTGTAACACAAATGTATTGTTAACCTGTATGTCATGTTGTACTGGCAGATTTTATTTTCACAATTTTTATATTGTGATTGTGAACTCCCATTAAAAAAAACCATGAACCACCACTAAGTTATACATTTTTTTATTCATTTACTAGCTGACCCGCCCGGCGTTGCCCGGGTCTGTGATAATAACCTTAAATAAACCCCAAATTTGTATTATTTTATATCTTTAACCGATTTTGTATGAATTTATATTTTTAATGACAAAATCGGGAAAAAATACTGATAGTTAGTGATAAAAAGGCTTGTAAGAAAACCTTTTCTTAGATAGGGTCATTTCATAGTTAAAAAAAAAATAGTTTTTGCTGTCCAAACTCTTTGAAATTTTTAATGGTTATAAATATAATGGTTTTACAGCCCGTGTAAAAATTACATCAGAAGTATTGTTATCTAGCTGTTATATCTAGCTATGTAGCTAGCTTCTCTTTTTTTGGTTTTCGCATAAAGTCCCTTAATATAACAAAATACATTAGTTTTCTTTGTCCAAACCCTCTGAAATTTTAGTAGTTTATAAATATAACCGTTTCCAAGTCCTCTATAAATTTTCATGAAAATATATGTTTATTAAATAGTGAAAACGTTACCCGAAGCCGAGTGTGGGTGCACAAAAACACCCCATTATTATGTGTTTTCATCAAAAATTTCTGATTTTATTTTTTTTTAAATATTTCTTTTTGGCCAAACATTTCAAAATTGGTCTAGGTGATGTAAGTCTGGTTTACCGAGATGCTCTAAAAAAATTGTGTCGAAATACGGACGCTTAGTTTCTTTTAGCATAAGAAAAAAAATGATCTTGGGAGGCACAAAATGGCCTGTGTTTGCTGGTGTTTTTGAAATAGTTAAAATTCATATTTTTTAAAATCAATTATACCATCGATTAAAAGAAGCTTTCGGCTTTAAGAGCATATTTTTGGTTTGTATCTCTAAAATTGTGTTGCCACAAGGAGGAAAACTGCCCTTTTTCCCAAAATGTTTTTCAAACGGTTAACTTAAGTTTATTTTAAATTGAGATTTTTTCGAATTTTTTTTCTCTTTTAACACATAAGAGTGCGATCTTTCAAAATATGTTTTTCATTTTTAAATAAACCAAATAGTTTAGTCGACAGAAGTTAAAACAGAATGGTGAAATAAATGCATTCTTCATTCAAATGGTTCTTTGTTTCCGTCCTGTGTGTAAATTAGGTTCTGGGAATGCACTAACGCGTCTGCTGACTCGGAAACTAAGAGATGAACATTTGATGAGTTTTTAATTAATATCTAGGCTAATTATCAAAATATTAAAATTCTGAGCCTCAGGCGCATCAAGACCTACCTTGGACTACCTAAATTGAAATTTTCAGATCTCTAGGGATGCTAGATTTGACTAACCATCGCCGACAGACACACAGAGCGAAACTTTCTTTTATTAGTATAGATATGTTGCTATTTAAAAGTCTCTTTAAAACTGTACAACTGATTCTTTACCATATGTTCTTCTGTAATGTATCCCCTAGAAAATCAGCCCAAATCAAATCATTTATTTTTTCAGTACAGTATAAGTGGCTTTGTGATTACTGAACAATTTTTGTAATGCTCATTGTCATACTAAACTTGATTATATTTAAGATTTAAATTTTTATAATTAGTAAAAGTGTGTCATATATTATTCAAGTGATAATTGTAAAAAAAAAAAATCTGATTTTATTTATTGTATTACAGGTAAAATGGATAATTACTTATTGTTCAAAACATTAGATGCACATAAAGATGGCTATCTCACAATACAAGAATTTTTAAATGTGTTTGAAGCTAGTCCTTTAAAGTGGAAGGTATTATTACCATTCTGTTTTTTATTATTTCAAAAATTTATAAATTCAGAAAACAAATCAATATTTGTTCTGTCCATGTTTATTTTATTATATTTTTGATACTATATATTAAATTGTATGTCTATATTAATTTGCCAATCTTAATTATTTTTGCTCTAAAAAATGTGCTTAGATTATGTATGTGTAAATAAAATATAAAAAAAACTATGTCAACACAATAAAGTTTAACATATATCATAATATAAGTTTTATGTTAAAAATTCATCAAATCAAAATATGTGCCAACATAAATCATTGAAACACAAGAAATGGGAGCCTTATTGCATAAGTATGTATTTTGCCAATTTTGAGTTAGTGAAATCCAGGAATTTTTTTATAAATGATACTAATTGTCATAAACATAAGGGATGAATCCAAACAAAAACTGTGGCTTCTTTAAAGTCTTTTCACAAAATTTCATTTAATAAAAGAAGCTCCTTCACAAAATTCCTTTTAATAAAACAGGCTTGTTCATGAAATTTCTCTTAATAAAGAGACCCTTTCACAAAATTCCATTTCATAAAAGAGAACTCTTTATTAATTATTTTTATTTTGTTAAGATTTGAAATGTAATATTTGCAAACAAAATAACTTAATCTGGAATGAAAACTTTAAGCAGGATGATATAAAAAGTTGTTATTAATAAATATTTGGTTTGAATGTGAGTAACAGGATTTGACCTTTTGTTTCAAAATTTATTTTCCACCAAAATGACTTTTTTATTTTTCCACAAAATAGGGACCCAAGAAAAAAAACCCTGCATATAATCCTGAATATAGTAAATCTATACAAATAAAAGGAAGTTTCACTCTGTGTGTCTGTGTATCTGTTGGTGATGGCTAGGAAAATCTAGCACACCTAGAAGTCTGAAAAATTGGATTTAAATAGTTCAAAGCAGGTCCTGATGCCACCTGCGGGTCAGAATTTGAATCTTTTGATAATTAGCCTAGATATTAATGAAAAATTCATTAAAAATTGCATAAAAAATGCCATCATTTTTACCAAAATGGCTAAAGAAAACAACACCTGTTCTTGATTTGCAAGCGGAAATGAACAAATTTGAAAATTTTGACTAATTAGTGAATTTTAAGAAAACTAATTAAGATATCAATTTAAAACTTTCAGAGCATATGTAGAAAAATTTTCTGCATCCAATGTTATGTCATAAGACAAACATTCCCTTTATTCATTTATTTCAAAAATTAAAATTTACATTTCTTATTCAAAAATTTATTTATTTTATTTTAAATTAAAATTATTTTATTTCCCATTTTTATTTTTAATCCGTAATTCTCTTTTTTCAAATGTATTTAATTATCAGTAACTGGGATTTAATCTACTTTTATTTACTTTCATAAAAGAGATGCTTTCTTTTTTTACCATCTTCTTCCAGACATTTTTCAAATTTCTATCTCCAGTTGCCATTTCAATTATTTTGACCTTTAAGAAACATAGATGGTTTGTAGTATCATAAAAGCACAGGCAGCATACTCCATACGCTGAGGCCCTTTAAAGCCTGAATATCAACTTTTAATGATATTATTTTTTAATGCAATGTATAGTAATTGTATAAAAGTAAATCGCATCAAATTTATATTGAAAAAAAAGTTAAGAAAAGAAATGGAATAAATTACACATACATAAAAGGCATATTCTCTATGTCAGTGGTGACTTCCCAATAAAAATAAAAGCAAGTAGAAAAAAATAAGAGCTTTAAAGATTGGTTTAACACTGAATAAGTGTTGGAGGGGGGGGGGGGGGAAGTTAAATGAGGCAAAGGTGTTAATTAGATAATTATTTTGGAATTCACAGCTGTTTTTTCATTGAGTGACGTATCCAATATGCCATTCATGTTCTTAAAGGTTAACAAAGATGAGGAGTAATTCAAGACAGTTCTCTAGTTAAATTCCTACTATTAGCTCACACTCTCTCTCTCTCTCTCTATATATATATCTTGTTGGAATTTTCAATCATTAATAAAATATTTTCTATTCATCCATTCAAGTTCAAATAAATTTTTTTTAACTTGTACTGGATGACAATTGATGTTAATACAGTTTTTTCAAATATTAATTCATTAATTAAATTAAATTAATTAATTTTAACTTTTATATGGGAGAAAAAAATTTATCCCATTGTTTTCATAAATGAAATGAAAGATTTATCTCAAATTAGTGATGCCAACAAAAAATAAAATACCACAACGATGATTATAAAATAATGTTCAATAACGATAATGTGGGACATTAATGCTTGCACGGGTTTATTTTATATATTTATTTATTTTTTATATTGTTTATAAAATAAACGCTTGTTTAATTTAACTTTTGCAATATAAAATTATGCAGGTTTAATAATTTGTTATGCAGTGGAATTAATTACAATTATGAAATTAACTACATGTTTCATCAACAATATAGTGGCTATCTTTGTAAGGTGATCAGACTTTTTGCTCCCAAAGGTTGTCATATTTTACAGGCTACTCTGTACTAGCTAATTATGTTGTAATAATAACAGAAATGAATTCTGGTAAAATATGTATATATAGGGTTTCACAAAATTTCTTAATTAAAGATGTATCATTAATTAAAAAAGATTAAACTCTGGTGTATAGGAATATTAAAGATGTCATCTAATGTAATAATAATTTTTAAAAAATTGTCAATACATCTTCAGAAATATAAATATTTAAAAAAGCATCATAATAAAAATAATAAATAACAATGTATTTCAAAAATAAAATGGTAATTAAAAATGTATGTGCATGATTTGTCATGACTTTTTTTTTAGTTTAAAATATTATTATTTTTTAAATTTTATAATATTTATTTTTGTATAGCCAAAAAGACATGATGATTTATGGTTCACACATTTAACAGGAACTGCTTTGAAAATTTTTACAGGTATCTATTTATTTTTATTATTTTTTTCAATGAGTGCATGATATTTTTAACTGTGCACAATATTAATTATACAATAATATACATTTTTTACTCTTTTAATTTTAGGCATCCATAAATTCGTAATGTTTCAAACAACAGATTTCATTGTCAGTAAGTGTACTTCATCTGTTTAGAACTATGACCTTTCATTTGAGATAAATTGCAATAATTATATATATTTTATTATATTAAACATAGATATAGTGGTTACTGCAAATGGAGTATGGCAAGTTCTTGAAGCAGCTGATGCATTTCGTAAGTAAATTAATCTAATTTTTCAAGTATTCTGTAAAACATTAGAAGTGATTGCTTTTAAATAATTAACTTCTACCTGAAGAATAATTAAATGCAAAATTAATCTATTTTTATTTAAAGTAATCAATACTGAAATGATTACATCGAAAAAAACTGTAATCAGTAACTTTTATTTGTGAACATGTTTCCTATTTAAGCAAATTAAATTTTATCAGCATAATAAATGGTTTTATTATTAGTCATTATAATTTTATTCTTTGCCATATTTCCTTTTGTCTGAAATGTCATATTTATATGGATTATTATAAATTATAAAAGTAAAAAATCGTTGTTAAATTTAAATACTTATCTACATTAATTAGAATCTTGCACAAAAGCAAATATCATCCATCCTAACCTTGAAAAAATTTTTTTAAGTCAACTCGATCAGCATCTGACAAAATAATCATCAACTCCCAATTCAATGTGAAATAGTTAAACTCGAAATGAAACAAAAATTAACGGCATGATTTAAGGGGAGGTTTTTCCAAAACAACTTGATTTTTAAGGCATTTTTGGAATCTTCTTTCTTTATTATTATTACTAGCTAACATGCTTAGCATTGCTTGATCTGTAAAAAATCGCACTAAATGCAAAGAAACCACTAAAAATCGCAATAAAATATTGCAAAAAATTAAAAATCGCTGCATGCATGAATTCCGAATAAATTTTATTGAAAAGAGAACAAAATTTACTATATTTGTCTAGATGATTGAAACTGGATTCCTTTTATTAATGTAGAAAAATCACTGCAAAACACAAGAAAATACCGCTATTATCGCATAAAAAATCACACAAGACAAAATTTACTACAATGGGCTAAAACATTGTAACCGGCATTTTTTCACAAATGTCAAAAAACATAGAGGACAAAATTACTATATTGAAAAGGTTAAAAGAAACAAGATTCTTTTTACAAATGTCAAAAATCGCCACAAAATGTAAAAATTGCTAAAAATTCAAAAATTGCAAAGAACAAATTTTTTGCAGACTAAAACATTGTTTGTAACCTGAATTCATTGATAAATGTCAAAAAATCACCATGGAATGCGAAAAAACATTACAAATATCCAAGTACAGTAGAGTCTCGATAATTCGAGGTGGACGGGACCGGGCTTACCTCGAACTATCGAAAACTCGAATTATCGAAATCATAAAATTTAATTAATAAATAAATGAAAATAAAGCAATTTTTAAATTTCAGTCTATATTTAAATGAAAAATGTACTTGCAAATTATTACATTACTGCTGATAGCAACAGAATTTATTATATCTTAAATTAATTGTCAATTGTTTTTTGTTTTGACACATTGCCCCGTTTCCGTGCAGCTATATCACACCATCGTCGAAGCAGCGTATTGTCGGCAGGAGTCGATTCAGGCTATTGTTCCACGTATCGCATGGTGGACTCTAGTGCAGCAGGCAGCCCCTCGCTGTGACTCATTAGCGGTGTGAAATCTGTCGGATTCTGGCAGAATCCATAAATTCTAGTTGTTCATGATTATTTATCCATTCCTCCATAACTTCTGGCACAAAATCGTAAAAAGAAACAGTTTTTAAATACGTCTTGAGTCATCCAAGCACTTTTTGGTTCCTATACATAACAGGCAGTGAAGATATCGAAACATGTTTAAATGCTCTTGGCTTTGCAGTATTTCTGATAACAACAAGTTTAATCTTGTGATTTCCTGAAGCATTTGATGCAGCAAGAAGTGCTAACCTCTCTTTGATTTTATGTGACCTAGAGTACTTTTCTCTTAGTTTGACGCGATTGTTTTAGATGGTAGCATTTTGAAATTAAGGCCAGATTCATTGCAATTATAAAGCTCGTCGTTCGTAAAGTTTTCATTTGTCACGATTTCCTGCAATTTCTTGTAAAATTGCACGGCGACGGCCTCGGAATCTTCAGATAACTTCTCGCGAGAGACCTCTAGTTGCTGGATACGATGCACTTTTTTCAACTTGTCAAACCAGCCTACACTATCAGTGAAGTTTTCACTACTTTCTTCAAATTATTTTCGAAACAGCAAATCTTTTTCTTGAAGAATCGGACATGAAAAAGGGCATCATTTTTTTTTTACTTTGCTGTGTAGACCAACATATAAAGTGCCTCAGCAGTTTTTTCATACTCACACTTTTTTAAGGATTTTCTATCCAAGGATAAATCAGAGCAGCTGTTAGTAAAAACGCTTCTAGTTTACTTCTGTTCCAATACGTTCGTAGTAGACAAAAGGAGTGAGTGGGGTGGGAGCTCGTTGTACAACTATTCTCTGATTTTCTCCAATTTTACCCGGCGTGATCCCCCAGACATATAGGAATAATGCACCCGTTTTCTTTAAGAGGGTGGATTTCTATAAGTGGCTTCGGGGTGCACAGTTGACATATGACCCGTCGAACAACAATAAAAAATAGATACTTGAATTTTGTGGTGCGAAATAATTCTTTCTCGTGTTGCATATATGTTGGTCATTATTTGGAAGCTAAAACTGATTTTTTTTTAGTAACTCGGACTTATGGGAAACTCGAACAATCGAGACTCGAATTATCAAGACTCTACTGTATTCCAAAATCACGGAGAACAAAATTTACTACATTAAGCTAAAAGTTTGAAACCAAATTCGTTTAATGAATGTAAAAAAATTGTCATAAAACATGAAAAAAAACCGCAAAAAATTGCATTCAAAATTGCTAAAAATTCAAAAATAGCAGAGGTCAAAATTTATTATAGTGGACTAAAACATTGTAACCTGAATTCTTTCTTGAGAGTCAAAAAATCGCTGCAGAACGTGAAAAATCGAATTAAAAATCGCTAAAAATTAAAAAATCATAGAGAGCAAAATTTACTATGTTAGGCTAAAAGTTTGAGACCAAATTCCCTTTACTAATGTGAAAAAATCACCACAAAACACAAAAAATCTCTAAAATTCATGTAAATTTTTTTTTGAAAAATTTAAAGATCACACTGTACAAATTGCGAATAACTTTATTGAAAAGAGAACAAAATTTACTATTAAAGATTAAAACCAGATTCTGTTTACTAACACGGAAAAATTGCTGCAAAACGTGAAAAAATGCTAAAAATAACAAAAAATTAAAAAAAAAAAAAAAAACTAATAAAAAAAAATCCTGAATTGGTCTTTGAGGTGCATAACTACAGATATAGAGGTACTTTCCTGCCAAATTTAGCAGTTATGCGTGCAATGGCTTCTTCAGAAGACAGTACACAGGCAGACACACTCACAAACTTCTATCTTTGTTATTATAGATTATTATTATTTGTTTTGTTTTAAATAATGAATATAAGAAAAAAGTTTTTGGCTTTAGATTTATTTAAATTTTGTCTAAGTGTATGAATGTTGTTATAAAAATGTTGATATTTTAATCAAAATTAAACTCCTCCAAAGTTCATAACACTTTCATAAGCACATAACACTTTCTTGCTTAATCTTATTTAGTTGTAAAAATATTGCTGTTCAAATTTAAAGTAGGTTTCTTGAAATATCACAAACTCAAATTGCATGCTGGAAAAAAAAAGATCTTTTCACCTAGAAAGATGAAACTCTGTCAAAATCAGGAAGTGACTTTCAGAAATGAATTTTTTTGAAAGGTTTAATAGTAATATTTGTTTAAATCGAAGATGTATTTTTAAAGCTGAATGCATGCTCGTTAAGTCTGTGCCATTTGTTTTTCTGTATTTCAGTTAAAAATTCAGGGAAACATTAAACATTGGGAGGGAAAAAAAAAACTGAATTTACGAAAGTGACTTATGAAAATGAACGTTTTTGAAAGGTTATTGATACGAAACGTTATTGATATTTTTTATAACTAGAAGCATCGTATTACAGGAAAATGAGCATGGATATGGTTTAGTATCTTTTTGTGTATTTTAATTTCCGAAGCCCGTGCAGATTTTTAAACACTACAGAAAAAACTGAAATTTGTGTTAATGACTTTCACAAATGATTTTTTTTTTAAGGGTTAATATTCTTAATTTCTAAATGTGCATTCAATAGGAAAATAAACATAGATATAGTCTGGCATTTTTTGTTTTTTCATATTTTGATTTTTGCCTTGGACTATCTTCTCACAAATTTTCAGACCACAAAATTCAGTAGATTTTTCTAGTAATTGCACACACACACGAGACAAACTCTTTTCTTTTATTAGTATAGATATGAAATATGTGTTTAATGACTCTCTAAAAAATTGGTGAAAAAATACTGATATTTAGTGTAAAAGGGCCTGAAAAAAATGTAGCAGGAGGAGAGAGATGTTACCAATTTAACTTTTTAAAAATACATTTCTTATCAACCAAACTCTGAAATTTTTATGAGTTATAAATATAATGTGTCTGAAGCCTCTGTATTATAATTTTCATGCAAAAACATTGATATTTAGTTATAAAAGGGCTGTGTTTTTTTCCTATTTTTTTTCTTTCACATTGGGTGAAAGAAAACATTAATATGAAATTACATTACATTACATGAAAACATTAATATTGAAAACATTAATATGAAAAACAAAATATTTTTTATTGTCCAAACTCTTTGAAATTTTTGTGAATTAAAAAAACAAGTGCAGTCAGCTTGATCCAAACTTGACCCCCCCCCCCCCCCCCAAAAAAAAAAAAAAAAAAAAAAAAAACTTCAATTAAATAATTACAGATTTTATTTTTCATATTGCATACTTATTAATTCAATTTTTGTTTCTGATAATGCTTCTGTTGCTTTCTTTTCCCTTAATTAATGTTGTTATTTTATAGACAGCAATTCAAGCACAGATATGGATATTTATTCATGGGTTTCTATAGGCTTTCTTACATGTAAGTACAGAATTATCTTCCTTATTTTGATTATGTTTTGTGTTTAATTGGGATGTACAATATTTTCAAAAATTATTCTCCTGTATTAACATATGCAAAATACAAATGTAAGAATAATGAATCTGATCTAAAGTATCTCTCTTATCCTATCTGAAAGAAAAAAGATTTTTAAACACTTGTAAAGTTGCATATTATTGTTATTTGGTTAGATTTTATCATTTTACAACTTGTATTAATAAACTTTAACATTGTTGCATTTGAAATTATTTTCATAATTAATTTTGCTATTTATAATGTTCTTGTATCATTTGTACATATGTTTGATGAATTTTCAAAGTGTTGCTGCTTAGTGACTGAGGCTGCAAAATGTATGATTGGGAAAAACACAGATTTAGTGGAGTTACTAAAGAAAAATGGTATTAAATCCCTGGCCTGCATATGTATATGTATTAATTATACATACATACATATTTAAATAATATATATTAATTGGCTATACATATTAATTTAAAATAGAAATAAAATTAAACACAAATTAAAATGTACTTTTTTTGTTATTTGCACGTTTAAAAAATGTTAACAGCTTAATGTATTTTTGTAATATTTCAAACATCTTTCATGGTAATAATAAAACATGACTTTAACCAAGTCTAAATTACTAATAGCATAATTTTATCTATAGATACTTGTTGTTCATATACATTTGATCAAATATGGAAACTCATTAACACAGTTAAATGTACTTTTAAAATTTATTATTTTATTTATAAATTTATTTAAAAAGCTTGTTTTTGTAAAATATTAAGAATTTACATTTTATTCTTTTATACTGCATACTAAATTGACTTTCTCTAAGCCAATGGTAAGTTAATATTTCCATTAAAATATAAAGAAAATTCTTTACTTCTACTATTCAGTGATACTTTTATCTTTTCTTACATTCAAAATTAATGATCCCTTCACAATACGTACTCTCCTCCATAATTAAAAATGAGATACCTGCTGAGATATCCCCTTGTAAAGTAAATTATACTGTGAGGAGTTTGTGTTGCTATTGGTCAACAAAGTTGTAAAAAGTAGAAAATACATATTTAACAAAACTTTTAATAGTTGAACCAGTATATGCACAACACATTATGTTCTACAACTTTCTCCACACACATTAAAAGTACATGCAGAAACTGACACCAACAGTATGAATAATCTTGAACTTCTCCAATATTTTGTATTAAGTGTATTTAAGGCTGTTTTTTAATTTAAATATATATATATATATATATTACTGAACAATGTAAAGTTTTCTAACATAGTCACAAAATCGTTTTTATATGAGCATGAAATTTACAGACATTAATATCCAAGTGTTTCAGAATCGAATAACATTTTGCTATTGTCATGATAAGTTTCATGACATTCTCATCGCATCGCGATGTCATCATTTTATTAGAGTATAACTCCGTATTTTTATTATTAATTCTAATATTTTCCCTCAAAATTTAATTAATGTTTTATTTCCCTTTTTCGGCATTTATTCTTAACTTTTATTTAACGCATATTTCGTTTCTTTCCAACGCATCGTTCGTGTTTTGATTTTATCACGACGATCGGTTGATTGGTTGCTCTCCACATCGGCTCAGTAATTCACCCGTCGCTGGAATGCAGATTCTATCGGGACCGCGGGCCGATGTTTTCTTCGTATGTCACTGTGACAAGTTTATCGCTCTTTTGGCATTCGGCGCGCGCGGCTGTTTTGGCGGTTTGCTGTTTTTTCATCGCCAAGCGCGCGGAGCCGGTTTTTCACCAACCACTCTTCTCCAGTTACGTTAGGGCAGCCAGCGGAGTAGGTTGTTTTCTTGAGAGGTTTTCCCAACTCCTCGGAGTTGCACCAGGGACTTCCCATGTCCCGTAAAGTAAATTAAAAATAGTTTTTTTCAAGATGATTTTTTTTGTTTGTGATTCTTTTTTTTTTCAAATTCACGGCACATCGACGTACCATGTCACGACTTTTGAAGAAATCAAGATGAGTATTTCATAATTCACTGACGCACATGGTCTTCATGAATTTCGGTAAGCTTGTTTAGTTTATTTTTTCTAAGTGTACAATCAAAGTTTTATGGAGAACATAGCGAACTGGAACCTGTGGTGAATGCAGTTTTTCAAGCATCTTTAAATTTAAGAAAAGTAAATATGCCACGATCAAGTAGTATCCTTAAATTATAATAGAGCACGTGGCCCAGCGATCGTTCCAATATTCTCGCAACGTAAATACCATAATTAAATTTAACAAACACATTTTATTCAATGTCACAAATTTATTTAGATGAACAATCCCTTTTGTGATAGCTATAAATGTATTACATCATGAATTGTAATTGTTACTCAATGGAGAGCTATCCCTAACAGTTGTGTCTATAAAATTGGTTTAAATCATCAACTTTGACACCATTGTCTGAAAGATCCTTAGATTTTATAGAAAATTCTTTTTGATTTCTTAGTATCTGAATCAGAATAGCAGTAAATTTTGTGCAATTAAGAATGAAAATGGCTTCATTAATGCATCAGACAATGATTAATTTGGATTTGAGAAAAGCATTGAATAAAAAAAGAAAAAAAAAAACATTATCCTGAATTTATTCAGCTAAATATCCAACAACATTCGGCCAAAGTATTTGGCTAACCAAATATTCTGCAAGAGGGATGAATACCTAATATTAGTCTAATATTTATTACATCCCTATTTATTGAACTTGCAACATGTGGGAAAAGGAGAATTGGGAGGTGAAGAGGTATTTTGTCTCCTTAAAAAAATGACTTCATCTGTTCTTATAATGCTGAATTGATATTGCGCTATAAAAGGTTTCTGCAGAAAAATACAACAAAAATAATCACTTTGGTTATCTAAACAACTAAATAAATTGAGTAAACTCACTCTTCTTAGCATTCTTCACATGATTTGCAAAATTCTTATAATTAGAGAGCAAGAGAAATATTTAAGTTTCCATAATTGAGAAAAGTGTCATCTCAGGGTTGTAGATACCCCCTTTTTTTTTTTCAAGGAAATTCCTCAAAAAGCAAGATCATGTTTTGTAACCAATGACAAAAAAAAAAAAAAAAAAAAAAAAAAAACTTTATAAAAGAAAGACTAAAATAATGTTTTCTGTGGATTTTGCCGTTGGTTAAAAAACATGATCTTGCTGTTTGATGAATTTCCTTGAAAAGAAAAAAGGTATCTACAACCCTGATGACACTTTTCTCAATTATGAAAATGGTTTAACTTGTAGTTGCTTGTTTTCTCCCTCAATCATTTGCAAATGTCTCCGCTCTGGTTTCCTATTCTACAAATTCCTTTGATATATCTCCAATTTTTTGTGATAATAAAAATTTCTCTAATGTGTGATTTGTCTATTAATTGTTCATGATCCATAAACTAATCTTCAATATTTAGTACACAAATCATAATATGTACAGCCAATGAAACATATTAGATCAATATAGGGGCACAAAGCTTTTCCTGGGTGAGGGCGCAGCCACTGTTGGGCTGACTGGACTACTTGGCCAGTCTGAGCCTGATATTGTGAAAATTTATCATTATTTGTTTTCTGTGAACTTACACTATTGTATTTCTCTTTCAGTTTACACCATTGAAGTTTGCTTGAAAATTATTGGATTAGGCTTTAGTGAATATTTTAGCTCAAAATGGAATAGGTATATATTATATATTTTTATTTTTAATTAAAAAAAAAATAATAATAATGAATTTATTCTGAAAAAAAAAATACTTTGCTAATTTTATTATAGACTGAAGATAGATTAGTAAAATCATTGTGCTACTCTTGCTCCAATATTAATGATTTCTTGTAATATAAAAATAAAGAATTTTCAGCATCTTTGCTATTTGAGATTACTGAAGAATGCCACTTGTATTTTATTTTTAACCGACTTCAAATAAGAAGCAATTTTACCTTTTGCATGTTAATTTTTATTATATGATTATGAAATCATGAAATTAATACAGTAAATAATTTGATTTCTTCCTTTTTTAAAAAGTACATAAAGCAGGTGGACTGTATTACTTTATGAATCTGTCCTGTTTGACAGAACATATTCTTAAAAAGTTACTGTTTTCACTTTATTCTATCATTCATTTAGATATATCATTCATATTTTATGTCCCCATAAAAAATAAACAAGAATGAAAAATCATGCTTCAAGCATAGATTATGTAGTACTTTCCAACGCTTCCAAAATAATTTTACAAAACATACCGTTTAATAAGCTAAAAGATAACATCTAAGTAAACAATTTGGAAAACGCATAACATATTTAAAAACATAATTTCAGGAATTTCCAACAGATACAATATTCGGGAAAATATCCGAATACTTTTATTCAGCCCTGTATAGGATCTATAGATTTGTATATATACTACATAGGATGCTAAATTTTAGTTTAGTTAGGAAACGCGTAGCAGAGTTTAAAATTATCTGTGGCGTAACATTTCAGACACGTTGCGTTGAAAAGGCTGCCCACATGCTAACACGTGGTGACGTGATCACAAGTGAAAAACCGCAAAATATAGATATTAAAATAAACCCAAGGTCTCACGCTCGCTATTATTTTTGCAATAGACTAACACATTAATTAAAAGAAGTAAAAGGAATTCTCTCACCCAATTTTTTAGCAGGAACGATGTGATGCACAAGTGACGCTAAAAAAAACATGGTAAAGGACAATTTTTATTCCCATTCATTTTTAAGTAAATAACTCACACCACAAATATCTTGATGGTAACAAAAAAAGGATGATTTTATTCACTTTGTGAAGATGTAGATTGGTGAGGGACTCTGGTGAACATCGAACATCCCTATGATTGAAACGTTTTTGAGAGGAGAAAGCCTCCCAACCTGCACTAGGCACTACCAGGACATAACTGATTTTAACATCGGCGCGAAGTGCCGACCCGATCGTCCTTCCGATATTGACCGCGATAGTGCCGACCGCGATCGTCCAATAGCGATGCGCGGAAACGGAGCGAACTCCGAAAGGAAGCCAACTGTTGGCGTGCGCCAAAGAGTGATAAACCAAACGCAACGCACGCTCCTTGGCGAAGTACGTAGGGCACATTTTGCCGGGAATGAGGGAAGCGGTGAGCCAATGACAAATGCTTCATGAACACGAGGGTTTGCCGCGATATACGCTATGAATGAAATGCGAAATATCGGCGTTTTGCCGAAAGCAAAAATGAGAAAGAAATATCGTAGCAACACAGCGGATACATTAAATTAAAGATGATTAAAAATGCTGACACGGGAAAATACAGAGTTAATTAAAAACTGAAAGAAACATATTGCAATTAATAAATTTAGAGATTTAATGGGAAATTGAACACGTGCGATCGTACCCATCGTGATTGCGCTAAAAATGTTGCGAGTACCTCGTGACATATTCCCCCGAAAACGGAAAATTTGAAAAATTTAGACTGGGAATGTAAAATTTTGACAAGGAAGCGACCATTTTACATGGGCGAGAAAATTAGGAAAAAGGAAAAATTTTGCATGAGAAGGAAAAATTTTACAAAATTTTAAAAAGAGGAATTCGAAGCGAATTTAGCAACAAATACGAATTTTGATTATGAATGAAATTCCAAAATTGCTGAATGTGGGAGTAAGACGAGTCACCAGAGAATACACGGGATTAACAAAGACGACTATACAATAAGTCGTATAAATGACACAGTAAATTTCTGTTGTAAATGAAATAAATACAGTAATATACACCTAAAAAAAACAGCACATTATTACATAATTTCAGTGATGCATATTAAAAATTACCTTCTGTGAGACAAACACAATTTCATAATTAATTTGACATATTAAGATTAACAATTATACTTCACCATTGGTAATAAAAAACTTCTTTTAACCATAGAAAACATTTTAAAAGCATGACACAATTAGTTACATGTAAATTCGTTGGGAATAACACTCATTTTTGGAATAATAAGTAGATTAACACATTAATTGATAAAAATGTCACAAGAAAAATACATTATGTGCAATAGTAAACAATTTTTAAATGTGAGGAAACCAACTGTCATTGTATTGACAGTGATGAAAAAAAATTTTAACTTTCCAACTATCAAAGGTTGAAAACAAAGAGTTACAGTCGAAGCACCTTATAACGAAATCGAAAGTGCTCCATAGATTTGCTCGTTATAAAGTGCTTTCGTTAAAACGTTATAACGAATTAGTTCGTTATATAGTAAGAAATCCAACTATCCGGATTAATGTTGTCTGAACGTAATCTGATTATGCATAAGTCCGGATATTGGAGATAATCATAAAAAAAGTCTGTTTATTTCTTTAAAATCTCTTAAAATTGTTTTTGTTAAAAAAAAAAAAAAAATCTAGATCTCATGTATTCATGTTAAATTAATGCTTCACAGGAAAAATTACTTTTACTAGAAAGAGTGAAAAGAAGAAAAGCGTTGATTTAAAAAGAAATTTCAAGATAATTATATTTTTACGAATGTTATACGTACAATTCATATCATAAAATTTTTATTTTGTGATTATTGCTCTGGATGACTGGATTTCAGATAGAGTTTTGTTGTATCATTTTAACGGTATATGTATAGTATATATTACTATGCTACACATGAAAAAAAAAAACAACTGGGCAAATTAAAAAATATATATATTAGTGATTTAATTCTCTTAAAGGAAACTTTTACATACCTATATTGGTTTGAAGAATGAAGTTAACAAGCTGTGCTTTCTTTTCTTTACAGCATTATCTAATAATGTAAGATCTATTTTGTCAACATGCATATTAATTTCATTCGCTAACAAGTTTTTATTACGCATGTAACACACAATTTTCTGTAAATACTCGAGTGCATCAGATGGTAAAAGTTTCTGGCAAATCCTTCTTGCTCACTGACACTGCCATCAGACAACTCATATTTAACTTTTTTTTTTTTTTTTTTTTGGCGCTATTCTCTTTATTGAACATTATAAAGTATTTATCAAAGTTATAAAGTGATATGCTTTTTCATGCAAAATACTTCCACTAACGGGATTTTTTTGGATCTTGCATCTTTAAACCATGAAAATGATACTTCCTCCACATCTGCATATTTTGATGTACGTAAACGTTTAAACGATAAGAAAACTGCATCCTTTTCGAAAATTTTAAGAATTTCTCGATCTTTCAATATTGTGCTGAGAGTGCTAATCCTAAATTTTTCCCTACATCGCTTTTTTTTTAACATAATTCTGGGAAGCATTTTATAATTTCGACTTTCTCTTCTAAACTGAACCATTTTCTTTTGTCAGACACAGCCAGCGTACAGAGTTTTAAAAATTAACACGCCATAAATTTACAAGCAAAGCAAATGTCAATGAAATCAGTCATCGAATAAAAAAGAACGTAATACAGTTCTGCTAAGCTGTCGTCTTTCTGTCTGTCTTAAAACACTGCCTTCCCCCAAATCTCTCCTGGAACTATTGAAAATATGTGATTGGCCGTAGAGAAAAAGATTGAAGGTTATGGCATGGGGGAAAAAACTAGTAATTAAGAAAAAAAAAATATTTCCCGCGTTAAGTAAAAAAAAAGTGAAAAATTCGCTATATCGTTTTTATTGCACTATTCATGCTCGAATTCTTTTCGTTATATCGTGCTTTTCGTTATAAATATTTCGTTATATCGTTTCGAATTCAGTATTCTTTAACATGCAGACCAACTAAATGGTAATGAACATTTCGTTATATCGTGCTTTTCGTTATAAAGTGCTTCAACTGTATGTGCAAAAACACATTGGAAGGCAATACTGAAATGAATGATTGAAAGGCCGTGATCGTATAGTGGTTAGTACATTGCGTTGTGGCCGTAATAACCCAGGTTCGAATCCTGGTCACGGCACCATATATGGCGTAACATTTCAGAGACGTTGCGTTGAAAAGGCTGCCCACGTGCTAACACGTGGTGACGTGATCACAAGTGAAAAACCGCAAAATATAGATATTAAAACAAACCCAAGGTCTCACGCTTGCTATTATTTTTGCAATGGACTAACACATTAATTAAAAGAAGTAAAAGGAATGAGAAAGGAATTTCTCTCATCCAATTTTTTAGCAGGAACGATGTGATGCACAAGTGACACTAAAAAAAACATGGTAACGGACAATTTTTATTCATAGCACAGCCCATTCATTTTTAAGTAAATAACTCACATCACAAATATCTTGATGGTAACAAAAAAAGGATGATTTTATTCACTTTGTGAAAATGTAGATTGGTGAGGGACTCTGGTGAACATCGAACATCCCCATGATTGAAACGTTATTGAGAGGAGAAAGCCTCCCAACCTGCACTAGGCACTACCAGGACATAACTGATTTTAACATCGGCGCGAAGTTCCGACCCGATCGTCCTTGGCGATAAAACCACGATCGTCCAATAGCGATGCGCGGAAACGGAGCGAACTCCGAAAGGAAGCCAACTGTTGGCGTGCGCCAAAGAGCGATAAACCAAACACAACGCACGCTCCTCGGCGAAGTACGTAGGGCACATTTTGCCGGGAATGAGGGAAGCGGTGAGCCAATGACAAATGCTTCATGAACACGAGGATTTGCCGCGATACGCTATGAATGAAATGCGAAATATCGGCGTTTTGCCGAAAGCAAAAATGAGAAAGAAATATCGTAGCGACACAACGGATACATTAAATTAAAGATGATTAAAAATGCTGACACGGGAAAATACAGGGTTAATTAAAAACTGAAAGAAACATATTGCAATTAATAAATTTAGAGATTTAATGGGAAATTGAACACGTGCGATCGTACGCATCGCGATTGCGCTAAAAATGTTGCGAGTACCTCGTGACATTATCCTTCTGGAGTTTCTGTCAGTAAACGGAAATGTGTTTGCGAACTTTTGTGCTGCCCTGTATAGGATCTACAGAATTTATACACAACACGTAATAGACAAAAAGCGAGTTAAAATTAAAATCGCGTTCAGCAACTTAAAACCCACTTCCAGGAATTATTGTTAACAGACAGTAGAGAATTCTTTTGTGTGTCCCTGTAAATGAACGATGACTGCTATACACACACTATTCTGTAGTAAGCCTCTTGTAATGCACCTTAGTAATATATATAAATTTCAATGCGTTTAAAATAGTGAAACATTATTTCAGAGTTTCCCCCGGGTTTAAAAAGGGGCAGGGTGCTGCTGGTGAAAAAAAGGGCACTTTTTGGATTTTTGAGGGCACTTTCCAGATTCTTGAGGGCACTTTTTTTAATTGTTAGATGTATTCTTTTGATTTTTAAAGCCACTTTTGATATTTCAAAGTCAAAACACTCTTTTTAAGACAACATTGAGTCACTTTTTACTATGAAAGCAAATTTTTTAATGCAAAAAGGAGAAAGGGAACTTTTTTTACTGAGGGCAAGAAAGGTGCTAATTATTTCACTGGAGGAGGCAAGAAGGGTGCTAATTCTTTTTATGAGGGGTAAGAAGGGTGCTATTTTGTAAACCAAAGGGCAGGCAGGGTGCAGCACCCTTCTGAAACAGTCTGGGGGAAACTCTGATTATTTAAATAAACCGCAGACGATTTTTCTCCATAGACGTAATGTAACGGAATTCTTTTGACTGTCCCTGTAAAGTAACTATAAGTGTTATGCACACCCTATTCCATATTAAGCTTCTTCTAATGCACCTTAGTGATATATATAAATTTCAATGCGTTTAAAATAGTGAAACATTATTTAAATAAACCGCAAATGATTTTTCCCCATAGACCGCAATGTAACAGAATTCTTTTGAGTGTCCCTGTAAAAAAACTATCAGTGCTACACAGTTCCGTTGAAATAGGGAACATGCTATAGATAACGACAATAACATATAAAAATTGCAGAGCAATCCGAGTATATTTACGGGAGTTAGAGCACGGACAGACGGCAAACGGCAGACAAACCGAAGTCATAAGTACTTTTCAACTAGGTTGGAAAGTGCTAAAAATCCTTCTTTAACTGCACCTTTTAAGTAACTTTTTACATATATTGATTACAATAAGCATTTATATCATTAATTTTACTAAGAAAATCATAATATGCATATAAAGTATCAATTTGGAAATGAATAAGAAACATTTGGTTGTAGGTTAATTGCCTTCTAAATTTTTTTTTTTTTTTTGTTATATAGTGTATTCATATATATTGTGCATCTCCCAGCTTGTGCAATATAATGAGGGGCTACTGTGATTTAATAAATGTGTTTTCATTAAAAACATAAGATAATATTTTAATAATATTAAGCAGTTTTAAACAGCATTATTTTAGCATTGTAATTTGGCATATTATATTCTTGAAAGCTTTTTAATTAAAAATACCCTTGTTGTCAAGTGTGATTTTGTTTGAGTGTACATTATCTTATATATTTAATGACACACATGGAGAGAAAGAGATGGAAAGATATAGTTCTATCTTTTCTGTTAGAATATTCATTCATAAATGTTAAATTTTCATTAACTTATATTAAAAAAAAAGGTTTTTTTTTTTTCATCTAGGTTAATTTAAAATGTAATATCATTCAATATTTTTATCATATGCAACTAGATTATGCAAAATATTTTTTTTTTAGGACAAAAGTTTTAAAATGTAAACATAATTATTTGCAATATTTACACAAACTATCTCTGGTTTAAATAAAGATAATTTGATATTAATGATATAAATTTTAAAAGTTATCAATACTTTCATCATTTTTTTTTCTCTCTGTAGTTTACAGAAATTATTAACAGTTGCTGGTAATTTTTGTGTTTAAATCAGCATTATAATATTTCTGAAATGTATTTATTTTATGTGAAACTTCATCATCAGCATAAAAGTTAATAAGAAAAGAATCTATAATATTATTTTTGCTTTTTTAATGTTTTAAAATTGCTGCATAATGTATATTGTTATATTTAAATTAGTCCTGTAAATTCTTTCTCCTCCACTTATTTGAATATTATTAAAAACAATATACAATACAATGTATTTAAGATGTAATCAAGTTAATAAAAATTGCTGTTTGTGTGTTTTTTTTTAAATATCCAATTATCATTCATATATTTATCTTTCAATTTAGCAAGATCTTGTGTATAATTTGTAAAGTGCATGAAGAAAATAATTTTACTCTGCACTTGTATATGATTTTGTTTCAGTGAAGTAGTTGTGTCAAAATGTAAGTAACATACAATACATTTTAAATTAGGTATGATTTTGCTGTGACAGTTATAGCTATTGCTGGCCTCATTGCAGAACAGTTTCATTTGTCATTTTCGTATGTTACAATACTTAGAACCTTAAGACTTTTGAGGTAAGAGCTTAAACCTTAATATATTCATAGTAGTATTATCATAGTATGTTTATAGCATTTTCAGTTATTAAACTTTAAATTAAATAATCATTAAGTCAAACAAAGAAATTTACTATTTTAACCTCTTATAAATAGGCATGAGATTTTTCAGCAGATCTGAAAATTTCTGCTTTGTTGTCATTTTCTGATCATTAAAAATTGAATTTTTTTATTGATAATCATACAGGATGTTTAAAATTCATGAAAAAAATCTCAAAATTCAACAATTGGGTCAAACATTGCACCAAGGCTATTTAATCATCCCCCTTCACTAAATGTTATATCAGCATTTATGTTAGTCTTTTAACAGCTAGGCAGAGTAAGCAGCAGATTCTAAAGAATGTTCATCATGTGGAAGACTATAAATAAATAAAGACAGTTCCATTAAACAATACAAACTTTAATAATTGGGGTTAAGATGAAAATTACATAATTCACAGCACTATTTTGCTGAGAAATTTTTAAAAATATTACTTAAATTAAAAATGAGTAAGATGAATAAGTGAAAAACTGCAGTTACATAATTATAGCAAGCGAAAAGGTAAAAACACCAGCAAATCTTCACGCATTATACCATAAAACAAACAAACAGTTCATTTACATAGATATGTTACTGCTTTAGACATCAAAAGTTGCATCCGAAGCATCATTGGCTATTCACATATGATATCACACCACAGATGATCATGGTAACTGATATGATTCCTGAATCACTGTTACAGAATGTTATCTGTAACATGTTTATGTTTAAAACAGCTTCACAGTGATGCTTCTGATATACATCTATGATTTTGTATCTAGAGATAAGGAAAAACCAATGTACATCAATAAAATAAGTATTAGTTTTATATTCCTTTGAACTAAAATTGACATTAATTAGATGCATAACAATTTATGTTACACCAACTTTATTAAAATCTAAAACCTTACAGGAAATAAAGCTGTAATGTATTTCTCACATATCCTGTTTCATTTTTATTTTTATAGACATCTTTTTTTGTGATGGTAAATGAATTGTTAAATTCATTATTTAACTCATTGAATCTGTTTCTGTTTTACCTCAATAAATAAATTTATTATATTTACACAATAAATTTAATTTATTGTTTTTATTTTGTCGTTGTTATAAAGCAGTATTTGTAATCTATACTTCTATACTAATAAAAGAAATGTTTGTGCACAGTGGCTAAAAAATCTATCATACATACAGGTCTGCAAATTTTGTTCCGGATAGATGAAGATATGTCTGAGTGCACCTGAGCCTCAGATTTTAGATGTTTTGTTAATTTTTTTTTTCTTTTTTTTTGAACAAAAAAATTTGCATTTCTCCCTGATGAAACTTTGTTCATATGTTACATTAAAAAAAAATGACAAAATTTATTTATTGTAATAGTCTTACAGTAAACATCAACTTATTCTTATTTTTGTGTTTTATTTTTATAGGTTATTCAAATTGAAAAAAAGGTACAGAGATGTTTTGGGTACACTCTTCATAATTTTACCCAGGTTTCTCAGTGTTGCTCTTGTGTTAGTTTTGATGTACTATTTCTTTGGCATCATAGGAATTGAAATTCTTTCTGGCTACAATCTTGTTAATTGTTGCAAGTAAGTAAATGATTAAATGAAGTCTGTACCTTTTATTTATTATCCAGCATTTAAAAAAAAGAAAAGAAAAATATGATTTTAAACCAATGTTGAAATTCCTTCTGTATGTGTGTATAAATAGAAGTGTTTAAATTTGCTTCTGCATCTATCGATTGAGAAATAGATCTATAGATAAACATTTTCTTTATGTATGGTATAATTTGAATCAAAAGTACAGACAAGTATTTGTAAATGTGTGGGCTGAATACTTCAAAATAAATGCAATTCAAGTAACTTTTGAACCATTAGTTCTGAACCACATGGTTTTATTTGCAATAATCTATAACTATAATAAAGAAGGAAGTCTGTATGTTTGTCAGCTGTGTTCTAAAGAGACTGCTACATGCAGAGCTACAAAATTTGGTGGGACGGTACCTCTATGCGTGTAGTTTTGCACCTCAAAGCCTGTTGGAATTTTTAAATAGTTTTTTTTTTTTTTTTTTTTTTTTTTTTTTTTTGTGTGTGATTTTTAGCATTTTCATGTTTTGCTGTGATTTTTCCACATTAGTAAAAGGAATCCGGTTACAATCTTTTAGCCTAATATAGTAAATTTTGTCCTCTTTCCAATAAAGTTTATTCTAAGATCGTACAGCGATTTTTGGATTTTTGCAAATTTTTTCCTTTGACATTAAGAAGTTTTGCCCAGACTGCTTGATTGATTCGTTGGTTGCTTCCATTTCAGCATCAACTATGCTAAAAATCTTTTTTTTTTTTTTTTTCTCTCATTTTAGCTTGAAGAGAGTTGATAATTCTTTATAGATAAAACAATCATTATTTTAAAAGGGAAGGGCGGGTTATTAATTATCCCGATTTGGGTTGTTTGATTAGATTTATTTTAATTTCATATTTTATGCATTTTTTTATGTTTTGCAGCATTTTTTGTTTTAAATGACATCACGAATCGCCAACTTTAAGTCAAACACCATTGGATGGCTGTTGCGATTGGTAGCTGAGAGGATTGTAGGCACAGCTGGAAGTCAACTCAGTGATTGGCGGTCATCAGCTGATAGCAATTCGAACAGCAATTTGTTTTATGTGGTTTTTAGAGTTTTTTTTTATGCATGTGACGTTATTTATGAATTTGATTTCAGAAATTAGCAATGGTAACTTACTGTATTTGTATGTCAAAACAAAACAAAAAGAACGTCATTTTGTTTCTGTTTCAAAAGTTAATGATAATTCCTAATTTTTTAAAGTCGTTGGTTTAATTCTGAGAGGGAGGGGGGGGGGGGAGTGTCTGGTTGTAATTTAAATATTGTGTTAATGCTCTGATCGAAACTTCCTCCTTTTCATCTGCCTCCAAAATCAGAACTATTTTATTATTAATCTAATTCAAATGGAACCTTTTCTGATATTCTTCTCAAGTTCACCTTGGTACTAGATAAACTTCGGTATCATTTTTTCAGCCCTTAGTTACCATAGGCCTAATTTCAACACGAACTAGTTCATTCAACTTAACACGAACTAATTAAGATATAGATAAATAATTAAGATACAGATTTGGCACCCCCTGGCAGTTGAAAGTAGAACTAAAAGATTTTGCAGCACGTGCTCAGCATGCCTGCTACACGGTGTCGTAGGCAGCAGGGACACATGCCAGAGTTTCGATCGGAAAGAGTTTTTTTTTAGAACAGAGTGCACCCCTAGTTGTGGGAAATGGAACTAAAATAATTTGCATTTAAAATTTGTCCAATTCAAACAAAAGGCCCGATTTCAACGAGAATTGATTCATTCAACCTTATATGAACTAATTAAGACATAGACTTGGTGGCAGAACTAAAAGATTTTCAGCTCGTGCACAGCACGCCTTCTATATTGTGCCATAAGCAACGGGGACATGTGGCAGAGTTTTGATTGGAAAGAGTTTTATTTAGAACAGAGTGCATACCCTAATGGTGGGAAGTATAATGAAAAAATTTTGCATTTAAAATTTGTCTGATTCAAACAAAGGGCCCATTTTCGACAAGAATTGATTCATTCATCTTTCCATGAACTAATTAAGATATAGATAACTAATTAAGACATGGATTTGGTGCCCCATAGCAGTGGAAAGTGGAACTAAAAGATTTTCGCACACCTTCTATACGTTGCCATAAGCAGAGGGAACAGGTGCTGGAGTTTCGTTTGGAAAGAGGTTTGTTTAGAACAGAGTGCAACCCCCCCCCCCCTCCCCATGCCCGGCAATGGAAAATGTAACTAAAAGATTTTGCATTTAATCTTGGTCCGATTCTAACGAAATCTTTTCTAATATTTTTCCGATGTCTTCCAGGTACTAAATAAACTTCGGTATAATTTTTTCAGCCCTTAGTTACCACCATTTAGGAATGTCAATCTCCAGGAGAATGATTTATTTTCTCGGGCTCTATGGGCCGATTTCAACAGGAATTGGTTCATTCAACTTAACATGAAGTAAGATATAGCTAACTAATTAAGACATAGATTTGGTACCCCATGATGGTGGAAAGTGGAACTAATAGATTTTCTGTGTGTGCACAGCATGCCTTCTAGATGGTGCCTTAAGCAGCGAGAACAGTTGCCGCAGTTTCATTCGGAAAGAGGTTTATTTAGAACAGAATGCTCCGCCTGGTGGTGGAAAGTGAAACTAAAAAATTTTGCAATGCGTGCGCTGCACTTCTGCTAAACACGGTACGGTAGGCAGCAGGGATACGTGTTAGAAATTTGTTTAGAACAGAATGCACACTCCTCGTGGTGGAACTAAAAGATTTTCCTTCGTGTGTGCCGAAAATGGCTGTTTTTATTGAAACCGCTAAAGAAAGTTACCGATTTCATAATCCCAGACAATGAAATATTCTCAATTTCACTCATCCTCAAGTATTAAAAAAAGTATTGGAGGTATTGATTTGAAACTTACAGTCTGTACTTAGTTTATTTTTCTGATTACAAAAATGCAAATTTTGTGAAAATCCAACAATAACTTTTTAAAATTTTGACCTAAAACTGACCCGCTTTGAATCAAATGATCCAGACATTTGAGGAGGTGGTATTAAATTTACTCCCGCTTCGGTGTCCATCTCTCTATTTAATTTCTGAAAGACAAAGAGTTACCAGAGGATTTTTTTAGAGTGATTTCGCATCTCGTATTAGGCAGATCAGCTAGTCCTATAATAAATCTGTATAATATAGCTCCCCTTTTTTTTATGAATTTTCAAAAGTCAACTTTTTGTACAGTCTGTTTAGAAAGCTACATTTTAAAAATAGCTTGTCATCCTTGTACTTTTAGTATAAAACTTTTGTAATTAGTACTATGTTGCTTTTGTATTTAGTATTTATATTTTAAAGCTACTTTGTATTTAATCTTTAGCATCTAACATTTATTAATAAATTAGGAAAAATGTATCATAAGGTGGTATGATTAAATGTTTAATATTTTCTGTCCAGAATAAAATATTTGAAATCGGGGTTTTTTTTTTTTTTTTTTTAAACCATGCAATTTAACAAGAAATATAACAAGCAATATATAAGCAATATAACAAGAAAGCACCGATTTTTAAAAAAAAATTCAAATTTCTGAATAAATATTTTTATTAATATCTCCTAAAGTTTTGATTCGATTTTAATAAAATTTGAAATGTCTCAACAAAATTCTGCAAAGATAATATATCTTAAATTTCAAACCATTTGGTTGGGTAGTTTTTGTGTTGTTATATGCGGACGGACGGACGTACCAAGCGACGACAATAGGTGCTACGTATTTATATAATTACGAACGCACCTAAAAAGACAAAAGAAAGTGACCCTTTCTAGGGAGGAGAAATCAATGCTTATTTATCCATTTTCTTTTTTGTATAAGTTATTATACATGCATGACCAGATTCTGTTTCTAATTGAGTAGTCATTCATTCTGTATGTAATTGAATAATTTTGTATTTATTTTTATTTTTTTTTTTTTTATGAGATCTTAAAATTAAACTCATTATGCTACATCATAAATATATATTTTTCTTTTTTTCTTCTGAATCTATTTGTTATATATTTTAGGAATACTACTGTGGAACAGTTTTACCGCTTTGATAATGACACTTCTTTGGATGGTTATTACTATTTGAATAATTTTGATGATTTCATTATTAGTCAAAGTATGTTAACTTATCAGTTTTTCTTGATTTTATTAAAGAAATACATTTTTTGTTTAATTATTGTTATTAGTTTACATATATATCAGATATGAAATACTTTTTATTCCTCTTCTAGTAACTCTTTTCGAATTGATGGTTGTCAATAACTGGTTCATAATAATGAATGGCTATGCTTGTGTTGTGTCGGAATGGACTCGACTTTTCTTTATGCTCTTTTATATTGCTACTATGGTAAGTTGGATTTTTTGGATTTTTTTCTTTTATTAAAGTAGTGTTTCTCAAGGTGGAGTACACAATAATGTTGTCGGGAGGTATGCGATGAGCGTAACCATTTATGTGGCATGGCACAGCTCAGTGAGTCAATGGAAAAAGTGTTTCATCATTGACTGTTTTTTTTTTTTTTTTAAATGGTGACCCCTTGGGCTTATGAAGACATAAAAGTAAGATTGAATATTTTATGTTAACTTTATCATATTAAGCTAATTTAACATTGAGATAGTTAGAGCAATTAATTATAGTAATTACTTTAATTATATGTGTGTTTTCAAGATTTTTATTAACTTCATATTACAAGTAACAGCTAATACGAGAACTTTTATAATTCCCTTGATTCTTGTATTAATGAAGTTCAACTGTATTAAAAAATTTTTTTAAATAAATCTTCTACCGACTTTTTTTCAAAATAAAAAATTAAAACAGTGTATTCTCTTTTTCACCAGGGAAGCTCCACCTACTTGAATTTTTAAACACAAAAATGCAACAAGAAAAAAAAAACTAAAAATTGTCTTCCATGGAAATTTCAGGAAGGCAGCTACCCCCTTATGAAAAATCCTTAGTTCCTTTTTCTCTTAGTGTTTAATAGTTTAATTATTTTAAGTCACTTGAGAAAAATAAATTTTATTTATTTTTCAAAATCTTCAGGGAAAAAAAAGTTTAATTAAATTTAAAGATCCAAGGAGGGACAATGGCTCTTTCCTACACCCCTTTGCGATCATCCATGTGCCATGTTGTTATGAAGAAGAATAACTAGGATAAAGATTTGTTATTCAGAAATAGTGGTGTATAGGAATTTGGAATAATAACCCCTAAATATTTAAGTTTTGAAAGTCCAGAATAAGAGGAGTAATAAATTTTGCACTGTGATGTAAAATTAATTATAGTGGTTAGTACAAAAAGGAGAATGCATTGTGAAATATATAATAAATATAAATAACTAATTCATGGTGAAAAATATAAAATAACACTCACCCGAACCAAATACAGCTATCCTGAAAACACTTATGAAAGAAATACAGGATGTGCTCAAATTTACATTATAAAATAATATTAAAATCTTTATAATTGTAAAAATCATTTATATTTAATATGAGTTTCATAAATATATTAAAATTACATAACTATTAAAATCTCACTATATATTCTAACCATGAAGTATTATTCCTTTTACTCATTTGAATATCTATTTAGACTTTTTATCTTAATTCTCCAAATTAATTTAATTAATTTTTAAAGGCACGTGTAAATAAAACAATAGATTGAATATTAAAAAAATACATCTGTAATAAATAGACAGAACAAATATCTTAACATAAATTTTCTTTATTACATTAATAAATGAAATAATAGAGTAAACTGAAATGGTAGAGTGAACTGCACAGCCCCTTTATACAGATTTTTTTAAATTATTTAGATATTGCCCTCATCACAGTAAAGTACTTTGCAATTCAAATATACAATTGTACATATATTATAACATTAATCTATTTTGATTATATTATTCATTGTAAGTATTTTTTTGCTGATATATTTAGTAAAGTTGAATTAATAAGTGCAATATTTGAAATCCTTGGAAATTGAATATTATTTTTAATCAGAAATTGAAATTTTTGGTCTATTCTTTATTTGAGAAATTGCATTTTGTTCAAATAAAGTTTCCAGGCACAGTGCGAATTCTCAAAACAAAAGTCTTATGAAAATAATCAAATATCGAAATTAGAACACTTGCTAACATATGAAATGTCTGACGTCATCGCAATGATACTTGACGCACAGTTCGGGCAATGCAAATGATATACTGTCGAAAGGATCTTTAAAAAGGTAGAAAATAAACTTCTTACCCAATTGCTGTGCAATACTTGAGTAATTATGAATGAATCAACTTAACAATTTTACTTTTCTGGAATATTATCACTGCGGATCTCTGAAAGTTCGTTGTATTTGTCATCGGTATATAATGGACATCTGTTAGTGGAACATCAGTAGCAAGTCAGTACAATTCTCATTTTTAGAATATTCACTTGATTTCAGTCATTCCGTTTTATAGTAACAGGTGATGTTTGAATTTGAAGATTAAAAATTTATGTATTATTATGGCTATATCAAACGAAGGATCCATTTAGCCCAATGCCAATATGCCAATCCTTAGCTGCTTTGAGTGTGTCCACTCAGTTGAAGATTTGGAAGAAGAGAGAGAGATGCCAAGAGATAATTCAAACTCCGAGCGTCCTTGTAATCTCGATAAACCGACTGTTTCCCCATTGATACACATTTTCAACCAATCAAAAATTTGCCTGGTCACGTACTCCTGTGTTGAAAGTTTAGGTAATAGAGGATGGCAACAATTTTTGAAAGAAAACTATCAGAGTGCATTGATCTCATACGGAAGAGTGAGCATTTTGACTGTAAAAGTAATCTTTTAGAAGAAGCAAGAAAATAAGCATTCTACTGGAAATATGCTAACCAGATAAACGTGAAAACAAAAGGGCGTTCTACTGGAAATATGGAAATTGGATAAACGTGAAAACAAAATGGCATAAAAGTTTTGAAGAAAACGTACATCAAGAAATATTAGAATATTAATAAATAATCTTAATGTAGACAAAATTAAATATTTAAGAAAGGGAATTTATAATTAAGTGGGGAATATGAAAAAAATATATATTCTTTCAGATTAAAATAAAATATACTAATTAATTTAAATAAAATGATTGTTAGTCTTATGACGTAACACGTGTCTATCTATTACTTAATAAATGATGTTCTGAAAGTTTTTTTTTTCACCATTTGCTGATTTTTGTTTTTAAATTCTAGGTTGTTATAAACATTGTGGTAGCTTTTGTTTTGGAAGCTTTTCTCTTCAGGATACAATACAAAAGGCTCATGGGAGATATGGATAGTAAGTACCCTATTAAAGTATTTTATTATGATGAATCATCCACTTTTATTTAATTTTTATTCTTGTTATTAGTGTTATTTTACTTTATTAATTGGAATACAGAAAGTAAGTGGCCTAAATTATCAAAGTTTCATATTTTTTCCTCTTTCATTTATTACCATTGTTATTATTTTGTTGAAACAGTACATTATCTTACGTGTCAAGTTTACAGAAAGTTGGAAGTTTAGACTTTTCTTTCTAGTACTTTTCTAGAGTAACGTTTATGTACAGAATTTGTTATGTTAGCTTGTGTCTTCATTGGTGCTCATTTGAAACTAAACTGCTTGAATAGTTTTGTCAGATATCTTCGGTTCTCAGATTGTGCAGACCAGTTCTATGGAATATGGTTAGTTTATTTAGAAAGCCACTCTAGGCACTCTTTATTTTTAAATTACAGTTGTGGCCTTGTTTATGTTTTGATAGGTAAAATATCTTATGTATTTAGCAGAAAATAGTGATTTGAAAAAAATAATAATAAAAGAGGGGGGGTAAACAAATAAATGTAATTAAAAAAAAGATAAGAATGAAATCAAAATTGTTATCAGCAACACTAGATTGTGCCAGGTATGAGTGTTTCAACTGAATAAAAAAAAAACTTTAGGTTTATTCTGTTTCTGTAAAATAGATGTTTTTAAAAGTAATTGTGTGTAACCAACGTGGTAAGGTCATGCATAAGGTATTATGGTTAATGAATTCATTAGTATTGTTGTTCAAACAACATTGGGGAAGATTTTACAAAACACATTTTCTGATATTGGTTATAAAAACCAAAGGTTGATAAAGCCTATTTTGAGGTTATGATATAATTAGTAGAGTTTATAGAGCATAAGATTGCCTCATTTGCCCAAAAAGGGATGGGGCAAAAAATTCTACAAAATTTTGATTAGGGTAAGAAATTTTCTGCTTATTTTTTTCCTGGTGTAAATCCTGTAAAATAGTATGTTATTTCAATTAAGAATACTTCTGGTTGTAATTTATTAAATTTTGAACTGAATATTGAGTATTTTATGGCTATATTATTCAAATCTTTATATTAATAGTACAACTACTTTTCATACTTACAGTTGATTGCAATATATATATTTGGACAATTTTTCACACTTTTGTCCATTTTTTAAAATTTCAGAATAATTATAATAGATGATTTGAATATGTTATTCTCCTATGTCTGGTGACTATTATATGTAAAAGTCATATTTCTATCACTTTATTACTGTTTTGTTTAGTTTCTGTTTTTATGAATGCTCAATTAGAGAAATTTTATCAGTCATCTACATATTTTCATATGCTTTTATTTTATAAACTATTGAATAGTACTTCTTATGAAACTTTAAATTATGGCTTTCTTTCAAGGTATGTTTGAGTTGTATGTTTAACTAAATATATAATTGTGTTCAATGGTTGGAGCATCATAGTTGAGATTTAGTCTAACAGAGCGAAAAATGCCGGGAACAAGCCAAAGTACCCAGGTTCGAGCCCTGGTCCCGGCATTTTTCGCTCTGTTGGAATAAATCTCAACTATGATGTTCCAACCATTGAATGTAATTCACCTAATTGAAAATACTTTCCTCTGTTCATTATGATATAATTATGTTTTTAAATGTATTCGTAAATTTGATTACATTCATATTTAACTTTTGCAAAACAGAATATACATTTCAAGATAACTATGTTGCTATAAAACTGACTTAATTTCCAGAGGAAACTCTAGTACGTGTAGACATTGGATTGAATCAGAAGGAAATGGATTTTTGTTTTAGCAATGTATTTTTACCCAAATCCCAGTTAAAAGAATTTGCCAATGATCAAGTATCAAACCAAGTTGTCTTCAGAGGGACCAGAACTCGGACTAAATTCTCTTTTTCATTAAAGATGTATGCAGAGGAAGTAAAGGTAAATGTGTTTTTTCCATAAATGAAAATTAAAATCATTATATAATAAAACACGTTTTATATTAACTATCAAACATTTTATTAATAGATTAGGTGAAAACCTCTGAAATTATCTGAATAATAAAAATGTGATTATCAATAATGGTTCTCAGACTTTTCAGTAATTTTGTCAGATGTGAGATCACCATATTATTTGCCACATATAGGCAAAAATGGCTTATATTTTATGGGGAAGAATTATGGCCTAAGGTCCCTAGTTTTTTGTGATTGGGGACAAAGAAACTTGAATGCCTAAAAACTTAATTTTTCTGCCTATGCAATCCATAATAATTGAAAATGATATAAGAATATTTCAAATAAAGTAATTTGTTTTATTGTTCCTTTAAAATTACTACAAAATGAACAAAACTCAGTTGTTTGATGACTGTGTATTCACTTAAAACTTCACTGTAAGAACCCATTTACAGTATGGTTTTGTCTGACACTATATGTCTTTGTTTATATAAGCATTTTGTTATGATGAGATTTTATAAAAGATGTGCTTTATCCAAGCCAAAAAATCTCATACGAAATCTCACTAATAAAATGAAAACTCTTATTCAGCAATAAAACAAAGGTTTTTTTTTTTCTCTTTTTAAATAACTCTCTGAATATTAAAATATAAATCAATAGTACTTTATATACTGCATTTGTGACTAAAAATGTATAATATAGAGAATTGTCTAATAATGAAAATTAAAGATTTTCTTAACACGTTGATTGCCACCATATATATGAATTAAGCTTTCATAGGGTGTCATTATTACATTTACAGGCTTCCACTGGCGACTATTTTTATATTCTATTCGCACCACTATTTTTAAAAAATAAATTCTTGCACATGTTGTCAAAGTGTATGTGAAAAAATTTTGCTTTGAGAAAGTGGTGTGAGATAGAATTAAAAAATGATCGTCGGTGGCAGCCCTGCATTTAACGGTAAACTAATAACTTAGTGATATTTATTACAAGTGTAAGTAGCCTTTATAAACAAGTGGGTAAGTGTGATCAAAAATCGCTCAAAGGGTTTCGTTTAATATTCCTTTCAAAACACTTTATCCTTTCTTTAATAAATTCAAATAAATTTCATTTAGCCAAAAAAAAAAAAAAGTCATGTTTTTTATAAAGTAAAAATTTACCGTTCTAGTTTTTCGTTTTTTCGAATATCTAAACCAGCCCGCTATTATATTCTGTCATAATAATATCCGTCATGCAGACTAAATGCGATATTTAAAAAAATAATTTCAAAATTAAACAAATTGTACAACTTCAAAATGTTAAAATATGCGAATATTTCTATAATCGGATTTTTATAACGATTCAATATGTTTCTGAAACTCATATATTTACTATTCTCTATTACTCATATTGATACTCGCTTTGTATTATTCTCAAACATCTGAAAAATTCGTTAAACTTCTAATATGATGTCATATTTTCTTTTTAATTCTCTAATGACGTGTATTAATCTGCTTTGTGTGCATACATATACTCATACTCCTTGTATTATTGAGAAATCTTAGACATTTTCCGTTTTATTACCACTATGACGTCAATCAATTTTATTTCATATTTATCTTTTTTTTCAATTGGTGGAACTTTTTATTTCATTTTCATTTTTCACGTGGAAATCGCCTGATAAAAAATTAATTATTGTGGAAATTGTGCACGAATTTCATTGTAGATTTTTGATTTTTGGCATCTGCTATAACAAAAAATGTTTAAATTTAATAGGAAAAGGCTGTTAGAATTTTGGTTTTTTATCTCTATTTATTAAAATAATATGAATTTTTCAAATTTTAATATTTTGAGCTCTTTATAGCTGGTATTCAGCTATATACTCGAAGTTTCAACTTTGTAAGTTATATAGTTTTTGAGAATGGCTCTGTGACGGACAGAGAGTAATAGGGTTTCGTGAGATGAACGAAACCCTAAAAATGTGTTTTATGCACCACCGGCTGTCATGCAAGTATTTTTTAAGGAATTTTTCTCTTTTTTTCAGTTTATAACAGTACCAATATTGTTTTTGTTTTTATTTTAGTAATAACCAGAATTAACAATAAAAATAGATCCAAGGTTTTTTTTTTTTTTTTTTTTTTTGGAAAATATAAAAATGATGAATTGAGTTGTTTTATTATAATGTTGATGAAATAAAATTTTGAGTTTATATGTTTTTTATTCCTTCTATATCTCATCCGAAATATAAGATTAGAAATTAATTTCAAAATATAAAAAAACATGCTTTATCTACATCTAGATGCCATAGAACAATAGTAATGTATATTACTGGAATGCCATCAAAATTAATATGCTTTAAATTTAGATTTACATATGGCCGCTGGCAATACACACGGCACTCTAATAAAAATAAAGTGTGCACCACCAGTTGTACACATGGTACTCTAATAAAAATAAAGTGTCCACTGCTGTACACATGGCACTCAACGTGTTAAGATATTCTTTGCTATGGTTAGTAGTATACTGCTTTATATATAAATATTAAAGAAATCTTTATTAAAGTTGGAAGAAATAGTTTGAACAATGCATCATTTTTTTCATATGAATTCAATATATACCTTTATATTTCATTCAAAACTGAAATTTTAATTCTACTGTATTTTAAAATTTTGAGTTTGATTAAAACATCAAAGAAAACTTTGAAATGTCTTTATGCAAACTTTAAAATAAATAGACATTTGGGAAGTGGGGGAGAAATATGCTATGGTTTCATTTTATTTATAATAATGGTTGGGTGAATGTTAAATTCTCATACTTTATTTGAATTATAATTTTTTCCCTTTCAAATGTCTTAATACATGTATCAATAGTTTTATGTAAAAGTTGCTGACTGTATGTTTTCACCCTTATTATTATTATTTTTTTTTTGTATTAATTTATTTAAAGAATTAAATCATTTGAAGAATTTTTTAAATACATTTTTAGTGTGTATTTTGAATACTGCATCTGTTTAAATTATATCTATATGTATATATTTGTTAATTAATTTTATCAGTTAACTGGTGAGCTGAAAGTGATAAAATAGGTGTACCAAAATTTATAAATTTTCAATAAAACAGCTGAGTGATTTAATAAGCATTTATGATGTTTTTAAAAATTCATTTCTTTCTTCAAGTTTTTAATATAAAACATCTTTTGTCTAATTAATTTTAATTGACACTTAACATAAGTATATTAATACTATAGGAGAGTAGGAGCCTAATGCAAAAAAGAGAGCTCAATTTTTATTTTAAAAATAATAAAATCTATTGTCTGTAATTTCAAAAACACTTGCATTCTATTTTATCAAACATCATTAAATTAATCAGTAAGTAACTGCTTAATTTGAAAATTATTTTTCTGTTGATAAAGTTTGTTTTAAATGCATAAGTTCCTTTTAATCTCATTTTGTTAAAGGTATGCTTCAGTGATCCTTTTTGATTGTAAAATCCAATATTAACCTATGGTGAAATTTAAATAGGTGGTTATTTTTTACCTAACATAATTATCAAAATTTAGTTTTCACTATTAGAAAGTAGATGTCTCATACAGACAGATGCATCTTCTAAAATTATCTTCTTAATTTTTAAGTATTTCTAACAAAATGATAAATTTTGGTCATGTAAAGATTACAAAGTTTATTTCATTTTTAAATACCTAACATTTAGGAAAATATTTTTTTAAGATACAGTACAATGATATCAGACATAAACTTTATCATAGTGAAAGCCAGTTTTTGGTAATTATATTGGGTAATGAGTAATTACCTATTAAAATTTTTCCATAGGTTAATAACATGGGACTTCACAATTGGAGAAGATTGCTGAAGTGTCCCTTCATATTGAACGGAATGCTTCAGTGATTCTCACAATCACGAAATCACATATTAAACAATAGGGAAATTTAAACACAGTATTACTCATTACTTAATATAATTATCAAAATTCAATTTTCATCATAAAAAAATAGGCATCTGGTGCCAGTGTACTGCATTTTTTTAATTTTGTTCTACTAAAAATTTTAGTTTATTATGTTTTTAAAAATAGAAAAAGAACTTTTGAAAACACAGCACATCAATATTGAATGTCGGTTTTCATATGTTGAAAAACAAATTTTGATAATTACATTAATGAGTAAGCCAGTGTCCAAATTTCTCCATAGGTTAACATTAAATTTTGTGATCTATGAAGATAAAACCTGTTTTGCTAAAGTGTTTCTTTAATAAGTATTCTCCTTAAATCCTTGTGATCTATAATGTTCAATATTTGTACTTTTAGAAATGGCTTAAACAGGCAGATGATGAAGATAGATTTCAAAGAGAACTATTGTTAGATAGGCTTCATCAAGAAGCATTAATGCAGAGGCAAAGACAAGAGGATGAGCACCATAGTCGTACTTTAACTGTATGAAATAAAATTATCATGCAGTGTAAGTACGATTCAGTAGTCTGCCAGATTATTTTCAAAACTAGATTTTGTTGTAAATATGTTTCTCAGTTTTACTCTCTTCATAAATGTGTCGCTTAATTTGAAGAGAGATTTTCCTAATAAGCATAGTTGCATAGCTTCAGCAATTGATAAATTTATCTATGAATAGATCTTTTAGAATCTTGTATATTGTCATGTATTTCAAAAATCATTTGTTTACTCCTTTTAATTTATTTCTATTATTTTAAACATAATTTTGTTGTTGTTGTTTTAAAGTAAAATGTATTTACAATTTAATATATTTTAAATTGTTGTTGAAACCTCAAAGGCTTTAAAGAAGGATTTTTAAAAGGTTTATAATTTTCATGTTCAATACTTTTATCTCCTATTTTAAATTGATAATATTGTAAATTTTAGCCATTTATTGTTAAGTAATGATTAATTACAGTACCAAAGTCCAAAATCCAGATTCTTCCAAACCTCAGCAATTTCGAATTTTGGGTCATGTGCTGTTTAATTATTATAAAAAACTAATCTTAACACACCCACCCGTTAACCCCAGAAATTATTTATGTCAAGAATACATTTGCAATAAAAAAAAACTAATAATACTAAAGCAGATATTTTAGAAGAGTAATATTTTGAAAGGGTAAAAAAACAGAATTCTTTCATGATTGTCAAAAAATCCTCACAGAATGTACAAATTGCATTGAAAATCCCCAAAAATATAAAAAATAGCAAAGGACAAAATTTACTGTTAGGCTAAAAGTTTGAAACGAAATTCCTTTTTACGAATGTCATAAAATCACTGCAAAATGAGAAAAAAAAAAAAGAAAAAAAAAACCTCTAAAATTTACATAAAAAAAATTTGAGAAAAATTTAAAAATTGCTCTACAAATTCGCAATAAACCTTAAAATTGCTAAAAATTACATAAGAAATTTCTAAAAATTCAAAAATTGCAGAGGATGAAATTTACTATAGTAGGTTAAAACATTGTAACTGGAATTCTTTCACAAATGTAAAAAAATCAACGGGGAGCACAAAAAATTGCAACAGAAATTACATTAAAACCTGCTGAAAAATTAAAAAATTGCAGAGAACAAAATTTACTATATTAGGCTAAATGTTGGTTTTTGAAACTGAATTCCTTTTATGAATATTAAAAAATCACTGCAAAATGAAAAAAAAACTCTAAACATCACATACAAAACTTCACAAAAAATTCAAAAATCACTGTATGAGTTCCCAATAAACCTTAGTGAAAATAGAACAAAATTTATTGTAATGAACTGAAAGATTGAAAATAGACTGTTTTTACTAATGTGGAAAAATCGCCGCAAAACATGAAAGATGCTAAATATCTAATAAAAATCTCTAAAAATTGTAAAATCGAAGGGAAAAAAAATACTACAGTGGGCTAAATCATTGGAACTGGAATTTTTTCCCAAATGTCAAAAAGTCAGCACAGAATGGTGAAAAAAAAAAAATCTAAAATTCACATTAAAAAAATCAAAAATTGCTGTACAAATTCCAAATTAACTTTTTTGAAAAGAGGACAAAATTTACTATATTGTGCCAAAAGATGGAAATTGGATTCTGTTTACCAATGTGGAAAAATGACTGCAAAACATGAGAAAACATTAAAATCACATAAAAAATTTAATTTTTAAAAAACGTGAAATGTCCAGATTTTGGAGAATTCCGAATTTCAGACATCCTGATTTGAGACTTTGTACTGTTTTGTTAAATCTTTATTATTGGGAATAATTAGAAGCATTTGATAATTTCTGGAAGGATTGATTGTGTGTAAGTACTCGGATAATTTAAAATGTATGAAATAAACTGCTAAACAAAGGGGTCCATGATAACTAAGATATTAAGAATTGCACATCTAATAAATTATTAAAAATTTTAGTAAATAATGCGATATACATAGTTTGGAATTAAAATTATCTGAAAAATCTATTTTTACTGTTAATGTTATTAATTTATAAATATTGATACTGCAGGACCTTCTGGCCATCTCTTCCTTTATCCAGATACTTACCACAATTTTAGGGTATTCTCAAATCTCTCATTTTCCCCATTAATCTTTTAAATCTAGACTCAATTACAAAATTATTTTCAGTTTCAGATGCTAAAGAATCTGACTTTTTTTTTTTTTTTCTGTAAATATGATAAATTTTTAATCATAATGGAATGCCATTTGATGATCACCTCTTTAGATGTCCTGAAAATTGGTTAAAACATAAACTTTGACAGTATATTCTAAAATAATAATAATGTATATTTACAAATGTTTTATTTTTAAAGAAAAAGGAAAAACAATGCTAAATTCTTGAGAGCCTCAATAAGAATTTCATTGTGTGCATTTACAATGAAAATGGCCTTGCAATTGTATCTGAATTTAAATTTGAGAAGAGTTTTAAATTACTTTCCGAAGAAAACTCATGTCCTTTAAGATAAATCATGCTTTTTTTTCTCACCCCCTTTTTTATATTTTAGATAATTCTATAGTAGATTTATGATGGCCAAATATCAGGACGCAAAAACTTGGACCCCACTCCCATGCTCTTCCTTCCAAAAAAAAAATTTTTTTAGTATTGTACAAATTTTTAATTTGCATCAATGACTTCTATAAAAAAATTTGTCAATATTTTCTGTATATTAATTTTTAGGATATACATATAAATAAAAAAACAAAGTTTCAGTTTAAATTTTACACTTTCATTTAATTATACTTTTTTCCTGAATAGTCTTTTACACGGAGTAGTATTTTTACAATCAATAAAAAAGTGAAATTTGGTTTCTTCCTTTGATTTCTTTCAAGGAATCGTACCTTATTAGATTGTATTTTTTAAGCTAAAAATATGTAGAAACCAGAATACTCTACAGTTTCGTTAAAGACCAGGATGTTAAGTCTAAAACTGGGATACCTGGTCACTTTAATTTGTGGCATCACTATTTTGTAAACTCATAAATCAAGGAAAATAATAATAAAAAAAGATATATTCTGTGCTGGTACGTGTGTATTATGCTATCACCCAGAAGAATTGGCACAGAATTTCGGGAATTTTCTATTGTATCTTCTAACACAGGATTTCCTCAGAAGTTCCAAAATATATCTGACACTAAAAATATTTTTTATTTAGGATAAAATATATTATTGTATAATAAATAAAACTTCTTTTTTTCTGCTTGTTACAAAATTATTGAAATCTAACAACCTTTCACTAAAGAAACATGCTTTAATTCCTTCGAAACAGGGCCTGTAACAACATTTTGTTTTTTAGTACCACTATTTCCGAATAGTAACATTTACTTTATTTAACCATAGAAATTCTATAATTAGACAAGACAAAGATTACTAATCAAAAATAGTGATATTAAGAAATAAAAATTTACGTGGCACACTTTTAATCAAATTTTTAAATAATTTGAATATGACCAAGCATAATTTTAGTGCAAAATTTAAATTGTTTTCACCATTGTTGTGACTCTATTGTTGTAACTCTCTTGTTGCCAGCATCACTGTTGTTTAACTTGTGTCTGTAATATTTTCTGCCTGTGTAAAAAGTGGATTTTTACCCTAGAACATACTGCTGATGGTATATGGTCCTGAAAATACTTGAATATTGCATTGTCATCCACAATAAACTTGTGTTAAACATTTAAGAAAAATCAGCTTGATAGAAGTGGGTCAAAAATTGATTGCAAGACTTGACAAGACACACAAACAACAAAAGAAGTTAAATAAAAGTACATAAAAACGTATGTACCTTATACAGAACATATACATGACACCCATTCTGAAGAGGTTAAAACAATCAAGAACAGAACTATATTCTTTATTATTATTGTTTCTTGGAAGATTTGATTACTTCTTTTTCTATTCATCATTTAATTCTTTTTTCTATTCAGGATTTAATTACTTCAAATATTTAAATACTAAAGAATAAGTCTCAGACTTGACTTCATTGCTTCAGATAATGATATCTAAATTTAATCTATCAATAAAAGGCTTTGGAAATGTAAACTGGAAAAATGACAAATTGCATGGATGTTCACAACAGCAGTTCAAATTTTTATTAAGTTGAATTTATGGGGTATCATCTTCACCAAGGGATTGTAATTTGCTGTTATTTTTAAAGCTACCGATTTTTAATAAATATAAAATCACCAAGATCTACACCATTTTTTCTGGTTGCAGAATAATACACCAGTACCTTATTGTATATTTACATATATGTGTACAGAATCTTTTATCACGTTTCATTCGTGTGCTCTTCTCGGGTTTCTCATTGACGTGGGGGCTTCAAAGGCATTGAAAGGCATAATTGTGGGTGTAATAATAGACAACAGTTTAAGTTTGGACCTGACATACGTATGGATTATTTAAGATTATTTCCAGCAGAGTGTGACACTAAGGAAAAATTACAAAAAAGTTTTATTTTTATCCTTTTATGTATATATATTTAAATATAAATTACAAAAGGCTGAATTAATATCTTATTGGAATTTTAAAAAACATGAAATTGTTTCTTCTAATTTATGTATTCTATTTGACAGTTTGTTTGCATATTCTTTTTAACTGTTTCATCAAAAAATGAATATCAAAATGTGTTAATGGTGATAATGATATCAATTTTACATGTTAGTTCTTAAAAGTATTCCTTGTGAACATTCAAGTGACTCTGCTAGCACATAGATACAAAGAACTCGGTATTATTATTGTTGCTGCTACTACTAAGGTAAGTGTACCAGTAAGGAGTCACCTGCTTTGATAAATAAAAAACAAACTTTTATGTCACATTCACAAACAACTAAAGTGAAAGGTCACCAATCAATTGGCACTTTAGTTGTTTATAAGTGTGATATAAAGGCTTATTTTTCACTTATCAAAGCTACGGGCTAATTATAGGCTTATTATAGCCCTTTACTTTTACACCTACCATACTGTTTTTGTTATTTGAAGAATTCTCATAATGAATCTCTTTACTGCCATAAATTTATAATTTATTTATTTTAGTGGTTCATTATGATAAATTATTGGTTGTTAATTTTTCACTCTTGTAAAAAATGTAAATAGAATATAAATACTTGTAAATATAGCTGTACAAGAGTTCCAGTATACATATATATTCAGCTTTATATCATTGGCTCCTGCAGAACAAAATCCAGGGAGGGGTAAGATTTTGGAACAGATGTGCTTGTAATCTACTATCGAGGTGATTTTTATGGAGAATTTAAACTTGAAATAAAATAAGAATGTTCTGTCAGAACATCATGTAGAAGACAATTGTAAACATACTAACATAAAAAAAAATCAATACAGAAATATAACAATTAAGACATGTTAAAAATCCTAAAATAAGCTTCTAATAGTTCCCCTTTCCCCCCCCCCCCCCCCCCTTGACGAAAAATCATTTTTTCCTTGTTTGATTATTTTAAATCATTTAAGAAGAATATTTTTTTTCTCTTCAAAATCACCAGAGAAAAAGAAAGTGTAGTTAATTAAATGTTAAAATCCAAGGAGGTGAGAGTGTGCAACAATGTATAAGAATGTGTTAGAGTATATAGTGTTAACTCAGGAGATTTTATTAACTTTTAGAACAAAATATATTTTTATACTGTGATAAAATTAAAAATGGCAATTAAATCAAATTTATATGTATTTTGTTACATCCATATCTATTTTTATAATTATTTATTTTATAATTTTCATAATATACTCAATATTTTTGTAGCCTTTATTCTAGTTTTTAGAATTAGTGTAATATTTTCCAGCATAAGTGTCTTCTATAAAGCAACCATATATTTATATCTAATCTATGTGCAAAAGAATGGAGTGAACACTAAAACTGCATAAGTCTATATATTTTATGTAACGAAATTTTGGAAAAGTAATAAATGTATGTGAATATTGCATTTATCATATAAACTAACTCTTCTTAAAATACCATCAATTTTATTTTATGCTGGTATAATTTCAAAATCTGTAAGAAATGTTTGTTAATTCTAATAATGTACAGATACTGTTAGGCTCCAATATCTTGTCATTTCAAACACTGAATAATTCTATATAATAATAATTAGATTATTATTATATCAAAATAGTCTGTATTATTATATATTAATTATAATAACTAATTATAATAATAATCTAAAAGATAAAGAGCACGATCAACCTCAAATACAGGCATACGCTATGATTTGAAATAGTAAATTTGTACTGCAGATCCCTATTTTCAGGATTTGGCAGAATATTCACTCGCCAATAACTCACTTGTACTGGGCAACCTTTGACCTTGAAACTCCCAGTCAGAAATAGATTCTGCCAAGATACCAGAGCTTAACAACTTCTGAGTTCTTATTGTTTGTTTTGTGCATTGGAAATGCTAGTTTAAATTGTAATTTAGGTATAAAACCTTTTGTGGTAATGTTTAATCCATTGTCAACAGTACATCATAATCCATTTCATATTTACTGTTAATTATTTCTGATTAAGTTAGTATAATTTTATGATTGAATGAATCATAGTTTTAAGCTGTATTTTTTGTCGATAACATGCACATTAAAAGTTTATTGAACAAAGTAGCATGAAGGATATATATCTAATTTGAATTTTCTGATAAAAATGTAAACAAAAAAAGGGTTTTATTACTTTTATTGTTGAGGTGACACATGATTTGATGAAGAACTTAAAAATGATATTTCTTTTAATTAATTTAAATATTTGTTTTTCTATTATTTTTATTGATTTTTTTAATTATTTGCTAGTCACTTAGCTTCCTGCAAAATGACTGCTTTATTGTGATATATTTTGAAAAGAACTGATTTTAATGTGCATGTTGAATTTTGTTTGTTCTTTTTGTTTTAAGTAACTTGTATATATTGTTATGCATGTGTATATATTTTCTTGTATATTAATTTTAGTAGTATAGTTGGCATGTAAATATTTTAAATTTCAAAATTATTTAGTTTAATTTAAAACACCTTCATTTAACAGGGTGTTATACTAAAAAAGACATTATTAATATTTAAATGTAATTTAAAAGTTGAGACATTTGAATATATTCAAATAAGTACTAGCTGCCAAATATGTAAATATTCTGTGCATAGTCAATGCATGTCATTTGTTGTACGATATTTGCTTATGCATGGTTGTCATGTAACATGCACCATAACTGGCTAAGCTAAAGTCTTTAAATGAATAAAATTGCTTAGGAGTCATGCATTAATTACATCATACAAATTTTATGGTTTTTTTTTTTAAATCTCTTCTTTCAACTTTTTAAAATCTTTTACGAATGCATAATAAATTAAAATCAACTTAATAAAATTCTTGCACTTTCATTAATTGTAATAATCATTTTGAATTTGCGTCTTTTTATACCAGTTTTTGATATTATCACTAGCATGCCACATACTCAGTGTTTTGTTTTTTAGTAGCATTAGGAAGATGGCTACTGTTAACATCTTTGTCCAACCACAGAGCATCATGCATCAAACAATAGTTTTTAATTTTATGTATATATAAAAAAAGTTATATACTATGTGTTACCTACTGAAATAAATATCATAAAACCATCATGATCTTGTATGCTTTTTCTTCAAGCTATTGCAGATCAAAGGTATAAGGTAGTGATAGGCATAACGATTATTTTGATTATTCGAATGAATCATTCGGGCATCTGCAGAAGCATATCTGTCAAACTTCAAAATTTTTTTTATTCAATTACTACCAGAAATTTTGAAAAAAAAAAAAGTTTCTGCTGAAACTTTTTTTTTTTTTTCAAAATTTCTGGTAGTAATTGAATAATTTTTTTTAAAAGTTTGACAGATATGCTTCTGCACATGCCCGAATGATTCATTTGAATAATCAAAAAGATCGTTATGCCCATCACTAGTATAAGGAAAACATACACCAAGTATTTCATTAAAAAAATTTTATTATGCTGTTTTCAGATAATGTCTACCTAATTGTTTTTATATTTTAGTTGTAATGTCTTAGTGTGTTTAACCTCCCATAACCCTGTGTGTGTCCCCGGTGTTGTAGTGTGATGTAATTAATAGATGGCACCTTACTTGTTACTTAGATTCTCTATAGTGCTTTCAAATGTTCCCAAGCAATTAACATATAGCAGCAATGTTGAATCCACATCTAAAATGGTGTGAAGATATAAAATCTCATTTCATTGAATTTTTTTTTTTTTTTTTTCAAATAATTGCACATTTATTTGTAAACTGGCAGAACTCAAGAAATATTCTTTTATATCTATATATGAAAAAATTCACATAAATACTTCTTAAACTGTCATCAAAAGCTGGATTAAGTACCATATTTAATCATATATTTTTAACTCTTTTAGTAGAGGAGACCGGGGTACAATGGACCACTTTTGTAAATTTTGACTGTTAACTCTCAAATAGTAGGGGAGACCGGGGTACAATGGACCACTTTTGTAAATTTTGACTGTTAACTCTCAAAATACTGGTTTTTTGTGTTTGAAAAAATGTGTACATATTATGTATATATTAGGGTTTAAGTTGCACTCACTCAAAATCAATAATTATGTTTACTTTTTTTACTATATTTTTTTAAATAGCAAGTGACAAAGTGGACCATTGTACCCCAAGGTCTGGGGCTCAATGGACCACAAGTAAATTAAGAAAAAAAAAAACATTTATGTAGTACATTCTTTAATGACAGAAACATAGAATGTATTATACTTGTTTATTGGTGGCTTCAGTTCAAACATATAAGATTAACAAATATTAAAGTTAGCAATTACTAAAAGATTTTTGTGTCGCTGAAGGTATGCTGTTTTTTTTGTAAATATGTAGAGTTCGGCAAACTCATTGCAATATCTTGAACATTTACAAGAGATTCATCAACAAGATCAGGTAAAATGAACACATTTTGATTAGGTTTTCACTGCATGAATCTGACAAAACATAATCATAATCCTGTTACCAAACCATCAAAAAAAAAAAAAAAAAAAAAAAAAAGCACTGTTTTATCTTACTTAACACCTATAATTTATCTACACTAATATAAATAGATACAGACTAATAGGTATATTAATTTTTTAATGTACTTGTTTAATATAATTGCAGGTTTGTAAAAATATAGAAATTTAAAATTAACTGAATGTTTAAAAATGTAAAGAAACCATAAATAAATAAATGATTAAGTAAAATACTTAAAAAATGTAAACTATGTGAATCATGGTTAATTTACTCACTAAAAATAAAACAATTTATTAATCTTAATTTCATATATAATGCCCGGATACAGAACTGGGGTACAATGGACCATGGTCCATTGTACCCCGGTCTTGGGTGGTCCATTGTTCCCCATATGGAAGTTTGACAGAAAAAAGTTAAAAAAAAATAACAAATTTTATATTTAATTATTTTAGCTACATTTAATATAAGAATAGATTATCTTAGCTTTTAATTGTGCTCAGCAATGTCTTTCAAATCATAATTCTTTAATGAAGAAAAGAAAGCGTGTTTCGCTGAAAATATTTACTTCTACCTGCCACAAACCATTTTTCTAGAATAAAATGGCTAATTTGTCAGTTGAGCACATACTTTTACACTTTGATTCACCACTGTAGTGCTATCATCTATATGCCAAAATATGAAGCATTCAAAAACAGAAATAATATGAATAATAGGTTGGAATAATAGAATTGGTCCATTGTACCCCTTGGTCCATTGTACCCCGGTCTCTCCTACTCTAAAAGTAGAAGGAGTAAAAAATACCCAAGTTTTTCTTTTAGAATATTTATTTTATTTAAAGGAAAACTTAGAGTAAAAAAGGAAATGACTCTGTAAGCTAATAACAATAAAACTAATAACATTTTAAGGAATGAATAATTAAGATTAAATACAACATATATGAGTGTTTAAAAAGTTCACAAATAGTTTTTTAGAACATTAAAAAAAAAAGCTCCTCTAGGTTAGCAAACAAATACAAAGAGAATTTTAATGGATTTGATTGAAACATTTTAATATAATTAAATATTTTGGGTTTTTAAGCATAGCAACATTTTAACATCTCTTATTGAGATATATTTTCCAAATTTGGGATAAAAAATGCTCATAACTTTAATTGCTTTATTTAGCACATATTTCTTTTTGAGCTAAAGTCGAATAAGGGCTTTTTTTTTTTCTAATGGAGCAGCATAAAATGAATATAAACATTTCAGATGTAAACAAATCAGCACAAATGTATCACTGGCCTGATGAAACACTATTATAGTATGAACTACTCATAATGTAGATAAAAAGAATTACTCACAGGAATAAATGAGAGAATTTGTTTCTAAGATCCTTATTGAAACATTGTAAAGTGAAAGCCAGGACACTTGTGATGTGATTAGTCATTTCATTAATGTAAATTATCTTATATTCTACATGTGAGGATTATAGGAAGCTTTGTTTTGTTTTTTAATCGAAATTTACTTTTAAAAGTGGATGGTGCAAAACATATGCAAATAAATACATTATTTATTGAAAAATAGGCAAGTTGTGTGTGGATAGTTAATATAAATTTTCCATTGTCACTATATAATCGTACTACCTATAATTCTTCCCATATTCAGTTGTAACTTGGCTGTCATGGCAATAAAAATAAACTGCTCAAAAAAAAATTTAAAATATAAAAGTCGTGAAATAAAACTAGATCCAGCTTACATTAAAAAAAAAAAAAAAAAAAAAAAAAAATTGTGCAGCAACATTTCAGATTTTGCCTGGAGGAGGAATAATTCTTTCTTTAGACATAGTAAATCTAGATTTTCTGTCTATCTAAAATTATCTTGCATTCATTTTTTGATATATTTTCAAAGGAATATTTCCTCTACTTTATTTACATGCAATTATGAATATATTGGTAGAAATAAAATAAAGCATTCAACTAATAATGAGAAAATAAACAAATAATGATTTTAAAAAGAAAAAAATATTTTAAACTCAGACGGAGACCCTGTCCTTCCTAAATGATGCCTCTAATTTTATGTTTAAAAGTGTTTTTCATCTCTACTCAAAAACTCCATTTTTTGAGTTATGCCACTTTACAAATAAATATACAATATGCTAACTTGACATATAACATGAAATAGGGTTGGTCAATTGTTAATAGTACTGGCAATGAATGGATTGCAATAAGTTGTATTCATTGATAGATTCCGGAGGTAAATTCTCCCTCCTCTGCTTAAAGAGATATAGAAATACCCTTGAAAAAAAAAAAAATTGTATTGCTGATTATTGTTGATGGCAGGTGGAAACAATCTGTTAAATTTTCTTATTACGTACACTGTAGGAAAATAACTTGCAAATGAAAATTGATTTGATTCGGAGAATTTGTGATATGATTTTCATTGAAAATAAGAAATGGATTGTTCTTTATTTTTCAGAAAAGCATTCCACCATGTTCTTTCCTTCACTGTAGATAAGCTGGTCTTTTTCTGTCTAATTAAATTATTCCTTATGTTTTTATAGTATTGAGCCAAGCTCACTGAGCTTAATGATTTCTAACGTCTTATTTATTGATAAATTGCACTCGGCATTATAGAAAATTATAAAAAAAAAAGTGCTGTTAGTAACTGGTTTAAAAACAGAAAATTGCCAACTTATAAATAGTGGGAAAATGTATGTAAAAAGTCAAACAGACAATTAAAAATTTTTTCCATTTAAAAAAAAATAATAATAAGAGATCTTATCTTAATACTTATAAAAAGCCTTAATACTTAGGCTCCTGTATATTATTGATTTTAAGTGCCAGTGATATTAAAACAGTTTGTTGTGCTGTGCTATGCTATCAGCATTTGGTCGTGCATAACATATTTATCGTACAAAAAAAAAGTTATTTAGTCAAAGCTGTTTAATTGTTTTTCATATGTTTTTGTTTTGTTGGTCATTTATTTCTGTTGTTACTGTATATTTCGTGCTTCTAGTTTGTCTTTGTTTAAATAAAAAGTTACACCAATTATTTTCACAATAATGTTTTTTAAGCAATCCTTTTATTATTATTATTATTTAAACCTTAGCTAAAAATCTGTGAGAATAAAGCATAAATGCAAACATATAGTTTCTTGGATCATTTTATTTTGTTTATAAAATGAGTGTTAATTTTAATTACATGTGTAAATAGTAAGGGACTGTACATATATAACATTATCACTTTACGGGGGAGGGGAATCAGGCACTTGATATTGTAAGGTATTTCTAAGGAGAGGGGAGATTTCACCTTTTGATATCATTATCATTGTTAATCCAACCAAATTTCTCTCCTTTTTTTGTAACTTTTTTTTTACATCAAAAAAAAATTTTTTTTTGGTCTGTTGTCCTTTTTTTATGAAAATAAAAAGCTATTATTAAAGCCATTAAATGATTATAAAATTATTTCTCTCTTTACATAATTTTTTTTGTTTGTTTGTTTGTTGTCCTTTTTTTATGAAAATAAAAAGCTATTATTAAAGCCATTAAATGATAATAAAATTATTTCACTCCAAAATATGGAATATCCCAACGTTCAGCATTCCCATTGTTCTGTCATATGCACATATAATCTGCTGTTGGAGACACCAGGCCTGAATAACATTTTAAATTGTACTTGTTGTGTTTACTAATAAAGAAAGAGGAAGATTGTTGTCTCCCTGTTTTGTTAATAAGAAGTTCTGCTTTCTGTCTTCCCCTTCTGGGACAAGTGCAAGAAGACAATATTATTATTGAATGCATTATGTAATAAAAACCTATTAAATACTTTCAACGACTATCTCATTAGGATTAGGTGTTATTTCATGTGTAATAGTGATATTTTATTGATTTTTTTCTCTTCAGTTGAATCAGTAAAGCATGCGAATAATAAATGTATAATGATATTTGTATGTCACTGCAAACATATAGAAAGAAAAAAATTGTAAAAATAAACAGAATTTTTAGACATTGATAATGTTATCATTAGGGGAAAAAGGGGTCGAGGAATGATAAGGTATGATATTGTAAGAGGTGGAGGGGTCCAAAATTATCAAAAAGTTGATAAAGTTATATATGTACAGCCCCTAAGGTATTAATAACAGTAATTTAAATTATAAATATTAATATCATTATTTTATGAGCTTTATTATTTGCTGCTAAATATTGTATTCACATTCTCTACTTAACTGTTTAAAAATGAATGATTCTACAACCTGTTATCATAATAAATAACCCTAATTATCATTGAAAAATAAGTAAAATACTGCCTAATCTTTTAATCAGAAAAATGTCTCTTGTAAAGTACCATAATAATTTAAAATACAATTACAAATTTTATGTCATGAATGGAAATTCTAAATGTGCCTTTTTACTTTTATATTATGTAATCTTTGCCATTATAGTAATTTTGAACTTTATGGCTGGATATAAAATTAAAAATAAAATTAAAATCTGTCAAATTTTTAAATTAAATAGAAATACTTTTTCTATAATATTGTTAAAACTTTTGAAATACACAGTTATTTTATTAAAGTTTTTTTATCAGTATTTTATTGTTTATATTAGTTATTGCTTAAGCTTACTATATTTTAAACAAGTGTTGAAGTGTCTTTTTTTTTTTAATTTTCAAATGATATGTTTTTATTATATAAATAGAATAAATTATTTTAGTTGTTAAAAACTCTGTCTTTTATTGCATTTGTTACATCCACATTAAAACTCTACATTTCTTTAAATTCTTCATTGCTCTTTATAAATAATACAACAAATGCTAAAAGATTCTCCCAAACATAGTATGAACGGGTTCTGGCTAAGAGACTTTTTGGTCATTCTCATTTAATGGTAAATTTTGGCCTTTAAAAAAATATTAACCAATTTTACATAGGAAAGTATGTGCGCATGCGTATGTAGAGGGCACTGTGTGTACCCAACCTTGCATTGTGTCCCAATCATTGTTTTGACTTTCCTAAAGCTAATGTTATTTCTTCTCCTATTTCCACTTCTTATTTGGACTTCCACAAAGCCTTTTACATCTTTAAAAACTCCAAAAATCTCGTTAATGACCTTTATTAAACGCCTTCATTATCTGATGCCTGGAAACTTCTTGTTCACTTTACTTGTCCATTTTGTTCATATAGATGACATTTGCAGACATACTTTCCTGCATGAAATCGGTTTCCTGATGCATTTCCTACCTTCCCACGCAATTTGAATGATAAGTTTTGAATCACCTTGTATATGTATAAACCAGTGCACAGTATAGTACTTAAAAATGCATGTTGACAAAAAATTTAAACATTCATGATTAACTTGCTTAATTAATATTTTTTAGCCAAAGACATAAGATTTATCATTATCTGAGAATGACCCTTTTGTACTCTGGCCACTTCCCAGTTTTTATGCCTCTATATATTGATTGGTTGGTTCGTTGATTGTTTTCAAGGTGCAGTGGTCTTTTTTTTTTCCTTACCTTGAAACAATTCAAACAATTTTTGTAATAATAATAAGTGTCCTAACCACTGAAAAATATAATGGGCTTTGTAAAAATTGGTATTTTTAGTGTTAAACATTTTCAGGTAGAATAGTGATTATAAATAGAATTTCATGGTATTCTTAAGATATTTAACATTACTTCTATTGTAATTTTGAATTTCATGTTTTTGCTGCTCAAAAAACTGTAAAATTTTATCTCTTAACAAATCATTAAAAAGAAAAAGTGAAATATGTGTGACCTAAACAATTCGATATTTAAGAATGAAGGTTTATTTAGAACAAAACTTGGAAGGAATTACTGTGATGTTATCATGTAATTTGATAAGCTGACTTCCAAAATTCCAAATAATCTTGAAAGTTAGTTCGTCTGGATCATAACAAAAAATTATAAAAGAGGAGTACTTGAAAAGGAGGATACATAAATTAACTGGTAATTTTACTGAGTAAAAAGTAGAAATTTTGGTATTTAAAATTTTTTTCAGTATAAGTTTCATAAATATATTAAATGACAAATAGATAATGTAACCTTCTCTTACATGGCAACTTCATATGATATTGCATTGAAAAAAGACCCCTCCCTCTCTCTCTCTCTCTGTTTGTAGCGAACTAAGCATATGTTACTTTATATTCCTGTATCACATATAACCTTCATGTAAAGTTCGAAAATGCTTATGAAATACAGCAATAGGTAGCAGAACAATTTCCTTTTTACATCTTTACAAGAAAAAAGTATTGGATTCATGAAAAATTTCGACTTCCGGTTTTCGACGGATTTCTACGTTTTAGAAGGTCTTTAAACATGATTTGACTGTTTATAGAAAATGTCTGCCTGTATGTGACAAAAAATTTGTTGGTTCTCTAACTCAAGAACAAATGCACGAATTTAATAAAACTTTAGATTCAGTTAGACTTTGATATAAATTGGTCCTGATTAGCTTTTGTTCGTAAATCACCCAATATATGGTGCTGCTATACTGCATTTTTCACGATTTCCACAATAGCTCTATCTCAAGAACTAATGCACTGATTCAAACTTAAATTCAGTTAGACGTTGACAGAAGTTGTTGCTGATTGGGTTTTGATGTAAATAGTCCAATAGGTGATGCTTCTATGCTGCATTTTTCAGAAATTACACGATTTTAGTGATATTCTGTTACACTCGACATAATTAAATGTTTATTAGATTTTCATGTAAATCATATGATAGGTTAGGCTGCTATGCTGCATTTTTAAGATTCTAAAATGCATAGTTAAAAGAATTACGCTTTTTGAAATATTAACATGTATGAGATAGAAGAAAGTTTTGGGAGTGACACATCTGACTAGTTAAATATTCAGTTGGAAAATCCCCTTTAACTTTTTTTTCTTCTGTTCTGAACACGATTTTTTTTTTTTTTTTTCCTGTTCTGAACAAGATTTTTTTTTCTGTTCTGAACAAGAGATTTTTTCAAAGAATTTCTGCTTATGGATCTAAAAAAAAATGACCAATTTTTACTTTTTACATTGTGCTGCTAAATGTCCAAAGTTTAAATTATCACAAAAAACTGTTTAATAACTCTTAATAATATTTGTATAGCTTGTAACCACATTAATGATACGTTTTGTAACTGTGTTATAATACATCTTAAAATTGATCGAAGGTCGTCATCCCTCTTTCTCTTTGTGTAAAAGACAGTGTCAAGAGTTCACAAAAATGTCTGCAGTAAGTTATAAGCTGCGGCATTTTCTTTTCTTTCTTTTGACACTTAATGCGTTTTCGGCAGTCATTTATCAACTGATTCTTTTCAGCTTCCTCTGGCATCAAAAATCATAGAGTCAAAACGTCTCGAGCCCCACCTATAGCAACAAATTAGAACCGACCCGAGCACGATCTGCTGTTTGGGTTTGGTTTGGAAAATATCGGGTTACTTGACTGCCAATGCAGAATTCTATATGTTAGGGGTTTTTTTTTTCTTTTTTAGGTGCGTTCATAATTATATAAATACGTTCACCTATAGCCGTCGTCTGGTTCGTCCGTCTGTCCACATATAACAACGCAAAAACTACCCAACCGAATTATTTGAAATTTAATATATATAATTGTGGGAGAATTTTGTCGAGTCATTTCAAATTTTATGAAAATCGAAAAAAAAATTTAAAAAGTTATTAATGAAAGTTTCCTTTATTCTGTTAAATCCCATCCTAGGTAATCTATATAATAAAAGCGCAAGTCATGTGACTGAGGAAAACAAATACAGGCAAACCACTTCTTCCATATGCCAAACGGTAATTTTTATTCAAAATTATTTTTTAGAATAAAATTGCATAAAAGTTGTATTTTTAGAAAGATTGTTCAAAAAAATTGTTTGCTTGAAAGATAAGTTACATTCAACAATGTGTAGATTCTGCGATAACTTCAATGGAAATTAGATTAACCGAATATCGCAATCCATTAGAATAAATAAATACAGGAGATTCGTTCATTATGAGTCATAAAAATATTAAACCATGGAGGTAATCATTCGCAATTTTTTTTACATTGTGAAACTAGTTATAAAACGAACGCACTTCATATGTCACGTTTAACGTATAATTTCCAACTTGTTTTTTTTTTTATGAAAAAGAGAGAGAGAGTGTGAAAAAAAAAAAAAATCCGATTGTTTTCCAAGTCTTATCGCGCAAACAACATTATAATACGACAATTTGTTAATATTTATGAATATTTGAAATGTAAATACACTTATGGTTTGTATAGACCTGTACATAAAATTTGTAATATTGAAAGCCCTCTTATTACGAGGTTGGTGGGTTGAAGAGTACGAAGCAGATATTCTCCCTTCCGGTAATGATCAAAATTGTGGGGAACTTTTTTTTTTATTTACCCACCTATGAAGGTTAGATGACCGACCAGTGAGGCATGTTAGTATTGTGTTTGCAAAGAGCTGGTTTTCACATCCCTTTCCAACAATATTCTTTGACAAGACGAAATTTGTTTTTGAAACAAAGCTCGTTATCCTACGATGATCCATCTCTACTTTAAATAACAGAATGAACATGTATGATTCAGATATCTGCTCGGGCTGCAATTTTCAAGCCCCAGCCCGGTCTGTACAAAAACTTTTCTGTCTAAGCCTGACCCGATATACGAGGGTAAGTCACAAAAGATAATTAAATAATAATTTACAATGATTCACTTCAAAACTATTTTTATTTCTCAACATATTCTCCACCAATATTTATGCACTCATATCACTGTTTTATCAGTGCCCCAACACCAGCTGCATAGTATTCTTTGGGTTGCTGTCTCAGCCACATTCGGACTTCAAGTTGAACACAGGAGACAATTCAAAAGTTTGGTTGGCAACTTCTTCAACATCCATCATACAGCTTCGACTTAGCCCCAAGCGATTTTCATCTGCTTAGTCCACTAAAAAACCATCTTAGAAGCAAGATGATGTTCACAGATTATGAAAAGGTTCAACTTGAAGTCCTAATGTGGCTGAGACAGCAACTCAAAGAATCTCAATGCAGCTGGTGTTGGGACACTGATAAAACGGTGATATAAGTGCATAAATATTGATGGAGAAAATGTTGAGAAATAAAAATAGTTTTGAAGTGAATATCATTGTAAGTTGTTATTTAATTATCTTTTGTGACTTACTTAATGACTTTCCCTCACTCATAAAATCTAAAAGTTCGGCTCGGCCCCAGTCTGTCCTGTTTGCTTTTTCGCATTTACTCGCCCGTGGAAAAATCAATGAAATCAGCAAAACTTAATTTCTGCAAAAAATTGCAGATATTCTTAAATCACTGTTATTCTACATCTATAATTCTTCTTAAATGAATTCGCATACACAGTAACTCTATTTGGTGCCTGTGACATGAAAAAATAATTGCAAGTGCCGTTATAATATTATTATCTTATGGATGGAGGAATAAGATCGTATAGTACACTTTTAAATATTTATTTATTGCAGTTGTGATTTAAATAAGCAATTAACCCTGCACAATTTGTGCATCTGTTCTTTAGGTCAATATTCTTTGAGAAGAGAATCAAAAATAATAATAAAATGAATTAAACGGTCTTACTTGAGTGAAGAAATAGATGCAGACTATAAATGATGAATACCATAAGTTGGATCCATAAAATCTTTATTGTAATTCTTGAGGAAGGATGAGATGAAATCAGCTGCACATCATTGCTTTAAAAAGTACTGGCTCAAATTTCGTAAAATTCGAAGAATCTTTAAAATATGCCTTCTGGCAGAATCCAATAAGGGATGTAGAATTAATGCAGAATTAAATTACCAGTTGATTTAAAACTTTTAAAATATTAAACTTAAAATTTACAACAGCATTTTTATAGAATAATTAAAAACGGAAAACGCAAAATTGATCTCCAAAGAATCCGCGCACGGCGATTCTAGGATACGAGCGCCGGCATAGCCAGGCCTCAGATCAGACGACGTTTTGCATAAATTTACAGCATCATTTTTATTAAAATTCTGTTGGAAAAATGCGCTACATTATTATTTATAATTATACCCATAATAGGGGTGCACAAATGTTAAAGCAAGATTAATTTAAACTAATTTGTTGATTAGGAATTACACGAAAAATCAAAAGAGCAAATCAGAAACAAATTAACATTTAATAATTAAAAGAACGATTCTAATTTGTATTTGAAAGACACGCCCCTTTCGCATGCAGCGCCAAAACAAAACAGCTCCCGAAAACATACCGAACAGGAGCGGCGGTGACGCATGCGCACAACACACGCGTGTGGAGTGAGAGCTGCTGAATGACGATGACGTCACAGCTCAGCGCCGATTGAAACTATTAATTGAAACGAACGCAGAATGCCTTGCAGAGAAAACAACTTGCGCGGCGGCGACGGCTGCCGATAAAATAGCCTTTAAATGAGCAGCAAATAAACTGGAAAGGTTGTAAAATACAGAAATACGATAAGCTGAAATATAAAATAATTAAAAAAGATAAAACTGTGATATATCTTTATCACAATACCCCCATTCACCGACAAAAATTTTGACTGACCAGAAGGAGAAAAAGGGTTAAAAAAATTAAAGCCTTTTTCGACAAATGGAAGACAAAATTTTTAAATGCCAAAGTAAAAATGACATAATTACTTAAATTTAGAGCCATGAAAAGTAAATTAATTATTAATGAAATTTGATGTGATGTGCAGCGACCAAAAAGAAAAAGAGAAAGAATATACATCATTGAGTACATTCAAAAATCTCATCACAAGTTATACAAAATGTATACAATATAACATAGTATACAAAATCCCCATTGCAATTTTTTTTAGCAAAGAAAGGCATACCTTCCATTAATCTTGATCTCTAAACAAATATCATCATGTATATAAAAAAAAAAACAAGCTAATATTCAATTTAAATTAGCAATGAGATCATATCAAAATAGTTGCAACAGTAAAGCAACATAAAAAGAGTCGGTAATTTCTTTCTTCTTCCGACTTGTCTAGACAAATATTTAAAATAATAATAAGTTGCAATTTTAAAGCAACAAAAAGTCAAGAATACTTTAAATTCTGACTGATGCCTAGGACTTTTAAAAATATAGAGCATATAAATTAACTCTTAAATAGCATAAATGTACACAAAAACAATCCATTGTAAGGATTAAATTCATTTAAAAAGGCCTTGCATTAGTAATAATTCAAATCATATAAAATTAAGTATTTAACATAATGCACATAATACTGATATATCATAAACAAGTATATATAAGTGCATAACAATTATTACCCAAAATTTATATGAAAATTGCATAAAATTATGTTGCAACAAAATTTAAATTCATTTGTCATAAATAAGTAAAATCGTCAAAATAGTTGGATTTAGTAAAAACTTTTCAAAATATAACAAAATAATGCATAAGTTTTAACCAACAACAAATGACACATTTCTTTAGTAATACTTCATACTTAATGTACTCAATAAATTTTTTTTTTGTAAATATTCAGTAAAAAATAATTTTTCATGAAATACTCAATAAAACTCTTTCTGAAATATTCAACAAAATTCTTTCAATTATACTCAATATATTTTTCAATAAATTTTCTCTTAATATTCAATAAATTTTCTTTAATATACCATGTTTTTTTTTTTTTTTTTTTTTTTGCAAAAATGAGAGGAAAAATAAGAGAAGGTGAGAAAAGGTGAGGATCCTCAAAAAAAAAAAAAAAAAAAAAAAAAAATTAACCATTAACTTTCATAATGAAAGACAAGTTAAAAAACAAATGACACATTTTATGAGAGTATAAAAACAAACACAGTGCACCGTTATGTAAAGCATGTTATAATCATAAATTTATATAACGTTAATGAAAAGGATAATATATCCTATAGAAAAATCAGCTATTGACAATAAATGAATTATTTGGGTGGTATTTACAAAACTTACCAAAGTGGTAATAGCCTCCCTTCGGTCATGAGACCATTATCAAATCAGTAAGACTAGTGCGGCCTGCTAAAGCGTGGCTCCCGTCCAATACTGGACATTGCCGGCCTTATCAACTTCTGACTGATCGTGGGAGCAATAGTAATGTGCTTTACCGCGTCGAGCATGCAACGAAGTGATGCCACCCTAGTTCACTATCGCTGTACGTGTCGCTAGAGAACACATTCTCTAGCAGGATGACTCACCGACTACTCGCCGCCTCCCCTGTACACGGGTAGTCCCAACATACCCTTTAAATAAATCCCTAAAGTCTGATTAGACTTGACACAAAAAACTTCACAAAAGATGAAACAACTTTTATTCATAAACAACTTTCATTACAAGTACAGTAGGGAGGTGGTGTCCACACGAGAGCGGACTTTAATTACAACTTTACTTATTAAATGGGCTTTACATAGGATTAAACAATATAAGATTGTAATAATAATAATAATCATAATAATAAAAAGACTAAACTAAATAAGATGCCACACAAAAAGATGAAAAATTTATTTATTTACATATTTACAACGAAAGGTGAATGCACCTTCTTATTCTTGAAAATCTTCTCTTCTTCCATGAAACAGGAAAGTGAGTTGAAAGTAGTGGCTTTCTAGAACAGGAGCTCAAAGAAGGAGACACCATTAATGTTACACCCAAAGATGGGGTTCCATTGCTTTGAGAAAGGCTAGTAGGCACTTTCTCATGTTCGATTCCCGAAAGTAGGAACGAACTGAGGCTGCGTTCAACCTCGGGCAAAACCTTTCTCTGAGCTGCTTCGTACCTGCACACTCTACCAGGAGATGCTCACTGGTGGCTGGAATTGGCGAACAGCAGAACTGACAAGCACGGCGTATTGGTCTGACATGGAAGCATCGATAATATGCGGGGAAAGGCCCATGTCCCGTCATAGCCCAGTTTATCATAGGAGAAGTACAGGCACGTCTCTCCGATACCCTTGGGAATATCCGGAAGACGCTTCGGCCAGTAGTCTCCCCTTCCCAACGAGCTTGCCAGAATCGGAGAAACTCTGCTCGAATGAGACTCTTAACAGCTCGCCGGGAGTACTGGACTGGGACTGAAATAACTCCTGAGGCCGCACCCAGCTTCGCCAATTTATCGGCTGCCTCATTTCCAGTGATTCCAATGTGAGCCTTCACCCAAAACCAACTGATATCCATGCCTTCCCTCAACGCATGTACCTGCGCAACCAACGGGTCAAGACATTCCGGATTTGAAAGAGCTTCCAGCGAAGACCTCGAGTCCGTAAAGAGGGAAATGCTTTTGTGCGTTCTAATATTTTGCAGTGCTTGTATGATTGCTTGAAGCTCGGCCTGGAACACAGTCGCATGGGGTGGTAGCCCGAAGGAGAGTCCCTGGGTCTGTGTCCCATCTACATATATCGCCACGCCAGCGCCGACACCTTCGGCAGTTTTTGAACCATCCGTAAAGACGCTAACTCCTTGATGAAATTCGGAGTCTTCCAAGGGAATATGAGCGTCTTCGAAGTCGATAAAAGGGGCCCTCGCAGGATGTACTACCCATCTATCTGCACTACCTTGTATGTCTTCAGCTTTGATTGACACTCGTCCCACATCGAGGTCAAATCCCATTTTAAACGCACGTGTGAGAAGGCACTCCTTCTCCACCTGAAGATCCAGAGGCATGGCACCGGCCAGGACTTGAATCGCTGCCGTACTAGTTGTACGGAAGCTGCCTGTTATATGCAGGAGCGCTGGTCTCTGAGCCGAAACCAGTTTATCTCTCATGCGACCGGTACCTGTCCACCAGAAACTACAGGCGTACGTCGCCAAGCGTTCTATTCCATTTTTATAAAGCTGTTTGAGCACATCACCACTCAGACCCCAATCACGACGACTGAACGAATGGATCGCTCTGACGTAATTGGCGATACTTTCCCTTACGTAGGCGACATGCGCCATGCCGTTGAGCTTCGCATCGACGTGTACGCCCAGGTATCTCGCAGAGTTCGTCATCCGAACAGGTACGCCAAGGAAGCGAATTCGAGGAAGGGTCGAAGGACCTCTTCTACGACCTGCCCGTCTGAACTTCCTGAAATAAATAGCGACAGTCTTTTCTGCACTGAAAGCTAACCTTTGTGCTTCCGCCCATTCGGCAATTCTTGCGAGGGCAAGATTCGCCCGGCGTGAACATTGATAAGCATTAGGCGCCTCTACCAACAGACCGAAGTCATCAGCGTACGCTATCAGCTCAATCATCTCTCCAAGATCCAATTCCAACAGAGTGTTTGCAACTAAGTTCCAAAAGAACGGACCGGAGTTGGATCCCTGCGGACAACCGACATTGTATTCTCTCTCCAAGGATTTGATATCGGTCCTATACGCTATCTTCCTCTGAGATAGGAAACTCTGAACCAAGAGAAACAAGTTCCTTGGACCATCCTTTCTAAACCACTGAGGATAGAGGGCCACCACAAGCTGTTGAAAGCTCCCTTCACGTCCAACATGATGAGGCACGCATCGTTACCTCTTTCATGACATCCCTCTATTGTCTGACGCAGCTTAAAAAGTGCGTCTTCCGTACCCTTGCCCGGAGTAAATCCGTACTGATTGCCACTCATGTGACCATTCTTCCTGGAGTGAAACACCAGTCTGTTAGTCACTAACTTATCAAGTACCTTACTCCAGGCGGGTAAAAGACATATTGGACGGTAGGAGCTAGGCGATCCCCTATCCTTTCCCACCTTGTTGAACAAGACCAGGTCCGCTGTTTTCCAGTGAGTGGGGAAGACGCCATCCTGGAGACACTTGTTCAATATCGCACCAAACAGTGGTTTGTTAGCCTTAAATAGGAGTTCCACTACCTCGAGGGGGATTCCATCCATCCCTGGAGCCTTGCCGCGATTCAGCGATCTGAAAGCTGTCTCAATCTCCTTTTGGGTGAATTCCAGGTCGTTTTCTCCGAGAGCGTAATTGCGAACAGGGCGGTCTTGGGTATCATGAGGAAAATGATACTCCAATAGCCGTTCTACCGTCGAGCTAAAGTCCTTGGTTCGGCTCCCACCTCGGTCGAGAACTGCACTTAGTTTTAGTCTACCTGTTGTTTTCCCCCGAGCCCTGTCGAAATAAGGACCAAAAGGCTTCTTTGGATCTATTTCATCCAAAACAGTCCGATAATGCTCCCATTTCGACCTGCGAATTGATTTTCTAAATTGGGCTCGAAGTTTGCGAAAGGTTATTTCATAACTCTTTCTCAATTCCTGGTCCTCAGTGCAACGCTGGAACCGGACTCTTGCTGCTCTTACTTTCTTTCTCTCAACCGTTAGGCTTTCGCTCCACCAAGGAACCTTTCTTGCTCTAGGTTTCTGTTTACGTTTGGCACTATCACAAATGTCCTGGACAATTTTTGTGATCTCTGCTACGCTCTCGTCGACAGACTTGCCTTCCAACCAAGCCGGGGCTATGTTACCTATCCGACGAGACAGGTTCACCCGGAGTTTCGACAAGCTCAGATCACCAATTCGAATTCTGTATTTTGATTGCGGAATCGGCATTTCCGAAGAAATGACCGACACAATACGTCGATGATCGGTCGCCGTCTCACGAGGCTCCAACTCCCAACTTACTAAGCGGGTTGGAGCAACCAATCTACCCAGAGTCAGATCTATCCAACTTTCTCCCTGTGGCCCATGGAACGTGGGATCGCTAGTGGAATCGTTCCAGATTTCCAAATTGAACTGAGCAGAAAACTCTAGTATTAGAGTTCCCCGAGCATCCACACTGCGGAGAGGATTCCCCCAAACAGAGCTCTTTGCGTTCCAGTCTCCTGAAAGGATGACAGACTTGCCCTCTGAACTATTGAGCAGATCCTGAAGCAACTCGATCTGCCCTGTAATATCAACTGCTGTACGATGTGGTGGTAAGTATACTGACACCACAATAACCTGAATTTCATCACTCAGTGCGAGTTGCACCGCTACGACATCCCTCTCGGCCATGAGCTCCACTACGGGAATGGACCTGTCCAAGACAAAAATAGTGGCCCTTGGTCCCTCATGGGAGAAGAATGCGGTAGCCCCCATAGGAACCCCACCTACCCCTCCATTCTGGAGGATGTGAGGCTCCTGGATGCACAGAATGTGATACTCACCTGAATCGACGTTTATTTGATCGGTTGCTGTCATAGACCTGCCCACATTCTGTTGCCCAATGCGCAGATTAACCATAGTCAGTCCTACGCATCAGCCGGTTCGTTTCAAGAGCTCTTGTAGGACAAAAGGGGGATAGCGACGAGTGGTTTGTTTCCACCTGCTGATGTGGCGGAAATTGCTTGTTCACTGTGTGACAATTCAAGCATTTTAATTCCTCTCTGCATTTTGAATTTTGGCATTTCTTACCTGTCTGTTTACACTTTCCACAATCCAGACAGATTTCTCTACTTTTGCAGTTCTTGCTAATGTGACCGTATTGGCCACAGCGATAACATTGTGTGGGTCGGAGGTGCTCTGCTAGCTTTGCCCTTGTCCACCCGAGCACAAGTCTTTTCAGATTCAACAAGGACCGGAAGGCGCCTGGCTGAGATTCCAGGACCCAGTTCGTCGTATCTTTTCCCCGGATAGGAAATTTGATTTTGACGGAACCCTCTTCCGATCCCGTCTGACTCAATGCTTCTCTTACGACATCCTCCCATGAGATGTCGTTAGGAACGTCAAAGCAAATGATCCGAGGAAGTCGAAGTTTTGGAACAGAGCACGTGACTGTGTCCCTCAACCTCTCGTTCTCACGGATTGTGCGTTCGAGGAGTTCTGCATCCTTCTTGTCCGAGAGGCGAACCAACAAACCCCCTGAGCGTAGGGGCCTCTTCCCCGTGACTTCGATCTGAAGTTCTGACGGATTAATTGCCCCCGTAACTCTTTTTTCCAGAGACCTGTTGCTCTCATTCTTATCCTTCGGAAAGACAAGAACAACGTGGTCTGTGGTGGGACCTGCGGAACGGGTCTTTCCTCTCTTCTTGCCAGGATGCTTTGACTTTGACTGTTCCTTCTTCTCCTGTTGCTCCTCCCCTACCGATGATTGGGCGACATCGGCAAATGTGCGGAACTCAGCCTCTGCAACTTTCAAAGACGCCTGTTCTAATTCCTTCTTCACCTCTACGAGCTCCAAGCTCTGTTGAACAAAGAGCTCATAGACCTCCTCTAGATGCTGCACAACGACATCTTTCTCTGCTTTGTTACACTTTCCCATTATCATGGTAATCAGGTTTCTTGCCTTGAGCCGTGTATCAGGCTTACCATTTCCACCATCAACGTCAAGTCCGAAGTCTGAAAGAGTAGACTCATTCAGATTCGGGAAACTACTTGACCTTTTATTTTCCATCTTCTTTAATAAGAAGCAGCTGTGCTTACCTTTAATTAAACTGTTATCCAATATGATATCGGACTTTCCAATGGCTCCCAAATTGGAACGACTGGGTGTTCTTAGACCCAACGCTATCCTGTCTCCTAGACCGTCAGAAGAGACTTAGCTTGGAGACAGCCGGTTGCGCCACGTCAAGGCGACACCACAGTCCTATCTGTTGCGAATGAGATTCCCAGAAAAAATTAAAGTCCGATCTCCGAAAAGACACGGACAGAACACGGGAATGTTTCCGCTTGAAAAAATAACTTTTATCGCACTTTAATCTCGCTTAAAATCGCTAGCGATCACGTTCGCATCAGACGCCGATATCTTGCAACCGGTCAAATCAGTAAATCAAATAAATATAAACTATTAATATGTATTCGTATCAATTCACAAAACACTAATAGCAGCCCGTTTTAAACAACTAGTAGATCTGCAAACTGAACAAACACCAAAACTTACAAGACTGTCAAAGGCGATCTCCAGAACCGATGACGAATCTGTAAATCAAATAAGCATAAAACACAATATAAATTCATCAAAACTTACAAAAATGCTAATAGCGCTTTTCCCGTTAAACCATTAGCAAGTATGTAAACCAGACAAAAATATACAACATTCCTGCTATAACTATTGTAAAGAAACAGATGAATATTGCTAATAAAATGCTTGAAGGAAGAAAAAAAAATTTGTTTGTTTACAGATGAAGGATATAAACGTTCTGCTTTTACATAACGAATAATCAGATGTAATACCTTTAAAAGTTCTAAAATCAGTCTGATTTTAAAAAGATAATCACATTCAGAAAAAAGTAACTACTTGCTGAAAAGTTTGCAAGTTAAGTGGCACACTGGTTGGTTGATTGACATAATGGCAGTGTAGCAGCAAATTGGCCTTTTTGCCTGAAACACATACCACTAAAATAAAATTGAAGACTTTATAAGGACATTTTAGCACTAAAAAAATTTAGCACTTAATGGCATATGAAGGGATGCACTAAACAATGATGAGTATTTGAGACACATCAGGTAAGAGCATTTGAAGACACATCAGGTAATTAGCAGACATAAATCATGAACTGTGGTTCCATGATGTTGAAGAATAATATGACGAAGTGGCACTTAGAATAAAATAACACAAAGAGCACAAGAACTCTTGTTGAGAGGCGCTGGAAAGTCTAAGTTGCCCATATACATTTTTTTTTATAGGTGTATTCAAGCAGGCAGAAATTGCAGATTTAAGCAATACAACACTACTTGCACACTTTAGAGACAAAATTGGGATTGGTGACATTTGAGAAAGTCACAAAGACTATAAAAGCACTTTAGATTCTTAGAAAAAAATAATATTCACCAAAATCATTTCACAAGTGGTAGAATATTTCTTTATAATGCGCTGGAAAGTTCTAAGAATAGTATTGCTTTGCATGTAAATTTGCAATATAATTTAATGGTGCTACAAAAAAAATTTTTCGTTTATAAATTTTCTTCATTTATAAAATAATTTTCTTCATTTATAAAATAATTTTCTTTAAGTGAGGCATATGGTAAAATGATTTAGAAAACATTTGGGTTATGAAATAATACTAGAATAACAAGAAAAGGCACTATAATTTACGCATAATAAAAATTTTCAAATAATCATCATAATAATAATAATAATAATTTTTCCAAATTTGAGAAGTTCCATTTGAGGAAGCAGCAATTTCTGTAAATGCTGTGAAACTGAACTTTAAAATAAATGACAGTACACTTCCATAATCGAGTCTTGCAACAGAGGGTAGAAAAAGATAGAAAACTATTGCAAATAGGCACAGCTATAAACTTGTAATACTTTATATCCATAAAAATGAGTAACATTGATGAGGGAGAAACAAGTTCTACAAGATGAAGAGGACTGACGAGGAGCAATCATACGGATATATTTGCCTTATATGAATGGCGACCATCAACAGTCACTTCAACTCGCAAAAGAGTGCAGGTAAGTAATTATTGTACTATCATGAACCATCATATTTGCAAACAGCAGAGAAAATCAGCCAACAATGGATATAGCACATTCTGAAGACTTTTCCACCAGGTAAGCAAAGTCAGATGATAATAATAACCAGTTTATTGAAGTTGTTAGTATATATTCAGATTGTAGAATATTAAAATGTAGCATGGGTAGACAGTAACTATTTCAGGAACAAGAATATGCAGCAGTTAGTAATGGCTATAACTTCTCAAAAAAAGAAAAATAATAATACCAGTCTCCTTTTTGTGATTATGGTATGAGAATTTCAATAAAAAGATGCAGATGCTGTGTAATATAAAATTGATATTAGGATGAAGCAACAATTCTTTGAAATTCAAACCAACTGAGAGTTCTCAACATGTAGAACAGAAAATGCAAAATATTGTGTAATATTTTCAAAATATAAAGTTTTTGAATTTTAATTTCTAGAAAGAACACAGACTGCTTGCACATCATAATCATACTAAATATTTGTAGAAAAATGGCGAGAGTCAATGAACTTGTAGTGTTATTGCAATAAGTAATTTAACTTTTGTAGAAGCAACCAAGAACTCAAAAAAAATTATGTATGATAAAACAACTACAAAAACACATGAAAACTTGAGCTTCTATGAAGGCATTTCATACTCAGAATAAGTGCAGCAAAATTAGTAATATGATGAGAACATAAACTTCAATAATTTAATTCCAATAAAATTTGCTTCAATAAAATTTTTTAATATTCATAAAATATATCAATTTCATTTAAAAGTGCCAATAAATTACCAAAAATTAACCCAAAACAAGAATAAGAACAACCATAGCCTCTTTAAATTTTGTTCTCAAAAACTTAGAACAAGAACAATTTTCACATTTTTCAAAAATATTTGAATTCGTCATGAATTATATATTTTTTAACTTTATATATATATATATATAAAAGCACCATAATTTTTCATTTGTTAACAAGAATAAATTCATTTTTAAAAAATTTCATTTTTCAGTAAAATTTGCATAAAATATTCAATAAATCTCATGGAAAAATACCACAATAAAAATTAATTTCTGTTAAAATATCATTTTTCAATTATAAATAAATTATTAAATATATGCAAGCCAGTTGAGAATAAAAGTTCCGAAATTAACGATGTATTGCAAACATCGATCTTCTATGGAAAAAAAAATTTCTTTAATTTCAGCAGCACAAGAATATATATATATATTTTAAGCTTCTAAAAATTTAATAAAAATCAGCAAATCTTCAAATTATATTCCATTTTTAATATGAATTAATTAATAGAGCATCAAATCTTCAATTAATATTGTTTGCATCATAAAAATGAGTTTCAAAATTTCATAATAATTTTTAAGAACAAAATAAAATTTTCAACTTTTCTCTTCATAAAAGAATAAACGGCGCCAAATGTGACATGAAAAAAATAATTGCAAGTGCCGTTATAATATTATTATCTTATGGATGGAGGAATAAGATCGTATAGTACACTTTTAAATATTTATTTATTGCAGTTGTGATTTAAATAAGCAATTAACCCTGCACAATTTGTGCATCTGTTCTTTAGGTCAATATTCTTTGAGAAGAGAATCAAAAATAATAATAAAATGAATTAAACGGTCTTACTTGAGTGAAGAAATAGATGCAGACTATAAATGATGAATACCATAAGTTGGATCCATAAAATCTTTATTGTAATTCTTGAGGAAGGAGGAAGGATGAGATGAAATCAGCTGCACATCATTGCTTTAAAAAGTACTGGCTCAAATTTCGTAAAATTCGAAGAATCTTTAAAATATGCCTTCTGGCAGAATCCAATAAGGGATGTAGAATTAATGCAGAATTAAATTACCAGTTGATTTAAAACTTTTAAAATATTAAACTTAAAATTTACAACAGCATTTTTTATAGAATAATTAAAAACTGAAAACGCGAAATTGATCTCCAAAGAATCCGCGCACGGCGATTCTAGGATACGAGCGCCGGCATAGCCAGGCCTCAGATCAGACGACGTTTTGCATAAATTTACAGCATCATTTTTATTAAAATTCTGTTGGAAAAATGCGCTACATTATTATTTATACCCATAATAGGGGTGCACAAATGTTAAAGCAAGATTAATTTAAACTAATTTGTTGATTAGGAATTACACGAAAAATCAAAAGAGCAAATCAGAAACAAATTAACATTTAATAATTAAAAGAACGATTCTAATTTGTATTTGAAAGACACGCCCCTTTCGCATGCAGCACCAAAACAAAACAGCTCCCGAAAACATACCGAACAAGAGCGGCGGTGACGCATGCGCACAACACACGCGTGCGGAGTGAGAGCTGCTGAATGACGATGACGTCACAGCTCAGCGCCGATTGAAACTATTAATTGAAACGAACGCAGAATGCCTTGCAGAGAAAACAACTTGCGCGGCGGCGACGGCTGCCGATAAAATAGCCTTTAAATGAGCAGCAAATAAACTGGAAAGGTTGTAAAATACAGAAATACGATAAGCTGAAATATAAAAAAGTCCTTCCGGCCTGTACCGGGAGGAAAAGGTAGCTTTCCTATATCTACGTTTTAAAATTTTAGCTAATGTTACACGAAAACAGCAAGCTAAAATGCAAAGAAACGTTTACAAAAGATTCGTTAATACTGAATTTGAATAAGAAATTCGTGAAATTATTGAGCAATAGCCAAATTGGCTTCATTTATGAAGACTTATTTTGATCGTCAAATTTCGCGATATTTCGCCAAATGTCGCCAATTTTGCCAATTTTGTCGCCAATGTCGCCAATTTTGGCGCTAACGGATATGAATATATAGTTTTATGAGTATGATTGGGAAAATTATTACAACAATGAAAGAAAATAATTTGCGAGTAATCGCGTTAATGTGCTGTTTTGTTTCAAAATGTCAGCCACCCTAGAATTTCAAACTGCTCTATCTCAGCCATTTTTTAAGATAGAGGTAAACCAAAAAAAGCTCTGGAATCCTTGTATCAAGGCCTAACACGTACTTAAAAAATAAATTTGAATTTTTAACTTTTTTGTATAGTTATTTTAGATTTTAAGATAATTTAAATATTTAAGTGGCCGCCATCTTGAAACAAGATGGCGGACCAAGCTGGCCAACGAACTCGGTCGAGACATTAGTGACCTTAATACACACAATTAGTTTCATCAAAATCGATTCATAAATACGGGCGTTATCGTATGACATAGGTCAGATATATATATATATATATATATATATATATATATATATATATGGATATATCTATATATATAAATCAACATTTGGACGGAGGGTGGTTTTGGGGTCTGGGGGTCATGATCGGTGAAAATATATCGAAATTTTCCGGAACTGCTTTCCTCCGAACGGCTGCAATAGGTAGCTTTATACTTTTTTGTATTGAAAGCTACCTAATAATTAAAAAAAGATAAAACTGTGATATATCTTTATCACAGTGCCTGGTGCGAAACCCCTTGTTAGTTTTTCTACAGATGGTAGACACATGAGTAGTGATTAGTCATTAGTGTTGGTGTTAATTAAGCTTGTCAGCGCCTATTCTAACTGATGACGCCTGATGCGTATGGGCACTTTCCACACCACCCTTGGTGCAGCCCTGCGCATACATTTCTATGTAAAAATTTAAAATCAGACTTACAGATTTTTTGTCTTTCCAATCCATGGAATATAGATTAACAATATTATTGATTTCTTAAGATATTTATATACTAAAGGAGATTCAATAAAAAATCGAGGTAACTTATAAAAATTGCTTTAAAAACGTCTAATCTTAAAACCAGGGTTGAGAATCTTATACGCGTTTCGGCGGATTTTCGCTTTTTAAAAAAAATTTTCCCGAAAGCTTTCTTTTGTTTTCTTTTTCCTCCTTTAGCACACGAAATATAATATCTTTCAAATTCTTTACTTTTATAACTTTCTCTGCTCTGTTTGTTATTTTATTGAAACAACTCTACCGGCGTTACCATGGCCCGTGATAATAACCTCAAACATAGTACCTAAAATCAGCGCTGAATGATTTTATATTTTTAAACAGGAATCTTTCCAAGCGAACCTAATGTTTGTGGCCTGCTTTCGGCAGCGTGCACCCTCGAATTTGTATGATTTTATATTTTTAAACGAAAATCTGTCCAAACAAATTAAAAGGTCCCGTTATAGTGATTGCTGATTTAATTTCTGACAATTAGATATATTAAACTTTCAATCCTTGCAAAAAGTTCCAGAGGAAAGCTAAATAATATAAAATGCACGTATACGATAAAGTTGCAAGATGTGTTTCTGTCGCATGATATCTGGGAAGTTAACTGAGAAAGAAAGAAAGAAAGGAAAAGTGTGGCGAATTCGTAAAAGAGCTAAAAAGAGCTTCCAGAAAATATATTTTTTTGAAATAGTAAAAACATAAGTACCAGGAATAAGTGGGTATTTTTTGTTTTCGCTTTTCGATTTGGAAAGTGGATGCGGAATTTTAAATTTGCAGATGAAAACAAAAAATTTTAAATTGGTAGTCAGATTTTTTTTTTTTTTCAAAAGGTAAATTATTATTACTTCTTTTTAACCCTTTCGGGTTTGAATTTTTTTTTTTCAATTTTGAGAAAAAATTACTTTTACATTAATAATATTAAAAGTAGATATCCGACTCACAAAAGTTAAGGTTTACTGAAATTTAACGAATATCTCGATCACTGAAATCTAACAAATGTTATATATTTTGCGTATTATTCATGTGAATATAGGCTTAGGAAGAATTTTTGAAGACATTTGGAAAATGTCGTGTTACAACAAGATTAAACAGGCATAACGACTTTCTAGTATTTTTCATGTTTTATCACAAATTATTCATTCGAAAAAGTAGTTCCTATTTTAAATGTAAAGAATGAAATGTATGTTTGAAATAAAAGAATCGCCGACGGTGCAAAGAGAATTAAGCAAACGTTTATTATTATTACTACTACTAAATTCTGAAACATAAATGAAGTCATAGTAATAAATGAATAGACAAATACTATCATTACCATATGCAGATAAAAAAATAAATGTTAAGACAAAATAATACTCAATGAAAATACATGTACTATTAATAGGACGCCAGATCCGAAAGGGTTAAGCAAAAACATCGTTAGAAAGGCAGGGCTATGAATAAGTGAATATTTGTTATTATTTCGATACGGGAGGTGGATGCGGAATTTTAAAAATGCAGAATAAACGAAAAATAAAATCGACATTTATAATTTTTTTTAACGGTAAATATTGACTTAAAAAAAAAAAATACATTGTTAGAACGCCAAAAGTACCATGAATAAGTGAGTATTATTATTTCGATCAAGAAAGCGGATGCTGATTTTGTAAATATGCAGAAAAAAAAACATCAAATCGACGTTCGGAAAATATATTTTTTAAACCGTTAATATTAATATATATGTAAATATGAACAGTTATTTAATAAAGGTGATTACTTTCAATAAAAGAAGACACTTTAAATTAATTAAGATGTTATATTAAACTATTTACACTACTATGTACAAAAATATAATAATAAGCTCTAATCGTCGTTCCAATACATCTTCTCTATTACACTTCTATTATACTTCGTTTAGCTACAGTCACTACATATTGTTCCTTCCGAATCCACTCGTTTTCTGATTCTGGCGGGAAGTTTTTCCGCTGAAGCCTTGGTGGCGCTGTCGTCTGTTCTTATCAAAAAAAGGCGGCGCTGTTGTCCACCGCGCTAGAACGCTGCTTGGATGCGCTGTTGCCATTCTGACACTCGGCCATTCTGTATGCCATGACCCCATGGCGACGTTGCCAGGAACTGAAAATTGAAAAGGAAAAAAAGCAACAGCAAGGGAAAACAAACAGTTTTTTTTTTCAAGCAAATATATATAGCAACTGATGAATATTGGTGATGATTTTTCTTTGTTCGTCTTCATCGTCATCAGACCGTCTTAGATCGTCTTAAAAATTTGTCGTCATCTTATAGTTGTAACATTCATCTTAAAATCACCAGATCATCTTAATATTACCACATATTCGTCGTACGAATTTAACTGAATACATCATTTCGTCTTGCTGTATACATGTTAAAAATTTTCATAACTGATCTTCGTAAACCAAATTGAAATGAAATAAATATTAATACATATACACTTGAAAATAAAATAATAATAGAATCTTTCTTGACAAAAATGGAAAACACAAAAACATACTTGAACAATAAAATGATAGACGTCGTGCAACAATATAAGACAAAAATATAGAAAATATGTACAGTATAAGAATAAAAAAAAAGCGTTGAATTTCATTTTTTACGTGGTTGACCACGGTTTCATCATATCAACTGCAGTGGATGTTGTGTTTGGACCCTCATGGTGTCCAACCTTTTCTACCTCATATCTGTCATTACTGTTAACAGCTTTGACTTTATAGGGACCAAAATATTTGATTCGAAGTTTCAGGCCTGGTCCGAATTGAGTACGCTTAATTGCGACTAAGTCACCAACCTGATATACTTTGGGCGGTTTTCTGCGTTTGTCGTAAAATCGTTTGCTTTGTTGTTGGTGTTGAATAATTTTGGCGATTTCTCTTAACTCGTTTTTAGTATCTAATGCAACATTGGCAAGCTCTTCTTCTAGGAGTTGTTTTATGCGAATGTCATCTTTATTTTTCATTTTAATCCCAACCAACAATTCGAACGGGGAAAACTGTGTTGTATCTGACTTTGTACTATTGATAATTCTTTGTACTGAAGGGACATGTTTGTACCATTTGGTGGGATCATCCAAAGATAACTTAGTGAGAACTGGGATTAACGTGGCATGGAATCTTTCGACTTGGCCATTTCCACGTGGTACACCAGTAGCGATTGGGACATACTCTATGTGTTCTTCCTCACAAAATGTTATGAAATCAGTCGACGTAAAAGCAGGGCCTTTGTCGCAAATAATGCGACGTGGATTTCCAAAGACAGTTTGTTGGAGTTTAAGCTTGTCTAAAGCATCACGGGCAGTTGTGGATTTCACAGGATATATCCACATGAATTTAGTAAATGCATCGACTACCGTCAAGAGATGCTTATAATTTTTATTCGTCGACGGTAACGGTCCTAGAAAATCGACATGGTACGTATCAAGAGGAGTGTCACCTTTGGGAATTGGGTGAAGGAAGCCTTCGGGCTTTCCAGACTTCCTGGAAGACAAAATGCATGGCACACAGTTAGCAATGACAGTTTGTACCAGTTTATTAAGATTTGGAATGTAATAGTCTCTGTTAAGGATATCCGCAGTTTTTTGAGTAGAAAAGTGACCTTTAGAATGTGCATCTTGTATAATTTGATTTTGCATAGCTTGTGGGACAACTAATAGTTCGCGATCTTGAACAAGTTTATAAAGTACACCGTTCTTTAAGAAAAAATCATTCACGGGTGAATTCTCAACAGCTTGCTTCATACTATCTTATAAAATCATCAGTGGCTTGAGATGCAATGATTTTTTGTGTAATTTCGTTATGTGTGACTAACATTACTGGGTATCGATTTAACGCGTCGACGTGTTGCATTTGTTTTGCAGCTCTGTGAGCAACAACAAAATTAAAATCTTGGAGAAAAAGAGCCCATCTGGCAATCTTTGCACTAATCTCAGCTTTATCCATAGTTTTTTGGAAGGCTTCACAATCTGTGACAATTTTGAATTTAGTTCCATGTAAATATACTCTGAATTTTTTTAACGCTTCAACGACCGCTAAAACCTCTAATTCATAACTGTGTAATTTTTCTTGTGTAGGGGATGTCTTTCTACTCATGTATAAAACAGGATGAAATTTGCCATCGGCAGATTTTTGTAAAAGAACTGCTCCGAAACCAAACTTAGATGCATCTGTATGTACTTCTAATTCGGAACCGGGGACAAAAAGATGAAGAACAGGTTCAGTTGTAAGCAGCTTTTTTAGAGTGGAAAATGCAGCTTGTTGCTCAGCGCCAAAATAAAATGTGGAATTATTTCTAAGAAGATCACTTAGGGGTTTTGCAATGGCAGCATATCCAGAGATATACTTATGAAAATAACCCGTTAAACCTAAAAAGGATTGTAAATGTTTCGCATTCTGGGGTTCTGGAAAATTTTGTACAGCTTTGATTTTCAAGGGTGATGGTGCAATTGTGTTATTTTCTATCACGTGTCCTAAGAATTCAACTTTACGGACAAGAAATTGACATTTTTTGAAATTAATGTTCAAGCCATAGCTTGAAGCTACTTGTAGGACGCGTTTCAGTTTAGCAAGTCCGTCTTTCTTCAGTTTTCGCAGGTATGATAAAGTCATCCATATATAAAATTAATGTGCCGTCTACTAATAAAGGACGAAAAACACAAGCTAAATATCTGTTGAAAGCAGCAGGGCTAATGCTCAACCCGAAAGGGGCCTTTAAAAATTCCCACTGACCATCATGAGTGATGAAAGCAGTATATTTAGTACTGTTAGGATCTATATCCACATGGAAAAAACCATTTTTGAGATCAATTGATGTAAACACTTGGGCACTTTGCAATTGATCCAAAACATCATCAATGAGGGGTAAAGGGTAATTATCCCTAACAATTTTTTTGTTTAATTTTCTATAGTCAATACATAAACGTGTAGAATTATCTTTCTTTTTAACAAGGACTATTGGACTGGCATAGTCGCTACAGGATGGTTTAATGATGCCTTCTTTGAGCCATTGCTCAATTTGAGCAGAAACAAGTTGTTTTTCAGGCAATGACATTCGACGAGCTCGTTGGCAAACGGGAATATCATCTTTTAATATAATGGGCATCTTTAGCTTGGTGGTGCGCGTTTTGATTGGTTTATAACCATGAATTAAATTATACACTTCTTGTTTGCATGCTTTATCACGAATATGACTTAAATCTACGTCAAGGGGATCTTCAACAGCATTTACTAAATGTACAAACAAATTATCATAAGATTCTGGTTTACTAAGAGAAATACCAGTTTTGTCGTAAAGTAATGTGCCTTGAGTAATTATATCTGTACCAATAATAAGTGGGAGATTCATGTGATTCTTTTCGATGACATATATAGTTGTAGAAAAAATAGTATCATCAATATCAATGTTACCAGAAAATGAGCCAACTGGTTTAGAATTACCACTACCAAACCCTGTTAATGTTAAACCCACGGGTATTAATGCTGACAAACCCAGCTGTGCATAAATATCTTCACGAAGTAAAGTAAAATTGCTTCCTGTATCGATGAGAGCATCAATCATAACACCAGAAATTTTAACTAATTTATGCATTTCATTACGAGAACACGTTAGAACATTAACTTGAGAACGATCATTCGAATTTTTTGCATCCTTTGATTTATCACATTGAAATGATTTATGCCCGTACCGATTGCAAGCGAAACAGAGGGGACCTTTATCTTTATTTTTACAGTCTATACTCACGTGATTTTTTTGGTCACAATTGTAACAGAACTTGACATTACGATTTTTGGAATTCTGGGAATTAAATGATGACTCAGCATTATCGGGTTTAGATTTAAATTTAGGAACAAATTTTTCATTGTGTTTCGGTTTTTCATCTTGAAAATGGCGCTTATTCTTGATAAAGTCGTTTCGGATTTTATCGTAAATTTTTAACTTTTGTTTAAATTCTAGGATAGTTTTACATTCATAAAGGATAGATTTCTGAAAAACAGAACCAGGGATACCTTTAATTATGTATTGCATAAGAGCAGAATCTTCTATATTACCGCGGGAACCCAACTGCTTCATGATTAGAAAATATTCATCTAATGACTCATTTTCATTTAATTTTCGCGCATTTAAAATTTCATGTAACTCAGCAGAATTATATAATTCCCCAAATTCGGAAAGAAGCAACTCTTTCAACTTATTCCATGAATTTATGTGACTCTCTGTTTGAACTAATAATAGCGCTTTACCTCTTAAGGATCTTTTGGCGAACAAAAATTTATGCAGTTCAGACAAATTAAAAATATTAGCTACATCTTCAAAATCGGTTAACCATTTATGAATACTTTGAAAAGAACTGCCGTCAAACGGTGCAAGAACAGTTTCGATATCATGAAAATTTACAGTAGTACTTGGTAACACATTTTGAACTGGAAAATGCTTGTTAGCAGAATGAGAAAATTCTTCGCGAGTGCTTAAAACACTCGAAACCGGTACATTACTTTGATTATTTTCAACATTATCAGGATTTAACTCAAAGTCAGATTCTACGTCACTTTCATTTTGTAAGATATTAGCTTGTAGCAATGTTAAGTCTGAAAGATACGTAATTAAACGTGTAGCAATCTCAACTAAATTTCCCGCGCTGTCAACACAAAGTAGATTGCATAAGGTAATTAAATCATTCAAAGAAAATTCGTCTTTAATTTTATCGACTTTCTTTTTAAACTCATCCGAATCTGTGACAAGATTAAAACCGGTAAATTCCCGTATTCTTTTCCTATAGACGATTTCAGTCGTGACGTCAATGATGACGTTTTGCTTGGAAACTGACTCCAAACAAACGGTTGCTATGCTGTATTTTCTATTATGTTTGTATATTATACCCATATCTTATAATTACAACTCACGGCAAAGTGTTTTAATACATCATGTGCAGTGGTAATATTTTCTACGATTTATATTTAATAAGAAATGAAACATAGCAACCGTTTGTTTGGAGTCAGTATCCAAGCAAAACTTCACGACTGACGTCACACTGAAAGCGTCTATTCGAACGATCTCCGTCATTATCATATAAAAATCGATGGAAAAGTTTAATCTTATTTGTTTTTTCATTCTTTAAAACAGTTTCCAGTTCAGCTATTTCCACTAGTTTCATGATTAATTTTGAAATATACAAAAGAAAGAGAAGAAGAAAAAAAAATGAACTCACCGCAAAAATATATCCTTTAGATAGAATGAAGAAAATATAATTCTCCGTCGGCACGTCATATAAGGAAAAGGCACCTGACGTCACTGTTGGTTAAATTACTGTTGGTTTGGGAGAAAAACCTGTTCGTTCTTTACGACTCCTACAGTACACTACACATGAGATGGAGCAATTTGATTGGTCACGTTAAACTGGTATGTGATATGATTGGCCTACGTCGCCATGACGATTCCTGCAATGATAGCTGCGACAAAAATGCAGTGGTAGATTGGTTGATGGAACTTTTTGTTTGTAAACATGCCCTTTCCTTATAAGAACAAAGGCTGCTTCAGTCTCTCTTTATTTTTTCTTTTCCTTTATCGTAGAACTTCTGCGTCGTCATTTTAGCACTGTAAATTATCTGGCTTTCGTCATCTTGAATGCTGGTTTAAGAAAACATTCTTCTAGAATTCCAAGTGGCGCAGGCTCGGACTGGCCCGCCGGCCCATCGGCCCGAGGGCCGGTGCGCCCTCAGCCAGGGAAAATTTCGCACCCCTAGGCCGCTCCAATATTTTTCCACACACATATATTCTGATTAGTGTACGAAATTTCGAGGCTTCGGGATAATCATCAACTAATTGACAGATAGCAAAAGCGAGGGATTTTTATTATCATAAAGAAATTGAAGATACATCGAAGGAATTTTCAAAATTGGAAACCAAAGCGGAAGTATTTACATACGATTGAGGATAGAAAACGGGCACCTAGGGAAAGTTTTAATAGCCCTGGCGCGCCGTGGCTACTAAAGCTCACGCCCATGTGCTACTCCCGCGGCCTGAAAGAGATTTTTTTCATCGGTTCTTAGGATGAAATTTTTTTATGTTTTAATCTAGGATCAAATATTTTGCGTACCCTCCATTGTAGTACCCAGGGGACCTTGCGCCCTTTTGAAGCCGTCCCTGAATGGACCTATAATTGAAAACATACTTCTCGAAAAAAGCAACTTTATAAAAGAAAGAGATAAATATTAGAAGGCAAAAACGTTTTGTGTGGATTTTGTTGTTGACTGCAAAACATAACTTTTCGAGGAATAAATACAACATCGATGACACTTCTGAATTGCAATTCTGCAAGCTGGGATCGCGCGGCCAGCGCTTTTTCATTCAAAATACCTACCAAAAGTTTCGTTTAACTTTATTTAATGACAGCCTTTCCGTTATTAAAAAACTATTCCGAACTTCTGGTATGTATTTTAAATAAAAAAATCGATGATTACTATTCAGAAACTTTTGTAGTTTTTTTTTTTTTTAATTATAAAACGCTGGCAGCAAAATCCTGCCGCTTGCTGGATTACAATCCCCGGATGATATCTTTCAATTATGGAAATTTAATTTCCCTTGATCTCTAACTATGATAAGAAATTTGCAAATCATGGAAAGAGTGTGCTGAGAAAAGTAAATTTACTCAATTATTTTAGCGATTTAAGGCTACTAATCGCTATTTTCAATGTCATTTTTCAGTAGAAACCTTTTTATAGCGCGATATCAATTCAGCATTTTAAGAATGCGTAAAGTCATTTTTAAGTAAACAAAATACCTCTTCCTCCTCCTGCCTCTCCTTATCCCAAATGCTGCAAGTGTAATATTTTCAGAAGCAAGTGTTATTTCCCCATTCAAATACCCCTATATTTGGACATTCAAATACTGCTATAATATGCAATACTTTTTCAAAAAAAAAAAAAAAAATCAAGCATGAGTTTTAGTTTTAAAATTTCTATTTCTATACTGAAAGCACATTTTTGTTCTCGAAATAAATATTTTTTGAACGAATTTTGCATACTGAATCTTTATTTTGTATGTGTGATGAGGCAGACATTGTCAAAGACGACATTTAAAGATTCTACTTTACTAAAGGAAAAAAAAAAAGGCTGTAGTAAATAAACAGCATTTGATGTCAGATTATATTAGAAATTGCATCTATACCATGTTTATATAATTTATGACTTGATAACTAATTCATATTACGTCTAAATATATATTTTTTAAATAGAGATTGTAGGTCTTAGCACTGATATTCTTGCATTTTAGTAGTCATAAAAGTAAAATTTATTTGCATAACAGTTTTAGAGATATTTGTTTAAATACAAATGCAAAATGAGGAAACATTTCTCAAACCAAGGAAACCAAATTAGAAGCAATTTTAATAGGTAATTCTAGAAGTATAATTAATTTTTGCCTAAAAAATAAAATAATTGGTTGAAGTTTCTAATTGAAATAGGATCAATTATTTGCATATTTTAATATATTATTATTAGAGCAGTTTTGCCAGCAAACAAAACTGTTGGTCAAATGGGAACTCATATCTTTAGACCAACGATCAGCTAACAGTTGGCTTAGCTATTGGGAACAGCAAACGAAGCTAGAAAACAATGGACTAATGGCATCCAACAATTCTGTGTTGCTTGAGTGAAAAAAGAATTGTATAAAAGGGAAGAATTGGTCAAGACATACCTCATAGTACGATGACGGATTAAAAAAATAAATATCGTCAAACTTGTAATAATGTCTAAAATTGCTAAAAAAGTAAAGCTTTTTTTTTTTTTTTTTTTGCGTAAATGGACACGACTATGGATATATCAAGTGTGTTAATTTTACAGTCCTGGAAAAAAAACCCGTGATCATCCCCTACCAATTCTTTTAAAACTAATTGTAAAAAATCTATATGTACTAATCGATTAGAAATAAAGTCTACTAATTAAAGGTAAGGATTAAGTATGTTACGGAAGGAGTCGTCTACATATTAAAAATTATACCAACTTTGAATTTTAAAATAATAACACCTATTTTTGAGACCCTATTTGAGTTCCTTGGATCGAGACAGTCTGCAAAAAGGTATAGTTTAAATACTTTACGTTAAATTTTCATAGAGCTAGAAGAGTTTAAAGTTTGAGGAAGCTAATGTTAAATCCATTTGACAAACTTATAAAAATCATCCGATAGAATTTTTATTAATTTTTATAATGAAATACACTTAATAGATCCAAACGTATTCCAAATTTTTTTTTAATCAAAAGACATATTTTTAATTAGGAAAATTATTAATAAATTCATATTAAAAATTATGAATTATCACCTACATTAATTTTTGTATAAATAAGCAACTGTGTGTAAGTTTACAGCTCATTTGTATAATTAGCTTTCGAGATGCAGAGAATCCTCCTACAGTCTAAGGGGATCGCCTTCTGTTTTCAAAGAATCTACAGAAAATAACACGTAGACACTTACCAGAAACATTTTATAGATTATTATATTATATTATATTTATATCTATATCTATTATATTTATATCTATATTATATTTATAGATTTATATATTATAATACGAGCAAATCTTGTGTGTGTGTGTATATATATATGCAAATTTTATTTTAAAAACGGCTCAAACGATTTTGATTAAATTTTATATCCTACCATTTTCGGGTGCGAGAAATCCATTGAGCTAGGTCACATGTTCGAGAAAATTCGATTAGTGGGTCATTTTGGTTCTAGGTCGTTGTGGGTCAAGTTATTTTTATTTTAAAAAGGTTCAGACATTTTGAATTAAGTTTTGTATGCTACAATTTTAAGGAACAAGAAGACTATTGGTCATATGTTCGAGAAATTTCGATTAGTGGGTCATTGTGGTCATGGGTCATTTTGGGTCAAGCTATTTTTATCTTAAAATGGCTCAGACGATTTGAACTAAATTTTGTATCCTACGGTTTTTGGGCACGAGAAAATCATTGGTATAGGTCACATGTTCGAGAAAATTCGATTAGTGGATCGTTTTGGTATCACTAAGCGTAATGCGTTTCAATGGAAATGAAGCATGCAACAGTTATTAAGTTGTTGAATAGCTGGCAGTAAACGAAGCCGGAAAGTTGCCATCATTTCGTCAAATTTGGAGAAATATTGGTGACATCAGGCTGGAAAATTGACTTTTAAGATTACCAATGACAAAGCACATACTTAGCGCAGATTGAAAGATATTTCGTGATATTTGAACTCAAAGCTAATTTTGACCGGTCTTCCCTGCTCGTTTACTTTTATATAAAGAAAGTTTATTATAAATTTAAAGTTCCGGTATAATTTTACTGCTGACTAAATGAGTGTTCAGTACTTTTTCTTGTAAAATTTAAATTTTATTTTCCGAAATTTTTAGATAAATTCCTAACACATTTTCTTTTATAACTCTACGAAGAATTAAGATAAGTATATTCCCAGGCTGTCTTGATCCAAGGAACTCAAACAGCAGTATTACATTTTGAAAAATCAACGTTCGTGCATTTTTTAATATGTAGATAATCCCTGAAACAAAATTTTCGAATAGAATTTAATAGCAGAAATTTTTCCCAATAAATTGGTACCTATGTATTTTTTTATACCTTATTTGCAGGATAATTAATAAAGAGTGATCACTTTTATACCATGACTGTTCTAAGGTATCTATTGACAAAATAATAAAGTAGGATACAAGGTAATCTGTATTCAACTTTCTAGAGTTTTTGAATATTACATGACATAGTGTGAAAAACTGTGTAGCATTGTGCAGATTTCATGTAACTTCAAACATGCACGGGGAATATAGCGAAGTCGTCTATCTAAACTGAGGAACATAATATTAAGCCCTTTTCTTACTTGGTGCTATGCGAATGTGATAAACTTTGTCAAGTAAGACACAACACAAGTAAGTAAAATTGATTTAAGTTCGTTAAAATTTTTGCGCACTGTAAAAATCCAAGGTCTGCGCCCTTTCCCCTGGCCCAGTCCGACCCTGAAGTGGCGTCGCATTTGTCTAGGGGTTTTGATTCCGTTTACTCAGAATTCAACCGGCGAGCTCCCCATGAAAATATGAACATGTAAATATGAATAGTTATTTAATAAAGGTGATTACTTTCAATAAAAGAAGACACTTTAAATTAATTAAGATGTTATATTAAACTATTTACACTACTATGTACAAAAATATAATAATAAGCTCTAATCGTCGTTCCAATACATCTTCTCTATTACACTTCTGTTATACTTCGTTTAGCTACAGTTACTACGTATTGTTCCTTCCGAATCCACTCGTTTTCTGATTCTGGCGGGAAGTTTTTCCGCTGAAGCCTTGGTGGCGCTGTCGTCTGTTCTTATCAAAAGAAGGCGGCGCTGTTCTTGAGTTCTTGAGTAGGATATCTCGAGATCTTTGCTGCAGCCAGGGGCCGGCTTTATCTCTAAAAAGAAGAAAAGTGAGAAATGGGAACAGTTGATTCATAGAATACAATGAAACAGCAAAAATTTTGCAGAGAAGCAGCGGTGCAAAACAAGGTGAAGTAGTAGTCAGCAACACAAAGCGAAGGACACAAGAAGTCAGGTGGGGAGTTATGTGCAATGAAGGGTGAAGTTAGATAAAGCTTGAGCATTGCGGCAGGAGTTCATAGCCAAACTGATTAGATTATTGTATGAAATGTCTGGAGGAGCATTAAGAATGGTAAGCAGGTCAGTTCTTGGGAGATGATATTTAGCACAGGACAGGAGCTTATGGTGGGGAGTGTCAATCACATGACAAGAATTGCAGAGGGGAGTAGGACTTAAATTCAGTTTGTGGAGAGTTTGGTTGCAAGAAATCATTCCAGTTCTCCATCTCGCAATGGTGACATCACTATGCCTGTTGGGGATCCATTTTCTATGAGATTGGGTGCTGATGTCAAAGTTGTTGTAGCGAGAAGAGTAGTGACTATGTAACCAGTCGTAATCAGCTTCAATGCTGGAGTTGGTTTTGAACAGGTGTTTAAGATCTTCTGAGCTAATTGAGTTGTTTTGGATGGTGAAAGGACCATGCTTGGCACAAAAGTCAGCCTTTTCATTAGGTGCAATACCGCGATGGGCAGGACACCAAATCAAGAGAAGAGATTTAACTTTGGGAATGACATTAAAAATTCTGTTGTTGATGGAGTGAATGGTATGTTGAGATTTACTATTGATATGCTTAAGAGCTTTGAGGACAGACAGACTGTCCGAGAGGATGACATAATCAGTGTAGTTGCAGGTGAAGGAGTTAAGGGCTAGAGATATAGCCATGGCTTCCGCAGTGAAGATCGAATTGTAGGTGTGTGAGAGACATGCAATGCTGGAATTGTTGTTGTGGTTAATAGCAGCGAAGGAGACTTTATTTTCATCTTTAGAGGCATCAGTGGCAATAATAGTGTGGTTAAAAAAATTATCGTGCTTATATGCGTTCCAGAGGCTTGTGACAGCCTGGTCTGGAAGGTTTGTATCTTGGAAAGGAAGGTCTTGAGTGATGATGATGTCTGAAAAGGAGTGACCGGACCAATGGGCTCCAATTATTTGAGAAGGGGCAAACCCATATTCATGAAGCATATCATCAAGGCAGTGGTTGATGAGAGGGTAGAAGGAATCAGAGAAGGGAGGTCTATGGTGAATGATGCTACCCAGAGAAGAGTGGGCATGAGAAGCAATATGACGGATCAGGAAGCGATGAGTAAGAGATTTGATGCGTATGCGGATGGAAGGTTGGTTAGCTTCTCTCCGAAGGACAGGGATTGGAGTCCATTTGGGAAGACCAGAGGCGAGGCGAAGGGCTGCATTATAAATTGTTTCCAGGGAATTGTGAGTGGAGGCAGGTTGTCCACCGCGCTAGAACTCTGCTTGGATGCACTGTTGCCATTCTGACATATATTTTTTTTAACAAATAACCCCATTGGAACCGGGAAAATACACAGAAGTGGATATTTTTTATTTTTTTCGATCTGAAAAGCGAATGAGGCAGTTATAAAATGCGAAACGTTTTTCAGCGGTTTTCTTCCTTGTGCCTGAAGAAACTTGCGAGGTTCATTATGATTTTTAATTAATATCTCGGCTAATTATTAAAAAATAAAAAACTGACTTCGGAGTGCATAACTTCAGACATCTAGCTGCCAAATCTTTTAGAACTATGCACAGTGGTCTCTTCAGAACACAGCAGACTAACTAACTTTTATCTTTGTTATTATAGATAAATAATCAATCATCTAACCTCCGCTTCCCTTTTACCGCCACCCGAACCGAGCACACAAAGTTTTTAAAACTCTTATTTTTAAATTTATTTCTTCCCCGTTTGTTACTTTGTAGTGTCAATAAATAATCATTTAAATTACCTCTTCACGCCAAAATTTTTGTGTCCCCCCCCCCTCCACACACACACCAAGTCATAAAATCTTTAAAACACAATTTTTCTTTTAAATCTTTTCGTTGTTTTAACAATAAATAAATGATTATCTAAATTCTCCGTCTAAATTCCTCATCTCATCTCAGATACCATCGTGAGTTAATAATGTATAGCTTTTAAAATTTTTCTCAAACTTTTTACTCATAAAAAATATGAAATAAAAATTTCAAATGTATTTCCCTCCACCCCTCTTCCAACAATTTCCCACTGTGCAAGTTTTCTCCCTTATCACGACCCCCCCCCCCCCCAATCTTCGATTTCGAATTTTGTTACCTGGTTTTTCTTCCGGTGTTTTGAAAATGTGTTTACGTGTTTTGAAGACGCGTAAACATCTAACAGATAAGATTCTTTTTTTTTTCTTTTTTTTTTTTTTAAATCTATAAGATCGATAAAACTTGGATTCATATTTGCTTTTGGCTTATTAAATCATCAATGGGAAATGAATGAACGATAACATGAAAGCCTGAAAGAAATTTGAATTTATTTCGTCGAAATTACGAGTGCTGAGTAAATAAAGATATTGGTATGTTTTGAGGCAATAACGATGACTTTATTGGCTACTGATTGTTAATAAGATAGGGTAGGGGTAATCGAGTGTTAGGTAGTACTTTTTTAATTATATTATTGTTTTTTTCTTCTCCAGTTGCCATCTGATGCTAAAATCAAATTGTAAACACGGGAAATTTTATCTAAATTCTTAAGCTCACTATTTATTAGAAAAAATATATATATAATTATTATTGGTTAAAAAATAAACTAAAAGCATCTTTTTTGCTGATTTTATAAACTAAAAACATAAACCAGTTTTAAGTTATTATATATATACTAGGGGGCTCAGCCCCCTACTCGCTAACGCTCGCCAACCCCCGGTGAATTGCAAGGCAATTCACATTGAGACCGCTACGCGGTCACAGCTCGCTCGCCTCATTTTATTTTTCTAGTAATTCTAGCCGGAATAAGTACTACAATAAATCATTTGAACATATGAAATTGACATTTTTTTTTAATGTACAAAAGTAATTGAAAACTCCGTTGAAAACACAACTAAAAATGCATTTAGTTGATGCTACTAATGGACATATAAATAATTTAAATACTATGAAAAGAGGATCTTGGAAACATAATTAGCACCTATAATATTGTACAGCACGGCTTAAATTCATTAAAAAAAAAAAAAAAAAAAAAAAAAAAAAAAAAAAAAAAACTACGTGGTAGGAAGATAGTTTATCATCAATGATTGTTTAAATTTCGTTTTCTGCAAAATAAATTATTTTTACTTCAATAAAACGGCAACAGATGGCAGCAGGGCATTCTAGAAAGTTTATATTTTATTATCTCCGATTTTTTGTGTGAGTGAAATTCGTAAATAAATTCTAAATGAATTCATTTGAAAAAAATTAATGTATTTGAAATTAACAGTATTTCTCATAATTAAAATGAGGAATCATCTCAGACGCTTTGAATTACGTTCATATTATTTTATTTTTAATAATAGATCAGTTTCAACTGACGTCACACCCTAGCAACCACCTTAGCAACCAGATTTGTTTTTTGTTTGCCCATCAAAGATGGTGGATTGTGATTGGTTAGCTCGTAATACAGGCTACAAATCCACGATTATGATTGGTTGGTAACTTTTGGTGGGCTGGTGATCACGTGGTTGAAACTGATCTATTGCTAGCTTCAGTTTCACTGCTCTGACACTTTCCGCCATATTGGAGGCGGGGCTAACACAATTTTGTCTGGTCATTGGTCTGAGCTCTGGAAACTACGATTGTTGCCAACGATAAGGTACAAATTCAGCCCTATTTCCGCGCCACGTAAGATAAATATATAGATAGATATATAACCAATAAATGAACTTTACAACCACCAACAAAAACTGTGAAATTATATGTATGTATATATATATGATTAAACAAAATCTAAATTAAAAGTGCATTTTCGACATTTTCTAGGTTCTCAAGAGTTTTGACAGTTTTAAAATTTTGTCAGTTCCTCTTTCTTTTGGTATTTAATAATTTTAAGTCCCTTGTAAAAAAAATAAATGTACTTGTTTTTAGCGACAAAATCCTATTTCTTTCACTACCACTACGGACTTTTTCTGTCGTCTTCAAAAATGCATAGCTCAGTTTTGGATACCTACTATATAGTGCTCGCGAATATACGTATAATATGTTTAAAAGGTATTGTAACCGGTAACGATTTTTGATAGGTATAATATGGGAAAAAGGCTTAACTACGTTTAAGCGTATATTCGCGATCGCGAGCACTAATGCCTACTAAACACAGTTGCTAGTTTCAGAAATGTATAACGACGTTGGCAACGCCTGCGCTTTCGTTTTTGCTTTTATTGCTCGGACATGACTTCTACACAGGGATGAGTTTTCTCCGCTTTTTTGTATACCAGTACAATCTTAGAGAAGATGTTCTGTTAAATCGCAAAATGTTCTGATTAAATAAAATAATATTTTCTCTAAGTTTATGCTGGTATACAAAAAAGCGAAGAAATCTCATTCCTGCTTCTACATATCGTATCGTTTCAAGTTTTACATCGCCGAATAGGGAAAAAAGTACTTTCGAATAAAATGTGTTTGAAAATTGTAGCTCAATTTAGTGACTTTTAGGTAGATTTCGTATGAAATACTACCGATTACATTCTTCCCTAAGTTGGAATTTTTGAAAAAAAATTGCAGATCTACGCCGATCATGACTCCCAGAACTCAAAACCACCCTCAGTTCAAAACTTTATATATCTATCTATGTCACTTTTTTATGGACACGATAACTAATAATTCTTCACAAATCTCTACAAGGGGCATAAAATCTCGGTCAAGTTCGTTAACGGGCAAAATCGAACCAACGGGGGGGAGGGGGGGGGGGCTTTTTGTGAAAACAGAAAAAACCCATAACGTCTTAATTATGATACGTATCGAAACCATTTAAAGTTATTATTACTTCTAGGAAAAGGCCCGACAATTTATGTATAACAGATTTTTGATATCATTAAAAATGGTCCCAAGGGAGGATTTAGAAGAATAAAATTCATAACTTCGTCAATTTACAAGATATCAAATCAGCTTAAATTTATTATAAATCCTTTTAATATTATCTAAAACTTTTATATTGACAAGTTTTTATAGGACAAACCCTTATAGCAAAAAAAAAAAAAAAAAAAAAAAAAAAAAAAAAAAATCCCTGCCGGCTCCGCCTGCGAACAAGTCAGATTTCGAAGTGAGCGGTCCCTTATGGAACCCAACTGCGGCATCATGGCAAAAAGGTAATTTCTTCCGCAATTCTCAACAAACAGGCGCCCCACTGTCTGCGTCTTCGAAATCTACCTGTGCCTGTAGGCCGAGCCGTCAGGGATATTTTAAAATACTTTTCGGTATTTGCGTATTATCCGGGGCAGATCAGATAAAATTGCGCAACACATGGCGCCAATTATACTAATTACAGTAACCCTTATTTTTTGATAACTATGTAGTTTATTTATTTATTCATTATAGTTCACAGTTTATTTTTTATTATAAATTATAGTTTTTTTATTACATTTTATAGTTTATTGTTTATTTATTATTGTTCATTTATTATATTTCATTTATTTATTTTATATTATTTACAATTTTTAACAATGTTATGTATTTAATAATGTTAAATTACTGTTTTGAACATGTTGGAAACGATAAACAAGATTGACAACCATTTTTTGGCGATCTGTATCGCCTGGCCCGGATAATACGTAAGTACCTATTTTTCAAGGATACATTTTTTAAATCTATCTCACCAATAACAAATCACAACACCCAGAAATAATATACATTATTAATTGCTAAAATATATTAAATATACAAACTATAAAAACGTTAAAAAAGGTTATTCTATATACTATTTTATAAGTATTCTTTTGTTGTTCTATTAATATTCTGTAGCTGCACGATCAATAATTAAATTATAGATCGTGCAATTATAGATATTCTTATTTGTTTTGATAATGGCTTCGGTGAACCGAAACATGTAAAACAGTTTATTGTAAATTGTACATCTATAGAATATTCGTATTTGTTTTGATAATGGCTTCGGTGGCGCTGAAACATGTAAACACTTTTAAAACCCTTTTTACTGTTTTTATTTAACACCTTTTAGCAATTAATGAAGTATGTTCTATCTCACCAGTGAACAAATTTACCGCAGTTGATTGCCCATAGCAAATTGAAAAGAAAAAGAAAGATTGATCATAAGATCAGATTAAACATGAGGTACCGAACTTTATCGCTAAATTGAAATCTGTTAATGAAAGAACATAAAACTAATATCAAATTAAATTAAACTGGTTAAAAAACACGCTGCATCAGCATTACAAGTAAAGAAAATTTTGTTGATTAAATTTCAAAATCCAGGGGGGAGGGCAATGGTCCCTCCTTGACTGTGCCCATGACATTTTGTTAATGTTACAAGTTCATTAAAGCCGTAAGAGGTAAAGGGAAAATAACAATGCTGTTAGTGTAAAAGTAATGAAACAAAGGTTATGCTTGGAGAGTTCAGGCTAAGCAATTTCCCCGAATGGGATATTGATTATGAAAGAAGTGATGTGCGAAAAAAAAGAGTAATTCTCTTTCCGGAAATCAAATCTCTCCAAGGTTACCTGGATGAGGATTACTGAAGCATGAAAAGTAGTTCGAACATCAAAGATAGCTAGCTCTATTCCGCGTTTGCTTATAAATCAAGAGATTACTATAAGAAGAAAATTACAAAATAGTTCGTAAAGTAATAGTTGGAAAGCTTCAGCTCGATACTTGACCATTGAATGCCGTGTCCATGCCGTATGGGCGTTCGTAAAATCCGTAGTGTAGAAAGACAGGACTCTCGCCGGATAGTTGGTTGGGGGTACAGTGACCATGGATACAAGATTTCCAGTCCCACGTTTGATTTCAGTCTTGGAGACATTTTTGACTGATAGCAAACTTTATATATTTAAGTAATAGCAATTTTACATGCAAAAACTTGTAATAACTATCGAACTTGAACTATTTATTGTAAAAGATCAATTTTTAGCTATAATTCAGGGCAAATGGAAATCTTCTAGCCCAGGCCTCTCCAACCTTTCAGAAAACAAGGGCGCACCTCAGATCAGTGTTGAATTCAGCGGGTGGCCCGGGCGGGGCCCTCCCCCCCGGAACATTGACATGTCCCCCCGGAAGATTTAAGATTTTATGCTTTTAATGGTTAAAAAGCACCCCCCCCCCTTGGACCTCAACAATGTCCCCACCCCCCGGGAACCACAGAAATCCCTCCCAGAGAAAAGTCTTTGAATTCGACACTGCCTCAGATCTTGGCATACAATGAAGAGCGCCATTACTCACATGATTATTTAAAACATGCGACACTACTATCTCTCAAGTGTTAGTAGCCATACACACGTCTTACACGATGCAAATGCATAGTGCTTGACACAAAGCCTCTATGCTTCAGAGGAGCTCCATGTAAAACAACAAATCGTGTAAACTTTGAATTATACAATTTTCTGCATTCAAAAATTTACAATCTCAAAATTTTGCATGAGAAGGTGTCAAACTTTAATCTCGCCCACAATAAAAGACATGGGAATCAGAAATAATGCTAGCTTTTTCGTCTTCTTTTTCTTTTTACATAAAAATACCTTTTGATTTATTTTGGAGGGGTGAATTTAAGCATTCGTTTTCAGACTTGCAAAAACAAAGACAGTTTTTTTTTTTTATTATTATTTGAAGAATTATGAAATCAAATGCTCAAATTTATCCGATTCAATTTTTTTTTCAATTCTCACGCTTTTTTTGGAGAGATATAAGTTTTTATATTTGTAAAAATTCTATATATTTATGGAATCATTTTTACTTAAAATGCTGTTTTCTAAAAACCGAAAATTTTGCACACTTCTAACTTTTGAAACTTTCCAAGAGCATTCCAAATTATCAGATTCTTTTGAAATTTTACAATAATAAATAAGTGTTAGCATAAAAAGTTGTATTTCACGGGTATTTTAGTGTAAAAATTTATGTGCATATGGAAAGATAAAGCTACTTTTTTAGAAAAAAAAACAAGGCATAATTTTTTTTCTGCTTATACATTCAGTGCACTTTACAATTCATGCCGACTTCCATTCTAATATATATATATATATATATATATATAAATGTCTCATAAATAAATATTGTCGTATTTTATGAAAAAGAAATGTGCAGACATTTTAAAACAGGACAATTTTTGTTACTTTAAAAATTGAATAATTAAAAAACTTTTTATTGTTTTAACACCAAATTATGAATATAACTATTTGAGCTTGCCATTAACAAGTCTACCAATTTTCAAATTAATTCATTGAAAGTTGTAGGATTTGGTTTTTAATGTCCACTGTACACTTAAATGTAATTTTCAACCTCTACGGAAAAAAAAAAATATATATATATATATATATATATATATATATATATAACTTTATGTAAAATTTAACCATTGAAACATAAGAAACTGATCATAAACAATGAAATCACAATATATATATATTATCCGGTTGAAAATCCTTGATGTATATCTCAGCGATATCTCTATTTATCATACGGTCCCATCGTTAAATCATAAAATACACAATCTACTTTGCCAACCGAAAAAGTTGGCTTGACACACATTCCCTTGTCCTTTGCCCCCCTTTTCCCCCAAGCTTAAAATAACAAACATGCACTCTCCAACAAAAACAAGAAAACTACGACATACTATAAATTTTCTTTAAAAAGAGGTCATTGTCTGATAGGAAAAAACGAGGGCGTATTTTTCACAAAGACACTATAATTTTTCCACACTTCAACTGAATGATGAAACATTCCATACGCTAGCTAACGTATTTAAACTATCATAAATTTGCGAAGTTTTTATGTATTTATTTATTAACAGTCAAAAATGTATGTCGACAAAAAATGCTTTCCAGGTTCCCCCATCAAATCCATATCGATACAGGGCAAAGCCCTTATTTAAGGGCTTTGATACAGGGCGATTCATAACAATTGTTCAATAATTTGTAGGGTGGTAAATAGTGTTGCTACACTGCAAAGAAAAAAAAAAGTTTGATTTTACAGTGTAATACTGGCGCGGCAGTGTATTACTTTTTATTTTACCGTTTATTACTGTTAATTTTACGGTATAATACTAGCAGCTGGAATGCCACTATTTCCGAATCATAATCCTTACTTTATTTAATCGCAGAATTCTGCGATTAATTAACATTAAAATTTGGCAAAGATTTCTATTCGGCCGGAGTGATAACTAAAAAGTGGAATAATTGACAGCTAAGTAAATGCAGATAGATATTTTCAAAATTTTTATTTTGCTAATGAAAAAAATTGCTTTAAATTTTGCAAATATAATGTATGAAGTATAAATATGCAGATTGGAGTGACAGTGAAGAGGGGGGTGAAGGGGAGAGGCACGCTACGGTTATTAGTACTGCAGAATATTAGGGCTCCGGTACTTTTTTTTGTTAGAAATTAAGCCCTACCTAGCTCTTATTTGTTGAAAAGGTCTTAAAATATTTCATAAAATCTAAGAAAAAACAGTAAGAATTTTTAAATGATAGATTCCATAGATTTTAGTCAATGTAGAATTTTAATACAACATCTTTCATTAAAATTATAATTTTAAAATAATTTAAATGATTTTAAAGAACGGGAAATACGATTTGTGATAAAGGTGTTCACTTTTTTTTTTTAAACTTTTCCTGCTTGAAAATGTACATTTTCTTCGACACATTATCAAAAAAAATTTCATTCCTTCCCGCATGCATAAAATTTTCAAGTATTAAAAAAAAAAAAAAAAAAAAAAAAAATTTTTTTTTTTTTTTTTTTTTTTTTTTGAAATATGATAATTACAGACTTGATTAAAACTGCAGATATCCAAATTAGATTTCATTTTTCAAAATTCATACGGTAGCAATACTGAATATAGTTTATTACAAAATGTTGTTAATTAGAAAAACTTTCCAATTCTTGATGAAATGTCTAGCTTTGTGTATTGCAGCTACAGGTAAATATCTTAAGTTCTTAAAGATAATATTGATTACGTTTCATCTGTGAGTATTGAATATGCGTTAACTATCCAAATACTTTCTATAGTTTATTTTCCACTCCCACCCATACTACTTATTAGGTTATTTAATTTATATATATGAACATATTGAAAGAAAACTGCTTTATATTTTTATGTCCCGCTTAGAAGCTATACGTGAGCATACGTTAAACTCCTTTGTTTGAAGTCAGTTAATAAAAAAACAACAATTTATTGAAAATCCATCCTCTAGCTACTTTTAGAAAATAACCGAAATTCAGCTGACAAATATATCACTGATATCTTTTTGAATATTCACGATATTCGACTGGCCTTTTTATACGAGTTGCCCTATACAGTTTACTACTAAATTTTGCAAAAGCATTTTTGTTACCAATCGTGCAGTTAAAAATTATTTCATACAAATACTCATATTTCATCAAATATTTAACACTACTTTACCCGGCGTTGTCCAAGCATGTCATAATAACCTTAAATATAAAATCAGTGTTGAACTCAGGCATTTTTGATGGAAGGGGGGGGGGGGGGGAGATTCGGTGCTGGAGGCCCCACTACCGTATACTCTCGAATTTGTATATATTTTTAAACGAAAATCTATCCAAACGAATCTAAATTTGCGGGTCCCACTATTTTCGGCAGCGTAAACCCGGGTGTCCCATGCACGCTCCGGTCCGTTTTTGCAAATGAGCTTCGGATTTGTACTATTTGAAATATTTAACACAGTTACAAAAAAAAATAAAACCCACTGCTCAATCTTTTACATTTTTTATAACACGAAATGATATCTCCGAGAATTGAAAATGGGAAAAAATGAAAATGAATGAAAAAATCTGGCGCAATTCTCTTACAACGCGAAATGATATCTTCAAAGACACTGAGGAGAGAAGGGGAAAAAAATGACGGTTATTACGATAAACGACTTTAGAAAATATTGTAATTGAAGTAGTAAATATGATTATTTTTTAAACCAAAGATACAGTTACAACTGGAAAAGTACCGCGATTGTTTGTATCTGGGAGCACGGCAGTGCGTCCCCCAAGTTCCCACAGGCCGTAGCTACCTTTTCTTGAACTATTTCGGCGTACTCCCTCCCCCCCCCCCCCTAAACTTTGTTTTGGGGAGAGCTACAGAGTTTTCCTTTTTAACACACGTTGCCACAATTTCATGTTTCTGTATTTAATGTTTTTCGAAATATGCGATTCTGAGAAAAGGCTTTTTTTTTTGTCACTTGGCCGTTAATGTATCCTATAGGGTGTTTTTCAAATTCTAAAGAATGTATAATGATCTACAAGTCTTCTACATTTTTTTTGAGCATTTAGTTGCACAAAGTACTGAAATATTATAATACACATTTAAAAACAAGTATAATTTCTAAATCACAGCTTTCGAGGATGATCTCTGGTTATCAACGCCTCATATAATTTAACACAATGTGAAATTAGATTAAAAAGAAATATTCCTTGGGATTCGCGTTAAAAATCATTAAACCATAAGTGGACTAAATAATTCTTAATCAAAGCTAATGTTTGTTGAAACTCAATGTTATTTATCACAGGGGTTTTAATTACAATGTCTTCATGTAAATTTGCCTCTTTGCTTTCTAATATTACTTTTAACATTCTATAACAATTCAGAAATACAAAATTTCCAATCATTAATTTGGAAATGATTTATGGACATAATCGTTTATTTTAAATGAAAGGTTCAATATGTTTAATATCAATCAAGGATATTATGTATTCTAATTTATTTTCCTCAATACAGTAGAGTCGCGGTTATCCGAGTTAATGTGGACCAAGCTCGCCTCGGATAAGCGAAAAACTCGGTTAAACGAGATGAGATTTACATAAATGGTCACTAATTCAAGAGATAAAATATAAATTTACACACAATTATTTATCAATTTTTAAAGTATAGTTTACAGTCATTGCGATGAACACTTTTAGAATGCTTGTAGAATAAAAACAGGTAATGAAATTGTTTATTTGAAAAAGTCCTTGATATTTTTTTTTGTTTGTGGGATGATAATCGTTTTTTTTTTTTTTTTTTTTTTTTTTTTTCTGCAATATTACGCCATTTTTTTAGTGTCATCAATATTGTAGGTGTAGCCTCTTCTTGCTGCTCAATGTACTGAATAGTTTTTTCAATAGAACTTAAGACGACCTTCAGAATGCGTAATATTTTTCTGGTTAACATAGCTTTCATCATCACTGCTCTCTTGTTCGCGATTTTCAACCATATCTGTAACCATGTCATCTGTAATTTCTTGCTGTTCATCTGTATTCATCCACTCAGCAATGTCTTTTTCAGTAAGGGTTTCAGAAACAGGAAGTATTTGTGCTAAGCTCAATAAAGATTTGTCATCAGATGCTTCATTTTCATCATTTGATTGCTCTGCAGACAAAATTTTCCGCCACAATTTCTGTACACTGCAAAAAATAATTGTTGATTTTACAGTATAAAACTGGCACCCCAACTGTCAGTATTATACCGTAAAATTAACAGTATTAAACAGTAAAATAAGCAGTAATACGCTGCCGTGCAAGCAGTAATACGCTACCGCGCATGCGGTAGCGTATTACTGCTCGCACGGCAGCGTATTACTGCTTATTTTACTGTTTAATACTGTTAATGGGCTTTATTGGCGTGACGTCATAAACCACCATCATGTGACCTCTTTGCTGTGTTTATATTGTTTGTCTATGTATCGCATGCATACATTCAATTGGAAATTCCGATGGTAAAATACCACCAACATCCAGTGGCGCAGCCAAGGGGGGGGGGGGGTTGGGGGTTAAAACACCCCCCAGAGCTAAAAAAATTACTATAATTACCGCTTATATGAATCAAAATTCCTTAGCGGAATCCGCCGCTTTGTTAAATCAAATTCTATCCAACAATGTGATTCAACTAAACGGCGAGAATTCTACTTAAAACTGTGAAAGCGCATATTTCATCCTTTTAAATTTTGAATTTTTAAAAAAATGTTCTAAGGAAGCATTTACTACATAAAAGTAATCATCATGCCAAATTTCAAGTTTTCACACCAATTGTATCACATAAATCACAATTTTAGAATGCTTCTTACTCTTGCATTCTTTTAAATTTCGAATTGAAAAAATAAATTCTGGGCGAGCATTTACGTTTCTTAAGTACCATCATATAAAATTTCAAGCGTCTAGCCCTAAAAGTTCTAAATATATTATGATTTAGAACATTTTTAGAACGTTTTTTGCTCATTCCACTTTTTAAAATTTTGAATTTTTTAAAAACCGTTTTGAACGAGTGTTTATATCTTAAAAGTAACCACTATGTCAAACACCAAGCATTTATACCAACTGTATCACACAAATCGCAATTTTAGAACTTTTTTGTTCTTGCAACCTTTTACATTTCTAAATTTTAGAAAACTGTTCCGGATGATCATTTATATTTCTAGAGTAACAGCCGTGCCAAATTTCACATATCTAGCACAAACAATTCCTAATTAATTGTTTTTAGATCATTTTCAGACCGTTTTCCGCCCATTTCATCCTTTTAAATTTAGAATTTCTTTAGAAATCGTTCTTAGAGAGCATTTACATCCCAAAAGTTACCACCATGCCAAATTCCAAGCTTCTATACCAACTGTATCGGAATTTTAGAACATGTTTTTGCAACTGTTCTGGGCTAGCATTTAAGTCTCTAAAGTAACAACTATGCCAAATTTCATGTTTCCAGCCTATGATATAGAATCATATATATTTTATGTTTTATTCTAAAATTTAATTTTTCTATCCTAAAGTTTCTCTATGTGAATTAATGTCTGCATTCAAAATCTTTTTATTCTTTAATCTCGAAAGTAATCATTTCTTCCTAGCTAAAAATTTTCCCAGATTTTTCATTGTAACAGTAAAAGTACTTTACTTCTATGTGGTTTCAATTCGTTATTTGGAGGCACGGCAGTGCCTCCGCCAAGTCGAGAGAGGACAGCCGTAAGCATACTTTTCTGGAAGCAACTCAGGGCACTTTTGACCCCCCCCATATCTCCGCGCTGGAGTATCCCAAAAATTTTAAACTTCAATTATAGAGAGTATTTGGCCCACAGGACCAAAATTTAAAATTACAACTTTCTGTCTTTTCTAGTTCAGGCGATATATGAACTCAAACATTCGATTTTTTGTCACTTCTTACTCACTCGTTCACGCGTCATCAAAAAGATTGGGTAGATCCCGTAGCCCCAGAAACTTGGCATTTGGAAAAAAGGTAGTGTTTAGGATACAAAGAAAGGAAAAATTATAAAATCCAGAAAATTCGAAAAAAAAACATTCGAAAATTCAACAAATTCCATCAAAATTGAAAATTGAAAATAATACGATCTTGTAGTCTTGGAAACTTAAGATTTGGTGTGAAGGTAGTGTTTAACATCCAGAAAAAGAAAACATCAAAAACACCAAAAAAATCGAAAGCAAAATTGAAGAAATTGAAAAAAACCGAAAATTTGAAGACAATCCGATTTTGTTGCGCTAGAAAATTCAAATTAGGAATAAAGGTAGTATTTAGGATACAGAAAAAGAAAAATTAAAAAAATCCAGAAAATTCGAAAAAAAAATTAAAAAAATTCGAAAAAAATTGAAAAAATGAAAATAATTTGATACGATAACGCTCGTATTTATAAATTAATTTGGATGAAACTAATTGTGTGTATTAAGCTCACCAATGCCTCGACCGAGTTCGTTGGCCAGCTTGGTCCGCCATCTTGTTTCAAGATGGCGGCCATGGAAAAATTTAAAACTAAAATAAATATACAAAAAAGTTAAAAAATCAAGTTTATTTTTTAATTAGGTGTTAGGACTTGATTCAAGGATTCCAGAGCATTTTTTGTTTTACCTCTATCTTAAAAATTGGCTGAGATAGAGCAGTTTGAAATTCTAGGGTGGCTGACATTTTGAAACAAAACAGCACATTACAAAAAAACAATGATAAATTTATGGTCAATAATGGTCAAGCAGGTGCAATCCCGAATGAATACTCCGTGTTATTATAACTGTAACTTTGACTTCGAAATTTTGATACGTTGCATTTTCTATTTGTTGATATTTTTGAACTATGATTTACGCTAAGTGAAATGTTGTTGTTGAAGAGGGATTTTCCATGTAAATCCGAAACGTCCAATTTTAATATGTTTTTAATGTTTTATGAAAGTGAATTGTAATGTCTGTAATTTTAATGATTTTAATATAAATTTATAAGTTTTAGTGAACGCGATTTCTCGCAAATTATTTTCTTTCATTGTTGTAATCATTTTCCCAATCATACGCATAAAACTATATATTCATATCCATTAGCGCCAAATTCTCGCCAAACTTCGCGACAATTGGCGAAATCTCGCCAAATTTGGCGACAAAAATAAGTCTTCATAAATGAAGCCAACTTGGCTATAGCTCAATAATTTGGCGAATTTCTTATTCAAATTCAGTGTAAACGAATCTTTTGTAAACGGTTTCTTTGCATTTTAACTTGCTGTTTTCGAGTAACATTAGCTAAAATTTTAAAACGAAGATATAGGAAAGCTACCTTTTCCTGCCGGTACAGGCCGGAGGACTTTTTTATGAGTTGTCGGATGCAATCTATGTTTTGCATTAAATAAAGTAAAACATTGAAAAACAAATCCCACAGGATGGGGATAGTTTGTTTTAGATAGATTTTAAGATAATTGTCCTATTAGCTAGTACACCTTCCGTTATTGTTTTGTGTTATTTTCCCCGGATTATGCTTTCTTTTCTTTTGTTTACGAATTTTGTAATAGAAAAGTTCCGCTATAGACTGGCTACGTTATAGACCTTTTTTTTATAGACAGGTTCATTTTCTTTCACAGGCTTTACTCTATTTAATTTATATATGGAATATTTGTTGTTAAAAGATGTTGGTCGCACAAAAATTTTCACATCTCTCCCTCCCTCCCGACATTACTGGTTGGTTATGGCTTGATAGTCCTTTCTAAATAAAATCATGGTGATTCTAAGATTCTCTTGATTTATCTCTAAATTGAACATAAACGATCCTAAGAAAACGGATCAATGAATTACTATATTGGCATGAGGAAATTTAGTTGCAGAAAAATGGAGCATATAGCTAACATTAAGTCTAATAGGAAAACCACAGCCTTGGCAAGATCTGGAGGCACGGCAGTGCCTCCGCCAAGTCGAGAGAGGACAGCCATAAGCATACTTTTCTGGAAGCAACTCAGGGCACTTTTGACCCCCCCATATCTCTGCGCTGAAGTTTCCCAAAAGTCTGGAACTTCGTTTTTCTAGAGAATGTGGCAAATAAGACCAAAATTTAAAATTACAACTTTCTGTCTTTTCTACTTCAGACGATATATGAACTCAAACATTCGATTTTTTGTCACTCACTCACTCACTCATTCACGCGTCATCAAAAAGATTAGATAGATTCCGTAGCCCTAGAAAGTTGACATTTGGAAAAAGGGTAGTGTTTAGGATACAAAGAAAAGAAAAATTATAAAATCCGGAAAATTCGAAAGAAAAACATTCGAAAATTCAACGAATTCCATCAAAATTGAAAATCGAAAATAATACGATCTTGTAGTCTTAGAAACTTAAAATTTGGTGTGAAGGTAGTGTTTAGCATCCAGAAAAAGAAAACATCAAAAACACCAAAAAAAATCGAAAGCAAAATTGAAAAAATCGAAAAAATTGAAAAAAACCGAAAATTTGAAGACAATCCGATTTTGTTGCGCTAGAAACTTCAATATTGGAATAAAGGTAGTATTTAGGATACAAAAAAAGAAGAAATTGAAAAAATCCAGAAAAATCGAAAAAAAAAAATTCAAAAATTCGAAAAAAATTGAAAAAAGAAAAATATATATCTTTTAACCTTAGAAACTTAAAATTCGGCGTAAAGGTAGTGTTTGGAATTCAGAATAAGGAAAAATAAAAAACACAATAAAAATCGAAAATAAAATTTAAAAATCGGAAAAATCGAAAAACACCGAAAATTTGAAAATATACCGATTTTGTTGCGCTAGAAACTTTGAATTCGGAATGAAGATAGTATTTAGGATACAAAATAAGGAAAAATTCAAAAATCCGGAAAATTCAAAAATTCGAAAAAGTCTGAAAAATTGAAAATAATTTGATCTTTTAGCCTTAGAAACTTAAAATTCGGCGTAAAGATAGTGTTTAGGCTTCGGAATAAGGTAAAATGAAAAATACAATAAAATTCGAAAATAAAATTGAAAAAATTGAAAAATAAGGAAAATTTGAAAATAATCCGATTTTATAGCGCTAGAAACTTGAAATTTGGAATAAAGGTAAGATTTAGGATGCTATTTAAGGAAAAATTTAAAAACACGAAAAATTCGAAAAAAAAAATCCGCAAAATTCGAAAAAAAAATGAGAAATTGAAAATTATTCGGTCTCGTAGTCTTCGAAACAGAAAATTTGTGTAAAGGGATTCAGAAAAAGAAAAAAAATTAAAAACACAACAAAAAGCGAAAATAAAATTAAAAAATCGAAAAAAACGAAAATTTGAAAAAAAATCGATTTTTTAGAGCTAAAAACTGGAAATTTGGAATAAAGGTAGTATTTAGGATATTAAAAAAAGGGAAAAATTAAAAAAATCTGGAAAATTCGAAAAATTGAAAAATAATTGATCTTGTAGCTTTAAAAACTAAAAATTCAGCGTAAAGGTAGTGTTATAGAGAAAAATGAAAAATTAAAACACAATAAATTCGAAAATAAAATTTTAAAAAAATCGAAATAGATCGAAAATTTGAAAATAATTCGATTTTGTAGCGCTAGAAACTTGAAATATGGAATAAAGAACACAAAAAAAGAAAAAATTAAAAAATCTGGAAAATTCGAAAAAAATTAAAAATTGAAAATAATTTGATCTTGCAGTCGTAGAGACTTAAAATGTAGTGTAAAGGTAGTATTTACGATTCAAAAAAGAAACTTTTAAAAATTTGTAAAATTCGAAAATAAAATTGAAATATCGAAATATCTGTAAAAAATCGAAAATTTGAAAACAATTCGACTTTGTAGTTCTAGAAACATGAGTTTTAAGGTAATTGTCCTATTAGCTAGTACACCGCCCCTAATTGTTTTATGTTTTTTTCCCCGGATTATGCTTTTTTTCTTTTTTTTTTACGAATTTCGGTATAGAAAAGTTCCGCTATAGACCGGCTGCGTTATGAGCGGTTTCTTTATAGACATGTTTGTTTTCTTTCACAGGTTATACTCTATTTAATTTGCATATGAAATATGGATTGTTAAATGATGTTAGCACCAAAAAAATCTTCACAGCTCCCTCTCTCCTCCCGACATTACTGGCTGGTTATGGCTTGATAGTCCTTTCTAAATAAAATCATGGTGACTCTAAGATTACCTTGATTTATCTTTAAATTGAACCTAAATGATCCTAAGAAGACGGATCAAAGAAATACTATATTGGCATTACAATCAGGAAACTTAGAAGTAAAATCGAAAAATCAATAAATTTATAAAAAGTCGAAGGTTTGGAAATAATTCGATTTTGTAGTCCTACCAGCTTGACATTTGGCAGAAAGGTAGGGTGGGCTTAGGATACAAAGTAAGGAAAAATTTAAAAAGCCGGAAAAAAAGACAAAAAAAAAAAAAACGAAAAAAAAAAAACTTCGAAAAATCGAAAAGAGTTTGTTTTATTGAAAATTTCCGGGAATTTTAATTTTAACTTTCTTTTTATCCTAAACAGTACTTTTGTGCTAAATATCAAGTATCTAGGCTGCAAGTAATATCTCAGATGGATAGCATCTTTCCTGGAAGCAATTGAGAGTACTTTTGACTCCCCCCTCCCATAACTTAGTGCTTGCCTAGTTACCTGAAATTTCTTTAAGGTAACTTCTTCGAAAATCAGTGGATGATCTCCAAAAAGAGCCCAAAATCAAGAAAAGGAGGATTACTTACAAAAAGAAGTGAAATCTCATCAAAAAGTCACCTGTAAAAAATGCAGCCAAGTCTCGTAACTCATTTACCGTAAAAAGTACTGAGATCGTATAAAGCCAAGTTTAACTATCTTATTAACTCTGAAATTTTCATTCACAAATCACTCCTAGTTTCTACATCTTTAGTTAATTATTATTTTGTGACTTGGCAATTACGTAGCACGAGAATGTGATGTATATAGTTAGTCTTAATCAAATAATACTATAACATATTAAGGTGTAATAGCTTTCCTGTCCGTATATAATTTGCTTTAGTTAAATTATCCCATCCCATCCCATGACATAGTAAGGTGTAATAACTTTCCTGTGCTGCGTAATTGCCAAGTCATAAAATAATAATTAACTAAAGATGTAGAGACTAGGAGTGATTTGTGAATGAAAATTTCAGAGTTAATAAGATAGTTAAACTTGGCTTTATACGATCTCAGTACTTTTTACGGTAAATGAGTTACGAGACTTGGCTGCATTTTTTACAGGTGACTTTTTGATGAGATTTTAATGTACTGCAGATGACTTTAACATATGCTGTTTTGTCTTTCTTCGTATCTTGTGTTAAATGCAGGCGCCGTTTTCATAAATTGATTCCTGCATGAGATATGCAATATCAACATTTTTGTGTTAGCTGCTAACACATGTCTGGCTTTCTCAAAAAAAAAAAAAAAAAAAAAAAAAGAGTGCCTGGTGAGAAAATGTAGTGTTTGGCATATTTTCATTTATGTGTTGGTGAAAATGTATCTGAAAAATTAGATCAGATCTTCTCTAACTGTTGAACAAGAAGGTCGATTATTTAGAGGCGTAAAGAGGACCACCCTCGGCCTTTCCAGATGTGTCGATGTGTCCGAAAATAAAGAAAAGTTTTCACGTGATTATGCGTCTTTGATTGTACTGGTTTTTTGTTCGCTGTGGACTGTTTCCTATCAGGAGGGGAACCTAGGGTTATTTCGATGAACGTAAATGCCCCAAAAATTACGATCACTTTCATCTCCGATTTTGACAGCGAAATTCTCCATACAGCCCTAACTGCACAAATAAATGGTAATTTAGAACGTTTACTGCTCCTTTCCCCTTTTTAAATTTCGAACTTTTTAGAAACCATTTTTAGTGAGCATTTACATCTTTTTAAAGTAACCGCGAGATTAAATTTCAAATTGCTAGAATCAACAATATCGTAGAAACCGCAATTTTAGAATGTTTTTTGTTTTTACACCCCTTTGGAAATTGTTGTACCAAAAAATTGTTTGGAAATCGTTGTATAAAATATAGCCAATGTTAGAGAGGCACTGTACTGTATATAAAGCGACTGTACTGTACTACTATAGAGCGACTGTACTGTATATAAAATTATTTGCTGTACTGTACTCTTCCATCTTAAAGTTTGCCCCTCATCATTTTTAAACACTTTATACAGATGGTTACCAGAATTTTGACACCATTGTTAAGGTTCCATACTTAAAAAGTAAAAACTGAACTATTGTAAGATCACTCATGTGTCTTATTTTTCTGGTGCTCAGCGGGGAGTTGAGGGTTATCGACGCAGAATCATCTAAGGATTGTTGGTAATAATTTTCAATGTGTCTGTAATTATCTGAGATATTAATTAAAAACCCATCTAGAAACAACGGCATGGATCAAAGCAGTGTTGCTACTTTGTGACCTCCTTTTGAAGCGCGCTTGGCACAATGCTAAGATTAAACTTTGTATAAGATCTTTGCTTTAGGTAAGACGAATCATAGTGAGAGTCAACATTTTTCATTTCCAACTGAATTCAATTATTGAAGGCAAACATTGAAAAATAATTCGTAGAATAATTCCAAGACATTAAGAGTCAGTAATTTTGAGACAACAATAGATTATAATTCAATATGTAATTCATTTATAATGAAAAACTGTTCGATAACAAATTACTTGAATTATCATGCCTGCATATGTTTTCATTTTTGAAAATGAATCGGAAAGTTTCGCGTTGTTCAGAATACTTTATTTTAATGCTTTAAAATTGTTTACTATTACGTCAAATATGATTGACAAGTAACTTTTCGTGTGAAACTCAGCGACTGTACTGTATATAAAATTATTTGCTGTACTGTACTCTTCCATCTTAAAGTTTGCCCCTCATCATTTTTAAACACTTTATAAATCTAATCTAGTTTTGTGTTATTTCATTGGTGCATTGTATAGTTTGTAACTCTAATGTAGTTTAAATGAATCATAACCAACTTAATTGCGGAGAAAAGCATTATGATTTCATTCATTTAAAAGACTGATTCCATTAACCAGTGATTCCTATAACCGGCGACCACCTTTATCAGAAACTCAAAACCCCCCCTAGAACCAAATTCTGGCTGCGCCACTGCCAACATCACGTGTTGGTGGTATTTTACAATCTCGAACCCAGATTCTCAATAAAGCCCATTTTACGGTATAATACTGACAGCTGGGGTGCCAGTTTTATACTGTAAAATCAACAATTATTTTTTGCAGTGTAGAGTCGTTGATTCAATTTCTTTCCATGCTTCGGAAATCCAATACACAGCATCCTTTAGTGTAATCTCTTCCAGATATTCTGTAACTGTTCGTTCTTCAAGATCTTCAATCAGCTTTCTTAACAGCTTTTTTTCTGCAATTCCTTTTCAAGTTCTCAAGAACACCTTCGTCTAATGGCTGGATCAGTGAAGTGACATTTGGGGGCAAAAAATATGCTTTGATATCTCCATTTGTTAGTTGCTCCTCAGCCGGATGGCATGAAACAGTGTCTAAAAGCAGGAGTGCTTTTCTTTCCAACTTGCTTTTCTTTAAAACAATTTCTACTTTAGGGACAAATTGTTCATAAAACCATTCCTTAAAAAGTTCAGCACTCATCCACGCACTTTTCTGATTTCTGTAACATAGAGGAAGACTCGAGATGTTGATATTTTTGAATCCCCTTGGTTTTTTTTTTTTTTTACTTTTTGATGATCATAGGTTGTAATTTCAAGGTACCGGATGCATTACAACTTAAAACAGATATCATTTCCTTTATTCTCTTATATCCGGGAGCTGATGTCTCTTCTTTTGCAGCTGTTTTCGATGGTAGCATACGAAAATTTAACAGGTTTGTTAGTTTGTTTTATCCGCAAAAAACTTTTCAATTTGAACTGTATTTCTTTTCCAGTCACCAACAGTAATTTCTCCAACACCCAGATCGCTTTTAATAGATTGTCTTTTATCCAACTTCTTCAAAGCATCAATTTTTGTTTCTATCGAAACAACGTTTCTCTTCCGTTTTTTGTCTCCCTCCACCATGGGCGCCCCCCCCGAAATTTTCGAAAGTGATATGAAAAAAGTGCTGATGTTTTTCTTTCTTTTTTGGAAAAAAATATTTTTTTTTTCTATCATACAGCAGACTAGCCATTCTTATTAGTCCGACATTTAGTCCGCATTGACACAAAAGAAGAGAAAGGGGGCTGATGGGGTTACAGCCCCCTCCTTCGGAAATAGTCGGAAATTAAATGAAAAAAGTGTTTTTTTCATTACATTTTTAGACAAATCTATAATTTTTTCTTCTGTCATACAGCGAAATAGCCATCCTCGTTAACCCCATATTAGTCCACATTGACATCACAGCATACCCAAAGATGGGGAAGGGGCTTATGGGACTACAGCCTCCCCCGCCAAAATTTTCGAAAGTGATATGAAAAAAGTGCTGATGTTGTTCTTTCTTTTTTGGAAAAATTAAAATTCTTTTTCTATCATACAGCGGACTAGCCATTCTTATTAGTCTCACATTACCGCATTGACACAAAAGAAGAGAAAGGGGGCTGATGGGGTTACAGCCCCCTTCTTCCGAAATAGTCGGAAATTAAATGAAAAAAGTGTTTTTTCCTTACTTTTTTAAACAAATCTGTAATTTTTTTTTCGTCTGTCATACAGCGAAATAGACATTCTCGTTAACCCATATTAGTCCACATTGACATCACAGTATACCCAAAGATGGGGAGGGGGCTGATAGAATTACAGCCCCCTCCTATCGAAATAGTCGCAAATAAAATGAAAAAACCGTACTGATTTTTTTTCTTTGTTTGATATAAATTTACATCCCCCCGCCCCCCTATCATTTAACAGACTTAGCCGCTCCCTTCGCTTTAGTTTCTTTTTCATATTAGTGCACAGTCACAGTTACACCAGATTATAAGCCAAAGAGGTGAAAGGGGGTTTTGGGGTTACAGCCCCCTCCCAAAATAATCGAAAATGAAATGAAAAAAATGCTGATTTTTTTCTTTTTGTTTGTTTGAGATAAATTTGTAATTTTGTTTTCTGCAATCCTTACTTTTTTAGATAAATCTGTATTTTTTTTCTTCTGTCATACAGCGAAATAGCCGTTTTCGTTAGCCCCATGTTAGTCCACATTGACACCACAGTGTATCGAAAAAAGCGCATTCGAAATAATCGAAAATGAAATGGAAAAAATAGTGTGTTTTTTTCTTTCTGTTTGAGATAAACTTGTATTTTTTCCCATATCATTCAACAGACTAGCCGTTCCCTTCGCTTTAGTTCCACATTAGTGCACAGTGATACCACATTACTTGGAAAGGGGGTTTTGGGGTTACAGCCCCCTCCCAAAATAGTCGAAAATTAAATGAAAAATATGTTGATTTTTTTCTTTTTGTTTGAGATAAATTTGTAACTTTGTTTCCTGCAATCCAACAAACTACCCATGCTGTTTAGTCTCATATCAGCGCACAGTTACACCACAGTACACCCAACGAGGGGAAGGGGGCTGATGGGGTTACAGGCCCCCTTAAACGAAAATGGTGCTGATTTTTTTTTTCTGTTGGAGATAAATTCGTAATTTAGTTTTCTGTTTTACCGCGGATTAGCCATTCTCGTTAGCCCCATATCAGTCCACATAGATACCACTGCATACCCAAAGAAAGGGAAGTAAATTGATGGAGTTACATCCCGTCACTCCCTTCTGAAATAATCAAAAATGACATGGAAAAAAAGCACTGATTTTTTTCCCCTTTCTATTTGAGAGAAATTTGTAATTTTTTTCCTCCTATCAGTCAATGGACTAGCCACGCTCTTCTCTTTAGTCCTATATCAGTGCACATTTGCCGAAAGAGGTTGAAGAGAATAATGGGGTTACAACTCTCCTCCTGAAATAGTCGAAAATAAAATGAGAAGGGTGCTGATTTTTTTCTTCTTTTTTTTAAGATAAATTTGTAATTTAGTTTTCTGTTATACAGAGGATTAGCCATTCTCGTTAGCCCCATATTTGTCCACATTGACACTACAGCATACTCAAAGAAGGGGAAGAAGACTGATGGGGTTACAGCCCTCTCCCTTCCAAAATTGTCGAAAATAACATGAAAAAAGTGCTGATTTGTTAACTTTTTTGTTTGAGAGAAATTTGTAATCCCCCTCCCCCTAAATTTGTAATTTAGTTTTCTGTCATACAGCGGATTAGCCATTCTCGTTACTCCAAATAATCAATATTAGTCCAAATTGATTCCATTGAAGGGGAAGGGGCTGATTGGGTTACAGCTACCCCTCCAGAAATAATCAAAAATAAAATGATAAAAACCAGATTAAAAAAAAAATTTCTAGATAAATTTTTAATTTTTTCTGTCATACAGCCATTTTAGTTAGTCCCATATATTAGTGCACAGTGATGCGCCAGCATATAATACCCAAAGAAGGCGATGGGGACGGTGTTTTTGAGGTTACAGCTCTATAACCCCTTCAAAGAGATCGCAGTGAAATGAAAAAAGGGATTATTAAAAAAGGGAAGATATTGTTTCTCTCTTTTTGAGATAAATTTGTTTTATTTTCTGGCATGCAACGAATTTATCTTTCTCGTTAATCCAATATCCTCCTCAGTCCTGCGATCTAATTTACTTGAGAACACAAAATCTATTTTCAAATGACTGAAAAATAACTCCGTCCCTGTTTTACTGGAAAAATGAATACATATAGGCGCAATTCAAGAGACCTAAGTAAGTTCGACGAATTTAAATGCAGTTTAATTTAAGGATTTTTTTTAATCTCTCCCACAGGCGTTCGCAAAGATAGTCAATGCGGAAGTATGTTAATGCACAGTAACACCACAGCTAATCTCAAGTCGATTTCGGCTAAATCGGAAATCAGGTGCGGAAGAGTTGACTGTAAAAGTAGCTTATTAACTTTCATTTTTCAGACACATCTCCATGCCATACCGAAATGTGTGGGAGGTTTAAGGGACTAAGCCTCTTTCCCCTGCCGAAATGGTCGGAGTAAAATGGTAAAAGAAGGGCTGATTTTGTTCCTTACTTCTTAGATCAATTTGTATATATATATATATATCATCATCAACAACCGTTTTCAATCCACTGCTGGATGTAGGTCTCCCCCAGATTTTTCCATTGTTGCCTGTCTAGTGCTTTAGTCATCCAATTAACACCGGCCACTTTTCTGATTTCGTCACTCCATCTTACTTGAGGTCGTCTTCTTGGTCGTTTTACATCTCTGGGATACCACAGTAGGGTGTTTGTGCTCCATCTATTGTCTTGTCTTCTTGCAATGTGCCCAGCCCATTTCCATTTTAGCCATTTAATTCTCTCGATAATGTCAAAAACTTTCGTCTGACTTCTTATCCACGTTATTCTCTTTCGGTCTCTTCTGGTTATGCCTAGCATACATCTTTCCATACTTCGCTGTGTTGTTTGTAATCTTTGTACCATCCGTTTTGTTAGTGTCCAAGTTTCTGCTCCATAAGTTAGTGCAGGCAAAACACATTGGTTAAACACCTTTCTTTTCAAACAAAGAGGCATGTTACTTTTCAGAATAATATTGTTCTTCCCAAAAGCACTCCATCCATTTCTTATTCTTCTATTGATTTCATTCATGATACTGTTGTCTGAAGATATTTCTTGTCCAAGGTACACATAACTTTCAACATCTTTAATCTCAGTGTTGTTGTAGACGATTTTCTTTTTTGATGCAAATGAATTGAACATCACCTTAGTCTTTTCCAAATTTATTTTTAATCCCACATTAATGCTAGCTTCTGCCAAATCTTTTAGCATATTTTGCAATTCTTCAGGGCTATTACTGAAAATTAAAATGTCATCAGCAAACCGGAGATGGCTTAAATATTCCCCATTTATTCTAATCCCTTTGTTTTCCCAATCCAGCTTCTTGAAAATACTCTCTAAGACAGCAGTAAAAAGCTTAGGCGAAATGGTGTCTCCTTGTCTTACTCCTCTTTCAAGCTTGATCTTCGCTTTTCCTTTGTCCAAACGGATGGTGGCTGTTGCTTTCTTGTAGATCTTCTTTATGATATTGATATAAGGTTTGTCTATACCAATGTTCTCCAGAGAAGTAATTACTGCAGATGTGTAGACCGAATCAAATGCTTTTTCATAATCAATAAAGGCAAGACAGAGAGGTAAATTATATTCTTTATGTTTTCCTACAACTTCCCTTACTGTTTGAATATGATCCATTGTGCTAAATCCACTTCGAAATCCTGCTTGTTCTCTAGGTTGAGCTGAGTCCAGAGCTGATTCAAGTCTTGTCGTTAAAACTTTGGTGAAAATTTTATAAATCACTGACAGTAAGCTGATTGGACGGTAGTTTTTAATGTTTTCCTTTTCTCCTTTCTTATAAAGTAACACCATCACAGCATTATTCCAATCTTCTGGTACATCTGATTTCTCGAGACATTTGGAAAACAGTAAGACTAGCATTTTTGCAAATTCTTCTCCTGCTTCTTTGATAAGATCAATTGTAATTCCATCTTCGCCAGGGCATTTACCTTTTTTCATGCCTCTAATGGCTTGTACAACTTCATCTGTCATCACTGGGATTATCTCTTCAGTTTCTGTTATGTTTACTAGTGGATCACGTAGGTTGATTTCCCTTTGATCTTCACATTTATATAGATCGTTATAGAATTTTTCGACAATGTGTACTATTTCATTATTGATTTTGGTGATTGTTCCATCTGCTGTCTTCAGTGCAAAAATACCTTTTCTTCCAACACACAGTTTGCGCTTAGCTGATTTTAAACTTTTGTTATCTTCTAGAACTTTTTTGACAAGATCACAGTTAAATTTTCTGATATCTTCTGTAACACATTTTCTTACCGTTTTACATAATTCTGCATATTCAACTCTTGATTTAGGATAGTTTTTCTTCATCAGTCTTCTTGTTTCTTCTGTTATTTTCTTTATTTGCTTTACTTGTGCTTCACCAGCTATCGTCCTTGCAATTTCTTGTAGAGTATTTGTTATTTTCTTCTTCACTACTGTAACATCTTGTTCTTCTTCTAAGATTGATTGAAGTACTTGAAAACGATTTTTAAGTTCTAAATTAAATTCTTCTTTATGTTTCTGGAGATTTATAATATCGACTGATTTCTTTGAGCATTGCAAAAGCTTCATTCTTTCCACTTTAGTATTTAAAAGCAGTTTGCATCTAACTAACCTGTGATCGCTTCCTGTATTGAAGTTATTGAGAACGCTGCCATCCTGAATAAGATGCTTTTTGTTTGTCAAGATGTAGTCGATTTCACTTGTTGAGCCATTTGCACTACGCCATGTCCATTTTCTTTGTGGCTTTTTCTTGAAAAATGAATTCATGATATACATCTGTTCACATTCTGCAAATTCAATCAATCTGTTTCCTCTTTCATTACGCACCCCATATCCATGAATTCCTACTGAGAACTCACCTTTCTTTTTTTCCCCAATTCTAGCATTCCAGTCTCCCATTATTAATTTTATGTAGCATTTTCCTTTTTGATGCATTGAAGCTACTTCTTCATAGAAATCCTCAATTTCTTCATCAGTATAGCTAATTGTTGGTGCATAAACTTGGGTAATTTGCAGTTTGTATCTTTTTGACACTTGTATAACTAACCTTGCAACTCTATCTGATGCACTATCATATTCTACGATGTGATTCTTCCACCTTTTATGAATCAGAAATCCTACACCACTTGTTTTTCCATCTTCTGTACCTCTGTAGTACAATACATGTCCACTGGCAAGATCAATCTTCTCTTCACCTTTTCTTCTTATTTCGCATAATCCTAGGATGTCCCAGGATGTATATATATATATATATATGTCCCTAGGATGCCATTTAAAAATATTGAAATGCGAACGAGATCTCTTCAAAAATTTCCTCCATAGGATTAACATTAGCGAGCAGGTGTTTTCGTCTAAGTGAAGTAGCCCCTTAAGGTAAGAAACTGTCATCGTCAATGAAGTGTAAGGTGGAGGTGAAAGAAAAGTCATAAAATTCTGATTTTCTAGTCAAAATGAGATAAAGGGATTTTTTTTTCTTTCGTACTCTGTTTAAGCGGGACTCAGATAATCGCGACTCTACTGTATAACGTTTTTCTAAGGTTCTTTAGAATTTATTGAAATTTCTCACGTGTATTAGAATGCTAGATAAATGGAAAAAAAAAAAAAAAAAAAAAAAAAAAGAAAGAAAGAAAGAAAACACCATAGACTGCATTAACGGCCATGTCGCAGGAAGCCATTTTCAATGAAAGATTTGGGATGTTCTACTTTTGACTTGGGCGAACTTCAGATATCAGTACTTTTTGCCAAACTATTTAGAACTTGGCGTTTTTTTTTTTTTTTTCAGAAAAGTTTTTGTTGGGATTATTTTTTTTTTTGTTTTAATTACCATCTGGGAAATGCAGATGGCAGTTTAAAAAATAATATTTTTTAAACAAAACATACCGTTGCAACCGGGAAGGTACCACGAAATTTTTGTATTAAATACCACGTTTGTTTTTTTGTTTTGTAATTCCATAGGGGATCAGACGATTGCGATTTCAAAATGCAGAAGAAACGGAACCTTAGTATGCTTCAATAATTATTAAAAACTTTTTAATCAAAAAAATAAACAGACTTAAAAAACTACTACAATGTAAAAAGAAAAAATAAGATTCGAAATTGTTAGCAAGCAATGCACTGCTATAACAGCAGTTGCGTGCGTGGCTTTTTCCGAATCTGATCCAACTACATAGACAGAAATTTATTAAATTGGCAGTTTTGTCAATCGTACTCATCGTACGCTAATTACTTGATTTTATATTAAATTCAAAAATTTGCCAGGGACTTTTGGCCCACTCTGTATTAACGTACAAATCCCTTCACCGTAAAAATACAGGGTGGGCCAAAAGTCCCGCATCATAGGAGTTTTTAATTTGTAGGTGAAAGTTTCCTATGAATTACTATGAATGTACTGTAATATTTAAATAATCTCTCTATAATTAAAAAAAAAAAGTCCCGCATCATAGGAAACTTTCACCTACAAATAAAAAAAATTAAAAAACTCATATTGCGGGACTTTTGGCCCACCCTGTATATTTCTTCAAATGAAGAGAGTGTACCAGCAGAAATCTTGAGTGAATTTAAACGCTTTACAAATTTGATTTTTTTTTCTTCTTTTCTTACTCATTGTTTGCGTCATAAAAGTTTTTAACGATTAAAAAACATTGCTTTTTGGTTTTCCCCACAACAATCCTAGAAACAAAACTGTATAAAGAGAGGAAAATCGCCGGGTAGAAACTTTCTCGCTAATCAGATAGCGTTACGTCACTTGATCAAAATGAAATATTTTAAAGATGTTTATATTTTTTGTTGTTGAATTTCTAAAAAAGTACTGAATCAATTTTGATGAAATTTAAATGGGACCAATTCGAGAGTATCCCCTTTTTTTCTATTTTTATTTTTTAATTTAAAATTCAAAACCAGAAAATTCATAATTTCCCCAACATGGTGGCCAAATTGGTAATATTAAATATTAGCGGTCTACACTACACGAGCTCGGGGAAATTTTCTTTCATTAAAATCCGGCAGGGCTCGGTCTTAATTTTTTTTCTAAAGACTCGGGCAGGGACATAACTTTACTTTTCCCTGGACGAGCCAGCAGGGACCGATTTACAAATTTGGAGGCCCTGGGCACAAATGCATATGGGGGGCCTCCCTTGCACCGATGCTTACAGAGGCCTTGAATAAAAGAATATATAATATCGAAAGCAGTACTTATTAAGATAATCACTATTGACTTTAATAATTTCTTTAAAATATTAATTTAAAAAATTAAATTTGATAATCATTAATTTACTTTTAAATAATTATTTCATAATTATGAATTTTTAATTGAATTCTATAATAAACTGTGTGGTGCTAATTACCTTTCTCTATGCAAGTCCATATATCTGTAATGATAAAGTATGCAACAACTAATAATAAAATCGCAGTACCAAGCTATAATTATGTAAAATATTAGCATATCCTATTAATCAAATAACTTTTTCTTTCAAATACAAGCTTTGACTGAAAAAAAAAAAATCATTTATACAAGTAACTAGCAGAACGTGGCTTTGTCCATGTTAACCATGGGAGTCTTACAGGTAAAATAAATAAAAATGAAATAATATGGCGATCCCAAAAACGGAGTTCTGTACATTCCTGCACATAAATTGTTACAAGACAATCAGGAAAAAATGAAGTTACTTTGAAAAATCATAGACAATCTTTGACAAACATTTTCCATTTTAATTTTGTTTTTTGACAGTTACAACTGTTTTGGCCAATAATTGAAAAGTCTGCAGTAGCATTTGGGGGCCCCTGAAAATCGGGGGCCCTGGGCCCGTGCCCCGAATGCCCTGCCGTAAATCAGGCACTGCGAGCCAGGGCCTTGCATTTTTTCTGCAGATTCGGGCCGGACCGGCCATGCACTTTATTCTTTCCCGGTCGTATCGGCTCAGATTTTTTTTTTTTTTTTTTTCAAGCAGGTAATATTGTGGCAATTTTCTTCTGTAATTAGTGGAGAAAATTAACGATAAAACATTTGTTTTATTACTTTTTTGCGTTTTTTAAATAGTTTTATATGTTGGTTAATCAAGTGAAGGATATTTTGCCAGAGTGCTGTGGCTGATTTTTCTTTTAAAATCTTGTCTAGAGTAAAACAGAAATTTTAACTCAAAACAGCTAACAATTGACTACATGCCTTTTTTTTTCTGAGGCAGCGATATATTTTGTCTGTATTGTGAAGCAGAATAAATTTATAAAAAACTGATTAATGATGGGCGTACACAGGATTTTCGTTAAAGGGAAAAAGGGGGTGGGACAGTGGTACCTAGTTGGTACATTCACTTAGTATAGGTGCACTTTTCTTTATTTCAGATTGTTTTAAAAAAAATGCCAAATTTTTTTCTTCTCAAATGACTTTAGTACAATTAAACACAAAGAGAAACTAAGAATATTTCGTCAGGACGGCAGAGCGTCCCTCAACCCGGTGGAAGACAATTTCATATTCTGTTCTTTTTATAGTCACATGTTTCAAATTTATCTAAAATGGGAGGTTCAAGTGGTGGTGGTAGCGGGGGATATGCCTCCGGACGAAAAAAGAAAAGAGTGGACTATTTCAATCAGTGTTCAATTCAGGGGGTGGCCCGGGGGGGGGGGGAGACATTCCCTTTCGGAACATTGAAATGTCCCCCCCCGGAAGATTTAAGATTTTATGCTCTTAATGGTTAAAAAGTGCATTTTTCCCCCTGGAGCCACAGAAATCACTCCCGGAGAAAAGTCTGAATTCAACACTGATTTCAATTCTCCATTATATACAATGTTGGTAAAAACATTTTTGAATATTTAATATTTTTTAACTGTTAAATTTTTGTATTGGTTTTTATGTTGATATGTTTTAAAATTGCCTGCACGTGGAGTTTTCTGGAAAAATTATTTTAACTTATATTTTAGCATTTTAAAAAACCTGACTAGGCAGTGGACCACAGGCACATCTGTTCCAAAATCTTGTCTCTTTCTAGATATCTTTCTGTCGATCCTTATATGTCTGTCAGTACTTCAAATTGTATCTTACTACAGTATGGGACCTCAAATCCGGAAAACCCAAACTTGTTTTCTTGGAAAAAAAAAAAAAAGAAAGAAAAAATTGATTTTATCTCAAAAAAAAAAAAAAGATTTTTTAGATTTTTAAAGCTTTTGCGGAAAGTGTTGTTCCAGAGTTGATGGTGCATCGAAAAACTTAGTAGAATTCGAAAAGTGTTGACGTTGATAGAGTTCTAATGGAGTGGATTCGGCAACGACAATCGGAGAACTTTCCATTAGATCGTGCGGTTATTATGACACAAGCAAAAAATTTCCATGCAGAATTAAACATATCTATCTATTCCCTGCGATTATTCATCAGGATGGTATAACAAGTTTAAGAAGAATGACAGATTAAGTTTAGTTCAGGTTTCAGGTGAGAGGGCATCAGCAGATTTTGAAGCTGCCAATTCCTCCAGCGAAGAATTTGAGGACATCATTACCCAGGAAAAACTTTCGCCAGAACAGGTATATAACGCGGATGAGACTGTGTTGTTTTGGCATTATGTGCCCAGAAAAACCTATGTCATTCATGAGGAAACTTCAGCTTATGGATTTAAAGATGCCAAGGAGAGACTGACTGTTATGTCATGCGCAAATGCTGCCAGAACCCATAAATGTAAATTGTTAATGATCGGCAAAAGTAAAAATCCAAGGGCTTTAAAGGGAGTTCAGATTCTGCTGGTTCTTTACAAAGTGAATAAACCTACATGGATGACAGCGGAAATATTCAAACAATGGTTTGAAAATTATTTTGTTCCGGAAGCCCGTGACCATTGCCGGAAACACAGTCTTCCTGAAAACTGCAAATTCCTTCTTTTGCTCGACAACTGCTCAGCTCACACTGCTTCAGGAATTGTGGAAAGGAATAATGTTGATGCGCATTATTTTCCACCCAACTGCACATCACTTATCCAGCCGATGGATCAACGCATTCTAAGATGCTTGAAATGCTGCTACAAGGAGGAGTTTATGAAAGCAATGCTAAATGCATGCAACAGCGGTACTGGTGTATTGCAGTTCCAAAAGCAATTTAATATGAAAGACACATTGTGGCGGGCAGCTAGTGCTTGGCAAAGCATTCCTGATAAAATTCTTACAAACGGATGGCATAAACTATGGTCATCATTAATCTGTTTAAACGACAAAGTAATGGTGAATTTTGTGGGTTTTCAATTTTTGCTGAAAAGAACCTTATCCAAGACCTGCTGAATTATTATTCAAAATCTCTGACATACAAAGAAGGTTTTGATGAGGAAACAATCAAAGATTGCTTTAATGTAGATAATGATGCACCTATAACACATTCACTAACAGATGAAGAAATTTACAACATGGTTTTAAATCCAGAAAATATAGATGACGATGATGATACTAGCGATGACGACGTCGACGAGCCGAGAGCTGCAAACATCCCTATAGATAAGTGCATCAGTCTGATGGATGAATTGATTATGGGATTAGAACAAAAAAGTTTTTTAAGAACAGATTATGCAATTCTATAAAATAAAAGAGGTGCTGCAGAAAGAAAAGCCGAAGCAGATGAAGCAATTGAAATTATCGGACATGTTTAAAGTGTCTGATAAATAAAGATTATCAGTTTTATTTTTATTTTACAGTGGATGCAACCAACTATAAAAAGCATGCAATGTGAAAACCAACCACTTTAAAAAGTGATGTTCTGTTGTAGTTAAGATTTTTTCTAAGGTTAAGTAAGCACATTTTCGATATTTCTTTTTTCTTTGCCAATTTTTTTAATACAAGTATTTGTTTTTTTTTCTTTCAATCAATAACTGTTTGTTTTCTAAATTATTTTCATTTAACTATGTACTTTTAAAAGCACAATATGACTTATTCTAAACGGAATGAATACCGAAATTCCATTATATTGCCGTTTGTAGACTAATTTTTTGAGTGAAGACGAAAATTCCAAAATCCAGAAAAGCAGTGCCGAGCTTTCCGGATTTGGGGTCCTATACTGTAGTTTCAAACATTTAGGGAGGTGGGTCGCAGCCCTCTTCTGCATATGCCCATGTAATTAATAATTGCAAAAACAGAAAAGCCCTTAATATGAAATGAATGCAACACATATTACTATCACAGGTGTTTATTTCTCTTTTTTTCTGTTGATATTTTCATGTTCCACATGAGAACAGGAAATACAAAGTATTCTGATATTACTAGTAATTCATTACAACCAATGAGGACAAAAGTTCTTATAAAGGTTGAACCTTGTGAAACTTAATATCACAGTCATCATCTGCCTTTTCAATATAAACAACACAATGAACTGAATGCAAACACTAACAATACACAAAATATTTAGTACCTTTAAAATAATTTAAAATATATAAATGTATGGAATAATTTGAAGAATATTTCACAGTATTTTTACACATGTAAAACTTTAGTTTTATGAATAAATGTTGCTTAATCACAATATTTAAATTTCAATGATCAAAGAACAGAGAATTAAGGGAAACAATTCTATTTTATTTTAAGGGATAAACTAAAGCAGTGTTTTTCAACCTTTGGCTTCACCTATTAATTACATCACATTTCAAGAGGTGTGGATTCTAGGGGCGTCCACAAAGTGTGATAGTTAGAGGGATGTGGGTTAAAGTGTTGTGACATTGCATCTAAAATATGAAAAAAATTAGCTAGGCATCGTTTGCAAGCAGCATAATAAAGTAAATTAAAAAAAATTATGTATTTTTATTCAAGTAGTATTAGGTATTCCCCATCCCCTCTTCATCTGAATTGCAACAGCTTGAAGTGTGAGCAAGCAAGATCTTGACGCTTTGATAGTGTTTATATCAGCAGGCAATAGATCATGTATAATTTTTGTGCATAAAATTAGTTTTATATTTTAACAGTTGCAAAAAATGTGACTCCGCAACAAGGGGGAGAGTGTCACTTGAGTGTGAAAAGGTGTAACATATCGGGAAGAAGGATAAAAAATACTCTAAATTTACAGGATATAAATAACAGATGATGCCTTTTTCCATAACCAAATAATAATTTACTCATGATCTTTAAAATATTGTGCCAAAGCAGTTGAAAAACATTGAACTAAAGGTTTTTTCCCCCATCATTAGATAAATACATTATCTAATGATATTCTTATACTAAGAAAATAAACTACTACTGCGATTTAAAATTAAAAAAAAAAAAAAAACACACATCTGACAGTTGTAATTATAAAGATTTTAAATGTTACCAACCAATATATTAAATTTAATACGCTAACTGAATTTTAATTTAATAAGTAATAAGAAATTCCTCTACATTACATTTATGATATGTAAGAAATATTTAATTTTTTAAAACAAATTTAAAGCAAACAAAAATATTTTATAAAATTCTTACACAGGACTTTAAGATAATAAAAGGTATTTTAAAGTGTTAAAAATGTTATATATGTGTCAATCGACATCAAATATAGTTCATATCAAAGTAAAAATGTTTATTTTTCATTGTCAAAGAACACAACAGTGAATAAATATTGCTATCAGGAAAGGTGGGGGAAAAAAACTACTTTTCTTACATACAAAATTTAAAATCTTTATATTAAATAAGCATTTCTTGTAATATGAACATTAAGCAACATTTACTATTTCGCTTATAATGTATCATATACATTCATAAAGTAGCATTTATTAAGTAAATGTAATTCATACTTTCGAATGAAACACAATGCAACTTATTGTTTAAAAATGTATTTAAAAAAAATTTACAATGACCTCATGAAGGAAATATAACAACAATATGATCAGCAAATCTGAGAATTTGTTTAAGACATTCATTACACATTTTAGAGGTTTCATTTAATACAACCTTAATAATTGCCCATCAGCTAAATACTACATTTATGAGGTATAACATAATTTCTGTACCCACCCCCTGCTCTGGTCCTCATTTTATTAATGACAGCATTCCATTTTAAATTAATCATGTTAATTAGCTTGGATTTTACCCAAATTTAATACAGGAAAAAAAAAATGGTCTTATTGATTATTCTAGTATTATTTTCTTCATGACCTTTTATGGTGACAAACAGACATCCTTGGGGCTACCAGTATTTAGTACATATCTGAGATTTTATTTAGAAAATCAATCTATCATGAATGTTTTATACAGATCATCAATATTATTATAAAGTAACTATGATACTTCCTAAAAGCTGAAGATAAGAAGTTTTGTCTAATAGCCACTGGCCAGTAGATGAGTTTTTTTTTTTTTTTAAATCATTAGTTTCTAGCTGATAGTTACTTTTTATTTATTAACCATCTACTGGTCAATGTGAGTCTAGTGATAGGCTAAACATACATAAGTGGCATTTGAAAACTGAAAAAGCAACATATAGAAATCACTTAAAATTGTTTTGATTTAAATTTAAATACAGGAAAATTATATGAAAAACAATTTTTTTTTAAAGGAAAATTATATGGCTGGTCTGGTAAAATTTTAAACCCGTACAGGTAACTGGTTATTTTCAGCTTTAGTATTTCCGTATTATCACGACCCTCTGACAAATTGCCAAGGTATGACACCAATCATAGCTTGTCTGGCAACCCTAATGAAACCATAGATTAGAGAGTCAACTTTGTGAAACCCACACAGTTTGGGACCAAAGGTATTGCAGATTGATCGCTGGTTTGTTTATAAGTTTTCCTTTAATTTGGTTTCAAATTAACAATATTTGTAAGAAACTAAAAGGAAATGTAGTGCAAGAACAGCTTTATATTTAAAAACGTAATTATATACACATGCCATTAAAGTTTTTTGTTTAGGTTCAATATATTTTTTCCCCGTTAATAGTCACTATTTTCTAGTTGTGAGATAAAAACAAATGAAGTCATCTACAAATGTATTGAGTATGATAACTTTTCAAATAAATTCTTTATTGGGACTAATTCAATCACTATAACACTACATTTTTCCAATTACACAATTGTAAACTGCAATTGCTTGGTTAATTTTTTATTTTTAACTAAAATTACTATTTTAATATATAATAAGGGGAATAAAATGCATCCAACCTCCTAAAGTTTTTATTTTTATTTTATTATTATTTTTTTTAATTAATAATTGATGAAATTACTACCATATTAAATTTGTCCCTTAAATAAAACTTGGTAATCATCATTGTGCAGTTTAAATGATAAATACCCTAAGTTACAATTAGAAGAACAACAGGAACATTTTAATTATAAAAAAAATATGTACATATCAAGTCCTTTAAAAAAGATTTTAATGAATTTGTGAATAACACATCCAGAAAAAATATCAGAAGACTATCAATTGAAATATATAAAGTTTATTCTACGTAAAAATTAATTTTAGCTTTTCTTAATGCTTAATTTTACAGGTATCAAGGATGTCTCTTTTTTATTACAAAAAAAGTCACTGAGAAAATCATTGTGGATAACCAATAAGTACCAAAAATATTAATTTAGTTGAGATTTCATTCATAGTTAACAAGTTGAAGGCACAAAGTGAAAGAAAAGTGAAAGAAGTTTAGCAAGCTACAAACAATTAAAACAACAATTTTTCATTGTCAATATACAGTATTGGACAATATAGTTTAAATTTTCCAGGTTAATTAATTTTGAGCTAAGTTCAGGAAGATTTGACTGAAATAGCCAAAATATTTTTTTCCAGGAATGAATTCCATTAGAGGACAGTAAAATGTTTTAATTCTATTTTAAATTCAGATATTAAATCAAGACAGTTTTCTCTAATTCAGCATTAAACTTAAAAAATCATGATAGTAGCAAAATTAATGAATTGTTTTTAAAAAAATGGACAGATCATTGCATGCATCTAAATATGCTAATTCTAGAAAATTAATAGATAAAACATCAATAAGATCATTTAATAAAAACAATAAATAAGAACACTATGCAAATCAGTATGAAGTATTCTATTTCAATAAAAATATATGTAACAGAACAAATTACATTAAAAAGTATATTAAAGCTTTATATTCAAATTTTCTGATTTCTTGATATCAATATCATATCTAGTGTTAACCATTTAATTTGTAAAAGAAAAAAAAACTATTTCAAGTTCTTTTAAGAAAGAGAGAAAGAACCTGATTATTCACAAGCATTGAATGTTTAAAAATATTATTTAGAAAGTCGAACATAGTATTTGAAAAATTAGAATATTTCATTTTTATATTTTGTTACAAAATCAATGTTACTAATTAAAACAAGGGGAAAGAAGTACTAAAAGTTATGATCAACAAAATAAGTAGAAAATTTTTACTGCTTCTGCAAAATTAACACAGAAAAAAAGAGCAAGGTTTTAATATATGTCTAATTATCAATAAATATAATTTCTTCTAAAAAATAAACATAAATAATCTAATAACAAAACAACTTGTACAATAAAACTAAAAATACAAATATTAAGTAAATAAATTCAATAGTAAAATGACAAGTTTTAAATAAATTCATAGTTATTCGACATCACCTTCAAAATTGCACTTTTAGCAGGATGTTTCACACATTCTGTACAAAAAGAAACTTTATGATTTAAGCTCAATATGATTAAAAACAAAATATACACAAGCCTAAAATTAAAAAAACAAATGTACAAATGAAAATAATATGATTTCCTAAATTCAGTACATGTACAGCAACTTTTGATAAATTTTGACTTATTTCATATCATTTAAATTAAATAGTTAATAAATAAGCTTTCTTTCTGATAGTTGAATGTTCAGGTAAAGACATCACCCATTTTCGTAGACTTATCAACACAACACAAGAACTTACAAGGACAGCACCAGAAATACTATACTTATCTGGAATTTCATTGAAAAACCATATTTGCCAGATAAAAGCAAGAACAATATCGGTGGCAGCTCGTACAACAGCAACTGGACCTGCATTTTCTTGTTTAAGGGCTAGTGTCAACAGCATCTGACCACAAAAGCTGAAGATACCCAATAAAATAACTAACCACTGCTCAATCCCGCATGATGGAGCTTTGAAACCCCCATCTATAAATGTTAAGATTACGGTCTCTGAAATAGCCACCCACCCAAAATTAAACATAATGACAAAATGATTTACACTAATCATTTTCCTGATAACAATGTAGACACTAGCTCCAAAAACTGTAGACCCCAAGGCGGCAGATATACCATAGTAGTAGGCCGGACTACTTTTGCTAATAACATCATTAATTATAGGTAATTTAGTAAGCAACACAATACCAACAAGGGTTAAGAACACAGTAAATGCATGAAAAAATCCACAGGGCTCTTTTAAAAATATTCTAGCTAAAACAGAAACAAAAACTGGAATACTAAATACAATAACAGAAGCATCAGCAATTGGCAAATTTTGAAAAGCAACAAAACGCAAATATAAACTCGTTGCTCCAACTAAGCCACGAAGAATTAACAAGTGACGAACTTGCCTTGGTCCAAATGGATCTTCTCGGCTGTATATCACAAGAGGAAGGGTAAATATTAATATCCCCACAAACCTCAGAACAGCCAATTCGCTTGCCTTGATATCACTTACATATTTCACAATGACAGAGGACAATGAAAAAAAGACACTTGACATGGAGGAATAAAACAACCCTCTATACATAGAGACATCTCCGGATAAAAAGCTGGTCTTTTTCTGATCTTCTATTTCTTTGGTATTGTCACTCAGTTTGGCAGGACTTGCTTTGTGATTCTCAGTAGCATCTAAGTCATCGGGATATGTATCATACTGGTTTTCAGAGTTAGACACTAGAGGCTGCTCCTGGTTGACAGATGGTTTCTTTTGAAGCCAACGAGGCATACTTGGTTCATCACAGACTGCTCCAGGGTTGGAATTTATACTGCATGAAAGATCACCCACCTACAACATGTTTAGACACATATAAAATTAATAAGACCCAATCAATGTAAAATAATTATTTAGACAATAACAAAAATGTAATCCTACACTGCATAATTTTTTTTTTCTTTAATATAAAAAGTGATTCTAGTATAGTAACTAACTGCATCTAAAACCGGAAAAATATTTAAAAAAAATTCCCAGGCCAATGTTGTGCACAATTTTTGAAAAATATAAAGTGTGTCAAATGACCATACCAGGGATGATGAACATATGGCACATGTGTCTGAGGTGGCACATACAACCATTTCTCTGGCACACAAATAAAAAAAAAATTCAAAAGATTTCGTTAAAAAATTATATATTGAATTAAATTTTATCAAAAGAAACTGGAAAAAAATCTTCAAACATTAATGAATCAAATCAAAACTAAAAATTAACTATTAAAGTTGCAGAAATAAGACTTTATACAATCTCTTTTCAAAGTTAACTTCCATGCCAAAATGTGTGTTTGCCTTTTGAATGTGTAAAATAATTAACTTTTTCAGAAAAAAAAACTAATAAATAAAAAAATAAATAAATAATTCTAATATTAAAAACTTGCACAAATAGCTCTCCTATTTGAGAAAGAGAACCTTGATTGTATTATATCAAAATGTATCTTGAATACATTAATATTAAAAATCTCAGAAATGCTGACCAAGCAACTGATAAAATATTTTCAAAAGGGTAATTTCATAATAGGTACATGAAAATGAAAGAGGAGAAAGAAGTTTTTCATGAAAAGAAACACATCTACATTAAATACAGTACAGATAAACAGTTTTTGAAGAAGACTGATAGCAGGGCAGAAAATTCTGTATTTTCCCATTCAGGAAAGATAAATGTGTTATAGAAAGAAATTCTATAAAGGGTGTGTGTGTGTGTTTATTTCTACAAATAAAGATATAAAACTTTATCTACTAAAATTGTTGTTTAAAAGATGTAGAAATGTCAACAAGGAATGGTAAAATTAAGCACTTAAAAAAAAAAAAAAAATATTTATACCTTTCTTTTTCTTAAAATAAAAATTATATGAAATTTAAAAATAAATACAGTAGACTACTTTAAATCCACATAGCTGAAAATCAGGGGTTGTGCAGATTTCTGGTCACTGTTTTGTTTACATTTTTAAACAGTAATTTGAATTGAACAATGCACACAAAATTATAATGAATGTCATTACAAAATACCACCATACTTACCATAAAGTAAAATAATAAAGCAAAATAAGTAAAATAATAGAAATTAACAAAATAAAAATATTAAAAGTAAAAAGGTCAAGTAAATAAATAATGCATAACTAAATATGCATAATGATGAGGTATTTTTTTTCTTGAATTATTCAGTGAAACTCTCCTTATAAAGGTACACTAATAATTCACATCAAAATCTTAAAATAACAAAGTTTTATTTCATGTTTAACAATACTTAATCAGGGGTCGATCCAGGAAAAATTTGGGGCCTATTTAGGGCCCCTTCACAAAAATCTATTTAATAAAATGGGCCCCTTCACAAAAATCAATTTGATTAAAATGGGTCCCTTCACAAAAATCAATTTGATAAAATGGGTATCTTCACAAAATTCTATTCCATAAAAACTTACTATTTATTATTTATTTTGTGATGTTTTGAAATGTGTAATTTGTAAACAAACAAGTTCACCAGAGAGAAAAACTTCAGCAAAAGGATTTTAAAAAGTTTTTGTTTATAAATGCTTGGTTTGAATGAGTAACTGGATTTCAACTTTTGTTACAAAATGTTATTTTTCACAAAAATATAATTAATTTCACAAAAAAAGCCTTTACTTTTCACAAAATGGGCCCCAAGAAAAAAAAAAACCTGCATCGACCCCTGTTAATAACCCAAAAAGCTCGATTTTACACAAAAGTATTTGGTAAAAAGATCGCAATTTCCACTGATAACAGCGCTATCTTGAAATTTTTCAGAAATAAATTTATACTTCCATCATGAGAAAACATTAGTTCAATCCTATTAACCAGAATTCCATATTAAAATGTGTACAGAAGGATATATAAGTATAAAAAAAAAACTTGAATTTTTCACCTACATCTTAAGTGTAAGTTTCATTGTTTACATCTGAAATGATGTGCGGAATTTAGCGTTGCGGATTAAAAGTATTAAAATGATACTTACATAATTTGCAATGCTTTTAAATAAATGAAAGAAGCTTTAAATAATTGCCTACAATCATAATTCCTATTCATTTAAACAAGAAAGTAAAACAAAGCTCATAAATATTAAGTTTTTATCAGGCATAAAAAGCATTTAATTTAAAATTGATATTTAATTAAATCTATTACAATTCACATTGACATAACTTCTTTTGAATAATCAAAATAGTCACCGTTTTATATAAAATAAGTACAACAAGCATAATAAATTTCTCTAAACAAAAGGATAATTATCTTATTTTTTCATTCTACTTTCACAAATAAATCTATAACAACAAATTAGCGCTAAATAAGAATGAAAGAATGATAGCATCTGTTCAACAATTATTGTGAAAGAATGTATCAGAGAATGACATAGCAAGGGTTACTTCAGCAGAAGTCAGAAGAATGTTTTCTACTTTTAGACATCATACTCTGTGTGTATGTATGAATTAACAGAATTTTCATATTTTTTTTTGGTTAGCATATACATACATAAGTGCAAAGTTTAAATTTGTGTGATTATAGTAATTTTATAATTATAAAGTACAAGTGCAAGTAAAGTTGTCATGATATTGGTTTGATTTGTTATTTATGCTATTAATGAAATCACTTATTTGCATTTTTTATTACTTCTATAATTACTAATTTTATTAAGGCATAAAAATATAAATTATGCTCCTTATTATATAAGGAGTACTATACTTAGTCTTACTATATTTAGAATTTAGATGTTTAATTCATAAACCAAAAACAACGTTGTAATGCACAAATATGAAAAATTGGCACAAAAAACTGCATACGGCCGGCCGTTTCAAGGATTCCTCAATCCCCTTCCTCAGTGTGAAAAAAAAGAAAAAGATAAAAATGGGTTCAAAGAACTGCTTGGTTATAGCCCCAAGTACTGGCTTGAATGAAAAATGCTAAAGCAAGAGTATATATATCCAGGATATATAAACTCTTGCTTTAGCATTTTCATTCAAGCCAGTACTCAGGGCTATAACTGAGGGGTTCTTTGATCCCATTTTTATCTTTTTTTTCGCACTGAGGAAGGGGATTGAGGAATCCTAGAAACGGCTGTATGCGGTTTTTTGTGCCAATTTTTCATATTTGTGCGTAACAACATTGTTATTGGTTTTGGTTTATGAATTAAAATTCGCACAAAGTATTTGATCTATGCTTAGATGTTTAATTGTTTTGAAACCTATATCTCTTAGTGCTCTTTCAATACCTTAGGCAGAAAAAAAAAAAAAAAATCATAAAATACAATTTAATAATAGAAAAAAATTATTAAAAAACACCCATGCTTTTTTTTAACACCCTATTTCAAAATAATGACACTTTAAATTCAAAAAAGAAACCTAGGAAGAAGTTTTTTATATTTTTGCTTTGCTACTTTGCCCTTCTTAGAAGTGTGTGGAGAAAAAATAAAACAATTTTAAAAGTCTCTATGAGAAATTTGAAAAATACAAATGCAAGCAATCCAAGCCCATAGATTTAACATTAGATAAGAAAAATTAATTTGATTGATAGTGAACCTTAATTTCATTGTGATAACTGTTCTTTAAATTAGTGTTCTAAACACACGGATAGATAAAACTGATTGTGTAAAGATGTATACATAATAGAGTTAGAGCATATTAGAGTAAACACAGCTTTAAAAATAAAATCTATGCAAATAAGCATTTTAATTTACCACATACTGATTAATTATTTTTTTTTTATCATAAACTGCTTTCAGATAAAAAATACAATTAGGCTATGAATTATTAAAAATATTTTAACAAGTCTTCATAATTAAAACAATATTAAATATTGAGTTACTCATTCAAGATAAAAGAAAATCTATTCCTAACACAGAGCAAATAGTTTGGAAATCATACAACTAAAATAACCAGAGCCCGACCAAGCTGAAGTTGGGCGCAGGGCCTGTTAAAAAGTTGGGCCCCCCTACCTCATTTCCGGCGACACTTTCAGAAAAAAAGTAGGTTTATTTGATGAGTTGACAAAGTTGTTTGGGGGAAAGTTTCAAGTTTACAAAAAAAAAAAAAAAAAAAAAAACATTAACTTACAAGAATAATCAAGAAAATGAAATACCGTCCACTTTCTCAAATAAGCATTTGTATAATTCACAAACATCTATGATCCACAGTTTATGTTGCAAAATAAATGAGGACGTCTTTTTCAAAACTCGCCTTATCAAAAATCATAAAAATTGTGTTTTCCCTAACAGTCTAGTAATCATTTTAAACTATAATTCTGACATTGTAACATCCTCGTTTATATTGAAATCAATAGACACAGTATGCAGTTTTTGGCATTTTCTCCAAATTTGATTTTCTGGATACGGCAAGTTTTGAAAATTGTAGGTACTCTCAAATTAAAAAGGACTTTTACAGAAAAATTAAATATAGAGGTTTTTTATTTCAGCAAAACTTTGTTTTTATGTCAGAGACCAAAATATAAAATGACCATTCGGGAGTTATCAAGCGTGAGTAATGTCCATGTTCAGTTCTTGGTCATTCACTTTTTCAAGTAAAAGTGCCTAGGTTAAAAAAAGCTTCTAAAAATTTTATTGAGTCATTCAGAATATTTAAATTTTACGTTTCATATTTTATAAAACAATATTATTTGAAAAGTATTTGATTAAGGAAAACAAAAATCAGCCATATAATTTGTGTGCCCCTGAAATTGGTGGGCCCAGGGCCGAGGCCCGTGTATTAATCAGGCCCTGAAAATAACAAAATTGTCAATATTTGTAATGATTTTTTAAAAATGCTTTTAATAACAGATTCTACAAACGGTCAAGAATGTCACAAGTGTCGTAGATTATCATGAAAGAATTTGCACACTTCTTAGTTTTCTTTAATGTGAAACAATTTTAAATGTAATTTTGCACTTGGAAAAAATGACCTTTCTCAAGAAATCCTAATAATATTATAAATGTGATTGTGTGTGTGAATGTTATGCTGAAGTAAACATCAAAACGGGGGATTTAATGGCCCTGTATCTTTGCATATAGATGGATTATAACACATAAATGAACATAGGCTATATTATGTTTATTTTATTCAAATATTTTTCTTCATAATTGAAAATTTCATTATTTTCATACAGAATAAATGGACATTTTTTTCGTATAAAATTTTAAAATGGTTAAATTTCCTTTATCGTTGCCACAACTAAATCTAAACCAGGAATAATAATTTTCACTCAACTTATTTTAAATAAAAATTATTTCCATGTGAAAAATGAAAATGAAATAAAATATTTAAGAATTCAACAGAAGATAAAATGACATCATATTAGAAATAAAGCATGCATTTTCATTATTTGATATAATACAATTTACAAGGTGCATGAATACGAGTAAATATGAAAGCAATCAAATATGACATCATACATCGAAAATAAAAGAAATATGCTTTTATGTTGAAATAAAATTATCTTGTGTTATCAAATTATGTATTATTAATTTCTTTCTTTTTTTTTTTTTCTATTTTACATGAAATGAATGTATTTTAATGTATGTAATATATGTAAGTTAAATGTATGTAATATATGTAATTTAAATGTATATAATATATGTAATTTAAATGTATGTAATATATGTAATTTAAATGTATGTAATATTTAAATGTATGTTTTGTAAATTATACTTCTGTACTTTAAATGAAACGAGTGAAAGATTTATATTTTAAATGAAATGAATCCAATACGAATTGATGGCGATAGGAATAATACTTGGTGACTTATCTGTGTATGCATACGGTTAACATAAAGATACCATATTTTTTATTTTAATTTTAAAAAGTAAAAAAAAAAAAGAAGAAAATGTTTAAAAAGAATAATATGTCAATAATATGCAACGCAAAATTTTCCATGTCAAAATCAGAAAATCTTAATAAAAATTATTTTTGAAAGTTGCTTTTTTGTCATAAAACTAAAAGATTTAATGTGATTGCATCAAAGTTACATAATTTTCCCTTTACCAGTATTGAAAGTAAGGTTCGAGGGCTTGAGTAAATTGGAACAATTGAGACATGTTTGTAAATCGTCGTTTTGCAAGCTGAATTTTAATTTTATATTTCTTTTAAATTTAAAATAGTAAAAAGTTTGTTATAATTTTTAAATGTAGTTTTTTTTTATGTTCTGTTTTATAATAGTTTTTTTTAAGTCTTGTAGGATGAGAAAAAATGGCATAGCTGTAAATTAAAAAATTTTTAAAAACTAAAAAAACAACTATGTTATCGAAACAAAGAGTCACAAGAGAGATCCATACTACTTAAAATTTTCCATTCCATCCAATTTCTCCATTTGTTCATTCATATGGCTAGTTTACCGTAGTATTTTGATATTATTCATTGTTTTATTTTGTAATTAATAATATTTTTCAGTATATTTAAATTATAACTATAATTAACTACAGATTAAAACTATTAAAGAAATTGTATATTATATCTATAAAATAATGGGGAGAAAATGTTGTGCTCCTGGTTGCAAGTCTAACTACGTTAGTGAAAAGCAATATACTACCGTCTTCAATTTTCCAAATGATGATGAAAGGAAGAAATTATGGTTAAGAAAATTACATCGTGATAATTTTACTCCTATTTCAACAGTATTGATCTGCATTAAACAGTTTGATGAACGTTTTCTAATTCATGAAGATAGAATTAAACGAGATGATGTTACTGTATTTGTTAACCCTAACAACAATGTAAATATTCCAGCATGTTTGAACAAATGCTTGTCTTCAAAACAAAAAGAGCCAACTGATCGATGGAATAAAAGAAGCAGATGATAAACGATTTAAGAAATGGTGCAATGATGACATGACATTTAAAAAAAAATTCTAAATAAATACACTAGTAAATTGAATGGAGACCGGATACCCTTTTTTAGAGGTGAGTACTGTTTGTTTATAGAATTAATAGTAACTGATAGCGAAAATTAGTAGTTTCATTTAAAATTTTTGTTAACTTAAGTGTACAAGGTCTTAATGGTATTGACTATAATGATAAATATTTAAAATTAAAATTTATTGAGCATCAACTTTTACTTTTGTCCATGAAACGACTGAGATTTCGTGTAAATTTATTGTGGTGTTCAAAAATATATTTTACCTGTGTTTCAACCTGCATATATTTTAATTCGTAACAATAAAGTTTTGATATTACCTTCTCCATCTTTTTAAAGAAAATAAACTAATTTAGATAATAGTACAATAAGCTCTTGCAAAAGTTTACAATCCACCTATCAAATAAAATTTTATGATTGAATGATTACGGAAGAGGATATAGAAAATGTCTTTGGCGAGAAAAACTAAATTTGACAACATATTTTATGACAACCTACTATTGCATATACACAAGCAATTTTTTCAATATTTATACAATTTGTTTAATAAAAAGAAGACATCTATTTTTATATACAAATATAAGTGAACTGTATATAAAAATAATAATGTATACATATGTATGAATGTAAATAAAATGTTTATACGTATGTATAAATGCATGTATAAACAAACATAAAAGTTTGTTAAGTTTGTTTTCATAGCTGTTTGTATCATTAGGAAACAAGTCTCATTTTCTGAATCCTGAATTGTGCCAAGCTTTAAAAAAATGCCAAGGTCTCTACAATTGAAAAATACAGATTTCTCTATTTAAACTGATATTTATTGTGTTTTGGTTAAATTATGGTATGTAGTGGTAAAAAGGGGGGGAATGGGATTAATTCTGTAAAGCTTTTGCGAGATTTATTATATTTTTGGTAAGTATATTTATTGTATAATGTTTTTAGTAAGAGGTAAGTCAATGCGTAAAATCATATCTATTAATCTTAGCATTTTTTAAATTTAAAACCTTTAATTTTCTTTTATAAAACAAGTTTATTAATTCCCTTTTATTTCACGATTATAAAATTTAATATTATTTATATTATTTATGTAGCGTATATACTCGTGTATAAGCCGAGAAATTTTGACATAAAATTGTCTTATGAAGGGGGGGGGGGGGGGGGGGGGGTCGGCTTATACGCGGGTCACATTTGAGGAGAAAAATTGTAAGCCATACAGCTTTCTGACTGGCATAGCAGCGCATGGGGGGAGTCAAAACACGTGATTTAGAGCGCTTGCGTAAGAGAGACAGGAGAAGGAAAACCGACCTTGACTCCGTTCATTTATTCACGCTTTTGTCTCTGACTAGGTAATTCTAATTTTCTCTGCTCTAGTAAGTGATCGTTTGGTTATGTAAGAGATTTTTTTTCTTTCTTGCATTCTTGCTTTTAGCAAAATGGAAACTTTAAAAACCAAACGTGCTGCATATGGTGCTTCTTTCAAGTTAAAAGTCGTGAAGTATGCTGAAGAGTATAATAACTGTGCCGCAGCTAGACAGTTTGGAATAAATGAAAAACAAGTGAGAGAATGGCGGAAAAATACACTGACTTTACATGCTATGCCAAAAACCAAAAAAGTGTTGAGAACGGGAATAGCTGCATTTCCTGAAATGGAGAAAGAATTAAATCAATGGATTATGCAATGTCGCGAAAGTGGTTCTGTAATCACGTGAACTGGAATACTATTACAAGCATTAAAAATGTCTAAGGATGACAAATTCAAGGATAAGAAGCCAGAAACATTTTTTGCATCAGCTGGATGGTGTTCACGATTTATGAATCATTATGGACTTTGCCTTCGTCAAAGAACTAAAATCGCCCAAAAGCTACCAAAACAGCTCGAAGAAAAAGTTGAATCTTTTCAAAGGTTTGTCGTTGGTCTTCGAAAAAAGAAAAATTTTGATTTATCGCAAATAGGAAACATGGACGAAACACCTGTTTACTACCCAGCAATAAAACTGTAGACTCAATTCGCAAAAAATCTGTGTTGATCAAAACTACAGGTCACGAGAAAACTCGTTTCACCGTTGTTTTATCTTTCTTAGCAGATGGCTCCAAATTGCTCCCAGTAATTATATCTAAGAGAAAGAAAATTCCATCTAACGTAAAATTTCCGACTGGAGTAATTATCAGGGCACAAAAAAATGGATGGATGAAATAGGAACCATTGATTGGCTGGAAAATGTGTGGGGCAAAAGACCCAGAGCAGTATTTAAGAAACCATCGATGCTTGTATGGGATACATTTAGCACTCATACGACCGACGAAGTGAAAGAAAAAGCTAAAAAACTAAATTCGTCAATGGTTGTTATACCAGGTGGACTCGCATCACTGTTGCAACCACTTGATGCTTGCATTAACAAACCATTTAAAGATAGATTACAAAAATTTTGGATTGAGTGGATGTGTTCGCCAGATGTGCAGAGAACAAAGAGTGGCAATTTAAAAAAGGCGGGAATCGATGTTATTGCCTCTTGGGTCAAAGAGGTGTGGATGTCAATTCCAAGTGATATGATTGTTAAATCATTTAAAAAGTGCTGTATTAGCAATGCGATGGATGGCACTGAGGACGATTTCATCTACGAATATGATGATGAAAATTCATCAGATCCTGAGTCAGATTTTTATGACGAAGAAGCAGCAGAACGGGACTTCATCGAACTTTTTGGTAATTCAGATATTGAATCCGAATCTGGGTGAACCATTTGATGTTTCTTAATTTTTTAGGTAATTAATTTTGCTTGTTTAGTATTTTAATAAAAATGTAATTTTTGTCCGAAAACATTTGGAATTTTTTTTGTTTTTGGAATTTTTTAGGGTCGGCTTATACGTGGGTCAAGAATTTTACCAATATTTTGTCCTTCAAAATAGGGGAGTCGGCTTATACGCGAACGGGCTTATACGCGAGTATATACGGTAATCACAAATTATAAGAGCAGGAATGCTCTCTTTATTACATCTTTCTGCTGGGAAACATTGACTGAACTGGATCTCTCTTGTGACGTCACCAATACTTGTAGCAGGCCTGGTTGAAAGAGCACACAGCGTGATCTTGGAGGCACCACTACAGCCCCCCTCCGAAATCGCTGAAAGAGAAATGAACAGAGTGCTGATTTCCCCACCCCCCCTTTCTTTGAGATATTTTTTTCCTATGATACAATGGACTAGCCACTCTGTTTAGTCCCATATTAGTGTACAGTGACACTACAGTATATCCAAAGAGGGCGAAGGGAGCTGATGCAGTTACAACGCCCACCCTGTAAATAACCGAAATTGAAATACAAAAAGCACTGATTTATTTCTTGGATATAATGAAGGGTATACGGTAATATATTATGTCATATACCTTCTGAATTTTTTAAGAGGCTACGTATACCCTCTTTTTCTTAAGTAATGCTATACTTACATGTACTCTGTAGCATTATACCCTCTGGTACTTTTACGACTACAGCACTGTGGACTAGCCATTCTCATTAATCCCATATTAGTGTACATGTACAGTGACCACATAGCATACACAATTAGGAATGGCATGCTGATAGGGTTACAGCCACCCTTTTCCGAAATGATCCAAGTGAAAGAAAGCAGTGCTAATTTTTTTTTCTATAATTTTTAAATTTTAATTCTTTATTTCAGGGCCGAAACTAGCTATTTTTTGGGGGGTGGGGGCAAACATTGATTGTGGCGACCCCCCCTCCCTCATCCACAAACAAAATTTACAAAGAGAATTTTACTAATTTTTTAGCAGATTTATTTTAAAATTAAAAATAGGTAATCATAAAATACTGTACTACATAATCAGCTTTGTCAAATATTTATTCAATAAAACCGGAATCGAAAGGAACAGGAAAATTTCAGCTTTATACAGATTTCGCCTTAGCATGTATAATTGTTGATATTCTTTTTGTTGGGACCATGTAATTTTTTTAAATTTAAGACAGGATTCCGTTAAAGAGAGATTTCATTTTCACATATTTTACTCTAGTTGTAATATTACATTACAACTGAGCAGGTGTTTATTATAATAGTGGCCTTGGAGGCACTGACAAATGAACAAAAACAAATAACTATAAAGTTTTAACCAAGTATTTTATTTTGTGAATTTTCCATTTCTTAGAATTAATTGTCACGGGCAGTCGTCCAAATTCGCCCCCTCTAAGGCCAGGTCTGAATTTTTAAAAAGTAATTTTAGTAAAAAATTTAAAAATTGCATATTTTCCACCTCTTAGTTTTTAGTGTCCTGGATCGTCACCCGATCTCACCAATCTTTTTATCTATTTGTCAATTTTAATGCACTTGGCTCAGTTTTTCTTTTGGATTTTAAAGCTGCAAAACATGTTCACCCAAATTTCATATATTATATATATACAGTATGGAACCAGTTATCCGGAATGGCTGTGTCCAAATGCATTCCGGATAACTGGTTTTTCCGGATAACTGGTTGCTCATCGACACAACACCCATTATTCAGACTTGTGTGTAATATATTTGGCTCTGGATTTATTTGTGAATCAAAGATTAATCAGAATATGTAAGAAGTGTAATTGTAAAAGAATTCTTTTCAATAAATTAAATAATTACATATAAAAATTGAAATCTGTTAAATGCTTTAAATCTTGATTAATCAATGGTTTTTAAACATGAAATATTACTATACTTACACATTACAATGAAGGAATAGAAAATAAAAAAATAAGACTTACTTGCAGGTTAGAATAGTGTGTAGGCTCCCCCCCCCCCCCTTACAAAAATTTAGTTATTTTTATATTTTTCAAGCTAGTTGAAAATCCTGATGTTTTAATTTGACTCCATCTTTTACAAAAATGCTGAGACATTCATGAATTTTTAATGATTGAGATTTTATTTAAAATAAATTAATAAATAAAAAGTAGGACTTTACAAATGCATTTTTAAAAAATAATGGAATGCTTATTTTTTAAATATGTCAACAATTTTCATTTGTTTAAAATTAGTTTTTTGTTTAAGAAATAATTCCTGTATTTTATAAACTGCCATGATGTGCGTTTCATCTACAAAACTCTTTTGTTCCATCCCTTTTATTAGTTCTTGTGTTAATTCGATGCATCTTGCGTTAGAAATTTTATCTTCAGACATTTCATCTGCACTCTCCTCATCCTCAGTGTCATCATTTTGTTCAGGATGTAGAACTTTTTGTACAATTTCAGAATCGGACAGGGTACTGGTTATAGGGACATCATTGTCAATATGAAAGCAGTCATCAATGTCAGCTTCAGTTAAGATGTCATGTCTTAATGTACTTTCTGCATATTCTTTCAGTTCTTGCTGAAGCAATTTTTCTTTTGAAATAGTGAATCCTCCAAAATTATTGTCACTATCTTCATCAAGGAATATAGAGGTAGGCATCAAGTTATGCCATGCATGGGTTAATGTATCTTTTGATACATCTTCCCAAGCCCGAGCAGCCAGCCAAATTCCTTTCTTGATATTGAATTCCTTCAGAAATTCATGCACAGACCTATTCTCGTTGCATGCCTCCAAAAGTTCTTTTAAAAAATGTGTCTTATATTTACATTTTAAGCTACGTAAAACCCCTTGATCCAAAGGTTGAATCAAAGAGGTGCAATTAGGAGGCAAATATTCAACAAGAACATTATGCTTCTGTAACAGACTTGATGGTGGGTGGGCTGCACAATTATCCAAGAATAAAATGATCTTGCAATCTGATGGGAGTCCAACTGATAAACAGTGTGCCCTTGCTTTTGGCACAAACTGTGTATTAAACCATTCAATGAATAATACTTGGGTTACCCAAGCTGTTTTATTTGCTTTATAATTGACAGGAAATATTTTAATGTTTTTGAAGCAATGGGGTTTTTTGCTTTTTCCGATCACTGTTAATTTTATTTTACAAGTGCCAGCTGCATTTGCGCAAGCTAGCAACGTCACTCTTTGCTTCGATTCTTTCAGTCCACTGCTTGGTGATTCCTCATTTGCAGATACATAGGTATGTTTTGGAACATATTTATAATATAATGCAGTTTCATCTGCATTAAATATTTGGTCTAAACTGACATTTTCTTTTCTCACTAACTCCATCACATAATCAACATAATCTTCTGCACTTTCTCTATCTGCAGCAGCTCTTTCACCTGAAATTTTCAAAAGTTTCAGCCCATGCCTCTGTTTAAATCTATTAAACCATCCATGGGAATAATCACAGTTTTTTTCTATATGCAATTCCTCATGGAATTTCTTTGCTTGTGTCATAATAATGCTCCTGTTAAGTGGAAAACTTTCCACTCTTCTTTGCCGGATCCACTCCATAAGCACTTTGTCTACATCATCATTTTTTGCTTGATGCATCGTTTTTCTCTCGGATAAAAGGTTTGGATTATCGGCGTCTCCATAAAATTTTAGAATGCCTTTTTTATGCTTTTTTAAGTCATAAATTGTCGATGATCCAACGTGATAAGTGTCACATAAATTTTTTACGGAAGCACCTTCATCAAGTTTTTTTAAAATTTCCACTTTAGTTTCTATGCTTAGAACTACTCTTTTTCTTTTTACATTGCCCAATTCATCTGCCTGTCTCTTTGCCATTCCTATTTTTTTACAAAAAGCAATGTAAAAAAATTAATTTGCTGAATGCTTCACGATTTTGAAAATAAATAATAATCGTAGTAAGCACGCGATGTTGAAAGTAAACTAAACAGAACTGTTGCCAATCTGAATGAGCACTATAGCAAAACATTCTTTCACTGTTTATTAAAATTCATGGAGATATGAAAAGATAAGTAATTCGTAATACCTTAATAAAATATTCAAAAGTTTATTCGGATAATTTATAATCGGAGACAATTTATTACGAAGTTAGTTTTTTTTTCTTCTTTTACTGCCATTACTTTGCATTTGGTTTGGCGCCATCTACTGAGAGAAATAAGAAATACAATACCTGTCGTGATGTCAAACCGTAACTTTTGGCAAACGGTTACCGCTCTTTTTTTTATATCTCCATGTAGATGAATAAACAGCGTATTTTCGACGTTGTTTCTTCCTCGGTTTCTTCAGATTGGCAACAGTTCTGCTTTGTTTATTTGTTCGCGCTCTAGATTCAGCGTTACGATACGAAGCAAAAGTATTGCCGTATGCCGTAGCATAAAGCATGTTAGTCTATTATATATATGGGCAATAAAAACACTGTTTTCCAAAGAAACAGTAAATCCTAAATAAAGAATACTACACCACAAATTAAAAATATATATATACGCAGTTTTGAAGATTTTATGATTTTTTTTTTCTGGAAAGATTCCGCAGTTGGTCGATCGAAAATACTATTCCGGTTAACTGGTTTTCCGGTTAACTGGTTTCCGGATAAACGGTTCTGTACTGTATATATATTATAGGTGCAGATTCCCAAACTTTGGAAGGAGACAGTGGCTCCTAAATTCAAAAAATCCAGTGGCCACAATTGTGAAACAAACGCATACAAACAATAGAGTTTATATGGGGTAAAAAGCTAAACAAAAAATTCAAGAATTCAAAGAGTAATTTAATTAATATACACACATGCACAACAAAATTTGAATATTAATTAAGTGTAATATAAATCTTAAATCATGTACATGTCAGTAGATAAAGTTGGGCAAGATATGGTTTTAAAAAAAAATTGCATAAGCTAAGCAATCATGATAGCGCGGAATCTTAGAAAAACAATATTTCTTATTTTGATTTTACCATACAAAAGTACATATAAAAGAAAATCTGAATGTGGGAGATTATTTTGCACTATAAAAATCAAAACACATTTCAAACATTTGTTTTTCTATTTATTTTTTTAAAATCACAGACTATGTAACATTATCAGACTCAAACTGTTACGAATAACGTAGCTATTCGAATATATTTAATAGTTTGCTGTGTTAAACAGATCATTCTGAGATGCTATTAAAAGATAATAATTAAGTTTGTTATGTGCTTTGTCTTAATCTTTAAAAAATCAAAATTTCACAATGGTGACTGGGAATACCAGAAATTGATCACTTTTAAACCACATGGCGACTTAAACACCGAAAGTTAGTGGCCACAGCAAAAAATTTAGTCGCCACGTGGCGACTGGCGACCGTGAATCTACACCTATAATATATATATATATTTGTATCATACGACAAACTAAATCTTCATTTGGCACCCCCCGCACCTTCCGTTCTGGCAGCCAGAGCACGTGCGCCCTCTGGTTCCCCCCTCCTAGTTTCAGCCCTGGAAAAATCTTTCAAGTCATGTTTCCTATAAATTATCTTTTACATAACATTTTTTACTACGTAACATTTTTTACTAGTTTCACATTTTTTTAATCAATATGGTAAAAAGTATTTTCAAGATTAATTTACATTAAGTAAAATCGCAATAATTTACAAATATTATGTGTTAGCTCAAACATATAAAACACAATAAAAATCATTTGCAGTTAAATATTTTCAACCTTTTTTAAAGTAAAATTTTCATTTCCCGCAATTTTTTTTGGCATATTTGAACGGATGGTAGAATATACATATTAATTTTCAGCAATAAAAGAATATGTGTCATTTCTCAATTAAAAAAATGACAGGGAAGGAGTTAAACTATCCCCCCTCCCCATTGATATTATTTTTTAACCTTCATTTAAGATGGAAACTATAAACAAAATCTTCATTTAGTGCTCCCTCCGTCTTTAGGTCTGGCACCAAGGACACATGCCCCCCCCCCCCTAGTTTCAGCCCTGTTTTATTTATCATACAACAGAATGACTATTCTAGTTAGTCCCATAGAAGAAGGAATTATAAGATAGAAGGAACATGAGGGGTGTTTTCGCCCATCAAGTGCAACAGGGATTATGGGAAGGTGGTCAAACAGAATGCTCGCAACCCCACCGATATTGGCGAAAACTTGGCTTTTATCTTGGCATAGACGTTCCTACTAACTGTTGCCTCACACGATGGGTTTCCGGTGTTTCTGCTTTTGTCATTCTCATATCGTGTCTTGACTTGTGCCCGTGAAATTCGCTCTTTGCCTTTTAATTTCATTCTGTTAATATTCAATATGATACATTTTATTAGTATTTCCTAATTTCATAAAATGAAACAATTACTTTAAATCCTTTTAACTAAAAAAAAATATCCTACTGTTTAATTATTCAGTCCTTTATTAAGAATAAATTTTACTTTTTTTTTTTTTTCATCGAAATCATCAGAAGAAAAGGGATTTTAGTTAAATTTAAATAAGGGTTTGGTTTTAAATTTTAAAATCTGGTGAATACAATCAATTCTTAGTTGATATTACGGAGGTGAAGGGGGGCGGGTAAATGCATGTGTTTATTTTATAAGTAGCCAGCGACTGATTTACAAATTTGGGGGCCCTGGGCACAGATGCTTTAATAATTTTGTGATATTTAATGATGTTTTTACAAAGTTTCTTAAATTTTTAGCAGTAAAAGTTTTTATAACATCCTCATAATCTTAAGTGTTCTATCTCGCAGACGATTTTTCAATCTTTCGAAATCTGTTCCGAAAGTGGAAGTATCCCAATAAAAAAAAAACCTGTCAACAAAATCGAAAAAGTAAAAAATGGCCTTTGTAGAGATCGATTTTAAATATCCAATGGTAAAATTTATTTTTAAATATTGAAATGCAAATGAGATATTTTAAAAAATTTCAGCCATAGGATTAACATTAGCGAGCAGGCGTTTTCGCGTGAGTGATGTAGCCCTTAAAAGTTATTTTTACATGAAAAAAAACTAAAAAAACTTTCCATATTGATTTTGTTTTTTAATAGTTAAAACTTCATCAGATTTTGGCTAATAATTTAAAAATCTTCAGTACCATTTGCGGGCCCTGGGACTGTGCCATGCCATAAATCAGGCACTGTAAGTAGCTGCATTACGTAAGAAAGCGTAATAAAGTTTAAAAATATATCGAATTTAAACTGATTCTTGAACAAAGTTCTTTTTTTATGAGTTATTTAAAGAAATTAGACCAGAGTTCTTTACTGTCATAAAAATAAAGATATCAAATATCGGAAAATTGAAAATAACGAATTAAATATTACTTATAAAAGCAACCAATTATTGTTTTTTAAATATCATTTTATTGGTATTTAGGAAAAACATATTCCTCCACCCCATAACAAAATGAAAATATACGTAACTTTAAAAACAAAGCTTTAAATAGATTGCATTATGTTTACACACCTTAGATAACATATCCTTCACATAACAGATGTAGCAAAAATCAAAGCAATCTTATCAAACGTTTAAATAAATAAAGAAGGAAAAAGGTGCCAAGACAGCGATAAGTACGCCATACTATTCCCCTGCTTTGAAATAGTTTCGAAAGCAGGCGTAAATAAAAAAAATCTGTGGCAAACTGGGAAAGGGGAAGATGGGCGAAAATACCCCTTATGTTCCTTCTACTATGAGTTAGTCCCATATTAGTGCACAATGACACCACAGCATACCATACCCAAAGAAGGGGATTATGGGGTTACAGATCCCTTTTCCCCCCTCTTAAGTTGTTGCAATGAAATGCAAAAAAAGGGACACTTGTTTCTTATTGATAAAAATTGTTTTATTTTCTGACATGCAACAAATTTGCTTTCCTCACTCCTGAGACCAAAATTACTTGAGACCACAAAATCCATTTTCGAATGACGGAAAAACAGCCCCAAATGTGTTTTAGTAGATAAATGAATAAGTATGAAATGCTTCCATCAATTGACAAGATCTAGAAATATTTTCGGTAAATCTAGAAGCAGTTTGATTAATTTAAGAAGTTGATTAGTGTCTTCCACAGGGGCACACAGTGACTAATTTTATACATTTTTAATTCCAAAATCTCAAATCTATTTTTAGACCAAAAAAAGTATTTATTTTTTAAGAAGTTAGTGCAGAAGCATGTTTTTTTTTACATATTCAAAGAAACTCAGCTAACTGCCAAAGTTGCACCTGGATCCAGGTAATCCCACAGTTTTTCACTTCTTAAATGCTTACAGAAGAGGAATGTAAAAGCGATTTTGTGGTATAGAGCGGGACCGTGACTTTACAAGACTAAATTTATGAAAAGTAAAAAGTTTAAAAAAACAATACACAAGGTATCAAAGCCTAATTGATTTTTAAAATAATTAGGCTCAGAATAATGCTTACAAAACGAAAAATTATAATTTACAATAATACAAAAAATTGCGCTTACATTTTCTTTTCACCAGTTATTCATTTTCGGTTTTTCACATGTTTTACCTACTTTTCTCATATATTTCCTTCTAAGAACTTCTATATAGAATGTATTAGGAAAAACATATATGGTTTCTCATGCTGTGGGACTTCTAGAATGACTACATCGTTGGCATACCTTGAAAGAATATATACAATTTTCATCTATGTCGTGAAAATTTGTTGTTTCGACACACTGTGAGGTGATGTCAAAAGACAACATAATCTACATAGTTTACAACACAATCCAACTCTTTTCCTAAGTCTGAACATTATCGAAATTTAAATCAGCCCCTCATGAAATTAAATCCTGGGTACGCCACTGATATACTGTATACATTGCATGCATTAGTAATGCATAAACTTTTTTTTTTTTGTGTGTGTGTGTGTGTGTTTTGGTGTTAACCCGCATTCATAGTGTTTTTCATGCACCCCTTGAAAAACGATAGATTGAGGTTCTACTGTAATTAAATTTCCTTCAGCAACAAAATTTTATCTTGGAGCACGCAGTATATCAGAGCATGTAGATATGAGTGTTCATAGACTTAAAAAAAAAGAATAATGAATTTCCATTGTAATTTTTGTGTAATGTTTCAAAAAATAAATAATCAATAAAATTTGCATTGTATATAATTTCTTTATATTAACTTAGTTATTAAAAATATTAAACCAATTTTGCATTTTATTTTCCTTTTCTTTTGCAATATTTGTTTAACTGTTCCTAATTTATAGTCAGACTTTAAAAAATAAAATGTAAACAAAGGGATAACCTATAATCCGCAAAAATCTATAATCTGCAAAACCTCCGGTCCCTAAGTGTGCGGATTTCACAGAGTTGACCATAATAACTTCTTTAAGTCCTTCTGCTAAAGTTTTCCTTTGTGGTGAACTTGTTTTGTTTGCAAATTACATTTTTTAAAACCTAACAAAATAAAAATTATTAATGAAGAGTATGATTTTACGGATTGGAATTATGTGAAGGAGCCTATTTTATTAAAAGGAATTTTGTCAAAGGGCCTGTTTTATTACCGTAATTTCGGGTAGATAAGCCGCGGCTTATACGTGTTTAAAAGTTAAATTTTATCTTTTGCGGCTTATCTGCCGGTGCGGCGTATACGAAGTAATAACGATTTTTTCAGGAAAAAAAATCGGATCATGTACATATTATAGAGTGAAAATCTGAAAAACAATATTAAAAATGCTTCACGGATTAGAAATAGCAATTGCTCAAAATATATCGGGAATTTGGTAAAGTAATCGCCGCTTCCTCTTTACTATTTCTGTTACTCAGATTGCTTTTCTAAGCATGTTATAGAATATCCCATTTTAAGTTCTTTTTATTTCATTAAAAAAAAAATCTATACATGGTTTCTTTTTGCATAACGAAACGTATGCCTATAATCCGCGTCGGCATATAATCCGCAAGTGTCAATCTCATAAGATTTTGAAAAAAAAATTATCGTATAATCCCCAGCGGCGTATAATCCCCAGGTGAAATTTTCACTTAAAAAAAAAATTCACAAGATCTACAGGACTAACGTTCAGCCATAAGAGAAAAAATATTGAATCTATTGTAAAATATTTTAATTTTTAACTTTTGTATTTAATATAACACTTGATAAATAAATAAATCTGAAATAAAAAAATGATAATTCAGTACAAAGATATTTGCAATTCTATTACACATAAGTAGAATAAATTCAGAAGATTTACATTACTTAGTATAAAATTATAATTAAGTAAGTTAATTACTTAAATATTTGTTTAAATTAAATATGAAATCCTTGTACTAGTTTTTTTTTTTCTTCTTTTGTCTTATTTTTAATTTAATATTACGATATCAGTGAATCAGACAAAGATTTGTCTGGCGCCATCTGTCGAAGTTAAAGGTTACTATGCCATTCGATTATCGTTTGAATCGAATATCGCCATATGCGGAGAATGAATACCTGTAATGGATGAAGCATAGAGTGCGATGTTTGTAAACTAAATATGAGTTAAAAACTATTGTAAAGCATGAAATAAATGGATTTAAAGGATCAATTATTAATATAAAACAGAAATCAAAAGATTATTGGTAAGTTAAAAGTACTTTAACAATAAGTGCGGCTTATACGCCGGTGCGGCGTATACGATGGAATTTCAGCTTTTTTTTACCATTTTCGGACGTAGCGGCGTATACGCCAGGGCGGCTTATCTACCCGAAATTACGGTATATGGATTTTTGTGAAGGGGCCCTAAATAGACCCCAAATTTTGCCAGGATCGACCCCTGCATAAAAAAAAAAAAAAAACATCTCCTTCAATCTTTAGACGAAAAAAAGAGGAAGAGAGGGAGTAAAAGCAACAGCAGTAAAATACATATTTTTAATTAGCTGCTATTGCTCGTAACTTTTTCTTTCATCAATATTGTTTTGAAATAGAAGCTGCTATTATGAAGCCTTGAAACAGTTGAAGGATTAAAAATTGTATGCTGTTTATGATTTTCTTTATTTTGGCTTTTACACATTATATTTTATCTTATCACAAGGGATTATATGTATGCATATTATCTGTTTTTAAATGCTCTGGCAGGGGTTTAAAAACTAAAATCCCCTCCCCCTCTGCTGTGCCAGTGGACTAAAGCATTAAATAATACTGTTAGATAAATTAAATCAATTGCGTTGAAACAAATAAATTTATTTGAAAATTAAATTAATTTCTAATGGAAACTAGAAATATAAAGTGAATCTTGTTGAAGTATAAATATAGTTGAGAACTAGGATCATACAACTAACCAAATAATTTGAAGATTTTCATTATGCTTGATTTTGTCTATATGAATTCACTAAATATAATAGCTGATTTTCAATGATTAATTTCACAATTCATCTCAATAATTTGTCTTGTAATCTTTAAAGAAAAAATAAAACAAACTTTATTAAAATATTAATTTACAAATTTATTTTTTATACCTCCCCTTTCCATCATTAAGTTATTAAATGGTTATTAAGCATTATAGACTTTAAAGCAATTGGACTTTTAATTATAGATAAGATAATATAAAAAAGAAAGCCTAGAGTGCCTTTTTTTTTTTTAACAAATATAATTAAAACTAATACAGACTCAAAAGCAATTTTTGTTCACTTGTAAGCCATGTAAACAATCTAAAATAATAAAAACATGTTTCTAATCATTAATATATAGTTTTTTTTTCCTTTTTATTTTGTATCCTATATAATGTTGTGTTATTATATATGTTAGTGTATTAGCTAGCACACTCATAAGTCAGTAGCTCATTTGTATTTTGGTAATTTTTATATAAAATCTATATGGGTCAAATGGACCTGGCTTGATTCTTATAGTCTTTTTTCCCACCAGTAGTTGGAGGGTTAACCCTCTCACTGACATGCCCGTTTTAATACGCTCACTAAGCTCCAGGTTTTGTTGCACTACAACCATTATTTAAATTAATATAATTCTATGGATATAATGCAGTTTTAATACATTGAGTGATTGAGTAATGGCTGATACTCTCAAGGATTACATTCAATTCAGTTTTTTATATAGAGTTGGCACAATAACCTTTTGTTAGCATTTAAAAGTAAATACAGAGAAAACATTACAATTTTGCCCTCTTGCTGGATAGTCAGAGGGTTAAATAACAGAATTACTGCCACAGATTTTTTGTCTTTAATATAATACAGCTGTAAACAAAGAAAATTAATGGGGTGATATATAAATATATATTTTTAATTTTTTGGATAAACTATCCCAATCAAATTCAAATCGCATAGCAGATGGAATTATCGAGAAGGTATTATCAAATTTTCATTCTGCTTTAGTACAGATTAGCTGTTAAATACATCTGTAAAAGCAGGATGAGGAAATAAGAGAAGCACTACCAATTTTTACTTAAAGAAATTGTGCTTGCTGTTGCATCATTTTATATAGAAGTGAATAATTAAATTACTTAAAGTTACAGAAAAATACATGCAATATAAATATATTTAAATATGAATTTTAAATAAAATACTTTAGATAAGTAAGATTTTAATAAAATATTTGATAATAACATTTCATAAATTTTACAGAAATAAGCTTGTTTTTAATATACTTTTTAAGCTTTTACTTATTAAATAACTAAAATATCTGTAGAAACATTGCAAATTATATTAATGTTCAATTTTAGTACTTTTCCACAACAGTAAAGAAAGAGAGATTTTAATGAATAAAAAACTGATTCAAATCACTGACACTCATTTGGCATTTACAAAATATCTACAAACCAAAGATGTAAAAATTTTAAATATGTAGGATATAATATCTGGAGAGATGACATTTAAAAAATGATTAAAGAGATCTGCAATATTCAAAATTATCGACCCCAAACCTTTTTTAAAGCTGTAATTTTAAATCTTAATCCTATATTTTAATAAAAGTAAGGATTTAAAATAACATATTTAAAAAAACAAGACATTTAATATAATTAACACATTAATAATTTGTTATTTGGAAAGGGGGGGGGGGGGGGGGGAGGTAGAAAAAAAAAGTTCTAATAGATTTGGCAAATACTATAATCTGCAACATTTTGTACAAAATCTGTATAAACTATTACTGAAAGCAAGATACAGTAAAATTTTAATTAAAATTTTAATATTCAAGTAATATGACAGTTACAAAAAACAATTTAACATCAGTATACAAGACAGAATATACTATAGTACTCTGACAAAAAAGGAAATATTATAATTAACCAAAAGTTTATCAATAACAATATTTATTTCAATATAAATTTAAATTTTAAAAATATATGAACATAGCTGATACTTTGGATTGGAAATTTCAATAATCATGGATTTTAAGCCTAAAAGGATGTGACAGGCAAAACATCGATTAACTGAAAAAAAATTAAAGACTATTTTTAAACTATCAGATTGAAAAAGATTATCTAAAAGACAAAATTTTCATCAAAGTGCAATAGGCACGATAATGTGTTCATTTTAACATTAGAGTTGGTATCTTCAACTTATATTCACTTTTATGTTGCTTGTAAATTAAAAGTTTAGTACTATCTTCCACGAGAATATATTTAGATTTCTAGAAGTATGTACATCTTTTAATAATACATTGCTGCAGATTAAAAGAGAGTTCGCCTTTTAATGGTGCGTGTTATTATTATTTTTTTATATATAAAATAAGGCCTGGAGGGAGTGTCAAATTTTGAGTCTAAGCAGTTCAGTAAAAAAAGTAAACAAAACCCATAGTGCTGAAGATAAGTTTCGATATACTAATTACTTTAAAATAAAGTTTCATAATATACAACATGTAGAAAACGATTGTATAATGAAAAATATTAAACATACACACTATAAAACCGATATGCTACTGCAGATGTTGTTTTAAAAAATGCAAAGCAATTTTAGTACCTAAAGTAACTGCACAATAAAAGTTAATTTTTAATATTACTGAAGTGTAAGTTTGTGAAAATGTTTCATAATGATGAAATTCTAGAAATATACGAAATTACGTCTAACAGAAAGTTTGAGTTTCACCGATTTTTATTAAGTTTAAAAAAAATAAATAAAAATGCAAATTAATATTATGATATCAGAATCTAATTTTTCTACTACAAATCGAAACTAATTTAAATATTGGCGGAGAAAATAAGCATGCAGGTAAAATATACCAACCTACCTTCAGTGCGGTGGTATGCAGGAACAAATAAAACTTTCATGCAAAATATACGCATCATACTGAAGCAAATGTAATCAATAATTACACTTGCCTATTAATCTATAAATGAAAAATTATCAAGTCCATGATTTACAAAAAAAATAAACGTCTTGACAACATCCTACTACGTTTGTTGTGATTGTGACCCTGAAACTGTCAAACTGAGACAGCTGAAATCTATTAAGCAAAAGACTGACTCACCCGTAGTGACGAAGGTTTCCCACCAGATGCCGCTGTTATCTGATCAAATTCTGAAATGGAAAATAATAAAGGACAGATTAGCCGGTTTAATTAATTAAATTTACTTTTCACAAGTTTTTAATATTACTTGTAAAATTGGACGAGTTTTTTACTATCACACATTAATTTATTAATATACTGCGACAAATTTTAACTCGAGATCCTTGGGTAACAATTTAGGTTTCAGGTGGTGCAGGGGTTCTATTTTAGGACACAAGGATGTTCGTGAACTTGAATGCGAAGTATTAACCTATTTTTATTATGCCTATTTTAGGTGAGAATTTGTTAAATTATACATTACAAAAGAAAAGAAATGTAGGTACCTTTCCAGTATAGGCAACGCCTACTTGATACTGTATTGTCAAGTAGGTGCCTTGGCCAGAGAAAGAAATTTGGCAACATATTTTCCGGCCAATATTTATGCAATTTATTTAATATAGAGAAACCATTTATCTATTTTTATATACAAACAGAGGTAAATTGTATATAAAAACAACAATAAGCAAGTATAAAAGTTAATCAGGTTTGTTTTCATAGCTATTTATATCATTTGTCGACAAATCTTGCTTTTTGAAGCCCGAATTGCGCCGAGCTTTTTATAAAAACGTCATACTGGAAAAGTACCTACATTTCTTTTCTTTTGTAATGTGTGTTATAAATGAAGAATATTAATTGAATTTGTCATTGTTATCAAGAATAGAAACGTCACATCGTATTTCATTGCAATGCAGTTTCTTGCATATTAAAAATAAAAGAATTAAAAATCCTCCAGATCGTCCAAATGAACTGAGAGGAGTCGCAGTTACCTGTTGTAGACGGGGCCGGCCGGCACAATGTTGCGCGGTGCCCTGGCAAATCACTTAGTGGGGCCCAAGATTTGTGACTGCAATATTCGACTAATAAAAATCATTTTTAAAAATTATATATATCATAAAATACTTTATAATATATAGTATAAAATGTATGAAAAATAACATGCAAATTCTTTCACATGCAATGTGTATAATTATTTTTAGCTTCTAAAAATCTTATATCATTTAGAATATTTTAAATATTTATTTTTGCGTTTACAGTTACTTTCAGGATCCTCAGGATCCTCCGCGGCAATTATATCAACTTTGTCTGTAACAAATAAAGTTAATACTAACTTACTTTTTTCGAAAAAGAAAATTTTGAATTCAGGGGGTGACCCGGCGGGAGGGGGGGGGGGGGGATTCCCACCGAGGAGCATTGAAATGTGACCCCGCCCCGGAAAATTTGAGATTTGCTTTTAATGGTAATTTGAGTATGCCTTTAATGGTAAAAAAGTGAAATCCCCCACCCGGAACTCTACAATGCACCCCCCCCCCCCCGGAGCCACAGAAATCCCTCCCGAAGAAAAGTCTGAATTCAACACTGCTCCAATTGGCGCGGACAGCCGCCCAGTTTGCCCGATGGTTGCGCCGGTCCTGGTTGTAGATGCATATTGTAGCTGAAATATTAATATCACAAGCAAATATTTTTAAAAGTATGCTTATAAAATTAGATAAAAATTACTTAAAAGAGCAAAAACAGTTGTGAAATTTTATGCGAAACAACCGATACGATACCGACTCTCTTTATCTCGAAAAAGGCACACTAGTGCACAATAACAATTTTCAGATGTTGGATTTGAAGGATGAGAGAGGGGGGGGGGGGGGGTCCTGGGGATTATGAATTCTCACAATCTCTCTAATTTAGGAACGCAGGAAAAGTAAAAGTGCCCGGTTTAACCATGCTAATATGGCTCTGAACCGACCACTGTACGGGGAGAACTGTCTAGGGAGATTTGCAGTTTTTGATCAAAAGTTCAATTGCCCCCCGTTACTGCAAAAAGCAAAAAACTCTTCCTGAGAAAAATGTCTGAGTTCAATACTCCTATCCTTCCTTCTCTTCCAACTCATAAGACCTCCAGCATACAGCGATACAGCCATCTCCCTTTAACTGTCTATTTAAAAATATGAATACGATAAATATATCTTATAATCATTTGAGCAAAATTCTAGGATGACCCTTTCCACCATGACGCAAAACATTAAAATATGCTTAATTGTTTATCCATCAATACTAAAAGCTATCACCATAAAATAAAAGTTTTATATTCAGTAAATTCTCCCTCCCCCTTCTAGTTTTGTATCTTATACAGGCTACATTTTATGCCGGTACACCAACTCCCAAGTGGGTGTAGGGGCAAAAAACGTTCTAAAATTGCGATATTGTTGAGGATATAAACTTGAAATCTGGTGCGGTGGTAACTTTTACGATGTAAATAATAAACGGTTTCTAAAAAGTTCGAAATTTAAAAGGATAAAATGAGCGGAAAACTTTAAATTACGACTTATTTGGAACTGTTAAGACTAGAAACTTGATATGGCTATTACTTTTAAGCCGTAAATACTCGCATTGAAGTTTTTTTTTTTTTAAATCGAAATTTAGAAGGGCGCTAGAGAAAAAAAAAATGTGCTAAAATTGTGATTTTTGCGATACTGTTGGTGCTAATGTGTATATAAAGCAATTTCTAAAAAAAAAATCGAAATGTAAAAGTGTGCAAGTACAAAAAAGTTCTAAAATTGCGATTTCTGTGAAAATCTGGGGCTAAAACTTTAAATTTCGCATGGTGATTACTTTTAAGACGTAAATGCTCTCTAAGAACGGTTTCTAAAAAATTCTAAACTTAAAAAAGGTGAAATGAGCGAAAAAAGTTCTAAAAACTTTCTAAATTACGATTTATTTGGAATTGTTAGCGCTAGAAATTTTAAATGTGCATTAAAACTAAATCCCCACCCCCCCCCCCCCTAAAAAAAACAATCGAAAGCGCTCGTGCAATTTAAATGCAACACACAATTGATTGGATAAAGATAGAAAAGGGAAATTTATTGATCAAAAACAAGAAGTTGAGTTATAAGAGCACGGACTCTCACCTTAACAAAACAGATACCGAAAATCTCAACGAGGCCGGAAGGATATCGAAAGATAAGTTTTGCTTCCGCAATTATCTCAGTAAATGAATCGTAGAAATAAACATTCGACAGTGCAGGATATATTTTACATGAACATAATTCATTGGCTCAGCGAAGGAATAGTAGCATATTTAGGGATTAAAAAAACAGCACCCAAATGTATTAAAAACAAATAAGCGTAAAATCTCCTAAATTGCATTAATTTACTGATGTAAAAAAAAAAAAAAATTCTGAAAAGCAAAGCAAAAATATCTAAGAAATTAGCACCAATTTAAAGGCTCATATATATAAAAGCCATTTCTGTACAAAATGGAAAACATAAAAGGTAATCAGAAACAGCGCAATAGCTACTACTATTTCTCATTACTCTTTTAATTTCTGTTTCGCTCTAAAAGAAAAGAGAGCACTTTTATGAAGCCTTGAAACAGCTTCAAGCTCATTATCTGGATGCAAGCATATTCTAGTTTACCATATGTTTTGCGTTACATTGGTTATCAAACATCACATATATGATATATAATAGAAGAAAATCAATTCACACGCATACGAAAAAACAAAATGTTCACTAACAAGGATTCAAAATCATGGGCAGAGGGGGGGGGGGGGGCACTACTTCTCTCTAGATTTTGAAATTGAATTTACTAAATTTTCTTTTTCTATGTTTAAAAAAATTAAATAGTAAAATTAATTCTTTACAGTCTCTACCCCCCCCCCCCCCCCTCTCTCTCCCTAATAAAATCATTTCAATTCTTTATCTTTAAAAAAGCCAGTAGAACTCATTTTAGCCTTTTTAATATTTATATTCTCCATTTTAGAAAACGCGGCCTTGGCTGTGGACCACAAACACATCTATTCGAAAATATTGTCCCTCCTTGGATTTCGTTCTGTCAGCGCCCATGTTCAAAACCTCTCCTAAAACAAAAATCCTGGCGGTACTATTGCATTATTTATGTAATAACGTATAGACATACAAAGGTTAAACAAATAAATAAATAACTGAAAGAAACCTTTGAAAAATATCTCGGGATTTTTAAAACAATAAATGTCTTATTTTAGGTAGGGGGGGGGTGTCTCAAAACAAATAAATTTATATTTAAATTTCTTTTTTATTTTATTTTCTTTTTTGTTTTTACAACTATATCAACCTTTTAAAAAATGTTGTATGATGCAAAAAAAAACAAAAAAAAACCGTACAGGGTACAAAACTGCTCGTGAAAGATCAAATGTTTTTCAAGGCAGTAATTTTATAATCAGGATTGTGGACAAAAATAGTGAAACGTTTTGATAGGACCTCATTATTTCTGTTAAAGTGCTAGAGACCAATTTTTGTAAAAATATTTTGACTCAGATTTCCTTGTATTAAAAGGAATTAATATGGTTATAATATAACCCTGTGGTTATAACTTGGGTCACCAAACTTTTTGTTATCAGATCACCCCAGACATTAGATGTTTTGCGTATAGAATTGCGTTTTATTCCTATTTTTATTAATATTTTGAGCAAAAAGAAAATATATATATTCAAAAATATAAGGCTATTTTACATATGTTGTTCAGAGTATTTAGCCATATTATATAATATAATGCACATAAGTTATTTTTTATATAAATTACATTTATGTTTTCTTTGTAATTTATTAAAAACGCTAAAAAAGATTTTTTTAAAAGATTTTTTAAACTTCATATAAAAACTTGATTACATATATGAATATAATCCTTGAAATAATTAATCATTACTCAATGTTTTAAATCAGGAATATATTTGTAAGAATTATATTAATTTAAATAATGTTTCGATTGCAGTGAAACCTACAGCATAGTGAACGGATGTATCAGTTCGCGGCGGTGAGAAGGATATGATGGGCGATATCTAAATATTGAAGTTTTAATAGTAAATATTTAATTATGTAAAATATTTTAGGTTCATTCCGCAACAAATTGTAATATTTATGACTTGGGAATTTCACGACATTTCATACATGGATTATAAAGGTAAAATTTAACTATGTAAAATTTAATTCTGCGCAAAATATCGAAATTAGTATTCAGAAATAAAAGCGTTTAAAATGTTCCGTTCCACGCTGTTTTTCAAAGTTGTAAGGTTTCACGGGTTGGGTGAATTTTACACGTGTTTTAAAAATGATTTTGAATAATAAAAAAAAAAAAATACTGAACAATTTTAATTTTGCTCTGAAGTATATAATAAAATTCAAATAAATCAAAAGATAATTATATGTTTGATGAAACTGAGGACATTGAAAAAAAAAGTATTTAAAACCTTTTTTTTTTTTTTTGTTATCTATTATAAGTAAATTATTTCTTTTTCATTTAAATGTACACACATTTGTTAACTAAATTCCTAAAAAAAAAATTATATTACGTATTTATGCATTTTTAGCAGCTTTTCACATTAAAAAAAAATGCTACATGAATTTTTAATATATTTTTTTTCTTAACCTTCCTTACACTGAATGGGTCGAATCGACCCGTTTCTATAATTTATTTCATTCGATTTGAACCAGAAATTTCTTCATAAAGTAAGTTAAATAAACGCCACAGAGAACCAAGTTAAATAAATGTGTTTAGTTTTAAATAAAAATTCTGTTGTGAAATGTTTTTATCAAGGTTGGATAAAATTTCAACACGTAAGGAAGGTTAAATTTAACCGATGACACAAGTTTTACAATTGTTCCAAAAACTTATAAATGTTCATATACATATCAAAGCTCATCAAGTATCTTTTCGCTGCATCTAATCAAACTTTTCCCTCAATTGAAGTAATTATCGTGCTCTTTGACAGCATCATATTCGGACGGATTTTGCTCGTTTTCGACAGAAAATTCTTAAATAATCTGTAGTATAGAAACGGGAACGTTGCGGAAATATTCTGGCTAAAACTGCAACATCATACAAAACTTTTTTTTTTTTTTTTTTTTTTTTTTAAATCTAAAATTTGTTTCATTGTCAATACACATCGGTGGATAAATAAATAATAGAAAGAACAAGCTGCCCAGTTCTTGTAACTAAAAAATGTGTTTAACCTTTTTTTTATATTCATCAAAATTATCGTTATGTAGAGGGGAAAAACTATCGTATAAACGAGGATCATTTAACATAGGTTAATCTCAACCATTACAATTTATCATTAAATTGAGGAAAATCGTTAAATCGGGTTTATACTGTACTTTTGCTTTGTACGACAAAATAATGCTTTTGGAACACGATAAAGTAAAATACCTTGAACTCATTTTATATTTTAGTATTACATACTATCAATCGATGTGTTAAATCTATTTTATAACTTTTTTAAAAAGGTATTTTAAAGTACAGTAGGGCTATAAAGGATTAATCAAAATTTGTTTAAAACTGCTTCAGCGTATAGAAAAGTTTGTAGGTAAATTTTACGATGGACTGGAAGATTAAAACTTTTGGATTACAAGAAGACGTTCAACCTTTTTGTGAGATGTCTTTGAATCAGAATCGCATCAAAACATAAATTTCCTATCAAAATGTTCAGAATTAAAAGGATTTTCATTCAATATAAAAATTAAAAGATTATTTTTAACCCTGTTAAAGGTGATTTGTCGTCTTAAAAACGGCCACGAAAAATTTCTATTAAAAAATCTATTTTGAAAAATCTGAAATATGAATAAAAGGGGATAAAATCTGAAATATGAATAAAAGGGGATAAAATATGAAAGAAATAATCTAATACCTGGAAATGGCACGAGATATCGGATCTTCCTCGATGTAAAACAGGCAATCTTTGCACCTGTTCTTATCAGCGAGAAACTTATAAATGGATATCTTATCGGTATATAATCTTATCGGTCTGAGATTATTTATTGATTGGTTGGTTGGAATGGATTTTATGGAGCAAAGTCCTCAAAGGGTCATGCTGCGTAGCAGCAAACTAAAAAAATTACCAGAAGAAAAAAAAAAATACATGGATAGCGTTTATCATTCATATGTTTAAAAAATATGAAAGATTTATTAGATTTTAAACAGTTAAATTTAAAAAAAATCATAGTTCGATATTATAATAAATATTTGCGTTCTAAAAGACAAAATCGACGTAAAACTTTTCCAATGAAGCTCAAGAGGTGAAGTGATTATGAAGTAAAACCATGAATATGATGAAAAGCAAATCAGTCAGTAGAAGATGAAAATTGCTATGCGGTGAATTATTATATTCAGTACTCATGGCTACTAGTTAAAATAATAAAATACGGCTATGTGTAAATAATTGTGTAAGACAGGCCAAAAGTATATCCTTGTAAAAAGTATATCGCATATTTCAAGTTTCTAGAAATCGATTTATGTTAAAATGTTGACAAGCTAAAACACATCTTTTTTTTTTCGAATATTAATTTCATAATATGCGAATCCAAAATCGGAGCTCATTCCACCAAGTAGTTTTTGAGTTATTATTAAAAAACTTTCTGTATTGCAGTTTGTTTTGTAGCTATTAAAATGAATTGAACATTAGGATTCCCGAACTTTAAATCGCTATAATTCCCAAACTTCTTCATAGAAAGGCTTCTCGTTTGGTATCCGAAGATTAAATTTTACCAAAGAATACAAATATGGTGTGAAAATTAGGTGTTAGGATTTAACATTTTAAAGTTTGTTTCAACACGGAGACGCTCCTCTAAGCTTCTTTATTCATACAGAATTATAGAAGATAATTCCCAGTCGAATGGTACCTCTCGCATCTCTGCGAGTATTTAGTAATATAATATAATATGGGAGGGGGTTCCTACCCCCCCCCTTTCTTTTGGACCAACTGTGCATACTAATATTCCACAGATTTTAGGGAGTGTTTTTCTAATGAGTCTACAGAAATCCAGTACATTTATCTTGTCGGAATCCAAGACGTAACAGAAAGATGAACAAATATGAGAAAATGTCAATGTCTTGGAGGATACAATATTGAGCAAACAGGGGCGCCAATTTTTGAAAAATATTGTGTAGGCTCAAAAACGTTTTGGCAAAATGACACGGGTAGTTTTTTTTTCTTTGAGGGGGGTGGGGGGCGGGGGAGATAATAATTCTAAGTCAAGTATGAAGCTATAATTTTTTTTTAATGTATAAAATAGTAATTTTTATTAAATTATACTGTCATGAGCTCTTCCGTATAAAGACAATAGTATTTCTCACAATTATCATACAATGGATATGATTACAAATTAAAAGCGTAAAAAGCTGAACATCGATAAAATAAATGCAGTTATCTAAGTGCTTTATGGTTGTGAGTCAGGACATTAATTTAAGTGACCATTGACTTATACTCACAGACAAAATATGCAGGAAGAATAATTTTAAATAAAATCAAACTACACGTCTGTTGAATTACTTTTACACCACCTCCTGTCTGTCTTACTGTTTTTCAAACAAAACAATTTTGAGAACGTCAACAGAATGAAATTTCGTTTCAGAGGTAAATAAATAACAGATGCAATACAATGGAAATTGGGTAAGCCAATTATCGGGTGGGCTCGGGCCCCACCGGCCCATATAAGTTGGCGCCACTGTGAGCAAATGGATATTTTAAGGAATGTAAATTTGTGATTTCAACATTGCGATATCAACATTTTAACAACCGGTTCACCGAACTCAACAAATTTTAAGTAACGGTTCTACCGAACCGGTGCGAACTGTCTGAATCCCACCACCAGTGTTGTATTCAGACACTTTTCTCCGGGAGGGATTTGTGTGGCTCCGAGGGGGAATTATAGAGTTCCGGGGGGAGGGGGGAATTCCACTTTTTGACCATTGAAAGCATAAAATCTCAAATCTTGGGGGGGAGGGACATTTCAATGCTCCGGGGGGGGGGGTGCCACCCCCTGAATTCAACACTGCCCACAGCCCACCACTGTGTATAACGCCTTAAAAGGGCCGGTGCTATGCTCTGTTTTTTCACGATTCCCGCAACAGGTATATCTCAGGAGTCGAATATATTGTCATTTAGTTTTGGTTGCAGTTGCAGACGATTTGATTTATATAGCAGATTGTTTTGTGATGGCCACAGCATACTAGTTTAATTTGTAGACTATAGTTTCTTTGATGATTAACCAAATTCTAAATTGCTAAGGTAAGTCGGTCAAAAGCAAGTGAGAACTGCGTGTGTACCCCCACTTTGAGAAACCCCGATTTAAAAAAATAGTTACACATTTGTATTTAAAAAAAGCCCTAAATTTAAAACGAACTAGTCTGATGTGCTAATCCCAAAATTTTCTGTCTCGTCTCTCATATATGTAACATGTTAATACTTCAAAAAGCGTAATTTTTTAAATTATGCATTTTAGAATCCTAAAATGTAGCATAGCAGCACCACCTGTTGGGCTATTTACACGAAAACCTAATCAGCACCAACTAATGTCAAGGTCTAACTGAATCTGAAGTTTGATAAAAATCCGCGTATTAGTTCTTGAGATAAAGCTATTGAAGAAATCGGGAAAAATGCATCATAACAGCGCCACCTTTTGGTTAATTTACAGCGAAAACTAATGTGAGTGCCAATTTATATCAAAGTCTAACTGAATCTTAAAGTTTTATTAAATTCCATGCATTAGTTTTTGAGATATGACTATCGCTAAAATCGTGTAAATCCTGAAAAATGCAGTATAGTAACGCCACCTGTTGGGAGATTTATACCAAAACCAAGCAACAACTTATGTCAACGTCTAACAGAACCTGAAGTTTGGTGAAAATCCATGTATTTGTTGAGTTAGAGCTATTGAGGGCGAAAAATGCATCATACCAGCGCCACCTGTTGGACGATTTACACCAAAAATTAATCCGCACCAATTTATATCAAAATCTAACTGAATTAAAAGTTTTATTAAATTCCGTACATTAGTTCTTGAGATAGAGCGCCCACAAAATTTTCGTCACATACAGACTCGCACAGACAGACATATTCTAAAAACAGTCTAATCGTGTTCTGGACCTGCTATCCGTGGAAAACCGAATTTTTTCACGAATCCAATACTTTCTTCTAAAGATAGAAGAAAGTAATAATCGTCTGCATTTCATATATAAAGTTGGTATATAGCTTCTCAAATTTAACAGTACAATGATTTTAACACATTTCTTTGAGGAAAAACATTACTCAGCCTTTTCTTACAAATATCACTTTTAACGATATCAAATCAGCAGAGCGTAGAATAAATAGTTCCTTAATTTCTTTGTAATTAAAAAAAAATACATTGCAATTTTGTATTTCATTCTGTTGTCTTTAATTTTGAATTGCTGTGTATTGCATCACTGAATGATATTATAACTGAATGAGTTGTTCATTATAAATAGCACCATTTATTAGGAAACAAGTTACTTGGTGCGAGAGATTATGTATATTAAATGATTTTCTTTTTGCCGTAAAATTAAGCATTTATTAATCTAAACAGAAATCATTAATATGTTAAAAGCGTTAAGGAGGCAAAACATCGATTTAGAAATAACATGCAAAACAGCTAAAACTGATGTACTTTTTCTCTCCGGAACTACATTAGCAATTTCAATGCAATTTTAATAGCTTTGACAATAATTAAATTAATATTTCGGCAAGAAAAAAAATATACATATAATACTTACTTTAATAATAATAAACCTTAGATTTCGTTTGCTTGAAAAATTGCGTAATGTGTATTTTTACTTTCTTCTATCTTTACAAGAAGAAAATATTGGATTCATGAAAAATTTCGACTTCTGGTTTTCGGCGGATTTATACGTTTTAGAAGGTTCTGAACACGATTTGACTGTTTTTAGAAAATGTCTGTCTGTGAATGTCTGCTCGCGCGCGCGCGTGTGTGTGTGTGTGTGTATTTGACACAAATTTTGTAGGCGTTCTATCACAAGAGCGTACGTAGTTTAAATAAAACTTTAGATTCCGTTAGTCCTTGATATAAATTCATGCTGATTAGTTTTTGGTGTAAATTCCTCAACAGGTGGCACTGCTATGCTGCATTTTTCACGATTTACGTAATTATCTCAAGAACTAATGCACGGATTTTCATCAAACTTTAGATTCCGTTAGATGTTGGCTTAAGTTGTTGTTGATTTAGGTTTGGGTGTAAATTTCTCAACAGGTAGTGCTGCTATGCTGCTTTTTTTCAAGATTTATATGATTTTAGCGATAGTCACCGTCTCAAAAACTAATGCACGGAATTTAATAAAACTTTAAATTAACTTAGATCTTGATATAAATTGGCGCTGATTACTTTTCAGTGCAAATTGTCCAATAGGAGGAGCTGCTATGCTACATTTTTTTACGATTTCCGCAATAGCTTTATCTCAAGAACGAATGCACGCATTTTCATCAAACTTCAGTTTCAGTTAGACCTTGACACAATTTGTGCTGATTAGGTTTTCGTATAAATCATAACAAGTGGCGCTGCTATGCAGCATTTTTTTAATTATAAAATTCATAGTTAAAAAAAAATTACGCATTTTGGAAGTATTAACATGTATAAGATAAAAGAAAGTTTTGTGATTGGTTACATAGACTAGTTTATTTTTATTTTTAACGATCTATATATAATTTAGCTACTGGCAGAACTATAAAATATATAAAAATTCCTTCCGTGAGAAAAAAATAAATAAATCAATGTCATTTGTTTTATATGCGATTTTGCAACCGTTGTCGCTCTTTTTTAACTCTCCGGACAGACGCAGAAGCAATCTTAACGCCGACGAACTGCTGAAAATTGAAGCTCGTTCATTAGGGTTTTTAATTCATATCTCAGCTCATTATCAAAGAATAAAAAATCCGAGTCTGAGGTGCATTCAGACCTGTCTTCGTCTATCCTTATCCAGATTTGCAGTCCTCAATGCGCAATGGATTTCTCTAGCCATCGCAAACAAAAAAAGAGACACAAACAAAAACTTTCTTTCATTACTAGCTGAACCTGACATTGCCCGGCATAAATAACCTTAAATATACATAAAATCAGCGTTGAATTAAGACATTTTTTTCCGGAAGAGATTTAGTGTTGCCCCCCCCCCCCCCCCTCAAAAAAAACTTGGTATAAGCTGCCTTCGGCAGCGTATTACAGTCAATTTTGTATGACTTACGTTTTGAAATGAACATTTATCCAAACGATCCTAGAGTTGACGGCCCGACTGCCTTTGGCAGCGCACACTCAGATTAATTTTATAATTGTTATGCACTACTATTAATAAATGAGATAATTGTTGATATTCTGGTGATAAAATTAAAATTTAAATATTACGTGCAAATATAAATAAATGTCTTTTATGAATCAAGAACAAAACGAGAATTCTGCAATTCCGCTGCACATATATATAATCCGCTCCTTGTCTCGTAAAACTAATTGTGTATACATTTCTTGTTTACACTATTTAAGCGATCTATGGGTGGTTCGGGAACTTAAAAAAAATTAGTGATGTGACCCTCAATCTTGAAAAGTTTAAGACCCCTACTTTAAAGGGAAGGATCATTCAATAACATTTTTGCATTCCATAACTCATTTGTCATTGGCAGCTAACTTTATGTAGAAGGCAGTTATGCTACTTTTTATAATTAGAAAATATTACTAACAATATAATTACGCTAGGGAAAGTGAAAACCTGAACCTTGAATAATAGGATTATATATAGTATATATATATATAATTTAAATAACTTATGAAATGCACAAATTCAAAGTACTCTAGTCATACATTTTAAATAGGTTTAAACATGGAAATGTTTTAAAATATGAAAAATAAGACTTTTTAAAAGTACACTACCCATTTCTATTTAGTTAAGTAGTGGAGGCAAATTTTAATCCCTCAACCCCCTACCCCCGAGCGTGAGGAAAATGAAAATGAAAAATATATATATACTGCAAAAGATTTAGATCTTGAAAATGCCAAAAATGTACCTTTAATTTCAGATTATTTGTATTTATTTATTTTTTTAATTCAATATTAATACAATTTAGATTTTTCACCTTCGAGCATTTCCGTAACATAAAATCTTAAATGTATATACGCTTGTTTGTGCTTGAAAAAAAAAATAATAATAAAGATTAGTAATAGCAAAGATTGACAGCCATGTACTTAAAATTCTCAACATTTTACAAACCTTAGTCTTAACAGGCTATAGGATATATGCAAAAATATCATATAACCATCACGAGAGCTATATGTATATTAAGGTATCCCAATGCGTTTAAAAAACCAATTTTCGGAAAATATCAGAGAATGGTGTCTTTATTGATTTGTTTGGAAGTCTGCACAGTTAGCTATCCAAAACGATTTCTTCGTACACTAAAAAATACAAATGTTTCTTAATCTACAAAAATATAATGTATACTGCAAAAAAAAAAATGTTGATTTTACAGTATAATAATAGCATCCCGGCTGCCAGTATTATACTGTATAAAAATCCCTGACGGCTCGGCCTACAGGCACAGGTAGATTTCGAAGACGCAGACCGTGGGGCGCCTGTTTGTCGGGAATTGCGAAAGAAATGACCTTTTTACGATGATGCGGCAGTTGGAACCGCCTACTTCGAAACCTAACTTGTTTGCAGGCGGAATTGGCAGGGATTTTTTTGTTTTTAACTTTTTTTTTGCTATAACGGTTGGTCCTATAAAAAACTTGTAAATATAAAAGTTTTAAATAATATTAAGAGGATTAATAATAAATTTAAGCGGATTTGAAATCTTGAGAATTGGCGAAGTTATGAATTTTTTTCTTCTAAACCCCCCTCCCCCCCCTTAAGGCAATTTTTAATTATATCAAAAATCTGTCATACATAAATTTTCGGCCCTTCTCCTAGAAGTAATAATAACTTCAAACGGATTCGATACGTATCATAAGTAAGAAATTATGGGGTTTTTTCTGTTTTCACAAAAAGCCCCCCATCCCCCCCCCCCCCTTGGTTCGATTTTGTCCATTAACGAACTTGACCGAGATTTTATGCCCCTTGATTTTATGTATCAGTTTCGAAAAGATGCGGGAGTTGGAACCGCCTACTTCGAAAAATAACTTGTTTGCAGGCGGAGCCGGCAGGGATTTTTTTGTTTTTAATTTTTTTTGCTATAACGGTTGGTCCTATAAAAAACTTGTCAATATAAAAGTTTTAGATAATATTAAGAGGATTAATAATAAATTTACGGGAATTTGATATCTTGGGAATGGACGAAGCTATGATTTTTTTTTCTCTTAAAACCCCCCTTTCCCCCCCCCCCCTCCTTGGGGAAATTTTTAATTATATCAAAAATCTGTCATACATACATTTTCGACCCTTCTCCTAGAAGTAATAATAACTTTAAACGGACAGACAGACAGACAGACAGATAGATAAAGTTTTGAACTGGGGGTGGTTTTGGGTTCTGGGAGTCATGATCGGCGTAGATCTGCAAAAATTTTTCAAAATTTCCAACTTTGGTGAGAATGTAATAGGTAGTATTTCTTACGAAATCTACCTAAAATCAACACATGTATATATATATATATATATTTTCTTTTTCAGTGTAACCACAAACGAAAATATATACATAACGATCCCTTTCGAGTTACCCACGATTCCGAAAAGCGTTCTTTATCTTTAGGAATCTCGGAAAGCAATACATTTTCGAGATTTAAAAAAGCATTTATAAAATAAAACTTTTTTTTTCTTTTTTTTTTTTTGGCTGCCATTGATTTTTGGAAACGTTTCCGAGTAGTTTTTATAGTGTATTAATCAGTTTTCGCAAACCAGAATATCTTTTTTTTAGGATGCTATCCATTCTGAATAAAACATCTTCAGCTGGCACAATTGAATTTATACATGCAAGTGTAACAAAATATTAATTTTAATATTAGCGTTAGCGTTGTTAATTTATCATGTTTATCCGTAAAGCATGTGTTGAACATGAAAATGTTTATAGCATCCTAATAAATCTATATTCCGGGTTGAGAAAACTGATTAATACTTTATAATAAAAAGAAAACTGCCCAGTTAAACTGAGGGCATTGAGCTCACAGGCTATTCACACTAATTGTATATTGTACTCTTATTTCAAAGAATTTGAAATATGCCCTCGAAAAATAAAGAAATCAACAATATATTAAGGGGGGGGGGTCATCCCCCTGTTACCCCCTCATAGTTAACTAATGCACTCCTTAAACTAATCCGGGAAGTGTCTAATTACAATGAATATACATACAAAATTTGAAGAAAATCGGATAATTCTGCATGAAAAACTCATTTATCTAAATTAAGGGGGGATTAGCCCCCCTTTCCCCCTTTATACTTAACCAATGAACCCCCAAAATTTTTCAGAGAAGCGCATTAACACAATGAACCTATATACAAAATTTGAAGAAAATCGGATAATTCTGCATGAAAAACCCATTTATCTAAATTAGGGGGAGGGGGGTTTCCCCCTTTCCCCCTTTATACTTAACCAATGAACCCCCAAAACTATTGACAGAAGCGCATTATCAAAATGAACCTATATACAAAATTTAAAGAAAATGGGATAATTCTGCATGAAAAACACATTTATCTAAATTAAGGGGGATTAGCCCCCTCTTTCCCTCTTTATACTTAACCAATGAACCCCCAAAACTATTCAGAGAAGCGCATTATCACAATGAACCTATATACAAAATTTGAAGAAAATCGGATAATTCTGCATGAAAAACTCATTTATCTAAATTAAGGGGGGATTAGCCCCCCTTTCCCCCTTTATACTTAACCAATGAACCCCCAAAATTTTTCAGAGAAGCGCATTAACACAATGAACCTATATACAAAATTTGAAGAAAATCGGATAATTCTGCATGAAAAACCCATTTATCTAAATTAGGGGGAGGGGGGTTTCCCCCTTTCCCCCTTTATACTTAACCAATGAACCCCCAAAACTATTGACAGAAGCGCATTATCAAAATGAACCTATATACAAAATTTAAAGAAAATGGGATAATTCTGCATGAAAAACACATTTATCTAAATTAAGGGGGATTAGCCCCCTCTTTCCCTCTTTATACTTAACCAATGAACCCCCAAAACTATTCAGAGAAGCGCATTATCACAATGAACCTATATACAAAATTTGAAGAAAATCGGATAATTCTGCATGAAAAACTCATTTATCCAAATTAGGGGGATTACCCCCCCCCCTTTCCCCCTTTATACTTAACCAATGAACCCCCAAAGCTATTGACAGAAGCACATTATCAAAATGAACCTATATACAAAAATTGAAGAAAATCGGATAATTCTGCATGAAAAACTCATTTATCTAAATTAGGAGGGGTATCCCCCCTTTCCCCCTTTATACTTAACCAATGAACCCCAAAACTATTGACAGAAGCACATTATCAAAATGAACCTATATACAAAATTTGAAGAAAATGGGATAATTCTGCATGAAAAACCCATTTATCTAAATTATGGGGGGTTAGCCCCCCGTTTCCTCCCTTTATGCTTAACCAATGAACCTCCAAAACTAATCGGGGAAGCGCCTTATCACAAGGAACCTATAAACAAAATTTAAAGTAAAACGGTTAGTTCTATCAAGAGTTATCGCGTACGTACGTACGTACGTACATACATACATACATACATACATACATACATACGTACGTACGTACATATACATACAGAACCGGCGGGCACATAAGCTCTCAGGCTTTGATAGCCTGTGAGCTAAAAACTACTCTGAAAAGTTTCCGAAAATCAGTGGCAGCAATATAAACTTTGTTTGCAAAAATGCTTCGTTAAATCTCGAAACTATATAAGTTTTTTCAGATTTCTGAAGATAAAGAACGCTTTTCGAAATCGTGGGTAATTCGGAACAGGTTATATTATATTTTCATTCGTGGTTATGTTATATTTTCGTAGGTTAAAAAACTTTGGTACATTTTGACAGTGTATGATGATTGATAGTGTAGTTATGGGTATGGCTGTTTCAGTTTCAGCTCTCAAACCAGAAGTGTGTAGTAATTAACGAGAAATGTGTATTTAAGTAACCTTAAGAAAGGAAATACTTTATAGTAATAACATTAAAGAAGCTACAAGCTACAACATATAAATCTGGAGAGTTTTAAGAACTTGGAATAAATACTTCTGATGAGGTTTGTATAATTAGACTTTAAATGAGTTTTCTAAAAAACGTTTTCATGAACAAATCAGTTACGAAATATGCTCCAAAAATTATGGTTATATTTATATGACTGATTTTCTAAAATTTATGTGATGATGTGAGTGTAATGAATTATCAGTTTAAATAACTGAAAAATTTCTGAAATTTTACAGTTGTTTTTATAAATTAAAATACATAAAATATCAAAAATCCCCAAATTTATATTTGAATGGATATATCTCTAGAAGTTTTTATCTTAATACTTGGATCGTAGTTAATCAGAGATTCTCAGAAACTTAATTGTATATTTATGGAGAAAAAATGGTCAAACTATATTTTTACCGTGAGGACATTTTTTGGTAAATATAAAATACTGCATTATTTTCCCTAAACATTTAAAAATTAAACAGAAATTGTATCAAAGTAATTAGTAATTAGCATTTAGTAAATAAAATTGTCTCTTTATATGTACTAATTTATCTAAAACTGTAACTATACTCATTTTTTGCTTTTTAAAACAAGTCAATTGCTTTCTGATCCGTAACCGTTTAGATCACTAGATCACTTTTTTCTTAAGGAAAAAAAAAAAAAAAGTTGAAAAAAAAAAAACACGTTTTAGACATTTTTTAAAAACTTTCAATCAGTTTCAAAACATTAATCTTTTTCTTTTTCTTTTTTTTTTTTTTTGACACTGAACACAACTGTACTTTGAGTGAGGATCGGTGACCGTAACATACGGAATGAGTTCATCAAGTTAGAAAACGAAATAATGTTTTATTATAATATGTATTTTGATTCGAAGAATGTTTTATTGAAAAATACCAGTAGTTCATGTAATGCATTTTATTCTTCTGGAAACAATTAATCCTTGAAAAACAATACCATAAAATCGCTATTATCACCAGGTAGATTATTTAGCACCTAGAACAGGGATGGCGAACTTTTTTTTTTTGCATGCGCGTGCCAAAAATCTCAGAAAAAATATTTACAGATTTTCTACGTGACTGGAACTCCTAACTTAAAATAAAATTTGATAAAGAATTAACTTTTACAGAATTTTTGTTCACATCAATGGTTTTTATTTATTCTAAATTCGATTACCAAGTTATTTAGTATTGAGACGGCTGTGTATAATATATAAACTCAATAATATAAACAGTCGCTTTGACATCCGTATTAATAATTTATATTTTTTTCTTACTGTGTATATGTTCGAGGAAATTTGGTTCTTATTTTGTCATTTTTAACTATTTGTTTGTGCGTCTGTTAGGCATTTTGTTATTGAAAATGTCATTGAAAATCCAATTGAAAAAATTAAGCCCTTTAATTTTCATAAACAAGCAAAATGATTTGACACGCGAACTGGCAAGCCCAGGCACTGGCATTATCATTGACAAGCCCAGGACTGGATTAAAGCATGGTCTACACTACAAAAAATAATTGTTGATTTTGCAGTATAAAACTGGCACCCAGCTGCCAGTATTATACCGTAAAATTAACAGTATTAAACAGTAAAATAAGCAGTAATACGCTGCCGTGCAAGCAGTAATACGCTGCCGCGCAAATACTGGCAGCTGGGTGCCAGTTTTATACTGCAAAATCAACAATTATTTTTTGCAGTGTAACTGCACCATGACTCTGGACACCCGGGCTTTGAGGACCTCCAAATTTAGTTATAGCTGATATTTAAATTTGTTTTGACATTGTACTGAATTTATCATATATATAATAGCGAAAATAACGGGACTCACGTAAACAGATAGGGATCATAATATCCAACAAAAATGATAAATTCTTCCATTCCATGGTTAATAGACCTAAAATTTCGGTTTTGTGACGAATTTCAGACATTTTAGTAACAGAGGAAAAGAAATTTTCTAAAATTTTAAAAAACGTATTTTGTTGCATTGCTAGATTATTTTCAATTTAATTTTTAATATTCTTTCAACTTTACGTAGCTTAATGTCTGTTCACGTGGAATCCGAAATGAGTGAAAATTGCGTTATTTTTTATCTCTAATTTTAATAAATGTTTGGTATGAAGGATAAAAATGCACATTCTGCTAAACGCAACATCACTTTCACCACGGACGCTTTTCGTCTTTTTCAGACTAAGAACAGTAAATTAGTATTTCAGAATATTTCTATCTGACGATGAAAATTTACAGATATAGAAATTGAATAAATATTGAGCATTTTAACTGGTTAAATTACGTGATTTAAAGAAAAAAAAAATGTAATTTATATTACAGCTTTAGATTTTTGTAAACCGTTAGCGAAATGATTTTGCCAAAACTTTGAGAGGGTGGTCGAAAAAAAGCTTTTTAATTTTCTCATTGTAGTAAGAAGTCTGAGTACCTCTTTATGGCACCTCAATTTTGACCAAAGTTGTTCAATTTCAGATTTTTATCCTAAGATGAACCTTAACATCTCTAGAACATTGTGCCCAAATTTCTTGATGATCTGATAAATATTAAAGGAGTTAGGGTTCATTTTACATCTCTCTCTTTAATATCTCTTTTTTGTAAATGAAATGTTTAAACTAATTTTTCTCAATTCGTGTTTTTTTCCCTCCATATTCTCTATTTAATCAAAATGCTAAAGGCTTTCACTATAATTGAACAAATTGTCTGAGATTTTAAAAAATGTATCTTTAATTGGTTGATTGGTTGATTTATGATGGTCGATTATCTACCCGAGAAATATAGGCCCTAGGGGGAGTGCCGTCCGTGGGGGTCTTTCTAAGGGATCCTAACCCGTATTTACGGCAAGGTTCGAAGAAAACCACGGAAAAGTCCGAACGGTTAGGTAGACGAGCGCGACAGGGGTTTGAACCCAGCACCAGCTTTGAGAGCAGAACCTCTCAGCCACTGGTGGAGCAAATGTATCTTTAGATTCTGTAAGAGAACTAATATACAGATATTTTTATATATATATATATATACCTTTTGAAATTTTTGTTTCTTTCCGGTTTGTTTACGCTAGGAATAAAATTTTGAATGCCGTTAACTCCACGTACAAACATTTTAGAAGGTAGCTCATCTCTCAAAAATCTTTTTTAACCATCTTTCAAAAAATATTGCTTTTAATGAAGTTTAATTCGAAAAAATAATTTTAAGGAAAAATGGTCGACTGACGTATGAACCGCGAAGCGGTCGGCCTCGTATGAAACTCTGATATTGAGAAATAAACAATCAATCAAGCAAATAGATGATTTAAAGACGATTACATAAACAAGGGAAATCCATCTATTTCATCCATACCTTTCACCGACTGAAAGCAATATCATAATTACCTACACAAATGTAATGAAATAGAACATTTATCGGCAATACCAGTGATGAACTAAAAACTTTAAGTAAGGAACTCTTAAACTGAAAGTAATCCTATAATCCTAATAAATGCGATTGTGTGTATGAATGTTTGGATGAAGTAAACGTCAAAACGGAGCATTTAATGGCCCTGTATATTTGCATATAGATGGATTATTACCCGGAAATGAACATAGGATAGATTTTGTTTATTTTATTCAAATATTTTTCTTAATTCAAAATTTCATTATTTTCATGGAAAATAAATAGACATTTTCTTCGCATAAAAATTTAAAATTGTTAAATTTACTATTGTTGCTAATGCTTTATCATTGCAAATACTAAATCTAACCCCGGAGTAATAATTTTTACTCAACAATTTATTTTCAAATGAAAAATTTCTACGCGAAAGATGAAAAAGAAATGAATTATTTAAGAATTAAAACAGAATATGAAATGACGTCATATTAGAAATAAAACGTGCATTTTCAGGTATTTAAAAATAATACAAGGTGCATAAATACGAGTAAGTATGGAAAGCAAGCGAATATGATGTCATATATCGAAAATAAAACAGATATGCTTTGATATTGAAATAAAATGATCTTGGATTATCAAATTATTTATTATTAATTTCTTTCTTTTTTAGGGTTTCGTTCATCTCACGAAACCCTATTGCTCCCGCTGCGTTGTCTGTCTGTCACAGCCATTCTCGAAAACTATGTAACTTACAGAGTTGAAACTTCGTGTATAAATCAGAATATCAGCTGTGAAGAGCTGAAAATATTAAAATTTGAAAAATTCGTATTATTTTAATAAACAGAGATAAAAAACCAAAATTCTAATAGCCTTTTTCGATTAAATTTAAACATTTTTCGTTATAGCAGATGCCAAAAATTTAAAATCCACGATGAAATTCTTTCTACAATAATTAATTTTCTATCAGACGATTTTCACGTGAAAAATTAAAATGAAATAAAAAGTTTCACCCATTGAAAAAAAGATAAATATGAAATAAAATTGATTGACGTCATGTGGTAAATAAAACGGAAAATGTCTAAGATTTCTCAATAATACAAGGAGTATGAGTATGTGGATGTACACAAAGCAGATTAATATCACGTCATTAGAGAATTAAAAAGAAAATTTGACGTCCTATGGGAAGTTTAACGAATTTTTCAAATGTTTGAGAATAATACAAAGCGAGTATCAATATGAATAATAGAGAATAGTAAACATATGAGTTTGAGGAATGTATTGAATCATGATAAAAACCCGATTATGGAAATATTCGCATATTTTAACATTTTGAAGTCGTCCAACATGTTTAATTTTGAAATTATATATTTTTTAAATATCGCATTTAGTCCGTATGACGGATATTATTATGACAGAATATTAATAGCGGGTTTCGCCCGCTATCCGGCTGGTTTAGATTTTCGAAAAAACGAAAAAATAGACCGGTAAATTTTTACTTTATAAAAAACATGACTTTTTTTTGTTGCTAAATGAAATTTATTTGAATTAATTAAAGAAAGGATAAAATGTTTTGAAAGGAATATTAAACGAAACCCTTTGAGAAATCTTCGATCACACTTACCCACTTGTTTTTCTTTCTTTTTCTATTTCACATGACATGAATGTGTTTTAAATGTATGTAATGTATATTTTAAGTGTATGTGTTGTAAATTAAAGTTCTATATTTTGAATGAAATGAGTGAAATATTTATATTTTAAATGAAATGAATTCAATACGAATGATGGTGATAGGAATAATACTTGGCGGTTTATTGTCTGCGCACGGCTAACATAAAGATACCCTAATTTTAATTTTAAAAAGGTAGAAAAAAAAGTTTGAAAAGAAATTGGACAGCAAATGTCAATAATAATAACCGCGCAGTTATCTATATCGAAAATCAGAAAATCTTAACTTTATTTTTTAGAAAGTTGCTTTTTTTTTCCATAAAAGCTAAAGATTTAGTAATGATTGCATCGAAGTAACAGTATTTTTCCTCTATCATCTTCCCACAATTGAAACACGTTTGTAAATCGTCGTTCCGCAACCGGAATTTAATTTTACATTTCTTTAAGCTTTAAAATAGTAAAAATTTTGTTATTTTTAAACATAGCTTTTTTCAAAGGTTCTGTTAAATAATAGATTTTTGTAAAGTCTTGTAGGATGAGAAAAATGGTATAGATTTTAAAGTAATGTTTAAGTAAAAGTACAATATTTTTAAAAAACTTAAAAACAACAATGTTATCCAAACGAAAATTAATTTTATCGAGAAATTCGCGTGACGCAAAAACAAAGATGAAATCAAAAAGTAATGAAACTTTTCTTCCAGCCGAATTGTGTAAACATGAACAAGCTGACTGTGCCAATTCCTAATATTATAAAAGCGAAAGCGCGTTGTATATAGTAGAAAAAAAAAGTTTTTACACATAGGTAGAAAATTTCCGAGAATAGGAAGGTTAGGGTCTGTTATCGGTCCATAGCCAATTTGCTTTTTTTAATCAAGCGAAATTTGGCGCAAAATTAAATACATTGTTGTAACCAGATTTGTTTTTTTGCGTGGTAAACACTTAATGGTATTTTAGATAATAATTTCCTCGCTCACTTTTGATGCCAACTATGACTGTAAAACATATTAAAAAAATCCCTGACGGCTCGGCCTACAGGCACAGGTAGATTTCGAAGACGCAGACCGTGGGGCTCCTGTTTGTCGGGAATTGCGGAAGAAATGACCTTTTTGCGATGATGCTGCAGTTGGAACCGCCTACTTCGAAACCAAACTTGTTTGCAGGCGGAGCCAGCAAGGATTTTTTTTTTTTTTTTTGCTATAAGAGTTGGTCCTATAAAAAACATGCCAATATAAAAGTTTTAGATAATATTAAGAGGATTTATAATAAATTTAAGCGGATTTAAAATCTTGGGAATTGACGAAGTTATGAATTTTTTTTCTTCAAAAACCTCCCCCCCTTAAGGCAATTTTTAATTATATCAAAAATCTGTCATACATAAATTTTCGGCCCTTCTCCTAGAAGTAATAATAACTTCAAACGGATTCGATAGTATCATAATTAAGAAATTATGGTGGTTTTTCTTTTTTCACAAAAAGTCCCCCCCCCCTGGTTTGATTTTGCCCATTAACGAACTTGACCGAGATTTTATGCCCCTTGATTTTATGTATCAGTTTCGAAAAGAAGCCGGAGTTGGGACCGCCTACTTCGAAAAATAACTTGTTTGCAGGCGGAGCCGGCAGGGATTTTTTTTGTTTTTAATTTTTTTTTTTGCTATAACGGTTGGTCCTATAAAAAACTTGTCAATATAAAAGTTTTAGATAATATTAAGAGGATTTATAATAAATTTAAGCGGATTTGAAATCTTGGGAATTGACGAAGTTCTGATTTTTTTTTCTTCTAAAACCCCCCTTTCCTCCCGCCCCTTAAGGCAATTTTTAATTATATCAAAAATCTGTCATATATAAGTTTTTGCCCCTGTTCCTAGAAGTATTAATAACTTTAAACGGATTCGATACGTATCATAATTTAAAAAGAAATGTTTTTTTTCTGTTTTCACAAAAAGCCCCCCATCCCCCCCCCCTGGTTCGATTTTGCCCATTAACAAACTTGACCGAGATTTTATGCCCCTTGATTTTATGTATCAGTTTCGAAAAGATGCGGGAGTTGGAACCGCCTACTTCGAAAAATAACTTGTTTGCAGGTGGAGCCGGCAGGGATTTTTTTGTTTTTATTTTTTTTTTTTGCTATAACGGTTGGTCCTATAAAAAACTTGTCAATATAAAAGTTTTAGATAATACTAAGAGGATTAATAATAAATTTACGCGGATTTGATATCTTGTGAATTGACGAAGCTATGATTTTTTTTTCTTCTAAAACCCCCCTTGGGGCTATTTTTAATTATATCAAAAATCTGTCATACATAAATTTTTGGCCATTTTCCTAGAAGTAATAATAACTTGAAACGGATTCGATACGTATAAAAATAATGAAATTATGAGGGTTTTTCTGTTTTCACAAAAAGCCCCCCCCCCCCATTTCCCCCCCCCCCCCCTTGGTTCGATTTTGCCCATTAACGAACTTGACCGAGATTTTATGACCCTTGATTTTATGTATCAGTTTGGAAGAGATTTATGCAGAATTTTTCCAGTTATCGTGGTCAGAAAAAAGTGACATAGATAGATAGATAGATATATAAAGTTTTGAACTGGGGGTGGTTTTGGGCTCTGGAAGTCATGATCGGCGTAGATCTGCAAAAATTTTTCAAAATTTCCAACTTAGGTGAGAATGTAATAGGTAGTATTTCTTACGAAATCTACCTAAAATATCAGCCAATAATTTTCTTATTACTTCATGATATATTGTGCTGTCCTCTAAAAAAACCCCACAGTGAAATGTTTTCTTAAAAAAAACCCACTCAAGTACTACATCAAATATTTCACTAAAGTCATTTTTTTTGTTTTGTTCTGTTTTGTTTTTATGCACCAAATTAGAATAATAAAAATAGTTAAAATTACCTAAGGAATGCTTATTTAATTAAAAAATAATTTAAACTAACAATTGTAGAATTCTGGCAAACACGAGCTTCCTTTTTACAGATTTTCTTGTTATAATAGAAATTGAGAATGATTTACATATTTTTTTTTTTTTATGTTAAACCATTAATATGTAATAAAATGCTCCATTTTCAGCTGATTATGTCAGGTGTGTTTGTTTTTTCAGGTAAAATAGGTTATTTTTTGGAAGAGTGGTTTTTTTTTATTATCGCTTGACTGGCTGCCATTTTGTTTTAAAGTGATAAAATGAAAAATGCTCAATATTAAAATCTTGGTCAGAACAAGCTGTAAAAATTTAGCTAAGTTTAAGTTTTTAAAATTCTTTATTAGACTTTATAGAGTGAAAATTTCAAAAGATGGTTTTTTTTTAGAGGACAGCACAATAAATAGACATCCTGATTCATCTTTTAAGGGGTCTTGTACCTTTTAAGCGCACAAAAATCGAGAAAAACAATCAAAGTTTGAATTAGTGTATTTTCAAAACCTGAATCGGTCATACCATTGTCGTCCAATTTATATTCCTAATCCTAATCGTATCCTATCCTAATCATCACTTTTAAAATATTCTTTGACACGAATATATAAATTAAATCAATACCTATAAATGGAATGAATGGAAAATAGAATAAATAGAAATGACAAAATAAAATAACAAGAAAGTACATTTATTAGACACCTAACCCCTAAAGAAAGCGCAAAAAATTTCAAGCGCACGAAATAAATTTAAATAATCCTATATATAATAACAAATATGTAAATTTAGATCATCAGTTTGGTATTGTCGATATTATTTTTTTTTATATATATAGTGTCCTTGACGCGATAGAGAAAATATCGGTTTATATATCAAAACGTAAAATATTCCCCATTCACTCTCTATTCCTCCGAATGATTTGAAAAGTCAATCCCGAAAACCGCATCTTAACTATTTTTCCCTATTTTCCACATTTATATCTCCCTCTTAGTTCCGTTTCCAAGGTCTCACCAAAACAGTGCTGGTCCCACAACGCAACTAAAAAGGAGATAAAAATGGATTAATATTATAACATGGATTATATAAATTTGGATTAACGGTAGATATGTCCTACACCTGAAGAATACTAGGTAAGCGATTTATCTTACCTTATTTACTTAATGACTGTTTTATTAGCAACAAGTCTTAAAAGAACAATTTAACCCAAAATATTTAAATAGAAATTGGTAAGAAAATAAAGTTCGTTAATAAATAAACAATAATTTTGACTCCTTCTTCCATTGAAGAAGATAAGGGATAAGAGTGGTTCTTCCATTCCAGGGCAAAAATTCCTCTCTTCAAATGGATAAAAAAAATCACTACAAATCGATACATTTCGCTTAGAGCTTTGAAATATCTATATTATAAACCACAAACGTGTGTCTGTATAACGCTGAAATCATAATGATGTCGGCAACAATGTAGTTAAAATTGTGTTACAACAATGCAATAACTAATTTGCCGAACCATACACTTACTAAAATAAGCCAGTTGGACCAGATTACGGAAATTTATCAGACCTGTACTGTATGAAGACATACTTACAACCCACGCACGCGCATACACGGAAACGTGCCAAATTTGGCAACAACAGTCAGCAAACAGGGGCGAACTTTTTGCATATACATGCCAATTCGGTGTTTGAAAAACATATGCGAGATGTATGGCCAAAGATTGGCGAAGGTACTTTCTTCTGCTTACATTAAAAAATATATTTTCAGCTATATTTCACAGTTTAAGGATTGCAGTTTTACTATGATAAGAAGTGAAAATATAACACTTTATCATTTTTAATAGTATGATTTATTTCGATAATTAGAAACATGAAAGTTTATCGAATTATTGCCGAAACGTCAGTGAAGGCTCACTTTGGAGACGCGAAAAGTTTTTGGTTTCTGTCTGTCTGTCTGTCTGTTCCGCGATAACTGCCGTAAAAACGTCCAATTAGGTTGTTTTTTGGTAGGTATGTTGGCGACATACCCGGAATTAGCTGTATAGTTTTTAGTTAAATTTGGTTCATTCGTTCGAAAAAAATAGAACATTTCTTTTTAGGTCATAATGCTTTCCTATGGGAATGCAGACGATTTTCAAATTTCATTTTTAACTGAAATGAAAATCGCATATTTGAATAATGGATTTAAACTTAAAATTATGGATATTAAATTTTCGATATGGAGGTCTTAAACAGATCCAATACTTTTGAAAATTTGCCGATTAGAATTTAGAAATGAATTGTTTAAATTATTGGAAACCTTTTTACAACTGTTCGGAAAATTAAAAAATTTTTATTTTTCTATTTTTTTTACAAATTTTAAAATGAATTTATTTTTCTTTCCTCTTTGTTTTATTAGTTGTTTAGCAACCATATTTCAAAGAATATTAAAATAATAAAATTCAAGTAAATCGCACTATTTTGCTGCAATATTTTATTAGCAAAATAACTTATTTTCGGGTGATTATAGTATTCTATTGACATAAATTATATTTTATTTTGTTACAAATTACCTTTTAACTATTATAGAATGATTACTGAAATATTTTTTCCAAACGAAAATTTAAAAAATATTGAACGTGTAATTTGGATTCAAGTCTTGTAGTTTACATTTGTATAAGTATATTTCTTACACGAGATATTAATTTTCTGGAACAGATGTGGATGTTTCGTCGTTGAAAAGTTAATATTCTTTGAAAAACAGGATAAAATCACTCGTAGAACGAGGTGGTTAAACTAAACAAGTTAGAGCAGTAACACGCATCCATACATATCGTCAAATCCTGATATATTACATTTACTGGAAATTGAGAACAAAAAATACTTTATAGCGCCAAATCACGTTTGATATTTAGTGAATTTGCAGTGAATGATTACCTAATAGGTTTAAAAGTTTCCAAATATGCCTATTTTGGGGCGATTTTAGTATGCTATTGCCACCAAGTTAGATCAGGATGTACTTTAGATAAGATAAATATTATAGAATGTCCATCAAAACTGTTTTTCCGAAAAAAAAAAATTGTAATAACACTAGATTTCTAAACAAATATAAGTGAAATATTGTAAATTCAGTTTACATTTTCATAAGTTGCTTTTGAACATGAGATATTATTCAACTTATTCACCAGATTCAGGAGTTTCGTGGTTGGCAGGTAAGTAAATATTGCTATTTGGGTATTAGAATAACATGAAATTATTTTCGAAATTGTTGCTTATCCTAATAAAACCACTGTGTAGAACGAAATCCAAGATATACTAGAATCATTCACACAATCAATAGGAAATCACGAAAATAAATTTAATAAGATTACGACCGTGTTTAATTTAACGCTTCTAATTTCTGAAACTTCCGAAGTATTTTATATGCCTATAAATATGCATGTAATATAAACAAGTGGGTAAGTGTGATCGAAGATCGCACAAAGGGTTTCGTTTAATATTCTTTTCAAAACACTTTATCCTTTCTTTAATAAATCCAAATAAATTTCATTTTCAAAAAAAAAAAAAAAAAAAAAAAAAAAAAAAATCGTTTTTTTTATAAAGTAAAAATTTACCGGTCTATTTTTATCGTTTTTTCGAAAATTTGATCCGGGCCGATAGCGGGCGAGGCCCGCTTTTATACTCTGTCATAATAATATCTGTCATGTATGGACTAAATGAATATTAAAAAAAAAATAATTTCAAAATTAAACATGTTGTATAGAGACCTTCAAAATGTTAAAATATGCCAATATTTCCATAATCGGGTTTTTATCATGATTCAATACGTTCCTCAAACTCATATGACGTTTATAATAACTTGCTGACGTCATATCTACTTGCTTACTCATATTGATACTCTCTTTGTATTATTCTCAAACATTTGAAAAAGTCCGTCAAACTTCCAATCAGATTCAGATTAATTTTCTTTTTAATTATCTAATGACATCATATTTACCTGCTTTCTGCACTTACACATACTCATACTCCTTGTATTATTGAGAAATGTTTGAACATTCCTGTTTTATTACTAATATGACGTCCTAATCTTTTTTTTTCAATTGGTGAAATATTTTATTTCATTTTCATTTCTCACGTGGAAATCTTTCAATAGAAAATTAATTACTGTAGATAGAATTTTATTGTGGATTTTTAATTGTTGGCAACTGCTATAGCGAAAATGTTTAAATTTAATAGGAAAAGGCTGTTAGATTTTTGGTTTTTTATCTCTCTATATCAAAATGATACGATTTTTTTTTTCATTTTATGATTTTCAGCTTCATAGTAGGTATTCAGCTATAAGTGCTTTTAGGTAGCTTTCAATACAAAAAAGTATAAAGCTACCTATTGCAGCCGTTCGGAGGAAAGCAGTTCCGGAAAATTTCGATATATTTTCACCGATCATGACCCCCAGACCCCAAAACCACCCTCCGTCCAAATGTTGATTTATATATATAGATATATCCATATATATATATATATATATATATATATATATATATATATATCTGACCTATGTCATACGATAACGCCCGTAATTATGAATCGATTTTGATGAAACTAATTGTGTGTATTAAGGTCACTAATGTCTCGACCGAGTTCGTTGGCCAGCTTGGTCCGCCATCTTGTTTCAAGATGGCGGCCATTTAAAGATGTAAAATAACTTAAAATCTAAAATAAATATACAAAAAATTTAAAAATTCAAATTTATTTTTTAATTACGTGTTAGGCCTTGATACAAGGATTCCAGAGCTTTTTTTGGTTTACCTCTATCTTAAAAAATGGCTGAGATAGAGCAGTTTGAAATTCTAGGGTGGCTGACATTTTGAAACAAAACAGCACATTAACGCGATTACTCGCAAATTATTTTCTTTCATTGTTGTAATAATTTTCCCAATCATACGCATAAAACTATATATTCATATCCGTTAGCACCAAATTATCGCCAAATTTGGCGACCAAAATAAGTTTTCATAAATGAAGCCAATTTGGCTATTGCTCAATAATTTGGCGAATTTCTTATTCAAATTCAGTATTAAGGAATCTTTTGTAAACGTTTCTTTGCATTTTAACTTGCTGTTTTCATGTAACATTAGCTAAAATTTTAAAACGAAGATATAGGAAAGCTACCTTTTCCTCCCGGTAAAGGCCGGAAGGACTTTTTTTTTAAGGTGAATTATCTATTATGGAAGCATCTATTATGGATTTTCTTACTAAACTAAATATTTGCATACTATTTAGAATATATACAAATCTATAGATCAAATAATCTATTGATCTGCACAAAAGAATTGAAGTACTTTTCCGGCTATGGATGGTAATTGCTGAAATTTGGTTTTCAAATGTGTCAATTTCTTTTTCAAAAATGTTTACTTAGGTATCTTATTTACCTTATTAAACAACGAAGTTTTGTTAATGTATTGTGGAAGTGTTTGAAAGTGTTTTATAATCAATGCTTCATGCATGATTTTTCATACTTATTCAATATTATAAGGAATTTTTAAGTTGAGCACTTTGTTAAAAATGCTGAAAAAAGACAGTTTTTATGATTATTCTACACATTTTTATTATTGTGATCAAAATCTAATTTCCACTTAAAAAAAAATCAAACTTATCTTTTTAAATAAAGGCGAAAAAAATTTAATTGATTTTTCAACTTTATTTCCCATATGAGAACAGTGCTTTGTAAAAGAGTAAGTCATTTGCGATACATATTATTACTATTTTTTTTTACTGCTATTATTTTTTTTAACTTGCATATCTGTAAATATTTTATAAACGTTTAATATATATTTTTTGTGTTTTTTAAATATTTCTATGCCTATTTCTATAACATCAGTGAAAAAATAAGTGTTAAACAAGCAGATATTCGCATACAAGTTATACAGACTTCGGCAATCAATTCGTCAAGTCTCCTCGGCCTAATGCAAACGTAACATGAAGTAATATTTAATAAATCGTCATAATACGCATTTTATTAAATGGCCATTTTTTACACTTGTAGCTCATTATTTTATTATTATTTTTCCTAATATTTAATTTAAACACGAATAAGCAAAGAATTAATTATTTTTCTTTTTTACTGTGTACAAGGGGGAAAATGACTCATTTCGAAACTTTTTGGAGGGGGAGGGTTCTGTAGAGTCTCTCCTCCCCCTTTTTTTCTAAATCTCGCTCTCCATCTTTGAAAATTTCCTACTGTACTATTTTCAGAAAATGAATTTTTCCAGTCAACAAAAATGATTAATTCAGATATTGTTTTCATTAAAAAACTTTTTGAAAAAGTAAAAATATATAAAACATCAAAGTTTGACGACTTAGGTTTTTTAAAATGTAGCAAGTGTGTCGATCTCTCTCAAAATAAAATGTATTTCTGGAATATGCCTTTTCCCCTTTACGTTAATGTCATGGCCAAACTAGTTTTATTTGTACACACACACACACACACACACACACACACAAAAGAACAAGTATTTGACCCACGAAAATATAATATAACCACGAAGGAAAATATACAATAATCTCGTCCGAGTTACCCATGTTTCTGAAAAGCGTTCCTTATCTTCAGAAACCCTAGAAACCAATTTATTTTCGAGATTTAAAGAAGCATTTATAAAAACAAAGCTACTTTTGCTGCCACTAATTTTCGGAAGCATTTCCGAGTAGAAATTTAAATAGAAATATTCTAAATTGCATCGATCTGGAACATTTTTTTTTCTTTTCACATCACTATATTTTGCTGATGATATTTTAAAGACGTGATCATACAACTTCTCTGGACCATTAAAATTCTGGCATTTTGCCTTAACTTTAATAATATTGTTTTGAGATTATAAGTTATATCACTATCATCAAAATATACATGCTGTAGCTTTAGCACAGTTTTGCTTCTTGGAAAAACGGGCATCTTAATGCTTTAATTACAATTTTTAATTTAATGAACTGAAAATCTTTAAATTACTGAATTTACTGAAAATCTTTCATAGTCTTTAAATGTGAATTATTTTTTATTACAGTGCATTTGTAAGATTCAGGATTTGTTCTTGCGTTTGAAATCATTGAAGGCCTGCGCCCCTACATCCATACAAATAGATTTCGAATAAAAGATCCGATTGTACTATAATCAGGGTCCAAAGGCACCATAGTTATATGCAAGTGACAAATGTTATTTTAAGTGTTTCTAGTTTCTATCGCGTACAACATTTTCAAGAAAATATATCATACTTATCATAGGCCAATTTTGGCCTGCACAGTTCTCACAGTATAAGGTGACCATATCATAAGATTTTCTCTGATTTATTATTTGAAAATATTTAGGTGAGATTGGGGAAAGATGGGACACTGGGAGGGATGGGACATCTGCAGTAAGGCTTAAAATAAGCTTTAATTTTAATTTATGACTCTTCCACTAGATGAAGTAATCATTATACCTGTTGCTGTAAATCTTTTTAGTGACAAGCACCTATGAAATTGTGAATTAACAAGTTGGAAATTGTACGTCAAACGTGACAAATGAGGTGCGTTCGTACTATAGCTAGTTATATAAATGTTCAGATCTCGATGTTTTTTAATTCTGTGAAATGAATTATATCGTCTGCAGATTAATTTCTGTAATAAAAAGAAGTATATCGGTCGCTTGACGGTTAAACATCGGAAGCTCCTATGACAAAAAAGCACCTATTTTTATAAAAACAAATTCAAATTTCTTAATAAATGTTTTTATTAATATCTGCTAAAGTTTTGATTCGATTTTCCTAAAATTTGAAATGTCTCGACAAAATTCTGCAAAGATAACATACATTAAATTTCAAACCATTCGGTTGGGTAGTTTTTGCGTTGTTGTATGATGACGGACGGACCAGACGACGACAACTGGTGCTACGTATTTATATGTATAATTACAAACGCACCTAAAAAGACTATTTTACAATATCAAAAGTAACTAACTACTCAGATTTTTAATGTAAATTTTCAATCTCATTCTTTGTTGCTAACTTAATTGTTTTTAATGTTTTGTAAACTCAACAATATATATTTTATAAAGGAACAGTTAAGTTAAGACTAAAAGCTACATGTTTGCTGTAAAAACGTATATTTTTTAAATGTTGCTCTAAGGTAGGGATGGGACACTATTACTCAGGGAGGGACAAATTATATCTCTAACCAAAGAATTATGTTTAATTACATGGAAGTTTTTGGTATGATATATTTATAAGACTATCTTGATTTGGAATTGACTAATTTAACAAATAAAACTTATTATTTTGCAAGTTAAAAGGGAATTTTAACTACTTTCATTTCTGTACATGACGCCTCTGATGAAAGTATTGATATCACTATAAATGAGCAAGAAAATATACAAGATATAGATTGGTGTAAAGATGAACCAAGTATATGTTTAAAAGATTTTGCTATATAGATTTTTAACAAAAAAATCTGTTATTCACTATGTTGGAAGAGTTGAAGGCAAATATGAAGAAGATTTGAGCTTTAAAATATTATTTATGAGGAGAAATGAAAAAGGAAATTTCATCCTCCCACAAGAAAATGACTAATCCATCATTGATGAACAAGACATAATTGCAAAGCTACATCCACCAAAAATAATTGGCGGCACTAGTCGAGCACAAGCCTATTTTTCATTTGATTTGGATTTTACAAAGTATAATATAAGATAAAATAAATGTTGTGGTTTACAATAAACCTTAGGAATGTGAATGTCACACTGTCTTTATCCTTTTTTCACCACATTTTTGAAAATTAAATATGAATTTTCATTTTAAAAACATGCCCCCATCCCTCCCTCACATGAGGGAGGGATGGGACATTTTTCTTGTTAATTTATTCAGCTTATTAACCTAAAATTTTAATTATCATAAAATTAATATATTTTAAATATGTAAAAATGTTTCAAGATGTTATTCTGAAAATTTCCGTTTTGTACTAGCGAAACATAATTTATAAAAAATATTTTTGTTAAAATTCTCCCTAATCTTCCCTATACATTAATGGGGAAATTTAAATTCCAACCCCACTTAACATTTCTTTCATTCCATAAAAAACAAATCTAATGCCGATTTTGCTAAAACAATTTAGTAAATTGAAAATGGTTTCTAAATGTTGAGGGGGGGGGGGGGAGATTAATTATTTGAGTATATTGTAGCTTTTAAAAAATAATGATATTTCGGGTAATAAAATTGGGTGTTTACTACCTTAACACTGTCTACATAAAATTTATCTCAAACACATTCTAATTAATAATCTTTCTAGATTATGATCTTTTATTTATTTTTTAATTTGATAAAAGATAATGAAGCATTAATTTTATAAAAGCAAAACTGTAATGCTAAATATTCCTATAATGCAAAGCGGTTCTCCATAATTCCGATTTATTTTATTTGCCTACTATTTCATTAATGGAATGATAAAAATAGCTCATTTTTAAACAGATTTGCAGAAATGACGTGTATCAAGTATCAGTTTTAAACCCACTGTCAGCAGAAAAAGTTGTTAAAAGTTGCACCATCCATTACAAAGAGAAAGCAGTGTTTACATTTTGTCTTGCATCTTCATAAAAGACAGTAACATTTCATTGAGAGAAAAATGTCCCACCGACTGACATTAAATTTTAAAAGTTAAACATTTTAAACGTTAAAGGAAGTATTTGTCTCCTAAATTCGCTTCCGCCCCCTTTTATATAAACTTAAGTACGTGAAATCTAGCGCTTCAGTTTGCAGAACGTTTATGTGTTCTAAACAGAAGTGTCGACCCTATCTTATTCTGAGGTAGATTGGTACAAATGAACAGGTCCCAACTCTCTTATAGGTCCCGCCTCATGGTTCCACTTAAAAAATAAAATAGCAAAAAGTATATCTCGAGGTTTTTTTTTTCTTTTTGCTACTAAAATATTTAAGTTAAAATAGCGGACAAGAAGCAAAATGAAAAAGTCCGAACTTGAGTCATAAGTTGTGCATGTTAATATTACAGAGCATTAAGAAAAACCAATTAAAATACAATATTTCATCTACTAATAATAATCAGCAGCGGTACAACTGTGCAGTGGCTGAGCTACAGAAATCTCAGGTAGTGCCCCAGCTTCAGAGGGCCCCGCGGCCCGTAAAAACGTGGATATTACGATTTATCATTCGATAAAAATAGTTATTAATTTCAAATCAATTAAGATTATTTTTGCTTCACAAAACCACATAAAAATTCCTTAAAACTGCTAATAACCATTTATTTAAGCAGATCGAACTTAGTTTATATTTACAATAAAATTTGTGAGTCATTTTAAACTTATTTATATTAAAAAATATACACACACTAGAAAAAAAAAGTGTTGATTTTACAGTATAATACTGACACCCCAGCTACCATGTATTACTGCTTATTTTACTGTTTATCACTGTTAATTTTACGGTATAATACTAGCAGCTTGGATGCCAGTATTATACTGTAAAATCAACACTTTTTTTTTGCAATGCAGTTATGGGTTTTTTTGACTGCTGATGCTATTTTTACTTACCCATCATGCGTAGTATAGGGTAAGTCTTGTAATCGTTTTGAAAATCGAAAAAATTTTTTGACGGATTTACACGTTTCAGACACTGGGGATTCCGAAAAACATATTTTTAGAAAAAAAATTTTGCCGTCCGTCTGTGTGTCTGTGTGTCTGGATGTCTGTGTGTCTGTAAACGCTCTATCTCCCGAAAAAATTGAGATAGAGACTTGCAATTTGGTATGTACTTAGTATGTAATAATGGGAAGAAGCCTATTTCATTTCAACAACCTCGATTAACCGGAACAATTTTTTTCGGACTCTCGAAATATTCGTTCTGATAAAAGGTATATAAAAATTTTCGAAATTGTTTATTTTAAGAAATGAACATAAAAGACAATAAAAAAACAAATTTTGCATAAAGCATGAAGTCGATCGGATAATTAGTTGCCGAGATATTTGGAATCCTATTTTCCACACTCTTCGATTTTTCATGACCCTGTATTTCATCCAAATTTCACTTCAAAGATATATTTTAATTGGAAATTTGACGCTTAATCAGATGCAATAAACCGCTAGTTAATAGGATTATTATTTTTGGAGTTATAAGGAAAAACCTCTTTCAAGCAATTCAGTAATCGAGTCTTTAAAGTTTATGACGTCATCAATCCACGATTTTATTTGAATTGCAATGCATTTTATAAGTAGTTTACACATTTTTATTTCAATATTTTACATTATGCATATCCATGATGGGTAAGTATTACGGTGGCCCCCAACGACTAGTTTTCTCTATTTTTAATATAATGACGTTTTAATTTTAACTAAATAAAAATATACACACACTTGAAAAAAAAAAGTGTTGATTTTACAGTATAATACTGGCACACCAGCTACCATGTATTACTGCTTATTTTACTGTTTATTACTGCTAATTTTACGGTATAATACTGGCATCTGGGATGCCAGTATTATACTGTAAAATCAACACTTTTTTTTGCAATGCAGTTATGAGTTTTTTGACTGCTGATGCTATTTTTTTATCTATTTTTAATATGACGACGTTTCAATTTTAACTAAATAAGTAATACTTATTTTTAAAGTAATTATTCAGCAAGTATATTTTCTAATACCATGCTGTAAAATATGCAATCGAATCACTACCTGCGGCCCTGGTTCTAGATAGAAGTTCGGGGATTATACTATTGAAATTAAAAAATAAATTTAATTTTCTTACCTTTCTTATCAGGGGATAAGATAGAATTTTGTTGAGGCATGACTCATAAGTACTCTAAACTATAAGTGAAAATAAAAAATATATAGTTTCTTTTTCAGAAATTGCGGAGAATGGGAGAATCACGTCGCTACTGCATGTATGCCACCACCGTTTAAATTGAAACTAAGAAGATAACTGACATTGAAAAAACGGGGGAAAAATACTTTTATAAATAGAACTCGCACACATTGGAGTAGCGGAGAAGTTGTGATGTTTTCAAAGTGGCAGGTTAAAGGCATTGTTGGAACTTTTTTTTTTTTTTTTTTTTTTTTTTTTTTTTTTAACTGCTAGCAGATGACGACGACGACGTGCACTTGGAGTCAAAGGGGTGAAAGAACACTTTGTGCTTTTCTAATGGAGTAAAACCTGTTAAAACGGAACCTCTACACTGCAAAAATGTTGATTTTACAGTATAATACTGCCACCCCAGCTGCCAGTATTACACAGTAAAATTAACAGTAATAAACAGTAAAATAAGCAGTAATACACTACCGCGCAGCGCGGTAGTGTATTACTGCTTATTTTACTGTTTATTACTGTTAACTTTACGGTATAATACTGGCATGCGCGGTAGTGTATTACTGCTTATTTTACTGTTAACTTTAAGGTATAATACTGACAGCTGGGGTGCCAGTATTATACTGTAAAATCAACATTTTTTTTTTTTTTTTTTTTTTTTTTTTCTAGTGTATAACGGATCTACTATCTACTTCCTTTCCCGTCCACAAGTCAAACATATTTTGAACTAGAAATTTTACTAATATAAATGTTTTTTTTTTTTTTTTTTTTTTTTTTTAAATAACTTCAAATAAATTTTCTGGTTCCAAATATGCTTATTTGACTTGAAAAAAATCCCGGAAGGTCAGCAACTTTGGTAAAATTTTATGTTTATTTATATCCATTCGTTTTTTCTAAATTTCCATTTTCCCAATCACGATTCTTACCAAATAAATAAATAAATAATGCGAGTGGGAATGCCTACGGCAGGCGCATTCAGTTCTTCAAAGTACACGCATGGCATAAAAGTTAGATAAGTACTAAGCTATGCAGATATATTTTAAAAAAATAGCAGGTGCTGCCGCATCTACAAATGATGCTTCCATTTAAACAAGAAAGAAAAATTAAGCGTCAAACATAGCTATGAAACACTTTCCAATACGTCCAGACTACTTTAAATAAAACTTAGCTGTTTAATATGGACACCTAAGTAAAGATTTTAGAAAACACGTAACACATTTTGAAAACTTAGATTTCACCAAGTATTGTCCATTGTTGGAGAAACACTCCAATTCTTTTGTGCAGTCCTGTATATGATCTTAAAATAGTAAAATTTAGTTTAGTAAGAAAATGCATAATAGGTTGAAAATTCATTTTCTGTAATTTCTACCAATAGACTGAAACATGCTTGAATTCTTTTGTACAACCTTGTATAGTACATACATAGATTTTTATGCACGCCACATATTAATCTAATATTTAATTCAGGCTAAATCTACTGAAATCACTGTTAAAACTGAATTGTAAAATACACTACTTAAATATGTAGCCAGCAAGGCAGAGTAAGAAGCGCAGTAAATTAGTAAAAATATATTTAATAGAAATACGATCAAGTAACATGAACTACCTACATATTACATGTCAAAATACAAACTATACTACAAAACAGAAACAGAATTTAAAGACACTTGCCAAACCGTAAAATTTAAATAAACTTTTATAAATGCAGGTTGAACGTGATCCAATAGTTCATTATGCAGTCACATAATCCACCATTTAATGTTAAAACTGAATTTACTTTTTCATTCCAAGCTTTGGCCGATTGTTTTAAACCATATAGAGCTTTAAGTTGTACACTTTATCTTCTTTACCTTCAATAATATATCCTTCTTTTTGTCGTATATATAATTCTTCATCTATATCAGCAAGCTGTTTTTACATCTAAATGCTTAATCTTCATGTTCTTGGCACTTGCCACTGTTAAGAGGATTCGAAAGGTTACATTGTTCGCGACAGAATAATATGTTTCTTTAAAATTTTCTTTGGGTATCTGAGTAAATCCTTTATCTACAAGTTGAGCTTTGTAGCGTGAAACATTTACGCTTTGATCTTGTTTTTCTTTTTCTTTTAAACTTATTTAGTATCAATTGCATTTCGGTTTTGAAGTAAATCTGCCAGTTCCCAAACATTTCTTTCTTCAATTGATTTAATTTCCTCACTTGCAGCTTTAATCCATTTATTTTGTTCATCTTCAGGTAAATTTTTTATTTCAGTCATTACATAGGTTCAACAGTTTTAACAGATTCCTTATAAGCTGTAATATATATTTTATGGTTCGTAGTCCTTTATCGAATCGTTCTGAACGTCTTATTATTACATCTTTCTTTTCTTCTAAATCTTCACCTCCATCTAAAGATTTTATTTCATGTTATCATTTAAGTTTAATTTTTTCTTCTTCTTCTTTTTTTTTTTTTTTTTTTGTTTTTTTATTACAGTCGCCTGATTCCTGAATATTAGTTAATATATCACTTTCTCCATTATTGAGAAAAATTACATTTCTTGAAAATCGTTTTAAAATTTTAGCTAATGTTACTCGAAAACAGCAAGCTAAAATGCTAAGAAAAGCATTCGTTGATACTGAATTTGAATAAGAAATTCGCCAAATTATTGAGCTATAGCCAAATTGGCATCATTTATGAAAACTTATTCTGGTCGCCAAATTTGGCGATATTTCGTCAAATGTCGCCAAGTTTGGCGAGAATTTGGTGCTAACGGATATAATGAATATATAGTTTTATGCGTATGATTGGGAAAATGATTACAACAATGAAAGAAAATAATTTGCGAGAAATTGCATTCACTAAAACTCATAAATTAATCGTTGTTTTTAGGTAGCTTTCAATACAAAAAAGTCCTTCCGGCCTGTACCGGGAGGAAAAGGTAGCTTTCCTATATCTTCGTTTTAAAATTTTAGCTAATATTACACGAAAACAGCAAGTTAAAATGCAATGAAAACGTTTACAAAAGATTCGTTAATACTGAATTTGAATAAGAAATTTACCAAATTATTGAGCAATAGCCAAATATGGCTTCATTTATGAAGACTTAATTTGGTCGCCAAATTTGGCAATATTTCGCCAATTGTCGCCAAGTTTGGCGAGAATTTGGCGCTACCGGATATGAATATATTGTTTTATGCGTATGATTGGGAAAATTATTACAATGAAAATTTTTGTAATGTGCTGTCTTGTTTCAAAATGTCAGCCACCCTAGAATTTCAAACTGCTCTATCTCAGCCATTTTTTAAGATAGAGGTAAATAAAAAAATGCTCTGGAATCCTCGTATCAAGGCCTAACACTTAATTAAAAAATAAATTTGAATTTTTAACTTTTTTGTATCTTTATTTTACTTTTAAGTTTTTAATTGGCCGCCATCTTGAAACAAAAGGGCGGACCAAGGTGGCCAACGAACTCAGTCGAGACATTGGTGAGCTTAATACACACAATTAGTTTCATCAAAATTGATTTATAAATACGAGCGTTATCGTATGACATAGGTCAGATATATATATATATATATATATATATATATATATATATATATATGGATATATCTATATATATAAATCAACATTTGAATGGATGAATGGAGGGTGGTTTTGGGGTCTGGGGGTCATGATCGGTGAAAATATATCGAAATTTTCCGGAACTGCTTTCCTCCGAACGTCTGCAATAGGTAGCTTTATACTTTTTTGTATTGAAAGCTACCTAAAAGTATAAAGCTACGTATTGCAGCCGTTCGGAGGAAAGAAGAGCAGTTCCGGAAAATTTCAATATATTTTCACCGATCATGACCCCCAGACCCCAAAACCACCCTCCGTTCAAATGTTGATTTATATATATAGATATATCCATATATATCTGACCTATGTCATACGATAACGCTCGTATTTATAAATCAATTTTGATGAAACTAATTGTGTGTATTAAGCTAACCAATGTCTCGACCGAGTTCGTTGGCCAGCTTGGTCCACCATTTTGTTTCAAGATGGCGGCCATTTAAAAATTTAAAACTAAAATAAATATACAAAAAAGTTAAAAATTCAAATTTATTTTTTGCTTAAGTGTTAGGCCTTGAAACAAGGATTCCGGAGCATTTTTTGGTTTACCTCTATCTTAAAAAATGGCTGAGATAGAGCAGTTTGAAATTCTAGGGTGGCTGACATTTTGAAACGAAACAGCACATTAACGCGATTACTCGCAAATTATTTTCTTTCATTGTTGTAATAATTTTCCCAATCATACGTATAAAACTATATATTCATATCCGTTAGCGCCAAAATTGGAGCCATTGACGGCAAAATTGGCGAAATATCGCCAAATTTGGCGACCAAAATAAGTCTTCATAAATGAAGCCAATTTGGCTATTGCTCAATAATTTGGCGAATTTCTTATTCAAATTCAGTATTAACGAATCTTTTGTAAACGTTTCTCTGCATTTTAACTTGCTGTTTTCGTGTAACATTACCTAAAATTTTAAAACGAAGATATAGGAAAGCTACCTTTTCCTCACGGTACAGGCCGGAAGAACTTTTCTGTCTTGTTTCAAAATGTCAGACACCCTAGAATTTCAAACTGCTCTATCTCAGCCATTTTTTAAGATAGAGATAAAACAAAAAATGCTCTGGAATCCTTGTATCAAGGCCTAACACTTAATTAAAAAGTAAATTTAAATTTTTAATTTTTTTGTAAATTTATTTTAGTTTTAAAACTTTCAGTGGCCGCCATCTTGTTTCAAGATGGCGGACAAAGCTGGCCAACGAACTCGGTCGAGGTATTGATGAGCTTAATACACACAATTAGTTTAATCCAAATTGATTTATAAAAAGTCCTTCCGGCCTGTACCGGGAGGAAAAGGTAGCTTTCCTATATCTTCGTTTTAAAATTTTAGCTCATGTTACACGAAAACAGCAAGTTAAAATGCAAAGAAACGTTTACAAAAGATTCGTTAATACTGAATTTGAATAAGAAATTCGCCAAATTATTGGGCAATAGCCAAATTGGCTTCATTTATGAAGACTTATTTTTTCGCCAAATTTGGCGATATTTCGTCAAATGTCGCCAAGTTTGGCGAGAATTTGGTGCTAACGGATATGAATTTATAGTTTTATGCGTATGATTGAGGAAATTATTACAACAATGAAAGAAAATAATTTGCGAGTAATCGCGTTAATGTGTTGTTTTGTTTCAAAATGTCAGCCACCCTAGAATTTCAAACTGCTCTATCTCAGCCATTTTTAGCACTTTCCAACCTAGTTGAAAAGTGCTTATGACTTCGGTTTGTCTGGCCGTCTGCCGTCTGTCCGTGCTCTAACTCCCGTAAATATGCTCGGATTGCTCTGCAATTTTTATATGTTATTGTCGTTATCTATAGCATGTTCCCTATTTCAACGGAAGTGTGTAGCACTTATAGTTTTACTACAGGGACACTCAAAAGAATTCCGTTACATTGCGGTCTATGGGGAAAAATCATTTGCGGTTTATTTAAATAATGTTTCACTATTTTAAACGCATTGAAATTTATATATATCACTAAGGTGCATTAGAAGAAGCTTAATATGGAATAGGGTGTGCATAGCACTTATAGTTACTTTACAGGGACAGTCAAAAGAATTCCGTTACATGACGTCTATGGAGAAAAATCGTCTGCGGTTTATTTAAATAATGTTTCACTATTTTAAACGCATTGAAATTTATATATATACTAGGGGGCCTACCCCCTGCGAGCTACGCTCGCCAACCCCCGCTCAGACTTCGAAGCCTCTAAAAACTTGACAGCGTGCTTTGTTTCAAAAATATTGGTAAATCTGTAACTGGGTTGCCATGCTTTTAACGTTTTAATGGGGCATTTTTTTATTACCATGTCCTCATACACAGCTGTTGCGACAACTGACGACTGTTTTCGGGATTGATAAGTAAAATCAATTACAACTTGAAAACCAGCTTGTATAAAATGGTTAGGTTTAAATTGTGGCTACCTCTCGGACTTTTATAACAACGATCTGTATTCTATTCTTTCTTTGCGTAAGTTCCTAAAAGTCCTACAGTACAAAGAAGTACATATTTTAGGATGAGAAAAATTCCATCTGCTTGTGAATAACATTAAGAACCACGGTATTGAAAAGTACTGTTATAGACATTTTCAGTAACAGGTTTTAATTTTCTCTCTATTTTAGTGCGCCATCATGCATATTTTCATGTTATTTTAAATATGTAAATTATTTATTTTAATTAATATGTATATACGAATTTCTAATAATTATTTATCATACAAAATTAATTAAACATTTTGTGCATGCATGCCTGCATTTATTCGGCATCAATTGATGACATATTTAAACAAATTTGCTATCCGCGATAATTTTACACCTGTGTTGTGTCACTTGAATATTGTCCATAAGAAAATCGGGTACTTTTCCAGTATAGGATCCTTTGCTTTTAAGTTTGGCGTAATTCGACCTTCGAAAAGGGATAGATTCGTTAATATACATATAGATTTGTTGCCAAAAGTTATGAAAACAAACCCAATGAGCTTTTGGTGCTTTTCTATTATTGCTTGACGCTTTTTTTAAAAATGCTTGGCGCAATTCGGGCATCAGAAAGTGAGATTTGGTGCCAAATGACATTAACAGCCATGGAAACAAATTCGACGATTATTTTGTTTATATGCGTATTTTAATTATTCGTATATTATTATTGTTTTTTCTATACAAATTACTTCTGATTATATATAAAATAGGATAAATGACATTTTACGCTAAACAAATTGTATAAATATTTTTTTGCTCCTTTCTTTTGCGTTTACATAAATGACGTCATTTGGACGAATTTATTCAAAACATTTTCAGTTTATAAATTAAATTAAATGCTGACAGACGATTGAATCCTGACAACGATAGAAATGTGATTTTTTTTTTTTTCAAATTTTCCTGAAAAACATAATTTAATCACAATCTTGTCTTCATTATCGATTGAAATAAAAGATAAATTCAATTTCAATTTGAAAATGACGAATAAAAAGAAATCAATAATCCCTATCGGGATCCTTTTCAATTTTTTTCCCTTTTTTGTCACAAAAAAACTGAGTAATTAGTTGCCATCATTACAGAAATGTCATTAAAATTAGAAAAAAATTAATATCTCGAAAACTAATTCCAATTTCAAAATTCTATTACCAGTTTTGACATCCGCGGATTTTTATGGACAATTGGTATTAATTTCACCATCAAGAGTTTAATATTTTATTAAAAATAGCCTTGAAACATAATCAGTCGTTTAATCAGTCATTTCATAAAATCGTTTCATAAATTCGTTTCATAAAATCGTTTCACAAATTCGTTTCATTAGGATTTTATATATATAGGGTAGATATATATCTAAGGTGCATTACAAGAGGCTTACTACAGAATAGTGTGTGTATAGCAGTCATCGTTCATTTACAGGGACACACAAAAGAATTCTCTACTGTCTGTTAACACTAATTCCTGGAAGTGCGTTTTAAGTTACTAAACGCGATTTTAATTTTAACTCGCTTTTTATCTATTACGTGGTGTGTATAAATTCTGTAGATCCTATACAGGGCAGCACAAAAGTTCGCGAACACATTTCCGTTTATTGACAGAAACTCCAGAAAGATAATTTTAAACTGTGCTACGCGTTTCCTAACTAAACTAAAATTTAGCATCCTAGCATATACAAATCTATAGATCATATACAGGGCTGAATAAAAGTATTCGGATATTTTTCCGAATATTGTATCTGTTGGAAATTCCTGAAATTATGTTTTTAAATATGTTATGCGTTTTCCAAGGTGTTTACTTAGATGTTATCTTTTAGCTTATTAAACGGTATGTTTTGTAAAATTATTTTGGAAGCGTTGGAAAGTGCTACATAATCTATGCTTGACGCCTGATTTTTCGTTCTTGTTTAAGATAGAGGTAAACCAAAAAATGCTCTGGAATCCTCGTATCAAGTTCTAACACTTAATTAAAAAATAAATTTGAATTTTTAACTTTTTTGTATATTTATTTTAGTTTTAAATTTTTAAGTGGCCGCCATCTTGAAACAAAATGGCGGACCAAGCTGGCCAACGAACTCGGTCGAGGCATTGGTGAGCTTAATACACACAATTAGTTTAATCAAAATTGATTTATAAATACGAGCGTTATCGTATGACATAGGTCAGATATATATATATATATATATATACATGGATATATCTATATATATAAATCAACATTTGAACGGAGGGTGGTTTTGGGGTCTGGGGTCATGATCGGTGAAAATATATCGAAATTTTCCGGAATTGCTTTCCTCCGAACGGCTGCAATAGGTAGCTTTATACTTTTTTGTATTGAAAGCTACCTAAAAGTGTTTTCTCGCAAGCATTTGTGGACAAACGATTTTGCAGGTAGCACGATATTGCAGCTCCTCAAAACTTTTTTCCAATTTTTGAATCTCCCAGCATATATTTTGTCATTTCAATCAAATAATGATCCTTTTCTTTCTGCAACTCCGTTCTGTTGAGAAGAATATGGTACTGAAAACTGATGTTAACTACAATCACACTTCCAGAAAATATTATCTATAGGTGGCCATGTATCCAGTATTTTGCGTGGCCTTGTATATAATTTTATTTATATTCTACAAACATCTCTTAGTATCTATACTAATAAAACAAAGTTTCGCTCTGTGTGTCTCTCGGCGATGGCTAGCGAAATCCACAGCTTGCACAAGGTCTAAAAATTTGGATTTAGATAGTCCAAAGCATGTCCTGATGTACCTGAGGCTCAGATTTTTAATATTTTAATAATTAGCCGAGATATAAATTTAAAAAAAAATCTCATCGAATATGGGATCCTTTTATCTGAAAAAATGGCGAAAGGAAACCGCACTTGCTTTGATTTGAAATCGTAGACGATGGAATTGTCTAACCTTTACTAAACTGCGAATATTAAAAAAACTATTGCAGGTATCAATTCGAAACTCACAGTATTTACGTTTTTTTTTTTCCCGATTACGAAAATGCAAATTTTGTGAAAATCAGGCGGCAACTGATTAATTTTAGCAAAAAACTGACCCGCCGTGAATCGAATTGACCCAAACGAAAGAGGGGGGGGGGGGTCCTATTGAATTTACTTCCGTTTTGGGGCCCGTCTTATACCATTTACTTTCAAAATGAAAAAAAAAAAAGATTTTAAAGTCAGACCAGGAAAAGGCGTCGTTTTGTTTCGACCGCGCCATTTTGTTTGCTTCTAAAGTTAATGATATTTGCTAATTTTCAAGGTCGTTGGTTTAATTTTGAGGGGGAAAGGGGTGGTTAGGTCGTAATTTAAATATCGCGTTAATACTAACAAATTTTACAGAGAGTGTTTAGCACGCTTGCTATACGGTGCCGCAGGCAGCAGGGACACGGATCAGGGGTTCGTTTAGAACAGAATGCGCCCCTGGCGGTGGGAGGTGGAGCTAAAGGATTTTGCAGCACGCCTGCTATACGGTGCTGGAGGCAGCGGAGACACGTGCCGGAGATTCGTTTGGAAAGAGATTTGTTTAGAATAGAGTGCGCCGCCTGGCGGTGGAATAAAAAAATTTACAGCGCGTGCGTAGAACGCTTGCTATACGGTGCCGCATGCAGCGGAGACACGTGTCGGACGTTTGTTTAGAACAGAATGCGGCCGCTGGCAGTGGAAGGTGGAACTAAAAAATTTTTCGCCGCGTGTACACCATGTACCGATATACACTGTCGTAGGCAGCGAGAACCGGAACCAGAGATTCGTTTTTTCAAGTTTCGTATGAATTCGAGGTGCCTATATAATTAGGCGGATCCAAGCCAGCTAGTACTAAATATAGTTCAGCTTGAAAATGCAAAATTGAATTAAAAACCATCTTTTAGCAATTCACGCTCATACTCAGTAATGCTTACGAATTCTTTTGTATAGCCCTGTATATATGATCTACAACATTTGTATGCAAAAATGTAGTGAAATTTAAAAATGCAGACTATAACTGAAAACGCCGTTCCAGCAATTTCCGAAATCTTTTGTGTGTCCCCTTAAATGAACAATAAATACTACAACATAACTAAAAGCGTAATTAAAATACGCGGCAAGTCATGTGACTAATGAAGACAACTTCTTTTTTCATATGCCAAGCGGCCATTTTTATTCAAAATTATTTTTTCGAATAAAATTGTATAAAAGTTACATTTTTAAAAAGATCGTTCAAAAAAATTATTTGCTTGAGAGATGAGTTACATTAAAAAATGTATAGATTCTCAGATAAACTTCAGTGGAAATTAGGTTAACAGCCGAATATCTCAATCCATTAAAGTGAATAAGCACAAGAGATCCGTTCATTGTGAGTCACAGAAATATTAAACCATGGAGGTAATCATTCACAAAGCAAGATTTCCATGGTGAATTTTGCAGCGCTGTCAGGTGTCGAAAAAAAATTCTCATCTGTAAACGTGGCATATGTAATAAGAAAAAAAAGCAAGCTCATTTCGCCCATTACAGACGATATAATTCATTTCACTAAAGTAATAAGGATGACTTTTTTACATTGTAAAACTAGCTACAGTACGAACGCACCTCATTTGTCACGTTTAACGTACAATTTCGAACTTGTTTATTTATCAGATCTTTACAAAACTTCGTTAGAATATACTTCGGATGTCTAAATTCATTTTAAACAAAAAATTGGAAAATTTTCGTCATTTTTCCCAAAATGAAGGGTACCAAGTTCCCATAAAGGGAAATTTTCCATTAAAATGCAAATCCTTTTTGACATTAAATGTTAAACAATATTAAAGTTTATTGATGACTTTTCTGTCACTTTCTTCAGTAAAAAGTTCAAAATTGTACACCTTTACATTCCTTAGAGACAGGCTCGCTCAGCTGAGTCTGGATGAATGCCACGAAAAAAGCGCGAACACTTGGGAAAAGCTTAATGTTATGTAAGTTCTTGTCGTCAATAAATAAAACCTTGAGGTAATCGTTCTAATTGCAGATTTCCCCTTACATCACGATTTCGTAGTATTATTTTATAATGATTTGCAGATTTCCCCTTACACAGAAAAAAATAAAACCCAATTTGGGTCGAAAAATTCTTAGGTATATTGCCCAAATTGGATCATAATTTTAATAGAAAAAAACTTGATAAATACATTATTTTTAGCATTTTCTTTCTCTGTTTTTTAATAACTAACTAGATAAGAGGATCAAAGTTTCATTCTACGAACATGTTTTAATGAAGAATTATCGAGCATGAAGTTTTATTTTATGTTAATTAAATTTCAAGGTAATCAACCTTTCTACTTCTAAGATTGATTACTGTCTATATTTCGCTGAAGTTACTAGGTGCAACATAGACATAGGGTCGGATTTACTCATTTGCATTCATAGGCCCGTGCCCAGGCCAGCAAATGAAATTTGACAGTTTTGTTTAATTTTAAAAAGCTGGCCAAATTTTAATTACATTTTTATAGAGTAGCACTTATTGTTGCAAAGACAGGAAGAAGTTATTATGTTGGAGGATTTTTCTATTTTGAGTGGAGATTATTATTAAGCAATAATCGCCACGTGGTTACAAAAATGAAACTGATTATACCAAACAATGGAAAATTTATAATGTTGCTTAGAATTTTTTGCAGAATTTTACATAAAACAACAAAAAGTGGGTAAGTGTGATCGAAGATCGCTCAAAGGGTTTCGTTTAATATTCCTTTCAAAACACTTTATCATTTCTTTAATAAATCCAAATTAATTTTATTTAGAAACCAAAAAAAAAAGACGTTTTTTATAAAGTAAAAATTTACCGGTCTATTTTTCTCGTTTTTTTTTCGAATATCTAAACCAGCCCAATAGCGGGCGAAGCCCGCTACTATATTCTGTCATAATAATATCTGTCATGTGGATATTTAAAAAAATAATTTCAAAATTAAACATGTTGTACACCTTCAAAATGTTAAAATATGCGAATATTTCAATAATCGGGTTTTTATCATGATTCAATACGTTCCTCAAACTCATATATTTACTATCCTCTATAACTCATATTGATACTCGCTTTGTATTATTCTGAAACATTTTAAAAATCCTTTAAACTTCCGATATGGCGTCAGATTTTCTTTTTAATTCTCTAATGAAGTGATATTAATCTGTTTTGTGTACATACACATATACTCCTTGTATTATAATTTTTCCGTTTTATTACCACTATGACGTCAATCAATTTTATTTCATAATAATCTCTTTTTAAATTGGTGAAACTTTTTATTTCATTTTCATTTTTCACGTGGAAATCATCTGATAGAAAATTAATTATTGTAGAAAGAATTTCATCGTGGATTTTTAATTTTTGGCATCTGCTATAACGAAAACTGTTTAAATTTAATAGGAAAAATTTAATAGTTCCTCACTGTTAGAATTTTGGTTTTTTATCTCTATTTATTAAAATAATACAAATTTTTCAAAATTTAATATTTTGAGCTCTTCATAGCTGATATTCAGATTTATACACAAAGTTTCAACTCTGTAAGTTACATAGTTTTTGAGAATGGCTCTGTGACGGACAGACAACGGAGCGGGAGTAATAGGGTTTCGCGAGATGAACGAAACCCTAAACAAGTGGGTAAGTGCGATAGAAGATCGCTCAAAAGGGTTTCGTTTAATATTCCTTTCAAAACACTTTATCCTTTCTTTAATAAATCCATATAAATTTCATTTAGAAACCAAAAAAAAAAAAAAAAAATAGTCATGTTTTTTATAAAGTAAAAATTTGCCGGTCTATTTTTCTCGTTTTTTCGAATATCTAAACCAGCCCGCTATTATATTCTGTCATAATAATATCTATCATGTGGCCTAAATGCGATGTTAAAAAAATAATAATTTCAAAATTAAACATGTTGTACACCTTCAAAATGTTAAAATATGCGAATATTTCCGTAATCGGGTTTTTATCATGATTCAATACGTTCCTCAAACTCATATATTTACTACATTAAAGACGTGAGTATAGAACATCACAAATTTACTGAATGGTGTATACAAAGGTTTTGTATACACCATTCAGTAAATTTGTGATGTTTTATACTCACGTCTTTAATGTAGTAATTTTTCATGATGTAATCGTCCAGCATTTATATCATATATTTACTATTCTCTATTACTCATATTGATACTCGCTTTGTATTACTCTCAAACATTTGAAAAATTCGTTAAACTTCCAATAGGACGTCAGATTTTCTTTTTAATTCTCTAATGACGTGATATTAATCTGCTTTGTGTACATACACATACTCATACTCCTTGTATTATTGAGAAATCTTTCCTTTTTATTACCTCTATGACGTCAATCAATTTTATTTCATATTAATCTTTTTTTCAATTGGTGAAACTTTTTATTTCATTTTCATTTCACCGGGAAATCGTCTGATAGAAAATTAAATAGAAAAAATTTCATCTTGGATTTTTAATTTTTGGCATCTGCTATAACGAAAAATGTTTAAATTTAATAGGAAAAGGCTGTTAGAATTTTGGTTTTTTATCTTTATTTATTTACGAATTTTTCAAATTTTAATATTTTGATCTCTTTATAGCTGGTAGTCTGATTTACACACAAAGTTTCAACTCTGTAAGTTACGTAGTTTTTGAGAATGGCTCTGTGACAGACAGACAACGGAGCGGGAGTAATAGGGTTTCGTGAGATGAACGAAACCCTAAAAAAGATCGGCACAGGAACCCAAAATATGGTAAGATAAGTTACATGTCTACACAAAATAACATTTAAAAATATTTCAAATTTGGAGGCACGGTAGTGCTTCCGTCAAGTCGAGAAAGCACAGCCGTAAACATCCTTTTCTGGAAGCAGCTTAAGGCACTTTTGACCCCCCCCCCCTCCCATATCTTTTCGCTGGAGTTTCCCAAAAACCTTAAACTTCGTTTATCTAGAGAACGTGGCACATAGGGTCAAAAATTAAAATTTCATGTTTCTGTCTTTTCTAGTTCAGACGATATATGAACTCAAAGTTCCGATTTTTTGTCACTCATTCTCACTTACTCACTCACACGTCACACGTCATCAAAAAGATAAGGTAGTACATCCCATAGCCCTAGAAATTTGAAATAAAGGTAGTGTTTAGGATACAAAGAAAGGAAAAATTTAAAAATCCGGAAAATTCGAAAAATGTTTTTCTAAAATTCTAGCAAAATTGAAATTTGAAAATAACTTGATCTCCTAGACTTAGAAACTTAAAATTTGGTGCGAGGGTAGTGTTTAGAATTCAGAAAAAGATAACATCAAAAACACAAAAAGATCGAAAATAAAATTAAAAAATCGAAAAAAGTTTCGATTTTTTGTCACTCACTCACCCGTTATCAAAAAGATAAGGTACATTCCGTAGCCCTAGAAATTTGAAATTTGGAGAAAGGTAGTTTTTAGGATACAAAGAAAGAAAAAATTAAAAAATTCGGAAAATTCGAAAAATAAAAAAAATTAAAAAAATTCCGATAAAATTGAAAATAATTCGATTTCGTAGTCTTAGAAACTTAAATTTTGATGTGCAGGTAGTGTTTAGGATTCAGAAAAAAGCAATAATTAAAAACACAATAAAATTCGAAAAAAAAAAATTAAAAAAAATCGTAATTGACAAGTCAAAGAATGTTCTTTAACTAAAGATCCAGAGACTAGGAGGGATTTATGAATGAAAATTTCAGAGTTAATAAGAGAGATAAACTTGGCTTTACACGATCTCAGAACTTTTTACGGCAAAAGGGTCACGAGACTTGGAAGAATTTTTTACATGTAACGTTTTATCGGCCAAGGAGAGGGCCAGTGTCTGAAATTCATCCCCTCCCCCCCCTTTCTTAATTGACACAATTAACTATTTTCTGTATTTTAGAATGCAGATATTTATATATAAATACTACATTTTTAGATATATATATAATTTGTTTTTAAATCTTATCGTACCCTAAAAGTACGAAATATTGAGTATAATATATAAGGTCAAAATAGATTTAAAATAGCAGCTTCATAAAAATTGCATATCAAATTTGGAGGCCTCTCCAAAATCAGGGGCACCTTGTTTTAATCAGACCCTGTTCATCACCGAAGCTCTAATTTAAAAAAACCTTTTTTTTTTTATCAGTTCATAAAATTAAAAATCAAACGCATAAAATAAATACTTACTAGTAAAACTCGCTTAAAATAATTCAAAGTAATGCATATCTTAGCTCAAAGCAGTATCTGAAACGTTAATCTTGGAGCACGAAGTTCTGTTCTCCATGCACATCGTGGAAGTAACGACCTCTTGAGTTGAGACTAATTACTAAAGCATGTGTGTGGAGCGAAAATTGTTTCAAAGCCGGATGATATTAATTAAGGCGCGGTCGTATAATCGAGCCAATTACAGAATGTAACAAGAGCATTTACAAGCTCATATCTGTAAGTAAATGCAATTTAAACCTTGCAATATGCAGTGGAATGTCGACAATAATAAATTTTAGTATACAGGATGTCCACTAATGTCCTGTCCATCAACATTAACTTTAGATTAGCGACAGTTATAGACATGAACGTGGTATCTAGGTATATAAGGAAAGGGCATGTTTATAAACAAACACTTTCGTCAACCAATTTACCACTACATTTATGTCGTAGTGATCATTGCAGGAATTGTTATGGCGACAGAGCCGGTCCTACCATAGACCAATCAAATTGGCCCATCTAATGTGTACAGTAGGAGTCGTAAAGAACGGACAGGTTTTTCTTGCTATCCAACAGTAATTTAACCAATAGTGAGGTCAGCTGCCTTTCCTTATAGTAAAGTTGCTATAAGGAAAGGGCATGTTTACAAACAAACAGTTCCATCAACCAATCTACCACTCCATTTTTGTCGTAGCTATCATTGCAGGAATCATCATGGCGAAGTAGGCCAATCATGTTGTAGACCATTGAAATCTCCCCCATCTCATGTGTATAGTAGGAGTCGTAAGGAACGAACAGGTTTTTCTTATAGTCTAAGAGCTAGCAACGTTTTCGTCACATGATTTTAGCATGGCTCATTTTTCTATATATTCTCCGTCTTTATTGTGTAGTACGAATGCGGCCGGTCTGGCTGGTGAAAGTGGTTGCGTTTACCTGTGGGGGGAGGGGCAATGCAGGTAAAAAAGTGACAAAATTACGTCATTTTAGCATGGATTTTGTTTATAAAACTTGAATCTGCTAACTATTTGTGATATTAAGTTATTAGTCTGGCACCGTTTTAACGTTGCCAACACCGTGCCAGACCCTCATTTATAGGCAAAATGAGGTGTCAAATTCACGTCATTTTAGCATAGCTGAAATTTTAGTATGTTATACTTTGGCTATCAGATAAGCCATAATTAATTTGCCAGACCGAAATTCGGTTGCTAAATTACTGCCAGACGCCGATTTAAATCTGGCAGAGAAAGCACCTATTATGAGAGTTTGCAGCTTTTGTAGTGCTTTGTCTACTTTCAATACACAATAAAGCCGTAATTGTTGCCAAAGCAACGATCTTTGCTTTATATAAAAGTATTCTCTCTCTATCTCTCTTTCTCTCTCTCTCTCTCTCTCTATATATATATATATATATATATATATATATATGAATAGCCGCCCGTCCCGACTTCGCGTGGGTGCACAATGTGTCGACTACAATGCAGGGTAGGTGGTAGGTAATTAAACATTATTCTAAATAATATTCTAAAATAATTCTAAATAGGATAGAAGTGGAGGTGAGAAAAAACTGCAGTACTTACAAATTTTAAACTTTAAATAAAAGCTTGTAAAAATGTGATAAGTAATGTTTTTCTATTTATGTACATAATGACAATAATAAATTAATTTTAATATAGCAGAACCACCAGGCTTCACCCGAGTTAACCTTGGCCTACCAGGTAACATAAGTAAAAATTCAATATTCTAAAAATACGCCGATCACAATAACGCATCCCCGTCCATAAACCGTCAAAATGACATTCAGAAAAAACATATGTTATTTTGACGCCATCATGCTAAATCCCTCAGCTTTATAATTGATTAAATGAATTTCTTTTAAAAAATGTCTTACGCAAAATATCTAATAAAAAATCAGCAGTAGTTGTCTTATTCGTCTAATCTTCCATAATCGAGTTCATATGCTTTGTTTAACCCCTTTAGTGGGTGAATTTCTAAAATTGCTTTAAACACGTGTTTAACTATTATTCTTTAGTAGAATTATTATCCTAAATTTCATGCTCCTATCTGAAACTGCTGCTGAGATATGGTGAAATGACCTAAAACGTTCGAACCTGCATTTAACCCCCTTAGTGAATTAACATTTTTTAATATTCTCTCTTAACTTTTAAATAGTTTAGTAAATATTTTCTCTTAATTATCTGAATAAACTTATATAACCTTATTTGACAGTCTGGCTGGCAGAAGATGTTGTGTTTACTTGTGAGAGTAAGGGCAATGCAGGTGAAAAAAATACAAAATTAAATTTTGATAACATGAGTTTTGTTTATAACATTTGTTTCTGCAAACTATTTGTGATATTAAGCCATTAATGCCAGACGGTTTCAACGTTTTTAAGACCGTGCCAGACTCTGATTTATAGGTAAAAATATATCATCTACACGTCAAACACGTCATCTACACACAGTTCAAATTTAAATATGTTATTCTTTGGGTACCAGACAAACCATAATTAATTAGCCAGACACCAATTCCGTTGCTAAATTAATGCTAACATCTAGAAAGAAGTAAGCAAGCAATAAAATTAAGTATGAAAATACATCGTAGTTGTTAATAATAAATAATTGAAAATAATATAATAATAGGCATAAATTAGCAATAACAGGTCAGCGAACTGTAGCGAACAGGTAAACGAAAGAAAAAGTGAATACATTCCATTTTGGGTTTTCAAAAAATATATTATAATGAAAAGTAAGTGCTATACATAAGTGCTATATATAATAATGAAAAATAAGTGCTATATATAACTAGGACTTCCCTCAAAGGGATTAGTCTGAGTGATATTGCTGAGAACATAGGGTTAACAATTACAATATAAAGAAAAAGAGCAAATTAAATGATAGAATTACAAAATATCATATATAAATTCATATACATTGTTAAAAAAATAGAAAAGAAGTACCGTTCATCAGATGTGTTGTCATAATGCTTTTTAACATGTGGCAAAGAATCTCATTTTCTTCTGTAAAATAACTTTTACATTAAATCTCCATATCGGCAAAATTGAAAAATTATATATATTTCAAAGTTAAGCTTAACAGATACTTCTTGATAATTCTCTAGGAAGCTCTGCCCCCTGCGCCTTTACTGCGTCAATCCGCAGACTTTTCTTATGCCTGTCTGTCTGTCTCTCCACAATCTGTCTGTTTCTCTATCCGTTCTTCTGCACGCCTCTCTAACCGATTGTCTATCCCTCTACACGTCTCGCTACCTGTCTCTATATTTCTCTACCGGTCTCGCTACCCGCCAATCTATTTCTATAACCGTGTGTACATCAGTCTAACTATTTGTATGTCCAGCCGTCTATCTATCCACTATCTATCCAACCATTTGTCTATCTGTCTCACAACTTGTCTATCTGTCTCTCTACCCGTCTGGCTATACGTCTCTCTACCCATCTTCTTACCCATCTCCGTACCCATCTACTGTCTCTCTACTCGTCTGTATACCCGTCTCACTATCCGTCTGTTTTTGTACCCGAATCTTTACCCGTCTCGCTACCAATCTCATTACCCGTCAGTCAACTCGTCTCTGTACTCATCTCTCTACTCGTCTCTTTATCTACCACGCTACACGTCTCGCAACCTTTCTCGCTACATTCCTGTCTACCGGTGTCGCTACCCGTCTCGTGACCCATCTCGCTACCCCTCTGTCAACCCTCTTTTTAACTTTCTCTCTAGCCGTCTGAATATTCGTTTCGCTACCCGTCAGCCTACCTATGTCGCTACTCGTCTCTCTACCCATCTCACTACCCGTCTGTCTACCCGTTTGTTTACTCGTCTTTCTACATCTCGCCACCTCTTCCCAATATTTAAACAATTCATATAATATACAGAAGCCGTTTATCAGTTATTAAATGCAAACAGAAGTGATTTATCTAATAAGTGTAATCAGATGCAATTTTTTTTTATATACATACATAAACCTGAATAATAATTCATCAGTTTTGTGTTCATAGTTGTTTATATCATTTGACAGTAAATCTCAACTTCTTAAACCTGAATTGTCTCAAGATTTAAAAAAAACCACAAGGTCTGCATAACTGCAAAGTACCCTGAGGGCTATATTAGCTACATGTTATTAAGTTAAGTGAAAGTTTCGTTATCGCGTTGGCAGCCAATTGCTTATGTCAGAAAGCGTGGCTTAACGCCATTTTAAATTCATTGCTGTAACTTTTTTTTTTTTTTTGGGGGGGGGGAGGGTTTTAAATATATACATTTAAATTAAAACTTTTGCCTCCATGCCATTAGTGTTGTTTGTATTGTTAACTAATACCTTGTAGACCGAGCTTCACTCGAAACAAATGTAAAAGACTTCTTCTACAGTTTTTTTTTTAGGAGAAACTTTCGTAATTGGACCCAAAGCCAATCGGAGCATTTAATATCATTATTGTAACTGTTATAGAGTTAAAACAATATTGTTGCTAGCTTTACTCTTGTTTGAGACCAGCCTTGCCTGTGTATCTGAATGGGGAAAAGTTTCGTATCCAACGTCGGTTGGCGAAAAAAATTTAAAATGGTGCCAAACGGTAGTTTTAGCATCTTACAAAATTTTTCAAGAGAGCGGTAAAACATGTTTTTCAAATATTTACAAACATACGTTTATTAAAGCATGTTTTTGCACATCTTAAAAATTTAAGCACGATGCTAAAATAAAATTTTATCGCCATATTCGATATTTTAATAGTAATGAAAATACAAAAACAAACTTATTTAACGAACCTAAGAGGCATTTTTGTGATAAATAATTGTTATTGTCGGGGGGGGGGGGGGGGGGTGTAAATTGTAAACAATTAATAAACAGCTAGTAAAAATAAATAGTATTTAAAATCTAAAAATGGAGAAGTGATCCGTATAAAAATGCAAAGTATAACATTATACGCTTGATATATGTAAATCTTTTTTTATTTTTTAATATTTCCGAAGGCACAGATAAAAAGAGAAAAATCTCTTTTCCAAATGCCATTACAATATAATATATATATATATATATATATATATATATATATATATATATAGAGAGAGAGAGAGAGAGAAAGAAAAATATGTGCAAAAAAATATATTTACATAATACTACATCTGCAAAAAAATAAGATTTAGAAAAAGTAAGCCAAATCCTGCAGATCCCAACAATCACATCGAAAAACTTATCCCCAAAAAAGAACTCGCCAAATCTTACGGCACAGGAGATGGATTTTTCCCTCTGAATGCAGAATATTATATTACTTTTAAATGCTAAAGGTGTAAAATTAACAACTATAATATAAATTAAAATAACTTTTATTAGTTGTTTTACATGTTTCGACTCTTTCCGAGTCATTTTCAAAAACAAAATGAGAATATTCTAAAGCTTACTAATAAGCTTAACTAATACCTTGTAGACCGAGCTTCACTCGAAACAAATGTAAAAGACTTCTACAGTTTTTTTTAGGAGAAACTTTCGTAATTGGGCCCAAAGCCAATCGGAGCATTAAATATCATTATTGTAACTGTTATAGAGTTAAAACAATATTGTTAATTAATCATTCATCAATCAATCAATCATCAGCAACTCATTTTGTTTTTGAAAATGACTCGGAAAGAGTCGAAACATGTAAAACAACTAATAAAAGTTATTTTAATTTATATTATAGTTGTTAATTTTACACCTTTAGCATTTAAAAGTAATATACTATTACAAGGTGTTATAATTTATTATATTGTTGCAGAATATTAGTTTTTTTTTTTCTTGTACGATGGGTTATTATAATATAATTGTTTCATTTCACATACTACATACCGTTTGATATATTGGTACTTTTATGTTATCCTGACGCAGTTGATAAATTGCCAAATATTGTTCCTATAACATTTTCATATTGAATTCATTTCATTTAAATATAAACCTTTCCCACATTTAATTTAAAATACATGCCTTTCATTAATCCCATTTAAAATGCTAAAAAGAGAAAAAAAAGAAATAATGCATAAATCGAAACCTTTTATTTAAACACCAAAGAATTTTTTTTTTTAATTTACACACGCGAAATAAAAAAAGCTGCTATTGCTGAGATTTGCGCCAAATCTCTAATACCAAGTCTACCAAGTTATTGCGGGGGTTTTCTTTCAAACAGAAAAAAATCCAGATTCATTTTCGATTTCTACTAAATTAAAATATATTTTATTGTGCGTGCATATTTTTTTGCTCGATGTACTCCATGAACTTTTCAATTCCGATTGTCTACGAAAATCTCCCACCGGTGAAAATGACGTACGCACAAAAATTTCGTGACGTATGTACTTTAATTGTGCTTTTTTATCTATTTTTTTAATATAATTTCGAAACGGTTTGACATTTATTCTTGGTAATAAATAGACGTCGTTGTCACCTTTATAGGTACCTGCTGTAAAAATTTGAACGAAATCCGTTAAATATTTTTTGAGTTATGCTTGACGAAAGGTTTTAATATCCATCGTAGCTATATATGGGGCAAAGTAATACTGCGCTGTGTATGAGTCTTCGTTGCACTCAGACAATAATAAAAATAAGTGCTGAATATAATGAAAAATAAGTGCTAAAAAGTACATTAACTTAAACTATTATTTCAAAATTATTTCGCCTTGTGCATTTTCAAGGTCTTCATCTTCGTCACTGCTGTCATCATTATAAGAATTATTATCATCTTTATCATCATTAACATTGCCTATTTCTTTCTAACCACTATAAGTTTATTTAGAAAATTAAGAGAAAAAAATATATGTTGTATAGTTTTAAATTAACAGCGAATATTAATAAAGATTAATTATAATATTACTTAAAAATTAAGACAGAATTTAAATAAATGGTTGACAATTTACGGTGGAGTTTCAGTTTTGCTCTTTTTTCGCTCCTTTGGCGATTTTATACATCTCTATACTTATAAAAGAGCATGTCCTCATGACTCAGAATCAACGCCGAGTGTCAACCGCTGCTCCTAATACTACGAAATTCGGAAGATATGTACCCACTAAGAGAGTATTTTTGAAAATTCAGCCCTACGGGGGTTAAATGGGAGGTTCGAAAGATTTAGGTCATTTCTCCATATCTCTGCAGCAGTTTTACGTAGGAATATGACATTCAGGATAACAAATCTACTAAAAAAATAGTTAAACATTTATTTCATGGATTTTAGAAATTCAATCACTAAGGGAGTTAAATGGGGGTGGTTGAGAGTTTAGGTCATTTCCCCGCCATATCTCAAAAGCAGTTTTAGACAGGAGTGTGAAATTCAGCATACCAATTCTACTAAAAAAGGAGTTAAACATATATTTCAGCGATTTTAGAACAAGCGATTTTAGAACCAACATCGACTATGAACTCGGTTATGAAAGACTAAACGAATAAGACATCTATTGCTAATTTTTTATTAGATATTTTGCGTGGCATTTTTCAAATCATAAATATATGTACTTTTATAGAAAGCAACATTCGTTGCTTTGGCGACAATCACGGCTTGGCTGTGTATTGATAGTAACCCACACGAAGTCGGGACGGGCGGCTATTCATATATATATATATATATATATAGAGAGAGAGAGAGAGAGAGAGAGAGAGAGATACTTTTATCTAAAGCAAGGATCGTTGCTTTGGCAATAATTACGGCTTTATTGTGTATTGAAAGTAGACAAAGCACTACAAAAGCTGCAAACTCTCATAATAGGCGCTTTCTCTACCAGATTTAAATCGACGTCTGGCAGTAATTTAGCAACCGAATTTCGATCTGGCAAATTAATTATGGCTTATCTGATAGCCAAAGTGTAACATACTAAAATTTCAGCTATGCTAAAATGACGTGAATTTGACACCTCATTTTACTTATAAATGAGGGTCTGGCACGGTGTTGGCAACGTTAAAACGGTGCCAGACTAATAACTTAATATCACAAATAGTTAGCAGATTCAAGTTTTATAAACAAAATTCATGCTAAAATGACGTAATTTTGTCACCTTTTTAACTGCATTGCCCCTCCCCCCACAGGTAAACGCAACCACTTTCACCAGCAAGACCGGCTGCATTCGTACTACACAATAAAGACGGAGAATATATAGAAACTAGCCATTATAGCCTCCATGCCATTAGTGTTGTTTGTATTGTTAACTAATACCTTGTAGACCGAGCTTCACTCGAAACAAATGTAAAAGACTTCTACAGTTTTTTTTTTAGGAGAAACTTTCGTAATTGGACCCAAAGCCAATCGGAGCATTTAATATCATTATTGTAACTGTTATAGAGTTAAAACAATATTGTTGCTAGCTTTACTCTTGTTTGAGACCAGCCTTGCCTGTGTATCTGAATGGGGAAAAGTTTCGTATCCAATGTCGGTTGGCGAAAAAAATTTAAAATGGTGCCAAAAGGTAGTTTTAGCATGTTACAAAATTTTTCAAGAGAGCGGTAAAACATGTTTTTCAAATATTTACAAACATACGTTTATTAAAGCATGTTTTTGCACATCTTAAAAATTTAAGCACGATGCTAAAATAAAATTTTATCGCCATATTCGATATTTTAATAGTAATGAAAATACAAAAACAAACTTATTTAACGAACCTAAGAGGCATTTTTGTGATAAATAATTGTTATTGTCGGGGGGGGGGGGGGTGTAAATTGTAAACAATTAATAAACAGCTAGTAAAAATAAATAGTATTTAAAATCTAAAAATGGAGAAGTGATCCGTATAAAAATGCAAAGTATAACATTATACGCTTGATATATGTAAATCTTTTTTTATTTTTTAATATTACCGAAGGCACAGATAAAAAGAGAAAAATCTCTTTTCCAAATGCCATTACAATTTAATATATATATATATATATATATATATATATATATATATATATATATATAGAGAGAGAGAGAGAGAGAGAGAGAGAGAGAGAAAGAAAAATATGTGCAAAAAAATATATTTACATAATACTACATCTGCAAAAAAATAAGATTTAGAAAAAGTAAGCCAAATCCTGCAGATCCCAACAATCACATCGAAAAACTTATCCCCAAAAAAGAACTCGCCAAATCTTACGGCACAGGAGATGGATTTTTCCCTCTGAATGCAGAATATTATATTACTTTTAAATGCTAAAGGTGTAAAATTAACAACTATAATATAAATTAAAATAACTTTTATTAGTTGTTTTACATGTTTCGACTCTTTCCGAGTCATTTTCAAAAACAAAATGAGAATATTCTAAAGCTTACTAATAAGCTTAACTAATACCTTGTAGACCGAGCTTCACTCGAAACAAATGTAAAAGACAAAAACAAACTTATTTAACGAACCTAAGAGGCATTTTTGTGATAAATAATTGTTATTGTCGGGGGGGGGGGGGGGTAAATTGTAAACAATAAACAGCTAGTAAATAAATAGTATTTAAAATCTAAAAATGGAGAAGTGATCCGTATAAAAATGCAAAATATAACATTATACGCTTGATATATGTAAATCTTTTTTATTTTTTAATATTTCCGAAGGCACAGATAAAAAGAGAAAAATCTCTTTTCCAAATGCCATTACAATTTAATATATATATATATATATATATATATATATATATATAGAGAGAGAGAGAGAGAGAGAGAGAGAGAGAGAGAGAGATACTTTTATCTAAAGCAAGGATCGTTGCTTTGGCAATAATTACGGCTTTATTGTGTATTGAAAGTAGACAAAGCACTACAAAAGCTGCAAACTCTCATAATAGGCGCTTTCTCTACCAGATTTAAATCGACGTCTGGCAGTAATTTAGCAACCGAATTTCGATCTGGCAAATTAATTATGGCTTATCTGATAGCCAAAGTATAACATACTAAAATTTCAGCTATGCTAAAATGACGTGAATTTGACACCTCATTTTACTTATAAATGAGGGTCTGGCACGGTGTTGGCAACGTTAAAACGGTGCCAGACTAATAACTTAATATCACAAATAGTTAGCAGATTCAAGTTTTATAAACAAAATTCATGCTAAAATGACGTAATTTTGTCACTTTTTTAACTGCATTGCCCCTCCCCCCACAGGTAAACGCAACCACTTTCACCAGCCAGACCGGCCGCATTCGTACTACACAATAAAGACGGAGAATATATAGAAACCAGTCGTTGGGGGCCACCGTAATACTTACCCATCATGGATATGCATAATGTAAAATATTAAAATGAAAATGTGTAAACTACTTATAAAATGCATTGCAATTCAAATAAAATCGTGGCTTGATGACGTCATAAACTTTAAAGGCTTGATTACTGAATTGCTTGAAAGAGGTTTTTCCTTATAACTCCAAAAATAATAATCCTATTAACTAGCGGTTTATTGCATCTGATTAAGCGTCAAATTTCCAATTAAAATATATCTTTGAAGTGAAATTTGGATGAAATACAGGGTCATGAAAAATCGAAGAGTGTGGGAAATAGGATTCCAAATATCTCGGCAACTCATTATCCGATCGACTTCAGGCTTTATGCAAAATTTATGTTTTTTTATTGTCTTTTATATTCATTTCTTAAAATAAACAATTTCGAAAATTTTTATATACCTTTTATCAGAACGAATATTTCGAGAGTCCGAAAAAAATAGTTCCGGTTAATCGAGGTTATTGAAATGAAATAGGGTTCTTCCCATTATTATATACTGAGTACATATCAAATTGCAAGTATCTATCTCAATTTTTTCGGGAGATAGAGCGTTTACAGACACACACACAGACACACACACAGACACACAGACGGACGGCAATTTTTTTTTTTTTTTTAAATATGTTTTTCGGAATCTCCAGTGTCTGAAACGTGTAAATCCGTCAAAAATTTTTTTTCGATTTTCAAAACGATTACAAGACTTACCCTATACTACGTATGATGGGTAAGTAAAATGAGCCTTGCTAAAATCACGTGTTTTCTGACGTTGCTAGCTCTTAGACTATTACTAACGAACAGTAATTTAACCAACAGTGACGTCAGGTGCCCTTTCCTAATGCGCTACGCGACGAGACCGTTTACAGGGCGACCTAGCAACAAAACGCGGAGTGAGCGGAAACGGTACGATATAAGAAAAATGGCAATTACAAAGTTGTAGAGCGTCGGTAGTTTGATACCAAATGATGTTTTACACGTAAAAAGAATATAGAAGGCATGGAATATAATTTTTTTTTTTAATCCAAGCACCAGCTTAAATACGTCACAAATCGCATGCAGAGGTGTGGCATTATAGACACATATTAACTAAATAAAATTAACACATGTAAAAAAAAAAAAATAGTTTATTTTAGTAAAAAAATCAGTTAAGTATGCTCAATGTATCCACCATAGGCAACAATGTATCTAGAATTCTGCATGTGTTCCCATGAGTATCCCCTTCACAGTGAGTATACTTGGCGTGATTTTCTTATTAAAATAAACTGTCCCTTGCTTACATGGTTGGATATCGTGGTTATAGAAGTGCTTAGGTGAGACACGTTCAAAAAAAGAGCTGGGAATCACGGCCCTAAACTTAATTGTAGAAGACTATTCTCAATTGAGTCAACTTTGCATCTCTCTGCAATACATATATTACAATATAAGTGAATATAATTAATAGATGTACATTTAAATGAAAAATAAAAATAGCTTTTTTAAAAAACATTCATTTATTCACATTCAATGTTTATCTTGAAAATCACGTCCAATTTCATGATTGCAATTCATGATTTTTCCAAAAAGACTCTGCTAAAATACGTGAACATGATGTGGGCAACAAACCCGAAAATCCACCGCTTTGAATTACGCTTGATAGAAAACAAGAGCTCGTGAATTTATTTTTTAAATAAAATTATGTTTTTTGCTCTTTCTTACTTTTTTTTTTTTTTTTTAAGATGTGGCTAACAGAAAAAAAATATACATATCTAATTCTCCTTATAAGATTTCTACATTTATTTTCTCAAGATATAAATCATAATTTAATTAATATGAAACTATTAATTGATAAAAGAAATTTGTTTAAATTGTTATACGCTAATTTGTTATTTATATTTTATTTTCTCCTTTTTAGTGTTTAAAATTGAATCGTTGCAGCTTCACAGACATTTGGCCTAATTTAGCGAGCATGTTTTGGCGCATAATTAAATCCATTGTTGTAACTCTGTAACACAGATGAGGGTTACGCTTGTAACACAAATCTCCCTTATCTGTGGCGTAAAAGGAAAAATGTCAATGTATCCTATATATTATTTCTGTTGTCAACATCCCTTTTACTAAGCAAATAAAAAAAAACGCAGAACGATAAATGAGATACCATATGGAAGGATTTTGAAGCGGATTCTGACATAGTACACACACATTTCGTTAAAACATGTATTTTGATTAAAAATTAAATCGGCATCGTTTTCATAAATAAAATGAAAGTTTTTACTCAAATTAATGTTGCCACAAAAATAAAATATCGTAACAATGATTATTAAAAAAAATATTTAAGAAAGGTAAAGTAGGACTTAGTTGCTGCGCAGGTTTATTTTATATTTATGATTAAAAAGCAAAATTTAATTTAAAGTGCTCAATTTATTTTTCTGTATGCCATGGTCTTTTTTTTTTTTTTTCGAAACAGATGATGTCACCCTCTAATGCAGTTAAAATGCGATTGATATTCATTTTATTTTTATTTATTTTTTAGTGTTTGCTATCTTTGGTCAGATTTTACTGTACTAACTTTGATGGAATAAATACGACGATATTCTGGCTTGACTAATTTTGTTTGCAGATAATTTTAGTCCTTAATTTTTATTTAGAAGTTTAAACCTGCATCTAAAAAATTATTAGATTGCTAAAAAATATTAGACTGCAGTTCGAAATCTTCGCACAGGTCCACTGGTTGATTTATAATAAAGTTCTAAAAATATTAAAATGCTGTATTGTAATCGGAAACACGTCTGTGAACATAGTTTAATTCTAACATATAAGAAAGTTAGTGAACAATCTATTACAAAATTCAATCTTTACATACAAAAAACAAGTTGAGTTAGATAAAATAGTTCAAAAAGAAATAGGTAATCAAAAGTTTGGATTTTTACCTTATAAGTCTCCTTTAACAATCCTAAAAATGTATTAGTGCAGGTTATATTTTTTATGAGTAATATTCAGTTTGAAATGTCGAGAATCAGATCTGACAAAGATCAATTAATATTCATAATTATATTGCAACAGGTAATTAGTTTGTAATTTCCCATCCCCATCCTTAATGAGCCGAAATGATGACAGAGCGGGATTTTTGGATCATCTAAATAATGAAAGAAGAAAATGAGTTGTTAGATTCTTCATTATTGAGATACACTATAACGAGGGAAATTAGATTATGTTGCAACTTTCCAAAGCGCCTCGATATATGCAATCTAAGGAAGGATATTCGCGTCACGGAATCTTGCATAAATTAGGTTTGGTCGAAGATGTCTTTACTTTATCGTGGAAGTTCGAGGTATGGAATAGTCGGGTAATACGGAATATCAAGGTTTCTGTTTGGTAAACTGCTGCCACCAAGCGGCAATATCATAAACTACTTAAGAGCGTTTTAAGATGTCCCCCAGAACGCGCAGTTCGTTGGTCGGCGTCAGGGCGCGTTGTGTGAATAAATATTTGTTTTTCGTCTTTGGAAAATTTCAGGAGATAATTTTCCAATATTCTTTATTCTCTATTAGAAGTAATTTTTAATTGAAATTAACCAGAGTGTACACCGAAATACTAAACAGTTTATGATGTATAACTCACAATTCACACCAATAAACAGAGTAATTCTTCCTCAAACCGGCGGCGTTGGGTTATATGGAATACCAATATCTCTTAACACTCCATGATTAAGGTGGCGCAAAGACAGATCTTTATATTTGTGCAAATCTGAAGTATGAACTGAAGTTATATTGGCTGACTACCTAGACACTATATTTGGACCATGCTTTTTTTTTTTATACCATTAACCCTTTCCGGCACAGACAAAGTCTGTTCGTAAAATGAGAAATTGCTGACTGACACCGGAATTTACAAATGACTTTTTTAGAAAATATGAACTCCTTATTTTAAGCTTTCATTATATAAACAAAATTTTATTAAAATATTCTTGCTGCCGTATGCAAGTTTGAAATTAAAATTAGGTGTGCCCGGAGTGGGACCACTGTGCCGGAAAGGGTTAAATCTGTTTTTTTGCCAAAATTTGTTAGTTTTTTTTTCATTTTTTACCATTTATTTCACAATACTCTCAAAATAAGTTTATTATTATAATTATTCGTTTGCAAGTGTTGAAATTTCGTAAAATAATTTTTGTGCCTAAAACTATTCGCAGATAGTTGAAGTTTGTAACTGCATTCGGTTTTCGGGTTTTAAACATTATCCGGATGTTGTATTGCTCCAAATGTAAATAGTACTTCATAATACCCGAAGTTGCTCTTACTGTCTGAGTCAAACGTACCCCAATTTTTCTTAAGAATTTAATATATTGAGAAAACAACACATTATCATTTGAAAATTTTTATGTTAAGCAAATGTACTAGACAGACATCAAAGAAAATTGAAAACTGAATGATCTAAAAACGCTGCATATGTATTTGTGACAAATGGTTGAAATTCGGGTGTCAAAAGGGATCTTACAGTACACATGCTTTTGCTGATTTAGTTTGGAAATGTTTCGATCACTTATTAAATTTTCTGAGTGCTTGATAAAATAAAATTTTACTACATTAATTTTCCATGCTATTGCTAGCTATAAAAAATGTTCTGAAGAAACAAATTGTTGAGAATGAGGAAGTACTAATCTTTTCATACGGTTAAGAAAAAATCTAAGAAAAATTGAGAGAATAAAAAAAAAGCCACTTGACTGTTCAGGGTATAGCCAGAGCCTGATTGTTCAAAATGGACACGAAGCATGAGCTTCCACTCTAAAATTCAGCAGGCCCCAAAATGACTGAAAACTGGGACCTTAATCCCCCCCCCCCCTTTTTTTTTTGGAGGGGATTGCTTAATGCAAGATAATATGATAACATCCACACTATTTCTGGAAACTTATCTAACCGCATGAATGTGATGAATCATAGCAATCTGATGTCCTGGTTAAAGAAATCACGCCGGTAACTAAACATACAAGAATTACCGATATATTCTATATAAAACATACACAGGGAACATAAAAAAGGCTGTTTAATGAAATATATGTGAACCCGGCTGTCACTCCCAGAAATAATATTTCCATTTGTAGCATTGATGCGTTTCTATGTATGTAGAATTTGTTCCCAAATGAAAGGGGGTCCAAAAATGATATCGTGCTTCTCTTAGTTTCCGAGGTTAACCCGGTCCTGTGTGTATGTTGCAAAAAATTATATTACAGTGTAATAGTGGCATCCCAGCTGCCAGTATTATACCGTAAAATTAACAGTAATAAGCAATAAAATAAGCAGTAATACGCTGTCGCGCATGCATGCAATTAAACAAAGTCAATCACAAAATGTCTCATAGCTATATAGCTATGAGACATCTTGTGACTGAAGTTGGAAAGTGTTACATAATCTATGCTTGATTTTTCGTTCTTGTTAATTCATCATTTTAATATCTTTCTGTATTCAACAGATGCTCAGACAATATGTCTGTCATGAAAAAAAAAAAAAAAAAAAAAACAATTCTTTTTCTGTGATCAATTTAATGAAATATTACTCCGTTTCTAATTATATGACTTTTTTGAAAATTAGATTTCTGGGTTCAGCGTTACATTCTGTGAGTAGGTGTGTAATTTTCAAACCGGTAAATACAGTACTTTTTAAAAAATTATTAAGCTTCAACTGTCAGTGGATTAAAAATGTGTGGCTTTTATTCTCAGCCAGGTGTTTCTCATTCAAACTGATATGTTTATTTTTCTGCAATCGAATTAAAGAAGTAATAATTAATGTATTCGGTTGCAATTGAAGGACTTTTACGAAAAGTACATATTTGGATTCAGCGTTAAAAAATACGCATAGATGAGTTAATTTCAAATCGATAAATGCAATATTGAAAGAAAAAAAAAATCTATAGAGCCGTAAAAATGTTTAGTCCGCCATCTTCGGACTGTGGGAACAGATGTCAGACTGTTCATCTGTGGTTTTTTTCAATGAAAGGAAATTAAACGAATTTGTTCAAATCGATTTTTAATTGATATTTACACTTCTAGTCGGAATAATTAATTTTTTTTTAGAAATTCTGAAAGAGAATTTTTTGTATGTGTATGTCCAAAATTTCACGTTCCTAGGTGGAATAGTTTATGAGATTAGAAGCTTCTAATAAAACGTCCAATCTGTTATCGCCATTGCAATGCTGTGACTATGGCAATCCTTCTCTCTCTTCTGGAGTTTCAGAATGAATTTCTTTGCTGTTTTATTAAATTCTAGTTTAATATTTTTCCACTAATGAGTGGGTTTTTAATTAATATCTTGCTTTAATTAAAACTTTTTCAAAATTTTAGGATTTCTCGTGTTACAAGAGATATTCAGCTGTAAGTACATATAATTTCAAGTCTTTAACTTATACAATTTCTGAGAACGGACTCTGTGACGGACGGACAGACACACATAGGAGTGAGCCGAATAGGGTTTCGTGAGATGGACGAAACCCAAAAAAAAACAAAAACATGTATACATTTGTACAATAATTGTCAGAGAACTTTCATTTTAATATGAAATGCACTTACTTAGTATAAAAAAAATTATAGATGTCTATTTGACTGAAAGAAAATCTTAAATGATTATTTAATACCAACAAAAAAATTTAAAGTTGTGTATTTGTAACAAAATTATTAGATTACTTTAAATATTACAAAATAATAGAATCTTATATAAATAACATTCAGGTTTAGTATGATATTTGTTCCTGGTTTTTTAAAATAAATTTATAGATTTTTGGCTTTGATAAGATTACTATAAGATGCAGAGGTGTTTTTAGGTGCGTTCGTGATTATATAAATACGTAGCACCTATTGTGGTCGTCTGGTCCATCCGTCTGTCCGCATATAACAACGGAAAAACTACCCAACCGTATGGTTTGAAATTTAAGATATTCAGAATTTTGTCGAGACATTTCAAATTTTATGAAAATCGAATCAAAACTTTAGAAGATATTAATAAAAATATTTATTCAGAAATTTGAATTTTTATTTAAAAAAATCGGTGCTTTCTTGTTATAGGAGCTTCCGAGGTTTAATCGTCAAGCGACCGAGATACTTATTTTATTACAGAAATTAATCTGCAGACGACATAATTCATTTCATAGAATTAAAAATCATCAAGATCTGAATATTTATATAACTAGCTATAGTACGAACGCAACTCATTTGACGTACAATTTCCAACTTTTTTTTAAAGTCAAACATACATGGGAAAGAGTTTTAATTGGTGTGAAAGATAAAAATTACTTTTTTGAAAAACATTTTGTTGAAAACTGATACCGAATAAAAAATTTTATTGCTTTTTTTTTTTTTTAAGGGAGAGCAAAAATTGACGTTTTGATATGGGAGAAAATTAAAAATTATCTTTTTGCAAATAAATAAAAAATGGCATTAGTATCTGAACACTAGAACAACTATAAGCAGTCAATTTGACCAGTAACCAAATAAATACTAGGGTAGATGTGTCAGTAATGGACACCCTTAAGGAATTTCTTTAAAAATTATTTTTTAATTAATAGTTATAATTGTTATATTCCACATTTTTTAATATTATGTTAATCTACCAACAATATTTAACCATGCTCATAGCTTCACATTTCCCAATGTGAATCGAAATTTAATTGTAAATAACAGAAATAAATCAAAACACCCTAAATTCCAGTAATGGACACCCCACAAAATGATATTATGATTGTATTTAAAACTATAATTTAAAGAAAGCATATTAATGAAATTAAAAAAACTGAATTTTTATTGGTTATTTTTTTATAAACGAAAAATGTTGAAGGTGGCCCATTACTGGAAGGCGGTCCATTACTGGCACATCTACCTTATATTTCGAATTTGAACCCAACATTTCTTCTGAAAATAAATTAAATCTATACCACACAGAAATAAGTTAAACAGATTTAAATAAAAATTCTGGTGTAAATTATTTTTATAAACTTGCGTACAATTTATGGCAGTTCTAGAGTTAACATAATTATTATGTCGTTATAATTTAAAATTTCAAAACTAAACCTCTAAAACTTTATATAATACAAGAATTTCGTAGATTTTTTTATTAATAACAAAATATAAAAAATGCAAATATGTTTAGATTTTTTCTGTGAACCACCAAAATCTTCTCGTGGACCACCCGGTTGACGACCACTGGATAAACCGTGCATTAAAGAGAGATGAGGAAATATGATTGTGATTCACTCGCATTCTTTATCCTCAAAATCACATTTTTTGAGTTGTGTCACTTTATTCTAAAGTGTATGATATGTAGAGCTAAACATATAACTTTTTTTTCTTTTTTAATCTGTTAAAAAATGATTATTAACACTAGAACCACGATGACGGGTCACTTTGACCCGTACCAAATAAATAGATGTTGTTTCGAACCAGAAATTTTTTCTTAAAAAAAGTTGAATATATTATGCTGCCCAAAGATAATTTAAATAAATAAGTTAAATAAAATTTTTGTTGTCAAATATTTTTATAAAATTTGAGTAAAATTTCCCGCTGTTCTAGTGTTAATAACAAATGTAGTTTCCGATCTGTTTTAAATCCGTTGAAAAGATAATGAATACATACCCTTTTTTTCTCCTGACAGACACTATACGAAGCTCTTTCATACAACATTGTACTAATTGGACGAGTTCTTCTTTTTCCGGTTAAGTAATGCATAAAAATTAATGCAAGAAGACATTGTGAAAGTCATTATGATACATATTTAAAATTACCAAACGTAAATAAATTCATTTTTGAAGCGAGAAATAGCACGTCAACAAAGTAAAGTTTTACTCAATCTGTTAATTCCGAAAATGAGTCAGAAATAAATTATGCAATATCTTTCTTGCTTTAAACAAAAAATAGTGACAACTATTTAGAGACAGAGATTTTCCAAAAGATAGTCTTGAAATAGTTCAATTAAACAATATGACTGTGCAAAGAAGAATTGCTGCAATGTTGCCATTTATATAAAAAGTAAATCCCTTACTCTAAGAATCTTTCATACTTTTGAAACCCACTTTCATTATACTATCTTAAAAATGCATGGAAAAATTGCATGCTAGAAATGTTTAAGTTTATAAAATGCCTCAAATTTGAAAAAAAAAAAAAAAGAAAGAAATTTCATAAATCAGAGATTTACTATACACAAATTTTACAACGCATTCTCCCACCTACACTTGATACCACTTCTCTGAATTAGATGAGAAGTATCTTGTTTTAAATGTACGTATGTGCATGTAACTCAGCAAATATATGCTATCTACAGTAGCTCACATTTGTTTTTGGACACTTGTGTTTTTGAAACTTACTTATAAAAAAATATCATCTAAATATTAAACGATCTACTTAAATTTTTTTTTCATATAAACTTTCTTTTTTCTATAATAAAACCTATAGATTATAAGGAAAATAAATTCAAACCTTTAAAAAAAAATTAATTTACCGAGAAAGTGTTAAAAACAATATCACATAAGTAATTGGACATTTGAAATCTTTAATAATTTTTTTGACAGACGATATTTTTTGTTATTTAATTTTTATTATAAATGGAAATAGATGTCAAATATTATCGTCTGCACTTTGAAATTACTACTACTTCAAGAAAAGTTGTTTACATCTCTATACTTGAAGTGAACAGGACCGGGCGCTACAAAGTTACAACAAATTCTATTAGTAATTTAATCATAGAACATTTTAAAAAGTTGTAAAACCATCAGAACTATCGCTAAACTTGTTAAAGTAAGTCATTCAACTGTTTTTGCTATTAGAAAACGAGGGAAACTACGTGGAACTGTTGAAAAAGCATTAAAATCAGGAACTCCTCACAAGCTAACTCCCAGGAATCGAAGGTTTATTATGCATAAAATGAAGAAAAGTCCAAGAATTAGTGCAGTGAAATTTACAACAGAATTAGAAAACAGATTTGCAATAAAAGTAAACCTTGAAACTGCGAGTTATCAGATCATATGAATACAAGAGTAGAGGTGCCAGAAGAAAATTTTTCGTCAATGAAAGAGCAAGAAAGTTACGTCTGGATTTTGCAAAAACCATGGTAGACAAAGATGTTTCGTTTTGGGAAAACGTCATATTTGCGGATGAATCAAAGCTTAACATATTTGGGTCTGATGGGCAAATAACTGTGCGTAGAAAGTCCAACGATGAGCTCAATCCGAAAAATCTACACCCAACTGTCAAACATGGAGATGGAGGCGGCTTGGGGATGTTTTGCTGCTTCTGGTATGGGAAATTTAGTTTTCATTGAAAATAATATGGACCAATATAAATATATAAATATCCTGAAGGAAAACTTGAAAATATCTGCACAAAAACTTTGCATTCAAAACGCATTCAAGTTGTATCAAAATAATGATCTAAAACATACAGCCCTAAATGTTCGCTTATGGCTGATGTACAACTATCCCAAATTTATCAAGACTCCACCATATTCTCCAGATTTAAATCCATTTGAAAATGTTTGGCATGAACTGGAGAAAAGAACAATAAAATATGATATTTCTTCGAAAGAACAATTTAAAGCAGTATTAACAGAGAAACGGAATAAAATTGAACATTCTTACACACACACATAAAAAAAAACAAGTTGGAAATTGTACGTCAAACGTGACAAGTGAGGTGCGTTCGTACTATAGCTAGTTATATAAATATTCAGATCTTGATGATTTTTAATTCTGTGAAATGAATTATATCGTCTGCAGATTAATTTCTGTCATAAAATAAGTATATGGGTCGCTTGACGATTAAACTTCGGAAGCGCCTATAAAAAGAAAGCACCGATTTTAAAAAAAAATCAAATTTCTTAATAAATGTTTTTATTAATATTTTCTAAAGTTTTGATTCGATTTTTAAAAAAATTGAAATGTCTCGACAAAATTCTGCAAAGATAATATATCTTCAATTTCAAACCATTCGGTTGGGTAGTTTTTGCGTTGTTATATGCGGACGGACGGACGGACGGACCAGACGACGACAATATGTGCTACGTATTTATATAATTACGAACGCACCTAAAAAGGGGTACTTCTCCATTATTCCGTCGATCACCTTTCATAACAAAAAATTATCGTCAAACTACAGGATTTAAGGCCAAAAATGCATGACCGGCGTCACATTCACTTGACGCCAGAAGCGTTATACATGTATTTGCTATGTCATCAAGTGGTTATTAATTCGACATTTACCAGTATTTTTCATTATGTTTTGGTGCTTTATTAGTTATTTCGTTAATTAAAATAACAATTGTGTCTTTAAACGGCTGTGTCATTATATTAAAAAGAGAAAAAGCATTGAAAAAATGTTGTGATGTATAGTTAGTACAATAGATCAGTTTCGACTGACGTCACAAACATTTATTCACCAGCCAAGAGGGATATATTTAAAGAAAAATATAAATAAATAAATATCCAAGATTTTTTGTTCTCTTTTCGTTAGTATATTGTAAATTTTATTGTTTAAGCTTACTAAGTTGACACATTGGTGAGTGTGGCAGTTCCAAATTTCTTGTATTTTTTGTTGTTGTTGTTTAATATTCCAATGGCAACATTCTTCCATTTGTTTATTTGGCGTTACAGTTTGGCGATAATTTTTTGTTATGAAAAACGGTAGACAGGATAATGGAGAATTAAAACGAGTTGCATCCATGCAAAAACTTATTAAAAGTGTAATTTCAGCTAAAGGATACCCAACAAAGTATTAAAATGTTTGATTATTTGTATATTTTTGTTTACAATTGTTGAATGTTCAAAGTGTCCAATTACTTATGTGAGATGGTCTTTAGTAATTTCTCAGTAAGTTAATTTAACAAAAAGTTTTGAATTTATTTTTATTACAATATGTAGGTTTTATTACAGACAACAGAAAGTGTACGTGAAAAAAATTTTGAGTCGATTCTTTAATATTTATAGATGGCATTTTTTATAAGTAAGTTTCAAAAACACAAGTGCCCCAAAACAAATGTGAGCCACTGTATCTATAATAATAAATTGAAGTGCGTTGTGTGTGTGTCTGTGGGCGATGGGCAGGAAAATCTACCGCACTTACAAGGAAGGTCTCCATAAGCGCATACTCAGAAAATTTTGAAAAAAAAAATTACAGAATATTCTTGTTATGAGGAAATACAGGGTGACTTTTAATTAACCTACAACTTTTAACTAAAATAACTCTTGAGTCGTGGCAGATAGCACTACAAACATTTTTTTTATTGAAAAGAATGTGGGAAAGGAATTTAATGGATAAGGTTTTCAAAGAGAGAACCTTCAGAGGTGATACAATAACACAGTTTAGTCACAAATTTGTCGGTAACAAAACTGGGCGTTTCTTTTTTCATGCTTGAAAATGAGTCAGTTATGGAACTTTTGAGGCTAATAAGGTCTGTCTGCTTCTCCTTGTAAACCAAATCTTTCATATGACCTCAAAGACAGAAGTAACATGGATTCATATCTGGTGAATAAGGTGGCCAATGCAGTGCACCAGGATAACGATTTTGGTATTGATAGGTGATAACCCGACTTAGGTCGTTTTCTGAATGTTAAAGACCACTTCCGTAGAAATAGTGTTACATTTTCACCGCATAAATATAAATTTTTAACAATAAATATACGATCTTCAGTTGTATAAGGCGCTTTGGGAGACATTTTCAAAATTGCGTGGAACTGACTTTAAACAAATACCCTTTTATGCCCTCTCTCATTGCACGCATTCGTGTCGCCATCTGATGAAGCTCTGGGAAGTTGTTTCAGTTTAACCCTTTCCGGCACAGTGGTCCCACTCTGGGCACACCTAATTTTAATTCCAAACTTGAATACGGCACCAAGAATATTTTAATAAAATTTTGTTTCTACATTAAAAGCTTAAAATTAGGAGTTATTATTTTCTAAAAAGACGTTTGTAAATTCCGGTGTCAGTCAGTAATTTTCCATTTTACGAACAGAATTTGTCTGTGCCGGAAAGGGTTAAAATTATAGGTTAATTAAAAGTCACCCTGTATATGTTTATAAAAAAATTCCTGTGGAACATCGATATAGCGTCCGCAAAACAATAATGAAAATTTCGTTTTTTGGTGATTTATCATCGGTTGGCGACACCATGAAAAAAATATATATACGCTTTTATAATAAATAAAATACTCTTTAAGAAAAAACTTTTCTACTCTTCATATTGAACTAGTTTAAACTAAATAAATACAATTTTATAATTACAGTTTTGTCATATTCATTGTATTATACACGGTTTAGAACAAAATTTAAATTGATTAATATTGTTTCGAACTCAAAATTAAGGTTCGATTTTGAGCACTTTCGATTCGACTTCGATATTGTTAGATTGGGAGACAAAAAACAGTATTGTTGGCATGGAAGCGACTATATAACGCTATCGATATAACGCTATTGAAATATATAACGAGAGCGTTCTTAATCAAGCTTAATAATAATTTTAAAAAATGTTTTCACCTATGTTCTGTCATCTGGGAAGCCTGGGTTGGATCCCCTAGTTTTATAAACGCGCAGACTTCACCGGAACCATACAATGAAAGACTGTGAATCTCGGAGCAAAATTTAATCCATTTCCTGCATTTATTGAGAAATAAATAAAACATTTTTTTCTTTCTCAAGGTAGTAAATAGTAGCAATTAAAATTAATCATGTTGTAAAGGTAAGACTGCAAACTGTTTATCTCACTTATTAATTCGACTGGATTAGTTTGAAAATCAAGCATTTTTCATAAATATATGTACTAAGGAAATGTGAAATTGTCCATTCTGTTTCTTTTTTAACACTTTCCAACCTAGTGAAAAAGTGTTTATGACTTCGTTTGGCTGGCCGTCTGCCGTCTGGCCGCGCTCTAACTCCCGTAAATATGCTCGGATTGCCTTGCAATTTTTATATGTTACTGTCGTTATCTATAGCACGTTCCCTATTTCAACTGAAGTGTGTAGCACTTATAGTTTTTTTTACAGAGACACTCAAAAGAATTCCGTTACATTACGGTCTATGGGGAAAAATCATTTTCGGTTTATTTTAATGATGTTACACAATTGCAAACGCATTGTAATTGATATATATCACTAAGGTGTATTACAAGAAACTTAATATGGAATAGGGTGTGGATAGCACTTATAGTTAATTTACAGGGACAGTCAAAAGAATTCCGTTACATTACGTCTATGGAGAAAAATCGTCAGCGGTTTATTTAAATAATGTTTCACTATTTTAAACGCATTGAAATTTATATATATCACTAAGGTGCATTACAAGAGGCTTACTACAGAATATTGTGTGTATAGCAGTCATCGTTCATTTACAGGGACACACAAAAGAATTCTCTGTCTGTTAACAATAATTCCTGGAAGTGCGTTTTAAGTTACTGAACGCGATTTTAAATTTAACTCACTTTTTGTTTATTACGTGGTGTGTATAAATTCTGTAGATCATATACAGGGAAATACAAAAGTTCGCGAACACATTTCCGTTTATTGACAGAAACTCCAGAAGGAGAATTTTAAACTGTGCTACGCGTTTCTTAACTGAACTAAAATTTAGCATCCTATGTAGTATATATACAAATCTATAGATCATATACAGGGCTGAATAAAAGTATTCGGATATTTTTCCGAATATTGTATACGTTGGAAATTCCTGAAATTATGTTTTTAAATATGTTATGCGTTTTTCAAATTGTTTACTTAGATGTTATCTCAGCTTATTAAACGGTATGATTTGAATGCCTAAGAGGGACTGCTCAGACTGGGAACCAGATCTGTAGAGCATAGATGTCCCTCCCGGTCCCTTTATTAAGGTCTTAAAAAAAAAAAAAAAAAAAAAAAAAATACATATTTTAGCTGGAGTTGAACCCGCCAGAAAACGCGACAGGGGGCGGGGTGGAAATAGTACATTACAGGTAGTTCACTGCCAGAGACATACCTCCAACGCGACACTGGGCAGTGAAGATGGTTTAAGATTGAATGATGTTCTCAGGAGCGGGTCAAGTTAGAAAGATCCATCAAGAACTTAAAGATGCTTTTTAGTTTATTTAAAAGTGCTGGGCGGGAAAGAATATTATCAAGCCAACCACTAGGGGGAGAAGAGGGGCGACGGATGTGCCAGCGAGCTGTAAGGGGGCAGTTAAAATAGAAGTGTGAGGCTGACGCCTCTGCGCCGCACTCACAGGTGGGAGTTCGGGCCCTTTTAAACCTGTTTAGATATGACCCGAAGGGGCCGTGTCCCGTTAGGAAGGCAGTGGTTGAGGGAGTTAAAGTAATAAGATTGCAAGATACCGCCGGGACTATGTCATAGGTATTATCTTCCTTTCTCTGAGTAGTCCCAGTGGTCTTGCCACTGCTGCAACATGCGCATTTTAAGGGATCTTTTGATATAGGAGTGGGGCGCAGGTAGCGAGATGTCTATGGATGTTTTTGTCGTTGCTTCCTTTGCTAGCATGTCCGCAGATTCATTGCCGAAGATCCCCTTGTGTGCTGTCACATGACCTAGCGAAGTCTTATGTAGCAGGTTACTAAGTTGGGTTTTAATTTCGTGGATTTGTGGATTGATGGTTCTGAAGGCGTAGATTGCCTGCAGGCTGGATAGGCTATCACTATAGATGGGGATTGCAATGGTTGTTTGTTGTTCCGAAATCCATTCTAGAGCTTTGTGGATGGCAAAGAGTTCAGCCTGATATATAGAGTTGAAGTTGTCCAATCTGCAGGCCCACCGGTGAGTCAGCACTCCGCCTTCCGTAGCACAAAAAGCTGCGCCTACGCCGGTTTCGGTGCATGAGCCGTCGGTGAAGACTGTTAAGCGGTGGGAAGGGGAGTAGGAATTGCATTTAGGGTTAACTTGGAAGTGGGAAGTTTCATCAGCTGGGTGAATTTGCCAGCTCTGTATCTTGTGTTGAATGGTTAAATGTGGGAAGTGGATTTGTGTTATGGCATTATTATGTAGGTGTAAGATGTTATTCCTTTGAAATTCGTATAGAATGGTAAATGTGATAGGAGGGATGCCGGTAATGACTGCTAGTGCATCACTAGAAATAGTTTTATATCCTCTAGAAATCTGCAGTAGGAACATGCGTTGGATGGATAATAATTTTATTTGCGCTGCCTTGGTTAGGTGGCCTCCCCAAATTCCTGCACCATAAGTTATGATTTTTTCTATTGTTGTTGTGAAAATTATTTTGGAAGCGTTGGAAAGTGTTACATAATCTATGCTTGACGCAGGATTTTTCATTCTTGTTAAAATTTGTAGATGCTTACGATCAAAACCTACTGACACAGCCGATTATCACACAGTGCATGTGCCCCTATCCCACATTTTCAAGGGGCCCCAAAATGCATTTTGTCCACTCTCAGAAGACAAATCAATGCAAATTTACCTTTATGGTTTCATAGAGAAAATTATTTTTTTCCATTCATGTAACTAAATAATCTCACAAGGGATCCTTACCCAACAGGTACACCCGATTTCAATGAAACTTTTATCATAGAGAGTACTCATGATATGATGAAAAATTATGTCACTTTTATCGGCCATCGTCGAGATTTAGTATTTAAGTATTATTTTTAAGTATTATTTTTAAGTATTATTTTTAAGTATTATTTTTAAGTATTATTTTTAAGCGTTAAATTTTAAGCGTTATTTATTTAATAAATATGCATGGTTTAAATGTGGATATCTTGAAGAAAAGCCCGCGACATTCCAGAATCCAGTTTATTTTTGTTTCACAAGTAATGGAACCGAATGTCATGAATGTGAAAAATTTCATTTTATAATTTGTGGATAGTGTAAAAATTCATTGTTTTACTTATTTTCTACACTAATTATCATTTATGTGGCGATTATGTTGTTTGAAATTGTTGGAATATTTTTGAATAAAACATTCAGCGATTTCGATTAGTTGCATCATAGATAAGTTGCAAATATTTTTAAAATACTAAACCTTGACGATGGCTGATAAAAATGGTATAATTCTTTATCATATCATATGAGTACTCTCTATGATAAAAGCTTTATCGAAATCGGGGTGTACCTTTTGGATAGTGTCCCTTGTCAGTGTTGCTCATTAAACGACCATGAAATGTAATGTGAACTTCAAAATTCCGATTCATTCGATTCTTTAGGTTTAGAGTTTTACTCACTCTATATAAGATAAAAGTGCAGACGATTTTACCTTGCCATATTTTTTTTAATGTGTCTAGAATATATTCTTTTTTTTTCATAAAGTTATGGTTTAAATTTTAAACTGTACATAAAGCTCTTCGTCATGTTCATAATGCAATTTTCATGAAAAGGGGCCCCCGACAAACATGGCTTGTGTACCCCTGGTCCCAATTACACTGCAAAAAAAAATTGTTGATTTTACAGTATAATACTGGCAGCTGGGATGCCAGTATTATACTGTAAAATAAACTTTTTTTTTTTTGCAGTGTAGAGTGGATCAAGCCCTGCCTACTGATACATTTTTCCTGAAACGCAGTTCATGATAAAACACTTGAAAGTATCGTCCGATCATTAATTCTTAAAATGATGATCATTAACTTTAAAGATATTCACCATCACGATGATACTAGCTGAAATATACTGTAATGTATTTTACTTTACGCAATAAAAGGTGAGGTAAACATGTTTTAAGGACATTGATATACAGTTATGCAAAGATGCGTGTGGAAAGAATCACTTTTGTTTCCGGGTTTTGGCTTGGCTAACATTTTGAAAATTTCTGTCAGTGATGTGCCGTGCAACATAGAGGGAAAGGAAAATAGTACAAAAGGTGCATTTTTCAATAAACAATTATAAATAGTTGGTTTTTAAAAGTTCAAAATATGCGCTTTCGTCATACAAAAATCTTAATATTTCTACCTTGTTTCCTAAACATAAATATAAACCCTTCATGGAATACAAAGCTAGATTAAGACATGAGCACACGGGACACACGGTAAAAAAAAAAAAAAAAAAAAAAAAAAGACAAATGTTTCTTAATCTAGGAAAACTAATATAACCACGAACGAAAACATACAATAACCTCTTCAGAAAAGAGTTCTTCATCTTTAGGAACACCAGAAACCAACATATTTTCGAGATTTAAAGAAGCATTTATATTTATAAAAACAAAGTTTATTTTGCTGCCACCATTCGGAAACGATTCAGAGTCGTTTTTATAGTGTACTAGCTGAAATACCCAGCGGTGCCCGGGATTTTAAGACTCTTTGTGTAGAAAAATCAATTTCAAAATTAAACATGTTGTACAGAGAACTTCAAAATGTTAATCGGGTTTTTAGTTTTTATCATGATTCAATACGTTCCTCAAACCCATATGACGTTATATTCACCTGCTGACGTCGTATCTACTTCCTTTCTCTATTACTCATATGGATACTCTCTTTGTAAGATTCTCAAAAATTGGAAAAATCCCGTTAAACTTTCAATATGACGTCATAACAATTTTCTTTTTAATTCTCTAATGCCATCATATAAACCTGCTTTCTGTGCTTACACATACTCATACTCCTTGTATTTTTGAGAAATGTTTGAAAATTTTCGTTATAGTATCAATATGACGTCATATTAATCTTTATTTCAATTGTCCTATCTACCTACAAGGCTACGTTAACTTGCTGTTACACATACTCATATAACATGATTTTTAATAACGTGAATTAACCTATTTTAGTCACAACTAAAAAGAAATGGCACATCTATATAGTATTTGTCGAGAATTAAAAATCATGCTCTCGTGACATCATAATTCACTTTTATATTTTAACAGAATAATAAGGCTACTATAATTTGTGACTCGTGCCAGTATACACGTCAAGACACATTGCCGTTATCATTATCTTTTTACGCGCGAAGGTTTCGCTATGGTACTCCATTGTGAAATTTGGTAATTTTTGAAATTCAACATATCATTAGATTTGAAATATATATCAAGAAAAATACAATTTTTTACTTTTCTAATGCAGCTTGTCTAACAATTTTCTGACAAATACTTTTCGAGCTATTATTTTTTTTTTCAGTAACTTCAAATGTTTCATTTTCCGAGATTAATCTGTGGCAACGATTAGCGAAAAAGCCAGTCGTCAGCAACGCGTAGCTTTTTATTAAAGAGGATTAATCAGTTTTCTCTAAGAGGAATATAGGTTTTTTGGATGCTATAAATTGTCAAGTAAACAATTTTATGTTCAACAAACATGGTTTATAGACGAACTTGATAAAGTAACAGCATTAAAATTAAATTTATTTTGTTACTCTTGCATGTTTAAATTCAATTGCACGGCTGAATATGTTTAACTGAGAATTGATAGCATCCAAAAAACCTATATTCTGGTTAGAGAAAAATAATTAACACACTATAAAAACTACTCGGAAACGTTTCCGAAAATCAGTGACAGCAAAAGAACCTTTTTATAAATGCTTAACTGAAAAAAAAAAAAAAAAAAAAAAAAAAAAAAAAAAAAAATTGTTGATTTTACAGTATTATACCGTAAAATTAACAGTACTAAACAGTAAAATAAGCAGTAATACGCTATCGCGCATGCGCGAATTGTAAATGTCTCAGTGAACATTTAATTTTTTGAATGCGGACGTTTAAAAACTTTTTATGCATAATTCCAAAGTCCTGAAACAAATTTTATTCCAGCTTCCTCATCATCATCAGGTAACTGCCAGATGGTAAAATCTATATCAGAGTCAATAATAAATTAAGTTATTATAACTTAATAATGAATATTTTCGATTTAAAAAATTTTCAAATTAAAATGTTTCACGATGTTACAATTAAAAAGTCCTTCCGGCCTGTGCCGGGAGGAAAAGGTAGCTTTCCTATATCTTCGTTTTAAAATTTTAGCTAATGTTACATGAAAACAGCAACTTAAAATGTAAATAAAACGTTTACAAAAGATTCGTTAATACTGAATTTGAATAAGAAATTCGCCAAATTATTGAGCAATAGCCAAATTGGCTTCATTTATGAAGACTTATTTTGGTCGCCAAATTTGGCGATATTTCGCCAAATGTCGCCAAGTTTGGCGAGAATTTGGCGCTAACGGATATGAATATATAGTTTTATGCGTTTGATTGGGAAAATTATTACAACAATGAAAATTTTTGTAATGTGCTGTCTTGTTTCAAAATGTCAACCACCCTAGAATTTCAAACTGCTCTGTCTCAGCCGTTTTTTAAGATAGAGGTAAAACAAAAAATGCTCTGGAATCCTCGTTTCAAGGCCTAACACTGAATTAAAAGATAAATTTGAATTTTTAACTTTTTTGTATATTTATTTTAGTTTTAAATTTTTAATTGGCCACCATCTTGAAACAAAATGGCGGACCAAGCTGGCCAACGAACTCGGTCGAGACATTGGTAAGCTTAATACACACAATTAATTTCATCAAAATTGATTTATAAATACGAGCGTTATCGTATGACATAGGTCAGATATATATATCAACATTTTAACGGAGGGTGGTTTTGGGGTTTGGGGGTCATGATCGGTGAAAATATATCGAAATTTTCCGGAACTGCTTTCCTCCGAACGGCTGCAATAGGTAGCTTTATACTTTTTTGTATTGAAAGCTACCTAATAAAGAGTCACGTTCAATAAATAGCAAATCACAAAGTTTGGCACGATTTGCAATAAAAATCCCTTGCACGGTCAGGGTTGAAATAAATGGCGCATTAGCATACATTTTGGCATGGTGTTGGTACAACGGAAAAGTACCCAATTTTCTTGTTTCAAAAGTGCACGTTATGCGCCGGAATATACGATACTTTATTTTTCAAGCCAAGAAATTTCCATGCCTCCTTAATCTCACTTATATCACTCCCATTGATGTCCTTGTTTGAAAAAACGAGACTTAAAAACAGTTTCATCTATTGTCACGTATTTCTGTAACAGATAAGTTTATTCATTGTTACGGATATATTGCATTGTGTGTAATACGTATTTAATATTAGAAAAGATAAAAGTTTTAGAATAATCCGGAACTTTACATGCAAATATGTCGTTTCTTATTATTGTAGTAACAGTTTACACGATATGTTTTGTCTAAAAACAAAATTCCTATTTTTATCAACATCATTGTCAGAAATGATTATCAGTATCATTTGTAGTGATATCCCACGAAGATAGTATCAAAACTAATTCTTAAACTTTCTGGAAAAGAAAAAAACTGTAAATATGGAAAATGATAATATATATGAAATAGATAATTAGGAGTTAATGAAATCAATGGAGTTTGAAGAATGATTTTATATGTATTTCATTCAGTCAAAATGAATACGCTAAAAGTACAGTATAATATTACTTCTAAAATTACATTGTAACAATTAGTTGTTCCAATAACTGAAATCACAATTTCAAGAGCAGTTTCATGATATTTTATATTTGATAAGAAAATTTGATTATATCCAATTTAAACAAATATGCTGAAAATGCAGTAGAATATAACATCTAAAATTACTCTGTTACCAATTTGCTGTTCCATTAACTGAAATCCCAATTTCAAGAGCAGTTTAATGATTTTTCATACTTGATAAGAAAAACCGATTCTGTCGAAATGAATTGCTAAAAATACAGTAGAATATGGCTTCTAAAATTACATTGTTATATTTCGTTGTTCCATAACTGGAATAAAAATTTGAAATGTTCAGGTGCAGTTTCATCATCAATTGGTCTTTCGCGATTGTTGCGATATTAAAAGTTTAAAACGATTCACAATCTCATTCAATGGATAAAGTTTTTGAACCAATATATATACAATGGATAATTAGTTTTTAATTCTATGTTTCGTTAAATGATTCTTTACTTGATAGAAAAAAATTCTCGTCAAAGTTTGAATTTTCTTTTGAAGTATCCGCAGAAAAGAAAAATGTACACTGCGTGCACGAGTGCACTTACATCAGTGGTTCCCAACCTTTTTCTGGCTATGTACCCCCCCCCCCCCCCTAAGCATCTAATGTGGCCTTTGAATCAACTCTTGTGACATATAAAAACTTTATTATCAGAATATTATATATCGAGAGAGGAAATTCGGGTATTATGGAACAGTCGAGTAATATGGAATACCAAGGTTTCTGTCTGGTAAAGTGCTGCTACCAAGCGGCAATATCATAAACTACTTAAGAACATTTCCAGAATGCTCCCCAGAACGCACAATTCGACGGTCAAAATCGGGGGCGCGTTGTGTGAATAAATATTTGTTTTTCGTCTTTGGAAAGTTTCTGGAGATAATTTTTCAATATTTTTAATTCATTATTATAAGTAATATTTTTATATTGAAATTAAGCACAATGTACACCGAGATACTAACAGTTGATGATGTAATACTCGCTTTTTCAGCTCGCGATTCACACCAATAAACAGAGAAATTTTTTCCAAAACCGGCGGTGTAGGGTTATATAGAATACCAATATCCAGCCTCGGACTGGCCCACCGGCCCATCGGCCTGCGGCCCGGTGCGCCCTCATAACCGGGAAATTTTCGCGTCCCTAAAGCTGCTCCAATATTTTTCCCTGGCTACACACATACATTCTGATTAGTGTACAAAATTTCGAGAATTAGCTTAGGGATAATCATCAAATTATAGAAAGATAGTACAAGAGATGGATTTTTATTATCATAAAGAGATTGAAAATATATCGAAGGTATTTGCAAAATCGGAAACCGAAGCGGACTTATTTGTAATGCAATTGAAACATGCACCCAGGGAGAGCTTTAGTAGCCATATCGCGCCATGGCTACTAAAACTCTACTATTACGCCCTACCTAATCTGGCGCCCTAGGAAAGATTTTTTTTCATAGTTTCTTAGAATAATTTTTAGTTCTCAATCTCCGATCAAATTTTCCGTTCCTTATCTTTTAATACCTAGGGCAGTCGCCGGACCTTGCGCCTCTTTAAAGCCAGCCCTGAATGCACCTATAATTGAAGCCATCGTTTTTGAAAAAAAAAAACTTAAGTAAACAAAAAGTACATATTAGAAGGCAAATTCGTTTTGTGTGGATTTTGTTGTTGATTGGAAAACATTATCTTTGTTTTCGAAGAATACAATCTTGATGACGCTTCTGGATTGCAATTCAGCGAGCTGCGAGATCTCACGACCAGCATTTTTTTCATTCAGGAAACCTACCATAACTTTCGGATAGGAATATTCCCTTTATTTAATGAGAGACTTTCCGTAATTAAATAACTATTCTAAAATTCTAGTATATATTTTAAATAAAAAAATATTTTATTTAATCACGGAAAAATCAAAAATATAGCAATGATTACTATTCAGAAATTATTGTAGGTTTTTTTTAATACAAAAATGCCGGCCGCAAAATCCTGCAGCTTACAAATTTACAATTTCCGGGGAACGTATCTAAATTCTGGAAACCTAAATAATTCTTTTGGTCTCTAATTATAAGAATTTTGCAAACTATGGGAAAAGTGTGCTGACAAAAGTAAATTTACACAATTATTTTAATGATTTAAGGCTACTGAAGAGACTATTTTATGTTTCTTTTCTGTAGAAATCTTTTTGTAGCGCGATATCATTTGAGCATTTTAAGGATGCACAAAGTCATTTTTATGGATACAAAATACCTCTTCCCCTCCTGCCTGTCCTTATCACAAATGTTGCAAGTGTAATATTATTTTCACAAGCAAGTGTTATTTTCACATTCAAATATACCCCTATATATGGATATTCAAGTATATAATATGTGGTACTTTTGTAAAAGAAAAAAGTCCTTCCGGCCTGTACCGGGAGGAAAAGGTAGCTTTCCTATATCTTAGTTTTAAAATTTTAGCTAATGTCACACGAAAACAGCAACTTAAAATGCAAATAAAACGTTTACAAAAGATTCGTTAATACTGAATTTGAATAAGAAATTCGCCAAATTATTGAGCAATAGCCAAATTGGCTTCATTTATGAAAACTTATTTTGGTTGCCAAATTTGGCGATATTTCACCAAATGTCGCCAAGTTTGGCAAGAATTTGGCGCTAACGGATATGAATATATAGTTTTATGCATTTGATTGGGAAAATTATTACAACAATGAAAATTTTTGTAATGTGCTGTCTTGTTTCAAAATGTCAGCCACCCTAGAATTTCAAACTGCTCTATCTCAGCCGTTTTTTAAGATAGAGGTAAAACAAAAAATGCTCTGGAATCCTCGTTTCAAGGCCTAACACTGAATTAAAAAATAAATTTGAATTTTTAACTTTTTTGTATATTTATTTTAGTTTTAAATTTTTAAATGGCCGCCATCTTGAAACAAAATGGCGGACGAAGCTGGCCAACGAACTCGGTCGAGACATTGGTGAGCTTAATACACACAATTAGTTTCATCAAAATTGATTTATAAATACGAGCGTTATCGTATGACATAGGTCAGATATATATATATATATATATATATATAAATCAACATTTGAACGGAGGGTGATTTTGGGGTCTGGGGGTCATGATCGGTGAAAATATATCGAAATTTTCCGGAACTGCTTTCCTCCGAACGGCTGCAATAGGTAGCTTTATACTTTTTTGTATTGAAAGCTACCTAAAATGAAACACTAAATTTAGTTTTAAATTTTTTTATTTCCATACTGAAAGTAAATTTTTGTTCTCGATATAAATATTTTTTGAACGAAATTTGCATACTGATTTTGTGTGTGTGTGTGTGTGTGTGAGAGTATGTAATGAGACAGACACCTACAGAGACCACATATAAAGAGGCTATTTTGCTAAAGAAGAAAAAAAGCTGTAGTAAATAAACAGCATTTGCTGTCAGATATCAAAAATTGCATCTACACGTTTATACCTGGCTTGATAACTAATTCATATTACGTCGAAGAAATGTACTTTTTAAAAAGAGGTTGGAGCTCTTAGCGCTGAAATTTTTGCATCTTAATAATCATAAAAGTACAATCTATTTGCATAATAGAGATAATTGTTAAAATACCAATCGTAAATGGTGAAACATTTCTGAAACTAAGGAAACCAAATTATAAGCAATTTTAATCGGGAATTCTATATTTTTCCCCTAAAAAATTAAAAAATAAGCTGAAGTTACAACTAGTTACTAGTTGCAGAACAACAACACCATTTTTGTTACCCTATTCGAGTTCTTTTGATTGGGACAACCCAGAAAAAGGTACAATTTATATAATTTATCTTAAATTTTAATAGAGTTAGACCAGTTTAAAGTTCGAGGGTGCTAATGTTGAATCCATTTGACAAACTTTAATTTAAATCTTTATAAAAATCTTCCGATTGTATTTTTATTAATTTTTTAACAAAATACACTGAATAGAGCAAAAATATTCCAAGGTTTTTTTCTATTCAAAAACATTTTTTTTAATTATGGAAATTATTAATAAATTCATATTAAAAAATTATGAATTATGACCTACATTAATTTTTGCATAAAACAAATCACAATCGTCAAAAACATCGATGTGTAAGTTTACAGCTCATTTGAATAATTAGTTTTCGAGATATAGAGAATCTTTCGACAGTCTCAGGAGACCATCTTCCATTTTCAAAGGATCCACTGAAAAAAATCGCAAACTCTTACCAGAAACATTTTATAGTAATGACATTTATATAAAGAAAATTTATTATAAGTTTAAAATTCCTGTATAATTTTACTGGTAACAAAACGTGTTTATTCGTTACTTTTTCTTATAAAATCTTAATTTTATTTTCCGAAATTTATGGATAAACCCCTAACACATTTTCTTTTATACACCAGCCTATGAAGATTTAAGAGAAATATATTTCCGGCCTGCTTTATCCAGGTAACTGAAATAGGGTGTCAAAAGTAGGTGTTACCATTCGAAAAATCAACTTTCGGAAATTTTTTAATATGTATACAGTCTCCGAAGCAAAATTCATCATCAGAATTTAATAGCAAGCATTATTCCCAATCAGTTGATACCTATATGTTTTTCATATTTTAATTGCAGATGAATTAGTGGGGGCTGATCACTTTTTTTTCCAGGACTGTTCTAAAGTATCTGTTGACAAAAGTACAAAGTAGGAAAGTCCTAGGCTACAGTCAATCTACTACAAGATAGTTTGTGTTCAACTTTCTAGAGTTTTTGAATATTACATGATTTGTATGGGGAAATCGTGTAGTATTGTGTAGATCGCAACTTCAAACATACGTGGGTAATATAGTTAAGTTGTCTATCTAGACACAGAGATATAATGTTACATTTTCATACTTGGTGCCATGTGAATGTGTTAACCCATTCACGACGAGAATCTTTTACACTTTTTAATTCTTCAACACCTGTTGACACCAGTTTTTTCATGCTGTAATTTTGACTTGTTTAGTCTGCCAAAATTTCAAATTAAATAAGCGTAAAATTTCCGTGCTAAAATACTGGTTTCCAAATTTAAATGTTTCGTACGTCTTAAGTGGAAAGTTTTCTTGCCAACCGGCGTTAATGAGTTAAACCTCTTCAAGCCAGATACAACTCAAGTAAAATTGATTTGAGTTCGTTAAAATTTTTGCGCCCTCTGAAAATCCAAGGTCTGCGCCCTTACCACTGGCCCAGTCCGACCCTGCCAATATCTCACAATACTTCATGATTATGGTGGCGCAAAGACAGATTCTTATATTTGTGCTTTGTGCAAATCTGAAGTATGAACTGAAGTATATTGGTTGACTACCTAAACGCCATACTTTGATCATTCTCTCTTGATACCATTAAATCTGTTTTTGGGCCAAATTTTGTTCCTTTTCTTCATTTTTAACCCCCTATTCCATATTTCCCGACTATCTCACAATACCCTCACAATACGTTTATTATTAGTATTTGTTTGCAAATGAGGAAATTTCGTAAAATAATTTTTGTCTATAAAAACTATTCGCAGATCGTTGAAGTTTGTGACTGTATTCGGTTTTCGGGTTTTAAACGATATCGGGATGTTGTATTGCCCGAAATGTAAATAGTATTGTATAATACCCGAATTTACTATCAGTAATAAATATATATATTTCTGAAATTAAATTGTCAACTCTTATTTAAAAAGTGAATTCTATTCATGTGGATGAAGCCTAAACAGCAATTAGGAATAAATTCAGAAACATCAGTCGTCTTACATTTTTTTTTTTTTACACTGTAAAAAATCTTCAGCTTTTGCTGCATAGTCACTCCACCGCATTTCTAGAATATCTCTATTTTGACCAATGAAAATGCTCTACAATATAGTAAAGTAACCGTTTTCTCTAAAAGCGGTGGTGTGTGTCTGCAGCAAAAGCTGAAGATTTTTAACAGTGTAGTTAATGAATCACGCCTTTTATGTTTTCTTTTGTTCCTTGCCATCTTATCTTAGTATGAAATAAAAGTATTACATAGTCTGAACTTTAAGGTGTTTAAATTCTCTCCTAAAACATCTCTTCTCCTCTCGATTAGGAGCATATACCTTTTCAATTAATATCCACTGAACATCGTGTATATTCCAATTTAAATTTTTTAAATGTACCTTCATAATACATAGCCTTCCTCCGGCCGGCAGAACCATAAAAAAAAAATCACTATCTATATATTTAAAACGCTAAGCGATTTCTTTCGACAATCCGTTAGAACAAACTACTGCATCAAATTACACCATTATTTTTTTAAATGAAAGATATTAGGACACATATTTGTTATCGTGCATTCGTTTGTTCGAAAATTTAATTAATTAGCTGTAATTTTCAATTAAACATTTACTTCTGCTTATGACGTTATAAAGTTGACAACTCCCACTTTTGAGGGCATAGAGTTTTTTCCTTGAACTCTGTGGTTCGCCAATCTTTTGACATTAACTAATATCAACTAGGTAATATGGTAACATTGTAGTATAAAATCTTTAAAAAAAAACTTAATTAGCTAGAATATTATCATAACTAGCCGGTCTTCGCCCGTCTAGACGGTCGCTTGATGGGCCCAGATGACTTTTGCTGCGTATAACCAGGGCATTGGCCAGGGCTCACAAAGTGCATTTTACATGCAAACAGATAAATAAATAAAATACTTTATTTTAAATATTGCGAAAATAGCTCATAAAAATATCAAAAAAGCATACAAATAAAAATTTCACGACATAAAAAAATAAATTTTATTCATAAGCCCGTTGACAGAAATCCGCTTAGCCCTACCGGTGTTGGGAAAAGAGAGAGCTTCCGATTGAAAAAAAAAAAAAATGGAATAACTTAAGATATATGGTGAGTTTTGTAAATGGGGGTTTCGCACCCATAAATTGTTAATTGACTGATCAAAATAATGGACCCTGTGTGCTTCGCAACCATATATGGCCAATTCGGTGATAACTATAACGGAAATCCGTGTATTTCGTGCCTCATAAATCAATCCTATAACGGGGCTCTGGGAATTTTGCGTACATGAACCGTTAAAACGACAATTATTTTAACAGAGCTTTGTAGATTTCACATCTATAAACTAATTATACAGCAATCATTATAATTGAGCCTCGTGCACACTCAAGTCCATAAATATGGCGATCAGTATGTAAATCGTAAACCTATACTCCCGAAAAATTTTCTTTGAGAACAGGAGGAAATGTACTATATTTTCTATACAGATTGAAATCCGATTGATAAAAGACAAAAAGCGTAAAAACAATTTATAAAATATGAAATAAAAAAAATAAGACAAATCAAAATTTTCCCTAGAAAAATGTCATGCGCATAATATTTAATCAAAAATCAGCAATACTTTTCTTTTTCGTCTAATCTTTCATATTCGGGTTCATAGCCAAGGTTGGCGACAAAAATGATCGATGCTGGCAACAATGTAGCTTCAAGATTATAAGAGTGATAACAATAGTCACAATAACATCAGTTTTGTGCCAAACCACGCACGCAAACACACACAAATTGGCAAAGGGTTTTTGCTTAGCTTTCTTTCCGTTAATTCCAGGCAACAGTGAATGCAAATATTCTCTACACTAGCCGCCACTGGCGACCAGTTTGGTCGCCCTTAAGTGTATGTTAAGCATTGTAACAAATTATTTTTATTCATAATTTATTTTTTTCCTTAATCCCTCGCATAACTGGAAAAATCTAATAGATAAATCAAGAACTTTTGCGATCGCGGTAGCATTTCGCATATTTTTTGTTGTTATGTATTTCATCTTTCTTGACAAAAACCGCTTAACCCACTTAAGAATTTATGCTTCATGTCCGTTTGCTTATCACTTGCAATATTTTCGCTAATGCGGAGATTCTTAAACATATTTGGCGCAAAACAAAAATCGCGCCAGCCCGGTGCGTCCGTGACAGCTGTTTCAATTTAAAATACATGACGTTCACATTTTTCATTTAAAATAGAAAATAGAAAAATAATAATTATCATAAATCAAAACATTTGATTTCAAATTAAAGTATCGTTTCTAATTTGCACGCGCAAAAAATAAAAGCTGACAATTATTTTCGAAATTTGATCCATTAAATATTATTACATGAGTTCAACTTACGTCAAGAAAACATCCGGAAAGAAGTTGAGTTGTATAGAACAGAATTATGGTAAACATTGACTGTCTCACTGGTGCGGATTATTTTTTTTACACCAGGCAGCGGTCCAAAAATTCATGGTTTAATATTTTAAACGTTCACAACGAATGAATCTTTTTTTTTTTTTGTTTTTGTTTACTTTCATGTATAGAGAATTTGAACTGCGAACCTAATTTAAACTACAGTTATTGCAGAATGTATACATAATTGAACGTAGATCATCTCTCAAATATTAATTTTTTTTTACATATACATTTTTCTCTTACACTAATAAAACAATTCGGCACGTTTTGTTACACTGACATCATTCTCGCCAAGCATAATAGTTGGCACCAAATGAAACATTTGAAATTAAAAATGGAATTGTTGATGCAATAGTGATCATTTAAAAGAAAAAAAATTCATTTGAAAATTACAAACTTTCCCAAACTATCTTATTAAACCAATTAAAATATATATACTTAAAATGAAAAAAGAAATAAATAGTATGCAATAAAATAATAAAATGAAACTCAATTTAAATTGCAAGCATGAAATTGTTAATGTCGTAGCCGGCATCTCGCAAACAAAAAAGAACTATGTACAATTCCATAGTCCTGAAACAATTTTATTGCAGCTTCATCATCATCAGGTAACTGCCAAATGGCAAAATTCAGCTCGGCGTCAATGAAAAATGTAATTTATAACTTGAAAAATATTGCAATTCGAAAAATAGGAAATTAAGATCTTTTGTGTGGATACCATTAAATAATAATAATAAAATTATTCACGTTCAATAAATAGCGAGCTCACAATGTTTGTTACACTTCTAAAACTAAAACTAATTTCATTGGTTCATAATGAATGACGTCAAAGATGTTTTCTGATTTTATTCTCTGAGGGCGATTAAAGTCTACGTTTTCTCCGTGGCTCGAAAACGGTAAAAATGACAATCAATTGAATTCAATTTGAAGCGGGCATCCCGGAACTGTTGATGACAGTCACATGACTTACGCTTTTATTATAGAGATAAAATATCTAAACGTAAACATATCAATATGAATAACAAATCTCACGTAAAATGTTGCAATTTAAATGATTCCAATTGAAACAAGATTTGGAGAGTTATCCTTGACGCCCAGCTAACATAAAAGTACCTATTTTATTTTATTTATTTACACACATATTCAAATTTATTATAAAACACCAGGTTGCCATACAAAGCAGAAATCGTCATTTAGGCGCCAAAAAATAACCCAGGTGCGTCTGCGATATCTGTACTGATTTAATCAAAATTATTTTTGTTGCACCGCATATTGCAAAATTAATTAAATCCATGATTATTGTTTCTTTCTCAGATTAAAAATAAGAAAATTGGTACTTCTCTATTATCCCGTCGACCACTTTTCATAACAAAAAACTATCGCCAAACTGTAACGCCAAATAAACGGGAGAACGTTGCCATTGGAATATCAAAATAAATAAATAAATAAAATACATGAATTTAAGGACACAATTGTTATTTTAATTAATGAAATAACTAATAAATCAGTAAAACATAATGAAAAATAGACGCAAATCTCGAATTAAAAACCACTTGATGACGTAACAAACACGTATAATGCTTCTGACATCAAGTAAATCGGACTGTATTTTTGGCGTTTAATTTTACAGTTTGGCGATAATTTTTCGTTATGAAAAGTGGTCGACCGGATAATAGAAAAGTACCAGAAAATTTAATGTTTAACGAAATTCAATTATTTGATCGATCGCAAATTTTGGTTCTTTTCCGTTATACCGACACCATGCCATACATGTAAATATATGCTTGGCGACTATGGTGTCCGTATAATGGAAATGTACTCAATTTTTTCTTAGTTCGGGCTATACCAAAAAAACATTTTACAGGTAACAAAAAAAATCACCGAAAATGGCTGCTTCATCAGCTGTTATGACAGCAAAGTTAGATAAGATCTAATAACCTGAATTTTACAACGTTTATGCGAAACACCACAGAGAACACACGCTATTTTTATATAAGTAGGGTATATTTAAACGAATAAGAGAACTAACAACCTTCAATAATATAATGCATGAAAAAGTAAACAACTAAGTGATTCAGCAAATCATAAAAATATGTATTTCGTAATATAACTATAAAATACAGAAAAATATTCTGGTACCATAAAAAATATTCATTATCCCGTCGAAATTCCGTGCATTATCCCGTCGTCCGATTAAGAAAAAAAAACTATATGCAAATTAGGTACTTTTCGGTTAGCCGGCGCCAATAAAGTATATATAAATATATACATATACATATATATATATACACATAATAACAAACTCCAATGGAAAATTGCAGAATCATTATCACAAAAGCCAACCAAAATCTATAAACCACATAAATTCAATACTAGAAAAACAAAACTATATACATTATATATATTTGTATATATGTATGTATATACTATATATATATATATATATATATATATATATACTAATTACACAATAGAGATAATGATGTATGATGCATGGGGAATGCATGAAGTATATATATATATATATATATATATATATATATAAGTAGTAGGATAATGAGAGTTCAACGGCCACAGGAGCGCTCAATTGAGGAATGAGGATTCCTCAATGAGGAATGAGAATTTAATAATGGGGAATAAGGGGGTAGGAGGTACTTTCTCAACTGGTATTGCAATGTTCAGAATCATTCTTCTCTTTACAACAATAATTTCTGTTCCATCTAGTTAACATATCTGATATTTTGTTAGAAAGGTTTGTGTGTAACAGTATGTTTTAAAAAGCATATATGTCTTATAGTTATTATAAATAGTTCTATGTGTGTATGTATGTGGGGGTGCGACAAATAGTTCTCTTCGTGTGTGTGTGTGTGTGTATATATATGTATGTGTGTGTGTGTGTATGTATGCGGGGCAAATAGTTCTCTTTGTGTGTGTGTGACTATCTGCTTGTTTATCAAAGTTTTAGAAATATTTTTCATGTTTTTATAACGAAAAAAAAATATGCGTTAGTTAGTTAAAAAGTTTCACAAATTAAAAAAAAAAATTCTTTTAGAAAAAGTTTCACATTACTTAAAAAATTAAAAAAAAGTACTCAATAATAAAATCAACAATTTTTATTATAACAAAATAATTTACAGAAAGGTATTTACAGATCAAAATATACATCGCGATTTTGCGTTAGCAATACAAATCAACATTATCTTCTTTATTACAAACGGTATTAATGTCATAATGGCCATATGCTAAACTGCTTATTCCATCATCCAATAAGTAACGCTTGTCGTCAAAGGGACTTAAGCTAATTTTATTAGCCACACACAGGGTGGCTTATTCTTTCAATCTCTATCATTTTTCATGTTTATGAAAAGTCACAGCAATCCATCGTTGCCACAGGTTAATCTCGAATAATGAAACATTTGAAGTTACTTAAAAAATTAATAACTCGAGAAGTATTTGTCACAAAATTGTTTTACAAACTGCGTTAGAATGGTAAAAAATTGTATTTTTCTTGATATAAATTTCAAATCTAATGATTATGTCGTTTTTCAAATATTATATTTCAAAAATTACAAAACTTTACAATGGAGTACCGTAGCGAAACTTTTACGCGTAAAAAGATAATGATAAAGGCATTGTGGCTCGACGTGTATCGTGTATACTGGCCATAGCATGAGTAACGAATTATAGTAAACTTATTATTCTGTTAAAATATAAAAGTGAATTATGTATATACATTTTTAAAAAATAAAGAAAAACATTTTATCACAAACATCAACAAAACTTTTTCTTCTATTTATTCCCTTATTCCAAAGATATCGTTTTATCGTCTGCTGCCATAGCAACATGAATTAAATTTCATTAAAAAAAATTGCTCAGTGGTAGAAAAATATTTTTCTAAATCAAATGGTTATTGAACAACTCAACACTTTAACAGGGGAATTTTTTTTTGTTATTTAGATATTTTAAAATTGTTTGTTGTCATTGCGTTTTTATTCTGAGTTACAGCTAGTTTATTTATTTTTTAAATAAAAGCCGTGTGTGGCAATCTATATTCGGCCTTATAGCAGAATTTTCCCCTCTTGTTTTGAGTTAATGTATATAGGCGATGGTCATCTTGGGCAATCCTTACCTGTTTCTCCATACTTGTTTTTTGTTGTTGGAGGCACTCCAAGTAGTCTTCATGTTTAATTTTCTGCCGAACAATCTGCGTAGATACGCCTTTTGCACGCTTCTTTTCGTCTTTAACAGATTTTAGAGAATACATTTTTGATTTCAGTCCGACAAACTCAAGAGCTAATTCACCATTAAGTTCATCCTTAAACTTTCCGAGCGTCTTCTTATTATCCTCAGAGTATAGAAGATGAGATTTCGGGTATTCAGAAAAGTCAAACAACTCACGATGCTGCTCCAGATCCTTATAAATATTATTGGTTTGAATATGATACGTTAGGGAATCTGTATCCGTAAAGAGTAAAACTGCACGATCTTTGTATGTTTTCTTTATAAAATTGTAATGGAAATCATACATACAAAGTTTAGATAGTTCGAGTATAGAAAATCCAACATAGATGGGTCGGTTCATATGTATGCTAGTTTTTAATCTCTCCACAGCAGTCAAGTCTTCATCATAAGTTTTAAACGATTTAAAAGTAGGCGATGCTACTAATTTTTTGGCTCTTTTTTCACCGTTACAAAGCACAATATTTCTTCTTTTTCGTAGATTTTCCATGGTTTTACCAAAAACAGAATTGTTCATTAACTTAAAAAGTCTTTCTCAAAAGAAGATTTTGCTTCTTTCCTTTTTTCGGTGTTGAAATTAATATATCTCTGCAACCATGGTCCCTGTTTAAATTTTAAAGCTTTATGCACAGCTGTAATTTTTAAACCAAGTTCTAAATAAAATTTGAGATTACGATAATGGGTTATATAATTTCGTTTATTATTTAAATTTGGTATAAGTTTAGGAGTTCCGACGAATTTTCTATTGTTGAGTAAGCCTCTTGCATGAGAAGATAGCATCTGATCCTCTACAGTTACTCTCTCAGGGGCGACAGGGTATTCATTATGCAAAGGATGTAAATGTTTCGGGTATTCCAAGTCTACCTCGAAGAGATACCCAATTTCGGAACTATCAGATAAAGATAGAACCCACTCTTCTGTCATATGACTTGTTTCACACCATTCAAAACCGCCGTAAGGTAAAAATTGGCTCATAGCCCACCCGTATAAGTTATTGGCATCCCAATACATAATGTAGCTGGGTGCCTCATTTTTCTTATAATCGGGGGTATCAGGGATGTTTGCTCGGGCATATCTTTTACTTATCATGCTAATGCCGCCTCTTATTCCATTTTCAACCATAAGCAACATATCTATATCACTGAGTAACTCTAAAGGTGTATCAGACATCTTCAAACAAGCCTGCCATGCGAGAGAAGGTGCTGTAAACAGGTGTGCAGGGTCAATTTCATAATACTGCTGACATAATTTCCTAAAGTTTTGAAACACGTCAGCAAGTAGTAGAACATCTGTCTTCACATAAAGGTTGTGATAATCACCAAGAGTCTTGATATCAAATGTTTTCCATACATTCTGGGCGTGTTGGTACTCCTTTTCATCTATAGGCTCATTGGTTAAATTATTAAAAAAGGCAGAAGGCGGGGGAAGCTGCTTCTCAGTAAATTTTTCAAAACAAGTAAAATAATCATAGGGGTAAACCCCTTTCCGTATAAGTAACGATAAATTATTATTTTGTGGGAAATTTTCTGCAAGTATAGAGAATTGATCAGGTTGAAGGTTTTTAACAAGTTTTTCCAATGACGTAGGCAAAAATTGGAAAGAATCTATAAACACCATCTGAATAGGAGATGTAGGCTTTCTGATTTTAAAGGTGATATAGTTTTCCATAGAAGTAGCAATAACATCGATTTCATGATCTTTGAATTTTCCAAGCTTTGTCATAATATGATGGCCATCGTAGTTTTTCAAGTTATGGAATATAACAGGAATTGTTTTACACTGCTTATAGTTCAAGTTGCATTCCACATGTGCAGCCCCTCTGTACGCACCTGACAGGTGATCATGGTCACGTGTGCGTTTCTCATCTAAAGTTTTCTTACAAATATGACAAAACTCTGCTTCTCGAAATGCCTTTTCTTCCTTGGGAGAAAGCTTCATAGGTTTAATATTATGTAACTTTTCTCCTAAAATTTCCTTTTCTTGCATCATTCGGTTTAAAAAATGCTCAACACAGTTTCTACCCCGATATACCTGTGCTTTTTTCACACACGTTCCATCGGGTCCAATAACCACATAGGCATAACCACATGGTAAGTGATAGGTTGTTTTCTCGGTATAGGATGCTTTAGAAGAGGGCGGAGCTGATGAAATAGGTATAAGAAGACTCTCAAAATCCGCATAAATCGTATAGGCAACAGGATGTTGTAAATGAATACCTGTAAACTTTAATATATTATCATTTTCACTAGGCATCTTTATAGCTTGCGCAACATGTTGAGAACAATATTCATTATGCTTATCCAATAGATCTTGTCTTGAAAATCGATGTAAACATCGATAACAATAATAGCCAGCGGCTCTATGCTTGGTAAGATCACCTAAAAGTCTTGAAAAACTTCTTATCAAACAATAGTGTTGTTTTTCACCGTCACCAACCAATAACAAATTAACCACATCTTGATCTTTCTTTTCAGATATATACAGGGGGCAAACTTCATCCTCTTCATAACCAAACACATTAACCCGTAAATTGTTGAGTTGTTCAATAACAGGTATCTTCTGAAGGGGTACAGGGCATTCTACACTACCTAATTTAATATCATGTTCATAAGGTCGATAATGTGAAACACGTTCAGGTTTTTTTGTATAATCCAAGTTCAGTTTAAAAGCCAAACGACACCATACTAAACATTTGTTATCTTCGTTTTTTATATTCAACACTGCTTTTTTATCATCGAGTTTTTTAGACAAAGGAATATAGGAACTCGCAGCGAGGGGGTGATATTTAGCAATCTTGAGTTCTAAATGAAGAATTTTTCTAAGTTTCCAGCCAGAACCTCTTTGTACAAATTCTTCAAAGGATTTAATAATCTTCGAAAATCCTTCCTCAATATGTTGTGAGATAGTATCTTCTATAAGTTCGGTCATACACGAACATCGAAAATAACATTGAATTTCTTCAAACTCCTCATTATCAGTTAGACGTTCAAGTGATATTTTTTCTACCATATACCATTTAATTGCACCTTTTTCATGAATTTCACTTATTAAACGTTCTTGTATTTCAGTTTGTATATGTCTATGAAATACCTCTAAATCTTTTCCCCCACGTTCATCAGGATGCAAAATCACTGTTTTAAACACATTAAGTGCATCAGAATACTTTATGTTTTTCGACTTTGCATTAGATGAGCTCATTTTGCGTTTTACACTCACAAGAGGTGTGCGGGAGTGTTGAGTGCGAACATGTTGTCTCAGGTCAAATTTTCTTCCAAACACTTTATCGCATTCACGGCAAGGAAATGTTGAATTCCGATGCGACTGTAAATGCTGCTTCAGATTATCCCTCCGGGTAAAAACTTGATCACATTCATCACACTTAAATGTAGACTGTCCACCAGTATTATGGGTTTCTGAATGTCTTAACAAGTCCGATTTCCTTCTAAAACACTTTCCACAAGTTTCACAGATAAACGACTTTTCATTAAGATGAATCTTAACATGCTGATTTAAATTAGAATATGTTGCAAAGACTTTGTCACAGGTGGGGCAAACATGCTTCTTTTCCACATTTGTAGGGGCCACAGTCTTTAAAGAAATATCCTCTTCAACTTGTTGATTAAAATTGAAAGAACTTTGAGACATAGTATCTTTTTCTGGAAAAATTTCAGAGAATCCCTCATGCTGTATCAGTCCAACGCTATCATGTGTTTTTAAATGTCTTTGTAGGTTTGATCTTCGATAAAAAGACTTCCGGCAGATATTGCAAGTATATAATTTCTCGCCAGAATGAATTTTCATATGTCGGTTCAGATTAGAAATGCTCGAAAAATCTTTACCGCAGGTAAAACAGCTAAACATCTTCTTAGCAGATACAGAATCTCCCATAATCGGGGTTTCATCAATAGGCATATCAACATCCATAATATAAAATCAATAAAAAAAAACTTTAACTCTTAATAGCAAACAACAGCGATTCACACTGATAAAAAGCGGGAGCAATTTAAAACACGTTTAACCACTAGCGATAGGAATCCTCAAATGATGAAAATCCTAATTTTCCCCCGTCTATTTATACCGACCCGAAGGTAAAGTTGAGTTGTAGTATTGCGTGATATGAATGTTATCAAAATGCGTCATACGATTTCGGGGGCCTATAAGTTTATTTCCCCTCTTTATAATATAGCATAATTAAACAGATAAACCCGAATGTATACAAATTTAAATTCGTAAATTATAATATATCACAAAATATAAAAAATCTACAGAATACAAATAGAATTTAGCACTTACCCCAAAAACACGTCTACTTTGGGTGTTAGTCTTCACTTAACTAATCTTTCTTCCTTATCTTTAGTAGGGGGCGCTGCAATCGCCGCGAGAGGCACTGCCCGTCTTCCGGTGTGTGACGTAGTTTCCGGTTTGCGATAAGAATAAACCTTAAATACGCGCGCTTAGTCATTCTTCCCTCGGTCTTACTCGCTAGTAGTTGTCAGTTTCTTGTTTAGACATGTTGGGTGACATCATTACGTGTTTGCGATAAGAACAAGATTATCCCCTTATCAACAGGTAAAAAGCTGCGCTTCAGTGACGTCACAAGTCATATGACATAGCTGATAACGGTACGATTAGCTGATAAGAATTTGTACTAATCATCTATTCCCCTTCAAGTCATTGCATGAGACGGTTGAGCTCCAACAGCTGTATATAAGGTAAGAGTAATTTATATATTATAATAGGATTTTAAATTAATTTAGCAGATGTTACAATTTGATATTTAAAAATTTTCATGCTAAACGATGTGATTATATGTTGTTCATCATACTAAATCCACAAATTTTAATTCGAAAGAAATATTATTAAACTTATAATCTAAAATAAATTAGCGAAAATGCATAACAAATCTCAACAAAAAGAAGCTAATTATAAAAGGAAATGTACAAAGTTTATAAATTTGCACATGTGTTAAACGCGTTTACAAACCTTATCATAGGCAAAAGTCTAATTCGACTAGCCTATTTGTTATAAGTTTAACTATAAGTCAACATGTAAGATATTTCTAAAAAGGAATCTTATGATTTTTAATTTTCCAAGTTCAGTTTCAATCATATTGTATTAGGTTAATTCAAACTTTGAGATGATTTATAGTAAAATACTTAAATTAAAATGTATTTTTGATAGTTTAAGAATTATAAACTACAACTTTGACTACTTTTTAAAATGTTTGCCTGATAGAAAACTGTGATAACATGTCTATGTTTGAATTTTTCTGATAACATGCCAATGCCTGAATTTTTCTGACAACTTGTCTGTGTTTGAATTTTTCTGCTAACATGTCTGTGTTTAAATTTTTCTTATAACATGTCTATGTTTAATTTTTCTCTTCTTTTGAAATGTATAAACTTTTACTAAACGTGTCTTTCGATTTCATTGAAGAAAAAAGTGATCGATCAACTTTATCAAACCATTTTAATGTTAATATTTTTAAACGAACGCGATTATCAGATAAAAATATATGTAGTTAATTCATATTATTCCACTAAACATTGCATAACAAAAGAATCTTACAAAAATTTCATACTTCAACATTCAAAAATTGACAATATTCACATCTTAATACTAAAAAACAATCCTTATCTTGCAGTATTTCCTGTAACAAAATCTAAAAATTTCATATCAACAAGACCCAAGTCAGAAACTTTACCTAGGAACTTAATACCAATCTTTAATCATAAAGTGATAAAACTGATAATTTTTTAAAAAGTTACTTCTAAATCATCTCATAGATGGCGCTGTTGAAAAAAATTAATTCAAAACTTGTTTAAAAGACTTTAAAAAATTAAATCTAACTTTAAACTAACAAAAACCTGTAGAACAATCACTTTCAGTTAGAAATATTTTAAAAATAATTGTTAATTCTAAAACCGCTCACAGAGGGCGTTGCTGAAAAAAATAAACTCAAAGTTGTTTAAAATATATTAAAAAATAAATCTAACTTTAAACTATCATCAAACTCCAGAAAAATTACTTTCAATTAGAAATATTTTAAAATAATTAAAACTTCTAAAACCGTTCATAGGGGGTGCTGCTGTGAAAAAATCATTTCGAAACTTGTAAAAAATTAATCCAAAACTTATTTAAAACACTTTTACAAAAAAATTGACCAAAATACCGATAAACATCAAGTAGATAATAATTGGGGGTTCTGCATCAGCGCAGTTCGCGCAGTTGACCTCAAGGTCGAAGGAAGGTCACTGGAAGTGGCAGGTGTGGACACCGGATGTAGCAGGTGGGGATAACAGACATGTTGGAACAGGAAGTGGGGCATGTTTAGACAGGAAGTGATTCCGGAAGTAAGACCGGAAACGCGATGGAAGTGGAAGCCGGAAGTTCCAGCTTCGACTTCCTGTCGTATTTCCGGTCTTACTTCCGGGATCACTCCTGTCTAAACATGCCCCACTTCCTTTTCCAGCATGTCTGTTATCCCTACCTGCTACATCCGATGTCCACACCTGCCACTTCCTATAACCTTCATTCCACTTGCGACGCACCTTATTTATTATCTACTTGATGTTTATCGGTATTTTGGTCAATTTTTTTGTAAAAGTGTTTTAAATAAGTTTTGGATTAATTTTTTACAAGTTTCGAAATGATTTTTTCACAGCAGCACCCCCTATGAACGGTTTTAGAAGTTTTAATTATTTTAAAATATTTCTAATTGAAAGTAATTTTTCTGGAGTTTGATGATAGTTTAAAGTTAGATTTATTTTTTAATATATTTTAAACAACTTTGAGTTTATTTTTTTCAGCAACGCCCTCTGTGAGCGGTTTTAGAATTAACAATTATTTTTAAAATATTTCTAACTGAAAGTGATTGTTCTACAGGTTTTTGTTAGTTTAAAGTTAGATTTAATTTTTTAAAGTCTTTTAAACAAGTTTTGAATTAATTTTTTTCAACAGCGCCATCTATGAGATGATTTAGAAGTAACTTTTTAAAAAATTATCAATTTTATCACTTTATGATTAAAGATTGGTATTAAGTTCCTAGGTAAAGTTTCTGACTTGGGTCTTGTTGATATGAAATTTTTAGATTTTGTTACAGGAAATACTGCAAGATAAGGATTGTTTTTTAGTATTAAGATGTGAATATTGTCAATTTTTGAATGTTGAAGTATGAAATTTTTGTAAGATTCTTTTGTTATGCAATGTTTAGTGGAATAATATGAATTAACTACATATATTTTTATCTGATAATCGCGTTCGTTTAAAAATATTAACATTAAAATGGTTTGATAAAGTTGATCGATCACTTTTTTCTTCAATGAAATCGAAAGACACGTTTAGTAAAAGTTTATACATTTCAAAAGAAGAGAAAAATTAAACATAGACATGTTATAAGAAAAATTTAAACACAGACATGTTAGCAGAAAAATTCAAACACAGACAAGTTGTCAGAAAAATTCAGGCATTGGCATGTTATCAGAAAAATTCAAACATAGACATGTTATCACAGTTTTCTATCAGGCAAACATTTTAAAAAGTAGTCAAAGTTGTAGTTTATAATTCTTAAACTATCAAAAATACATTTTAATTTAAGTATTTTACTATAAATCATCTCAAAGTTTGAATTAACCTAATACAATATGATTGAAACTGAACTTGGAAAATTAAAAATCATAAGATTCCTTTTTAGAAATATCTTACATGTTGACTTATAGTTAAACTTATAACAAATAGGCTAGTCGAATTAGACTTTTGCCTATGATAAGGTTTGTAAACGCGTTTAACACATGTGCAAATTTATAAACTTTGTACATTTCCTTTTATAATTAGCTTCTTTTTGTTGAGATTTGTTATGCATTTTCGCTAATTTATTTTAGATTATAAGTTTAATAATATTTCTTTCGAATTAAAATTTGTGGATTTAGTATGATGAACAACATATAATCACATCGTTTAGCATGAAAATTTTTAAATATCAAATTGTAACATCTGCTAAATTAATTTAAAATCCTATTATAATATATAAATTACTCTTACCTTATATACAGCTGTTGGAGCTCAACCGTCTCATGCAATGACTTGAAGGGGAATAGATGATTAGTACAAATTCTTATCAGCTAATCGTACCGTTATCAGCTATGTCATATGACTTGTGACGTCACTGAAGCGCAGCTTTTTACCTGTTGATAAGGGGATAATCTTGTTCTTATCGCAAACACGTAATGATGTCACCCAACATGTCTAAACAAGAAACTGACAACTACTAGCGAGTAAGACCGAGGGAAGAATGACTAAGCGCGCGTATTTAAGGTTTATTCTTATCGCAAACCGGAAACTACGTCACACACCGGAAGACGGGCAGTGCCTCTCGCGGCGATTGCAGCGCCCCCTACTAAAGATAAGGAAGAAAGATTAGTTAAGTGAAGACTAACACCCAAAGTGGACGTGTTTTTGGGGTAAGTGCTAAATTCTATTTGTATTCTGTAGATTTTTTATATTTTGTGATATATTATAATTTACGAATTTAAATTTGTATACATTCGGGTTTATCTGTTTAATTATGCTATATTATAAAGAGGGGAAATAAACTTATAGGCCCCCGAAATCGTATGACGCATTTTGATAACATTCATATCACGCAATACTACAACTCAACTTTACCTTCGGGTCGGTATAAATAGACGGGGGAAAATTAGGATTTTCATCATTTGAGGATTCCTATCGCTAGTGGTTAAACGTGTTTTAAATTGCTCCCGCTTTTTATCAGTGTGAATCGCTGTTGTTTGCTATTAAGAGTTAAAGTTTGTTTTTATTGATTTTATATTATGGATGTTGATATGCCTATTGATGAAACCCCGATTATGGGAGATTCTGTATCTGCTAAGAAGATGTTTAGCTGTTTTACCTGCGGTAAAGATTTTTCGAGCATTTCTAATCTGAACCGACATATGAAAATTCATTCTGGCGAGAAATTATATACTTGCAATATCTGCCGGAAGTCTTTTTATCGAAGATCAAACCTACAAAGACATTTAAAAACACATGATAGCGTTGGACTGATACAGCATGAGGGATTCTCTGAAATTTTTCCAGAAAAAGATACTATGTCTCAAAGTTCTTTCAATTTTAATCAACAAGTTGAAGAGGATATTTCTTTAAAGACTGTGGCCCCTACAAATGTGGAAAAGAAGCATGTTTGCCCCACCTGTGACAAAGTCTTTGCAACATATTCTAATTTAAATCAGCATGTTAAGATTCATCTTAATGAAAAGTCGTTTATCTGTGAAACTTGTGGAAAGTGTTTTAGAAGGAAATCGGACTTGTTAAGACATTCAGAAACCCATAATACTGGTGGACAGTCTACATTTAAGTGTGATGAATGTGATCAAGTTTTTACCCGGAGGGATAATCTGAAGCAGCATTTACAGTCGCATCGGAATTCAACATTTCCTTGCCGTGAATGCGATAAAGTGTTTGGAAGAAAATTTGACCTGAGACAACATGTTCGCACTCAACACTCCCGCACACCTCTTGTGAGTGTAAAACGCAAAATGAGCTCATCTAATGCAAAGTCGAAAAACATAAAGTATTCTGATGCACTTAATGTGTTTAAAACAGTGATTTTGCATCCTGATGAACGTGGGGAAAAAGATTTAGAGGTATTTCATAGACATATACAAACTGAAATACAAGAACGTTTAATAAGTGAAATTCATGAAAAAGGTGCAATTAAATGGTATATGGTAGAAAAAATATCACTTGAACGTCTAACTGATAATGAGGAGTTTGAAGAAATTCAATGTTATTTTCGATGTTCGTGTATGACCGAACTTATAGAAGATACTATCTCACAACATATTGAGGAAGGATTTTCGAAGATTATTAAATCCTTTGAAGAATTTGTACAAAGAGGTTCTGGCTGGAAACTTAGAAAAATTCTTCATTTAGAACTCAAGATTGCTAAATATCACCCCCTCGCTGCGAGTTCCTATATTCCTTTGTCTAAAAAACTCGATGATAAAAAAGCAGTGTTGAATATAAAAAACGAAGATAACAAATGTTTAGTATGGTGTCGTTTGGCTTTTAAACTGAACTTGGATTATACAAAAAAACCTGAACGTGTTTCACATTATCGACCTTATGAACATGATATTAAATTAGGTAGTGTAGAATGCCCTGTACCCCTTCAGAAGATACCTGTTATTGAACAACTCAACAATTTACGGGTTAATGTGTTTGGTTATGAAGAGGATGAAGTTTGCCCCCTGTATATATCTGAAAAGAAAGATCAAGATGTGGTTAATTTGTTATTGGTTGGTGACGGTGAAAAACAACACTATTGTTTGATAAGAAGTTTTTCAAGACTTTTAGGTGATCTTACCAAGCATAGAGCCGCTGGCTATTATTGTTATCGATGTTTACATCGATTTTCAAGACAAGATCTATTGGATAAGCATAATGAATATTGTTCTCAACATGTTGCGCAAGCTATAAAGATGCCTAGTGAAAATGATAATATATTAAAGTTTACAGGTATTCATTTACAACATCCTGTTGCCTATACGATTTATGCGGATTTTGAGAGTCTTCTTATACCTATTTCATCAGCTCCGCCCTCTTCTAAAGCATCCTATACCGAGAAAACAACCTATCACTTACCATGTGGTTATGCCTATGTGGTTATTGGACCCGATGGAACGTGTGTGAAAAAAGCACAGGTATATCGGGGTAGAAACTGTGTTGAGCATTTTTTAAACCGAATGATGCAAGAAAAGGAAATTTTAGGAGAAAAGTTACATAATATTAAACCTATGAAGCTTTCTCCCAAGGAAGAAAAGGCATTTCGAGAAGCAGAGTTTTGTCATATTTGTAAGAAAACTTTAGATGAGAAACGCACACGTGACCATGATCACCTGTCAGGTGCGTACAGAGGGGCTGCACATGTGGAATGCAACTTGAACTATAAGCAGTGTAAAACAATTCCTGTTATATTCCATAACTTGAAAAACTACGATGGCCATCATATTATGACAAAGCTTGGAAAATTCAAAGATCATGAAATCGATGTTATTACTACTTCTATGGGAAAACTATATCACCTTTAAAATCAGAAAGCCTACATCTCCTATTCAGATGGTGTTTATAGATTCTTTCCAATTTTTGCCTACGTCATTGGAAAAACTTGTTAAAAACCTTCAACCTGATCAATTCTCTATACTTGCAGAAAATTTCCCACAAAATAATAATTTATCGTTACTTATACGGAAAGGGGTTTACCCCTATGATTATTTTACTTGTTTTGAAAAATTTACTGAGAAGCAGCTTCCCCCGCCTTCTGCCTTTTTTAATAATTTAACCAATGAGCCTATAGATGAAAAGGAGTACCAACACGCCCAGAATGTATGGAAAACATTTGATATCAAGACTCTTGGTGATTATCACAACCTTTATGTGAAGACAGATGTTCTACTACTTGCTGACGTGTTTCAAAACTTTAGGAAATTATGTCAGCAGTATTATGAAATTGACCCTGCACACCTGTTTACAGCACCTTCTCTCGCATGGCAGGCTTGTTTGAAGATGTCTGATACACCTTTAGAGTTACTCAGTGATATAGATATGTTGCTTATGGTTGAAAATGGAATAAGAGGCGGCATTAGCATGATAAGTAAAAGATATGCCCGAGCAAACATCCCTGGTACGCCCGATTATAAGAAAAATGAGGCACCCAGCTACATTATGTATTGGGATGCCAATAACTTATACGGGTGGGCTATGAGCCAATTTTTACCCTACGGCGGTTTTGAATGGTGTGAAACAAGTCATATGACAGAAGAGTGGGTTCTATCTTTATCTGATAGTTCCGAAATTGGGTATCTTTTCGAGGTAGACTTGGAATACCCGAAACATTTACATCCTTTGCATAATGAATACCCTGTCGCCCCTGAGAGAGTAACTGTAGAGGATCAGATGCTATCTTCTCATGCAAGAGGCTTACTCAACAATAGAAAATTCGTCGGAACTCCTAAACTTATACCAAATTTAAATAATAAACGAAATTATATAACCCATTATCGTAATCTCAAATTTTATTTAGAACTTGGTTTAAAAATTACAGCTGTGCATAAAGCTTTAAAATTTAAACAGGGACCATGGTTGCAGAGATATATTAATTTCAACACCGAAAAAAGGAAAGAAGCAAAATCTTCTTTTGAGAAAGACTTTTTTAAGTTAATGAACAATTCTGTTTTTGGTAAAACCATGGAAAATCTACGAAAAAGAAGAAATATTGTGCTTTGTAACGGTGAAAAAAGAGCCAAAAAATTAGTAGCATCGCCTACTTTTAAATCGTTTAAAACTTATGATGAAGACTTGACTGCTGTGGAGAGATTAAAAACTAGCATACATATAAACCGACCCATCTATGTTGGATTTTCTATACTCGAACTATCTAAACTTTGTATGTATGATTTCCATTACAATTTTATAAAGAAAACATACAAAGATCGTGCAGTTTTACTCTTTACGGATACAGATTCCCTAACGTATCATATTCAAACCAATAATATTTATAAGGATCTGGAGCAGCATCGTGAGTTGTTTGACTTTTCTGAATACCCGAAATCTCATCTTCTATACTCTGAGGATAATAAGAAGACGCTCGGAAAGTTTAAGGATGAACTTAATGGTGAATTAGCTCTTGAGTTTGTCGGACTGAAATCAAAAATGTATTCTCTAAAATCTGTTAAAGACGAAAAGAAGCGTGCAAAAGGCGTATCTACGCAGATTGTTCGGCAGAAAATTAAACATGAAGACTACTTGGAGTGCCTCCAACAACAAAAAACAAGTATGGAGAAACAGGTAAGGATTGCCCAAGATGACCATCGCCTATATACATTAACTCAAAATAAAATTAGCTTAAGTCCCTTTGACGACAAGCGTTACTTATTGGATGATGGAATAAGCAGTTTAGCATATGGCCATTATGACATTAATACCGTTTGTAATAAAGAAGATAATGTTGATTTGTATTGCTAACGCAAAATCGCGATGTATATTTTGATCTGTAAATACCTTTCTGTAAATTATTTTGTTATAATAAAAATTGTTGATTTTATTATTGAGTACTTTTTTTTAATTTTTTAAGTAATGTGAAACTTTTTCTAAAAGAATTTTTTTTTTAATTTGTGAAACTTTTTAACTAACTAACGCATATTTTTTTTTCGTTATAAAAACATGAAAAATATTTCTAAAACTTTGATAAACAAGCAGATAGTCACACACACACAAAGAGAACTATTTGCCCCGCATACATACACACACACACACATACATATATATATACACACACACACACGAAGAGAACTATTTGTCGCACCCCCACATACATACACACATAGAACTATTTATAATAACTATAAGACATATATGCTTTTTAAAACATACTGTTACACACAAACCTTTCTAACAAAATATCAGATATGTTAACTAGATGGAACAGAAATTATTGTTGTAAAGAGAAGAATGATTCTGAACATTGCAATACCAGTTGAGAAAGTACCTCCTACCCCCTTATTCCCCATTATTAAATTCTCATTCCTCATTGAGGAATCCTCATTCCTCAATTGAGCGCTCCTGTGGCCGTTGAACTCTCATTATCCTACTACTTATATATATATATATATATATATATATATATATATATATATATATATATATACTTCATTGGCGCCCTGATAACCGAAAAGTACCTCAAATAATTCGCCAAACTGTAGCGCCCAATAAACAAACGGAAGAATGTTGCCATTAAATCTCAAAAAAAGAAGAAGAAGAATAACAATAATAATGAAAAGCCCCATTTACTAAAGTATCATTTATCAGTAACTTTTAACAATAAAATTTACAATATATTAATGAAAACAGAATCAAAAATAATCTTGGATATTTATTTATTTACATTATTTCTCTTAATTATGGAAAAGGAATAATCATCCTGATTATGTAAAGGAATGAAGAAACCATACAAATAAATTACACTTAAAAACATTAAAAATCTCCTTTATCTGCAGATTGATTTATTATTGTAAAAAAAATTCTTCATCTTTACATAAAAATTGATTAGCTTAAAACAATAGATGCGTTTCAGAAGATATGGATTTAAAACGAACAATGATTAAAGAAGACATTTTAAAAATTTTGATCAAAACATTTTAAAACTTTTTTTTAACGTCGAATTTCGACGGTGCGTTTGAGGAGAAGCAATGCACATGCGCATAGGAGCTCATTCGGTTGCATTATCACAGGGGGGGGGAAAATGTGTGCCTTATTTAATATGTTCTTTTATTGACTGAATATGAGATGAACGTAGGGATATGCTATTTGTATGATACTTCATAGGTTCAGGAAATTTTCTTTCTTGCCGTGGGGAATAGGGCGGTAATGTCAAACTGATTTCCATTTTGTTTACAGATTGTTTGTTTGGAGTTTGCATCGGAAATAATAACGTAATTCACTGGGGGAATTTTTTTTTTAATAAAATATTTGAAAGATTATTACATAAGTAGGGGTGCTTATGAAACAAAGAAGCTTATTTTACTAATATTGCTATTGTAATTTTTTCCGTCAAGTTTTGACGGGTACCATCTAGTTAACAATTATTTTGGAAAAACCCATCTTGAAAAGCAATTAGACTATTGTAAGGCGTGCGCCCCACATTGGGGTTTGCGGTTTGCATTCATACAGTTCTACGCGGGAAATAATTAGCGAATTGTTTCTTTCGATACCTACCTCCACACTTAAACGTGGATATAAAAGCATATTTTAAAATAAAAATCTACAGATCAAACACTGTTAAATTAATATAAAGTATCATTTCCCAATCCCAGATCTTGTCCTGCTCTTTATGTGAAAACGACCCGACTTTTAATTTCCTTAAAAAAGTAAATGGTTAATAAACATGGGCTTATAGTCTAGTAAAATGGAAAGTCTTACCTGGTAACGCCATTCCGCCGCCAGAAGATCTCGTCGGACTTGACCAGCTGCTAAAAAATGAGGTAATCATGTTAAGGTCCTTCGTGTAAAACAGACAAAACATCAGATTCTGCTTACATTATATATACTATTAAGAGTATTCAAGAATAATAAATTATTTAAACATCTGGTATTTGCTTGTCTTGAATTATCTTCTAAGCACATAACCGCGGTTATCAAAAATGTTCAAATAGTCCTGTGTTTCTACATTTAGTTCAATTTAGATAAGAATGAGAGTTAAAAATAAGAAAACATTTTTTGGAGGCACGGCAGCACACACCTTGAGATGTTGAAGAAAAAAAAGTGACAGCCGGCTTGATAAGGATTTGAGAATTGAAATCTTTTAAGTCACTGCTTGTAACAGTTTTACAACCGTAAGCTGTTCGCTGATAACAATATTTGCTCCAACGAAATGCTGAAATTACATTTGAATAATTATACTCTTCAACTACAATCTCATGAAGTGGTAATTTTCATATTTTAATGGATACTGAAAAAAAAAACACGGCATTGAAAAGTTTCCATCAGCCGCAGATTTTGAGAAAAAACAAGTAATATAAAAAAAAAAAAAATAAGTCAATTCCTACTTTTTAATCATAAATATATAAAATAAACCCGTGCAGCATTAATGTCCCACGTTATCTTTATTGAACATTATTTTATAATCATCGTTGAGGTATTTTATTTCTGTGGCATCACTCATTTGAGATAAATCTTTCATTTCATTTATGAAAACAATGGGAGGAATTTTTTTCTCCCATTTAAAACTAAAATTAATTAATTAAATTTAATTAATGAATTAATATTTGAAAAAACTGTATTAACATCAAGTGTCATCCCTACAAGTTTAAAGAAAAATATTTGAACTTGAGTGGATGAATAGAAAATATTTTATTAACGATTGAAAATTTGAACAAGATACTATATATAGAGAGAGAGTGGTGAGCTAATAGTAGGAATTTAAAAAAAAAAAAAAAAAAAAAAAAAAGATTGAAACAAGTCCTTCCGGTTTAGTCGGAAGAGTCAGTTGATAAGTACATACATTAGATTTAATACAAATTAAACAAATTGGTCTCACTCCTGCTAAGTTCGCTATTTTGACGAGAAAGGCAATTTGCAGGAAATTTTTCATCTGGCTTACCAAATGTAATTGAATGTATATGAAATCTATACTAATATTATAAAGGAGTAAAGATTGTTTGTTTGTTTGTAGGGGGTAATCTCTGGAACTACCGAACAGATTTCAAAAGTGATGGTGGCAAATTGATGGTGATAACCCCTGCTCCAACATAGGCTATATTTTATGTCGGTGCCACTAACCCCAGGGTGGTGCAGGAGCGAAAAACGTTCAAAAATTGGGACTTTTTGTATACTGAAGGAGCTAGAAATTTGAAATTTGGCATTGTAGCTACTTATAAGATGTAAATGCTCTCTAAGAACAAATTAAAAAAATTAGAAATTTAAAAGGGTGAAATAAGCGAAAAGCGTTCTAAAAACATTCTAAATTACAATTTCTATGGAATATCTGGAACTACAGAACCGATTTCAAAAGTAATAGTGGCAAATTGATGGTAACAATCCCTACTCCAACATATATGCTATATTTTATGTCGGTGCCACTAACCCCAATGGGGTGCAGAAACGAAAAATGTTCGAAAATTGCGACTTTTTTATACTAAAGGAGCTAGAAATTTGAAATTTGGCATTGTAGTTACTTATAAGATGTAAATGCTCTCTAAGATTAATTTTAAAAAAAATCGAAATTTAAAAGGGTGAAATGAGCGAAAAGCGTTCTAAAATCACTCTAAATTACAATTTCTATGGAATCTCTGGAACTACAGAACCGATTTCAAAAGCGATGGTGGCAAATTGATAGTGATAATCCCTGCTCCAACAGCCTCGTTAATAAAAAGCTATGCGTTGCTGACGACTGGGTTTTTCGGTAATTGTTGCCACAGATTAATCTCGGAAAATGAAACATTTGAAGTTACTGAAAAAAATAATAGCTCGAAAAGTGTTTGTCAGAAAATTGTTAGACAAACTGCGTTTGAAAGGTAAAAAAGTGTATTTTTCTTGATATAAATTTCAAATAATGATTATGCCGTTTATCAAATATTGGATTTCAAAGATTACCAAATTTCACAATGGAGTACCATAGCGAAACCTTCATGCGTAAAAAGATAATGATAAGGGCGACGTGTCCTGACGTGTATATTGGCACGAGTCACAAATTATAGTAGCCTTATTATTCTGTTAAAATATAAGAGTGAGTTATGAAATGTCAATATTTTGTTTGATTAAAAGTTCGTTAAGAGAAATTAACCAGCGTAGCGGGCGTAGCTTGCTAGTAATTATATAAAAAACGTTAAAACTTGGTTGAAATCATAGTTTAGAAATCTCCCATGGATCATTATATATTTCCGACGTTCATACGAGGTTGGAACCCAAATCATTCAATGAATGCCATCGAAAACTTTTGGGTGTCCCTGTAAAAGAACTAGAAGAGTTACATACTTGATGAACGAACTCATCCAAAATACTTGTAAGGTCAATACACTGTTCCAATTTGGTTCAATATTTCGGACGTTATCATGATGACAAGTTTTGCATATTTTGCTTTTGAGTGTCTCTGTAAACGAACTAAAAGTCCTACATACTTGATTAACGAACCCATCCAATATACTGGCAAGATCAATACACTGTCTAAATTAGGCCAGAAATAGTTCAGCATTTCGGACGTGATCGTAATGGCAAGTTTCCCATTATAAGTAAATAAATAAAAGAAGTGGTTTCAATTGGTTGATTTTTAAAGAAATCAACCTACACTGTAAAAAATTTCCAACCCTTTTCCGTTTCGTAAAAGATAAATTTCCTTTACGATACGGAAAACAACCGATAAAATATTTTTTCCGAATCACAACAGAAAGTTTTCCTACAGTCATAAAAATAATCTTTTTATATCGTATTAGTTTCCGAGTGGATAGAAAATAGCATTCACCGGACTTACTGCGCAGTCTCGCTCTCTGCTGACGTATGAAAGGCGTGGCGTCACGTGATTGATAACAGAACAGAATCGAGATTTTCGATGAAGAAGATGGTACGCCATGTTGTTAAATATTGGACAATTGTTCTACGTAGTTCTAACTTCGCAATGGTAAGTACTAAAATTTATGTGATTTTTAATATTTGGGATTTGATATGTCCATATATTTACAGTGCATGATTATCAAACCGAATAACATGTTTAAGGAGCTGCGTAGCCTGAAATAAAATGCATATTATCTTATTTCTCGCTCAGTTTATTTTTTATGAGAAAAATATCCCCAATCAAAAAAATATTTTGATGTGCCAGAAATTTCTAACTTAGATATTATCTTAATGAAAACTCAATTTTTGTAGACTGCTTTTTAAGTAGTTTTTAACTTATTCTAAATTCAGGTACTTGTTTATTTGTTTAATTCTGTAAGACATCCAGTGTTGAATTCAGGAGATAGCCGGGGGAGGGGGGGGGACATTCCTCTCTCCCGGAGCATTGAAATGGCCACCCCCTCTGAAGATTTCGGATTTTATGATTTAATGGTCAAAAAGTGCAATTCCCCCCCCCCCCCTCGGAACTCTATAATATGCCCCCAGGAGCCACAGAAATCCCTCTCGGAGAAAAATGCCTGAATTCAACACTGAAGATATCAATAACATACCTATGATCTTAAAATAAATTCATGAGATTTTTCTGTGTTCGATGCCATATCAGAATCATATATTGTCTTTTTTTTTCAGGTACTACATTATTATAGAATCAATTTAACATTTTATTATTTGTAGTGTATTAAAATTCAATTAAAAAGGAATGTCCATTAAATTCTATAATGTTGATTAAAAAATTGAGAAATGTATGTCAGGGTGCTATAACGAAATTTATAATGGTATATGGTAAAATAAATTTCAGTAGTCTTTTAATATCAGACAATATTTTAGTTGTGTAAAACGTAAAGTAGAATATGCTTAATACCTTGAGGTTGATTTTACCTATATTCATGCTGTAAAAGCTTGCATACAGAAGCTTTCAACTGCCCCACCCGGTATATTCAAATTTAATTGATTAAATTTTATTTTTCTCACATTATTGTGAAAATAAAAAATGACTTTTAATCTTTTCTAATAAATTAAAATAAACAGAATAAAAAAAGCAAACAGGGAATTTTTGTCAGTAGAGGTGCGGGGGGGGGGGGGATTTATTTTAAAAATATAAAGCTTCAATTCTTCATTTAAAAATAAAAAAAAAGAAAGAAAAAGAAAACCTGTAATAGCTTTTGTTACATTTCTGTATTGTTTTTCATCCTAATTTATATAAAAATTATCTTGTATGTGGGTTTCTAACAAAAAAAAAAAAAAAAAAAAATATATCTAATTTGATTTTATTTCATATTTGTGCTTTCCTTTAACTAAATCTTGCCATGTATTTAAATGCACGTGTTAATACTGTGCAAATTTCAAGAAATAAAAAAATGTTCAAATGAGTCATAATGTCAACATATAAATCATAAATGTTCTGAAAATTCTATTTTTGGAGTTCACAGAACCCGAAATATCATTGTAATAGAATTTTTTTTAGCTCACAGGTTATCAAAGACGGAACCCCCCCCCCCCCCCCCGCTTAATTTACATAAATAGGTTTTTCATGCAGAATTATCCGATTTTAAATTTTCAAATTTTATATATATGTTCATTCTGATAATCTGATTCCTTGATTAGTTTTGGGGGTTAAATTGCTAAGTATAAAAGGGGGAGGGGGAACAGGGGCTGATCCCCACTTAATTTATATAAATGGGTTTTTCATGCAGAATTATCCGTTTTGTTTCAAATTTTATACATAGGTTCATTCTGATAAGGCGCTTCTCTGATCAGTTTTGGGGGTTCATTTGTTAAGTTTACATGAGGGAACTGGGGGCTAATCCCCCCCCCTTAATTTAGATAATGTGTTTTTCATGCAGAAATATCCGATTTGTTTCACATTTTGTATATAGGTTCATTCCAATAAGGCGCTTTTCTGATCAGCTTTGGGGGTTCAATGGTTAAATATAAAGGGGGAACAGGGGCGAATCCCCTCCCTAAATTAAATAAATGGGGTTTTCGTGCAGAATTACACAATTTGCTTCAAATTTTGTATATAGCTTCATTGTGATAAGGCGTTTCCTTCATTAGTTTTGGGGGTTCATTGGTTAAGTATAAAGAGGGCAACGGTCATTAATCCCCCACCCCCTTAATTTAGGTAAATGGGTTTTTCATGCAGAATTATCCGATTTGTTTCAAATATTGTATATAGGTTCATTCTGATAAGGTGCTTCCCTGATTATCTTTGGGGGTTCATTGGTTAAGTATACAGGGCGGAACTGGGGGGCTAATCCCCCCTTAATTTAGATAATGGGTTTTTCATGCAGAATTATCAGATTTGTTTCAAATATTCTATATAGGTTCATTCTGATAAGGCGCTTCCCTGATCAGTTTTGGGGGTTCATTTGTTAAGTTTACAGGAGGGAACTGGGGGCTAATCCCCCCCCCCCCCCCCTTAATTTAGATAATGTGTTTTTCATGCAGAAATATCCGATTTGTTTCAAATTTTGTATATAGGTTCATTCCGATAAGACGCTTCCCTGATCAGTTTTGGGGGTTCAATGGTTAAATATAAAAGAGGAACAGGGGCTAATCTCCCCCTAAATTAAAAAAAATGGGTTTTTCATGCAAAATTTCCCAATTTTCTTCATATTTTTTATAGAGCTACATTGTGATAAGGCGCTTCCTTTATTAGTTTTGGGGATTCATTGGTTAAGTATAAAGAGGGGAACGGTGATTATTCCTCCCCCTTAATTTAGATAAATAAGTTTTTTATGTAGAATTATCAGATTTGCTTCAAATTTTGTATATAGGTTCATTGTGATAAGGCGCTTCCCCGGATCAGTTTTGGGGGTTCAATGGTTAAATATAAAGGGGGGACAGGGGCTAATCCCCCCCCTCTAAAATAAAGAAATGGTTTTTTCATGCAAAATTACCCAATTTGCTTCGTATTTTGTACATAAGTTCATTGTGATAAGTCGCTTCCCTGATTAGTTTTGGGAGTTCAATGGTAAAGTATAAACGAGGGGAACGGGGGCCAATCCTACCCTTAATTTAGATAAATGGGTTTTTCATGCAGAATTATCTAACTTGCTTCAAATTTTGTATGTAAGTACATTGGTGAAGTATAAAGGGGAGAACAGGGACTAATTCCCCCCCCCCCTCTCAATTGAGAAAAATGATTTTTTAAAGCAGAATTATCCAATTGTTTCAAATTTTTTTATAAAAGGTTCATTCTGATAAGGTGCTTCCTTGATTAGTTTTGGGGGTTCAATTTTAAAGTATAAAGGGAGCGAAATGGGACTAATCCCCCCTTAATTTATGTAATGGGTTTTTCATGCAGAATTATCCGATTTGCTTAAAATTTTGTATTAGGTTGTTTCTGATAAGGCGCTTCCCTGATCAGTTTTGGGGGTTCAATGGTTAAATATAAAGGGGGAACAGGGGCTAGTCCCCCTAAATTAAATAAGTGGGTTTTACATGCAAAATTACCCAATTTGCTTCATATTTTGTACATAAGTTCATTGTGATAAGTCGTTTCCCTGATTAGTTTTGGGAGTTCAATGGTAAAGTATAAAGAGGGGAACGGTGATTAATCCCCCCCCCTTAATTTACATAAATGGGTTTTTCATGCAGAATTATCCGATTTGCTTAAAATTTTGTATATAGATTGTTTCTGATAAGACGCTTCCCTGATCAGTTTTGGGGGTTCAATGGTTAAATATATAGGCGGGACAAGGGCTAATCCCCCTAAATTAAATAAATGGGTTTTTCATGCAAAATTACCCAATTTCCTTCAAATTTTGTATATAACACATGGGCTGATAAGTTCCCGGTCTGGCAGACAGATGGCGTTGCAATTGCCGAACCGATGCTTTTTTTTAGTAAATACTAACCTTTAAAAGGTAGCAGAAAAGATGTCATGATGATTCGCCGTGTGGATAAAACGTTAGAGTGGTTTTATTTGAACAACTTTGTTGATAAACAAAAAAAATGGATAAACAAGAATTTCAAGAATTGTATTTTGATGGGAAAAAACACCGTTCAAACAAAAGCTTGGCTTGATAAGCATTATCCGGACACTGCACCAGGTAAATCAAACATTATTGACTGGTTTGCTGAATTTAAACGTGGTCGTACGGACACCAGTGATGCACCACGCAAAAGAGGTGGTTACTCCGGAAAACATAAAAATAGTCCAAAAAATCGTTTTGGGGAACCGTAAAGTGAAGTTGCAGGCGATAGCTCAGACTCTGAAGATATCCAAGAAACGTGTAGGTTTTATTTTGAATGAGCATTTGTCTATGAAAAAGCTGTTGTCAAAGTGGCTGCCGCGCGTGTTGACTTTTGACCAAAAACAACAACGAGTCAATGATTTAGAACACTGTTTGGAGCTTTTTCGTTATAAAATTATGTTATTTATTATTAAACTATTATTATTTATTTATTAAATTATTATTATTATTTATTTATTTATTAAATTATTATTATTATTTATTTATTTATTAAATTATTATTATTAAATTATTATTATTATTTATTTATTTATTAAATTATTATTATTAAATTATTATTATTTATTATTAAAGTTATGTTATTTATTAAAGTTATAAAGTCATAATGTTTTGTTAAAAAGTTGTGTTTTCTTTATTAGACCGGGAACTTATCAGCCCATGTGTTAGCTTCATTGTGATAAGGCGCTTCCTTCATTAGTTTTGGTTGTTCATTGGTTAAGTATAAAGAGGGGGACGGTGATTAATCCCCCCCTTACTTTAGATAAATGACTTTTTTATTCAGAATTATCAGATTTGCTTCAATTTTTATATATAGGTTCGATGTGATAAGGCGCTTCCCCGGATCAGTTTTGGGGGTTCATTGGTTAAATATAAAGGGGGGAACGTGGTCTGTAATTTGGATAAATTGATTTTTCATTCTGAATTATACAATTTGCTTCAAATTTTGCATATAGGTTCATTGTGATAAGGCGCTTCCCTGATTAGTTTTGGGGGTCCAATTGCTAAGTATAAAAGGGGTGGAACGGGGGCTGATCCCCCCTTAATTTAGATAAATGTGTTTTTCATGCAGAATTATCCAATTTGCTTCAAATTTTGAATATAGGTTCATTCTGATATGGCACTTCCCTGATTAGTTTTGGGGGTTCATTGGTTAAGTATGAAGGGGGAATGGGGGCTAATCCCCCTAACTTAGATAAATGGTTTTTTCATGCAGAATTATCGAATTTTCTTCAGATATTGTATGAGGTTCATTGTGATAAGGCTCTTTCCTGATTAGTTTTGAGGGTTCATCGGTTAAGTATAAAGGGGGGGAACTGGAGGCTAATCCCCTCCTTAATTTAGATAAATGTGTTTTTCATGCAGAATTATCCGATTTGCTTCAAATTTGGTATATAAGTTCATTTTGATTAGGCGCTTCCCTGATTAGCTTTGGGGGTTCTTTGGTTAAGTATAAAAGGGGGGAAAGGGGGTTAATGCTCCCCCTAATTTAGATAAATGGGTTTTTCGTGCAGAATTATCAGATTTTCTTCAAATTTGGTATATATTTTCATTGTGATAAGGCACTTCCCTGATTAATTTGGGGGGGGTTATTGGTTAAGAATAAAGGGTGGAACGAGGGGCTAATCCACCTTAAGTTAGATAAATGGGTTTTTTATGCAAAATTATCTAGTTTGCTTCAAATTTTGTATATTGATTCATTGTGATAAGGCGTTTCCCGCATTAGTTTTGGGGGTTCATTTGTTAAGTATAAAGGAGGGAACGGGGACGAATTCCCTCCCCTTAATTTAGATAAATGGGTTTTTCATGCAGAATTAACCGATTTGCTTCAAATTTTTTATATAGGTTTATTCTGATAAGATGCTTCCCTGATTCGTTTTTTTTTTTTTTTTTTTTTTTTTTTTTTTGGGGGGGGGGGGGTCATTTTGTTAAGTATAAAGGGGGAACAGGTACTAATTGTCCATTTTAATTTAGATAAATAGTTTTTCATGCCGAATTATCCAATTTGATGCAAATGTTGTATACCGGTTTATTTTGATAAGGCGCTTCCCTGATTAGATTTGGACGTTTATTGGTTAAGTATAAAGGACGTAAATAGGGGAGCTAATGACCCCCCCCCCCTTCTTATTTATATAAATGTGTTTTTTCTTTGAAATAAGAGTATAATATGCAAATAGTGTGAATAGCCTGTGAGCTCAATGCCATCAGTTTGACTGAGCACTTTTCTTTTTATTATTTTATTTCCAATTTAATATATATAAATTTTTTTAATTAATATACTTTTTAAAAAGTTAGTATCCAGCCGAATATTTGATAATCTGCTAAATCACTATTTGTTACATATCGTAAAATTATTGTTATGTTTTTCTACTATATTCCTGTGGCACCATTTTTTTTTCTTTTAATGCTGATTGTGAAATCCCATAGTAACCTATGTAAATTTTAAAGAAATGATAAATTCCGTTATACAATTATCAAAATATAGCTTTCACCAGCAGGAAACAGATGTCCAATGCTGGTAGAGTACATTTTTAAAAATTCCTTTAATTTTTAAATTTTTTAAAAATTTTATGAATTTTGAATTCTTTATTCAAAGGAAAATTTTCAAATATTTTGTTCTTAAAAGTACTTATCGCTGAAGACGAAGTGTCCCCTTAATCCTTCTTTGCTATTGTGCTGTTTTTTATCTTTTTAAATATACATGGTCACTAGCAATTAGTACAATAAAAAAAATTAATATTATTACTGTTATTATTACAGGATAATACTGCAGTGATCAATGTCGCCTTACAGCTAGAACAGATCATCCTTGCCTAATAGAGAATGAGGATGTTAGAAAGGACGTCAAGGTGTTTTCGTATGTTGATGGTGTGACACTTTTTTCGGAGAAATGTTCAACTGAGTCAATTTGTCAATTTCGTTGCTGTAGCATCCTACTGGGTGTTTAATTAAGACTGTTATCAGGCCGGAATCTAGGCAGGCTTTTTTACTAACTGCATCAATTCTAAAGGAATAAAAGCCAATAGCATACATAGCATAAATACAGTGCTGTAATTTGTTTTATTAAAACATTTTGATTTATAGTTTTGTTGAAAATAAATTTTATTTTTCAGTATAAATGTTTGTTTTATTTTTTCTGTCTTTTGTTGTTAGCCAGAAAAAATCGAGTAATTTATAAATTTTTTAAAAAATAGTATTTAGTCAATACGTGCAATTTAATGTTTGTGTAAATTAAATGCACTTGATTTATTTTAATAAGTTTAAGTAAAAAAAAAAAAAAAATAGCACATACATATTTGCTAAGACCGATTTTTTATTGAATTCACTCTTATTTTATAGATATTTTTTCTGAATTATTTGCAATTTTTAATATTCTGCTATTAAGTGATCTGCCATTGAGGAATAAAAGACTCACAAACATTTATTTCTTTGTTATTAATCATGATAAAAAAAATTGTAATCGATATACTTTTTAAAAATTTAGTACTCAGCCGAATATTTGATAGTCTGCTAAATCTCTATTTGTTACATTTTGTAAAATTATCATGTTTTTCTACTATATTCCTGTGGCATCATTTTTTCCCCTTTAATGCTGATTGTGAAATCCCATGGTAACCTACGGAAATTTTAAAGAGGTGATAAATTCCCTTATACAATTATCAAAATATAGCTTTCACCAGCAGGAAACAGATGTCCAATACTGGTAGTGTACATTTTTTAAAATTTCCTTAATTTTTAAATATTTTTTTAAAGTATCTTTACTTTAATTTATATTTAATATATATATATATATATATATATATATATATATATTAACTGACAACTGGACTTCCACTGTAAGTAAGTGCTTATATATTCCATATTTTTGCTTTTTTCATTTGTAAAGAGTTTATAAGTATTATTCACAAGTCCTTATTTTATTTCTTCAAAATAAAATGCAGGTTTTAAGTTATCAAATTGGCTTTTGGTAAGTTTATTTAGCTGATTCACCAGATTGGTGTTATAACTTTTACTTCAATATAATCTTTTGTTAAAATATTGTATGCAAGTACATGATTTTGGAAAGAAATTTTTTTTAATTACTTTTTTTTACAGCAATTGGTAAATTTTGGTATCTTTTGAAATCTAAGCATAGTTTCATTGCCAATTTCTTCAACGTTATCTAATCAGTTATAATACAGAAAGTTCAGAAATCTTAAAATATTTAGATCAATAATTGAAATTATATTTCAGCACTATAATCTCAATTTAAATTAAATAATTGCTAAATAACACTTGTGTAGTCTAACAATTTTTAATCAGAGTTCATTGATTTAAATCAACTGGATTTCAATCCTGATTTAAATCAACTGATTTATTTAAATACACTTTTTTTCTTCAAATTTAGGTTAAGATATTTCATTATAAATATTATTTTTGACAACAATACATTGTAAATTTAAGGACTGGGGGAGACAACACTCAAAATCCTTGCTTTTTGAATTTTATTTAAATCAAATATCACACTTAAAAATAAAAATTCTAATTTAAAAATAGAGAATCTCAGCTGAGAAATGTTAAAAGATTAAAGCATAAATTTATTTGTTAAAAAAATATGTACAAATCTTATGTGAATTTTTTAATACAAAAACATGGAGAGTTTCTGCGAGGATTTGTAAAACGTTAGAATAAATAAATATAGGTCAATCAAAAGTATATTTATTGTTATTTATGTTGATATCTCATGACTTCATTGTGCACATGTAAATAACAAATGGTTCGATATTCCAATGTAATTTATTTATGGTAAGCAAAGATTAATAAAGAATCCGGAAAATAAAGATTCCATGGTTAGTAATACTCTGAAATGTTTATATATATTTTTTAATATAATTTTAATTACTTATAAATGTAAACTAATATACAACTAAAGTTTTAAAATCTTTAAAAAATCAAACACCTGATTTAAAAGTATCTTTTATTTTAAATTTTAAAAAAATCAAACTTCAATTCACTGCAAACTCTGTAATCGCTTATAAAGAACTCATAAAGCTGGAAAATTGGTGTTTCTTTTCAAACATTTTAATAACAAAGAATAATTTTTTCAGATCCATTGAAATTTATACCCAGATAATCATAATTATCTTAAGTATTTTTAATATATGCTCCAACTTCATTAAATGAATTAGTGTATGTATTTCAGAGTAGTGTATATAATCTGGAATAGGTATGTTTAAAGGAATACTGTATGTAATCCAGATCTAGAATAGAATGCTTAAAATTTCATTTTTTTTCTGAATAAAATTCTTACATTATCTTTTATATTTTAAGATTTTTAATCGAGAAATTTGGTCAAAACAAAAAGATTTAGCTTTTAGTAATGAAGAGTTTATATGCTTTTTATTTTATCAAAGGGGTAATTTAAGGTGGTATATATTTTATACAGAATAGGTCAATAAAAAGTATATTGTTAAATTGCAGTTAGTGTAAATAAGTGATATATAACACAAGACAATTTGTTTACTTTATTTCATGTTTTCAAAAGTAAGAGAATTCACATTTTCAAATTATATCATTTTATGTTGCTCCATTTTTTAACTATATTTTTAACTGTTTATATGATTAAAATATTTCAAATTAAACAAGTGAATGAGTTTCTCTATATATTTTTAATTTCAAATAAATTTAAATGATCTTTTCTAATTATTAATTTTAATGATTTAGTAAAGGTTATTTTACTTTAAAACGTGTAATTTTAAAATTGTATTTTGAATTTAAAAAAAAAAATAGCTGATTTAAATTTTAACAAAAAATGATTTTCATTTACTGAGCCTTTTTGTTATGTAATTTTCAGTTGAGCTTCAAGTTCAAAGTCTTGTACATTTTCAAATTGTATGGCTTCTGAAAATTGTTTATCATCATCGTATTTATTAGGGTTAGCTGAATTCTGTATATTCTTATAATTTACATGACTTCAAAAGTTTTTAGATTTACTTTATTATTATTATTATTTTATGGCGTTTTTAATTTAGACAGGAGAAAAAAATTACCTTCCACATAAAAGATAAAAAATTAAAGTTTCAATGCTGCTCTATATAAATTTTCAAAATTTATAAAATAGTTTCTGGATTTTTGTGTGTGTGTGTGTGTGTGTGTGTGTGTGTGTGTGTGTGTGTGTGTGTGTGTGTGTGTAATAGAGTAGAAAAGCACACAAATTGGGTTATAACAGTTAGGTGCAGCAATGTTCCTAATTGGAAAGTGTCTCTGTGACACAAATTGGGTATAAAAAGTGACAAATTTGAAATATCATATGCGCAGGGTGTATTTGGGGACAAAAAAGAACATTTAATCTCCAAACTGTCACAGTAAAAAACAAAGTTATTCTTCTGGAAACTGTCTTTTTTAATTTAATGTTGAAAAAAATAAGCTTAGAGGGTCATATTCATGCCGAAATTGTAGCAAATTCAATAGATACATCTAATTGGGGCATCATGTTTGTTTTTTTCAGTAAATGTTGCCCTATGATAACAAACTGGAATTCACTCAGTCAAGTAGTTTTGAAATTATGAAAATTTAAAGTTTGTAACTCCTAATCTGTAATCGTTGCAAATCAGACTGTAATGTGGGTAGAGTTTTAAGCATAACTTAAAAACTACTTAGCGGAATCAGCTGTGATTTTTGATTTGCATATTTGAAGTTTTTAGAAATCTATTTCTATTAAAATTAATTTTTTAATTAATTTAAAAATACATTTTTTTTATAAATTAAACCATAAAATAAACCATAATCTATAATTTTTTAACCGAAATAGATTTCGAAAAGCTTCAAATAAAATATACGAATATAAAATTATTACGTCAAGTATTGAATTATATAAAAAAAACTCCACCAGCTGTTTAACATTAGGAGTTCCAAACTTTAAACTTCATAATTCTTAAACATTTTGACCAAGTGACTTCCCTTTTGGTATCTTTGAGAAAAAGTTACCGAAAGAGGCAAATATAATGTCAAAGTTAGATGTACATATTGAAAAGTTTGGAGTTCTGTGCAACTTAAGAACGAAGACGACCCCATAAGCTTTTTTTTTTTTTTTTTTTTTTTTTTTTTTTTTTTTTTTTTGAGGCGTAAATTAAAAGAAGTTCTAGTTTTTTAAGGCGGGGCGGTCACTATTGTGATTAAAAAATGTTTTGTATGTCCTTTGTTTTGGATATACAGCAATAGAAAGTCTTTCCAGTACCAATAAAACTTCAATGTTAGTTGCATACACTTCATACACATGCAACATGTCATACACTTGTGCTACACCCAATGACATAAGTGTGGGTTTTAAATATCCAGTCCAAATTGAAAATATTTTGTTCCGTTTTTAATATCTTATTTAACAGTTTTTTGGCATCACCTAAATATTTAGTGCCTGGGGCAATTATCTCCCACACACACTTCACAACTGGCTACACCTATGTATATTCTGGCACTAATAAGCTGGCATCTCTGTACGTACAGTCCACTTTGCTATTACAGACAACAGATGAAAAGGTTTGTTTTGGACACTATTTGGATTTTCTTTTATATCGCTTAAAATATATTAAGTTTTTTTTTTTTTTTCCGCTAGGAAACATATAGACATATTCTAAAGAAAATAAAAGTATATTATGTATTTTATGAACATAAAATCCATTTCATTGTGTACTTTTTATTTATTTATACACTTTTCTTTTACGAGAATTACTTCTCCTTGTTTATAAAGATACTTCTCTAGCATTCCTTGTATAAAATACTTATTTTAAAAAAATGTAAATACCCATGAGCTAAACGTATCAGTATACTTGTAACAAATAAATAAAATTTCAAGCTGATTCTGTATTGTAAAGAAACTTTTGTTATAAAGAGTAGGACCAATAACAGATGAAAATATTGCTTTTGGACACTGTTTTGATTTCCTTTTATCTCAGTTAAATATTATTAAGAACTTTTTTGAATACATACATACATTTTAAGTATTTTGTTATCATAAAATGCATTACATGTAATGCATTTTATGATAACAAATACTTAAAAATGTGTGTATGTATTCAAAAAAGTTCTTAATAATATTTAATTGAGATAAAAGGATATCAAAACAGTGTCCAAAAGCAATATTTTCATCTGTTAATGTTCCTACTCTTTAAAACAAAAGTTTCTTTACAATGCAGAAAATTTTCCGATCATAATGAAAAAAAATTCCGTAAAGCAAAGAAAAAGTTTCTATTCTACACAGGAATTTTTAATTTTTTCATGATTAGTTTACTGACTGATTCGGAAAAGTTTCATTTTTAAAACGGAATACTTTCTGTCTATTCTACCGTTCTACCAAGACATTTCTTAGTGTGAATGGAAAGTTTTCCTTTTTAAAACGGAATACTTTCTTTCTATTCTACCGTTCTACCAAAACGTTTCTTTATGTGAATGGAAAGATTTCCGTAAGACCCAGGAATTTATTCTGTGTCTAAAGATTCGTTTCTGAATCAAACAGGAAAAGTTTCCTGACGGAAAGAAAAAACTTTCGTTTTTTTTCGTTTTTTTTTCCGTGTTGGTTCGGAAAAGTTTCCTGTCCTATACGGGCAACTGGAAATCCTATTCCTACCGGAAACTTTTCCGAATTTTTTTTTTACAGTGTAAAATAATACTAATTTTAATCCATTTTTGTATTGGACAATAATATATTAACAATATCGTTTGAATTTAGGAATAAAATAAATGATTAAATAAACACTTGTGTAGCTAAAAATTATTATAATATTAAAAAGTTAGTGTTATTTTTTTAGAAAAATTAAAAGAGAAATTTTATAAACATAAATGAAATTTAGCATGATGAAAATGTATGAAAGTCTTAATACGCTATGCCGCATGCGTGGAAGCGTATTACTGCTTATTTTACTGTTTATTATTGTTCATTTTACGGTATAATACTGACAGCTGGGATGCTAGTATTATAACCGTAAAATCAACAATTTTATTTTGCAGTGTACATATTCAATTGAGGTAACAAGTCCAAATATGTCATTGTACACTGCAAAAAATAATTGTCGATTTTACAGTATAAAACTGGCACCCCAGCTGCCAGTATTATACCGTAAAATTAACAGTATTAAACAGTAAAATAAGCAGTAATACGCTGCCGCGCAAGCAGTAATACGCTACCGCGCATGCGCGGCAGCGTATTACTGCTTATTTTACGGTTTAATACTGTTAATTTTACGGTATAATACTGGCAGCTGGGGTGCCAGTTTTATACTGTAAAATCGACAATTATTTTTTGCAGTGTAGATTAAACGCCATTAAATGATAATATGTACTGTTATAATTATTATTATACACAAGTACATAACTGCCAACTTTTACGCTTTTTGTTACCACTAAAATTTAATAAAAAAATTTGCGTTATTTAAATTGTAGATTTCGCCAATTAAACACACCAAAATTAAAATTTACTATTAAATTTTAGTGATAAGAAAAAAGCGTAAGAGTAAGGCAGCTCTGCAAATACCCATATAGTCCAAAAATTTCTTAAATTCGGAGGGCGATATGAAATTTTTAACAACTTTATTTCAGTGCCCTAAAATCTATAAGAAATACGTAATGTATATCGGTAAACAGAAATTCGTTCTTTAAATTTGAAGGGTGTATAGGAAATTTTTAACAACATTTTCTTTAGTAGCTACCAAAAAATCTGTAGATAACACGAAATATACAGGGTTATTCAAAATGAGTCATCCGATTTCAAAATTTCATATTTTTCAAAACTAAACGACACCGAATTATAAGTAATAAGTGAATACAAAGGAAAAACAAGGAAGTTTTATATTGTGATCAATCGATGGCGCTCGTGTGTTCTTCGTGAAGCTATTTCATGAAAGCTGTTTCAGAAGCTGGCTTTCCCACCAAATAAAGGAATATCTCTCCAACAAGATGGAGCACTACCCCACTAGGCTACAGAGCTACCTCACAGTTGGATCGGGTGCAGTGGACCAGATTTCTTGATGATACACAGTTAGCCACCTATGTCACCTGATATGGCTCCGTGCGATTTCTTCCTTTGGGGGTTTGTAAAAGATAAAGTTTATGTGCCACCATTACCCACAAATTTATGTGAACTTAAATAATGGATTTCTGCTGTACAATCAATTACCAATGGCACTTTACAACGTGTTTGGCAGGAATTTACATGCCGTCTTGACATTATGCGTGTAACTAAAGGAAGTTATATCGAACACTTGTAAAAAAAAAACTTCAATATTTTTCTTTTGTATTCATGCATTACTTATCATTCTGTGTCTTTTTTTTAAAAAGAAAATATAGCATTTTGAAATCGGATGATTCCTTTTGAATAACCCTGTAATATTGAGAAACAGTAAGTTCATTAAAATTTGTTGAACTGTGTTATGAGTACACTGAATATTGTAACAAAATTAAACCTTTACGTTGGTATTCATTTTATACTCGGAAACTAAACTGGTAGGAATTAATAAAATATTAATGCAAATTACAACTGAAAGCATATTTCATTTTTATTTCAATGTGCATATACAGCGCGTTTCAAAATGATGTCAATGGTTTCAACTCATATTTTATTCATAAATTGTGAAAGTAAGGTGTAATTTCAATCATATGCAATGTAACAGTCCAGGAAGCGAAAGTTATCAAAAATTAACTCGCAAATACTAAATGTAAGCTGCTCTATGTACGATAGCCATTGCCAAACCTGTATTCCCACATTACATATGGATGAAAGCGTTATACAACGGTACCTCGGTACTCCAACTTAATTCTTTCCAAAAAATTCTTTGCACTAAAAAAAATGTTGATTTTACGGTATAACACTGGCACCCCAGGTGCCAGTATAATACCGTAAAATTAACAGTAATAAACAGTCAAATAAGCAGTAATACACTGCCGCGCATGCTTTGATTTAGCCTTCCTTATCGGCTCCCACCATGATCTTTGTAATTACATTATTATTATTATTTTTTTTTTTTTTATTTTTTTTTTTTTACAATTTGAATTTTATGTTTTCCCCATGAAAGTCTATATTTTAAAAATTATCTGAAATACTAAAAATACACTGTTTACATAATAATTTTTTAGTTTTCGTGCCACATAAGATATCGTCCACCTGTTAGCATGCAGTTTTCCCCCCCTTTTCTTCAGCAAGTTTCGCTCGACAACAGATGCTTTGTAAGAACACAATTCGGTATTATTCCATTTCTTTACTACCATACAAATCTCATTGAAATACTGACAGCGGAATTTTATAGAGTATTCAAAAGAGAAGACTTTGAAGGCTTGTCAGAAAATTTTTGTATAGCTCAGCTGCAGTGTAGATGGGAGTGAATTCATGCGTCAGAATGATGTAACCCAGCATATGTTTAAATTTTAAATTTTGATAAAGGTCAAGGTATTTTTACAGCACTTCCGTGAAACACTGGGTGACAAGCATGTATTCATGCCTTCATACTGAAAAAAATCTTTTTCGCCTTTTCTGAAAAACATCATTTTACTTACCCATCATACGTAGTATAGGGTAAGTCTTACAATCGTTTTGAAAATTGGAAAAAAAAAATTTTTTGACGGATTTACCCGTTTCAGACACTGGAGATTCCGAAAAACATTTTTAGAAAAACAAAATTTGCCGTCCGTCTGTCTGTCTGTGTGTCTATAAACGCTCTATCTCCCGAAACAATTGAGATAGAGACTTGCAATTTGGTATGTACTTAGTATGTAATCATGGGAAGAAGCCTATTTCATTTCAATAACCTCGATTAACCGGAACTATTTTTTTCGGACTCTCGAAATATTCGTTCTGATAAAAGGTATATAAAAATTTTCGAAATTGGTTTTTAAGAAATGGATATAAAAGACAATAAAAAAAAACAAATTTTGCATACAGCATGAAGTCGATCGGATAATGAGTTGCCGAGATATTTGGAATCCTATTTTCCACACTCTTCGATTTTTCATGACCCTGTATTTCATCCAAATTTCACTTCAAAGATATATTTTAATTGGAAATTTGACGCTTAATCAGATGCAATAAACCGCTAGTTAATAGGATTATTATTTTTGGAGTTATAAGGATGTTTCTCTCAAGCAATTCAGTAATCGAGACTTTAAAGTTGTCATCAAGCCACGATTTTATTTGAATTGCAATGCATTTTATAAGTAGTTTACACATTTTTATTTTAATATTTTACATTATGCATATCCATGATGGGTAAGTATTACGGTGGCCCCCAACGACTAGTTTTGAAATGTGTCACTTTAAGAATATGTGATGGAAAACCGTACTATATATACATGGTTACAGGCGGATTTATACAGCTACCAAATGTGAAATTGTTAATCGTAATATTTTTACTTTCTTCTATATAGATAAGAAGAAAGTATCGAAAACGAGAAAATTTTCGACTTCCGTTTTTTGACAGATTTACAAGTTTTGGAATGTGTTAAACTAATTTTGGAGAATGACTATTTGACCCTTTAACTATTTTTGGAAAATGTCCGAGTGTGTGCGACAATGTTTGTGGCCGCTCTATCTCAAGAATTAATGCATAGAATTTCATAAAACTTTATATTCTGTTAGACCTTAATATAAACCGGTGCTGAATAGGTTTTGGTGTTATGCTTTACAGGTGGCGCTGCATCTTTCACGATTTTCATGATAGCTATATCTCGAGACCTAATGCACAGAATTTCCATAAAACTTCAGATTCAGTTACACCTTAACATAAACTGGTGTTGATTACGTTTGGATATATATCGCCCAACAGAAGGCACTGTGATGTTGCATTTTTAAGGATTTTCGTGATATCTATAGCTCGGCATCTATGAAATGAAACTTCCTCAAAAATCATATTGAGTTAGACCTTAGAACATATAGGTGCTGATAAGCTTTTGATGTATATAGTCCAACAGGTGGCAACTCTATGCTAGAGCCCTGCATCAGGTCGGGTTACCCGCTTTTACCCGCACACGACCCGCGGTTCGGGTTGGATTGACTTTCATTGTTTCAGTTGGATTTCGGATTGTCCCCCCCCCCCCCCCCAAAAAAAAAAAAATAGTAACGACCCGACCCTATGTATGATTATCGAGGTGTCCGCTATTCAGAGGTTTCGCTATATTTGAATATTAAGGAATATATATTTGCCCATTTTTCTATATAAAATATAAAATTTGTATTAAAGATATAATTGTACATTACTTTTCATAATAGCATTAAAACATGATTTATTGTCCTTTCATTGAAGGTTCGGGTTGAAATATGTCTTGTTCGGGTCGGGTTGCGGGCCGAGGAATTTTTCTTTGTCAGGTTCGGGTCGGGTTGACTTCAAATGGAATTTGCGGATTCGGGTCGGGTACAACCCCACCCGCGCAGGACTCAACTTAAGGCTTCGTTATTCACGATTTCCGTGATAATTGTATTTCGGCATCCATGGAATGGAATTTGATCAAATTTCATATTCAGTTAGAGTTAGACCTTGACATAAATTGGTACAGAGTAGGTTTGGGTGTATCTTGCTCTACAGGTGCTCTGCTTCTCGTGATATCTTTGATAGTTGTATCTCAGCGTATATGGGATGGAATTTCCCCAAATTTAGCATGCAAGATACTCATTAAAAATTATGTTGATTCAATTTGACTTTATGCTCTCAATAGGGCTCAACAACTGTTATGCTGTGTTTCACGATTTTGGTGATAGCTATATCTACATACATCTATGTGATGTAATTTCACCAAATTTAATATGTAAAATATTTATTAAATATTATGTTGATTAATTTTCGTTCACTCAATAGTCTTTGTGCTACGCTGTTTTTGGCAATAAACATTTATAGCTGTATGTCAGTTTTTGTTGGGCAGAAATGCACCAAATTTTATGTGTGTGTGTGTGTGTGTGTGTGTGTGTGTGTCCAATTTCGCATTTGCATACCCTACAGCAGGCACTGTTAAACTGCACTTTTTTTTAAAAAATTCTCCGATCACTGTAACTCCCGGTTAAATAAAAAGAAATGCACTATACCTCGTAATAGTTGCTGTGTAACAGGGCTATTTAAATTAATAGCAAAAAAATATTATGGAAAAAGTTTTGTGTTTGTCACATCATACTAATTTGCTCCTGTTATCGTCTCGGATTAGTTTAAGGTATCCTCTTATCTTCGAAAGTCAGTCTTTGTAAATATTTAAAAAAATTACCAATAATCTGCATTATACAAGGTATCCGAAATAGATTGAAACGCACTTTAATTATTTCAATGTTGAAAATACGTAATATGGCTATGTTAATTACAAAAGTGTTCAAAATAAGGTAGGAATTGCAATTATGATGATGAAAAAAAATCATGCCAATTAGTTTTAAAAAAATTACACTCTTTAAATTTTTATACGGTCCTTGCGTCCTATCTATACTAATATAATAAAGAGAGAACTCCTGACAGACTCATCAACGCAGAGCTGCAACGACTAAAGTCAGGATCACGAAATTTGGACAGTAGATTATTGTTAACATCTAGAAAAGCAATAAGAAAGGATTTTTGAAAATTCACCCCTAAGGGTGTTAAATAGGGGGTCAAACGTTTTAGGTCATTTCGTTATATCTCGGCAGCAGTTTTAGATAGGGGCGTAAAATTCAGCATAACAAATCTACTAAAAAATGAGTTAAACGCATATTTCAGCGATTTTAGAAATTCAACCACTCAGGAGAGTTATATATGACTCGAAAGTTTTAGGGCATTTCACTGTATTTCAGCTGCAGTTTTAAGTAAGAGCATAAAATACAGCTAAAACAATCTATTAAAAAAATAGTTAAACACTTATTTCAGCGATTTTAGAGCTAGAGATTTCATCGCCAACATAGGCTTATTATGGAAGTTTAGACGAATAAGACAACTAATGCTAATTTTTGATTAGCAATTTTGCGTAGGAAATGTGTTTTTTTTTTGTTGTTTGTTTTTTTTTTTTTTTTTTTTTTTTTTTTTTTTTTTTTTTGTTTCTTTTTTAAGTTTGCAAGAGAAATCTTATATTTTTCTGTTACATACACCAAAAAAAATGCATATGCTCGTTTATAAAGCCGAGGTTTTTTTTCTATGATTGTGCCAAAGTGACTTCATTTTTTTTCTGATTGTCTTTTAACTATTTATGCTCGGGAATGCACAGAGCTCCGTTATTGTGATCGCCATATTTACATTTTTATTTATTTTACCTGTAAGGCCATCATGGTTAACATGGACAAATCCAGGTGGTTCTGCTAGTAAGTTATATTTAGAAAAACATTCTCATTCTCTGACAAGTTAAACAGCAAAAATTCCATTATTCTGCGACCAAAATTCACCGAGTTATTATATGTTAAATCTTATGAAACTTTGGAACTTTTCAGCAAAAAAAAAAAAAATCATCTGTCCATTTTTAGTGCCGGAAAGCTTCGAAATTTCATAAAATTCAACGTGTCATAACCCGGTGAGTTTTGGGTCGTAGAAGAATTTAATTTTTATTGTTTTACTTGTCAAAGCATGGAACTTTTTTTTCTAAATTATAGGACACAGACAGAGTTGGGCAAATTTGTAATTACAATTTAATTGTTAAGTAATCAATTATAGTTAAAATTACATGCCGTAAAAAATTCGTGCAGCACTGTAGCGGCGGAACCGCCCCCCATCCAATTATTTGACGAAATTTCTGTGTTTGAATATGTGTAACTACAATCAGTTACATACTTTTAAATTGTAATTATATTGCAGATAATTGCAATTACAAATTTGCCCAACTCTGGACCCAGCGACTGTATACAAAATAAAAAAGTAACATTTTGAAAATTAGTAACAGGGCTATTTCATCAACATAATCTTAATCCATTAAAAAATTGATTAATTTTTTTTAATACCTTATTTTGACACTTAAAATTTACATTGTCTGTGTATCTCCAGTAGGTAAAAAAATTAGAGAGCGTTTCAATCTGTTTCGTACACCCTGTATTATAGTTTATCAGGGTGGAAAAAAATAATATTTAAATAATAATAATAATAATAATAATAATATTTAATATTAAAATCAGATTTGATTTTATTAAAATAGGATCTTTATAATTTTTTTCCCTTGCGTTAAGATATTTATTGGAGACAGAGTGGTAGGTTTCCCAAAATAATTTGTCTTCATACAGTTTGAAAAAAAAAAAAAAAATCTTGCTCAATTTATGTGTAATTTTTTTTTAATGTTAATTTAAATACTGCTATCATAATGAAGACAAAATCTGAAACATGGTTATTTTTTGAATTTATGGAAGTCGTTTGGTAACACAGTTTACTTCAAAATATTCAAAATGATCTAAGACATAATTTTGATAAAAATTTACTGCAAAAATTAGTTTAGAAAAAAAATGTTTTTTCACTTTCAAAAATAAAAATAATCTGATTTTTTTTAATATTAAAATAAGATTTTATTTTATTAAAATCGGATCTTTATATATTTTTTTTCCTTGCGTTAAGATATTCATTGGAGACTTAGAGCGGTAGGTTTTCCAACACAATTTGCTCCAGCATGTTTATCATGCGTTTCTGAATAAAACTAAGTTTTCATGCTTTTACATGCAATAGTTTTGCAGTATACGCTGAGAAAATGAAAAGGACACGGTCGATTCAAAAAACGGTAGTAGCAGCGGCAGTAATTATTTTCCTTTTATTTTTTAGAATAGAGATATCCATTTACTTAAGCGTGTAAAAGCATTACAAGGATAAAATTAAACAATGCACTATAATTAGTAATTCATATCCACGCTGTTATTTAAACAAAAACGAAAAATCTTGCGTCAAGCATGGATTATGAAACACTTCCCAACACTAACATAAATCAAAACTTCGCCATTTAATAAGGTGAAAGAGGATGTCTATGTAAATTGATTCCAAAACACAATTTCAGGAATTACCCACCAACAGTCGAAAAAATATCCGAATTCTTTTGTGAAGCCTTGTATATGATCTATAGATTTGTATATACTTAGGATGCTAAAATTTAGATCAGTTAAAAATGCTTAGTACAGTTGAAAATTCCACTTCAGCAATTTCTACAATAAAGAGAAAAGTACTCTAGTTCTTTTGTGCATCCCTGTACAGGATCTATAGAAGTTATAAGCACCAAGTAATAGTCATAAAATGCTTAAATTTAAAAACACGTACCACAACTGAAAATTCACTTCCAGCAATTATTGTTCATAGACAGTACTGTAATAGAATTCTTTTGTGTGTCCCTATAAATGAAAGATAAATGCCATGCACTAGGGGGGGGGGGGGGGGGGGTAAAAAAAAACAACGAAATTTATATAATCGAAACATAATAGTGCGGGAAAGTTGCCATTGGTAATACGGAATAAATTCACAAAATATTACACCAAATGGTTATATATCTTTTACCGCCCCGAAGGGGTCAAAGTTTTGAAAAATCACAAAAAAAAAAAAAAAAAAAAATTATCCAACCATAGCAATACAATTTCTAATAGAATGCGACAGCTATATCAAGATGTTAGTAATGTTCTAATAAAATTTCATTATGGTGAAATCATTTCTATTACTGCCGCAGGGGCAGACAAAATTTTGAAAAAAAAACCGGCAAAAATTTCAATTTTTCCGTTTTTTTCAATTATCACCATTCTTATTATATGTCTAGAATTAAATAAATTTACATTATATCTAGTAATCACTTATAAATGTCTAGTAATTTTGATCATGAGCAATGCCAACCAAGGGCGAGAGCCCCCTCCCCCCCCTAAATTTGAGAGAAAGATTCCGGTTTCTAAAGAATTTTTTTTTTTGGGGGGGGGGAGGCTCCATACATAAATTCCCTATTATTTTCTACTTTTCGCCCCCCCCCCCCTACAAAAAAATTACAATAAATTCCCAAAAAATCCCCAAAATACTTTCAAAAAGCCCATTTCTCTCAAATTTAGGAGGGAGGCAGCCCATCTCTTCCTTGGTTGGTTACGCCCATGATCAAAATTACTAGACATTTATAAGTGATTACTAGATATAATATAAATTTATTTGATTCTAAACGTATTAAAATGGTGAAATTTGAAAAAAAAACGGAAAATTGACATTTTTGCCTCTTTTGTTTTTTCTTAATTTTGTTCGCTCCTGCGCTGCGGCAGTAATAGAAATGATTTCACCATAATCATCATATATATTATTTCTCCTGTCAACATCCCTTTTTCTCAGAAAATACGAAACGCAGAACCACGAATGAGATACCATATGAAAGGTTTCTGAACCGGCTTCTGACATAGCACACTTAACAATTCGTTAAAACATGTTTTTGATTAAAAATTGCTGTTAATTAAAAATTAAATCTGCATTGTTTTCATAACTGAAATGAAAGGTTTTCCTAAAATTTGTGTTGCCACCATTATAAAAAGAAATAAACAGTACAAAAAAGAAAGTATGATTTCTCCACGCGATTAATTTAATATTTATTTTTAAAAAAGCAAAATTTAATTAAAATAAAAGATAGGCTTTATTATATTAGAAATGTATTCAATTTATTTCATGTTTTTCAAGAATAAGCAGATGACATCCTCTTCTAATGCAGTTAAAATACGATTGTTAATTTTTTTTTTCTCGCGCGTGCTTTTTGAAAAAAATATCCAGCCTTTAATCGGGTTTTTATTTAACTTTTATACGTGCGTCATCTATTGTTATATTTATCATGTTTGTGTATATGCGTACTGTAACGGAGTAATAGTACATTAATTTATTTAATGATTATCTGGTCAAAGTAAAGAAAATGACATTGACGAGAGAAGAAAATTTGCCAACATATTTTTTGGCAACCTATTCACAAAAATTATTTATCATAAAACGCACACAATGATTAATATATTATATAACATACAATGTTTAATTTAATATAAAACACACGCAGTCTGCTTTACCGGGGTGCCATACGAAGCAAAATCTTGCCAAAATCGTCGGGTTGCCTAGGCATAAAATCGCCCTTTTGGCGCCAAAAAGATACCCCGGTGCATCTGCGACAACTGTACCTTATTGAAATGTACAAGCAGAAGTAAATTGTATATAAATAATATTGGTACAGATGCCGCAGACGCGCCGGGATATATTTTCGGCGCTAAAAGGATGATTTTATGCCTAGGCAACACGACGATTTTGGCGAGATTTTGCTTCATATGGCAACCCGGTAGAGAAGATTTGCGTGTGGTTTATATTAAATTAAATATTGTATGTTTTATAATAAAATGATCATTGTGTGTGTTTTATGATAACAATCATTCAGTGTGTTTTATGATAATAATTTTAAAAAAATGGGTACTTACGTATTATACGGGAAGCTCAAATACAATTGAGCCAAGCATCGCGCCAATTAATTAATTGTAGTAACCCTTATTTTTCGATAAGTATGTAGTTTATTTATGGTACTTTTCGGTTAGCCGGGTGCCAGTGAAATATATATATATCTTTTTATGCTTTTATAATATCACACTGATTTGTTCAATACTTTATTTTATTTATTTATTTTATATTATTTGCCATTTTTAACAATGTTATGTATTTAACCAGTGGACCTGTGCGAGGATTTCGCACTGCAGTCTAACAATTTTTAGAAATATCTAATAGTTTTTAGATGCAGGTTTAAACTTCTAAAGAAAAATTATGGATAAAAATATCTTCAAACAACATTAGTCAAGCGAGAATATCATCTCATTTATTCCCAACAATAAAATCCCATCGAAGATAGAAAAAGACATGCGCGAGGAAAAAAAAATTAATTATATTTTAACTGCATTAGAGGATGACGGCTTCTTCTTCGGGAAAAATGCAGGACGAAGAAAAATAAATTGAATTATACTTAAATTACAATTCAATCGAATATAACAAATCATACCTTTTATGCTACACGTGTAAAATACCATTGCTTCGATCAATCAATATTTAAATTCTTTTAAACGTTTCAATTTTAATTTTGGTTTTTAATCATAAATATAAAATAACCCGTGCGAAAATGACACTTTACCTGTTTTGTACTATTTATTATTTTTTATAATCACTGTTGAGCATCATATAATGCGGTATTTTATTTTTGAGGCAACATTGATTTGAAAAAAGCTTTCTTTTCATTTATGAAAAAACAATCCAGATCACATATCTTATTTATGTTGTCAACATCCCTTTTTCTATACACATACAAAACATACAACGATGAAAGAGGTATCATTCGAAAAGTGTCTGAACAGGCTTCTGACATAGTACACTCACATTTCGTTAAAACGCGTTGTTGGATTAAAAAAAAAAATAGTTAATTAAAAATTTATGCTAAAATGCACCAGGAAAAAAATCTCAAAGTTTGCAGTGCGAAAGCTTCGCACGGGTCCTTCTGGTCAAATTTTATTAGAACATTACTAACATCTTGATGTAGTTGTAGCATTCTATTAGAAATTGTATTGCTATGGTTGATTTTTTTTTTTTTTTTTTTGGCCATTTTTCGAAACTTTGGCCCTTTTGCGGCGGTAAAAGATATTAACCATTTGGTGCAATATTTTACGAATTTATTCCTTATTACCAATGGCAAGTTTCCCGCACTATTATGTTTCGATTATATAAATTTCGGTTTTTTCGACCCACCTTAAGCACACCCTATTCTATAGTAAGCCTCTTGTAGTGCACCTCATTGACATATATCAATTTAAATACGATTGAAATACTGTAACATTATTAAAATACACCGCAAACGATTTTTCCTCATAGACCGTAATGTAAAGAAATTCTTTTGAGTGTCCTTGAATATGAACTATAAATGTTACATACATGATATTAAATACCGAACATGCCATAGTAAACTTCACTAACATCTATCAATTTCATGAAAATTCGAGCGAGGTTGAACTCGTTTATTGCAAGAACTTTATTATAATGCGCAAAAGCAATGATCCCTTCATCCTCGTTATAACAGTGTACGACTCTAGGTATATGATTTCCATTACTTTGCTTGCCTGTATAAGAGGTATGAAAGTACTAACAAGGGAACCACTTTTGGTGCAGCTTGCACCTAGCATCGATACCTGGTGCATTTTCTAGCTCTATACATAAAAGTTAGAGAACCGATAAAATTTATCCGTTAAAATAATATTTTATAAACTTTTTTGATACTTTTAATTTTTTAATTTTTGGATTTTTATTTTTTAATTTCACGCCAAAAGCGAGTTAAGTCGCCATATATGGCGCTACGAATTCATCACACACAGCAGACGACTATGGCATTCGGCCAAGGTTACCGGGAAAAGTTCTACGGCAACGAATTAAGCCAACTTTTTCCAATAATGTGATAATAATTAATATAATGTTGAAAATTTTCAAAATCAAATCCGTAGGTTCTTGAAGGAATTTTTAAACTTTTTCAATATTTTATACTTATTATTAACTAATTTATATTCTTAACTGCTTTCTTAAAAGAAAAAAAAAACGTTAATAGTCTGATAAGCGGTTTCGAAATCTGCATTTTCAGAAAGTTATGCTGCTGTAAAATCAAAAAATATAATTTGAACAGAAAAATTTCATCGATTCTCATACTTCGAAATAGGGCTTTAAAATACACCAGGTCTCAATACCGAGTACGAGCTGCACCAAAAGTGGTTCCCTTGTAAGTTGCTAAATACATGACAGTATATTGATTATATATATTTTTTTTTCAATTTTAACACACAAAAAAAAAAAATCGTATGTTTGCTCTTCTCACAGCCAATTTTCCCCTTAAAGATAAAATGAACTAAAATGACAAAGAAATTATTTCTTTTAATGTACCCGCGTTAAAATGACGTATTTCAGTAAAAATTAGGTATATACAATCAATCCCCGTTAATATAGTGTTAATAGACACAAAATGCTTCAACTATTGCAGTTTAAATCAAATCTATTTAATACAAATATAAATTTAAGAAATAAAATCTTACCAATTTCTCTAAAAGTTTACTTAGTGCAATATTTGGCAGTCGAAAAGTTTCGCAAATACGGATACAGTGAAACGTTTAGGAAAACTGTCATGAATATTCGATTTCTTTTGTTGTTTCAATCATTTTCTCTGGGCGATTCGATACGCAGTCAGCACAAAATCATTTATTCTGAGATTGTCACGTCTTAAATTATATAATTATCTTTGTTTAATATGCAGTCGAGCAAAAATGTTTCAGTTTAGCTACTTTTTTTAAATTTTGTTTCAGGTTAAAATCTGTATTTACTCAAAAGTGAACGGCAAATACACGGATTATTTAAAACTTGTATTAAAATTTATGCTTTCGCCATTCAAACAATGCAAAATCATTTTGTTTCTTAATTTAAAAATAAAGAATTTTATTTTTAAATGTACATAAGCATAGGTTTATCATAATTTTAGACTTATAGTTGTTTTCTGATGACTGTCTAGAAATCTCTCAAGTGCTAACTATCTATGGGTCTGATCCTGAACGCTGTCGTTATAAATTTCGATATCGAAGGTGTCGTTGTTTTCATGGCAACAATACTTTTCTGCATTGTTGCCTCTGACACCAACAATATAGGCCCTCTGTGACATTTGACATTTTATTAACATACATCTGACCTGTGTGCTTTGCGTCAAGCGCCCGCTTATAAGTCATCGTCAATATATACAGGGACGAGATAACCGCGACCTACGTTATACACGGCCGGTGCATGACGTTTAAAACGTCACATGAAGTGGATCCGAGGCTAACGAAAAAGACAGGCTCCACTAGTGTGACGTGATGCTCTTTTCGTAGACCTCCATTGGTGCATTCGAGCATCACGTGACTCCCGCGGTCTGTAAAATAAGATATGCGTAAAGCACCGCGGAAGCCTTTCTTTTTCGTTAGCCTTGAAGTGGATCATTTTTACACAACGATTGGTGCAAAGTGGCGCGCTCACCGTTTTGCACCAATTACCGTGCAAAAATGATCCACTCCATGTGACGTTTTAAACGTCATTCCCAGGCCGTGTATAACCGCGACCTACGTTATACACGGCCGGTGTATGACGTTTAAAACGTCACATGAAGTGGATCATTTTTACACAACGATTGGTGCAAAGTGGCGCGCTCACCGTTTCGCACCAATTACCGTGCGGGGGCCTCCGTGGCCGAGTGGTTAAGATACCATTCCGCTAATCGCTTGTGAGCGTAGGAGTCAGGTCGGTGGGTTCGACTCCCGCCAGCTCCATTGCACACACTTTGTGGAGCTCGCGGATGTAACTCTTTCGTGTTGTAAATTTCCTTGTGGCTATTTCGTCCCTGTATATTGACGATGGCTTATAAGCGGGCACTTGATGTCAAGCACACAAGTCATAGATGTATGTTAACAATAAACAATTACCGTGCAAAAATGATCCACTCCATGTGACGTTTTAAACGTCATGCATAGGCCGTGTATAACGTAGGTCGCGGTTTATCACAGGCTGGATAAACGCGTGATAATGCCAAGGCAACACTAGATACCAGGCTTGCTCATTCACTCTCATAACGTCACAAATAGTGACTAATCGTGGACAGCGATTGGTGCAAAGCAACGCGTCCAGCGTTTTGTGCCAATCGCTGTATATCTTTCGTCGCGGCCAGCCACCTCGAGGCTAACGAAAAAGACAGGCTACTGCGGTACATTTCACTCATCTTTTTTTACAGACCGCTAGAGTGACGTGATGCTCTTTTCGTACACCTGCATTGGTGCATTCGAGCATCACGTGACTCCCGCGGTCTGTAAAAAAAGATAATGTAAAGCACCGCGGTAGCCTTTCTTTTTCGTTAGCCTCGCAGCCACCTTTTGTGACGTCATGATAATGAATGAGCAAGCCCGGTATCGAGGCTAACGAAAAAGACAGGCTACCGCGGTGCATTCCACTTATCTTTTTTTACAGACCGCTAGAGTGACGTGATGCTCTTTTCGTACACCTGCATTGGTGGATTTGAGCATCACGTGACTCCCGCGGTCTGTAAAAAAAGATATGCGTAAAGCACCACGGTAGCCTTTCTTTTTCGTTAGCTTCGCCCGGTATATAATGTAAGCCCTGATAATGCAGTCTCGCCAAGATGTTTGGTGATTCGCTTTTGTCCAAAATTGCCTCTACCAATCAAATTTTATATCTGGTACGTCGCCACTCTCATATAGAGGCACCCTAGTGGCACACTCTTTGTGGAGTTGCCAACTGTATTCTTCAGTATTGTCTATTTCCTTATGTATATTCAGTTCTGATCTCGACGAAGGCTGGCTTATAAGCGGGCACTGGTGTCAACCAAACAAGTCTGATGCATGTTCTCAATGAATAAAACTTGCGAATAAAACTGCTGAATAACGCGAAATTAACTTTTAGAACTATTAAGGTATATATTGCCTTCAAAATATACTCTCCAAAAAGAAATATATTAAATTAATTTCATTTTAACGTTGTTTTGAATTAAAGGATTTTGATCAATCATAATTAAAGAAATAAAATAACTCGATTATTGATTAAATTTGAGTTTAATGGTTTTTCGATGGAAATTCTTCAAATGCTAGTTATTTTTATATTATAAATTTTTTTTAAAAAATTCCTAAATTTGTGAATAAAAGCACGTAGTAAAGCAAAATTCAACTTTTAGAATTGATAACTATGCAATTCCTTTAAATATTTTTTTTTTGTCTAAAAAAAGTACTATATTAAATTGATACCAAAAGGTTTTAACTTTTTACTTTGTTCTATCTATACAAGAAAAAAGTATTGGATTCATGAAAATTTTCGACTTCCGGTTTTCTATGGATTTATACGTTTTAGAAAGTCCTGTTTTTTTAAATGTCTGTCCGTGACTCTGTCTATCTGTCTTTCTGCGACACAAATTTTAGGGGAGCTCTAACCCACGAACTACTGCGTAATATAGGATGAAATTTCATATGAAGTTCTATCCTTATGTGAACTGGTGCTGATTAGTTTTTCGGCAGAATATTCCAAGAAGGGATGCTGCAAATCGATGATTTGTTCGATTTCTGGGATGCTTATATTCCCAGTTTATGTGCGTAGAATTCAACGGAACATCAAATTTAGAATCCTCACGATATGAATAGATTGTCATTCAATTTTGATTGCAATCATCTAAGAGGCAATGTCGAAATTTGATGATTTGTTCAAAATATACGATTCTTATATCACCAGTTTAAAATACACAGAATTCAATGAAACTTCACGCGTAGCATCCTGAATATGGGGATATTGTCATTCTATTTTGGTTCTAGGCAACTATGAGGGGGTGCGTTTATACATTAAAAAAATCTTTTTGCTAAATCGACGTAATTTTTTGTACTATTTAAATCATTTTATTGATTTGATTTATATAGAAGAAAATTTTGTAATTGCCACAACATACTAGTTTTAAAGCGTCATGTTCATTCAAAATTTAAAAACAAACTAGTATGCTGTGGCCGTCACTAAACATCCTTCTATATTATTGTAATACTAGCTGTTACCCGTGACTTCGTTCACGTAATATTAAAAAAAGAATAAATGCATTAATTTAGCAAAACATTTGACTTGATAATTAACAACATATATAATTAACCAAAGCTTTATCACATTTTATAGGAGACATTACGGTATTTCTTTGCTATAGGGGTCTTGACATAACCCAGTCTTAAAAAATCGAAATTTCATGCCAAATAATATGTACAATCGCGAAAATAAAACTGCAACTAATGAAAAAAGGAGGACCCAGTAAAATCGTGAAAATCGAGGAATTCCTTTTCGTAAAACAACACTGGCAGAATTCTTCTATACAACAGTGCATTTTAGGTGGTATTTGGTGTACAATTTGTATATGTGTGCATTGCTAAATGGGCATTATTATATTGTTTATTTGCATAGACATATGTTATATATTTCTTACTACATTATCTTGCTTATGTATTTATTAAATTAAGTGTTTCACGCTAAGTGGTGTGAATAGTGAACAAACTGCTTGTGGATTTTATACATTGATAGATATTTCACAAAGATATAACAATCTGATGCGATTCTAAAATGTAAATAAAGGTTGCTAGAAAGTACTTTATATTCTGCCCAATTTAACCTCGATATTTTCTCTATCGCGTCAAGAACACTATTAGCAAATAAATACCGACGACACAAATCTGATTATCTAAATTTACATATTTTTGTTAGTATATATAGGATTATTTTAATTTATTTCATGCGCTTGAAATTTTTTACGCTTTCTCTAGGGTTAGGTGTCGAATAAATGTACTTTCTTGTTATTTTATTTTGCCATTTCTATTTATTCTATTTTCCATTCATTCCATTTATGGATATTGATTTAATTTACATATTCATGTCAAAGAATATTCTTTAAAGTTATTATCAGGATTAGGATAGGATACGATTAGGGTTTAGGATTAGTTATAAAAATTGAACGACAATGGCATGACCGATTCAGGTTTAAAGTATGAACCATCATGAAGCAATAAGAAAATTAGAAAATTATCGGCTAATAGTTTTTAATATGCTTTACAGTCATAGTTGGCATCAAAGGTGAGCGGGGAAATGATCATCTAAAATACCATTAAGTGTTTACCACGCAAAAAACAAATCTGGTTACAACAATGTATTTAATTTTGCGCCAAATTTCACTTGATAAAAAAAAAAAAAGAGCAAATTGACTATGGACTTAATTACAGGCGCCTAACCTTGTTATTCTCGGAAATTTTCTACCTATATGTAAAAAAAATTCTACTATATAGAACGCGCTTTCACGTTTATAATGTTATGAATTGGCACGATTGGCTTGTTCAAGGTTACACAATTCGGCTGGAAGAAAAGATTAATTATTTTTTGATTTCTCCTTTGCTTTTGCATTACGCGAATTTGTTGGTAAAATCGATTTTCTTTTCGATAACATTGTTGTTTTTTAAGTTTAAAAAATATTGTAATTTTACTTAAATATTGCTTTAAAATCTATGCAATTTTTCTTATCCTACAAGACTTTACAAAAATCTATTATGAAACAAATTTAAAAAAAGCTATATTTAAAAACGACAACAAAGTTTTTCCTATTTTAAAACTAAAAGAAATGTAAAATTAAATTCCGGTTCAAAACGACGATTTACAAATGTGTTTCGATTGTGGGAAAATGATAGAGGAAAAATGCTGTTACTTCGACACAATCATATTAAATCTTTAGCTTTTATAAGAAAAGCAACTTTCTTTTTAAAAATATAGTTATTTTTATTGAGATTTTCTGATTTTCGATACGGATAATTTTGTGATGCATATCATTGACATTTGCCATCCATTTTTTTTTTATTTAATTAATGTTTTTTTTTTTACTTTTTAAAATTTAAATTTAAAATATGGTATCTTTATATTAGCCGTGTGCATACGATAAATCGCCAACCTATCCCATCATTCGTATTGAATTCATTAAAAATATAAATCTTTCACTCATTTCATTTAAAACACAGAACTTTAATTTACAACGCATACATTTAAAATACATATCTTACGTACATTTAAAATAATTCCTTTCATGTCAAAAAGAAAAAAAAAAAAAAAAAAGAGAAATTAATCACAAATAATTTGATAACCCCAGATCATTTTATTTCAACATTAAAACAAATTTGTTTTATTTTTCTATATATCACATCATATTCGCTTGCTTTCCATACTTACTCGTATTTATGCACTTTGTCTTATTATCAAATATTTGAAAACGCACGTTTTGTTTCTAATATGACATCATTTCATATTCTGTTTAATTCTTAAATAATTCATTTCCTATTCATTTTTCATGTGGAAATTTTTCACTTGAAAATAAATTGTTGATTAAAAATTATTACTCAGGGGTTTTATTTTATATTGGCAACGATAAAGTATTAGCAACGGTAAAATAAATTTAACCATTTTAAAACAAGAACGAAAAATCATGCGTCAAGCATAGATTATATAGCACTTTCCAACGCTTCCAAAATAATTTTACAAATCATACCGTTTAATAAGCTAAAAGCTAACATCTAAGTAAACAATTTAGAAAACGCATGACATATTTAAAAACATAATTTCAGGAATTTCCAACATATACAATATTCGGAAAAGTATCCGAATACTTTTATTCAGCCCTGTATAGGATCTATAGATTTGTATATATACTACATAGGATGATAATTTTAGTTCCGTTAGGAAACGCGTAGCACAGTTTAAAATTCTCCGTCTGGAGTTTGTCAATAAACAGAAATGTGTTCGCGAACTTTTGTGCTGCCCTGTATAGGATCTACAGAATTTATACACACCACGTAATAGACAAAAAGCAAGTTAAAATTAAAATCGCGTTCAATAACCTAAAACGCACTTCCAGGAATTATTGTTAACAGACAGTAGAGAATTCTTTTGCGTGTCCCTGTAAATGAACGATGACTGCTATACACACAATATTCCGTAGTAAGTCTCTTGTAATGCACCTTAGTGATCTATATAAATTTCAATGCGTTTAAAATAGTGAAACATTATTTAAATAAACCGCAAATGATTTTTCCCCATAGACCGCAATGTAACGGAATTCTTTTGAGTGTCCCTGTAAAAAAACTATAAGTGCTACACACTTCCGTTGAAATATTGAACATGCTATAGATAACGACAATAACATATAAAAATTGCAGAGCAATCCGAGCATATTTACGGGAGTTAGAGCACGGACAGACGGCCAGACGGCAGACGGCCAGACAAACCGAAGTCATAAGCACTTTTCAACTAGGTTGGAAAGTGCTAAAAAGCTGCAAAACCGGGCCTTTTGGGCCAAACCAACCAAACCAACCAACCGTTTTAAAATATACGAAAAAATGTCCATTTATTCTCTATGAAAATAATGAAATTTTGAATTATTAAGAAAAATATTGAAATAAAATAAACAAAAACCATTCTATGTTCATTTGAGGGTTATAATCAACTTATATGCAAAGATACAGGATAATTAAATGCTTCATTTTGACGCTGGCTTCAGCCTAACATTTGCACACAATCAGATTTATAATATTACTAGCTGTTACCCGTGACTTCGTTCACGTATCATTAAAAGAAGAATAAATGCATTAATTAAGCAAAATATTTCATTCCCGATAATTAGAAACGTAAATAATTAACTAACTCTTTATTACATTCCATAGGAGACAATACAGTATTTCTATGTTATAGAGGCTTTGACATAACTAAGTTTTAAAAAAGTGAAATTTTGTGATAAATAATTACGAAAAAGGAAACTGCAACCAATGAAAAAAGGCAGGCCAAATAAAATCGTGGAAATCGGCGAATTATATAAAAATATATGTCAAGTTTACCTGGTAAACCATTTTACTTTTAACGCCTTTGTGAAACGTTTTAATAGACACCCTTCAAAGATAATGGAAATAACATATTCTTTTTCATTAAATTCAATTCTTGTGAATAGGGAGCAATTATTGTAGACCTAAATGCAAGGAGCTTAAATTTGCCTCCTTGATTTAATCTATAACTGAAAAAAAATTCTTTATTTCTAAATGAAAATATGTTGACAGATGATTTTTGTTCTCCAGAATAAATTGATTCATGAAGTTTGAATATGTGAAAATACGTTTTTATTTTTCAAAAATGTTACTGTAATCAAGTTTTTTTTTTCTTTCACCGTCTGATCAAATTGAAAATAAATTCTTTTTTTTTTTTTCAGTTTTAATGAGAAAAAATATATTAATCCGTTTTATTTCTTCATTTTTATCCACAAAAATGGAATATTTTAGTTGCCATTTTTAGAGAAACTTCGTTTAAATTTATAAAAAATAAATAAATAAATAAATAAATAAATAAATAAATAAATAACAATAATATCTCGGAATTTAAATAATTTTTTTAATTCTGAGAGTTTATGACATCCTCGGATGAATGATAACCGGCGTTAAGTAAATCGCGTTGCGTTCGACAATCTGAAAGGAGTAGTTGCGAAATACAAACAGGCGGTCAGATATTAATATAGTAGATTCGTATTTATTTTTCTTTCCCTAATAATTATGGTGTGGTTTCTGGCAAAAAACTCTCATCTGTATGTAACTGATATTCATGCTACAACGCCTAGAATACATAGTGTGGAAATCTGCTACAAAATAGTACTAAAAAATTGAATCCAATAAATGTACAACGTTAACAATATAATACATTATAACACCTTGTAATAATATATTGATTTTAAATGCTAAAGGTGTAAATTAACAACATAATATAAATTAAAATAACTTTTATTAGGTTGTTTTACATGTTTCGACTCTTTCAGAGTCATTTTCAAAAACAAAATGAGAATATTCCAAAGTTGCACGGGCTTTGAAGTCATTATTTTCCAAAACTTACGCATGTTATCTATTATTTTTTACTTGGTTGTTTATTTTCATATCTGTGACCATGGAGTAACTCGAGCCACAGTTTCGGTAAATTGAAAGATGCCGCATCGTTACATATTGTATTTTTGCGCGTGAGTATCTCTATGGTTTCTCTTATTATGGATGGATAATATAGACTGGAGGTAAATATTATTTTACTTTCATTGAAATTTATTTGGAGGGTTTCTTCTTGATATAATCTTGCCAGAACTGTAGTTTTTCTATTCAAAATTATTAAAAAATTTAATCACAGCCTTAAACGGTTCAATATCAGCTTAATAGCCAAACCACCTTTAGATAACCATCAGAAATTAAAGAATATCGTTTGCAGTAAAATTGACCCAATTAATTTTGAGAATTATTCAGAAGTATATGAAATACCTTTTATTAAAGAAGACGGATCCAAGAATTACTGCATAGGCATGACCAGCAGGAAATTTAATTGCAGAAAAAAAGAGCATATAGCTGATATTAAATACAATAGAAAAACTACAGCCCTGGCAAGATTATATCAAGAAGAAACCATCCAAATAAATTTCAATGAAAGTAAAATAATATTTCCCTCCAGTCTATATTATCCATCCATAATAAGAGAAACCATAGAGATACTCACGCGTAAAAATACAATATGTAACGATGCGGCATCTTTCAATTTACCGAAACTGTGGCTAGAATTACTCCATGGTCAAAGATATGAAAATAAACAATCAAGTAAAAATAATAGATAACGTGCGTAATTTTAAAAAAGTACAAAAGTACATGAAAATAATAACTTCAAAACCCGTGCAGCTTTAGAATATTCTCATTTTGTTTTTGAAAATGACTCGGAAAGAGTCGAAACATGTAAAACAACCTAATAAAAGGTATTTTAATTTATATTATGTTGTTAATTTACACCTTTAGCATTTAAAAGGAATATGTACAACGTTGCTGAAAAGATAACGATGGGATCGCAGCGCCATCTGCAAGCTCTTCTCAACGTAAACATTGTATTAGAATGTCTCGGCTGGTGGTAAGTATCATTTTAAATACTTAAATTATATCCTCCACTGACTTAGTGATTTTTATAAGCTTTTTTAAAATTATAAAGCATGGCTAAAAAATGTGATACGCATTGTTTTGTCTCTGGGTTGCAATATTATCGTAGGAGCACCGTTGCACATTTATAGGCTACAACATTTTAGCACTTTTTAAAGCATTACAAGGATAGCCGGTTTCTACACTATTTATTCTAGGCGCTGTATTCATGCTTAATAATCGGTATAGATAAAAAAATCGGTATAGATAAATTTTTCGTTTTAAATATATCGTGAAACTAATCTGCTTTCTATACCTACTCCTTGTATTATTAATGTACGGAATTAATTCCCGCTCCTTGTAAAACACATTTGAAAATTCCCGTTTTATTTCAAATAGGACGTCACATTTTCCTCAGAGAAATCTCTTTTTAATGCCATAATTCTTGTTAATTTTCTTTTTCTGGCAATCAGGACATAAATTTTAGCGGAAAACTCACATTTGTATGTAACTGGTACTCAAGCTAATTATTAATCAGTATCAATAAAAAATATTTCAGTTTTTCATCTTAAATATTACGTCCATTATCTATCTACTTTCATTATACATTGATATTCATGCTCCTTGTATCATTATGACTATTTGAAAATACATATTTTATTTATGATGTCATATTTGTCCAAGCCGAGGAGGATCCTTTTCATAGTTCCATTGTCCAAGCGAAATCTATTTTTAAGAATATAATTATTGTTAATTTTTTCCTTCTAATTATTACGCAGTTTTTTGACAGAAAAAGATCTTTTTAATATAACCGATATTCATACTTCATGTATAATAACAAATACTCCATATTTTTGTTTCAAATATCACGGAAATTCATCTTCTTTTGAATTATTTTCATTTTCATTTTTCACGTGAAAATCGTTCAATTAAAAATTAAATGTTGAGGAAAAATTATTTTTCCGTGTTTTTTTTTATTGGCAACGATTAAAGCCCTAGCAACGATAAAGTAAAATGGTTAAAATTTATGGGAAAATGTCCATTTATTCTCTTTGAAAATAACGAAATTTTGAATTATTAAGAAAAATATTTGAATAAAAAGAACAAAAACCGGCCTATATTCATCTGAGGGTTATAATCAACGTATATGCAAAGATACAGGATCATTAAATGCTCCATTTTAACGCTGGCTTCAGCCTAATATTTGCACACAATCAGATTTATAATATTATTAGGATTAGGATATTGATTTAAATAGCCCTGTTACACGTCAACGGTTACGAAGTATAGTGCATTTCTTTTTATTTAACTTGAAGTTACAGTGATCAGAGAATAAAAAAACCTTGGTTCAACAATGCCCGCTGTACAGTATTCAAATACGGAAATTGGAAACACATATATTTTTGATTAATAACTTCAAATATAAAATTTGGTGCATTTCTACAAAATATAAATTTCTATAATTTTCATCGCAAAAAATAGCATAGCAAAGCGTCTACTGAGTAAGCAAAGACAAAATTGAATCAACACAATTTTTAATAGGTATCTTACATATTAAATTTGATGAAGTTCCATCTTATAGAAGTCGAAGTATATCTATCGCAGAAATCATGGAAATCACAGCACAGAAACGCCACTTGTCGAACAATATACACCCAAACCTAATGAGTACCAATTTATGTCAAAGTCTAACTGAATATGAAATTTTATTAAATTCTGACCTATAGATGTCGAGATATCACGGACGAATCTTGAATAACGGAACATAGGAGCGTTACCTGTTGGATTATATACACCAAAAAAATTATATGCCACCTATATGCGCCAAGGTCTAACTAATATGAAGTTTGATGATATCTCAATAGATGCCGGGATACAGCTATCACAAAAATCGTGAAAATATAGCAGATCAGTGTGCCACCTGTTGAACGATGTACACCCAACGTATTCAGCAGCAGTTATTGTCAAGGTTTAACGGAATATGAAGTTTGATGGAATTCCGTGGTTTAGATAGAGCGCACACAATTTTTGTCTCATATATAGGTAGATATTTTCCAAACATAGTCAAATTCGTGCTTTACCTGCACTTGCGTCATTTATGCTCGTATCAATTGTCTTACCTCAACCTAGAAAACCTCGGTCTAATGCTCAAATACACTGCAAAAAAAAGAATTGTTGATTTTACAGTATAAAACTGGCACCCCAGCTACCAGTATTATACCATAAAATTAACAGTATTAAACAGTAAAATAAGCAGTAATACGCTGCCGCGCAAGCAGTAATACGCTACCGCGCATGCACGGTAGCGTATTACTGCTTATTTTACTGTTTAATACTGTTAATTTTACGGTATAATACTGGTAGCTGGGGTGCCAGTTTTATACTGTAAAATCAACAATTCTTTTTTGCAGTGTATGGTATTCCTCAATAATCTGGTTGCACTTCATCCGCGATCAGTCCAATCAGGTTAATCGCGAATCTCATTTGAGCGTTCGACAGAGGTTTTCTAGGTTGAAGTAAATGCGTGAATATGAACATAAAAGAGGGACATGAGAACAAAGATGCACATGTTGCACAAAGAGTGCATCACGTGACTCAACCAGTCCGAAATGAGACCAACATGTAACGCAGTTCGGCAGCTTATATTTTTCGTTAGCCTCGCTGCCAACCTTTCGGGTTTTTTTCAAGCCAAAATTCATACATTGTATCATAAAATTTATTTAATAACAATCTTAATAGTATGACTTTTATATCTGTGTGGTACTTATTTGGTTTCAATTAAAAGAAAACAAAATCCTGTTCAGAGTGAATTATTTCACTTAAAAAAAAACCGGAAGGATGACAGCTATGGACATAATTTATTTATTTATTTATTTTAAACTGATAAACTGTTTTTCAAGGAATTAAAATTTTCAGTATTATACTTCTTTGTTTATCTTTCGGCTGCTGTGAAGATGAGTGAATCATTATCTTGTATATCATATATCTTCTCTAAAAACATACAAAAAAAGTAGTATTATCAGTATGTCTAATATCTTGCAGTTATCAATGTTCAATTTTTAGATCCCATAAAACTTTTTTCATAGTTTTTATCGCAAACGAAATGACATTTTAAACGTGCTCTGATAACAACATCAATTGATTTACAGAAAATATTATCTTACAGAAGTTCTTATTATCACCATTGTTATCATCATTGCAATTGCACGTGCTTCGAGTGCATTAATTGCTCTTGAAAAAGTCCTCACGCACGTGATTTTGAGAGATTTTTTTTCCCGACGTATGTTTGTCGCGATTTTTTATATCAACATTCGTGTTTACAACTGCCCAAGTACTAATCTATACTAATATTATAAAGGAGTAAAGACTGTTTGTTTGTTTGTTTGTTTGTTTATTTGTAGGGGGTAATCTCTGGAACTACCGAATCGATTTCAAAAGTGATGGTGGCAAATTGATGGTTACAACCCCTGCTCCAACATAGGCTATATTTTATGTCGGTGCCATTACGCCCAGGGGGGTGCAGGAGCGAAAAACGTTCTAAAATTTCGATTTTTTTTTATACTGAAGGTGTTAGAAACATGAAATTTGGCATAGTAGTTACTTATAAGATGTAAATGCTCTCTAAGAACAAATTCTAAAAAAATTCGAAATTTAAAAGGGTGAAATGAGCGAAAAGCGTTCTAAAAAGTTCTAAATTACAATTTCTATGGAATCTCTGGAACTACAGAACCGTTTTCAAAAGTAATGGTGTCAAATTGATGGTGGCAAATTGATGGTGACAGTTCCTGTTTCAACATAGGCTATATTTTATGTCGGTGCCACTAAACGCAGGGGGTGGAGGGGCGAAAAACGTTCTAAAATTGCGATTTTTTTTTATACTGAAGGAGCTACAAATTTGAAATTGTAGTTACTTATAAGATGTAAATGCTCCCTAAAAACAAAATAAAAAAAAATTCGAAATTTAAAAGGGTGAAAGGAGCGAAAAGCGTTCTAAAAACATTCTAAATTACAAGTTCTATGGAATCCCTGGAACTACAGAACCGATTTCAAAAGTGATGGAGGCAAATTGATGGTGACAACCCCTGCTCCAACTAATCCCAGGGGGGTGCAGGAGCGAAAAACGTTCTAAAATTGCAATTTTTTTTATACTGAAGGAGTTAGAAATTTGAAATTTGGCATTGTAGCTACTTATAAGATGTAAATGCTCTCTAAGAACAAATTTAAAAAAAATGAAATTTAAAAGGGTGAAATGCGCGAAAAGCGTTCTAAAAACATTCTAAATTACAATTTCTGTGGAATCTCTGGAACTATAGAACCGATTTAAAAAGTGATGGTGGCAAATTGATGGTGACAACCCCTGCTCCAACATAGGCTATATTTTATGTCGGTGCCACTAAGCCCAGTGGGGTGCAGGAGCGAAAAAGATTCTAAAATTGCAATTTTTTTAATACTGAAAAAGCTAGAAATTTGAAATTTGGCATTGTAGTTACTTATAAGATGTAAATGCTCCCTAAGAACAAAATAAAAAAAATCGAAATTTAAATGGGTGAAAAGCATTCTAAAATCATTCTAAATTACAATTTCTATGGAATCTCTGGAACTACAGAACCCATTTCAAAAGTAATGGGGACAAATTGATGGTGACAATCCCTGCTCCAACATTCTGTTTAATAAAAAGCTATGCGTTGCTGACGACTGGTTTTTTCGCTAATTGTTGCCACAGATTAATCTCGGAAAATGAAACATTTGAAGTTACTGAAAAAATTAATAGCTCGAAAAGCATTTGTCAGAAAATTGTTAGACAAACTGCGTTTGAAAGGTAAAAAATTGAATTTTTCTTGATATAAATTTCAAATCTAATGATTATGCCGTTTTTTAAATGTTAAATTTCAAAAATTACCAAACTTCACAATGGAGTACCATAGCGAAACCTTCATGCGTAAAAAGATAATGATAAGGGTGACATGTCCTGACGTGTATATTGGCTATAGCATGAGTCACAAATTATAGTAGCCTTATTATTCTGTTAAAACATAAAAGGGAATTATGAAATGTCAATATTTTGTTTGATTAAAAGTTCGTTAAGAGAAATTGACCAGCGTAGCGGGCTTAGCCTGCTAGTGTGTAATAATTGTGAACTTATTTAGATATAAACATTATTTTTATATATATTTTTTACTGATTTCATATAAAGTATGATATGATTTATAAAACATAGAATATCTATTAAATTATTTTTTAATAATAAAGAACAACAACAATCAGATGTAGCTAAGACATTCGAACTCAAACGACACGTTTAGTCACATTACGCTCACAGATTAAATATACATCCAGATACGACAGTAGAGCGAAAACCCGAACCAGCGCGATGCTAGCGTCGCTACTGAGAACAGTCTGAAACAAACGCGTACGCGCGGGATCTATAAACTGTTGGATTGTCACTATCACATGTACCTGTTGACAATTTTGTTTATTTTATCGGCAGCTTTTTGATAGTATTTAATTTTTGAAAAGCTTCTTTTCAGAGCTTTTTTTTTTTTTTAATGTAATTAGTTTATATTGCCATGTGCTTGTTTGAGGTCTGTTTTTCTTGCAATTAATTATTGCAAAATGCCAAAAGATAAGGTGTTTTGTAAAACACAATCATGTCATTCTTCTGTTTTCCTAAAGGAAATTGAAGAAGGTGTTTGTGTAAAATGTGGCACTAAATGGTATTTTTAAATATGTTACATTTATTACTTTTTAAATAAAAAATATTTTAAATAATATTAAATAACATTGTTTAAAACGCTTTACTAAATGGAATTTTTAAATAAAAAATATTTAAAATCGTATTAAAATAACGTTGTTTAAAATTTAGCACTAAATAGTATTTTTAAATATGCTATATATATATATTAAATAATCACATATACATCGTTAAGAAATATAAAAGGGGTTTTAAATACTTTTCATACGTATTACGATAACATAAACAAACAAATTTTACAAGTATCAAATCATTTAAATATTTGAAAGTTTCTCAGTTTAAATTATTATGAAAAAGATGTAAATCTGTAAGGAACTCGTGTAAATATATAATTTCAGAACTTATTTGCTTAGTTTCTAGTACTATTTGTATGATAAAATAAAATACGTTTGATGTTTTGAATAATAACAAACATCGCTGAAACTGCGAAAAAAAGATAGATACTAAAAAATAAGATAAGTAATACCTACCTGTGGCGACACGCTCGGAACGTTTGCGACTGTTGTCACTAGGGGCTCTGAAGTTGCGATTCGGTTACTATTGAGCTTATGGAAGTGTCCTATCTGGTGTAATATATTTAATCTGTGCCTTACGCTTTACTCAAACATTGCATGCAGTTTGAGCATTCTCACAGATTCAGGCAGTGTAGCGCTATCTATCATCTAAAATTTGAATTATTTTTTTAATTACTGTACATAAAATTTAATAGCTTCCTTATAACATGTCACTTATTTTATTTTTATATTCATTATTGTTAATTAACTATGGAATGATAAAATTTGGGTGTTTTTTTACGGGAATCCTATAAATCGGTAAAAGAGATTACCAGAATGCATATCACAGAAGCCTATACACAGCAGAATATTTTTAATTCGAACTTATATAAAATGTTTAAATTATTCGAAATTCAACTTAGCCAAAGTTGCATATTTAACAAAACCAAGCAATGGGTGTAATACTGTGACAAGACCGAAAAAAATAAAAAGGAAAACTGATTCAATTCTCCATTTTGAAAAAAGCCGGTAGATACTTACTTTTGTAGTTTAAATCACCCTATATATATAATTATTTCTGATGTCAACATCCCTTTTGTATTCACATGCAAAATTGGTACGAATGGTTTTTGTACAGGCTTTCGATATAGTACCTGACATTTCGTTAAAACAATTTTGTTTGATTGAAAATTGTAGTTAATGAAAAATTTATGATAAAAGAATATCAATAAATAATCTCAAAGATTGGAATGGAAACTCTCTCGTACGGTTCGCTAGTTATTTCTTATTTGTTACATTTTTGTATTGTTTTTCACATTTATATGTTTTAAAAATATCTTACAAGGGCGTTTTCAATAAAAAAAAATTGTTAGTTTAACTTATTTTAGGTTTATATTCTAAACGTGGCCTTGGTTGCGGACCACATGCATTTCTTTCTATTTTAAAATCTTTCCCCTACTTGGTTCTTATTCTGCTAGCGCCCATGCCATAGTGATCAAAGAATAAAAAAAACATTGCTTCAACAGTGCCCGCTTCAAATACAGAAATTGGAAACACCATATATATTTTTAATTAATAACTTCAAATATAAAATCTGGTGCATTTCTACAAAATAGAAATTTTTATAATTTTCATCGCAAAAAATAGCATAGGAAGGCGTCTGTTGAGTAAACAAAGACAAAATTGAATAAACACAATTTTTAATAAGTATCTTACGTATTAAATTTAATGAAGTTCCATCTTATAGAAGTCGAAATATATCTACCACAGAAATCATGGAAATCACAGCACAGAAACGCCACTTGTCGAAAATATACTTCCAAACCTAATCAGTACCAATTTATGTCAAGGTCTAACTGAATATGAAATTTTATTAAATTCTATCCCATAGATGTCGAGGTATCACGGACGTGACTTTACAATTTACTTTACATAGCAGCGTTACCTGTTGGACAATATGCACCAAAAAGTTTATATGCCACCTGTATGTCCCAAGGCCTAACTAATATGAAGTTTGATGGTATTCTGCTAGCGCCCATGCCATAGTGATCAAAGAATAAAAAAAACATTGGTTCAACAGTGCCCGCTGTAACAGTATTCAAATACGGAAATTAGAAGCACATATTTTTAATTAGTAACTTCAAATATAAAATTTGGCTAGCGTCCATGGACGCTTATATAAATGATTTTAGAGGGGGCTGAGATAAATCGGAACGTATTTCAAGGCTATCAAATATTTTGATAAATGTTATAGAGTGACCAGATTTTATAACGGGACTTTTTTTTAAACTTTCGTGACTTTAAAATTTATAACTTTTTAAGTTTAATATATATTTTTTGTTGTTGTTTTAAACAAATTTATCATCTTCTTAAAATGTAATAAGTGTTTTTAATCGAAAATTGCGTATGCTGCTTGAAATGCAATTTTTAAAATTTGAGGACGTCCTCGAATTTCGAGAACGTTTGGTCACCTCAGTAAATATACAAGTTAAAACATAGTCGATCTCTGCTTATGACAAAAACCTTTATATCTCGCATAGTTTCTAACCCTCCATTTTTTTGCGTACCACTATTTCCGAATAAAAATATTCACTCTATTTAATGATGGACAACTACGATTAAATAAAACGATGGTTACTTATCAGAAATAGTGGTCCTCAAATCCTCAAAAAATGGAAGGCTTGGCAGTTATGATCTCGAATTGTAATGTATTTCTCTGCATTTTTAATCGAAGAAAGACATAATTTAGTTGATTTAAAAACTTCACTGAAATTTGTTGATTTTCATTGAAATTTAATGTTACATGTGTGATGATGATACGTTAAAAATTACATTTCAAATTAATTAAAATTTGTAGCCTTTTCTTTTTTGTTAGCACAGGAATTATAGATGAACTATCCAATTAAAGTTGGAATAACAAGTTTAAATTGTATTATGTTTGCTGGGCTGCCATATTCCAAAAATTATTTGAAATAGTTGCTTTAGTAACCTTCAAAGCCAAAAATAGTCGCATATCACGTCCGATTTAGTAGACAATTAGTTGCACATGAAGTATAATCCAAAATAGACCCATATCGTTCATATCAGTGTGGCTAGTGATTTCCCTTTATTGTTATTAGTTACCAACAAATAGGGCAGGATTTTTTTTCTTAAAATAAAAAGTTTTGAAAGATTTGAAACAATGTATGATGAAGGGAGAAGCAGAAATTTTGTAAGGAGGGAATAGTTCATGTGCCTGATTATTTATTTATTGTCACTAGAGAGAAATTAGAGAGCAATTTAGATGGTTGTTATTTATTGTTATTAGAAACAATGAGCAACAAATATGTCAGATTTTCTTTCTTTTTTGAAAAATAGAGTTTCAAAGATTTGGAACTCTGTAGCTTGCGGAATCAAAGTGGGAAAGAAGCAGAAATTTTGGAGAAAGGGGGATAATTTGTATGATTATTTATTTATTTATTGGGGGAAAATAAATAAGGTGGATGACTTTTTATATAAAAATAAATATTTTAAACTTCCTTGTATGTTGAGGGGGACAAAGGGAGAGAAGAATACATTTTAGAGGGAGAGACAGGGGTAATTTAGATGATTGTTATTTAATTGTTATTAGATACAATAAGCAACAAATAGGGCAGATTTTTCTTTTTAATAAAATTTTAAAAGATTTGAAACTCTGTATGCTAGGGAGGGGGGTCAAAAGGGATTAGCGGAAATTTTGGAGGTGGGGGATAATTTAGATATTTTGTTTTACAGTTATTAGAGAGCAACAAATAAACACAGAAATTTTTTTTAACGCGTTTTAAACTTTGTACTGTGAAAGGGGTGCATAAAAGGAGGGGGGTGGATTTTGGTGAAGTTATAATCAGACATTTTCCGAAACATGGAAGATTCACCTCTGTATGGTTTTCCAGATGCGACTTTTTTTTTACTACTTTTAAAATTTTTCCTGATCAATAAGCAAATTTCTTGCCTTTTTCTCAAATATGAGATTCTCTATCCTTTTCTGGTTTTCACGGTTGCTCGCCACCCTGAGTATTTATAATATAAAAGAGCTAAAGTAACTAAAAATCGCAAAACTTCTTTTCTTCATTTCCTTTTATACTTTGCTTTCAAGCTCATAAAATTGCACGTTTTCCTATCTTTAGCAATGATAGATTTCACAATCTGGTGACAGGCCAATTAAGGGTGTATTCAAATCCAAACTGCTTATTTTGAGACACATTTTTAAATTCATTTTTGCTCTACTATGCATCCAATTGGCAGGTTCTCTTATTCAGAAACTTTATAATGTCCGTATTGGTCGATTTTTTTGATAAAGGCAGAATATATTTCAAAATCTGCTGTCAAAGTGGACATTTTGAGCCGAATTTCCCAAAGCGATAGCGCTGGAAACAAAAAAAAAAAAAAAAAAAAAAAAAAAAAAGATCGTACTGTGAAAATAATTATTTGTAAATCAATTTCTAATTAATTAAACGAAAAATAAAAACACGGGTCCCTTATAAATCTCTTCATAAATCACGCCGCCAAGTTTCGTGTTTTTACTTTTAAAAATGAGTCTGAAAATGTGTCTCAAAATGTTGAGTTGTTGAGCGTGAAAAAATATTTTTTTTGAATACCGCCTTAATTATAAGATTTTAAAAATCAGTGGTTGTATGTGTGCTGACTTGTTGAATACTATACTTATCCATATCCAAAATAAACAAAAAATGTGCTATAACAAATGCAATAAAACGTTTTACAGCATTTGGCTACCTCACCCACCTTACATGGAACAAAAGGAAGAGAAGGATAACAAACAGAAAGAATGTGCATTTCTAAAACTCTCTCCTATTCCACATTTATATGCTAATATTAGCCATTTTGCAAAATTTATTCTTTTCATAGACTTCAAGATGAAATCTCCCGCCCCTCCTGAAAGAAGGCAGTGAATTAAAAAAAATAATAACCTCCTTACATTCTGTTGCTAACGCCTAATATTCTATAAAATTTCTAGTCTTCAGTTTCTATAAATTCCAAGATCTGGTAGTTGGTCATTAAGTAATATGTAAAAAAAGCAAATACATAAAAAAATAATAATAATAAATTAAAAAACGGGGCTTCAAAGTTTTAAAAGAGTTGTTCAAAAGTACCTTTCCTCAGATGCTGTATTGCACAAACACAATATTAAAAGTTATTAATTTTACTCATGTTTTCTCACCACTTAACAAAATGGTTAAGATGAAGATCAGAGAAAATTCAATGAAATTGATTGTTTTAGACAAGACAAATTGTACTAGAATGGTTAATTTGTTTTATTGATGTTTCATATTTCCTTCCGATATTACAACGTTTATTTGGAAAAGCTAGAATAAAATTTTCAAAAAAGGCCTCCTATTTCATCAGCCCTGTGTTTAAAACTTTTAAGAAGAAAAAAAAAAACAGCAGATTTCGCTTGTTTTAGAAAACCTGTTTATATCCAATTCTTCCAAATTCAAATCTTTTATTGGTACAGATGTCGCAGAAGCACCAAGGTTTCTTTTTGGCGCCAAAATGGTGATTTATTTTTTATTTTTTTATTTTATATATATATATATATATATTTTTTTTTTTTTTTTTTTTTTTGCCTTGGGTAAAAACCTGGTGATACCTGGGTACCTGGTGATTTTGACCAGTAGACGAAATAGTGCACAGTAATGGTATTAATAGCTGAGTCAGTTGTGTTGTTGACAACGTGTGTGCTTTATAATAAATTAAACATTGTGTGTGTTTTATAATAAAGTAATTTGAATGTGTTTATAATAAAAATTGTGTGTGTTTTATAATACAATAAATGTGTGTTGTTTTATAATAAAATAAATGTGCGGATTTTATTTCATAATAAAATAAAACTATCATGTTGTTTATCAGGCCTAAGTATTCGAAAATGGCGGTTTCTCGCCAAAATGGCGCAGAAATGAAAATCGCGCCAACGCCGATGCGTCTGCGACATTTGTTCTCTTTTATTTTGCCTGTGTGAAGACTTAATAAGCACAAACTTGATGCTCTTGTTTTATTCTGGTCCTCAGTCATGTCTACAGTCACCTGAGAGTACTAACTGACCTTCCAACAGTATATGTTGTTGGTGGAATTGTCATTAATTCTGTAAAACTGTCTTAACCCATTTTCGGTCAAAGGTGCGTAAACGCACCATTTCAATAAATATATTTTTATTAACACTGTGATGTATATTTTTCACTAATTTTATTTTTCTGCTATTTTTAAGGGTTCTGGAGACATCTATAAAATATTAGTAATTCAATTGAAGTAATCACTTTCTGTTGAGAAATTTTCAAAATACGCTGTTTTTTTTACTTGAAACGGTTATTGACAAATTCGACTTTTTGAAAATGTATAATTATTCCACTTGGGATTAATCATATGTTTTTATAATGGAGTAAAGTTGCAAGTTCTGTAAATAAAATAAAAATAAAACAAATGTCATAAGAAAACTTAACTTTTTTTATTTAAATTTAATGATAAATTATTAATGGTAAATTAATAATGGTAACGTCAAATTAAATTAAATATTATTTTTCCTGCACGAAGCTTTTTTGGTATCTTAATGAATGTAATTTAAGCAAATTTCAATGCAAATAATACCACATTTTATAAAATTTCTATGCTTGGCCTAAAATTGGTTAAGGAAAGGGGAAAATACAATTTATGAAAGGAAATAGATCAGTTAAGTTTTTTAGCTAAGTCTTGAAACATGAAGACCGAATAACGAGTAAATAGGCAAGTGTTGCCAGCAAAAAAAAGTATTTCTTTTAGTGGGTAAGTACTTGATTTTTGCAGCAAGTGTCAATGGGAAAAATCTGTGACTTCATGCGACGCGTTGCTATACAGTGCAGCTGAGATTTTTGAGCAGAACAATTTTTTTTTATAAAAGAAGCATGTTACGGCCACATGATTAGGGTGGAGTGAAAAAACGAAAGTTGTAATTTTGATTTCGGATAGCAGCTAAAAGTTGCCTTTTAGTACCTATAATATATATGCAAAATTTCATGAATTTTGAAAAAACTCTTCAGAGTTCTACCAGGACTTTTATATTTTCATTGTTTTATACAATAGGCTCTTACCATAAATTGTACATTTACCCCGTTTGTTGGTAATCTTGTTAATATGTTTAGCGTAACTTCCTTTATCATTTCTAAACCTTAAGTCTTTATTTTAAAAATTTTGAAACGTTCTATTGAGTTTTACAAATTGTTTTTTCGTGTGAGTGGAGGCAAACCGAAGCTTACCATTACTAGAAGTGCAGTGGAATGACCCACATTTGATTATCCCTCAAAACTAAATGAAGTTGCTTTGTGAACAATGGCAGATGTTATAAAATGTTACTTATATATAAGACAAGAATTAAAGCACATTAGGAATGGTAAAGATGCACCAAAATCAGAGGTAATTCAAATCCTAAGAGAAAAAAACGAAGAAATTCGGAACAAAGCATAAATTCCTGTATTTTTCTAAAGGCGTATTGATCAAATAGACAACGATTTTCCTGAATACTAGAAACTTATTTGATTACCCCTAAATCCAACAGAAATGATTATTACATGAAGAAGGTTCAGTTTTTCAAAATTGAAGCTGTTATAGTAAACTTCTAGACATTTCGGCGTGCAATTGCAAGGCAATTCCTAAATACTATACCTGTGAAAAATCAAATAAGGCGCCTCCAAAACAACAGGAATTTCTTCTTGATTAAAGGTCAACAAGAAAGATGGTTATTGGCACAATCGACAAAGCCAACACAAGTAAATTGATATAAAGGGAAAACATGAAAACAAGGGACTCAATGGGGGCCGAAAAGGGAAGTTTACAGCCTGCAGCTAATCAGGACAGTACAGTTGTGATATATGATGACAGTTGTGATGAAGAAATAAGTACTAGTAGCTCTTCATCAGGGCGTGAAGAATTAATATCGTATCACTAACATCCTACTTCTAAAGCAGAGTCACAAAGACAAATGAGAACACATCTACCTACGGTTTCAAGGGCTTCTGATAGATGCGTGGCAGCAATATGCTTCTGCAACTCTATAAGATGTTGGCATTGTAAAAGAAAACGATTCATCACATATAACTGACAGAAGCAAAGTACGCAGAGAACGAAAGAAAACTAGAGAATATTCTAAAAAAGATAATCTGAAAGCTTTAGAAACAGGAATCGAAAGAATATTTTTTTTATGGAAAAAAGGGTAAAATACTACATCAAGAGAAAATTGGAGATAGATTACATCGAAGAACTATAAGTTAAGAACATGTATGTCTGATTAAAGAGCCAAATTCACTGTGGCTGGAACATTAAACCATCTTCTGGATCAGGAAGCATATTTCAGAAAGCATTTTAAAGTACTGCACTGAATGTTGGCGCCACTCTTCTCTTCTAATATCGCTTGGCGATAAATGTAAATCAGAAGTCGTTTGTTCTTCGCTTCGTTCGGAAGTCTCCATGGGGAGCTCCGAAAACTATAGATCGACCGAAATTTCGGTTTCAGTTGCAGTTTCGGCGCAAAATCAGAGTTTTGCCGAATATTAGTTTTCGGCGAAACTGCTGTCAAAATTTCGGCCTGACCGAAACTCAACCGAAACTATCTGTATTTCAAAATCTCGTTCAACTTTACTCATTGATATAAGTTGTATCGGCTCAAATGGCACACTGTTTATTGCTTTGAACTCCACTGTTTATCATTATCGGTCATGATGGATCCATGATGCGAGTGCAAATTATAAAGTAAGCAATGCACATAAGACTAAACTTAAAAGACACTTATCACGTGATCTTTAAAAGCTGCAAACTTAACAGTAATAGAAAATTTTTACTTTGAAACACCGGATTGTTTCGAATGCTTTATGAGAAAGGGGTTGCTAAAACATATGCAGATTTACGAAATTTATTACAAAAGAGATATCAAGATATGTATACTTAAAATATTTTTTTATTAGAGGAAATTCGTATAATTGGAAACTATTTCTGTCTTATTGATAAATTAATTACGTTTTATTTTATATGAAAATAAATAGTTCTGGATAGAGGCACAGAGAGTCAACTTGGCACCGGAGATAAAATTTTCAAACAGGGGTGCCATTTCAATACTTTCTTAGGGAGGCAGGGAGTGGCAAAGCTTTTTTTTAGGGGGGGGGGAGGCTAAAGTACAAAATTAGCTAAAGTACAAAATAATGTTAAACATGTCTCACTTTGAGAATATTGAAATGGAAAATAAAGCTTATAATTAATAATTTCTAGGCTTAAAATGTAATCTTAATGCTAATTTTCCTTTTTTAGTCAAATGGAACAAATTATTTTAGCTTTTGTGCCCTTTACTTGAACTTTTACTTCAACAATTACTTTTACTTAACCAATACTTAACCCTTTACTTATACTGTGGCAACTCCAACTGCCTATAATAAAATTCAGCTGATGTTGACGACATATAATTAATCAATTTTAATATAATTGATTTCTAAAACTATTTAAAATAAAATCAGTAAGAAACAAATTTTCTTACCTTCTAAGTTCCAAAAAACGGGCATCGGGGATCCATTGCTTCAATAAAGAACGTCTTTCAGATGATTCGATATATTCCAATATATGCAATATTCACGAAAGAATAATCTTGACTCAAATAAAATTCTGCGATTAATAAACACATCACTATTTAATGACAAATAAAATGACGAACACACATCATTATATATATTTCTAATACGGAGCGACACGCTCTCTTACAATCATAATCATAAACAATACTAAACTGAAACGTTACAGTTCAAAAACTAAAGTTCTAATAAAAAATGTTCTGAAAAAGTTACGTAATAAACAATGTTGCGCGCATGCGCCAAAGTCTCACTGTTTCTTTTCTGCAAATCGAAGTACATCCCTACCTCTACACTGCGTAGGTGCTTTTTATGTTTCAAAACTTTGAGAAGAAAAAGGGGGTTTTGGATGATGCAACAGGAAGTGAATTCACAATTACAACATCCTCCCACCTTTGAGTTTCGGGATCTGAAACTCAAATCCAATTTGTTCGATGTTTTATGATACGCCCGTATCTGGAGCGACGAACCGAAACGTCCGATGTACTGTCGCTGACCGAACCACTAGGAGGATTACTAGCACCTTTATGTTCATTAAAATCTTGTTTCTTTTTAATGTCCTTGAAATGGTTTCTCATACTGTCATTATCTTGTGATACTTCTAAGGGTATTAACCTGCTTGTAGGTCTTAAATATTCCCCAGTTTTCATTCTTATTTTCACTAAGCGGATGTGTCCATCCTTAGATGGAAAAATTTCAATCACTTTGGCCAGAGGCCAATCAATTCTTTTATTATTGTCACTGGAAACAATCACAACATCACCTATTTCTAAAGGTTTCTGTATTTTCTTCCATCTACTAGGTTGTCGCAATTGGCCTAAATATTCAGATCTAAATCGTTTACGAAGGTCTTGTCTTATTTTCAGTTGATAAACAAGCTTTTTGTTCAATGATTTGGCATCTAGAATATCAATATCGGGTGTACCACTACCTTTCACTTCTAGCAAGAACATGGACGGAGTGAGAAGTACGAGATCATTTAAATCTTCTGACACATAAGTAAGCGGGCGACTGTTGATAACACTTTCTAGGTCACATATAATGGTTTGTATTTCTTCGTAATTCAGAGAACTTTTTCCTAAAACCTTTCTGAGTATTCTCTTGGTTAGGCCAATCAATCGCTCCCACCACCCTCCCCACCACGGAGCTGAAGGAGGTATAAATTTCCAAATAATTTTCCTTGATATACTATCATTTTGTACTGAATTCCAGTTTATTTCTTTCAACAAATTTTCCGCTCCTACAAAATTTTTACCATTATCTGTATAGATAATAGAAGGTCTGCCTCTACGGGCTATGAATCTTCTCAACGTCATTAAAAACACTTCCGTTGATAATGAGGTAGCTAGTTCAAAATGAACTGCTCGAAAAACAGCACAAGTGTATATTACTAGCCAGATTTTCCTATTTTCTTTAAGAATAAGCAGACCGGCATAATCCAGACCAACAATTTGGAAAATGGCAGCTTCTCTTACTCTATCTTCAGGTAAGGGAGGAGTGGAAATTTCTACTGGTTTAAAATCGTGTCGTCTACATCTTACACAGGTTCTAATAATTTTCCTGACAGTTTTTCGGAATTTTAAGATCCAAAAATCTTCCCTTAAATTAGACATCATAATTTGTACACCAGCATGAAATAGTTTCAAATGTCTAGATCTAATTAATTTTTCAACTACAGGATGGTCATGTGGAAGAATAATAGGAAATCTGAAATTCAGAATATCATCTCTCAAATGTATACGTGATTTCAGCCGCAGAACTCCAGCCGAATCTGTTGTGGTCTGAAATGCTTTTAGACGTTTATCTTCAGGACCAGTAAACGATTTTTGAACTAATTTCAACAATACATTTTCAGCTTCATTCTGCTCTTCTACAGTTAAAATTTTAAATTCTCTCTCTTCTTTAGCTTTCTTACAATTTTTGTAAAATCTGTATATCCACGCGATTACTTTTACTAATTTATCGTAGGATGAAATTCTAGTGTAAAATTGTTCACTGTGAACATTTACATTCGTAGCACTAATAATTGTTTTTCTTCTTTCTGCATCGATTGTTTCAAAATCGGGAAACATTTCCGATTTAGGCCACTCGTCCATTGGTTTTCTCAACCACTGCGGTCCCTCCCACCATTTATCTTGGGCTAAAACCTCAGCGGTACAACCCCTTGAAGGCAGGTCAGCAGGATTCAATTGGCCAGGAATAAAGTGCCATTTTGAAGGATCACTTAATGAGCGAATTTCGGACACTCGGTTGTAAACAAAAGGTGCCCAATTTTCATTTCTTTTTATCCAGTAAAGCGCATTGGCCGAATCAGTCCAATAAAAAATGGCAATGTTATCTAATTTCAAATCAATTTTAACACTACTTGCTAATCTAGCCCCAATATTACAAGCCAGTAATTCTAACCGCGGAATGGAAATTGTTTTCATAGGAGCAACTCGGCTTCTTGCTTGAACCAACTGACAGAAACCACCGTTCTCATTTTCGGTCCGTATAAATATACACGTAGCATACGCTACTTTACTAGCGTCGCAAAAAACGTGTAATGAATGCAACTTATCTGCATCTCGAGAAAAACACCTAGGTATTTCAATAGTCCCTAATTTTCCTAATTGTTTTTTCCATTTTTCAAATTTTTTCTTGATAGAAACAGGTAATTCCGTGTCCCATGTCACTTTAGCTTTCCAACACTCCTGTAATAATATTTTAGGTTCTAATGTTACAGGACATGTGTATCCGATAGGATCAAAAATTCTGTGTACAGACGATAAAATGTTTCTTTTAGTTACTAGGCCATCATCCTCTGAAATTTCTTTTAAATCAACTGCTAGTGTATCCCTTCTAAAATCCCACATTAGCCCTAAAACAGGGACATTTTCCCCTGTAAAAACTTCTCGAAAACTATGCTCCCACCCGCGAAGCTCGAATTTAGCATTGTTAAGAAGAGTTTTTGACTCTTCGATAAATCTGTTTAGCTGTTCCTTATTATCAACACTCGTAACACAGTTGTCTACATAAAATGACTCTAACAATTTTAACGCAGTGTTTTTAAATTGTTCAGGCGCATTTTTTAAATGATATTCTAACGTGGCACCTAGAAGGTAGGGGCTACATGAAATGCCAAATACTACTCTTCTATGTTGAAGCGTTATCAACTTTTGAGGGTCCCCTTCTTCATATCATAGAAATTTCAAGAATGATCGATCTTTTTCTGTAATGCCAATCTGTAAAAAAGCCTTTTTTATGTCAGCAATTACCCCTATTTTCCTCAATCTAAATCTGTTTAAAACAGAAGGAATCAGTTCTACGAGGTTAGGCCCCTTTTCAATACAATCATTTATCGATGGTGAGTCCTTTTCCCGAGCTGAACCATCAAAAACCGGCCGCACTTTTGTAGTGGAGTTTTCTTTAAACACTGCTCTATGAGGAAGGAAATGCTCACTACCTAACGTTTTCCTCTGATCAACCTTTTCAATTATTTTCTCGTCTAACCATTCATTAAATATTTGATTATAATCACCTAATTTTCCTATCTTTTTTAATGAATCGACACATGTTTTTAATCTACGTCGAGCGATATTTTCGTAACTGGGTAGTCTAGGGTGGCCCTGTATCCATGGAAGACTAACTTCATATCTACCCTCGTCATCTACTTTTATATTACTAAGAAAATGTTCTTTAGTGGCTAACTCTATCTCTTCTCTACCCTTTTTCTCCCCAGGATCTCGAATTCCTAAAGTGTCAAGGTGCCATAACTCGGAAATTTTTGCCTCTTTGACATGCAGCGAGAAAACTAAATTGTTCATATTTTTATTTTCATAACCTTCAGTTTTCCCGAGAATTGTCCAACCTAAACGAGTTCCCATGCAAACTAATCCGCCCTGTAATTGTTTTACATTTCCGGTAAATAATTTTCCGGCGACATCTGCACCAATTAACACATGAATTTCATCAGGAGAAAATTCGTATAGTAAATCATTAGTTTTAGTGACTCTATCAGTCAATAAAATTCCGTACCGTTTTATTTCATTAATAAAGGATCCTTCCGGTATAGGTGAAATTTCAGAGCAAATCTTTTGTTGGTCTAATACCTCAAGTTTACATCGATAACTACTATCCATATTTCCCAAATTAATTAAATATCTATCGTGTAGTTCTTCACATTGTCGACCCCCAAATAAACTATGCACTATTCTTTCTTTACTTACACTATTATATCCTAACATGTTAGCAGCAAATTTTGATATATACGACCGTTGCGATCCCGTGTCATATAAAATTCTAACATTTCGTACGATATCCCCATTGTATATGCGTACAACCAATGTTTGGAGAAAAACCCTTTTTCTAGAAGTTGTATTCGCAAGCATACAATCTTTATTAGGAGTAGAATCCTCTTTAGAATTATCGCCTAAATTAATTTTATTCTTTTCTATGCACATGAACTGGTGGTGACTTTTCCCACAATGAGTACAATTAGTTTTAATTTTACAAGCTTTAGCCAAGTGGTTGGCATTGAAGCATCGAAAGCAAGCTCTTTTTTTTAATAAAGCATCTTTTCTCTTCGCGAGTGTCATTTTCCATACCGCTCTACAATTTTGACTACGGTGTTTATTTTCGCAAAAAACACACTGTTCTTCCAATTTTTTATCATCTGCATTATACAGTTCGGCCGCCGTAGGAAGGGAAAAATTTTTATCCTTACGATCGAATCTAAGTTCTCTATTTACTGAGACATCTTTATCGAAAGAAAACCCACTCTTAGCCAATTTGACCTTTTGCTCCATTTCAACTTCAATTTGTAAAAATTTCATTAAAGTATCTAATTTATTAATTCCCTGATCTTTATCTTTATCATTAACAGATAAAGTGCCAAGATGTCTTTCCATAATTTAAGAATATCTGAAGGCAATGCTGATTCGACCAATGGATATAAAATCGAAGAATAGTTTTCGCTCGATACTCCTAACATTTTTAATGACCGAAGGTATGTTTCTATTTTATCATACAACTTAACAAGGGACAGTCTCTGGCCTTGTCCTAAAGAATTATTAATAACTAATCCTAGTACTTCGCGTATGTATACTTCGATTAAAATATCTGTTCTACCGAACCGTGCCTTCAACGATTGTATCGCCTCAGGATAGCTATCGGCTGTAGGGGGAAAAGAATCCACGATTTCCCTAGCTCTAGATCCCTTTTGGGTAGCCTGAATAAGATACTGTATTTTATCTTCATTTACTATTTCGGGATCTTCGTGGATTTTTTCAAATTGCCCCCAAAAGATAGCCAATTTTTTATGTCGCCATTAAAGGGCTTAAGCTCTAATTTGGGTAATTTAAACTTTCTTCTTGTGGCCATACTGTCTAATGACAAAGAGGTATCCTGATTGCTCTCTTTTTCTAATTTTTTGATGTATCTAGATAGTTTATTTTTATTTTCCCAGTAATTTATATTATACTTGTCTATTTGCTCATATTCCGAATCGAAGGCGTCTTGTTGACAATTTTTATCTTCAGATAAATTATCTAAAATTTGATTATCTATTAATGAGAGCTCTTCATGTTTTGATTCTAACCTATCTAAAAGAGATGACAGACTATCGATATCATCACATTTAGCCTGCAAAGTATCTTCTATTTCTTTTATCAACTTTGTGAAGTTGGAACGCACTGGCGTACTTGATTTCTTTAATTTATCCATTCTTAATGTTCAATTCTAGTTAACTAACTTCTAATTAACTTTCTAATCTCTAATTCCAATCATCTACGGAGCCACCGATCCCGGCAGGGATGCCAGTTATGTGGCAACTCCAACTGCCTATAATAAAATTCAGCTGATGTTGACGACATATAATTAATCAATTTTAATATAATTGATTTCTAAAACTATTTAAAATAAAATCAGTAAGAAACAAATTTTCTTACCTTCTAAGTTCCAAAAAACGGTCATCGGGGCTCCATTGCTTCAATAAAGAACGTCTTTCAGATGATTCGATATATTCCAATATATGCAATATTCACGAAAGAATAATCTTGACTCAAATAAAATTCTGCGATTAATAAACACATCACTATTTAATGACAAATAAAACGACGAACACACATCATTATATACATTTCTAATACGGAGCGACACGCTCTCTTACAATCATAATCATAAACAATACTAAACTGAAACGTTACAGTTCAAAAACTAAAGTTCTAATAAAAAATGTTCTGAAAAAGTTACGTAATAAACAATGTTGCGCGCATGCGTCAAAGTCTCACTGTTTCTTTTCTGCAAATCGAAGTACATCCCTACCTCTACACTGCGTAGGTGCTTTTTATGTTTCAAAACTTTGAGAAGAAAAAGGGGGTTTTGGATGATGCAACAGGAAATGAATTCACAATTACAACATATACAATTTAAATGCAGAATATTAACAAACTAAAAATATGAATAATTTTAAAAATTAAATATTCATTATTGAATTTGTTTTACATTATTTAACTACATTGTTAATTAATTATTGATAAATGCCTATAATTATTGGTTGTTATAAAATAATAAAATATAAAAGTTGTATTATTCATGTTTAATTTTTGTTTGAAACTTATACACACACATATATATGTACGTTTGTTTGTTTGAAATGTGGTTCAATACACGTATAATTAATAAATTAATTAATATCGTAATTAGTTGTTATTAATTAATTAATTAATTAATAATTATATTCAGTTATGTATATATTAATCAGTTTTTAAATTTTTTTTTTTTACTTTCGGTTTCGGTTTCGGCCGAAAGTGGGAAGATCACCGAAATTCGGTTTAGGTTTCGGTTTCGGTCTTAAATACCTGTTTCGGTCGATCTCTACGCGAAAACCAATACGTCGTAAATAAAAAATGGTTCGTTGATGTAAACAGAGTTGAAATTTTATCGATAGTAAAATAGTTACAGTCCACCTTGTTGTCGTAGTCGACATTATGGTACCGCTCGCGGAGAAAAACCAGTGATCGTTGAATTATATTGCGTTTTGTTTAAAAAGAAAAAAAAAGTCCTTCCGGCCTGTACCGGGAGGAAAAGGTAGCTTTCCTTTATCTTCGTTTTAAAATTTGAACTAATGTTACACGAAAACAGCAAGTTAAAATGCAAAGAAACGTTTACAAAAGATTCGTTAATACTGAATTTGAATAAGAAATTCGCCAAATTATTGAGCAATAGCCAAATTGGCTTCATTTATGAAGACTTATTTTGGTCGCAAAGTTTGGCGAGAATTTTGGGCTAAAGGATATGAATATATAGTTTTATGCGTATGATTGGGAAAATTGTTACAACAATGAAAGAAAATAAGTGCGAGTAATCACGTTAATGTGCTGTTTTGTTTCAAAATGTCAGCCACCCTAGAATTTCAAACTGCTCTATCTCAGCCATTTTTTAAGATAGGGGTAAACCAAAAAATGCTCTGGAATCCTTGTATCAAGGCCTAACACGTAATTAAAAAATAAATTTAAATTTTTAACTTTTTGTATATTTATTTTAGTTTTAAATATTTAAATGGCCGCCATCTTGAAACAAAATGGCGGACCAAGCTAGCCAACGAACTCGGTAGAGACATTGGTGAGCTTAATACACACAATTAGTTTCATCAAAATTGATTTATAAATATGAGCGTTATCGTATGACATAGGTCAGATATATATATAAATCAACATTTGAACGGAGGGTGGTTTTGGGGTCTGGGGGTCATGATCGGTGAAAATATATCGAAATTTTCCGGAACTGCTTTCCTCCGAACGGCTGCAATAGGTAGCTTTATACTTTTAGGTAGCTTTCAATACAAAAATGTATAAAGCTACCTATTGCAGCCGTTCGGAGGAAAGCAGTTCCGGAAAATTTCGATATATTTTCACCGATCATGACCCCCAGACCCCAAAACCACCCACCGTTCAAATGTTGATTTATATATATAGATATATCCATATATATATATATATATATATATATATATATATATATATATATTGTTGTGAGCTCGGGGTTCGAAAGGATTGATGCCAATATATAAGAACAATCAAAAGGCTTTATTCACTATAAACAGTGCAATACGATCACAAATATCTTCTGAAAATTACAAGATATTCAGTAATCTTCAAATCCAATAAAAGCGCAGCAAAATTTCACACAGAAACAATGTGTTCAATACGACGTATCAACGACAAAATCAATCTGAGTAACACAGTTCTCAATGCAAAGCCTCTCGTATGAATTCAATCGTAGTTGACAGACAACTAACTGAACTGAACTGGTGGAGGTCCCTTATATAGGCTTTAAAGATAACTGTAGAATTTTCCAGAGCCTTCAGATGCTAGAAATTACCAGAAAGTGCTTTAACTTTCGATAGAGAACCTAAGCGAGAAAGGATCCCAATGTACAGGTATAAGGGGGGGTGGTTGCACAAAAAGTCGCCAAATCCGTCGCCAACTTGGCGACATTTGGCGATATATCACCAAATTTGGCGACAAAAATAAGTCGCCAAAACCATCGCCAACTTGGCGATAAACCCATTCCTTGTCGATTTTTCCATAGACTTCCATTATAAAGATGAGGGTGTAAGGTTGTTTTCCTTGCAAACCATCTGAGGCCTTTAGCATTGAGTTACATGATGCTCAATAGGAAATACATTAATAATACTGCAATTTTCACAATAATAAAATAAGCAAATGGAATATTTACAGATATATACAAAATTCATAACATTGCCTCCCTCTCATGGACTGCACGTCCCGGGCAGTTCAACCTTTGATCGGAAAGCAAACCCGTTGCCAACAAATGCTATACTATTCAAAACACTTAAAGCAAACATGCAAAATAACAATTAAACACATTCATAATGCTGAATTATACAAAATATGCACTTATTTTAAAAAATTAAATTAAATTAAAGCATAGACATCATTACATACAAGTATTTAAATAATAATAACAACTTATATACAAGACCATGGTCATACTAATTTACATTATTTACATTACACTATTTACAATCAATGAACTAAGTACTATGGCCATAGTATGGAGCCAGCCTGTCGTAATGAACGACTCTAGGCTTCGAACTTGGTGACTTTCGGATCCGAATTACGACATCGTTCAGTCTGTTTAGGACTGTATAAGGACCGTCCCAGTGCGATTGCAGTTTGGGAGAAAGTCCTTTACGTCGAGTCGGATTATAAAACCAAACCTTGTCACCTTCTTTGAATTGATGTCCCGTGGCTTTCGTGTCGTACCTGGTCTTCATCTTCTCCGTCTGTATATTGATCCGCTCTCGAGCCAAGTTGTGGACGTCTTCAAATAGTGCCTGGAGATTCTGTACGTATCCCTCTGGCGATGAAGGCGCATCTGGAGGGCGACCAAAAATCAGATCACAAGGTAGACGAAGATCACGACCGAAAAGCATCTGAGACGGGGAATAGCCGGTTGTTTCATGGACGGCGCTGCGATAGGCGAGAAGAAACAAGGGAAGTTTTTGGTCCCAGTCTTGTTGGTTTCTTGAGACTAGCAGTGAGAGATTGTTGAGGATGGTACGATTAAATCTCTCAACCATGCCATCCGATTGTGGATGTAAAGGCGTCGTCCTAGTTTTGTCCATTCCGAGAAGTTGACAGAGACCCTCAATCACAGCAGAGATAAAATTTCTCCCCTGGTCCGAATGCATTTGGAGAGGGACTCCATACCTTGATATCCACTGGTGTACCAAGGCATCCGCAACCGTAGAAGCTTCTTGATCAGGGATGGCATAAACTTCAGGCCATTTCGTGAAGTAGTCCATGATAACAAGGAGGTATTTGTTGCCATCAGCACTTCTTGGCAGAGGGCCTAGGATGTCAAGGGCGATGCGTTCGAAAGGTGCTCCTACATTGTAGAGATGTAGTCTTCCTCGGCTACGTTTCTTTGGTCCTTTTCGAGCTGCACATGCATCGCAAGATTTGCACCATCGTTCGACGTCAGCTCTCGCTTTTCCCCAGAAGAAGCGCTCTCGGACTCTATGTAATGTTTTCATGACTCCAAAATGGCCACCAGTGGGACTGCCATGTAATTCCTTGAGGACCTCTGGTATTCGGGATCGAGGAAGTACCAATTGCCACCGAGATGTCTTCCCATCTTCCGATTCGAATTTTCGGAACAGGACACCATTCCTGACGTGGAGAGAGTTCCAAAGAGCCCAATATTGCTTCGTCGTAGGACTGTAAGTCGAAATGTCTTTCCAACTGGGCTTCGTGCTAGAAGATTCTAATAACTCCAAGATTGGTTTGATGTCAGAGTCTGCCGTTTGATCTTCTCGAATCTTCTCATCACTCCAGGGATCTGGTGGCGTTGATAGTGAAGTCTTCGTCTGGCGTATGACATGTTCGGGATTATACTTGTTCTCCGCTCTGGAACAATAGCGACAACTTTCGGGACGCGGTCTTCTTGATAAGGCATCAGCATTTCCATGCGATGAGCCTTTACGATGCCTGATGTCAAAGTCGTATTCCTGGAGTCGTTGTATCCATCTGGCTACTTGGCCCTCTGGGTTCTTAAAATTCATCAGCCATGTTAGGGATGCGTGATCAGTACGAAGGAGAAATTTCCTGCCATAGAGATAGTGATGGAAGTGTTCTATGGCTTTTACTATAGCTAATAACTCCTTACGAGTGACGCAATAATTCCGCTCTGGTTTCGATAAACATTTGCTCCAGTATGCTACGACTCGTTCTTGGCCATCTGTTTCTTGGGAAAGTACAGCACCGACACTTTCATGACTAGCATCCGTGTCCACAATGAATTGTTTGTCGGGGTGTGGTTAGGTTATTACTTGAGAGGATGTGAGAGCTTCTTTCAGCTGCTGGAAGGAATTCTCGCATTCTTGTGTCCATAGAAACTTCTGCTTGCTTTCAGTGAGCCTATGCAAGGGTCTTGCGATGTTGGAGAATCCCTGTACAAACTTTCTGTAATAAGTGCATAGTCCCAGAAAGCTTCGCAACTGATGGACGTTTTCCGGACGCTTCCAGTTCTTTACTGCAGACACTTTTTCAGGATCTGTTCGAACACCTTCAGCTGAGATGATGTGTCCTAAATAATTTACTTCGCGTTGGAAGAACTTGCATTTCAGAGGGTTCAGCTTTAAATTCGCCGCTCTTAGCTTCGTTAACACTTTTCGAATATTTCCAAGATGTTCTTCAAACGTGCGGCCACCAATGATGACGTCATCTAGGTAGATGAGACAAGCTTCAAAAGTCAGGCCTTTTAACACTGTCTCCATGAGGCGCTCGAACGTTGCTGGAGCATTGCAGAGCCCGAACGGCATAACTTTAAATTGCCAAAGTCCTTGTCCAGTAGTAAATGCAGTCTTCCCTTTGTCATCAGGATGGATCTCTACCTGCCAATATCCACTCTTCAAATCCAGTGTGGAAAACCATTTATGTCCTGAAAGAGTATCTAGTGTGTCGTCTATTCTTGGTAGCGGATAGCTGTCCTTCTTCGTGATATCGTTAAGTTTTCGATAATCCACACAAAACATTGTGGAGCCATCTTTCTTTCGGACCAACACGATGGGAGAGGCCCACGGACTTGATGACGGTTCGATGATGTCACTATTCCGCATCTCTTGTAAGAGCTTAGAAACCTCTTCTTGTTTTGCGAACGGCAAGCGTCTTGGATGCTGTTTAATCGGTGGATGGTCGGCAGTATCAATTCTATGACGTGTCAGAGAAGTGCGACCTATATCATTCTCGTTTTGTGAAAACACATCCTTAAATTCCTGGAACAGTCTTTCTGCGGCATGTCTCTGTTCAGGAGATAAATTTTCATTTCGTCCAATTACAGGTGTTAAACTTGTAGGCGGCTCCGATAACGTCAAGCTCGGGTCTTTGCAAACACAGGTGACTGGAGCACAGGTAGCAAGCACTTCACCCTTCTGGATAATTCTAGACTTTTCACTTACATTCGCCATCCTCACGGGTATCACATCTCTCGACAGATCTACCAGCGCTGATGCTATTAGCACTCCTTTTGGGCTCTTCTCAGGATATCCAACCAAGCCACATTGAAAACTACTTTCTTTCTCAGTTAATCCAGGTATCATCATTTCGGTCCGAGGAGGGATGATAACATCTGCCTTGGCTGTGATCCGTTGAATAGATTCAGACTCATTTCCTAGCTTGAAAATAGTGACATCATCTTGAGCAGAGCGTAACTCATTATTCTTAAAGTCCAGTGTAAATCCATGCTCTTTTAAAAAGTCCAGTCCGAGTATGAAAGGGTCTGAAATATCGGCTACATAGACTGTATGATGGTAAGCGGCGTTCCCAAACTTTATTTTCAATTTCATTCTTCCATGTATGTCGATCTTATCCCCGGTCACGGTTTGAAGGATAACATGGGGCGGAGTCCAGAGGAGTTTTTCTTTTAGCCGCTGAGCTAGATCTTTCCGAATGATGGTCACATTGGCTCCTGTATCGATGATCATATTACAGGGCAAATCATTCACACGCCCGACTATAAAAACTCCATTCTCGCCGCAACTTCTTGCAGAAATTTGACACACTTGATAATGGGGCTTCTCAAAATCTGGCAATCTCCGCCCCGCAAGATGGCCATTAATTAGTTTTCCTGCTCCGCCGTTCGTGCGGAGTTATTACCTTCTGTGCTGGGTCGTTTTAGGCAGTTTCTTTGAATATGGCCTTCTCTACCGCATTTCCAGCACTTGATCTTTCTGCCAGGTTTGTTGTCCATCAAGGAGTTTATCTGTCTCATCACGTCCTTCATCTGCTGCTGTAAACGCTCCACAGCTGTATCCGACGTCTCAGGCATGTTGGCTACTCGCACAAAGTGCCTATCTTTCCTTGTAGCTTGCTGGGCTGCCTCGAATTTCAGGGCATAAACTAAAGCCCCTTTTAAGTCACTGAGATCTGCAATCCGGAGTTGTTTTTGGATCTCAAAGTCACGCACACCATCGATGAAATGTTGCAGAGCTAAACTTTCTCTAGTTTCAGTCGGGCAGTCAGGATAAGCAAGATGGGAAAGTCTCTCGACATCCGTAGCAAGCTCTTGCAGGGATTCAGTGGATTTCTGCTGTCGAGATTTGAGCTGGAGTCTGCTATATTCCTTCATGCATTTCTCGCCAAAGCGCAATTCTAAGGCACTGACGAGCGTTTCAAAATCCAGCGGTTCATTTGCAGGCAATGTCTGTAGGACGTCGGCAGCATCAGCTCGTAGAGAAGCCGCTAACTGGCAAGCCTTTGTCTGGGAATCCCATCCATTGGCGTCCGCTACGATCCCAAATTGTGTCTTAAAAACTGGCCATGAGGATTTTCCGTCATAGGTCGAGAGCTTAATAAAGGCCCGAGGAAGCATATCTGGATACTTGATTTCTTCGGAATAGTTTCCGGCAGTTATCTTCTGTTTCTTGACTTTTTCCAAATCTTTTTTTACATTCTCTATGCTAACGGTCTTGGCGATCTTTTGAACTTTTTCTTCTACTCTTTCTTCTACGGTTTTGGCTGCCAATTGAACATTTTCTTCTATTTCTTGAAATCTTCCTTCAAATTTGTCTTCCGCGCTGTCAATTCTTTCATTTAAAGATGTTATTTTATTATCTATTAATTCTTTCAACTCACCAATGTTGGTTGACATATCCTTTTTCATTTCTTCCGACATCTCCTTCATTTCAGCCTGATTCTCAGTCATTTCCTTCTTCATTTCTTCTTTCAACTCGCCAAGGTTGGCAGTCATTTTCTCATCCATCGCTGACATATCCTTCTTCATTTCAGCCTGGTTCGCAGTCATTTTCTCATCCATCGCTGACATATCCTTCTTCATTTCTTCTTTCATCTCGCCAAGGTTGGTTGACATCTCAGCCTGATTCGCAGCTAATTTCTCCAATAATTGTTTCAGTTGCTCCTCCATTGCTCTGGTGATCGGCATTCAACCCCACTCCTGACACCAAATGTTGTGAGCTCGGGGTTCGAAAGGATTGATGCCAATATATAAGAACAATCAAAAGGCTTTATTCACTATAAACAGTGCAATACGATCACAAATATCTTCTGAAAATTACAAGATATTCAGTAATCTTCAAATCCAATAAAAGCGCAGCAAAATTTCACACAGAAACAATGTGTTCAATACGACGTATCAACGACAAAATCAATCTGAGTAACACAGTTCTCAATGCAAAGCCTCTCGTATGAATTCAATCGTAGTTGACAGACAACTAACTGAACTGAACTGGTGGAGGTCCCTTATATAGGCTTTAAAGATAACTATAAGATATAAAGGATCCCAATGTACAGGTATAAGGGGGGTGGTTGCACAAAAAGTCGCCAAATCCGTCGCCAACTTGGCGACATTTGGCGATATATCGCCAAATTTGGCGACAAAAATAAGTCGCCAAAACCATCGCCAACTTGGCGACATTTGGCGATATATCGCCAAATTTGGCGACATTTGGCGATATATCGCCAAATTTGGCGACAAAAATAAGTCGCCAAAACCATCGCCAACTTGGCGATAAACCCATTCCTTGTCGATTTTTCCATAGACTTCCATTATAAAGATGAGGGTGTAAGGTTGTTTTCCTTGCAAACCATCTGAGGCCTTTAGCATTGAGTTACATGATGCTCAATAGGAAATACATTAATAATACTGCAATTTTCACAATAATAAAATAAACAAATGGAATATTTACAGATATATACAAAATTCATAACAATATATATATATATATATATATATATATATATATATATATATATATATATATATATATATATATATATATATATATATATATCTGACCTATGTCATACGATAACGCTCGTATTTATAAATCGATTTTGATGAAACTAATTGTGTGTATTAAGGTCACCAATGTCTCGACCGAGTTCGTTGGCCAGCTTGGTCCGCCATCTTGTTTCAAGATGGCGGCCACTTAAAGATTTAATAAATATTTAAAACTAAAATAAATATACAAAAAAGTTAAAAATTTAAATTTATTTTTTAATTACGTGTTAGGCCTTGATACAAGGATTCCAGAGCATTTTTTAGTTTACCTCTATCTTAAAAAATGGCTGAGATAGAGCAGTTTGAAATTCTAGGGTGGCTGACATTTTGAAACAAAACAGCACATTAACGCGATTACTCGCAAACTATTTTCTTTCATTGTTGTAATAATTTTCTCAATCATACGCGTAAAACTATATATTCATATACGTTAGCGCCAAAATTGGCGACATTGGCGACAAAATTAGCAAAATTTGTGACATTTGGCGAAATATCGCCAAATTTGGTGACCAAAATAAGTCTTTATAAATGAAGCCAATTTGGCTATTGCTCAATAATTTGGCGAAATTCTTATTCAAATTCAGTATTAACGAATCTTTTGTAAACGTTTCTTTGCATTTTAAGTTGCTGTTTTCGTGTAACATTAGCTAAAATTTTAAAACGAAGATATAGGAAAGCTACCTATTCCTCCCGGTACAGGCCGGAAGGACTTTTTTGTATTGAAAGCTACCTAAAAATCGGAACAATGGATGTAAAAGTGCTGAATCGAAGAAGGGGCAATATAAAAGCCCAAATTACGAAGCTATAAAATTTTATAGCCGATGAGGCACAAGAAATAGACTCAGTGGGTAATCTGAACAAAATCGAAAATTTGAACAAGTTAGAAGATAAATTAGATGATTTAAAGATGGAGTACTATAAAATTTTGAAAGACGAAAAAATCGATAAGTGTGAAGCTGAATTTGAAGAAATTGAGCAATATCTCCAAAATCTCAAGTTAAAAGACTTATTGAGATTTCTAAAACTAAAAATGTTGATCTAATAAATGAAAATAATGGCGTTAATAACTCCAAAAATTTAAATGTTAAATTACCCGAAATTCCATTGCCGAAATTCGATGGTTCGTATGAAAATTGGAATAACTTTAAGACTCAATTTAATAGTATAATTGATTCGAACGAATTATTAACTAATGATCAGAAACTTTTTTATTTGCAATCCTCTCTTGTGGAGACAGCGAAACAAATCTAAAGTACTGATGACACATATGAGTCATTATTTGAAGCACTTAAAAAAAGATTTGACAATAAAAGATTAATAGTTAACAGTCATATTAAATCTTTATTAATGTTAGATAATATTTGTACTGAATCAGCTGAAAAATTAAGAATGCTGCTTGATTGTATTTTAAAGCATGTAAGAGCTTTAAAGGTGTTAAATGTCGAAATGAACAATTTTAGTGAAAATTTATTGATTAATATTATTTTGACAAAATTGGATAGAACAACATGTAAGGAATTCGAAATGACATTAACAACGACAGATTTACCTCGATGCGATACCTTTATCGAATTCTTGCAAAATCGTGTTCAAATATTAGAAAACCTTCAAGGAACACAAATAAATTTGCAAAAATTTAAAACCCAGAACAAACAAAAAACTTTTATTCAGAAATCTAATTCATGCCTTGTTTGTAAAAAGTTACATGCATTACACCAGTGACTTGTTTTTCTAAAAATGACTCCAATTCAAAGATTTGATGAAGTAAAAAAGAATAAACTTTGTATAAATCGTTTAAATGACTCGCATCTGCTTTCGAAATGCGGTTCAAAATATAACTGTCAGCTGTGCAATCTCAGACATAACGTATTACTTCATCGAGATAAAAATAAGTCGTTTCAAAATAAAACGTCATTAAAAAGCCCCGATTCTGAAGTTGAAATATCATCGGCGCCAGACAGACTTCGTTCTGGTCAAGAAAATGATGAATCATATAAACAAAATTTATCGGAAATATCTCAGAGTTTTTCATCACATAATAATGAAAGTAAAAAAGCAGTTCTTTTGTCTACGGCATATATTTATATTTATAGTCCGTTACATAAGTGTTTTGTCCAGGCACGGGGAATTCTCGACAGCGCAAGCCAAGCTCACTATATTACGAAAGAAATGGCCTCCTATTTGGGCATGAAAAAAGAAAGAATAAATGTTTCCGTTAGTGGATTAGGTGGAAATGCCTTTAATGTTAAAGGGAAAGTTAATACGATAATTCGTAATAAGAATTCTTCATTCTCTTCACCTAGCGAATTTTTTGTTGTTTCGAAAATTACTGACTGTGTACCTTCTTCAAATATTAAAATTGATAAGGCACTGATACCAAATAGGGTTTTGCTAGCTGATCCTACTTTTAACATACCGGGAAAAATTCATTTAATAATTGGGGCAGAACTCTTTTATGAGAGAAAAGAAGGAAAAAAATCGTATTTCACCAAATTTAATTTTTCAAAGTTCGGTGTTTGGCCTTATTGCTACTGGAACTGCTAAAATCAAGAGTTCTAATTCATATTGTGGATTGACATTTAATTTCGAAATCGAGAACATTGAATCTAATCTTAAAAATTTTTGGGAAATAGAAAATATTTCACCTGACCGTTTTCTAAGTAAAAAAGAAGAATTCTGTGAATCTCATTTTCAAAAAACGCACAAACGAGATGATACCGGAAGATTTATTGTCGAAAGGCCGATTCAAACTGAGCAATTAAATTCATTGGGAAATTCGAGAAATTTTGCAGAAAAGCGTTTACAACAAACTGTAAAGAGATTGGAAAATAATAGTGCTATGAAAAAACTTTATTGCGAATTTTTAAATGAATATGAAACATTGGAGCATATGGAGAGAATTTCAGTCGAAAACTCTCGCTCAGTAGTTTATTACATGCCTCATCATGGCATTTTTAAACCGGATAAATCCTCTACTAAATTAAGGGTTGTCTTTAATGCCTCTGCCCCTACCGCAACAGGAAAGAAGCTTGAATGATATTTTGCTTTCCGGTGAAGTTAAGGAAGATCTTTTTGATATTTTGTTAAGATTTCGAAAATATAAGGTTGCTTTAACTGCAGACATTAAAAAAATGTTTCGGCAGATTTTGATAGATCCTTCGCAAAGGGACCTTCTATGCATTCTTTGGAAGGATTACGAAAATAATTCCACAATTGCCTTTAAATTGAACACGGTCACATATGGATCTAAATGCGCCCCTTTTTTTTCCATAAGGTACATCAAACAATTGGCCTTAGATGAGAAGGACAGATTTCCTCTTGCGGCAAAAGCTATTCTATCCGATAGCTACATGGACGACATCGTGACTGGATCCCCAGATTCAGAGTCGGCAATTGCCCCGAAAAATCAATTAATTAACATATTTCGCTCTTGTGGAATGGCTTTGCACAAGTGGAATTCAAATTTGAATGAGCTTTTAAATCATGATGAAATCGAAGATGTTTCCTTTTGCACTAAGTCTGACACTTCAGCTAAAACTTTAGGTATGGTTTGGCAATCCAATAACGATCAATTTCTGTTTAGAGTTTCGGTGAAAGAACAAGAATCATACACCAAAAGACAGGTTCTTTCTGTCATAGCAAAATTGTATGATCCTCTTGGGCTCATTGGCCCAATTATTTCCAAGGCCAAGTGTTATCTTCAAAAATTGTGGTTATGTAAACTAGGATGGGACGAGAACATTCCGGAACCCCTTGCTAGTGATTGGTGTAACTTCGTAAGTCAACGAAAGAATATAGAAAATATAACAATTAGTCGATACATTTTAACTCCTTCCACAGAAGCAATATTTGTTCTTGGTTTCGCTGACGCTTCCATAACAGCTTTTGATGCTACAGTTTACGTGTATTGTTTGAATTCATCCAAATCAACCACATCAAACCTCATTGCGAGTAAATCAAGAGTGTCACCTTTAAAGACCATTTCTGTGCCAAGACTGGAACTATGTTCCTGTTTGCTTCTTTCTCAATTTGTCTACAAAATTCTCCCTTCCTTACAACTAGACATTCAAGGAGTAATTTTATTCTCAGACTCAACTATAGCATTGGCATGGATAAAAACCTCTGCTCATCTATTAAAAACTTGCATCGCAAATAAAGTCTCAAAGATTCAGTCTCTCACTGAACAATTTTTATGGAAACACATTCCTTCTAGTGATAATCCAGCTGATATAATATCTCGTGGAATTTTTCCTCAAGAACTTTTAGATATGGAACTGTGGTGGAAAGGTCCATTATTGACTAATAATATCTTGGACTTGACAGAAAAGGGAAAAAACTGACTTTCCAAATGATGATGCATATTTAAATGAACTTAAATCAAACTGTAATATTAATTTGCATCTAATTAACCAGGACATTAATAATTTTCTGAACAATTTTTGTGACTTAAGTAACAGTTATTTTAAGTTAATTTGCATTTTAGTTTATATTTATAGATTTATTTATAATTGCAAGCACAAAGAAAGGATTGTAGGGCCTATTACAAAAAAAGAATTTCACCAGGCAAAATTAAAATTGGTAAAACTAGTTCAGGTAATGTACTTCGATAGGGAAATGAAGGCGCTCAAGAAAGGTTAGAAACTAAAGGATAGTCGAGTAAGTAATTTAAATCCTTTTCTTGACAGGGATGAAATAATTAGGGTTGGTGGTCGTTTAGATCAATCAAATTTATCTTATGATAAAAAACATCCTATTCTTTTACCCAAAGATCACAGGCTTACACTTTTAATTTTCCAGTATTTTTACTTAAAAAAATTGCATGTTGGTGCTCAAACCTTGCTTCGTTTTGTGAGACAAGAATTCTGGCCTTTAAATGTCAGAAACATAGCCAGAAAAATTGTGCATAATTGCATTGTTTGTTTTAAAAACAAACCTAAAATTGCAGAACAAATTATGGCCTCGTTACCTAAAGAAAGGGTAAATATCAATCCCCCTTTTACAAATTCAGGCATTGATTTATGTGGCCCATTTTATATAAAATACAAAAACCAACGTAAAGGAGTTTTTAGTAAAATTTATGTCGCAATTTTCGTCTGTTTTGCTACTTGTGCAATTCATTTAGAAATAATAACATATTTAACTTCCGAAGCCTTAATAGCCACCTTAAAAAGATTTGTAGCTAGGCGCGGAATTTGTGCCACCATCTTTTCCGATAATGCCTCTAATTTTGTTGGTGCGAATTCAGAATTGAAAAAATTGCATAAAATTGTAAAAAATCAATCCGAGGAATTGGCTGCTTACTTATTGGCTAATTCAATTTCTTGGAAATTCCTTCCTCCTAGATCCCCTAATTTTGGTGGCTTGTGGGAGGCAGGAGTAAAATCCTTTAAGCACCATTTAAAAAGAACCATTGGAGATTTAAAACTAACTTTTGAGGAATTTTTAACTGTCGTTAATCAAATCGAGTGTATTTTAAACAGTAGGCCTCTAATACCTTTATCTTCGGATCCAAACGATTACGAAACGTTAACCCCAGGACATTTTTTAATAGGCCGCCCTATAAATAGCATCTGTGAACCAAACTTGACTGACCTTGCCAACTTAGTCATTGGCAGCAAATTACAAAATGAATCAATTAATTTGGAAAAAATGGAGTAGAGATTATTTAAATAATCTACAACAGCGAACAAAATGGTTATTTGAAAAAGAAAATATTAAAATTGGAACTATGGTATTATTAAAGGATAGTAATTTGTCCATGTGTACCTGGTCAGTCGGTCGCATTCAAGACGTTATTTATGGGAGCGATGGTAAAATTAGGGTTGCGCTTGTAAAAACTCCAAATGGTATATTCAAACGAGCAATTTCTAATATTAGTATTTTGCCCATAAATGATCCTTTATTATAATGTAAATATTTATTTTTCTTATATTTCATATGCATTTATATTTGAAAATTTTTTGCTGTAACTTTGTATTTTAATATTATAATTGAATTGAATTGTATATTTGTATTATTGATTGAACTGAAACTTCATTATAATTGAAGATTTATTGTTAAAAAGAAAAATAATTAATTGTTTACAACGAAGGGCATTTGTTTAAGATATGTCGCTGAAATAAATATTTCAGTGGTGGCTGGTATGTTGGCGCAACTCTTGGCTTCTAATATCGCTTGGCGATAAATGTAAATCAGAAGTCGTTTGTTCTTCGCTTCGTTCGGAAATCTCCATGGGGAGCTCCGAAAACCAATACGTAGTAAATAAAAAATGGTTCGTTGATGTAAACAGAATTGAAATTTTATCGATAGTAAAATAATTACAGTCCACCTTATAGTCGTAGTCGACACTGCAAACAAATTAAATCTTGACACACTTATGGCTATAGGTTGTGACGGAACAGGTTTAAACACTGGGAGAAAGAATGATGCTATTAGATTTTTTGAAACAAAGTTTGAAAGATTGATTTTGATAGATGCGTGAAATTAGTTACTGAAGCATCATTAGCAGTTATAGAAGTAGAAGCAAGGGACTGATATATACTAGCAAAAATTAAATCACGAAAGATAGTAATGCCTAGTTTTGATACCAAATACCAGTATAAATTAGAATGAAATGTCAGATCGTCTTACAGTACATCTTATATATTCCTTCTATTGTATTCCTATATATTCAGAAAACTGTCTTTCCTATTTATTCAGACAACTATCTTTCATGTATATTCAAAAAATAAAAGTGAACTGTATATCTAATTATTGTACTTCTTATTATCTTCTTGGCGAACAATTCACATTTTAGGGTTACCTTTACCTTCAAGGTGTCAAAACATGACCATACTTGGATTGATCACGAGTGATACTTTCATCAGTCATATTTTATGGGTTATTTTACTGAATTCAGAGAAATTCTGTAGAAAAAAAAAATTGAATAATTTACACTACACAGTGCAATCCTGGTTTTTCACATATCAAGGGCATAATTTTTAAGAGATGGTAGAGCCCTAAAAATGAATTCCAAATGAAATGAAACTTTAACCTAATACTAGATGGAACCCGTCAAAACTTGACGAAAAAAAAATACTATAACAATATCAGTAAAATAAGCTTCTTTATCATTTAAGAAGGGTTGCGTATGAAACAGTCTTTCAAATATTATATTTTAAATGTTTTTTTTTTCCAGTCAAATACAGTACTATTTCCGATGCAAACTCCAAACAAACATTCCGTAAACAACTGTGACATTATCGACATATTCCCCATTGCAAAAAAAAATTCATGGACCTATGAAGAATCATACAAATAGTATATTCCTACGTTCATTTCATATTCAGTAAATAAAAGAACATAGTATATAAAGCACACATCTTTCTCTCCCCCCCCCCCTTCCCCCTGGGATAATGCAACTGAATGAGCTCCTATGCGCATGAGCATTGCATCTGCCCAACAGCACCATCGAAATTCGATGCTAAAAAAGTTTTAAAATGTTTAAATTAAAAGTTTTAAAATGTCCTCTTTAATCATTGTTCGTTACAAATCCATATCCTCTAAAACGCGTCCATTATTTTAAGCTAAGTTTTCAAGTGTATTTTGTTTGTATGGTTTCTTCGGTTCCTTTACATAATCAGGATAATTATTCCTTTTCCATCATAGTCGGGGATATTTTCCCTCTTATACAATTGGCAAATGGATCTAAAAAAAAAAAAAAAATGCAATTTCTAGCATATTCTGATATTTGCTGGAACATATACATCAACGAATTCAGCATATCAATTTTATGTTCAACATAAACTAAAATTAATTTTATTTATTTTTTTTTTTTGACAGATTTTTGTTTAGCGCCAAAATGCTCTATCTTATGGATAATCTGATCTTGTGATTTATCACTGTTTTTTTTTTTTTTTTTTTTTTTATTATTATTCACTTTTTATGATGGTTAGGGAAATCTATTTTCAATTGTGGCAACTTTCCCAGGGGCTATTTTACATTATTGAAGCAAACTGGTGGTCACTGATAAGATAGAATTAAACTTTTCATGCGTGAAAATTATTTAAAAAGTCGTTAAATTAAGTGACAGTTTTCAAATAAATTTCATTCGAAAGCTAATTTTTTTTCTAATTGATGATGTAAGAATTGAAATTGTAAAATGTAGTCAAATGCAGTAAAAAATAGAAATTTGTAGTACTTAGAAGTGATGTAAGCGCGATGTAAGCTAAAGCGATAGCGTCGTTTGTTGTCACAACCGTTGTACATTTCTAAAAAATTGCCACTGTATTTTGGCTGGCGACCAAAAGTAGAAAACCATTTTTTGACATCGAAAGAGGAATTCACAGAGAAAGAAATAAGTCTTTGCGCTAATAAGTAACTGTTAAATGATTTATAATAAATATACCAAAATAATTCTTATGAAATATTAGTCTTACATTGTCTATTCTACCTAAAAATACAATCATTATTTCAAGTTTTTTTTTTCTACCATAACTTTATATTTAATAATTTTAAATTTCCTGAAATGCTTTACTTCTGTGATTTTTTTAAATTAAAAAATGAAGTTTTAAAATCTATAATTTTAAAAAAGTAATTGGTAACATGTAATCAAGGTATGCAATCAAGATGAAGCAACCAATAAAGGCTCCAGTTCTAATCTTTAAAATAAAAAATTGAAAAATCAGTTAAAAATACGCCATGTTGACACAATCATATAAATTTTTCTTTTTACTTTTATCAATGTTAAAATGCATTTCAAGCTAAGCATAACACCATTTTCACCAGCGCAAACTTTACATATTTTCCTTTGTATACGTTACTTTTATGCTTAAACACCATGTTAACAGATAAAAATATATTTTGTATTTAATGGTAATGAAAAAATGGCATCAACAAAGTTATAATGTATAATGATAAAATAAACCCAATGGACAATATTCCCGTGACGTCACAATAAATATGAATTTTTATTCGCTTATAAAACGCGCGGATTAATATTTTTACAGAAATTTAACTTGCAAATTAAGAAATTCGGCTTAAAAGCCACGTGCTTTTAATATTTATTATTCCTCTTTTATCCTCGGAACCACAGAGCTTAGAGAATAAACTCTGTATCTCGCAACAGTGGGCGTTAACGGATTATGACGTCATTAGCAGATGTAAAAGTTTAATTGAAAATCACGGCTAATTAATTAACTTTTCGAACAAACGAATGCACGATAACAAATCTGTGACCAAATATCTTCCATTTAAAAAAAGAATGATGTAATTTGATGCAGTAGTTTGTTCTCACGGATTGTCGATAGAAAAATCTTAGCGTTTTAAATATATAGATTTACTGTGCCAAAAGGCAAATTTTGAGACCTCTCCGAAGAAAAAATTCCCAAAAGAAAAATTCGTGATCATTTACACTCCTTTTGTTTTTCACGTATAAAGTGCATAATCTTTAAGAGCTGGTAGAGCCCTAAATATGACTTCCAAATTAAAATAAACTTTAACCTAATATTCAGTGTGCCAAAAGGCAAATTTTAAGACCTATCCGAAGAAAAAATTCGAAAAACAATTTTTCATGGTCATTTTCACTCCACCCTACCACGTGATTTGTAGAATGGCATCCCCCCCCCCCTCCCTAAAATAGTGTTAAAAGTAGAGACAGTTTTCGTTACAAACTGCTGATTTTTTTTATCGCGCTACTCGCTACACTACATTATTCCAAAATGTAGTACACTACAAACTACTGTAAAAAGTAGCGATTATTGCAGTTTCGCTACTTGTAGCGCGGTACTTCCGGCCCTTGACGATGACTGTCTAAAAAATTGGCTTTAATATGCTGATATTTAGTGGTGTAAGGGTTCGAAGGAAGCGTTTTTCTTCTCACTTTTTTTCCCTTTCATATCGACAAACATCGAATACATTTAACGTTTAAAAAATATATATTTCTTATTGTACAAATTCTTTTAAAAGTCTTATGAGTCATAAATAGAACTTTCCGAACCCTGTGTATAATTTCGGGGCTAAAACATTGATATTTAGTTAAAAGTGTTTTAAAGAAGTGTCGATATCTGTTATTCACCATCCAAAGTTGACGGAAGGATCAAAGGACTTAAAACACGAAGTGAGTTCAGAAATGGAATTTTTTCGAAAAGGTTAATGTCAATATTTTTTTAGAACAGAAGACGTCGTTTTAAAGTTGCATGTAGGCCTGTTAATTCGGTTTCTTTCTTTCTTTCTTTTCTTTTCTTTTCTTTTTTTTGTTGTTGTTTTTCGATTTCCAAAGCCGATGCAGATTAAAACAAGAACGAAAAATCATGCGTCAAGCATAGATTATGTAACACTTTCCAACGCTTCCAAAATAATTTTACAAATCATACCGTTTAATAAGCTAAAAGATAACATCTAAGTAAACAATTTGGAAAACGCATAACATATTTAAAAACATAATTTCAGGAATTTCCAACATATACAGTATTAGAAAAAATATCCGAATACTTTTATTCAGCCCTGTATAGGATCTATAGATTTGTATATATACTACATAGGATGCTAAATTTTAGTTCAGTTAGGAAAACGCGTAGCACAGTTTAAAATTCTGCGTCTGGAGTTTCTGTCAATAAACGGAAATGTGTTCGCGAGCTTTTGTGCTTCCCTGTATAGGATCTACAGAATTTATACACACCACGTAATAGACAAAAAGCGAGTTAAAATTAAAATCGCGTTCAGTAACTTAAAACGCACTTCCAGGAATTATTGTTAACAGACAGTAGAGAATTATTTTTTGTGTCCCTGTAAATGAACGATGACTGCTATACACACAATATTCTGTAGTAAGCCTCTTGAAATGCACCTTAGTGATATATATATATTTCAATGCGTTTAAAATAGTGAAACATTATATAAATAAACCGCAGACGATTTTTCTCCAAAGACGTAATGTTCAGTACAGTTAATATTTACGATTTAGTTGCTCTGTTTAACAACAGATGGCGCCACTATGTAATTCTAAGAACATTTTGATTCAGAATTCTCACATCAGTCAGTTTGAGTTGGATGGTGGAGAGGTGCTTGCAGGGCATGGATTGTCCTTGTTTTATTGTGTTGTATTATGTTTCGCCCGTATCATGTTGGCTGGGAACTTTACAATTTACTTTATAATTTAATTTAAAGCTTTCATGCTAGATGAAAGTAATTTGAAATAGGTTTATTTCTAAGAATATTTTTGAATTAGTGAATAGATGTGAAACCAGAACTTCCATTGTATTTGTTTGTGGCTGTCAACTGTGAAGTTTTTGTTTTGTCAAGTTAATCTTTTTTATGTGTTTGTGAAAATAAATAAGAAAACCAAGAAAGACTCCTTTCTTTTAAAAAATCTCTACACGTAATGTAACGGAATTCTTTTGACTGTCCCTGTAAATTAACTGTAAGTGCTATGCACACCCTATTCCATATTAAGCTTCTTGTAATACACCTTAGTGATATATATCAATTACAATGTGTTTGCAATTGTGTAACATCATTAAAATAAACCGCAAATGATTTTTCCCCATAGACCGTAATGTAACGGAATTCTTTTGAGTGTCCCTGTAAAAAACTATAAGTGTTACACACTTCTGTTGAAATAGGGAACGTACTATAGATAACGACATTAACATATAAAAATTGCAAGGCAATCCGAACATATTTACGGGAGTTAGAGCACGGACAGACGGCCATACGGCCAGACAAACCGAAGTCATAAACACTTTTCAACTAGGTTGGAAAGTATTAAAAAAAAAAAAACCTCTAAAGCAGCTTCCAGAAACAAATTTTTTTGAAAGGATTATTATTAATTATTATTTTTTAATGGATCACATCGATAGAAAGGAAAAAGTACGCTGGTTAAGTGGGAATTTTTCGTTTTTTATATTATGACTAGCCGCCACTGGCGACCAGTTTGGTCTCCCTTAAATGTATGTTAAACATTGCAACACGTTACATTTATTCATAATTTAATTTTCCCTTAATCCTTCGCCAAATCGGAAGATTCTAATAGACAAATCATGAACTTTTGCGATCATGGTAGCATTTCGCATATTTTTTGGGCACAAATGTCACATACGCACGTTGGCGCGATTCCCCCCCCCCCTCCCCCGCCAATTTGGCGAAAACTTTGTTATGGAAATTGTTGTTTATTTACTTTTATTTTTTATTTTAATTCTATAAATTATTTTTGATATGTATATCAATATTTATTTACAACAAACTATCATTTATTTATTTTTATTCTTTTTTTTAATTATGAGTATTTTTGTTAGCCGGGAGCAGATGATAATTCGCCAAATATCGTTCCCATCACCGTCATTCATACTACAATTAATTTAATTTTAAATTATAAACCTGTCACTCATTTCATTTAAAATACTTAACTTTAATCTAAAATGCTTATATTACATAAATTTAAAATACTTCACACTTTTCATTTAAAAGAGAAAATAAATAAATAAATAAGAAATAATATCATAAATCAAAACATTTGATTTCAAAATCAAAGTATCATTTCTAATTTGTACACGCGATAAATAAAAGCTGTATTAGCAATTTTAAAAATGCTAAAAATCTGATTCATTAAATATTATTACATGAGTTCAATTTACGTCAAGAAAAGGTCCGAAAGTTGAGTTGTTTAGCACATAATTATGGTAAACTTTGATTGTCTCTCTGGTGCGAATTATTTTTTTGACGCGAGGCAGCGGTCCAAAAATTCATTCGCGGAGAACTTGCTTTGCGAATGATTACCTCCATGATTTAATATTTTAAATGTTCACGACGAATCAATCTTTTTTTTGTTTACTTTTATGAATAGAGAATTTGAACTGCGAATCTTTCGACTGAAGTTATTGCAGAATATATACATAATTGAACGCAAGTCATCTCTCAAATATTAATTTATTTTGAACGATCTTTCTTAAAATGTAACTTTTATGCAGTTTATTCGAAAAAATAATTTTGAATAAAAATGGCCGCTTGGCATATGAAAAAGCGATGCGGCATCCCGGAACTGTTGAGGACAGTCACATGACTTACAGTTTTATTATAGAGATTAGCTAAACCGATGCGCGTTTTGAAAAATGGGCGAAAAAAAACACGAATTTGACGTTTCTAAAATAATTTTTTTTGAAAGGGCTAATATTAATGTTTTTGTAATGGATTACTCCGTTAAAAATGTTAAAGTAGGACAATCAAGTGGATATATTATTTTTTCCGCATTTTGAACAGCTTTCCGAAAAAAACAAAGCCGTTTTCGCTCATCGTATCTTCTCTGCTTTGAGATCTCCAAAACGGCCGCCGCGTGTCATTTTGAGAAAAACAATGTTTTTTTTTTTTTTTTTTTTTTTTTTTTTTTTTTTTTTTTTTTTATGAGTGTTTGATGTGGTTTTAATTAATATCTCGGCTAATTATCAACAAATTAAAAATCTGCGCCTTAGGGGGGGGGGGGGCATGTCGGACCCGTATTGGATTATTCTCCTCCAAATTTTCAGACCTCTCTCTACGTGTGTTAGATTTAGATTTCCCTAGTCATCGCAGACACACACAAACCTCTTTCTTTTATTAGTATAAATTTATTTTTAAGATGCGTTGTGTACGCCACTTCGGAACTTCGATTGTAGAAAGGGGACGAAGAAAACATACAAGAAATTAGCAATTGAAAACATTAAAAATCTGCCTCATCTTCAGTTTTTATATTATTATTTTAAACGTTTATCTTCTTCAAATATTATGTTAGTTTATGATTATGTTATGTTTATGTTAGATTATGTTTGTATGTTAGTTATGTTAGTTTATTATCATTGTTGTTGTAAATTTATAAAATATGGTAGAATTCAACTGTCTAATAGAGATGAGACGCGTTCAGTCCAAGCCCGGGCCCGATTTTTATACCAGTCTTCGGGTTCGTGCTCAGAGTGAAAATTTTAGTTAAAAATTGAAAACAGGGAAAAAAAACTGGCTAAGAGAAAAAAGAATGCCATCAAAATTTTTAAAAGTGTTATTTATAATCCTTTAAAAACCAGTTTGAAAAGGAGTTAAATTGGTAATAGGAGAAACATTTTATCAGTTTCTGAAGACTTTGCACGGTCGGTGTTAGTAACATAAAAAAGCCGTGGGACAAAACTTGTTTATTCTCTCTCACTGTTTGAAGTGCTTTTCCAGAATTACTGGGAAACAAAACTTGTTCTTTCTGCCATAGGATAGATGTACATGATATTTTAAAAGAATGAGAACTGGGATTATTGCAAATTTCTGCCAATGGTTAATATAAATAGTAAAGTTGCTACTTTAAACAGATTTTCTGGTGCATGAAAATCACGAAACGTTGTCATGAGGGAGTATTTAGGATTAGTACTTATTTCTATGTGGGAAAAGATTTGTAATGAGAACAATTGAAACAATTTTAAAATATTATTAACAATTTTTACTGCGTACTTTCGGTGTCGGGTTCGGGCACTGATGAAACAATACAAACTTTTTCGGGATCAGCCTCCGAAAAAAGAGCTTGAACTTATCTTTACTGTATGCATCTTTTCTATTTCAGAATTTATGATTTTTATCGCTAGTGCTGCCATCTATTGGCAGTTTATAATATATTTTTCTATTGCTATCTTTTCTTATAAATCCTGATTCAGTACGGTAGTCAGTGTTATAATACTAAAAAGGAAAAACTTAGATTTGGTAACTGATCACCAAGCACTGGCCCACGCCCACTGAAGAAATAAGATAAAAAAGGATAACAATAATTTGGATTTTAATTGATAGCATAACTCTATTAGCAGTCGGCTATCAAAACACTCTAAACTTCAATAATTAAAAACATGCATTCCCTTACAACGTAAACAACAAATTATATATATGTATATATATATGTGCGTGTGTGTGTAAATAACATTAAATTATATTTTAAGACTAATGTGCGGAATGAAATTTATGAATTTTCCTGTTTGATAATGCGCGGTACCATTAAAATAAAAAGAAAACTGCCCAGTTAAACTGAGGGCATTGAGCTCACAGGCTATTCACACTAATTGTATATTATACTCTTATTTCAAAGAATTTGAAATAAGTTCCTCGAAAAATAAACAAATCGACAATATATTAAGGGGGGGGGGGGGCTCATCACACCGTTCTCCCCTTATAATTAACCAATGAACTGCCATAGTTAATCAGAGGATATTATTACATTATTACAATGAACATATATACAAAATTTGAAGAAAATCGGATAATTCTGCATGAAAAACCCATTTATATAAATTAAGGAGGGATTAGCCGCCCCCCGCCCCACCGTATCCTTCTTTATACTTAACCAATGAACCCCCAAAACTAATCAGGGAAGCGCCTTATTACAATGAACCTATATACAAAATTTGAAGAAAATCGAATAATTCTGCACGAAAAACGCATTTATCTAAATTAAGGGGGATAGCCACCCGTATCCCCGTTTATACTTAAACAATGAACCCCCAAAACTAATCAGGGAAGCGCCTTACCACAATGAACCTATATACAAAATTTGAAGAAAATCCAATATTTCTGCATGAAAAACACATTTATCTAAATTAAGGGGGATTTAGCCCACGTTCCCCACCTTTAGGCTTAACCAATGAGCCCCCAAAGCAAATCAGGGAAGCGTCTTATCACAATGATCCTATATACAAAATTTGAAGCAAATCGGATAATTCTGCATGAAAAATCCATTTTTCTAAATTAAGGGGGGATTAAGCCCCCCTTTACCCCCAATTATGCTTAACCAAAGAACCCACAAAACTAATAAGGGAAGCATCTTATTACAATGGACCTATATACAAAATTTGAAGCAAATCGGATAATTCTGCATGAAAAATCCATTTTTCTAAATTAAGGGGGGGGGGATTAAGCCCCCCTTTACCCCCAATTATGCTTAACCAAAGAACCCATAAAACTAATAAGGGAAGCATCTTATTACAATGGACCTATATACAAAATTTGAAGCAAATCGGATAATTCTGCATGAAAAATCTATTTTTCTAAATTAAGGGGGGGGGGGATTAAACCTCCCTTTCCCCCCAATTATGCTTAACCAAAGAACCCCCAAAACTAATAAGGGAAGCATTTTATTACAATGGACCTATATACAAAAATTGAAGCAAATCGGATAATTCTGCATGAAAAACCCATTTATCTAAATTAAGGAGGGGATTATCCCCCATTCCTCCCCTTTATACTTAAACAATGAACCCCCAAAACTAACCAGGGAAGCATCTTATTACAATGAACCTATATACAAAATTTGAAGCAAATCGGATATTTCTGCATGAAAACCCCATTTATCTACATTAAGAGGGGATTAGACCCCCGTTCCCCCCCTTTATACTTAACCAATGAACCCCCAAAACTAATCAGGTAAGCGCCTTATCACAATGAACCTATAAACAATATTTTAAGCAAAACGATATTTCTATCAAGAGTTATCGCGTTACGTACATACAGAACGGGCGGGCACATTAGCTCTTAGGCTTTGATAGCCTGTGAGCTAAAAATAATAATTAAAATAATGCAGCCGCTATTTGTGAATTGTTCATTGTAGATTCATAAGAAAGGTATCAATCATAGTAATTTAAGTAACCTTATTTTCTTTCAGATTATTAATATTTTGTCAGAACAGGGATTCATTTGCATATTTAATTTCATACCAACTTCAAATTTTCCAAGAGCTAAATTTTTACTGATAAATAATTTGTCCCATTGCATTAACCCAAAATGCAATTTTTTGCAAAAATATTATAAATAAAGAAAATACATGAAGAAAGTATGCTAAAAAACTATATATAAATTAAAAAAAGATTGTTTTAATGTATTTGATTTCACCCAACTTAAAAAAAAAAGAGTGAGAGACAGAGAGTAAAAAAAGTGTACAAAAGATAAAAAGCGACCAATCCTTCAGCCAGTCTTTGTACAAAATTATTGATAAAACTGAGCTGTAAATGTTAATTTTACCTTAAAATTAAATGTGAATGCCGATTATTTTCACATAAAAAGTAACATTAGATCAGAAATCATAATATTTTTGGACATGAATTTATTAGTAAGTCCCATAACAAAAAAAAGTTTCTGCATCTAAATGTTGCTTAGATTATAGAGTTATGTCATTGTTTGTTGTTAAAAAAGAAATAGCTCTATCGGATGATTGTTTTGAAAAGATATCCTAATCCTAATCCTAATCATATTATAAATCTGATTGTGTGCAAATGTTAGGCTGAAGCCAGCGTCAAAATGAAGCATTTAATTATCCTGTATCTTTGCATATAAGTTGATTATAACCCTCAAATGAACATAGAATGGTTTTTGTTTATTTTATTTCAATATTTTTCTTAATAATTCAAAATTTCATTATTTTCATAGAGAATAAACGGACATTTTTTCGTATATTTTAAAATGGTTGGTTGGTTTGCTTGGTTTGGCCCAAAGGGCCCGGTTTTGTAGCTTTTTTTTAAAATGGTTAAATTTATTTTACCGTTGCTAATAATTTATCGTTGCCAATAGAAAATAAAACACCTGAGTAATAATTTTTAATCAACAATTTATTTTCAAGTGAAAAATTTCCACGTGAAAAATGAAAAGGAAGAATTATTTAAGAATTAAACAGAATATGAAATGATGTGATATTAGAAACAAAGCGTGCGTTTTCAAATATTTGATAATAATACAAAGTGCATAAATACGAGTTAGTATGGAAAGCAAGCGAATATGATGTCATATATAGAAAAATAAAACAGATTTGTTTTGATGTTGAAATAAAATGATCTTGGGTTATCAAATTATTTGTGATTAATTTCTCTTTTTTTTTTCTTTTTCTTTTTGACATGAAAGGAATTATTTTAAATGTACGTAATACTATGTATTTTAAATGTATGTGTTGTAAATTAAAGTTCTGTGTTTTAAATGAAATGAGTGAAAGATTTATATTTTTAATGAATTCAATACGAATGATGGGATAGGTTGGCGATTTATCGTCTGCACACGGCTAACATAAAGATACCATATTTTTAATTTAAATTTTAAAAAGTAAGAAAACATAAATAAATATATATATATAAATCAATAATCCCTATCGTAATCCTTTTTTATTTTTTTCCCTTTTTTGTCACAAAAAAACTGAGTAATTAGTTGCCATCATTAAAGAAATATCATTAAAATTACAAAAAAATTAATATCTCGAAAAGTAATTCCAATTTCAAAATTATATTACCAGTTTTGACATCTGCGGATTTTTATGGACAATTGGTATTGATTTCACCATCAAGCGTTTAATATTTTATTAAAAATAGCCCTGAAACACAATCAGTCGTTTAATCAGTCGTTTCATAAAATCGTTTCATAAATTCGTTTCACAAATTCGTTTCATTAGGATTTTATATATATAGGGTAGATATATATTGGATGGCAAATGTCAATGATATGCATCACAAAATTATCCGTATCGAAAATCAGAAAATCTTAATAAAAATAACTATATTTTTTAAAAGAAAGTTGCTTTTCTCATAAAAGCTAAAGATTTAATATGATTGTGTCGAAGTAACAGCATTTTTCCTCCCATTTTTCCCACAATCGAAACACATTTGTAAATCGTCGTTTCGAACAGGAATTTAATTTTACATTTCTTTTAGTTTTAAAATAGGAAAAACTTTGTTGTCGTTTTTAAATATAGCTTTTTTTAAAGTTGTTTCATAATAGATTTTTGTAAAGTCTTGTAGGATAAGAAAAATTGCATAGATTTCAAAGCAATGTTTAAGTAAAATTACAATATTTTTTAAACTTAAAAAACAACAATGTTATCGAAAAGAAAACCGATTTTACCAACAAATTCGCGTAATGCAAAAGCAAAGAAGAAATCAAAAAGTAATGAATCTTTTCTTCCAGCCGAATTGTGTAAACTTGAACAAGCCGATCGTGCCAATTCATAACATTATAAACGTGAAAGCGCGTTCTAGCAGAATTTTTTTTACATATAGGTAGAAAATTTCCGAGAATAAGAAGGTTAGGTGTCTGTAATTAAGTCCATAGTCAATTTGCATTTTTTTTTATCAAGTGAAATTTGGCGCAAAATTAAATACATTGTTGTAACCAGATTTGTCTTTTGCGTGGTAAACACTTAATGGTATTTTAGATGATCATTTCCCCGCTCACCTTTGATGCCAACTATGACTGTAAAACATATTAAAAACTATTAGCCGATAATTTTCTAATTTTCTTATTGCTTCATGATGGTTCATACTTTAAACCTGAATCGGTCATTCCATTGTCGGTCAATTTTTATTCCTAATCCTAACCCTAATCGTATCCTATCCTAATCCTGATAATAACTTTAAAGAATATTCTTTGACACGAATATGTAAATTAAATCAATATCCATAAATGGAATGAATGGAAAATAGAATAAATAGAAATGGCAAAATAAAATAACAAGAAAGTACATTTATTCGACACCTAACCCTAGAGAAAGCGTAAAAAATTTCAAGCGCATGAAATAAATTAAAATAATCTTATATATACTAACAAAAATATGTAAATTTAGATCATCAGATTTGTGTCGTCGGTATTTATTTGCTTATAGTGTTCTTGACGCGATACAGAAAATATCGAGGTTAAATTGGGCAGAATTTAAAGTACTTTCCAGCAACCTTTATTTACATTTTAGAATCGCATCAGATTGTTATATCTTTGTGAAATAGCTATCAATGTATAAAATCCACAAGCAGTTTGTTCACTATTTACACCACTTAGCGTGAAGCACTTAATTTAATATATACATAAACAAGATAATGTTGTAAGAAATATATATAACATATGTCTATGCAAAAAAACAATATAATTATGCCCATTTAGCAATGCACACATATACAAATTGTACACCAAATACCATCTAAAATGCACTGTTGTACAGAAGAATTCTGCCAGTGTTGTTTTTCGTTTTACGAAGAGGAATTCCTCGATTGTCACGATTTTACTGGGTCCGCCTTTTTTCATTGGTTGCAGTTTCATTTTCGCGATTGTATATATTATTTGGCATGAAATTTCACTTTTTTAAGACTGCGTTATGTCCAGTGGCGTAGCCAAGGGGGGGGTCCAGGGGGTCCAGACCCCCCCCCCCCCCCGAACCCCGAACGAAGAACTGGTTTACTGAATCATAGATACAACATTAAAAACTGATAAGAAGGAATCGCAAAGATGCAATGAAAAATTCCGCTTTAGACAGGTGTTTGTCTTAGCAAGTATTATTTAAAGGTATGTCTTTTGCCGGGGCTGTGAAAATTTTCCGTTTAAGACAGGTTTTTGTCATAGACATGTCCCATTTTGTCAGGTATCCTCTAAAACTGTTATAACGTATCCACTCTATAGTATACTTCTGAAAAGCATAAATGTATTACAATAAAATCTGTGAAGATGAGAGCTTATCTTAAACTTAAAGAGCTTATCTTCAAAAGTTCAAGGTTCAACGAAAATAACACTACATATTAATACCTGCTAAGATTTTAAACCTATCTAAAATGGATTTTTTCTGGTTGTTATTCCTTCTTGGCAGGTTTTCAATGAACATGGAATCCTATAATAAACGAAAACATTTCATTGTCTCGATGACGGAAGGATAACTATACAAGTATACCTGATATGACGAAAATCTATCTACAACGGAATTTTTTAACGATCCTTGGCGATTCCGTTTTCATACGTTTTAATGTAACTAGATTAAACGCAAAACTTCTTCAATAGAGATTTCGATGGCACCAACTGTTGTCAACACTTACGGGAAAAGACGAGTTTACACGAATGCAATAACAGCACATCGATCAGAGTTTGGCGAACCTTATCTTTGTTAATTTTATAATTTTATATCGAGCAATATTATCAATTACTTTAAATATGCTGGCTGGATTTTTTTTTAAGTAACTTTAATCTTCGACTAGATATTTGTGAATTCTTATTCAACATTACATTACCACTGTCAAAATAACTGCATCTGAATGTGATTTGTCTTTTGCTGTAAAACATGCTGATGATGCCATTTTTCAGCTTTATGAAACTTTACAGTTATCATTAAGCAAGGAAGAGGAGACTGGTGTTCAAAAGTTTTCTGACCTGTTCAAGACAGCACAGTCCTTTGCTAAAGAAAACTCTGACACAATTTTCTTTATTCACACATATTCCTTGTCATGTTGACCACCAGATACATCTCGCTCAATGTCAAACCTGAAGAACATTTCGGGAGATCAATTTTCATCCTCTTTTTGATACTTTTATTTCTGATCTCGTTATTCGTTAATCGTTAAAGAAAAGAACAGAGTGATATTGAAATATTTTGATGTTCTTATGGGTTTGTACAAAATAATGGTGATTCTTGTTATTAAACTTTTCAACCTGAGCTATTTTTAATAAACTGTTAATGGAATATTACGCTGTTGTATATTATTTTGAAGGGCAGGTTTTTACCTACTTATTTAGTATTATAATTTTGTTTTTCGTTATTGTACAGTGATATTTAAGACAGTTATAGAACTTTGGGAAATTTCATATGATTTTTTTACTAATTCAAAATGGTACGAAAATCAGAGGAAACGGCTTGTATATCAACCACGCTACAGCGTTGAATTCTGGAGAGCAGGGGTGGGGCATCAACCCCGGAGCATCGAAATGACCCCTCGGAAGATTTGAGATTTTATGCTTATTAATGGTCTAGGAGTGTAATCTCTCCCCTTCCTGAACTCCACAGTGTGGGAAGGGGAGACCATTCAGGAGAAAAATGGTACCCTCCGCAGAAATCCCTCCTGGAGAAAAATGTCTGGATTCAACATTACATTTGGCCGAAGTACGACTTGTGAACTCACAGTTTAACAATGTTTTCAGAATTTTCATGATGGTAGTGAGAGTTTTGAATATGAAGGTCGTAGGTGGCATTCGGTTATTAACAATGAGAAATTGAAAGCAAAGGTTGAAGCTAATCCACGTACCAAAGTCTGAAAGATTGCTGCTGAACTTTGAGTACGTTCTAAAATTGTTTCCAACCGCTTAAAATAAATTGGTTGAAAAGTAAAATAGCAGAAACCATCATTATTTTTTACACAATCTAATACTTCCCAAGATGTGCTAATCCATCATAATTAATTTTTGTACAAAAATTAACATCTTTTAAGTCGACCAGATATCGGAAACAACTTTTGAGGTCGAATATTTACTTTAGTATCAAAAGTGGTGAAACTTGAAAAAGAATTATGTCTGTTTTAGACAATTGTAACAAAACAATTTTTCCCAACATCAACTATATTTGTTGCGCGTGTTTGTTACATTACTAGCTTCTGTAACCGAAAACACAAGATTTTTTTTCTTAAAAATTAAAACCTTATCTCAGAAACTCCCATGGTGAATCAACGACTGACCACATTGGCAGTTATGTCAACACATTATTCAGTATACCTATTACAGCACAAGGTGTTAATTCAATGACAAGAAATTAAACATGAAAACTGAAAAAAAAAATTCAACCAAATGCTGTTATAAACTTAACCATTCGATCATAACTTTAGCGTAATCAAATTTTATGTTGCATGAAACTTGATTTAAATGCATTCTCTTCAGTGTGTGCTCGGTTTTTTATATCATAGTGTTTGTAAAATCTTTTTCTGTGGTAAATATTAATGTAACTTCATTGTATTATTAGCTACAATGATAGATATTGATCTTACTTTATTTTACACATGCTATTTTTTTAAATTAAGAAATTGATAAAAGTTACTCGAAATACTCTTCTGCATATACACACACACAGTCAATCCTGTCACACTATACTTCAATAAGACGCGTTTGTTGGGATCCCGAAACTTTTCCGTTTGAGACAGGATTCCGTTATAGAAAGTTTCCGCTTTCACAGGCTTTACTGTATTTATAAGAAGGGTAAAACCTGACAAAACGAAATCGGAATCACAGAAGAACGGTGAAAAGTCCCGTTTCAGGCAGGTTTTCACCAGATTTAATTGTATGGTTATCTATATCAGGACCATGTAATGCAAGTTTAAGACAAAAATTTGTTACAGACAGGTTTTACTATACATATTACATACATAAGTTATATTTGTATATATACAGCAAATCCTGGGGAAACGAAACCTGCCTATAACGGAATGCTGATTTAAACAGAAATATTCATTCATCAAATAAAAAATAATACCATACACCAGTTAAGATAAAAAACTGTCCAACACGGAATTTTTTACCACTCTTTGCGATATTATCTTGGCAGGTCTTACTATATATATAAGCTGAAGAAAAATTCTGGACCCCTCCCGAAAGGAAATCCTGGCTACGCCACTGGTTATGTCAAGGCCCCTATAGCAAAGAAATACCGTATGGTCTCCTATAAAATGTGATAAAGCTTTGGTTAATTATATATGTTGTTAATTATCAAGTGAAATGTTTTGCTAAATTAATGCATTTATTCTTTTTTTAATGTTACGTGAACGAAGTCACGGGTAACAGCTAGTAATTTTATAAATCCGATTGTGTGCAAATGTTAGGCTGAAGCCAGCGTCAAAATGGAGCATTTAATCGTCCTGTATCTTTGCATATAGGTTGATTATAACACTCAAATGAACATAGGCTGGTTTTTGTTTATTTTATTCAAATATTTTTCTTAATAATTCAAAATTTCGTTATTTTCATAGAGAATAAATGGACATTTTTTCGTATAATATTTTAAAATGGTTAAATTTACTTTACCGTTGCTAATACTTTATCGTTGCCAAAACTAAATCAAAGCCCGGAATAATAATTTTTACTCAACAATTTAGTTTCAATTGAAAATTTTTCACGTGAAAAATGAAAATCAAATAAAAAAAATTAAAGAATTAAAAAGAAGATTAAATAATATTATTAGAAATAAAACGTACTTTTTTAGTTTTTGATAAAAATACAAGGTTTCAATATGCGTAACCATAGGAAACAGGGGAATATGACGTCATACATCTAAAATAAAGCGGATATGCTTTGATGGTGAAATGAAATGATCTTGAGTTTTTTCTTTACTTTTTTTTTTCTTTTGTATGGTAACAATACTTGGCGTTTTACCGTCTGCGCACGGCTAATATAAATATACCGTATTTTTTATTTAAATTTAAAAAAAGTAAAAAGAAGTTTCAAAAGAAAATAGTTAGCAAATGTCAATAATATTCTCCGCAAAATTATCCATGTCGAAAGTGATGTCATATGGATAGCGAGAAATAGTTATTTCATTCTTAAAACTAAAAGAAATAACTCGATTACCTAAAAAAAAATGACGAATGTTATTAGTTCCATTTTTGTTGATAAAACCTAAAGATTTAATATTATTTCGTTAAAGTAACATAATTTCCCCTATGCCAGTATTGAAATTAATTGCCTGGAAAAGAAAATTAACAAGAATTATTTATGTCATTAAAAAGGGATTTCTCTGGGAAAAATGAGACGTCATATTTGAAATATAACGGGAATTTTCCAATATGTTTTAAAATGAGTGTGAATCAATTCCTTACATTAATAATACAAGGATCAGTAAGTATAGAAAGTAGATGAGTTTCAAGTCATATTTATAACGAAAAATTTAAATGGTTTTTTTTTTTTATCTATACTGATTATTAAGCATGAGTATCCGTTATATACAGATGAGAGTTTTCTGCTAAAAATCACATCATAATTTTAAGAAAAGGAAAATGAACTCGAATCTATTATATTAAAATCTGACCATATGTTTGTATTTCGCAACTACTCCTAGACTATCGAACGCAACGCGATTTACTTAGTACCGGTTATCATTGATTCGAGGATGTCACACAAACTCTCAGAATTTAAAAAATTGAATTAGATGCCAAGATTTTTTATTTTTATTTTTATTTATTTATTTATTTATTTTGTAATTTTTAACGAAGTTTCTCGAAAAACGGAAAGTAAATTACTCCATATTTGTGTATAAAAAAGGAGAAATAAAACAGATCAGTATATTTTTTACACCATTTTCTCATTAAAACTGAAAAACAGAATTTATTTTCACTTTGAATAGATGGTGAAAACAGAATCTTGATTTCAGTAAATTATCCGAAAAATAAAAACATATTTTCACATATTCAAACTTCATGAATCAATTTATTCTGGAGAACAAAAATTGCCTGTCAACATACTGTCATTTAGAAAACAGGATTTGTTTCAGCTATACATTAAACTAAGGAAGCAGAATTGAATTTAAAGAAAAAACATATACTATTTCCAATTATTGTTTTTTTTTTTTTTTTTTTTTTTTTTTAAGGATGGCTGTTAAAACGTTTCCCAAAGTCTTTAAAAGTAAAATTTTTATTAGGTAAAATTGATATTTGTTTTTACCCAATTCGTCTATTTCCATGATTTTATTTGGTCCTCCTTTTTGGATTGGTTGCAATTTCATTTTCGCGATTATTTGGTACAAAAGTTTACTTTTTTAAGACTGAGTTATGTCAAGGTCCCTATAACAAAAAAATACCGTATTTTCTCCTATGAAATGCGATAAATAGTTATTTATTTATTAACGTCTTTAATTGTCGGGAGTGAAATATTTTGCTTAATTAATGTATTTATTCTTCTTTTAATGTTGAGTGAACGAAGTCACGGGTAACAGCTAGTAAACTCAGAGGCGGATTAACCTCCTACCGGGCCCCTAGGCTTAACACATTGGGGCACCCCCTCCTGCTTTATATGTATATACATTGGCATACAACATATATATATATATATATATATATATATATATATAGAAACATACACACGTACACACACATATACATATTTAAATATATATACATATATTTTTAGGACCAAAATAAAAAAAAGGTCACAAACTTGGCGCCGGGTCTTTAGTTTGTCGGGCCCCTAGGCTTCAGCCTACTCAGCCTATTTGGTAATCCGCCTCTGAGTAAACTATAATTTGTCAAGTGGATTTCTCAGTTTTGAATTACGTCAATTTCAAAAATATTTGTGAAAACTGGATAACATTGCCTGTTTGTTCTCAGGCTGATTTAAATTCAATGAATTCAAATAAAGACTCAAAAGTGATGAAAAAAAAAGTTTGCATAATTTTTAATCTGTTTCCTTGTTCGAAAAATGCATTCATTTCAGAATGAAGATATTATTCCGCCTCTAGTGACAACTTTGTTGAGATTGCATTTTTGACAACAAGCGAATAAGGATAAGTGTATGTCTGTATGTTCAGCATTGTACAAAAGCTTGACATTTTATCTTAATTCAATTTAGTTTTATGCATATAATTCATCAATTTATCAAAAAAAAAAAAAAAAAAAAAAAAAAAAACAAGTTGGAAATTGTACGTCAAACGTTACAAACGAGGTGCGTTCGTACGCACGTTTTAGAATTAAATTCATGATATCCCGTGCGTAGAACGGGTTAAACAGCTAGTTAAGTATATATTTTATGACACTGTTCATACAAATATCTTAACTAGTTATATAAATATTCAGATATATATGTATCAGCTAGTTATATAAATATTCAGATCTTGATGATTTTTAATTCTGTGAAATGAATTATATCGTCTGCAGATTAATTTCTGTCATAAAATAAGTATCTCGGTCGCTTGACGATTTAACATCCATCAGAAGCTCATATAACAAAAAAGCACCGATTTAAAAAAAAAATCAAATTTCTTAATAAATATTTTTATTAATATCTCCTAAAGTTTTGATTCGATTTTGATAAAATTTGAAATGTCTCGACAAATTTATGCAAAGATAATATATTTCAAATTGCAAACCATTTGGTTGGGTAGTTTTTGCGTTGTTATATGCGGACAGACAGACAGACGGACGGACAGACAGACAGACGGACGGACAGACGGACGGACCAAACGACGACTATAGGTGCTACGTATTTATATAATTACGAACGCACCTAAAAAAACTTGCCATGCATTTTAAATTGAAAACCTATTTATTAATTGCAGAAAAATAAATTTGTTTAATTGTGCGTGCTTCTATGATATAATACAATTCATGAGCGCTGGTAGAACAAAATCCAGAAAGGGACAAGAATTTGAAAAATATATGCTCTTCGTCCAGAGCCTAGGCTTGCTGATTTTTTCGAAACCACAACAAACTTCGTTTCTGAAATTGATCGTCAAGTTGAAAGTCCGGGGAAATCCAATTGTCAAACTGATGATCACTTTCAAAATTTTCTTAAACCCGCGTTTCTGAAAATGAAGAATATCTATGTATTCTTATGTTTATAAACATAAAATAGGCTGAACTAAGAAGTTTCTGTCAGAACTACTTGTAAAGCAATTTTTAAATATATGAACATTAAAAAGCAATACAGAAATTTAACAATTAAACAATAACAATCCTAATCACATATTAAGATCACTAATTATAATTAAAATATAGATAAAATGCTTAAGTGAACAAAGAGAAACCCAAAAAGGTTTATAAAAACCTTTTAATATAAATATCGACATATGTTTCAACGCTCCTAGGGCGTTATTATCAAGATATACAACGATAAACAAAATTATTTTAAGCACCTGCTTTTTTACATATATGATCTCGTAATTTATGGTTTTCAAATTTATTTTCAAAAATTTGCGAGAATATTTTGCTTATCGTTGTATATCTTGAAAATGAAACCTGTCAAAACAGATTTTTTCGGTTTTCAGTGATTTTGTTTTCACTGATTTACTGTATTGCCATTTGTAAATCATTAAAACTACACATAGTAGTATTACTTTTCTATTAATTAAACAATCTATACTAATAAAAGAAAGTTGTTTGTCTCTGTGTGTGTGTGCGATGGCTAGCAAAATATGCCGCACGTAGAAGTCTGAAAATTTAGTGCGGATAGTCCAAGGCAGGTCCTCATGCACCTGAGGCTCAGATTTTTAAGACCCCCCCCCCCCCTGGTGTGCCTTTAAGTTTTTTGCCCTAAATTGTTAATATATAACTTGCCCCATTTTTATCCGATCGTCTTCGTTTTTGGGGCCTTTTCTTCATTTAGCTTGTAAAGCTATAAGCCATAAAGTTGTTTGTCTTTAAGGCCCCTTTAAGTTTTGTTTGTCTTTAGGGCACCTTTAAGTTTTTTGCCCCAAATTGTTAATAACTTGCCCCATTTTTATCCGATTTTCTTCGTTTTTGGGACCCTTTCTCCATTTAGCTCCTACCCCCATTTCTACGTTCCAGTTAAGACCCTGGGGCCGGGTGGCCTCTTGAAGTTTTTGTGAACTATAAATTGTTAATAACTTGCCCCCTTTTAATCCGATTTTCTTCGTTTTGGAGGCCTTTTCTCCATGTAGTTATTCCCCCCATTGCTACAATCCACTTAAGACTCTGGCGCCCCTTTAAGTTTTTGTGCTCTAAATAGTTAATAACTTGCCCCTCTTTTATCCGTCCTTCTTTGTTTTGAGGCCTTTTCTCCATTTAGTTATTTCCCTATTTCTAATTCCAGTTAAGACCCTGGCTCCCAAGGCCCCGGTTAGGGGCCCATTTAAATTTTTGTGTCAAATTGTTAATAACTGGCCCTATTTTTATCCGATCTTCTTTGTTTTTAGGGCCCTTTCTCCATTTAGCTTTCCCCCCATTTTTAGGTTCTAGTTAAGAACTTGGGGCCTGGTAGGGGGCCCGTTAAAGTTTTTGTTTCCTAAATTGTCAATAAGTTGACCCCTTTTAATCCGATCACCTTCGTTTTTGGGGACTTTTCTCCATTTAGTTATTCTTCCATTTCTATACTCCAGTTAGGACCGTGGGGCCCCTTGAACTTTTTGTGCGTCATGTATTTTTCACCCTTCTAATTGTGTCATCCTCCCAATGCATAACTTTAAATTTGAGTCTTTGACTCCGCTCCCCGGGCCACCGCCCTCATATTTTTATTGGGACTCTAGGGCTCTTTTTATCTCTTTCTTTAAAATATTATTCTAATGATTAATTCATGCCCTATTGCTTAATTTCGACTAATTGAAGGTCTAAAGCGCTAAGTACTAGGACCACTTAAGATGTTTCCATCTTAGGCCCCTGCTCAAAACTATCAGTTGGCCTTCTTTTGTTCCCCTACTATAGCTCCCTTAAAAATCGTCCGATTGACTAGCTTTTTTTTTTCCTAACAACTTCTTAGGTCCTCCAGCTACTACATGAACGACAAACAAATTTCTCGGACCTCAGCTACCACCAATTTTGAACCCTTTTGGGCCTCCTACTATAACTCTCTTTAAAATCGTCCGATTCACTAGCTTTTTTTTTCTAACAACTTTTTAGATCCTCCAGCTAATTTTGAACCCTTTTGGGCCTTCTACTATAACTCTCTTTAAAATCGTCCGATTCACTAGCTTTTTTTTTCTAACAACTTTTTAGATCCTCCAGCTAATTTTGAACCCTTTTGGGCCTCCTACTATAACTCTCTTTAAAATCGTCCGATTCACTAGCTTTTTTTTCTAACAACTTCTTAGATCCTCCAGCTACTACATGAACGACAAAAAAAAATTCTCGGACTTCAGCTACCACCAATTTTTAATATTATCCTTCCTGGGGACGTTGGTGCAGCTTCTTTAAAAATGATCCTATTATCTTTCAATTTTCTTAAACATAGCTGTAGGGTCCTCCTGCTACTTTATAAACTACTAAAAATTTCCTTAAACCCCGAAATTGGGTTAATACAAAATCGGGTTAACGATCGGGTTATCCGATTAACTAGCTCACCCGCACAGGTGGGTGAGATAGTTAATAATAAACTACATTTATAGTAAAAACTCATGAAAACGATTCAGCTATGAGCTGGAAATTTTTTTATACAGGTTTCCGTTTTAGAGGATAGATTTGTATAATATACCTTCCACCAACACTATAAAGCTTTTTCCATTTAAGATAGAATTCCAGTATAGGCAGGTTCCGTTCTTAGAGGTTTTACTGTATGAATTAACCAACAGGGATTATGACTAATAAATAATTGTAAACAATAAATCACTGTATTCTTTTACATACAGTAAATCCTGTAAAAACGGAATCGCTAGGGATTATACTATAATTCCGTTTTAGACAGGTTTTTGTTTTGCTGGCATATTTATATGGTGTTTATTCCGTCGGAACCATGGAATTTTTCCGTTACAGACAGGTTCCATTTTCAAAGGTTTTACTATGCTGTACTATGCCCATTATATGTAGCAATGTATCGCCCCCCCCCCCCCCAAAGGACACTCTGCATCCGCCCCTGCAACAATCAGACTTGGAAAAAACTTAAATATGTCCCGGAATAATTATTTAGGGCGAACCCGACACAGAAAAAGGAAATTAGAGTCGCCATCCCCTCCCTTCCCCAAATAAATAAATAAGTAAATAAAAATTAGAAACAACCCGACCCGATGCAGGGTTGGTCATTCAACGATCTCGAGGTGTCCGCTATTCAGAGATTTCGCTATATTTGAATATTAAGGAATATACATTTGTATATTTTTCTATATAAAATATAAAATTTGTATTAGAGATATAATTGTACATTACTTTTCATAACAGCATTAAAACATGATTTATTTGTCCTTTCATTGCGGGTTGAAGTATTGTGGTTTCGGGTCGAGTGCGGGTTGCTGAAAATTATTTTTGAGGGTTCGGGTCGGGTCGAGTTGTGGGATTTTTTTTTTTTTTTTGTCTGGTTCGGGTCAGGTTGCGGGTTGACTTCAAATGGAATTTGCGGGGTGCAGGACTGTAATGTGGATCTATTGTAGTTTTTTCCTCATTCAATGTATGTTTCGATTAGTGCAGTAATATCGCGGGATTAGTTAACCAACCGCACTAATCTGGGGACACCTCTATATAAAAACATTTTTGACATATGACGGTCGAATATAGCTCTATATACTGCTGAAACAGTGATTTATTACTGAAATGAGCAGAGAAGATTGTTGCATCGAACACAACATTTTGCTACAAAGGAGAGAGAGTGACAACGTTGATTTTTAAAATGGTACTTTAATTTGTTTATGGAAGTAATGTCAATGCTTCCTACAAACAATGGCAATTTTTCTTGCGTCGCACTTTTCATTACATTGTATTTTTCAAAAAGTAACACGTTACTCTACAAACTAAGATAAAAAGTAACTACTGTTGTTTTCCTAGTTGTAAAGTCAGTGGTCAAAAGCAGTAGCGCACTACTCTTGACCACTGACCTTACACACTCCCAGAGCCGTAACTAGAGTAGAATGAGCGGGGCATATTCCTCGGATGTCAAATAATGGTTTGATTAGTCATTCGTTACAATAAATAAATAATGAAATTTGGACAAAAGTCTAGCAGCTGGACAACTCAAAATCAATAACCAAGGTCGTTGAATGTTGAATAATAAATTATTATTTCCTTTTACATGGTAACAAATAAATTTTTAAAAAAGGAAGTCGTTCCTCTTAGGCTATTTCTATTCTTATTTGTTTTATTTAGACGAATGAAAAAAATTTGAAAAATCTTTGAATAGCAATTGTCTGAGTATGTAACTAATTGTTCATTACACCACAAACCCTGAGTGGTCACATTGAACGGCATAAAAAGAGACAGGTAAAATATCCCCCCGCCAAATGTTCTGGCTGACTTTGAAGAAATAATTTCCGGGAACACGAAAGAAAAAATTCTGAAATAATTCAGTGTATTAGTTCTTGAGTTATAGTGCCCACAAATTGGGTGTAACTAACACACAGACAGACATCTGAGACAACTGTTAAAAAAATAGTCAAATCATATTCACGACATTCCCAAACTTGTGAAACTGTTAGAACCTGAAAACGAAAAATATCAAGAACCCGGCACATTCTTCTTATGAATATAGGAATAAAGTAAAAAAAAAAAAGGGGGTGGGGTGGGGAATGTTGGATAAATGTTGAAATTACTGAACTTTCTTAAAAAAATTTAAGTTTCAATGTTAGAAATCCTCAATAAAATTTTACAGGTTTTATAAAGCTCTTTAAGGTTTAACGGTTTTGAAAATTTTAGCAATGTATTCAGTTTTCTGAAGGTACATAAATCTTTAAACCAAATGTTAACAACAAAAAGAAAGGGATAATGAGCTAACTAAAATGTATATGTAAAGACGGTCTCAATGTTGAAGAGTTCGGAGAAGAAACCGAAAGTTTTAAGTTCCATGCAATGGCAGCTGTTGCACATTTTAAAACTGATCCAATAGCAGATATCTTAAGAAATTTGTAAAAAAGGACACAAGATAAACACTAATTTGAATACTTATTCACTGGCAATATATTTCTTACACTTCCTGTGTCTGTTTCCTCGGGTGAAAGATATTCCGAATACTACACTAGTGTGCAAAACTTAAGCAACAAACACAAAATGCTTTCCAAACAGGTGAGTACCCAAATGGAAATTCTATAAAAAGGAAGTGTAGAAAATAGGTACCACCATAAACAGAACAGCCAGTCGATGTAAAGTCCTCCTTGACATCACAAATTGTCGCAAAAGTGTCACAGTCACCACAATAAACTAAAATGTGATATTTTTCATTCCTCTCATTTGGTCACTCCAATAAGAAGTCACCATGACTGCTGCTTTGTGACGAGTCACCAGGTGACTTTACAGTGAAGTCACCTTGTGACGAGTTCCCGAGTAACATTAAATGAAATCATCTGGTGATTTTTCACAAAGGAGTGCAATGGTGACTTCACAGTATAGTCTCGGTCACCTCAAAGTCACCATGCGACTTCATTGTGACATTATTTAAAGCTCATCACCATGCAATGTTCACAATGAATTCAAAATTACATCTTTAAATGACAGTCATGTGAGAATCAAAAGGTGGCTTCATTGTAATGTCACCAGGTGACTCATCACAAAGCAACAGTCGCTGTGACTTTTCAGTGGAGTCACCAAATAACGATCATTTGAGAGTAATAATGAGACGAGTGAAAGATTCATATTTTATTTCACTGTAGTGACTATGTCACTGTGACGTCAAGGAGACTTCATATCGACTGGTTAGGGTACAGAATTAATCGAGGCATTACTCACTAACAGAGACTGTTGCCGTTTGATGGATTCCGATAAACAGACTTTATCGATAGCAGTTTGTAAAGTAAGCTGAGGATCAAGTTGTAGCTTTTCACTCAAAGATTAATCAGTACCGTATTTTCTGATAATAACGCCGTGTCGCGGGTAAATATATATATTTTTTTTATTTAGAGAACTAGTTTAACGCCGCACTGAGAATGACGCTGCATTCATTTTAAAGTACCATAAAAGTAAACTTATCAAGTTTAGAGGTCATAATTTGAGTAATAATAAAGTAATACACATAAAATGAAATAATCTTCAAATAACTTACCTTGTAATTAAATCATATACATGGCGATCGTTGATGCCATTATAAATAATTTATTTTATAAACAATTAAAATATTTTCAAAATATTACACATTAATTTTCAATATCCGAAAATCCTTCGAAATCTTCACTCTTAGTGTCACTATTGAACAGTTGTAAGAGTTCAGGTGACAAATGTTCTTCAATATCTGAATTGGTAGAACCCTCCAATTATTCATCATCGGAATGACCAGAGTTTGTGGGAACTCTATCCGCGGCATTTTGTTCAAAATCAGTTACTATTTCAGATTTATGAAAGGCTCCTTTTATCATATCCTTTGGAATTTTATTCCATGAGTTTAAAACCCACTCACAAACTTCAGAATAGGTTGCTTTCCGCATCCGGCCTCCTTTTGTGAATGTATGATTTTCGGCTGACATCTGTGATTCCCAGTGGTGTTGCATATGCGCTTTAAATGATCGATTAATAAATAAATCTAAAGGTTGCAATATTTTGGTTAATCACCTGGTATTATTGCAAGTCTTGATTTTTCTGAGGCAAGGCATTTTTTTGTCTCCTCCGAAATGTGCGTTTTCATAGAGTCCATAATAAGAAGACTTTTTCTGAAAAAGGAAATCTAGTCTCTTCCTCCAACATTTCTCGGCCCACTCCTGCATTACGGTTTGGTTCATCCAGCCTTTTTCGTTTGCCAGCACTACTATCCCCTTAGGAAAAGTTTATTTTGGAATGGTTTTCCTCTTAAATACAACCATCAGAGGCAATTTATATCCTGAAGCTAAGCACGAAAGTACCACGGTAAAACTATTTTTCTCATTCCCAGTTGTAATAATGGGGACAGACTTTATGCCATCAAACTCTGCAGAACGAGATGTGGGCATGTTGAATGATATGGGAACCTCATCTATATTTCCGATCTCCAATGGCTTCAGTGCACATTTGTCCACCTCTTCTTTTATAAATTTCAAAAAAAGATTCTTTTTTTTTCTTCCCAGCCATTGGGCAATTTCTGGCCAACAGTTGTCCAGTCTCTCATTGTTAGCTTATTTCTTTTAAAAAATCTACTGCACCACGATGGTCCACCTTTAAAGTCATCGAGACCTTTCTCTGTCACCAGCTGCTTTGCTTTTATTCTAATCAAAACAGTTGATAAGGAGCGATCGTTTTGTCTCTGATTTTCAATCCATTCTCGAAGCTCTTTTTCGAGATCTGGCCATTGTGCTTAGGGCCACGACGCTCTGCTCTTTTTTCTTTTGGCATTTTCAAGAGCATTTCTTCTTGCTTTCGCCATTCTCTTATTCATTTTTCATCCACATTCGGCTCTCGTGCTGCACTTCTATTTCCGTTCACCTTCGCTAATCTGATGGCATTTAATTTAAAATTTGCCGTAAAACTTCGGCGCTTTGCTGAAAACATGGTGAAATCAAGTCAATGCTATGCTACAGAGTTCCATGTGCTAACATATTCTGTCTGTTCGCAGTTTAAGCAAAGCAAGGAAAGAATGTGAAGTAAAGGCAAGTTGAGCTGTTTTAAAATTGTGAACATGGAGTAAATAGTTTCCCATGCGCCGGCAAAGAATGGAGAGAAAATGGGAGGAGTTAATGAAGACGCTCTGAGGCAAACTTGAGAAGAGCCATTGTGATTGGATGCGATGTGCGGTCAAAGTGCAGCTTTTTGCTCCTGAATATTGCATTGTTTGTAAACACGCTAATATGTTTCTGCTATCTAAAACATTTTTTTTCTTTTCACAAGTATGACATAAGATAATGAATTAATTTGTTTTTTCTAACCAGATTTCCAAATTTTTAAAATAAAGATCGGCAGTAAATTTGTTCTATTTACTGCATTTTTGTTTTCAAACAAGAAAAATCTAGTTTAACGCTGCGGCATTATTACCGGAAAATACAGTAATACCAACAACAATGCGATCTTGGAGAATTCATCATGAAAATTACCATAAGCAGATTTATCAGCTAATGCATATAGATCGGTAATAAAATCATTAACTGACTCACCTTCTTTTTGTATCTGTCGGTTAAATTGTAATATATTTTGTTTCACTACGAAATGATTATCGAACTTTTCTAGCACTGCTTGAAAATTCTTCTTATCAGCTTCTGTGATGTCAAATGACAGAAAAATATCTTCGGCTTTGTCATCCATAATATATATATAAGAGCATCCACTTGTTCTTCACCTGACTTCGTATTTAATCTTGAAGCAGTTCTGAAGCGTAAAAATCTTTGTTTCCATTTCGGCCATTCAGTTGGCGTTGAAAAAGGAAAAGATTCCGGTGGTGAAATATGATAAGCTGACGTCGCTGCAGTTGTCGCCATTTTGTACACAGAGTGTGTGAAAATGAAACTAGATATTCGATTCTAAACCGCTGCCACCATGTGTTGTTATGCATCTTAAAAGATACTGCCGAACTTAAATATAAAGATTTATCATTATAGCAGTGTGCATGTTACTATATAGTATGAAATAATCAAGTTCAGAACATCACAACATTTAATAACGAACTTACAGAGTGCTCGATCTACAACATCTACAATTAACCTAAGTTTTAGAGGTAACAAATATCAATACAGGGTTAGGACTTATAACTAGTGTTCACAGTTCATGGATAATGCCACATTATGGATGAGTTCTGAATTTCATCTACAATGGAAATGTAGCTTATGATCATGCCAAGAAAGCATAGGAATATGAAAGAAAACATGGTTTGAAGCTTCATGGTTGTCTTTTCCTAATACTTTGATATTTATATTAGTGGTGTACCGAGTAGTGCTTTGGCCGAGTGGCCGAGTAATTGTGTGTGTAAGAAAGAATGGCTGATGCAAACATGAAGTGCACTTAGTGGTAACACTTCTGTGTGTTTAACATATATTCATAAACATGCATCTTGAGCATATAATCTAATCATACTTTTTAAATTAGCTTCAATTTTTTAAATTTCATTTATTTTGCACCTTTTTAAGACAATTTTTGTAAATAAAAATTTTTTAAAACAGTAGCATTATTTAAAAAATATATATATATAAAGAATTGATATATTAAAAGTTCAATTAATCAACAGATATGATATTAAAACTGATTCTTTAACCCGTCATTAGTCATTTTGATACCTGAAATCTGTCAATCAAAAATGATTATTGCTTGCTGAACAATTCCTTGAATGATGCAAAATGTTTCATATTTTCTAAAAGTACCTTATTTTCTTTTGATTAAAAAAATTGGGTACTTTCATGTTATAGTGGCTCTTGAGGATGAATTGCCAAGCGACCAAGATTTATTGCTAAATTATAAAGCATATCCTCTTTAATAAAAAGGTATGTGTTGCTGACGACTGGGATCGTTGCTACAGATTAATCTCAGAAAATGAAACATTTGAAGTTACTGAAAAAATTAATTGCTCGAAAAGTATTTGTCAGAAAATTGTTAGACAAACTGCGTTAGAAAGGTAAAAAATTGTATTTTTCTTGATATGAATTTCCACTGATTATGCCATTTTTCAAATATTGAATTTCAAAAATGACCAAATTTCACAATGCATTACCATAGCGAAAACTTCACGCGTAAAAAAATAATAATAACAGCAATATGTCAGCACGAGTCACAAATTATAGTAACCGTATTATTCTTTTAAAATATAAAAGTGAATTATGATGTCACGAGTGCATGATTTTTATTTAATTCTCGACAAATACTAGATGTGCCATTTCTATTTACAGTAAAATACTTGTTAATCCGCCCTTCCCGATTAAGCGCCCCCCTCCCACTTTGTAAACAAATTGGAAAATTCAAAAAATCCCGAGAAAGCGCCCTACCCCAAAAGAAATTTTGCCGTGCGCGTCAAGATCAACACAAAAAATTTTATCTCCCGAGTGTTTTTTATTTTCCGACGGATCAGAAAGGCGTGACGATTCTTTGATATATCGCAAACATGTACAAACACATTGTCGATATGAAAAAGCAATATAACCATTAAACATTAGTTTTAAACATTAGTTTAAACATTAGTTTTGCTGTAAATTTATCTCCATGGCGATATGAAGGTAATAAACATATCGATAGTGAAAGTTTCTCATGAAATAAGTTAAAAAAATGTGTGTTTGATGCTGTGTGGAAAATATTTTCATTAAAAGAGTATTTTATTAAAGAATTTACAGTCGTATTTAACATTATTATGAAAACCAATCACAAAAATATATATCGATTGATTGATCAGATCAATCGGATTGTCGATACACAGTCGAATTTGTAGCGTAATTTGTGCTGTCTTTGTGGTAGTAATATTTATTGTTTTAATAATCTGGCAACACTACCAATTCGTTATATATCTACTCAATTTTTGTGATTTGTATTATTTATTTAACATTTATAGATACGAAATCCTGATTTTAAAAGAAAAAACGGTTATTTAATCTTCCTAACTTACAACAGATGGCGACACCGCATAAAATGTTACTAGTTCTCGAAATTACTTCAGGACGTTTTCAGCTACAATTTCTCAGTGTATTTTAATTATTTTAAATTATTAAGTTCCTTTTATTTTTCTGTTACCATATTAATGACAGATATTAGTGTTATTATTTATCTAAATGCATTCCAGTTTCAAAGCTTCTGAAATCCAGAATTTTCTATAATCTGAAATCGCCATTAATCGTGAAGTTATAGTCTTTTTCTATTTTGTCTATCATTTTTTTTTTCAAAATGTTTTTCTTTTGTTACTTTATTAAAATAATGCATGCTTTGCGATGATCTGCCATTAGCATCTTCCCCCCCCCCCCCCCACCACCACCCATAAATATCATATACAACAGTTTTAATACCGTGTAAGCGCCCCCCCCTGCTTATTTTACGAATTTCCGTCGTGTTTAGGGGGGCGGATTAACGGGATTTTACGGTAGTTGTGAATAATATAGGTTTATTTCCGTTATTAAAAAATGTAGCTATAAAACATATAAATCAATGGAAAACGGTAGGTAATAAATTGTAAATGTAATAATAAACCGTATTAAAAAAACATAACTTAGTGAAATAAGTATCTGTTTTTATGTTATTATAGGATATCTAGGTAAAGGTACAGATTACTTTAAAATACAAGGTTAAATTCACCAATATATTTCGTTTGATTCAAGGTTCTTTTGGAGAAACCGACCAGCGCAGCGGGCGAAGTCTGCTAGTACGACATAAAAATATATGATGTACATACAACATTTCATGATGTGTACGGCCAAGTTATTAGTTATAAATAATGCATATTTGATGTATACATGACAGATGCATAAGATGTATATGATATATATATATTATATATATATGGCATATAAGATGTAAATAATATATATATGATGATGCATATGGTACATATATAACTGTTTGGAGTATATATAATGTGTGTATAACATTCATATATAAGCTTTTCAATGATCGTAACAGCAACCTTGGCATAATTGTAACTGTGGAGGCCACTATAACACGAAAGTGCCAAAAAGTGTATTGGCTTTACAGTTTTTCATTTTTTGCGTAATGAATAGCTAAAATTTATTTTAGCAGTGCTTGCAGGGAGTACATTTTTCCTGAGGCAGGCCAAATTTATAAAAAAAATAAATGCCCTATCTGCTGAAAATGTAGAATGATTAGTGTTTTTGCAGCATAATTTGCAATATAAAAAATTTAATTTTTTTTTTAAATTGCATTTTCTGTTTCTACACAATGCTTCTTTATCCAAAAATCATAGTATTTTCCTAGACTTAAAAATTACTTTAAAATATATATAGATATATATAACTAAACTAGTGTAAATGCCCATATAGTATAAAAAGCAAATTTTAGTAATTTTTTTATGCTTAGCATTCTTTTTAAGCTGTTAGAATTAATCTGCAAGAGGTCTAAAATAATCTGCAGTGATTGATGCCGTGCTATGCTGTTTCTGCTACTGGGATAACAATATCACTTAAATAATCTCCTTGTCCAAAATTTCTGCTCCTCTCCCTTTGTCCCCTCTCCTTCATCCCCAAATCCCATAAAGTTAAAAATCTTTAATTTTTTTGTGCTCTATTTGTGATCTTCTTGTAACTATAATTAAATATAAATAATCATCTAAATTACCTTTACTCCCTCCCTAATCCCCAAAAAAGTCATTTTTCCTTTGCCTCCACCCTAGCACATACAGTTTAAAACTAAATTGGCAAAAAAAACGGGAGAACCAAAAGAATTTTTTTTTTTTTGTGGTTTAAACCGGGTTTTAAAAAAATATATATTTTTCTATTGCATGTACTACATGCATATTTGTTGATAAAATAAACATTGTTCGATATAGTATAAGCAGTATAACTTCATTTGAAATTTTAAATAATTACAGTCAGCTTGTAGAAAATTTAAATCATTCATAATTTAAACATTATTAGTAACAGCTATGTCTGTCAAAACACTACATGAGTATATTTTCTTTTATTCAAAATAAAGCTTTTCATAGGGAACTTCTGGAATGATTTGACATTTAGCAGGTGAGTGTTTACATCTTCTTTCAAGAAATGTTGTGTATTGTCACTTGACATATCTCCTCTAAAACTGCCAGATTAAAAAAAGGCGACAGAAATAAGCAGAAAAATCCTATTTACTAGTTTTTCAGACTATTAAAAATATTAATCTTAAAATGCATAGTAGTTTTACAGGTGCGACCGGTGGGTTGAACCCACCGGTCGCACCTGTAAAACTACTAGGCGCGTTAAAAAAAAAATAAAATCACCAAATTGCCGCACTTTTGTGTTTTGTCTCCCGGAGTGGCAACCTCCAGAAGACAACATGCAAAAGCGTGCAAATTGAAATGCCGATAATCAAAATAAAGCAAAAATACATATTTTAAAACATTTAAAAGCAAAATAATGTCAAAATAACATTTTTTAAAACACAGATTTTGTGTTAAAAAAAAATATATATTTCATGTGATTTTGTTTTTTGAGTTATCAACAAGTCAACATTTTTTAGCAAAGTAACAAAATAGATAGATTGGTATTATTGAAATACTATAGATAGTGCTATAGGTGCAGATTCACGGTCGCCAGTCGCCACGTGGCGACTAAAGTTTTTGCTTTGGCGACTAATTTTCTATGTCTAAGTCGTCAGGTGTTTTACATGGATCGCCGAACATTGCATTTTCGCCGAAAAAGCAGATTTCCACTTTATCTTTTAATATGAAATCCGGGGATTGTCCTCCATAATTCAGCGATATTTAGCTCTTTTTTTTCTTCCCCAATCAGTCTCGAAAAAAAAATGCAAATTTCATTAAACGATCACGAAAAATCAATTGCAGAAAAAAAAAATTTATCTCGTTAAGGAGTTGTGACAATAAAACATGAAAATCGACGATCGGTCACAAAAATTGTAATTTTTTTTGTGTCCATAGAGATTAAAAAAAAAAAATCTTTAATAAATCCTTAAAAAAATCCTCTTACAACAAAAGTTGAAATGAGGTTGCAATGATGTTTGCAATCTTTCTTTATCATCCTTGAAAATGTCAGAAATTGTCAAATTTATTTTAATAAAACCTAAAAGAAAATAAATCTTCTCCATATTTTTTTTCATATATATTTATTTTGAATTTTATAGACATATTTTCTGATACCTATGAAAAATCCTTTTTTATTAAGAGAATTGTTCACAAAATATTCAGGCCTTACATTACAAACATTTCTTACAAACTGTATACAATTATAGTGGGAAGATTCAATATCACATTGTCCAAATTTAATGGGAAAAAAAAATATTTTTATGTGTTTGTTTCCCAATGTGGCCACTGGATTTTTTGGGTTTAGGAGCCACTGGCTCCTTCCAGATTTTGGGAATCTGCACCTATAGCTAGTGCCCAATTTTTGAATGCCCTCTTTTTCAACTTCATATCTTGAGTTTATTTTTTTTTTTAATTCTTAAAGGATAATCTCCCCAATTGAGAAAATTTTCTGTAACAGCTTGACCAAAATCTTAAAGATCATGTTGTTCTGTTATTAATTGCTGTAAATAATCTGCAGTGTTAAAAGTAGAAATTATTGGTACTTTTCGGTTAGCCGGGTGCCAGTGATTTATATACATGTATATCATCATCATCATCATCATCATCAACCGTTTTCAATCCACTGCTGGATGTAGGTCTCCCCCAGATTTTTCCATTGTTGCCTGTCTAGTGCTTTAGTCATCCAATTAACACCGGCCACTTTTCTGATTTCGTCACTCCATCTTACTTGAGGTCGTCTTCTTGGTCGTTTTACATCTCTGGGATACCACTGTAGGGTGTTTGTGCTCCATCTATTGTCTTGTCTTCTTGCAATATGCCCAGCCCATTTCCATTTTAGCCATTTAATTCTCTCGATAATGTCAAAAACTTTCGTCTGACTTCTTATCCACGTTATTCTCTTTCGGTCTCTTCTGGTTATGCCTAGCATACATCTTTCCATACTTCGCTGTGTTGTTTGTAATCTTTGTACCATCCGTTTTGTTAGTGTCCAAGTTTCTGCTCCATAAGTTAGTGCAGGCAAAACACATTGGTTAAACACCTTTCTTTTCAAACAAAGAGGCATGTTACTTTTCAGAATAATATTGTTCTTCCCAAAAGCACTCCATCCATTTCTTATTCTTCTATTTATTTCATTCATGATACTGTTGTCTGAAGATATTTCTTGTCCAAGGTACACATAACTTTCAACATCTTTAATCTCAGTGTTGTTGTAGACGATTTTCTTTTTTGATGCAAATGAATTGAACATCACCTTAGTCTTTTCCAAATTTATTTTTAATCCCACATTAATGCTAGCTTCTGCCAAATCTTTTAGCATATTTTGCAATTCTTCAGGGCTATTACTGAAAATTAAAATGTCATCAGCAAACCGGAGATGGCTTAAATATTCCCCATTTATTCTAATCCCTTTGTTTTCCCAATCCAGCTTCTTGAAAATACTCTCTAAGACAGCAGTAAAAAGCTTAGGCGAAATGGTGTCTCCTTGTCTTACTCCTCTTTCAAGCTTGATCTTCGCTTTTCCTTTGTCCAAACGGATGGTGGCTGTTGCTTTCTTGTAGATCTTCTTTATGATATTGATATAAGGTTTGTCTATACCAATGTTCTCCAGAGAAGTAATTACTGCAGATGTGTAGACCGAATCAAATGCTTTTTCATAATCAATAAAGGCAAGACAGAGAGGTAAATTATATTCTTTATGTTTTCCTATAACTTCCCTTACTGTTTGAATATGATCCATTGTGCTAAATCCACTTCGAAATCCTGCTTGTTCTCTAGGTTGAGCTGAGTCCAGAGCTGATTCAAGTCTTGTCGTTAAAACTTTGGTGAAAATTTTATAAATCACTGACAGTAAGCTGATTGGACGGTAGTTTTTAATGTTTTCCTTTTCTCCTTTCTTATAAAGTAACACCATCACAGCATTATTCCAATCTTCTGGTACATCTGATTTCTCGAGACATTTGGAAAACAGTAAGGCTAGCATTTTTGCAAATTCTTCTCCTGCTTCTTTGATAAGATCAATTGTAATTCCATCTTCGCCAGGGCATTTACCTTTTTTCATGCCTCTAATGGCTTGTGCAACTTCATCTGTCATCACTGGGATTATCTCTTCAGTTTCTGTTATGTTTACTAGTGGATCACGTAGGTTGATTTCCCTTTGATCTTCACATTTATATAGATCGTTATAGAATTTTTCGACAATGTGTACTATTTCATTATTGATTTTGGTGATTGTTCCATCTGCTGTCTTCAGTGCAAAAATACCTTTTCTTCCAACACACAGTTTGCGCTTAGCTGATTTTAAACTTTTGTTATCTTCTAGAACTTTTTTGACAAGATCACAGTTAAATTTTCTGATATCTTCTGTAACACATTTTCTTACCGTTTTACATAATTCTGCATATTCAACTCTTGATTTAGGATAGTTTTTCTTCATTTTAAATTCTCTGCGTTTCTTCATCAGTCTTCTTGTTTCTTCTGTTATTTTCTTTGTTTGCTTTACTTGTGCTTCACCAGCTATCGTCCTTGCAATTTCTTGTAGAGTATTTGTTATTTTCTTGTTCACTACTGTAACATCTTGTTCTTCTTCTAAGATTGATTGAAGTACTTGAAAACGATTTTTAAGTTCTAAATTAAATTCTTCTTTATGTTTCTGGAGATTTATAATATCGACTGATTTCTTTGAGCATTGCAAAAGCTTCATTCTTTCCACTTTAGTATTTAAAAGCAGTTTGCATCTAACTAACCTGTGATCGCTTCCTGTATTGAAGTTATTGAGAACGCTGCAATCCTGAATAAGATGCTTTTTGTTTGTCAAGATGTAGTCGATTTCACTTGTTGAGCCATTTGCACTACGCCATGTCCATTTTCTTTGTGGCTTTTTCTTGAAAAATGAATTCATGATATACATCTGTTCACATTCTGCAAATTCAATCAATCTGTTTCCTCTTTCATTACGCACCCCATATCCATGAATTCCTACTGAGAACTCACCTTTCTTTTTTTCCCCAATTCTAGCATTCCAGTCTCCCATTATTAATTTTATGTAGCATTTTCCTTTTTGATGCATTGAAGCTACTTCTTCATAGAAATCCTCAATTTCTTCATCAGTATAGCTAATTGTTGGTGCATAAACTTGGGTAATTTGCAGTTTGTATCTTTTTGACACTTGTATAACTAACCTTGCAACTCTATCTGATGCACTATCATATTCTACGATGTGATTCTTCCACCTTTTATGAATCAGAAATCCTACACCACTTGTTTTTCCATCTTCTGTACCTCTGTAGTACAATACATGTCCACTGGCAAGATCAATCTTCTCTTCACCTTTTCTTCTTATTTCGCATAATCCTAGGATGTCCCAGTTGATTCTTTCTAATTCTTCTTCAAGTTCCTGTAAACGACTTTCAGAAGATAAGGATCGTCCATTATACGTAGCCAAGGTCATCAACTTATGGCAGCCAAACCGAGCCCGGTGATTCTTAGCACCCTCTGTCTTCATGTCTTTCTGATCGCTGCCGTAATCAGGAACATGCAGACTGCCGGGAATTGAGGGCCGTGATTTGTTTTGTGAATTCATGGTAAAATAAGGGGGGAGGTGGCCAAATTCCTCCACGCTGGCCAAGCGGGTTGGAGGAAGCCCATCCGCGTTCGTTCCCCATGCACTAGGCAAGGGTACTAACAGGCTGCACCGATGGAAGGTGCGGATTGGACATCAAGTCCCTGCTCCCAGTCGATTCCTTTAAGTCCTCCTCTGAGGCATTTAAAGGGTCTTCTCCTAGTTAACAAATGTATATATACACACATATATATAGATACAAAAATATCTACATACACATACATATACATACATATATGTACACACATATATGTATGAATATATATATGTATGAATATACATATATATGCATATACATATATATTTATATGTGTACATAAATCACTGGCGCCCGGCTAACCGAAAAGTACCAAATTATTTATATGTCCAATAATTTGAAACGCTTAAATTATAAAACAAGAGAATTAGAGATATTAGATTTATTATATATTATTTATATTAGATACAAGAGATATTAGATTTATTCTAAAACAGGTTTTTTTTTTTTTTTTTTGAGAAAAACAACCAGTGGGTTTAAAAAACCTTGCCAACCATGGCTTTAAAATCTTTCAAAAAAAAATTTTTTTTTTTTTGCTTTATTTATAAATTTTTTATAATAAATAAATAATCTACTAAATTACCCCACCTTCCAAACCACAAAAAAAAAAAAAAAAAAAAAAAAAAAAAAAAAAAAAATCCTTTAATTTTTGCCTTTTTTTTTGAGAGAGTGTTATGTTATAAATTTTAGGAATAATTTTTAAAATGTATTTTCTTTTCTTTTTACTTATATTAGAAAAACTTTATATTGAAAGGCAAAATTTAAGTATAAAATTATAATTTACTTTTTTTTTTTTTTTTTTTTTTTCATTATTTTACAGATTCTAAAATTTGAAACAATTTATGTTTATCATTAAGAATATTATAAAGAAAGTCTTTCACAAGAAAACTTTTAGAAGTACATCTACATTTTTTTTTTTTTTTTTTTTTACTTCGTTCTAATCTATTTAGAGTTGAAAAGCCTTTCGCAAATAATATAGGGAATATCAGACTGATACCAATAATGTATATTGTGGAAACAAATGCTCTATTCTCAATGCATTTACTCTCAGAGATAGAAATTTTTAAATGCAATCATTGACATATTTATATTTTTAATAAACAATATTAACAGCGATCGATCCAGATAAAATCTGAGGCCTATTTAGGACCCCTTCACAAAAATAGATTTAATAAAACAGGTTCCTTCACAAAATTCCATTCCACAAAAATGCTCTTCCTTAATTTTTATTATTTTATGTTTTAAAATATGTAATTGGCAAACTAAACAAGTTCACCATAAAGAGAACGTTGGCAAAAGGACTTAATTTCTAAGAAAAACAGTACCGGAGCTCCAATATTCTGCAGTACTAACACCCGTAGCGTATGAATATTTCAATTTAAAAATATTAAATATTCAGTTATTTTCTTATTAAAGTTTATGTTTTGTCTTTTAAGTCTAATTACGCCAAACTCAATCTTGTGTACCAGATAAGGAGAAGTTCCAAAAAAATCCTCATACTGCACTTTTTCTTTTGAATTTCATGAATCAAATGAAATCTAGTTAAATGAGAATACTAAAATTAACATGAAACATTTTTATTGACAAATAAAATGCAAAAAAACTCAATACCTACTATTTTTTTTTTTTTTCAAAAATTTAACCACAATTTTACAACGATCAAAAACATTTGTTTAAAAATTTTAACAATAAGTAACACTTATATAATCTTTTTCTATATTTCACAACGCCAAATTTTACAAATCTTCTAAATCTCAATAAATAGTATACATCCAGCTTTCACCATATAACATTACTAATTCTTCACATAACATTAAACTAGTCAATATATAATACTTGATACAAGCAACATGAATGCACCTTTATGACACAGCATCATATAGTTATTTGTTAGCTGTAAAGATCATATAAAACAGTTAAGAAAAACTCTCCTTAATTAAGAAAAATGCACGACTCTCAGTAAAAGATCTTCAAATTTTCAAGAACCATAAAAATATATATCTAAACATCATAAATAGTGTAATAAATAGGATTTAGCAAATATTTTGTCCATTAACAGGAACAAATTTTAAACAAAACAAAAATTTTAAATGAATCACCGGGTGCTTCCAATGTTGAGAAAATACTAAGCAAGAAGATTTTGTCCAGTCATTTCAGAAGCTTGATCAAGGCCCATCAATGCTAAAACAGTGGGTGCAACATCACACAGAGCTGCATTATGTTTGATTTCTTTGAATTTTTTCGACCCTGTCATGCAAAATGGAACTCTGTTGGTTGTATGGGCTGTGTGGGGTCCTCCATTGTCTCCTATCATTTTCTCAGCATTTCCATGATCAGCTGTTACTAGAAGTACAAAATCATTTTTTTTACATGCTTCAACTAAAAGCCCAATTGCTGTATCAGTAACTTCCACACCTTTGATAGCAGCTTCATATTTACCAGTATGACCAACCATGTCTGGTGGTGCAAAATTGCACATAACAAATGGATATTTTTTCTGTTCTATAACCTTTACCATCTCTTCAGCAACTCCCATGCAACTCATTTCAGGTTTTAAATCATATGTTGCAACTTTAGGAGAAGGTACCATTAATCTATCTTCTTTATCAAATGCTTTCTCTTGACCTCCGTTAAAAAAGAATGTAACATGGGCATATTTCTCAGTTTCTGCACAGTGGAACTGTGAAAGTCCTTTTTTCGATATCCACTCTGACAAAACATTTACAGGAACAGTAGGTGGATATAACATACTAAAAGGAAACTCTTTCTTATACTGAGTCATTGTGCAAATTTTTAGATTCTGGGGTACTTTACTGGTTTCAAAGTGCCTCTGGATGCCAAAAGCTTCAGAAATTTGTCGCACACGATCAGCTCTAAAATTAATAAAAACTAGAGTATCATTATCTTGAATCAGACCGTTTTCGTCAAGAATGATGGGTTTCAGAAACTCATCAGTCTGAGGATCAGAAGCATCAGTGTAGCGTTTTTGTACGAGGGCAACCACATCGTTAGTAGTAGCTTTCTCGCCAATTCCTTGAACTAATCCTTCGTACGCGAGTTTAATTCGTTCATGTCTGTTATCTCGATCCATAGCATAATATCGACCCATTATTGTGGACAGGCTACCATACCCTAGTTCTTTCACTTTATCCAACACTTGCTGAATATAGGTAACACCACTGGTTGGACTTGTATCTCGACCATCTGCAAAGAAATGGATGTAAGTGTTAGGTACACCTTGCAGTTTAGCAGCTTCGAGGAGAGCAAAAAGATGCTTAATATGACCATGAACACCACCATCGCTGATTAATCCGAGAAAATGAAGCCTTCCATTTCCAGACTTGGCATTATTTGTGCAATCTATAAAATTTGGATTTTCACCAATCTTTTTGCTTTCGACATCCATGTTTATTCGAACAATATCTTGGTACATAACTCTGCCACAACCTATATTCATGTGACCAACTTCACTGTTCCCCATTAAACCTGCTGGCAATCCAACTGATAATCCTGAAGCATCCAATGTAACATACTGACCAGCTGATTTTGCAAGTCCATCCATCACGGGGGTATTAGCATTAGCAATTGCATTTCCTTCTTTAACATCAGAAATACCCCATCCATCGATAACAACAAGGCATACGTTACTCATAATTATAAGTATAAAAGTTAATTAGCTGACAGAACACTTTAAGACCTTGTTTAACCTTGTCAAGTAATGTCAGAACGTTCTCTCACCGGTAAAATTGGGGCTGTTCAGAACAGAAGATCAGGCGGCGCGCGGGCGAAGGAGATTAAAATATCGAGTGAGTCTATACTGTGAATGAAATTGAAAGGCCTGCGTTCGTTATCATTGATTTGGACATCCAAATCAATGATAATGAACACGGTCCTTCATTTGACTAATTAGCGTATTTTAATGATATTTTGTTAAATTAAGAAGTGAACTTGGTGGCCGAATGGTTAGAGCACTGCTCTTGATTCTGGAGGTAGCGGGTTCGATCCCCCGAAATTTCTGTTTGATTTTTCTGTTTTTTTTTTTCATGTTTTTTCTGTTTTTTTTTTTTTTCAAAATGTTTAATCGGTTGCTTTGTATTTTTCATGATTAATGGAATATATTTTATAAAAGCAAAGTTTGATATTATTAACAATTACTTATTTAATTAAATACGACAAATTCAGCTATTTTACGATTAAAATTTTACATTACAGTGTCTTTTAATATTTAAACATTATTATTATTATTATTTTCTTTTTAGCAAATGTAAAATAAGAAATGAAAATATAGTCAATTTGCACGAATTTCTCCATGTTTTTATAATGAGTACTTCAACAGTGAATTTTTAGTACGAATAGAATGCAAAGCATATTTTACAATGTAAAAAATATTATAAAAATAAAATGTAAAATATACACATTATTTAAACTAGAAATATCAGTGCCTATTTTTGTAAAGAGGTAAAATACATGTGGTTTACCGTCTAGTTTCGTAATGAATATAAATAAAATATAGTTAGAATGTTTATAAATTTTCTACTGAATGTACAAGTATTTTAGCATTTGTTTCTCGTGTTTTATGATGTTTATTGCAATATAATAAATAATGCAATTTACATCGAAAAATGAATTTCAAGAAAAATAAATTTTTAGAAATTAATAATTATGTTTCAACAAGGTTGTTATCGAAAAATATATTTTAATAAAATGTTTAAAAGCTTTTTTATCAAATTTTAACAAAGATTTTATTTTACTATTATAAATAAAGAAATAAATCTTTTAACATATGTTAAAAGATTTATCGTAAATCAAGGTCGTGATACCAACATATGTTGGTATCACGACCTTGATTTATTAACATTCTATTTATCCCAAAAAATATAAAGCAACTGATAAATAATTTTTAAATTAATAAAAATAGGGGAAGAAAATCGGAAATAAACGGCGAGCATTCACTTTGTATCTATACTTTTCAGGTTCATCTGTGTAGGACAACCCAAACGTCAGTTAACAATACATAAAAATTTTTGGTACTTTTCGGTTAGCCGGGCGCCAGTGAAAAAAAAAATATAAATATATATCTACATATATGTTTGTGTATATATGTATGTATATATATATATATATGTGTCTGTGTATATATTTATATTTGTTTCACTGGTACCCGGTTAACCAAAAAGTACCATTTTTTTTTAGAGTTTACATTAATTTTATTGAAACCACCAATACCGTGTTTCAGGAATTCGGTGATCCGAACGTCTTCTCCCTTGTTAGTTAAAGGTGCACTGGTTATAGAAAATTCAACTTTATAATATTATATGCATTGTTTTGTACAATATATATATTTATGTAACTGCTATCAACTAAACTAATATATCAGTTTTAGTAGGTGCTGTAGTTTTAGAGACATATAAGTTGACAGCAGTTATGTAACTATATGATGTATATATATATACACATCATACTTTCGTATTCTATTATTTTTATGTTGGATCAAAGGCTTAAAAAATCATTTTAGAATGTTAAAAATTTTAAATTTTTCAGATATCCGATCATGTTGCTACAGCTGTATCAATCAACCTACCAAACCAAGTAAGACACAAAAAAGCCCAATCACGTGATCAAATCGCCCACAGAATTTTTGTGAGTCACCCGCGCGCAGCCCGCGCTAAAAATTTGCAGGTTATGAACACGGATCGGGCTATCTGATCACGTGATGCTTTTCATGAATGTTTCGGGGGTTTATTATGATGAAATAAAAATAGATATTCCTATTATAAGATCCATTTTTTTTGCAGGATAAAGATGTGTAGTCGCTAGTTTCACCTAATCCGAGCCACAGAAGCTTAAAATAATTGAAATAATTAAATTATTTCAATATATTAAATTATTTAAATTTCCGATAAGACCTACTCCATAACCCTTCTCTCCATCGCGCGCGCGCCGCGCGATCTTCTTTCCTGAACACAACCATTAAAGAGCCATTGCCAACAAAGAACAACAATTTCAACATCGATTAGAACGCCATCTAACCAACAACGGCTATCGAGGCGTGACCGTGACCGAGGCGGCTACAAAGACATTTAAGATACATAGACTGGCAATACCCATTTAAAAGCCATCAGCCGTCTGAAGTAAATTGAAACATCTCAACCGCGAGGTCTGTACGTCAGATTTGAGTTGTTTACCATTAATCGCTATGGCTAAAAGCTACTTAAAAAAATTAATTTTTATTAATTTATACGAAATTTATGCCATTTTTTTTACATCAAGCTATATTTTTATACATCTAAATAAGCATTAAAAATATTTAATTTCCTAAAATAAAATTAAATAAGGTAATTTATTAATAATTTTTTGAATGGTGTATTTGAGTAAGAGTATATAATTTTATCATGCAATAAAGGCGAAATGTACATTGAAACGAAACAAATTGGTGGAGATTATAAGTTGAAGCGTCTGAAACCAAGAAATAAAAAAAAAAAAGGGGGGGGGGGGCGGGAAAGAGAGAGAGGAATCTATCAAAAGTTAATTAATTGATCCTTCAAAATATTCATGCATGCGTGTACGTTAAAATTTAAAGATGATTCCAAATATGTTTTGCAGTAAAGTATATTTTTAATTTAATAGTTAATAAAGCTTAACAATTTCAAAAAAGTAAATAATGTAAGCAAAATCAAATAATACATACCAATAAAATAAACATACATATTTAAATATATATTCATCAATTTTAATTTTGCAAAATATTTATATAGTTGTTATTTGTTTCAATATTTTAGATTTATGTTCGAAAATTTTATCTTGTAAGTTAAGCAAAAATAAAACTTGTTTAGAAATAAGATTTTTGTTAAAAAGATAAAGCCCTTCTAATTTGACCATTTTAAAGTAAACTTATTTTTACGATAACTTAAAATATATTTTTACAATTCACTCAAAATAAATTTGTTTTCTGAAATGTGTCTGTTTATGAACAAATACAGAGTAAGTAGAATAAATAAAATATCTTGTGCTTGATTCTACATCCTCCACCCAGGAGGTTAAAATACATAGATGCTATTGTCCAAAAATGTACAGTTAAAATTATAGGGGAGACTGGTACACAGTGGACCACTTTTTCAGTTAATTTTTTTTTCCTCTTTAACAGACAATCCGATCTGCATAAAAATATTTTTGAATATTCCTTAAACCTTTATACATTCATCATAATTTTCTCAGAACATAGTTTTTAATACATTTTTCAAAAAAAAAAAAAAATTATATGCACTCGTAAAGTAGACCAGTGTGCCCCAGAAGTGGGGCACACTGGTCCACCTACCGGGTCACAGTAGACCGCTATTAGGTATTATCTGAAATACAATATAAATCTATTTTTCATTAAACTAATTGTGTTTTATTTCCTCTTTACCCACAAAATAATATAGTAATATAAATTTACAAGTAACATTTTGAAAAAAAAAATAATAATAATTATATTTTGAAAATAATAACAGATTAATACAGGAACAATTGCAATTTAGTTGAAGTTATTACTTAAGTACAAGAAAATCAGTGCACATTAAAATTTGCAAATGAAATCCAAAAATATTTATGAGTAAGATTGAGCCTGGAATTTTCCTGAAATACTTTTGGGGTCTGGGAACAACATTATGAAATCATTGACATCAACAACAGATTCATCTACAGTTTCCAGAAAAATAAACTGATTTCCATTCAATTTGCATCTCATGAATCTTACTTGAATAGAATCATCACCAATTAGTAGACTACAGTTACATTTATCAAAGGTAGTAAATACAAAACAAAATATTTCTTACTATGTTAAATAAATTGTTATTTTTCTTTGTTTACTTTATTTTACAGTTAAATAACTACTTTAAAACAATATTTATTTATAGAAAATAAGCAATTATTAAATATTTTGAACATTATGCATTACAGGAGCAGAGTGGATTGTGGACCACTGTGCCCCATGTTAAAGTTCAATAAATAATCATATTAATATTGTTTATAGCTTTCTTTTAAACATATTAACTTTAAAGTTGAATAAAAACAAGTATCTTATATTTTCAAAAGAGCTGTTTTACCTTATTTATCTACAACCTTTAATTACTAAAAAAATAAAAATATGATGATGAAAATTTTTACTTTTAGAAGCTCAAAACAACCAATCAGGATCAACCGTATCTTAAATGTCTTTGGGCGGCTATGTTGTGACGTCAGTTAAAACCCTCGAGACGTGGGGACTGTTCAGGAAAGAAGATCAGGCGGCGCGCGGGCGATGGAGATTTAAATATAGAGTGAGTCTATACTGTGACTGAAATTGAAAGGCCCGCGTTCATTATCATTGATTTGGACGTCCAAATCAATGATAATGAACGGGCCTTCATTTGACTAATTTGCGATTAAAATTTTACATTACAGTGCCTTTTAATATTTAAACATTATTATTATTTTTTTTCTTTCTTTTAGCAAATGTAAAATAAGTAATGAAAATATAATCAATTTGCACGAATTTCTCCAGGTTTTTATAATGAGTACTTCAACAGTGAATTTTTAGTACGAATAGAATGCAAAGCATATTTTACAATGTAAAAAATATTATAAATATAAAATGTAAAAGATATACATTATTTTAAACTAGAAATATCAGTACCTATTTTTGTAAAGAGGTAAAATGCATGTGGTTTACCGTCTTGTTTCGTAATGAATATGCATAAAATCTAGTTAGAGTGTTTATAAATTTTCTACTGAATGTATAAGTATTTTAGCATTTGTTTCTCGTGTTTATGATGTTTATTACAATATGCAATTTACATCAAAAAATGAATTTCAAGAAAAATATAATTTTAGAAATTAATAATTATGTTTCAACAATGTTGTTATCGAAAAATATATTTTAATAAAATGTTGAAAAGCTTTTTTATCAAATTTTAACAAAGATTTTATTTTACTATTACAAATAAATCTTTTAACATGTTGGTATCACGACCTTGATTTATTAACATTCTATTTATCCCAAAAAATATAAAGCAACTGATAAATTATTTTTAAATTAAGAAAAATAGGGGAAAAAAAAAAAGAACTAAATGGCGAGCATAAACGTCAGTAAAGTACGTAACAATTTTTGGTACTTTAAGGTTAGCTGGGCGACAGTGAAAAAATATAAATATATATATACAGATATATATCTACATATATGTTTGTGTATATATGTATGTATATACATATATGTGTGTGTGTGTATATACATATATGTGTGTGTGTGTATATATTTATATTTGTTTCACTAGCGCCCGGCTAACCGAAAAATAACCTTTTTTTTTTTTTTTTTTTTTTAGGGAGTTTACATTAATTTTATTGAAACCAATACTGTGTTTCAGGAATTTGGTGATCCGAACGTTCTCTCCCTTGTTAGTTAAAGGTGCACTGTTTATAGAAAATTAAACTTTATTTTATTATATGCATTGTTTTGTACAATATATATACCGGGTGTCCCAAAAATGACTGATGGATTTTTAAATTCAATAATTAGCAAACGGTGACAGATATTAAAAAAATTCTTGCAGGAGGGTTATGTACGATGTCGGGAGTTTTTTTACTGTGATTCTTGATTTTAGTTCGAATTTCAAACAATAGATAGCGCTGACGCGATACTCCAAAGTGTATACACTTTCAGCCCTTCCTTGGCGAAAAATATTTCGCCAAAGGATTTGGCGCATTTGCCCATAGCAATGCTACACTAGACGGTAATCGCTGGGATGCTCGGGCTCTCGAGCAACCAATCACAGTGATTCGAAGCCAAAGCTTTGCCAACATGAGATAAAATAGTTATTTAGTAACCTTACTTGGTGTTGTATAGCATAGGGTTGCGTTATATACAGAAGTAAATAAAACACATCTCTTTCGCTGAATTATCGTATCGTTGGAGTCCATTTCTAACAAAAGGCTGGCTGTATTTATAGATTTAAAGTTAATTTTTCATCTTTTTTTCTCTGTAGATGTTTTCATACCTCTCTTTCTCATATAATTGTTGCAGGTTTTGCTTTAAGTAAAACATTTTCTACCACTTTACATTCAAAACCAGATAAACTGTGTTCGAAGCTGTCGCATTGTAATTTTTTCAATTTGCTGATGAGTATGTTCAATAGTTTTTAATTTTCTGCAATTCTTAATCAAACATGTTTTTATGAATGTAAGTGTACTAAGTCAAAATCCTTTCATACGATATCTCATTTACTGTTGTGTGTTTTATATGTGCATAGAAAATGGTAGTGTTCACTTCCCAAACAATATAATGATTCATTAAGGCTAATTTAAACTGAAGCTTGATAATGATTTCGCTTTGGTATGATTTTCCTTTATACATTCCATTGAAATAAAGTAACTCGATTCTGACCGTTTTTTTTTTTAGAATGTATTAATAATATTTAATAACTTTCTAAAAAGCCAAACTTGATAGGAATGCTGTATTTTAACTTTTTCATTTTACTGTGAAAAAAAAAAAAAAAGTGCCATTGCACCTGCATACTATTCAAATAATTATTTTCGATTAAATTTTGCTCATATGATATATTAGTGAATTAATTTGTTACAGTACAGCTCTAAAGATGATTTAATATCTTTATTCTTTCTTTATTTTTTCTTCAACTACTATAATATTTATATGTAAAAGACTAAAATTTTAATCAAATCACTTCTTGGTTTAAAAGACCATACTGATTGATGCTTAAAAAAACTTTTTAAACCTTTTATTTTTCATAACAAATGTTTAATACTACATTATTTTCATAAGTTGTAAGATGAAATGTAATATTTCATTGAAGGTACACAGTTTGGGACTAAGGATTTTGTTAATTTTGTGGTCATTGTTTTGTGTTCATTTTAAAACCTCGCCAGAATAGTTATATCTTTGTGAAACAGCTATTTATATGTTCTGAATGCTAATAAAAATAGATATATTATGAAAATTTGAATTAATTCATTAAAGAACTATTTGTTTAATGAACAATTTTTGGAAATTATCCTCACTTTTAGAAATTTTTAATCAACAGTTAGTTTTAGAATATTCATTTTTCTATTTTAAAATATTTTCTTGAAACCTGCAATCAGTTAGAAGTTTTTGTTCACTTATAAAAGGATGTGACCTTAGAAAATTCCAATATCTATCTTCACAAGCAAGTAGGATGTAAAAAAAAAAAAAAAAAATTGTTTTTTCAAAGGGATTTTTTTTTTCTGATTTAAGATTTTTTTAAATTAGATTTTTATGGGGGGTGAGGGGTTTTTTTCCACCATTAAAGTATGGATGACTCAAGATTTGTAAACAACTAAGCCTCTAATTAGATGATATGGTTACCTAGATTGTTTACCATTAAAAGAATTATAATTAATAATTATAGATATAATAGAACTGCAAATAAGTTATTTCATTAATTAGCAGTGGAAATAAAATATGACAGCTCTTTTGCAACTGTAATGACGCATTTGCAATTTATACAGTTACTCTAATTGCATAAATTTAAACTTATGTACCATATGCATGCAAACTGGGGCACTGTTGTGCTATTTTTTTTTTTTTTTTTTAATTTGCAGATCACTCAGTGTTCAGAGAAATGCACTGTAATCCCTATTCATAAGTGCTGATGTGTAAGTAAACTATATCTCATCAAAAAGTCACCTGTAAAAAATGCAGCCAAGTCTCGTAACTAATTTACCGTAAAAAGTACTGAGATCGTATAAAGCCAAATTTAACTATCTTATTAACTCTGAAATTTTCATTCACAAATCTCTCCTAGTCTCTACATCTTTCGTTAATTATTATTTTGTGACTTGGCAATTACGCAGCACAGGAAAGTTATTACACCTTACTATGTTATGGGATGGGATAATTTAATTAAGGCAAATTATGTACGTACAGGGAAGTTATTACACCTTAATAAGTTAGTATTATTTGATTAAGACTAACTACATACATCACATTCTTGTGCTACGTAATTGCTAAGTCACAAAATAATAATTAACGAAAGATGTAGAGACTAGGAGTGATTTGTGAATGAAAATTTCAGAGTTAATAAGATTGTTAAACTTGGCTTTATACGATCTCAGTACTTTTTACGGTAAATGAGTTACAAGACTTGGCTGCATTTTTTACAGGTGACTTTTTGATGAAATTTCACTTCTTTTTGTAAGTAATCCTCCTTTTCTTGATTTTGGGCTCTTTTTGGAGATCATCCACTGATTTTCGATGAAGTTACCTTAAAGGAATTTCAGGTAACTAGGCAAGCACTAAGTTATGGGAGGGGGGAGTCAAAAGTCAAAAGTACTCTCAACTGCTTCCAGGAAAGGGGCTATCCATCTGAGATATTACTCGCAGCCTAGATACGTGATATTTAGCACAAGAGTACTGTTTAGGATAAAAAGAAAGCTAAAATTAAAATTTTCAATATATCAAACTATATTTGATTTTTCGAAGGTTTCCGGATTTTTAAATTTTTTCTTATTTTGTATCCTAAACCCTACCTTTCTGCCAAATGTCAATGGTAGGACTACAAAATCAAGTTATATTCAAACCTTCGACTTTTTATAAATTTATTTATTTTTCGATTTTACTTCTAAGTTTCCTGATTGTCATGCCAATATAGTAATTCTTTGATCCGTCCTCTTAGGATCATTTAGGTTCAATTTAAAGATAAATCAAGATAATCTTAGAGTCACCATGATTTTATTTAGAAAGGACTATCAAGCCATAACCAGCCAGTAATGTCGGGAGGAGAGAAGGAGCTGTGAAGATTGTTTTGGTGTTAACATCATTTAACAATCCATATTTCATATGCAAATTAAATAGAGTATAACCTGTGAAAGAAAACAAACATGTCTATAAAGAAACCACCCATAACGTAGCCGGTCTATAGCGGAACTTTTCTATACCGAAATTCGTAAACAAAAAAAAACCAGCATAATCCAGGGAAAAAAACATAAAACAATTACGGGCGGTGTACTAGCTAATGGGCAATTATCTTAAAACTCATGTTTCTAGAACTACAAAATCGAATTGTTTTTGAATTTTCAATTTTTTTACAGATATTTCGAGTTTTCGATTTTATTTTCGAATTTTAGAAATTTTTAAAAGTTTTTTTTTTTAATCGTAAATATTACCTTTACACTACATTTTAAGTCTCTAACAAGATCAAATTTTCTGGATTTTTTAATTTTTCCTTATTTTGTATCCTAAATACTACCTTTATTCCGAATTCAAAGTTTCTAGCGCAACAAAATCGGATTATTTTCAAATTTTTGATTTTTTTCGATTTTTCGATTTTTATTGTGTTTTGGATATTTTTTTTTTCTAAATTCTAAACACTACCTTTACACCAAATTTTAAGTTTCTACGACTACAAGATCATATTATTTTCAATTTTGTTGAATTTTCTGGATTTTATAATTTTTTTTTCTTTGTAGCCTAAACAGTACCTTTATTCCAAATTTCAAGTTGCTAGGCCTACGGGATCCACCTAATCTTTTTGATGACGTGTGAGTGAGTGACTGAGTGACAAAAAATTGAAACCTTCAGTTCATATATCATTAGCACTAGAGAAGACAGAAATGTGAAATTTTAAATTTGTGTCTTATTTGCCACATACACTACATAAACAAAGTTTCTGATTTTTGGGATACACCAGCTCAAAGCTATGGGGAGGTCAAAAGTGCCCTGAGTTGCTTCCAGAGAAGGATGCTTACGGCTGTGCTCTCTCGACTTGGCGGAGGCACTACCGTGCCTCCAGATACAAAATTAAAAATTCAGGAAAATTCCAACAAATCAATCTTTTTTTCATTTTTTTTTTTTCGATTTTTTTTTTCAAATTTTTTTTTTTTTTTTTAATTTTCTCGATTTTTCAATTTTTTTTTTCAATCCTAAGTACTACCTATATTCCAGATTTCAAGTTTCTAGTTCTACAAAATCAAATTTTCGTTTTTCGATTTTTCCGATTTTTTAATTTTATTTTCGGTTTTTAATTTTTCCTTATTCTGAATTCTAAACACTACCTTTACGCCGAAAGTTAAGTTTCTAACGTTTTAAGTTTCTAAGGTTAAAAAATAAAATTATTTTCATTTTTTTTTTTTTTTTTCGAATTTTTGAATATTTTTTTTAAATTTTCTGGATTTTTTTTCTTTTTTTGTATCCTAAATACTACCTTTATTCCAAATTTTAAGTTTCTAGCGCTATAAAATCGAATTGTTTTCAAATTTTCGATGTTTCTCTATTTTTTCGTTTTTTTAATTTTATTTTCGATTTTTATTGTGTTTTTAATTTTTTCTTATTCTGAATTCCAAACACTACCTTTACGCAGAATTTTAAGTTTCTAAGGCTAAAAGATCAAATTATTTTCATTTTTTCAATTTTTTTAAATTTTTTTTTTTCAAATTTTTTTTTTTTTTTTTCCTTTTTCTGTATCCTAAATACTACTTTTATTCCAAATTTGAAGTTTCTATCGCAACAAAATCAGATTGTCTTCAAATTTTCAATTTTTTCGTTTTTTTTTTTCAATTTTCCTTTCGATTTTTTTTTATGTTTTCTTTTTCTGGATGCTAAACACTACCTTCACACCAAATTTTAAGTTTCTAAGACTACAAGATCGTATTAATTTCAATTTTCAATTTTGATGGAATTTGTTGAATTTTCGAATGTTTTTTTTTTTTTTCGAATTTTCCAGATTTTGTAATTTTTTCTTTCTTTGTATCCTAAACACTACCATTTTTCCAAATGTGAAGTTTCTAGGACTATGGGATCTACCTAATCTTTTTGATGACGCGTGAGTGAGTGACAAAAAATCGAATGCTTGTGTTCATATATCATCTGAACTAGAAAAGACAGAAACTTGTAATTTAAAATTTTAGTTCTGTGTGCCAAATACTCTAGAAAAATAAAGTGCCAGGTTTTTGGGAAACTCCAGCGCAGAGGTATGGGGGGGGGGGGGGGTCAAAAGTGCCCTAAGCTGCTTCCAGAAAAGTATGCTTATGGCTGTGCTCTCTCGACTTGGCAGAGGCATTGCTGTGCCTCCAGATGTTTGGAAATACCATTTAGATATACATTTTTAAAGTTACTCATTGAATAAGAGAAAATACAAACCACTAGAATATACTTTTAAACGCAATTGCTGAGATAAAAAATTAGACAATGTTTGCCGAGTGTATGCTTTTATGAGTCAAACTTGACTCTTTGTTATAAAATTCTACATAAAACATTAATTTATTTATATATTTGATTTAAGAGTAGTAAACAAATCATACATGAGCTCTTCTTTTGTAAATTTTCAGTTGTTTCCCTGAATTACTATTTGTTTGAGTGTTTTGTTTATGATATACGTAGTACTGTTTGAATAGAAAAAAGTGTGCTGATGATGGCGACCTAGCTTCAGGTGCCAAGGTCATTTAAAGTAGTGCAGTGAATTATTATTAATGTATTGACAATTTGTGAAAATACAAAATAAATTTTTATCACCATACACTAAGAGTTGCTTGGATGCTGAGCACCATAACTATGCAATAAAAGCCAGCTAGCAGCTAGAATTAAAAAAATCCCTGACGGCTCAGCCTACAGGCATAGGTAGATTTTGAAGACTCAGACAGTGGGGCGCCTGTTTGTCGGGAATTGCGAAAGAAATTACATTTTTGCGATGATGCGGCAGTTGGAACCGCCTAATTTGAAACCTAACTTGTTTGCAGGCGGAGCCAGCAGAATTTTTTTTTTTTTTTTTTCTATAAGAGTTGGTCCTATAAAAAACTTGCCAATATAAAAGTTTTAGATAATATTAAGAGGATTTATAACAAATTTAAGCGTATTTGAAATCTTGGGAATTGACGAAGTTATGAATTTTTTTCTTCTAAAACCCACCTCCCCCCTCCCCCCTTAAGGCAATTTTTAATTATATCAAAAATCTGTCATACATAAATTTTCGGCCCTTCTCCTAGAAGTAATAATAACTTCAAACGGATTCAATACGTATCATAATTAAGAAATTAGGGGGTTTTTTCTGTTTTCACAAAAAGCCCCCCCCCCCGGTTCGATTTTGCCCATTAACGAACTTAACCGAGATTTTATGCGCCTTGATTTTATGTATCAGTTTCGAAAAGATGCGGGAGTTGGAACCGCCTACTTCGAAAAATAACTTGTTTACAGGTGGAGCCGGCAGGAATTTTTTTCTTTTTAATTTTTTTCTTTTTTTTTTTGCTATAACGGTTGGTCCTATAAAAAACTTGTCAATATAAAAGTTTTAGATAATATTAAGAGGATTTATAATAAATTTAAGCGGATTTGAAATGTTGGGAATTGACGAAGTTATGAATTTTTTTCTTCTAAAATCCCCCCTTCCCCCTCTTAAGGCAATTTTTAATTATATCAAAAATCTGTCATACATAAATTTTCGGCCCTTCTCGTAGAAGTAATAATAACTAAACGGATTCAATACGTATAATAATTAAGAAATTATGGGGGGGTTTCTGTTTGCACAACCCCCCCCCCCCCCTCCTTGATTCGATTTTGCCCATTAACGAACTTGACCGAGATTTTATGTCCCTTGATTTTATGTATCAGTTTGGAAGAGGTTTATGCAGAATTTTTCCAGTTATCATGGTCATAAAAAAGTGACATAGATAGATAGATTAGAGATGAGTTCGGGCTCTCTTTTTGGAGTCCGGGCCCGACAATTTTGGAATCTGAGCCCGCCCAAGCCCGAAACATTTTATGTCATCAGAGCCCGAGCCCAATACCAAAAAAAATTGCATAATATTTAAAAATTGTTTCTAAAGTAATAATCCATTTTTAAAAAACTTTATACATGAAAATAACTGTTACTCACCAGTACATAATTATTTTTTTGGAAATTTACATTTAATCTTATCAAAAGAGAAGTTTTCTAGCAAATAAAAATATGCTTCCTTAAAAGGATTCTCATATTTTTCTCTCTCAACAAGCAAATATGATGGATACATTAACGAAGTGAGTTTTATGAATAAAGGCATGGAATTTAAAGAAATTACTTCTTCTATGCAGAAAAATTGAACAACATTTTTCTACTTCTCATAAAAGGTGTATATCGTGTATTATAATTGATCCCTTAATTAAAACAATATTTCGTGTTCCTGAAAATCAGCTTAAATTAAAAGTTTTACACCGTTATCGGAAAGATTCTATGCTTTTATAGGAAAAGGGGAAACACTGTTCGATTGTTTGCTATCGGAATTGGAATAACAATACATGACAATTATATCTATTTACGAATGGAAGTGACTTCGGAAATATGCAGAGCGGAGCTTTAGCACGAACAGAGTTCACTATGAAAAATAGATTCATTAACGTTATTTTCATATGAAGAGCGATTATGACTCGAACACATTATTAGACTAAAAATTTGCAAACCTTAAGCTAATGCTGATTGACTAAAAATAAAAGAAAATATTCATTTCACGTTAGATCTCTGAAAAAAAAAATAATAAACTAAACGTTCCAATTAAAAAATATCCCGTCAAAAACGAAAATGCAGCAACAAATTATTCACGCCACTTTCCACTGGTGCTATCACCCAGTCCTTGCGTCGTGTCAATGCCACACATAAATCTGCAAATATCAACATTTTTTTTTTTTAAGGTAGCAGTCTAGTATACTAGAAACATTTTTTCTATTCATTTTGATCAAAATAACATTAAAATGATTTGAAAAATATTATGTAATTTTTTAGGAGAAAAAGAAAGTTATTTTTATTTTTTCTATATAAGAATAAATAAAATTGTCAGTTTCGGAAAGAATGAGCCCGGGCCCGAAGACTGGTATAAAAATCGAGCCCATGTCGGGCTCAGGCTGAGCCCGTCTCATCTCTAATATATATATATATATAATTTTGAACTGGGGGTGGTTTTGGGTTCTGGGAGTCATGATCGGCATAAATCTGCAAAAATTTTTCAAAATTTCCAACTTAGGTGAAAATGTAATAGGTAGTATTTCTTACGAAATCTACCTAAAAGCAGGTGGTTGGCTTTTAATGGTTTAAACAGGTTTTTTCTCTTTGGCCAAAATTGGCTTTTATACAGTGAAGCCTTTTAATTATAAACTGCACTTGTTAAAGTATTTTTAAGCTGATTTTAAAGACATTTTATTGAGTTAAATTTCAATAAATAGCCCAATTTCTTAATAATGAAAACATTAATATTGGAATGGTTATGGAGTTAGTGATTTGTACCCAGATTTGCAAATGTGTCAGCTAAATTTTAAAAAAACATACCAATTGCTTTTTTTTTTTTTTTTTTTTTTTTTTGTGTGTACACTGGCCTTTAACGTGATTTTGTTTTTATTTTTTACTGCTTTCAATAATGAAATATTGTAATTTTAGGACAATAGTTGTTTTGTTATATATTATATTACTTTTTACTAAATTTAAGGGGTATTGGTCAGTCTTATAATCTTTTTTTCATAAATATTTAAAATCATGCATAAAGTAGCGTAATAAATACTATTTCTCAATATTGAAACAGTTTTCAGGAATAAAATAAGCATGAATATCTTTTTTGAATAGCAAAAAGTATTTTCCTATTTTGTTTTAACATTTTATTTTGAAAACATTCTTTTTTATTTTAGTTTTCTTTTTTTACATACCTACATGTAGTAAATTCTCAAATATTATCTCCTTCCTCATTCATCTTTCAATATTGATTATTTCATTTTTTAATCTGTTTATATGGATTTACCTGAAATAAGTAATGAATCTGCTTAGTATCCGAAAACCTTATTTTATATTCATCAAAATATATAATTTCTGTAAGTCATTAGACCCACTGATTACTAACTAAATATTGGTGTTCTCAAGTCAGATAATTTTTATTTATTAAATATTTTCTTTTGTCAAATACTGTATCAGTTAATAGATACAAATACATAATCGGAAAAATAGCATTTAGTTTTAATTCAATTTTTAACGTTAATAGCAGTATGTATGTATTTTTTATGTGTGGAGACTTATCATTGGTTAACTAAATTTTTTAATGTATAGTAATATGCGGAGCTATGTAATTTAGAGTTTTAAAATATCTTCAAGTCTAATTTAATACATTCTTCTCAAATTTTTCTTTTAGACATACTTCATTCATAATTGTCTTTTAGGAGTCCTAAAGACTTTTTTTTTAATATTTAATAAAAGTTTATATTTTTTTTGTAGAAAACTTTTATAACTACATTAACAATAAGTTATTGTGAATTAACTGTAAATCGCACATACTGTTTTTTCTTTTAGGCTTTTTTTTAGCCTGGCTAATAAAATCTGGCAACCCTGTAACTAGGGGATAAGAATAGGGGTGCAGATCTCAAAGGAAGTAATTCAAGAGGCTTTTAATTAATATTGTTTTATTTCAGAGGTACATAATTTAAGTCTTTCCTAAGGCGAGGACATTGTCTTTTAAACATCATACGTTATTTAACAGTGTTTAAAAAAAACTGTTTTTTTTTTTTTGTTTGTTTGTTTAAACTGGATTTTTTTTTTTTTTTTTAATAAATATTATTTTCTATTACATATAGACACATATTTGTTCATAAAAATAAATATTTTTGGATATTAGATAGGTAATATAACTTAATTTGAAATTCAAATGATATAATTACAGTCAGTTATGGAAAAAAGTTGAAATCATTTGTAAATTAAGCATTATTGGTAACAGCTATGTCTTATGTTCAAAGAATAAACTGCTCTACACAGTAAAACATAGATATCTTAAAAATCTTATCATGAATCTTTTGATTTTTTAATAATAAATAAATATTTTATGTAGTTTCATGAATATAATTAATTTTTTCACAGCTATTGAAATTTTTTTTAATGAAATATTTGTTATCTAGGATGCCTGATTTTTCTGTCAGAACACGAAATGAGCAATTATGGTTTTTTTATTTAAAAAAAGCTTTTCATAACGAATTCCTGGAATGATTTGACATTTAATAGTTGAGTTTTTACACCTTCTTTCAAGAAGTATTGTGTATTGTCACTTAAAGAAATTAATTTTGAAAACTATTATTTAGGTGGAAGGTACCGTTCATAATATATATAATATGTATTTATTTATTTTTGCAAATTTTGGATCCCTGTTTATAGTGTGTAGAATAAGCCATAAAACAATTATACGAAAATCTAAGTTACAGTCCATTGAAATAAGTGCTGATTAACTAAAAAACAGGTATAATGGGACATAACTGCACACATGATGAATTATTTGCTTCGTAGGTGTAAATCCAAAAATCACAGACTAACTGTAAGTTACAAAATAATGATTATACAGTTTTTATTAGTAAAATCTTAAGCATTATTTTCTTGAAAGAACATTTTTCATCATGCCTTATAAAGCACCATTTAAATGGTTCAAACAATCAGCTTTTTTTTCTTTTCGGAAATTAAAGATTATTGTTATTGTTTGGGTTGAATTTATTCTTTCTATGAAAAAAAAAAAAAAAATCTGAAGTTGACCTTTATTTCGGGCTCATGAGCAGTATCCTCCCCTTAATGGTTTTTTTTTTTTTTTTTTTTTTAAATATATATATTTATATATAGAGAGAGAGAGAGAGGGAGAGAATATTTCTGATTTTAATTGTTTGCTTTTATTCACTGATTTTATCATCTAATTAATGTGAACAAGTCTTATTAAAAGTAAGTTTCTAACCTTCTTCCTTGATGCGGTATCGGAGGAGTACTTTCAAGACTACATTATCCCACTTATAATTGTTTATCTGTGAGATGCTGTGTGACTAATGCTTAATTAGAGCAAGTTAGTTACTCAACTGAGAATTAAGTAATCAAATGAGCTATCTTGATATATATATATATATATATATTGATAAATGGTACTTTTATGTTAGCTGAGTGCCAGTGATATATATACATATATAATGCACATATATATAGATATATACACATATATATGTTATCTAAAAATTTTATTTCGCATTATTCCTTTAAATTAATCTTAACTTCTGACATAGTCATTATTTCCTTAATTCTTAATAATATTTATTCCTATTTAATGTCCTTTTAAAAGTAGTAACACGTATATTAATTTAATTATCTTATTCCAAATCTTAATCTAAAACTTTAAGTTCATTCGTAACTTTTATCAACTCCCCAATCTATAAAATTCTGAGAGACACTTATTGTCATTTCGAATGTTTTTAAGAGCCATTTTTTATTCCATGCTTTGCTTCGTGTGCTGGGTATTTTTCACATCAAAATCAATGTGCCATTGTGTTGGGGATTCTTTCTTGTTAAATCTTCTCCATTGCACCTCATTCGCTTAGCTTAATTTTGTCTGTCACTCATTGGTTCCTGCATACGTTACGTTGTTTCAATAACTCTACACGCGGTTAACAAAACTGCATTACAAGCTTTTAGAGAGCAGATTTTTGTCGTGTTTGGAAATGCTGACCAAATCGTTATCTGGTGTTCTGCGACTTAGAATTTCACAACAGCCTTTTAAGATCTATTAAATGAGTTATCGTCAAGCCTGAGGGGAGGGCTATAAGTTTATACCTGATACTGTGGGAACTGTTACTGGCATCGCTCCTGTTCATTAATAAACAATTTATCTGGAAATTGGCTGCTGATTATTGAAGAGACTTGTGGTGTTTCATCATTGCCTAACCTCCTCGCCATGATTCTTAATATCGACTGCAATCATTCACCATCTTTAACAAACTGCCATTTTCTCGTGGAATATTAAATCATCTTCGTAAAAAGTTTACATATATATGTATATTAATATGTGTACATATACATATGTATATATATATCACTGGTGCCCAGCTAACATAAAAGTACCTAATAAATTTTGATTTGTTGAAGTTTCATATTGAAAATTCTACTACAGGGGATAGGAAAGGTGGCTTTGAAGAAAGTTGTACTAGACCCTGAGCTTTTCATGGCCCTGTTATTCTTACAAGAATACTTATAAAAGGAAATTTTAGTAGTTGATATATGTGTATACAGTAACCCTTAAGTATAATCCTTATCAGATGACACAACTTCTGTCAACATCCCTGATGGAATTATATGAATACTGCAATATCATTAGAAAGATGCATCTTAACTGTTTTCTGTTCTATCACCAGCTCATCATTCATAATTATTTCTATAAGTCGAAATAATTGCAATAATATCCATCAAAGAAGTTATGCTTGTTTTATAGACTTGTTTAGTAACTTTTCTTTTTAATTTAAATTTGCTTTTTAATTGCTCAAAAAACTACATAATGTGAAAATCTATAGAGATTAGAAATTATCCAAATCTGCCAGAGAATACTTCTATCTCTGTTTCTGAGAATCGTTAATAATTCCATACATTAAAAACTTCATCAAACACCTTGAAACACCCTTCATATTTCACAGTCTTCTTTTCAATATTTTGGTTACTTTTATTATTTTTTATAGTCTTTTCAGGAATATCATAGTTAAAATAAAACTTAATTGTATATAAATTGAATAGAAAACTATTTTTATAAGAACTTTTGATTATACTTATTTGTATATCACCTTTTAATGTTTGTATTTCTTTTGAATAAAACAACAAAATAAAATGCAATAAAACTTTATTATAATAAATACAAAAGTTAATATTTACTTTTTCTCCAGCTACAAAAAATCTTTCAACAAAATACAGAAAGTATAACTATACATCTGTTCTGGATCCAAAATAAAAATAAAATATTTTTTTTGTTGTTGTTCACCACAATAACTCATTTCATATTCAAATGTTATTATATTATTAAAATGCATTTCAAACATTTATTACCTCATTGATGTCTCGGCAATTATGTCATAAAATTTTCTTTCAGTAGTCAAATTATTTTTCTTTTAACCCTATCACTATGTCCTGGGGTCCACACGGACCCCAAGCACTTTCAACAAGTTGTCAAAAAAATATCACTCACTAAGTAGTCTCAGCCGGTGACATCTCATATCATAATGTTTGTAACACACAGTAAAACTTAAACTGTACAAATATAAGTGGTACTCGTTTTGTTTTAATTTGAAAAATAGATAGCATATTTGTCCTGGGCAACAACAGGGCATGTTTTGATAGGACATAGTGATAGGGTTAAATAAAACAATCACAATAAATTTCTTTAAGTAAAATAGTAATTAGTAATTTTCTTGATTCCTTATAATTATTATAAATTAAGCATACAAATTGCAGCTAAAAGAAAATAAAGAATAGTAACAGTTGTTCAACAGCTACTTTGAAAGAATGTATTGTAGAAATATAACCATGGGCATACCCAAGGGGTGGGATGATGGGGCTACAGCCTCCTCCGAAATAGTCAAGAGAGAAATCAATAGAGTGCTAAATTTTTTTCTTTTTTTAGAGATTAAATTTTTTTCTATGATACAATGGATTAGCCACTCTGTTAATCCCATATTAGTGTACAGTGACACTACAGTATACCCCAATACGGCGAAGGGGAGCTGATGCGGTTAAAGTCATACTCGTTATTCCCTTAATAGTGCACAGTCACACCACAGCAAACCCAAAAAGGCTGATGAGGTTACAGCTACCAACCCCCCCTCCCAAAAATAGTCTATCTAAAGTAGAAATGTAAATTAATAGAATGATTTTTTTTTACTTTTTTTTAGATAAATTTGTAAATTTAATTTTTTTTTACACAATGCACTAGTCTATCTGTTTAGTCCCATATTAGTGTACAGTTACGCTACAGCCTACCCAAAGAGGAGGAAAAGGATTGATGGGGTTTTCACGCTCCTTCTCTCTCCGAAATGCTTGCAATGAAATGAAAAAACTGGTTGATTTTGTTTCTTGCTTTTCAAGGTATATTTATAATTCTTTTTCTGTCATACAACTACAACAACGGACTAACCATTCTCATTACTCCTATATCTGTGCAGTAACACCACAACATACCCAAAAAGGAGGAAAGGTGCTGATGAGATAACCCCTTCCATCTGCAAAATGGTCGCAATAAAATTAAAAAAGTGCTGATTTTTTGTTTATTTTTGAGTTAAATTTGTAATTTTTTCTGTCATAATACTATGAGTTAGCATGGATGTAATGAAGGGTATACAGTGGTATACGCAATATATCTTCTGGATTTTTTACGTATACAGTGATTTTCTCAAGTAATGCTAAAGCATGTACTCTCTAGTGTATACCCTTAGCCTATAGCATATACCCCCTGGCACTTTTGTTTTACGACTCCAGCACTATGAATTAGCCATTCTCATCAATCCCATATTAGTTTACAGTGTCCCCACCGCATACATAAAGAGGGAGTGAGTGCTGATAGGATTACGACCTCCCGCCCTTCTGAAACGATCGCAGTGAAATGAAAAAGTGCTATTTTTTCTTTTTTAATTTTTTATTTATCATACAAGAGACTAACTATTCTAGATTATAGTCCCATATTAGTGCACAGTGATACTACAGCATACCCTACCTAAAGAAGGGAATTATGGGGTTACAGCTCCCTTCCCCCTCCTAAGTGGTCTCAGTGAAATGCAAAAAAAAAGGTCTGAAAAAAAACAGGATATAAATAAGTTGCTGATATCAGGTTTTTTAAAATAAAATTATTGCTTTTCTGTCACAATTTTTATAAAAAATAAAAGTTGTATTTTAAGGGAATTTAAAATTTTGGAACATTAATGAAAATAATTTCACTAAAAATTAATGTTTAATGCAAACTTTTATGCTTAATAGTAATAATAATAAAAGCTTTTCTTTGTTTTTCAGTTAATAGAACACCACATAGTGTTGCCAGGTACAATCTCACAAAACGTGAGACAGTGGCTTCTAAATTGGGACACAAAAATATACTACATTGTATGAATATGAAATTCTGTCTTAAACATATAAAATTCATTGTCTCTACATTAGGACTACCATACATACCTACTAAAATGAAAGACCCTAAAAAACGAGATTTTTCTCCTGTCCCTTGTGATTTCGTATTAGCAGGTTTTTAAATAGGTAAAAAAAAAAGAACTTATACAGTAAAACCTGTGAAAGGTTAATTGTATAGTATTCATAATGTCGGAACAATACAATTTTTACCATAAAACATAATTCCATTATAAACAGGTTCCATTTACGCAGGGTTTATTTAGCGTCAAAATATCAATAAATAGTGTCAAAATATCGTTATTTGAATGTAACTTTTTACACTACAGTTTTAGTACATTAAGGAAGGTTTTAATCTCAGAGTAGTTATCGCATCGTGTGTGAATTCTTTTACAGGAACATATCAATTATTTTAATATAAGATAGCCTACTGCGATATCAAACGTTTGGAATACTGTAATTTCCAGTATTGGGAACATTTGATAATGCAGTGAACAATAAATGCAATCTATCTTTGAAAATAGGGGCTTTCAGTCGTGACGTTTTGCTTGGAAAATGACTCCAAACAAATGGTTGCAATGTTTCATTTCTTATTTAATATAAATCGTAGGAAATGTTACGACTGTTTATAAAGTATTAAAACATTTAGCTGTGAGATATAGCTATAATATACAAATGATAAAGAGAATACAACGTAGCAACCGTTTCTTTTGAGTTAGTTTTCGAGCTAAACGTCATGATTGACGTCACACTATAAGCGCGACCTACGTTATACATAAGTATAAGGAAAGGGCGAGGCTAACGAAACAGACAGGCTACCGCGGTGCATTCCACTTATCTATTTTTTACAGACCGCTAGAGTGACGTGATGCTCTTTTCGTACACCTGCATTGGTGGATTCGAGCAACACGTGACTCCCGCGGTCTGTAAAAAAAGATACGCGTAAAGCACCGCGGTAGCCTTTCTTTTTCGTTAGCCTCGTGGTTCAAATAGGCAGTTCTGATTGGTTTAACTCCCCTGACCTCCAATTGAAGTACAATGGTTGATCAGCTGATTGCAACTTCCCTATAGAATATCCCTATTTTGACCAATGAAAATGTTTCATAATATAGTAAAGTAACCGTTTTCTCTAAAAGCGGTGGAGTGTGTCGGCAGCAAAAACTGAAGATTTTTAACATTGTGTGTTCCTGCTCCCAGTCCTCCGCGTTTTCATACTTTTGGGTGCAGGAAAACACAATGGTAAACCTACAAATCAACCGCTAAAATCAGGTTTTAAGGTGTTTTCCACCAAGATATGACTTGGCAGACCGATCGCGTTTTAATACGCGAATCGAGTTTTAACTAATTCTGGAATTTCAGCCGTGAACTCGATGAGGTGATTGTTTGTGCTGCCGCCTCCCGGTCTATAATATCTGTTCTCTGAATTTCGAAATATACATTGCATTTTATTGTCGTCACTGAAGAACATTGCAATAGTTATGTTTGAATGAATGGTAAAAATTAATTTTTTCTGTGACCTATAAAAGGAAATTTGTATCAGAGGGTGTAGAAAATATATTTTGGAGACGCCTGAAAATGTAGCTCGGGGCACATGCCTGGTGTGCCTCTGTGATATTCAGGCCCTGCATTTGATAAAACAAACGCCAGACCAGCAGCTCATCGAGCCAACATCAAATGATCCCATGCGGTTTGTGTAGCAATCCAAGAAACCATGTGAAGTTCAGCTTAGAGTGCCTTTATATGAAACTGGTGACATAGATCAAACTTAATGTATGTACTTAAACAGACGCGTTTGTCCAAACTGGTAAACCGACATTCCAGAACTTAGCGATACTCGCCTGATCGAGTTCAATTATATGAGTGAGACTAAAGGTGCCTCGATATATAAAAATTGATGCGGTGAGACGATTCTGGTTTAAAACGAATCACAAGCATTTTAGAGAGCTTGACATTATAGTCAAGTTAATGCTTCTTAAATTGTCTCACTCGTCAAGACTAGTATCGTGAAGTCTGGAATGGACTTCACCAAGGCAACACTAGATACCGGGCTTGCTCATTCACTCTCAAAACGTCACAAATGGTGGCTGACCGCAACCAGCGATTGGTCCAAAGCAACGCGCCCATCGTTTTGTGCCAATCGCTGTATGTCTTTCCTCCTAGTCAGCCACCTTTTGTGACGTCATCATAATGAATGAGCAAGCCCGGTATGTAGTGTAGCCCTGACTTCACCCTTGTCACGTCATCTGCGGGTATATAGAAGAAAAACAGCAATAGGCGTGAAGAGCATTTTAACACTGCTTCTCCTGCCTCCAATAAAGTCTTTTTCGGAGGGCAAATACCCGAAGAGGCGTGGCTGTTGCCACTCGTGGATAAAGACCATGTAGTTTTGCCATAGTTTGGACAAAAACATCTGTCTAAGCCTAAGCACAGTATGAGCGTGCGTCAGTGTTTTTTGTTTGGTGTAATTGCGTTATAAATTTTTTAAGACCGTTTGAGTCACGTGATACAACGTAACTTTAGCCGTCTAATGAAGTGTGTCTCTATATGAGAGTGGCGCCATACGATGCTGAGATTCTGCTTAGACAAACGCGTTTGTCCAAATTATGGCAAAGCTAGACATATTCTATTTCAATAACAAGAACTTGTTAATATTCGCCTGGACGAGTTCGATCGTGACCTACGTTATACGTGGCCGGTTCACGATTTTTAATAACCCTCTCATTGACAAGCCCGTGTTAATACGTTCACTAAGTTCTAGGCTTCATTGCAATATAAGCATTATTTAAAGTAATAAAATTCTATTGATTTAATGCATTTTTAATGGGTTGAGCAATGAATAATAATCAATTAACTTGTTTTATATTCAATGCTGAAAAATTAGTTTTTCTTAGCATTTAAAACAAAATGCAGAGAAAAAAATTACAGATTTGCCCTTTTGCAAGACTGTTAGAGGCGAGGCTAACGAAAAAGACAGGCTACCACGGTCCATTCCACTTATCTTTTTTTTACAGACCGCTACAGTGACGTGATGCTCTTTTCGTACACCTGCATTGGTGCATTCTAGTATCACGTGACTCCGGCGGTCTGTAAAAATAGATACGCGTAAAGCACCGCGGTAGCCTTTCTTTTTCGTTAGCCTCGGTTGCTAGGGTGTGACGTCAGTTAAAACTGAATCACTGAGTGCGTTCAGCAGACCTAACCAATGTGACCGGTTACTTACAGGGGCGGTAAGTAACTGGTTTCTAACTGGACGAACTGGTATTATTTACTAGCAGCGCTATCTGTATTACATCATCGTAATTATAGTCCCCAATTCGTTAGCCTCGGTTAGAGGGCATACGGTGTGGATCATCTTTACACGGCGATTGGTACAAAATGGTGGGCGTGCCGCTTTGTAACAATCGCCGTGTAAAGATGATCACTGAGTGTGACTTTTAAATGTCACGAACTGGCCGTGTATAACGTAAGTCGCGATAACACAAGTTGAATCATCAATCATTTTGTTGCCCATGGGCATGGCCAATCGTTCTTCTCCTACGGCCAATTAAATGGCGTCGTGAGTCAGCCCGGATTGTAGGAGCCTTAAGCGCGACCAACGAAATACACGGCCAGTTCCTGACTTTTAAAACCTCACACGAGTTGGATAATCTTTACACGGCGATTGGCACAAAACGATGGATTGGTATCGTTGGTCTCGATATAAGAGAGTGGCGACTTACGACCAATAAACACAGACCTTTCAAAATTAAACGGTTCATAAGTTCCTGGTACTTTAAAGGTAGGGTGTCTTTATAAGAGAGCAGCAATATGTACATGCTCAGACTAGATATTTTGTCCAAAATATAACAAACTTAGATTCCAGAGTTTGGTAATACTCGCATGGACGAGTTCGTCAGGTCAATTTCAAACACGTGACCACAATTCTCCAATTTGCATACAACCAATCAAAATCAACAAAAGCTAGTGGGGTAGCAAAATGCCCAGGGATTGCTAAGTTAAATACTGTAGCAACTATAGTTTCTAGGCTATGGTGTCAAATGAAATTGATCCATTAGTCGAATGAGAGAAGTCGACAAATATTAGTTGGCGATATTGGCAGAGTCACCAAGTTGCTTCTTGATCGATTTTGCGCAAAATCGTCCCGATCAATCAATTTGTATTTCCCCATATATCACCAGTCTCATACGGAGGCACTCTACGTACTTGTTCTCAACATAAACGTTGTTTCTAGCTCGTCAAATGGTCACATTTAAATGTTTTATCAGTGAAGTGGATCTTGTCAATTTTGTTTTTTCATTACGCATCGACAAGGGGATTCTATCGCTCACCTACGTTATACATGGCCGGTGCATGACGTTTAAACTGTCACATGGAGTGGATCATTTTTACACGGTGGTTGGTGCAAAGAGGCGCACACCCCGTTTTCACCTGTCGCGGTTCTATGCGCTCTAAAAGAAACTCTCCGCATTCTTCTGTGCTCGCTAGCGATATCACTCTATCCATCCATTGTAGAAGGAAGCGGTCTGGATGCATTTGGTCATAGCCTGATCAACCCTAATGCTTATATATTCACCATCTACCTCAACCTAGAAAACCTTGGTCGAATGCCTAATTGAAATTCTCGATTAACCTGATTAGACCTGATTGCGGCCAATGTCCAATCAGATTAATGATGGATGCTATTTGAGCGTTCGACACAGGTTTTCTAGGTTGAGGTTGACTGTGAATACGAGCTTAAGTGGAACCGGGCCACATAGATAGCGTTGGAGCTCGGAGCTCCCCTTTCTCAAAAAATTGTATTATAAACATGATAAATTGCTTTATGTGCAGCTCAAAATTTTAACCCTAGCTTTTTAAAAGAAAAATACATTATAGACACATGTAAAAATGTATTAAAAAATTGGCGATGATGTTGTACACTCACGCACCGTTTTTTTTTATAAAAAGGAAAAAAGTCGCCAAATTTTGGAGATTTTTACATTTACTGGTAACTTGGCTATTGTATTAAGTTATTTGGTTTGGCACGGGCTTGAAAATCGCGCCAATCAAAAAGTCGCCAAACTTCTGTGCGTGAGTGTAACACATCTGTTTCAAAATTTATGGGACTGTAAAATCTTCTGCGCTATTTCTAATGCTATTTAGAGTAAGTAAAACTCTAAACTTAAGGGACTGAATGAAACATGTTTGGTGTAATATCTGTTCTTCTCTGAATTTCGAAATATACATTGCATTTTATTGTCGTCACTGAAGAACATTGCAATAGTTTTGTTTGCATGAATGGTAAAAATTAATTTTTTATGTGATCTATAAAAGGAAATTTGTGTTAATTTGTAACAGAGAGTGGAGAAAATATATTTTGAGGTCGCCTGAAAATGTGGCCTCGGTACACATGTCCCTGTGATATTCAGGCCCTGCATTTTGTAAAACTAAAAACTCCACCGAGCCAGTATCAAATGATCTCATGCGGATAGAGTAGCAATCCGAGAAACCATGTGAAAAGTTCAGCCTAGAGTGCCTTTATGCCTAGACTAACCGAGAGCCTAGACAGGCCGCATACGATGATCAGACTGTGCTTAGACAGACATGTTTGTCCAAACTATGGCAAACCTACCTACATTCCAGAACATAGCAATACTCGCCTGGACTAGTTCAATTATATGAGTGAGACTAAAGGTGCCTCTATACAGTGTGCCCGCTAAAGTCAATTGTCACCCCAATAATTTCTGAAGGGCTAGAGCTTTAGTCATAAAAGTGGGGTTTAGGTACAATAAAGTTGCCCTGCGCTACGCAAGGAAACAGCTTACAGCGCCACCTGGAGCCTAAATTAGGAGTTAGCGTTCTTATTTAAAAAACAGTAAAGGATACGGGGAAAAAGTCATTTGCAAAGTTGTTCAGCATCATAGATTTAGTAAGAGAAGACACCTTCCGTAAAGTAAGTAATGTTAAAAGTAGAAGGCATAAAATGCAAATTTATTTGGTTCGAAACTCCCAAAATTATAACGCGACATAATGCGGAAGAAATGAGAAAAGGTCACACTCCTGAGTTTCAATTGTGAGTAGATATACAGTATTCATCTTTAGATAAATAAATCTTAATATCCCATACCGTGAAAAAGTATTTTTTTCCATTTTGTATAAATGGTGCGGATACATGAAACAGCGAGAGTATGCAACACCTCCACTAACATTGCAGGAGCTTCGAAACCATATTATGGATGCTTGTGCCAGCGTGTCATCTGCCATGTTGTACAATGTGAAGCGGGAAGTTCAATCCCGTGTCCAGACGTGTATTGTTGCTCAAGGACACCATTTTGAGTATCACAGATATATGAACCTCATGTCCGATAAGTGCAGTTTTGTACAACGCGATCAAACTCATGAGCGGTTTGTGCTTACCATTTGAATAATTTTTGCAAGCAAGATTTGTTTGTAATAAATCGATGATGCTGAACAACTTTGTAATTGACTTTTTTCCCGTATCTCGTACCGTTTTTGAAATAAGAACGCTAACTCCAAATTTAGCCACCAGGTGGCGCTATAAGTGGTTTCCTTGCGTAGCGCATGGAAACTTTACTATACCTAGACCCCACTTTTATGACTATAGCTCTTGCCGTTCAGAAATTATTGGAGTGACAACGGACTTTAGCGGGCACACTGTATATAAAATTTGATGTTGTGAGACGATTCTGGACTAAAACGAATCACCAAGCATCTTAGAGAGCTTGACATTATCGCCAAGCTAATGCTTCTTAAATTTTCTCATTCGTCGAGGCGAGTATCGTGAAGTCTAAAATGTAGTTTTGCCATAGTTTGGACAAAAACAACTGTCTAAGCTGCAGCGCCTAGAATACATAGTGTGGAAATCTGCTACAAAATAGTACTAAAAAATTGAATCCAATAAATGTACAACGTTGCTGAAAAGATAACGATTGGATCGCAGCGCCATCTGCTAGCTTATATAATACAGAAAGCAGCTTAATGGACCCTATTCAAGGCAACACTAGATACCGGGCTTGCTCATTCACTCTCAAAACGTCACAAATGGTGGCTGACCGCGACCAGCGATTGGTCCAAAGCAACGCACCCATTGTTTTGTGCCAATCGCTGTATGTCTTTCCTCCTAGTCAGCCACCTTTTGTGACGTTATCATAATGAATGAGCAAACCCGGTATGTAGTGTAGCCCTGCCCTATTCCGAGGCTAACGAAAAAGGCAGGCTACCGCGGTACATTCCACTTATCTTTTTTTACAGACCGCTAAAGTGACGTGAGGCTCTTTTCGTGCACCTTCATTGGTGCATTCGAGCATCACGTGACTCCCGCGGTCTGTAAAAAAAGATAAGCATAAAGCACCGCGGTAGCCTGTCTTTTTCTATAGCCTCGGCCCTATTTCTACTGACGTCAGAGTCACGTGCTTTGGGGAAACATTGCCCACATTGTAGTTCTTTATTATGCAACGCAATCCTACATGTCATAGAGCAGCAACGGACCAGATTTTCGTGATGTTGAGTCACGTGCTTTGGGGAAACATTTCGGAAATTGTAGCCTCGAACCCAAACGGAGAATAGGGTCCATACGATGCTATTAGAGCTTATTATCGTCGGAGCACCGTTGCACATTTATAGGCTACAACTTTTTAAAGCATTACAAGGATAGCCGGTTTCCACACTATGTATTCTAGGCGCTGTATCTAAGCCTAAGCGCAGGCTGAGAATTCGCCATTTGCGTCAGTGTTTTTTGTGTGGTGTAATTGAGTTACAGTTGTTTTTCAGACTTCTTGAGTCACGTGATACCACGCGACCCTAGCGGTGTATTGTAGTGTACCTCTATATGAGAGTGGCGCCATATGATGCTGAGATTCTGCATAGACATACGCGTTTGTCCAAACTATGCATATTCTATTTCAAGAACAAGAACTTGTTAATAAGGAAAGGGCATGTTTACAAACAAACTGTTCCATCAACCAATCTACCACTTCATTTTTGTCATAGCTATCATTGCAGGAATCGTCATGACGACATAGGCCAATGATATTATAGACCAGTTCAACGTAGACCAATCAAATTTCCCCATTTCATGTGTATAGTAGGAGTCAAAACGAACAAACAGGTTTTTTTTGCTAACCAACCGTAATTGAACCAACAGTGATGTCAGATGCCTTTTCCTCGAGGCTAACGAAAGAGACAGGCTACCGCGGTGCATTCCACTTATCTTTTTTTACAGACCGCTAGAGTGAAGTGATGCTCTTTCCGTACACCTGCATTGGTGGATTCGAGCATCACGTGACTCTCGCGGTCTGTAAAAAAAGATACGCGTAAAGCACCGCGGTTGCCTTTCTTTTTCGTTAGCCTCGCCTTTTCCTTATACTCGCCTGGACGAGTTCGATGGCGTCCTACGGTGTACGTGGCCGGTTCATGACTTTTAAAGCGTCACACGGCGTGGATGATCTTTACACGGCGATTGGCACAAAACTTTGTGCCAATCGCCGTATAAAGATGTACACTCAGTGTGCCGTTTTAAAATGTCACGAACTGGTCGTGTATGACCAACGAGGCTAACGAAAAAGAAAGGCTACAGCGGTGCTTTACGCGTATCTTTTTTTACAGACCGTGGGAGTCTCGTGATGCTCGAATCCACCAATGCAGGTGTACGAAAAGAATAACACGTCACTCTAGCGGTCTGTAAAAAAAGATAGGTGGAATGCACCGCGGTAGCCTGTCTTTTTCGTTAGCCTCGATGACCAAGGTATGACGTTTAGGTTAGCTTGGCGATAATGGCGGTCTGTCCAAAATGCTTGGAGATTCGATTTTGTCCAGAATCATCTCAACCAATCAAATGTGTATACCCCGTATGTCGCCACTCTCATATCGCGGCAATCTGTTTCTAGAGTATCTCTATGTGAGAGTAACCACATACAGGAAAGAAAATTGATTTGATTGAGACGATTTTGTAGTAAAACACTTGTGTACAGATTGGTGGCATGGCAAGAACAAGCACTCTCTCAAATGTTGAGAGTTTGTTCTTTAAACTCTCATTTGTTTTTTCAACTGACCTTTGGGCATCTTTTTAAAGAATTTAGAAGTTGTAGCCTAAAACATATAGCGTTCAAATATTTTATGAATTACACTTTTAAATAAAATGTCTTCGCTTTTCAAAAGTTTCCATTTGTACATATGTAATCATGACTAATAAGTTCAATATTTCTTTTTTCGTAAAAAATATGGAATGCAACATTTTGTTCGCGTCCAGCAATGTCACCGGTATGTAATCGGTAAGGTCGGTTAGTTACCAAGGCGTTCAGTGCTGCTAACCGATACGCAACCAACGTCGTTCAGCGCAAGTAACCGGTAAAGGACCGAACTAATCGAAAAAAAATCTTGGTTAGGTGGGTCACGTGATTGGTTACATGAAAATTTATCTCAAAGGAATTGGCGACTATAATTACGATGATGTAATACAGATAGCGCTGCTAGTAAATAATACCAGTTCGTCCAGTTAGAAACCAGTTACTTACCGCCCCTGTAAGTAACCGGTCACATTGGTTAGGTCTGCTGAACGCACTCAGTGATTCAGTTTTAACTGACGTCACACCCTAGCAACCGAGGCTAACGAAAAAGAAAGGCTACCGCGGTGCTTTACGCGTATCTTCTTTTACAGACCGCGGGAGTCACGTGATGCTCGAATGCGGTAGCCTGTCTTTTTCGTTAGCCTCGCTAGCAACCGAGGCTAACGAAAAAGACAGGCTACCGCAGTACATTCCACTTATCTTTTTTTACAGACCGCTAGAGTGACGTGTGCTCTTTTCGTACAACTGCATTGGTGCATTTGAGCATCACGTGACTCCGGCGGTCTGTAAAAGAAGATACGCGTAAAGCACCGCGGTAGCCTTTCTTTTTCGTTAGCCTCGCTAGCAACCACTTTAACAACCAGATGGGAATTTTGTTTGCCCATCGGTTTTTGTGGAATTTGATTGGTTGGGCGATAATACAGGCTGATTAATTAACAATTTCGACTGGTTGGATCACGTGGTTTAAACTGATCTGTAGTATGCAGTTAAGAGCCTACATCAGTCATGCGGAAAAACGCTCAAGCTAATGTTAAGACTATGGGAAGGTTCTTTCGCGATTTATCGCTCGCATTTGAAAATTATTTTTTTTGCATAGGATAGCTGACGTCAATCTAATGTTGTTAGTTTTTACTTTTTCGATTTTGGTTACAGACCCCGCACACGAGATGATTTGAGATTTTGTATCTGATAATGGTTCAAACATACAATTTTCATCTCTGAATTACATAATGTTTTTTCCAGCTGCAAAATGCATCCCCTGGAGAAAAACATCTGAATTCAACATTGCACCTAAATTTTATTTGAGTATACATAATCATTATAAGAGTTTTTTTTTTTTTTTTTTTTTTTTCTAAGAGCAATCTGTAAGTTTTAGTATAAAATAAATATAAGGAGAAATATATTCAAATTATAACTGAGGCTCTACTTGATGAGTTGGGTTGGGTTGATTATTGACGGCCAATTATCGACACTAGGGATATAGGCCCGGGGGGAGTGCCCTTCGTGGGGGGTCTTTCTAAGGGAACCTAATCCGTATTTACGCATGGAGAAAATCCACGGCTCGAAAGAAAACCACGAAAACTCCGAGCGATTAGGCCGACGGGCGCGATTGGGATCGAACCCAGCACCTCCCGTCTACCAGCTTCGAGAGCACAACCTCTCAGCCACTGGTGGGGCGCTCTACTTGATGAAGACCTGCCATTTATTTGTATGGTTATACATAATCATGAAAAAAAAAGAGTTATTTTTGTGGAAGCCTGCCCAAATTTTATTGTAGTTATAATAGAAAGACATAACACCTTAACAGGGCTAAAATTTGGCTTTAATTAATGTAACAAGGGAAAAATTTATACAAGTATACATAATGATAGGAGTTGTAATTTTCCAACCGAGTGAAAAAATATCCAGGCCAGAATTTTAACCCAGGACCTTGGCTTAAGTTGCCAACACTATACCAATCAACTGAGCTATCCTGGACAAATTGGGTAGACACAATTCACTCAGACAACCTTTTGATAATAACATGTGGTCTGTTATCTGAAATAATTCAATGTAATTCCAAGTAAACATTGAATATCTAATTACATTTAATTAATTCAACAAAACCATTCTAATTCTTAAATAAATCATAGGAGTTGTAGTTTCCCAACTTAATGAAAAAGTGTCCAGGCCAGGATTTAAACCCAGGACCTTGGCTAAAGCGGAAATGCTTTACCAATTGAGCTATTCTGCACAAATCAAGAGGATACAATTCACTCAGGTAACCTTTTGTTAATGACATCAGCTCTGTTATTATCTGAAACAGTTCAATAGAATAAATTGCCGACAATGGAACTACAAGTAAATGTTGGATACATAATTACAGTTCATTAATCTAACCCGATTCTTCTAATCAGTACAAATCCTTGCCTAGATATTTTTTCACTCAGTTGAAAAATTACAACTCCTATGACTTATTTTCCAATTAGAATAATTGAGTTGATTTAATGAAATGTAATTACACATCCAGTGTTTACTTGGAAATCCATTAACTGTGATTCATTCTGTTGATCTGTTTCAGATAACAGACTAGATGTTATCAAAAGGTTGTCTGAGTGAATTGCGTTCTCCAAATTTGTCCAAGATAGCTCAGTTAATAGAACGTTTCGGCTTAAAGGGACTCTCCAGTCATGCAAAGACACTCACAAGCTAATGTTAAACCATGGGAGGGTTCTTTCCAAATTTCTCATTTGAATTTGAATTTTTTTTTTTGCATAGGTCAATCTTTTTTTTTTACTTTTTCGATTTTGGTTGCAGATTTTTTAATAAAGGCAGTTTTATTCTCAGAACTAGTTTTGAAAGTGAAAGTATCTTTATTAAAGAAAAAAACTGGAACCAAAATCGAAAAAGTTAATAACGAGATCAACCTCAGCTGTTCTATGCAAAAATAATCTTTTAAAAATATTGAATTTCAAATGAGAAATTAAGAATCCTAATGTTACGGTTGGTTTCAACAATTTTTTTTTTTTAATCTACATTAATTATTTAAATCACTTTCTCAACATTTATTTAAAAGCACTCTTTTTTTCTGTTTCTAATAAAAATTTAAATAAATAAAAGTAATTGTAATAATTATAATAAAATCAGTTTTTATTTATTCTACTTCCTATTTTTGTGGAATGTGTGTTTTCCTTCCTGGTGATATATGTCACCACCCCTGTTTTTTATTTTATTTTGTGGAATGTTTTCCCTGTAGTGCCCAAAAGGCCCGAAACTGCTTTTTGCTATAAGTAGCACAGAGGCAGAGATACTCTTTCCCATGCACATTACTTGTACGTGCATTTGTAAAATCTACATAATATCCCGAATCATTAGACTGTGTTCGAAAACAAACATGTGTTCTCATATAAAATTGTTACAATTGTGTGCGTAATTCTCTAACATGGTCTGTGATACCATAATTTGTGTCTTACAGATGTATATGTATATATTTTTTTTTTGTGTGTCACCAGTTGCTCTTGTGTATTTTTGTATAATAGAATTAATATGTGTTTTACAAATTTCATTGACATTTACAGTGTTGTAACTATGATATTACTAGTACTTATTTACATTAATAGATAGTGTTGTAATATACTGTGATGCCAATTATTGAAGTTATGTATATAAGCAGTATAGTGACAATTAATCAGTGGGCACTTCTCTTCTTTTTCGGCTAATTTTTTTTTTCAAAATTCAATTTATGTATTATTTACAGTTCTGTTGCCAGAAGTCTCAGGAAGGATGCAGTTATGCGTAGGAATGACAGTAGTAGGGAAGTGAGGTTTCACAATCAGGTGGAACATGGGTTCTTTTACAGGTGCAGAAAATATCTTGGTCATTTTAGTGGTAAAATCAGCCTTGTGGTCCCTCCTCTGGTAGTACTCTTTTATGGTCATGTTTCAGGTAATATTTTAGGTAATGGTTTCTACGGATGTGCGAGCTCTGGTTGTATATATCCGGAATATATTGTCAGGGTGGTATTTCAGCGGTGAACTCTCTGGATCCCGTCCCGGATCGATGTATGATCTGTGTTTGTGGGTCAGTTTTTTCAGTGTTGAGGTCCCAGCATGCCATGTGGTACCAAGTTACCTTTCAAAAAAATAATTTGTTTTCTCAAAAAAATTTTTTTTTTAATTAGCCGGGGGGAGCAATCTTGTTACGGTTGGTTTCAACAAATTTTTTTTTTTAATCTACATTAATTATTTAAATCACTTTCTCAACATTTATTTAAAAGCACTCTTTTTTTCTGTTTCTAATAAAAATTTAAATAAATAAAAGTAATTGTAATAATTATAATAAAATCAGTTTTTATTTTTTCTTCTTTCTTTTTCTTTTTGCAAAGTAATTTCAACGTTTATAGTCTAACGTAGCTTCCTGTTTTTCAAATACGAAAAGCAGACAGCAAGGGAGGGATGTTTTGTCAGTAGACTGCACAGGTGGAAAATTTGGAGTCATCTAGTCTGACTTTGATATAAGAATGACCGACCGCCCTGTATAAGAATTACGTTATCTTATGAGTGTACTATACACGCAATTAGGCTTTGTAAGTTTACGTCAGGCTTCAATTGGCTCTGCTATCAGGCGGATAGCTGGCGCCCATGTAAACAGAGGCTAACAGGACCCCCCTTCAGCACACGCCATGGGGGTGATGCATGGTTTCCTTCCCCCATGAAGCGGCCGGCAGAGTGGAGCGGCAAGCTGTAGTCTTCACGATGAGTCCATTTTTCCTTTTGTTTCCATTCCCGTACCCCTGGCAGAGTGGATCGGTCCCGTTTTTCAAGCAGCGCGGGAGAATGAATGTTTACGACACTTGTTGCTTGGCCAAGAGACCTGTCGTTTGACTCGTAAAAAAAATTCGACTTATTACGGGGCTCGAAGATTGGCCTGTGGGCTGGATCGCGAAGTTGTTGAAGGCGGACAGGTTTCTGGAAGATTTTTTTTTTGAGAGTGGGGCATTGATGGCCCTACATTAACCATCCTAAATCATGATGTTATGATGAAAAGAGGCTATAAGGGCATTTTCGAATTGCGGATCTATAACTGTTAACGAGAAATTAAGAAGAAGATATGTGTAGCCTATTTTTTTTTGGCGTAGTGGCGCTCCAAGATTATGACTTCTTAACCATCAGAAGTGATCATAGATATTGAACTAAACCGGTCGTTAGAAGTCGTAGTGTTCTGAGTTACGGTGATGGCTATCTTCGAATAAAACACATGCTTCAGGAAGGTGAAATTACTGACTCCGACGGTGAAGTTCTGGACCGTAGAACGATTTTCCCCTCCGGACTAGATGATGGACCTAGTAGTTGATGGCAAGTGATGCAGTGAGATGAGAGGATTGATGAATGTTAGCTTGAAACCACGTCTGAATTTTTCCCCAGCCTGAATACTCCAGCTTAAGTGCTTCATCAGATTTTGAAAAAGGAGGAAATGCTCCTAAGTGCCCATTGACTAAAATTGTAGAACTCTCTACCTGTTGTAAGTACTATTTGCATAGTTTTTCTTTTTATTTATTTGTACCTCTTTAAAAAAAAAAAAAAAAAAAAAAAATGTTTGCTATACCAGAGTTTAAAAGTGAAATGAATATCTTTGGATAATTTCAATAAGAATAAACATTATGAACAGAAATAGTCTGTAGGTTAATATATAATGTTTGTATGTTTGAACGACCATAAAATGGTAATATGATGGTAATTTTAAAAATATGATGTGTAATTTAAAAGTAACCAGTGAGTGGTTTCAACTTAAAAGATCAGCTGTTATATTGTTTTATTAAAATTATTTTTGATAACTTAGTTGCTTCATTATTTTAAATGTTCAAATAAATTGTGTTTTTTTTTTTGTTTATTATCAAAGTTGGTATGTTTTTCTTTGTATAAATCTCTAAATAATTAATTTTTTATATTCACAGTAGACCTATAAGAATGGCCTAACCTTTCTGTGATTAATTAAAAAAAAAAAAAGGGAGAGAAAATTCAACTTTATTAAATTAGGACTTTAAAATTTCTTAAGTTTAAATTCATAACTGACTGTTTTAATGAACATAAATTGAAGTTCACTCAATGTTATACAATCGTATTTTTGATCTTGATTTAAGGATGGATAGATTAATAAGTGAAACAGTAATATTAAATTTAATTTCATAAAATGTTAAATTAAGCTTTAACTCTCCTCTTTCAGAAACATTGTTTTTCTAAAATATACACCAAAATTGTTTTATTTTAAAAAGTAAAAAAAAAAAAAATATCCAGTCATTATACACCACTATACGATTCTTGGTTAACCGATCGGATCTTGTTCAGAATCTCCATGGTTGTTCTAAAATTTTAGTACATCATCATATCCCTATTCTATTAACGGATTTAACTCTTTCCCCTTTTGGTCCTCATATTGGAGGAATTTCAGGTTGTCTGCATCTTTCCAAATTATATGATGATTACACTTTTGTTAATTTAATGTGTATGGAGATTTGAGCTTGATCGGGTTGGAGTGGAGTTGGGTGTTCTTTATGCAATCCAGTATGCTACTTGATTTAGAAATCTGTTGCCCCTTACTACATTTAATATTGTCTTAAAATGATGAGTTCAAAATTATCATTGTTGTATTAACCTATTCGGATTCTTAAGTTTTGATATTTTGATTAGTTTAATATAATTTGCTACCTTTTCCATGGCAACAGATTTCAGTGGAGCTAATCAGGGTATACTTATTTTTTTCTAAATATTTAATTGTCAAGTGAAGATTGAGTAATAAATGAGCTTTTTAAGTTTAAGTAAGTTGTGTTTTAGAAAGAACCCCAAAACTCCACAACACTAACATTGGTTTAATATTAACTTGTCAGTGTCTCTGCGTACCTCAAGAGAGCTTCACCCCGAAGTATCAACGTAAGCTTCACCGTAAGTCATAGGCGTAGCGTGATCGGAAATTTTGGGGGGGCACAAATGTTTATTAAACACTCACTCACGCACGCACACATATCCATATATATATATAGTGGTATCTTAGTTAAAAACGGCAAATTTACCACATTGGGTAAAAAGAATTCCGATCTTCTAGCCCAATATAATAAATTTTGTCTTCGTTTCAAAAAAGTTTATTAAAAAGTTTCTCTTTCTTAAACATTCGGAAATTGTAGAGAATTTTTTGAAGTTTTTGCGAAATGTTTATCGGATTTTTAGAGTTTTTTCGCGTTTTGCAACATTTTCTTAACATTTGTGTTAGGAATTAAGTTTTGATATTATAACAATATATAGTAAATTTTGTTCTTTGCCTTTATTTAAATTTTCGCGAAATTTGTATGTGATTTTTAGCGTTTTTTAGCTTTCCGCGGCGATTTTTTAAACATTCGTACGAGAAATCTGGTTTCAATTTTTCAGCAGATGTAGTACATTTTCTATTCTGCTATTTTAAAATTTTTTGCAAATTTATTATGCGATATTTCGTGTTTCGTGGCGATTTTTTTTCACATTTGTAAACTGTATCCAACTTCAATCTTTTAGTCCAATATAGCAAATTTTGTGATCTGCGATTTTTAGATTTTTCACGAATTTTCTATGTGATTTTAAGCGTTCTTTAGCGTTCCACAACGATTTTCTTAAACATTCGTAAATAGATCTGGTTTCAATCCTACAGCCCGATATAGTAAATTTTGTCCTCAGCGATTTTGAACTTTTTCGCAGTATTTTTATGTGATTTTTAGTGTTTTTCTGCGTTTTGCGGCAATTTTTTAACATTTGTGATACGAATCTGGTTTTAACCTTTTAACCCATTATAGTAAAATTTGTCCTTTTAACCCATTATAGTAAAATTTGTCCTTTTAACACATTATAGTAAAATTTTGCCGTTTTTTCGCGTTCCGCTGCGTTTTTTAAACATTCGTAAAATAAATCCAGTTGTAATCTTTCAGTCCATTATACTAAATTTTGTACGCTGCGATTTTTGAATTTTTCATGCAACTTTTGGCCTTTTTTTCCCCCTTGCGCTTTGTTTCAGTTCTGAACATCTGTAACAGGAAGCCGGCTACAATCTTTTAGCCCAATATAGTAAATCTTGGCCTCTTTTCAATAACGTTTATTCGGAATTCGTAGAGCAACTTTTGAAAATTTCTCGAATTTGTTATGCGGTTTTTAGCGTTTTTTCACGCTTCGAGGCAATTTTTTGACATTCGTAAAATGAATCCAGCTACAATCTTTTAACTCAATGTAATAAATTTTGTTGTCTGCAATTTGTAATTTTTCGTGATTTTTTTCCCCCACTTTTTACGAGTTTAGCAGTGATTTTTTGACATTCGTAAAAAGTTTTTTAACCCAATAAAATAAATTTCGTTTCTTGCGATTTTTAAGTTTTTCGCGATTATTTTTTGCAATTTTTACGTTTTTACAAATTTTGCGACGATTTTTCTAGCATTGGTAAAGTAAATCTGGTTTTAATCTTTGAACAAAATATAGTAAATTTTGTCTTCTGCGATTTTTAAATTTTTCGTGGATTTTTTTAGAGACATTTTTTTTTTCACGTTTTGTGGAGATATTTTCACATTCGTAAAAAAAAAGTGGTTTCTATCTTTTATATGTTCTTTTATATTTCTTTAATCTGATATAGTAATTTTTTTTTCTCTTTTCAATAAAGTTTATTCGGTATCCATACAATGATTTTAATTTTCCATGTGATTGTAACGTTTTTTTTGTTTTGTTTTTTTCGAGTTTTGCAGCAATTTTTTAACATTTGTTACAGGAATCGAGTTTCAACCTTTTAGCCCAAAATAGTAAATTTTGTCCCCTGCGATATATATATTTAATAATAATAAAAAAAAAATGAGAGAGAGAGAGAGAAATTTGTAGCATTTTTTCACAAGGAATTCCGGTTTCAATATTTCAGCCCAAATACAGTAAATTTTGTCCTCTGAGATTTTTAAATTTCTCGCGATTTAAATTGCATAAAAAATTTTATGCGATTTTCTGCAGTTTTTCGCAGTTAGCGGCAATTTTTTAACACGTGTAAAATGAATTCGTTTACAATCTTTTTTTAGACCAATATAGTAAATTTTGTCCTCTGCGAGTTTTGTATTTTTCATGAATTTTTTAGTGTTTTTTTGCCTTTTGTGACAAATATTTTACATTTTTTTCCGAAACGGAAAGAACCAACTCACTCAGGGGCGTAGCGAGCGGGGGGGCAGGGGGGGCAGCTGCCCCCCCCAATGTTTGGTAAAAGAATTCAGTCGGCTTATCAGCAGATTTAATTAGTGTTTCTGTAGTATGTCAGTAGGCCGATTAAAAAAAACAATTCGGAAAATTCTGGTTGGCAGGACTTTAAGTCTTCAGAATGCATTTCACTACACCCTTACAATCATATGGCAAAAGCTAGTCGGTCTATCAATAGATAAGTTATGAGTAAAAAAAGTAATGGTTTCAATAGATCTATCTGGTCTGCCGGTATGAAAGTCACGTGTTCTGTCACATTTTCGAATCACATAAATAGCTAGTCGGCCTACCCACTGAAAAAAAATTATCATGTATAAATCTTGTCTGCAGAGCCCGAAATGTTGGACATATACTATACATTACCCACACATGGAAAAGCTAAGTCGGCCGTCGATACATAGGGCAATAGGGGAAAAAAATGAATCTGATCTATTGATTTGGAAATATCAGAAATTTGTCCTACAGTAACACTCGCAACTTACATAGATAAAAACTATATCAATATATAAACTAGGCCGACCGAATGCGAAAGTCGCTTAAGAAAATTGAAGAAATTTTATACTTGATACCTAGTAAGTAGGTTCCAGCAGCGAGATGATGTTTACGCCCTTTGGAACTGTTTTAGGAACGTTTGGAAAATAAAAACGAAGAATTTTTTAAACTATTTAGAAAAAGAAAATGAATAAATTAAAAAAATATCCGTGCATTTAACATTTAATACCTAAAAAACTTCTTACTTTTTTTTTTTTTTTTTGATAAAACTAAAACTAAATTTATATGCTTGTGCCAACATAACATAATTACATAATTTTCACTGATTTTTCACTTGTTATTATAACAATTAGAATTGGAGCTTTTATTAATTACTTAATATTTATATTATACTCTGATTACCGTAATTTCCGGCGTATAATCCGCGGATCAAACAGTTATGTTTCGACCCAGAAATTTTATTTTATATAATGGAACATACTAGATCGCTGTAAATATTTTACTTCAATTATTAAATAAAATTTCTGGGTCTAAACATAATTGTCTGATCCGCGGATTATACGCCGGAAATTACGGTACATGTTAGCGATTACTTTTTTTAAAAACTAAATCATACGTAAGAGGAATTATTTTTTTAATAAAGAATTCAGAAAGTAGAAGATTTCAGGAAAAATTAAATTATTAAAAGTAGTTTTATGGTAAAAAAAAAAAAACTTGAAGCGATTGCGGAACATTAACACGTTTGCACTTAAAACAATATAAATAGTTCAGCGTTTCAGGCCCGTAACTACCGCCGGGGCACTGCCCCGGGACACGAAACTGATGGTTATAAAATTATTGTATTTTAATATCTAATCTAACTTCCTATAAAATACCCAGCACCTAGCTAAATGTTAATAATAAAAACTAGTCGGATGTGCCAATCCCAAAACTTTCTTCTATCTCAGTCATGTTAATACTTCAAAATTCGCTATCACATCGCCAATAAAATCAATATTTTTCGTCATTCTGTTGTACGTCAGCTGCTTGCGAATCGTCGGGTTACCGGGATGCGATCAACTGATGTATACTAAACTACGAAAAGTCCTTCTGGCATGAACTGACAGGAACAGATAGCCTCCCTATTCCTTGGTTTTACGATTTTAGCTCTGGAAAACACGAAGGTAAAATGCGTGGAACCTAATTAAAGAAGATTCAATCCCAGTTCTCGTCAACATTAAATTTGAATGAGAAATCGCCAAATTAGTCCTCTACAGCCAAGTTGGCTTCATTTATGGCAACCTATTTTGGTCGCCAAATTTGGCGATATTCCGCCAACTGTCGCCAATTTTTGCGAGAATTTGACGTTGGCGAATATAAATATATAGTGATAAGCATATAATAGGATTAATCGTTACAACAATGAAAGGAAATTTGCCTAAACTGTGTTAACTAAAACTCATAAATTAAACCCGTTTATGGATGAATTCTGCTGTCTTAGGCAAAATGTAGAGGTGATAGAGGCAAAACAAAAATTGCTCCGGATTCTCCGGATCAAGACCGAACATTTAACGAAAAAAACTTTTAGGATTTCTAATTTTTTTTAATTTGCACATCTTTTTGAATTTGAAATCGTTAAAGTGCTATCACAGCGCCCCCTTTCGTCGAAATATCCCCAAATTCTGATAGAACCTGCTTGCCATAGCCAAAAACATAGAAAAAAAATGCGGTTCAATTTGAAGCATAACTTCATACACTTTTAGATGGTACAATAGTGAAAATTGTACAAAAATATCGATCACAGCGCCCCCTTTCGTCGAAATATCCCCTAATTCTAATAGAACTTGCTTGCCATAGCCAAAAACATAGAAAAAAAATGTGGTTCAATTTGAAACATAACTTCATACACTTTTCGATGATACAATGAGGACGGACAGACAGACATTTTGTAAAAACATGTTTTTCGGAACCTCTGACCCCTAAAACGTGTAAATCCGTCGAAAACCGGAAGTTAAAAACTTTCGATTACAATACTTTCTTCTATTATAGATAGAAGAAATTAAAAATCCATCAAAGTGCTAGAGTAAATGTTTTTGCGTGTCCGTTCAAATACTCCATACGCTTCGCATGGAACGCCTCGCGTCTCTAGATAAAGGTGAAAATAAGCACTCGTCAGTCTCCACTCGTCGATTAAACTTGAAAAACTGGCGATTAAAAATATGGAAAGCACCGGCCGAATACAGGATTTTCCTATATCCGCCTGATCGACGAAATTCTTGATTTTTAAGCGGCCGTTCTACGAAATTCATGATTTTTACTTCATGATTTGTACACGCCCGATCGACGAAATTCATGATTTTTACGTGCCCGATTGACTATATTCGTGATTTTTACGCTCCTAAATGACGAAATTCATGAATTTTATGTGCCCGGTCTACATAATTCATGATTTGTGTGCGTCCGTTCGACGATATTCATGATTTTTACGCACCCGATCAACGATATTCATGATTTTTACGTGCCCGTTCAACGAATTTCATAATTTTTACGCATACGATCGAGAAAATTCATAATTTTTACTCGTGCGATCGATGAAATTTGTGATTTTTACGTGCCCGTTCGACGAAACTCATGATTTTTATGCACCCGATCAACGAAATTCGTGATTTTTACGCACCTGATCGACGAAATTCATGATTTTTACTTCATGATTTGTATACGCCCGATCGACGAAATTCATCATTTTTACGTGCCCGATCGACTAAATTCATGATTTTTACGCTACCAAATGACGAAATTCATGAATTTTAAATGCCCGGTCGACGTAATTCATGATTTGTATGCGCCCAATCAACGAAATTCAGGATTGTTACGCACCCGTTCGACGATATTCATGATTTGTACGTGCTCTGTCGATGAAATTCCTGATTTTTATGCACGCGATCGACGCAATTCATGATTTTTACGTGCGTGATCGATGAAATTCATGGTTTTTATGTGTCCCTTTGACGAAATTTACAATTTTTTCCGAAACTAATTGGTGAAATACACAATTCCTGAATTTCTGGAGATTTTGGCTCACGGGTCTCAGGTTGTGCATGTGTAATGAATATCATGTTGTGGGTTATTACTTAGTGAATAAACATACATATTTTATTATTATCAGATCTTAATTCTAGACAAATAATTTAAAAAAGAAAGGTACATATGTAGTTAGCTACACAAGTACCAAAGCATAGTGGGACTTATGTAGTTAGCCACATAAGCATGCTGTGTATAACTTTTCTGTTAACTTATTTTTAAATTTAAAATAGATTGGAAATTAATATCACAAGTTTATTCGAAACAATATAAATTAAAATATTTTTATTTAGTACATATATTGTTTCTTTACTGTAAAGTCATTAATTTTTTTTTAATTAAATATTCAGTGACATGAATGTACTTACTGGCTACTAAAGAAATTGTCACTAGCCAGTAACTGGCTACTAAAGAAAATCAACTTACCGGCCAGTGGCTACTAAGAAAAATTCCTTATTTTCACCTTTATCTCTAGAACAGACAGCAGAATGTCGAGTCGAATGTGTCATGTCGCGCCAAGTACCTGCAGAGTGATGAGTCAATGCCGTGTGATTTTCAGACTAGGACATGCAGTGAGCTAGTGCTATTCATGATGTGTCATTCGTTTACTAACTGCTCATCAATATCGGACTGTCAGAGCAGTTGAGAGTCGCATAGTAGTGATAGTACGATAGTTTATTACTTAACCCCTTCGTGACGAGCGTCTTTTACGGATTTTTTAATCACCGGTTTTTCAAAACAGAAATTTTCGCCTAATTGAGTCGCAGAAATGCTGTCATTAAATAAGGCAAAGCTTACAATAAAAATTAACTGGTGGGAATAATCAAGGACTCTGAGCATCTTATGCGTCACGTATACGTGTCGCTCATCCCCAAGGGGTTAATCTTACTTTGCTTGTGTTGAGATAATAGTTTATATTATAAAACGAATTCGGCACCAGCCAAGTGGAAATAAAAAAAGACAGACTCTAAAAAGAAGAAACTGGGAGGCTGCAAAAAGTTCGAAGAAGTTATCAACATGTCTGGAAAGTGGAAACCACTCGACAGGGAATGGTGATAAGAAAGGTATGAATGGTTTGCTTTTTTCAGTGTGATGTGTAATTCATGTAAAAAGAGTACAGTCAAACTTGAATAATTCGAACGTGTATAATTCGAAATCGTGGATAATTCAAATGTTCCTGTCGGTCCCTTGACATTCCTATAAAACACAATCAGTGGTGGATTAAGCACTCAAGAGGCCCCAGGCGCAATTAAATTTTGAGGCCCCTCCAAATATTTTCAGTACCCCTATAGTGTGCATTTTTTAGTTTTACAATTAGAATTACTGAAAGTGTATGTTGTTAATTCCATACGATATTATCTCTAATTGGAATATAAAGTTCAAATTATTTTCTATCGCATGCTAATAAAATATTGAAAGTACTTCCCATTCATTACATTATCATAATTTTTAGAACTAATAGATCACATTTTTATTTAGCTTTTATTTTGAAAATCACTACGTTCTATTTACTAAACTATCACTGCATTCTATCATTCTAAACAAACGTGTTTTTCACAAATAAAACTGTAGGATTTTTTCTTATCAATACATATTCTTTTTTTTCTAGTAAAGTTCTTGGTAAATCTTTTAAATAATTACTGAGTTATATCAAAGAAACATTTTAGTAATACAAAATCATATATTTTATTTTTAACTATCAATTATAATTAATCAGTTAAAATTAATTGTAAAAACTATTAATTAAGAAATAATGCGACAGATTGACTATTTTACATTAGTCGGAATTGAAACATTTTTGAGTCGGCCAATCTTGCCTTTTGCCCCCCCCCAAAAATTTTCTTTCGCTACGGCCCTGAACTCACTGTTAAAGTTTGCTCTGCTGTGATTAAATTAAAGTTGGAAGCATACAAAATCGTCGTAACGTGAGAGAACTACGAGGCTCAAAATATTAAACTAATCTGGATCGAAATAAAAAATCACAAAAATTCAAGGTTAGTTTTATTCGAGACCAGAGCAGACGTAGCCTGTACGGATGTGCACTGTTGACGGCAGTTGAGCCTAGAGTCCTGCACGGGTCGGGTTGTACCCGACACGAACCCGCAAATTTCATTTGAAGACAACCCGCAACCTGACCCGAACCCGTCAAAAAAAATTTCTTGACCCGCAACCCGACCCGAACCCGCAAAAATAATTTTTGGCGACCCGCAACCTTACTCGCAACCGACTTATTTAAATCCACACCCGACCCGAACCCGAAATACTTCAACCCGCAATGAAAGGACAATAAATCATATTTTAATGCTTATTATGAAATGTAATGTACAATTATATCTCTAACACCAATTTTATATTTTATGTAGAAAAATGAACACTTCTATATTCTTTAATATTCAAATATAGTGAAACCTCTGAATAGCAGACACCTCGAGATCGTTGAATAGAATCCTGCATTGGGTCGGGTTGTTTTTATTTTATTTATTTATTTGTTTATTTTATTTATTTATTTTTGTGGAAGGGGGGGGGGGGGGTCAGGATGATCCTAATTTTCTTTCTGCGTGTCCGGTTCACCCTAGAAAAAGTCCTCCGGGTCATATATAAATTTTTTGCAAGTCGGATTGTTGGGATTTTCACAAAAGATTTCAACAGTTATGTTTCAGATGGAAAGAAATACGTATTTGAATATGAATGAGTACATACATATTCAATTTACTGCATGAGAAAAAAATGTATATAAGAAATGTAATCATAAACTTTTCTTTCTTTACGGTGCAAGAACCATTTTTTCTTTTCTCAGAATATGAACCACATTAAAAACATTTCATTTATGAATCACACAAAAACACATGTATCGTATTTGTGATAGTTTATGCACACATACACCATACACCTGCTACATGTGCTTAGATTTAGAAATGCCCACTATTCCCAGGTATAAGCGTACAAATATATAAGTGTCAGGAATTGAAAAAGTGTTCGTTAAATAGAGGTTTCCGCCTTTCGGGAGTGTCCATTATGAAGGTCTTATTGTATATATGAAATAATAAAAAATAAACCTTTTTAAAATTCAAAATTAAAAGTAAAGGTTTAAAATTTAATGTGCCCAAAATTTATCTCTAATTTTTTAATACTGTACTTAAGTCTAAATAGCCCCTGTTATTGGTTTCCTTAGCTTCACATTTATCACTCTCGTCCTTCAAAAGCCTATGTTCTTTAAAAGTGAAACTGCTGATTTTGGGCTTCTTGCAGTCGTTTGTGGTTTTGATGCAAATAGGTTTGCAGAACTTGGTGTCCTCAAAGAACAAAGTCATCATGCTAAAGCTAAATAACCAATAAGATGGTTTTTACCCTCCCATGTCTCAGTGGCGCAATATATATTTAATCTAAATAAATATTGGATATTATTTTGAAAAAGCGGGTCAACCCGAACCCGAAAAAATGAATGTCAACCCGACCCGAACCCGAACCGCAACGAAAAAATAGAGCGCCAACCCGACCCGAACCGCGGGCCGGGTGCGGGTAAACCGACCCGATGCAGGACTCCAGTTGGGCCTAGAGTCCTGCACGGGTCGGGTTGTACCCGACCCGAACCCGCAAATTTCATTTGAAGTCAACTAGCAACCCGACCCGAACCCGAAAAAAAATTTACCTCGATTTCCTTAATCTGAAAAAATATTGGACATTCTTTTGAAAAAGCGGGTCATCCCGAACCCGACCCGCAAGAGTAAAAACCCAACCCGAACCCGAAAAAGTGAATGTCAACCGGACCCGCAGCAAAAAGTAGAAGTCAACCCGACACGAACCTCAACAAAAAAAAAGAGCGCCAACCCGACCCGAACGGGTCGGGTGCGGGTAACCCGACCCGATGCAGGACTCTAGTTGGGCCCCACTACCAGGTTCATTTAATTCGAGGTTCGCTTGGGAAAAAAAAAACGACAAAGGAAATGAAGAAAGCTCCGCTGGTTCATTTTATTGAAGTTAATATTTTTGTAACAAATATAATAAGTAAAAGACATTTATCGAATTTTTAAGACATTTCAAATAAGTATTAATCATCAATTTTAAGAAGTACTAATCCTATAAGGTATGTGCGCCTGGAAAATTGCATGGAGGATTGCACCTTGGATAGTAAAGGTATTTCTGGAACGAAATACCATCGTTTACCAAGGTACGGTTGTATATTAGCGTAAAACATCTCGCATCTCATTCAAGAAGGTTCACACTTTGAAAAAAAAAAAAAAAAAAAAATCACAATCATTGCATCTCAAAAATACGAAGGTATAGTAGAAGATTAAGTGCCGTCAATAAAATAAATAAGAAAGAGGAACGTATTGAATTATGCACAAGACATATTTTGGCTGTACTGCCAATTTTTGAAGGAAAATGTCCTGATTTTCATTAACGTACAAGTCAATTCTGAAAAAAATTGTCATCCCATTTCCCCCAGCTTAGTTTTGAACCGGCAATTTTTGGTACCAAACTCATTACTTCAAAGAAAAAGAGCTGTGCTATCTACTGATCCGATATTTGAGTAAGTTAAAAAAAAAAAAAAAAAAGAAGAAGAAATATAAAATTTAAATAAAAGTAGTTTTTTCATTTCCATTTTTGGGCGAATACAAGACAAGTCTTAAATGACTGTATCATATTTTAGAAATTAATCTTCAGGAAATTGGGGGGGCACGTTCCCCCTCGTGCCCCCCCCGAGGCTACGCCTATGCCGTAAGTAACCACAAATAAGCTTCACCGTATTAAAGCTTCACCCCGAATTTTTAATATAAAATAAATACAAAGCTGACAAATTAAAATGGCTATAGGTTGGGTCCAAATCAATGTAAAACAGCCAAATTTTACATTTATAAACATAATCATTATAAAGAAAAACTTTGTAATTTTTTTTTTGTCCAAGTAGCAACTCCCAATTTCAGTGTAATTTACAATATAAGGGTCCAACATGTTAAAATGGCTATAACTTGGGTTCTAATTAATGCTAAAATTTTAGCATAAGATAAATATAAGACTACATATTCGAACGACTATAACTTGGAGTCTAACTGATGTAGCACTGCTATGTTTTGTACAATAAACATAAGGAGAAGTCCTAACAAGGAGGGATTTAGTTGTTGAAATCCCCAACTTTTTGTCTAATTACAATATAAAGGGCTGACACATTAAAACAATTGCAACTTGGGTTCTAATTAACACAACATGTCATAATACTTATACATAATCATCACAAGAGAAAAATTTCTTGGCTTTTTTTCAAAAGTCCCTTCAGATATTAATATACAATAAATATAAGACCCGATAAATTAAAATAGCAATAATTCAGATCTTAATTGATGTAACCCAGCCAAATTTTAATGTAATTGTAATATAAGGACAAAAGAACTATAACTTGGGCTCTGATTAATTAAAATGGCTATAGGTTGGGTCCAAATCAATGTAAAACAGCCAACCTTAAGTCAAGGTACTGGTTTCAAATCCTCACTTGGACACTTTTTCAATCAATGGGAAAATTATTTCCTATGATTTATTTACCAATTAGAATAATTTTGTTGAATTAATGAAGCGTATGCATAATCATTACAAAAAGGTACTTTCAAGTCAATTTTTTATTAAAGCTTCACCCTGAAATTTTAATATAAAATAAATACAAAGCTGACAAATTAAAATGGCTATAGGTTGGGTCCAAATCAATGTAAAACAGCCAAATTTTACATTTATAAACATAATCATTATAAAGAAAAACTTTGTAATTTCTTTTTTGTCCAAGTAGCAACTCCCAATTTCAGTGTAATTTACAATATAAGGGTCTAACATGTTAAAATGGCTATAACTTGGGTTCTAATTAACGCTAAAATTTTAGCATAAGATAAATATAAGACTACATATTCGAACGACTATAACTTGGAGTCTAACTGATGTAGCACTGCTATGTTTTGTACAATAAACATAAGGAGAAGTCCTAACAAGGAGGGATTTAGTTGTTGAAATCCCCACTTTTTGTCTAATTACAATATAAAGGGCTGACACATTAAAACAATTGCAACTTGGGTTCTAATTAACACAACATGTCATAATATTTATACATAATCATCACAAGAGAAAAATTTCTTGGCTTTTTTTCAAAAGTCCCTTCAGATATTAGTATACAATAAATATAAGACCCGATAAATTAAAATAGCAATAATTCAGATCTTAATTGATGTAACCCAGCCAAATTTTAATGTAATTGTAATATAAGGACAAAAGAACTATAACTTGGGCTCTGATTAATGCAACAGACACACATTTTATAAAAGGAAGGGATTTTTTTTTTTTTTAATCAAAGCCTCCTAAATTTTAGATGATTATAACTCGGCTATAATTGATGTAGCTCTGCTCTTTTTTTGTAAATATAAATGGATGGATTTATTTGTTTAAGCCTCCACCCCAATATATATAAATTAATATCAATATAAGGTCTTGACACATTAAAATGTCTATGACTTCAGCTCTAATTATTGAAGGATGCCCAAATTTTATGCAAGAATACATAATTATTATAAGACGGCCATTTTATTATTGAAGCTAGCCAAATTTTAACATAAATAAAATATAAGACCCGTCAAATAAAAAGTAATATTTTCACGAACCCCCCCGTCTGGGTTGAAAGCTTTTAACAGAGTTTCCTCCCAGGTTTAAAAAAGGGCAGGGTGCTGCTGGTCAGAAAAGGGCACTTTTTTTTATTCTCAAGGGCACTTTTCAGATTCTTAAGGGCACTTTTTTAATTGTTAAAGGTTATTCTTTTGGTTTTTAAAGCCACTTTTGATATTTAAAAGTCAAGGCACTCTTTTTAAGACATTGAGTCAGTTTTTACTAAGAAAGCAAATTTTTTAATGTAAAAAGAAGAAAGGGCACTTTTTTTAATGAGGTGCAAGAAGGGTGCTAATTATTTTTATGAGGGGCAACAAAGGTGCTATTTTGTAAACCAAAGGGCAGGCAGGGTGCAGCCTTCTTCTAAAACTGTCTGGGGGAAACTCTGCTTCTAATATTAAATAAAATGAGTTTTTCTTTAAAAAAAGTGAAGTGCTGCCATTGAGGCCTTGGATCTAAAGATTTACATGTTAGAAATTTAGTCAATATTTATTTTTTCTTTATGTACAGAGTTGTTTTTCACAAATGAATTATCAACCATAGAAAATAGAAATTAAGTTTTTGCAAAAGCTGACGAGACTTTACAAAATTGTTTTCATTTGAATGGGGCTGGCTTTAGCCCCTCTCTTTCCTACTTCTTTATAAAAATGTTGTTAATATATTAGACAAAATGTAGATAAGTTTTTAACAAAACAACAACAACAAAAAACAAAGCATTGAAAATCATTATTTCTCCCAGTTTACATCATGCCAAGTGAAAGTGCCATTTGATTCAGATCATTGATTGGCATATCTGTTATTACTGATTTTTAGGTTTATTTTTTGCCAGACTGTTTGGAAATATACTAAGTAACATTTTTTAAGGAGGTGAGAAGTAAAATCATATCTCAGAATTTGTCAGAGGGGTTATTAGAGGGTTACTTTAAGGGTCTTTTGAAGAATTCGACTGGCTGGATAAGCAAAGCCTGTGTCTATATTGCTGACTACCATGACAATGGGACACTGAACACCAGGTTCATTTGGAACCGCCCAGCACATAAGTGCCTGCAGAACAAATCCAGAGAGGGGTAAGATTTTTGAACATGTGCCTGCAGTCTACTGCGAAGGCCATATTTTTTTATAATGAAGAATGTAAAAGTGAAATAAACTAAGCCACTAAGTGCTTTTGTCAGAACTCTGTATGCAAGGTAATTTTTAACATATTAGCATAAAAAGCATTGCAGAAATGTAACACATGTTAAAAATCAAAAAATAAACTTCAAACAACTTTATTCAACTGAAAGAATATTTTTTTTTCATCCTTCCAGTTTAAGATTATATTCAAACACAAAAACATATAAAGGAAATCAAAACTAAAAGTTATCTCCCATGGGAAGGGGAGGGGGTTGTCAGAAAAAAATCCTGAGTTACTGTTTTTCTCTTGGTGTTAATATACTTAATTACCTGAGAATAATAAATGTTACTTTTTTCCCCCCAAAATCATGTGCCAAAAAGAAAATCTGGTTTATTACATTTGAAATTCCAGAGGCAGGCAATTGTTGGTGTCATGACACAGCTAGTTCAGTATTAAATAAAATTACAGCAATAGTTAATTTAAAAAAAACTCCTTCGCTAGATGCAGCAAAGAGCTGGTATCCCATCAAAGATAAAAGTAAGTTCTGTCAGCCCCACAGCAACATTTTATAATGCATGGTGACAAAAGTTTTTTACTGTTCTTTACTGATCACTATGCAATAGCTTAGTTTCAGAATTACATATGTCAATTTGCAGCAAACAAAGATTTATTGGTGACCCCAACAATGCTAGACTAGCCTATTATCATAATAAATAATAGAAATCTATTAATAAGGGAATTTTACATTTGCAAAGCAAATACAATATATACAAAAATATAGAAACAAAGTAAATTGTAACAATTTTTCTTTTAAACAGCATATATATATTAGTTAAGATTAATCTGAAAATGTTAAAATATTCTGTGTTGCACTGTCTCTGGTAGTGATTACTGATGATGTTGACAAAGTGACTATCAAGTACAATTATTGCCTTGTCTAAAAAAGCAGAATGTGTTTCTAATTAAAATTACATATTTTTAAAAATAACTTCGCAATTGTTATTGTTGGTGATTTAAACAAAATAATTTCTCATACATTAAAGTTTTGTTAAAAAATATTCCAGTAGGCTTGAATTACAAAAAAACTAACCAATTTATGCCATACATATTAAAATTTATAATTACACAGTCATCATTATTGGATGCCATTTTTATAGAATAATTTTATAAATCATTGATACTAGCAATTTACTCTTTAAAAATGAAGATTTTTTTCCCTCTCTGATAGCAGGAATACAATGCTATTTAAAGGTATACTAAAAGCCACCAGTGAAACATACAAAATAACAAAACAATCTATACCTATTTCTAAACAAAGCAACAACAGTTATTGGCACTTCGTATTATCTGGGGCAGGTCAGATACAATTGTGCCAAGCATGGTAATAATAATACTAATTACAGCAACCCTTATTTTTTTCCTACATGGTAAAACAAGAAAACAATATTTTTGGTGCCATGACTATTGCAGAAATATACTGTTTTGTATTATGTTGGTTACTTATAGTGCTATAAATTTCCAACATGATATGATGCATTTAATAAATGTGTACTAAATTATGATATATTATTTACCATTTCTTATATTACTTAAAATTTATTAAGTTTACTAAATTCATGTTATTTGCCATTTTAAACAATTTTATGTATTTAATAAACATGTCAAATTACTAATTTTGAGTGTATGTGGTTACAATAAACAAGATTGGCAATCAACCATTTTTAGCGATTATCTCCTAGCTGAGATAAGTACCCAGTTTTTTAAAAACCAATTATGAACAATAATTATTCACAACAGGTTTTTGTTTTTTACGATTCCTACATTCATTTTTACACGAAATACTATTGAATGGCTTTTTAACAATTATTTACAATATAAAATTAATTTTTAATACATCTGGTTTCATGACATATTTTTTATATTAAGCCAAATTTTAATTCTAACTTCGAAATCTGAATAATTTAATTGTTTATTCTTTATTGAGATATAAGTAAATAAAATAATAAAAACCAAACAAACAGATATTTAAAAATGAGTCTGTATAAGCTTTTCATTTAAGAATAACTCACAGTTAATATTAACTCTCTTACAAACTAAAAGTCATAAATCATAATAAAAGGAAAAAAATGTTATTGACAAATGAAACATCTATACTCTCAAAAAGTCATGAAATTAATTTATAAAACAATATAAAACCTGAAATTATTTAATCAACAGTAGCATTGAAAAAAATTATAGCTCTTGAATTAATGCTGAAGTAGATTATATTATCTTCCATTGTTCACAATTCTAAACATTGGAGAAAACTCCCTACTTTTTCATTTCCACAGCCAACATTTATAAAGGATTAGGTGTAATCGAGAAAGTATTGTCAATGATATGATATGAATTAACAAACCATATGGCACAGACAATACTCATTCAATTAATATACTGGGAGTTGCTGGTAATGGTGGTGAGCACAAATTGACACTGAAAAGAGAAAAGAAAAACCACATTTAAAAAATGCCACACAGAAAAAGAATAGATAAAATACAGTTTATTAAACATATAGCTCATATGTAGAGTTGGTCATTTTGCTGGCAAAATGGTATTTTTGGTAGGACAGTGGCAAAAACTGAAAAATTATTGGATAAAAAAATATATATATTACAAACAATATAATTTTTTACATAATATAATTGAGACTTAAATCAGAATATTAATTTCTATTTTATTGATAGTAATTTGGTTATTTACATTAATTTCAATTAGTGATAGGATTTGAAGTACTAGTCGAAACATCTACTTTGTAAATAAATTTATGTTAGATGGAGATAAAAACTGTTTTTCTTCATTCTTAATATCAGGGCATCTATTCCAGATCAACAATGAATTTTCCTGACTTTTCTATACCAATAATAATAATAAAAAAGATTCCAGGTATCAAGATTTTGTGATGTCACACACAAAAACTCTTTAAAAAGTTGTGAATTTGAGTGTGGAACTTTCACAGCTGATTCTGAGGAATAAATTACTGATTTGTTACATAATTTTTTGCAAAATTTACAAATTGAACATTTTAGATGCTAAACATTTTGCAGATACACACTTTTAGCATCAGGTTCTATCCATTTTGTCTAATTAGTTATGAAATTCTTTATCACATCAGTCACAGTTTAAACAGATTGCATCGACTTCGACATACTCTAATACAAATAATAAATATTCAATAAATTAAGCTAACAAACATTCAGTCCCGAAACAAAGAGAAGTAAACAAACTGAATCCCCTAATCAATCCTACAACATTCAGTTCAAAATTTCAGTGAAGCTGGAATGGAAAATCTCTGAATTATTATAAGGAAGGACTGAAAGGGGTTTGACAAAATGATTTGCACAAGAGGTTGAAATCAGTTTTACAGTCCATATGAAGAACACAGTTTGATTTTAATGGCACTACAATTTCAAATCCTTAATTTTATAAGAAACATTTTCCTATTTTTTTTCTTGAAAGTTCAAAATTTTCAAATTTTCCTGACTTTTTCAGGTGGTTAGACACCCTGTAATATAATAATGTCATCTTTATCTTTAATAGTAATAATATTTTAGATATTAAAAACCTTTGAATCCATAATTTATATATTCAAGAAATCTATACAGTCAAGCCAGTATGTCACTCTCAGGTCCACTTAAAAATGACTTACTAAACAGAGTTTATATTAAAATGTAAAATAAAATTCCAAATGTTTATATATAATAAGAATGTCTATTACTAAATTTATGTTATAAATTATATAAATCGGTAGAACAAGAATTGGAATTCGTAAAATGGATGGCAAATTAAGGAAAGTTATATATTTAACTGTACAGTTCAATACGTACCCATTTGTTACTGCCCTACAAAAAAACCCACCTATTTTTGTTTGATGTCAGTTTTCTGAAATAAAATTTATCTTCTCTTAGGAATACAGCATATTATAGATGCTATCTGTGTGTCAATCAAAGACAAAATATAGCTCCTTAATTTACCAATAAAGGCTTTTTTCTTTGCAATAAGCGGTTTGGGAGGTTCCTCTTCATGATCGCTGTCAGATGTTACTGCCGGTCCGTTTTTTTTTGCTTTCAAAACATCAGCTACAATTTCAATTCTTGTTGCATTCAAAGAACTTGTTGCTATGTCAAACAATTTTTATAAGGAAAGGGAATGTGGAATGTTGTTAATCTTAGTCATGCACAATAAAAAAGTGTTTTTTGGAGGTAAAACATGACATAATATGCGGAATGACATTTTATTCGAGTGACCTATTAACGAGGTTTCACTGTAACTATTAAAGACAAAATTACTAAATTAAAAGTTGCCTGTAACATACACATATATATATATATGTATACATACGTTATATATACAGTAGATCTTTATGATGCAATTCTATATAATGTAATTCTCTATATAATGCACAATGTCTCAGATGTAAACAATGAATTTTGCAGTTAAGATGCACCTGCATCCCCACATTGTAAAAAATTGCTAATCTCTAGAGGATTAAATGTGACACATTAGTTCATTGTTATCACCTTAATTCAGAGCTTTTTAACGGAAAAATGATATTAGAATAAAAATGTTTCTAAATAAGTACTATAATGAATTATTTGGTCCAGGCGTATTTCGAACATGTTTACAAAGTAAATTTAACAGTGTATGGAATGATCTATATTAGGTAAAAAATTATATGCACAACTCTTGGTCTCAAGGACTGAAATATAAAGATACTATACTATATTTTGATATGTTACAGACATATTTGGCCATGTTGATGAGGTAAGTTTAATGATGTGTGAAATGTGATCTATATACAGTATGGAACCGTTTATCCGGAAAACCAGTTATCCAGAATGATATTTCAAATTGACTGGTTTCAGAATTTCTCCAGAAAAAAATTGCCACAGTGCTAGTTTGACATGTTCATTGTTTGATACATTACTCACATGCATGGTATAATTTGATACCAATATCTAGGATTTTAAATGGAAGAATATATAGTTAGATATTGGGAGTTTTGATTTTTATGCAGAAATGTTGTTGGGGAAGTGTTATGCAGAAACAAGGGATTCCAATAAATTGTCTTTTCTCAAATCTGAATAAATCATTGATCTCGATTGGATCTGATTTTTAATCTGTAGAATCTAGTAAATAATTTGAAATCAGAGACTATGCCACAGCCACATATATTCTACAAATACATTTTGCTTTAATGCCCAACCAGTTATCCAGAAAAACCAGTTATTTGGAATTCGTGTGACCCCAGCCATTCTGGATAAATGGTTCTATACTGTAACGCAAAAATTCTATATAATGCACAACCTCACATTTTTAAGTTTGCGTTATAAAGATCTTTTACTATATATATATATATACATAACTTTATAACAATCAAATCAATCTGCATTTCCTTTTTATCTGAACCTCTTTTATAGAGATAATCCTTTTAAAAGCACTTAAAAATTACTTTATATATAAAAAACACATGGACCAGATAAAACTTATTAATATACATGAGAGAGGAGAAGAATTGCATAGTAATTATACTTTGTATCTTCAAATGACTATTGTTCCAGTAGCTCAGCAAAGCAGCTAATAATTCTTAAGACTTTTTTACAGACTAACTGAAGTATAAAAAATAGTTGTTCCACAATTATGACTCTTCAAACCAAAACCAGGGAGTTATTTTATTGCTATTTACTCTCCCCATTCCCAAAATCTGTACCCATAGCCAGAGACGGATCTAGACTAAATTTTAGCCGGGGCAAGCTTGTAAATTTGCGCCCCCCCCCCTTCTCCCAAGAATATAAGAATAAAATCTGCGTAAACAATTGCTTAATGAAGTAATATTAATACTCAATATTCAAAATCTGTATTTTTACTAGGCATTTTTTCTATATAAAAAGTACAATATTCATTACAAAATACAAATATTACAGAAAATATACCTGTTTTAACATTTACAATAGCTATTAAAGATTTACTTTGCGAACTTTCTTTGATACAAAAGTTTTATTATGTCGTCATAAGGTAATTTACAAGCTAGCTCATTTTCTAAATTTATTATACATAAATTGGATAATCGTTGTTCTTTTGTTAAATTTCCTAGATATATTTTAATCAATTTTAATTTACTGAAACTTCTTTCATTAGAAGCGACGGATACAGGTATTGTTAGAAATTTTTTAGACAAGTAGTTAGATTTGGATAAGCATTTTGAAGTCTTTATAAATTTATGATACTTAGCAGTTCAATAGTAAAACTTGACTTCATCTTTTCGTCTAACTCCAGTGCATGGTATTTGAAGCTTTCGACTTCCAGAAGTTCCTCTTTACCTATATCATTTTTATACATATTTGTCAACTGCTCAGTTTGTGTTTGTAATTCTTCTTTTGACATTTTTAGGAAATGCCTTCCATGAAGAAAACTAAACATGCCATTGAGATTTTGAATAGCTTCAAATCTGTTTCTTAATTCAGTTAGGATTCTGTCCACTGCTTCAACGATCTTTAGTTTGAATTTCTCCTCATCAGAAATAGCCCTACTTTCATCGTCACAAAACTCATAAAAAAAACTCTTCTTTTTTTTCTTCCTCGTTACCCTAAATTTTGCCGCTATACCAATATCACTAGGTTACCATTTGCATCCTGTATTGTATTAGTTGCAATACTTGCCCTTTCTGAATCTAACATTTTAATGAGACCATTTAAGTGTTTTACAGACCTGTCAATCGTCTTCCCTTTGAAAAAGTTTGTTCACTATATGTAGTTGAGTCCGCACTTTATGCCAGAAGCATGTCATCACTATGAATTCAAATTTGATAATATTAAAGAGTAGTGAAGAAGCTACTGTTGTTGTTTCAGGAGTTGCTAATGTGTCAGTTTGCAATTCCTTTAGAACATTTATGATCTTTCTAATATGTTTATAAATTGCTGTTACAGCTTCACTTTTTGATGACCACCGAGTAGTACTTTGTAATTTTAGTGAAAGAGGAACATGTTTTCTTAGAATGTCCCATCTGCTAGTTGAAACACTAAAATATTTGTAAAGGCAATTTAAGATACCAAAATAGTCTCATCTTCTGGTAAAATTTTGGCAGCATTTACACCAACAAGATTGAGGGTATGAGCAGAACAAGGGACAAAAAAGGCTAAATCATTTGCTTGCAATATTAAGTTTTGGAGTACTTTATATTTTCCAGACATATTGGAGCCATTGTCGTAGGATTGGCCCCTATAGTTATTTATATCTAGACCATTATTTACTAATTTCTGTAAAATGAGTTCAGTAAGGACGTCTCCAGTTTTCTGGCTTACATTGAAGAAGTCAATAAAACTTTCGATTATTTGAGGACCATTTTCACTCATCTTTACATATCTAACAACCTGTGACATTTGATCTAAATGACTTACACCAGGAGTAAAATCGACGTGATGGAGAAGTATTTTGCTTCTTTGATATCACTAAAAATATGTTCTCTTATTTTCACAGCAATAAACTCTAGAAATTCATTTTGAAATGCCATGTGAAAAGTAACAAACTTGACCTCTCTTATGACGGTTAATATGATCGCGAAGATCTGCATGATAACGTGATACTAGCTCAATTATATTTAAAAAATTCCCGCATTTAGGATAGAGAAATCAAGATTTTCATGTCATCCTCTTAGAGACATACCTGTCTTTGCCAAATACATCATTACATCGACTATTACATACAGAACGGATTTTCAATAAGTCTCCTTTTCCAAAGTTTTATTTTGAAAATCTTTATCAATATCACCAACTTTAGAAAGTGAATTTTCGAGCGTGAATTTATTGCTATGTTAACCTACGCCGTTTAAATTTAATTAATGTACTTTTTTGCTTCAGAATTAATACAAGTGGCGTGACTGTGAAGCACAACTTAAGTTAACATATTTTATTAGATAAACATTTCTAATGAAAGATTTAATTAATTTTTAAAAAGTATAGGTGCGATATTTTGGAAATCAAAATTTAAAAGGCTTATTAACAACTGATATACATAAATAAAAACATAAAACTGAGTCACATGGATAGAAAACCTTTTTAACTACATAAATAAAATGGCTGTAAAGGGCCAGAACGCTTTGAATTCTCAACAAAGTATAAATTTCGTTTTCATTTTTTAGACAAAAATGTCTGTTAATTACAAAAATATCTAAATTTAGAAGAAATTAATAAAAAATTGATTTATAATTCTTTTTTTACATATCAGCTCAGTTATTGCATAGAAAAGGAGATTTTTAGAACAGAAATAATAGATATAAATTATTATATGGTGTAGCACGTATAAAAAAAACAAGTAACTTGTTTGCTTATCTTCATGAATATCGTTCGGCTTAAGCCATGAGAACATACTAGATGATAGCTGTAAAGCCTCCTTTTCTCTTTTTTTAACCTTCTTTCTGTAAGAATCACCCAATGTCTTTTAGACATAACCGAAATAAAATACTGCACACGCTGCAAAACAACATAGAACAATATCAGAAAAGAAATAGCTCAAAATGTTTGAATTTTAAATAAATAAAAGTTTCTTAAAAATACTGGTAGCAATGGGATATTTTATATAATGTAGCACAAATTAATTTATTTTTTATTTCTGATCATTATGAAACGAAAGTAAACCGCCGTTTAACAAAATAAAATTGAATATATTTTCATGTGAATTTTTAATTTTCCTTTATTATTAATCTTTTATGATTCCTCATTTTTGCGCCCTTCCAAGTCTTGCACCCGGGGCAGCTGCCCCGGCTAACCCCCCCTTAGATCCGTCACTGCCCATAGCATAAACTAAAATATATTTTACTGAAAACAATGCAAACTTAATAGAATTCTGATTACTGTTTGAATGATGCATTGATTATTCTAAGTTAAAAAATTTAAAGTTACATATTGTAAGAGTTTAAAATACCTTAATTACATTCCCGTAAATAAAACATATAGGGGAGAGTGGTAATGAATAGGCGAGTTTTTGTTTTTCAATTTTTGTAATTTTTTCTAATAATTCTTTTGGCTCAGAATTGGCTCTTCAGTTACTTTACTTATTTGGTTTTATCAAAAAGTCATAAAAATCGGATTAGAAAATGTTTATAATGAATGATAATAGAAAATAAAAATATAGAAATTTGGCCCATTCATCCCCACACATGGGGTTGAATGCAGAATTCGACTGGCTGGATAAGCAAAGCCTGTGTCTATATTGCTGACTACCATGACAATGGGACACTGAACACCAGGTTCATTTGGAACCGCCCAGCACATAAGTGCCTGCAGAACAAATCCAGAGAGGGGTAAGATTTTTGAACATGTGCCTGCAGTCTACTGCGAAGGCCATATTTTTTTATAATGAAGAATGTAAAAGTGAAATAAACTAAGCCACTAAGTGCTTTTGTCAGAACTCTGTATGCAAGGTAATTTTTAACATATTAGCATAAAAAGCATTGCAGAAATGTAACACATGTTAAAAATCAAAAAATAAACTTCAAACAACTTTATTCAACTGAAAGAATATTTTTTTTTCATCCTTCCAGTTTAAGATTATATTCAAACACAAAAACATATAAAGGAAATCAAAACTAAAAGTTATCTCCCATGGGAAGGGGAGGGGGTTGTCAGAAAAAAGTCCTGAGTTACTGTTTTTCTCTTGGTGTTAATATACTTAATTACCTGAGAATAATAAATGTTACTTTTTTCCCCCCAAAATCATGTGCCAAAAAGAAAATCTGGTTTATTACATTTGAAATTCCAGAGGCAGGCAATTGTTGGTGTCATGACACAGCTAGTTCAGTATTAAATAAAATTACAGCAATAGTTAATTTAAAAAAAACTCCTTCGCTAGATGCAGCAAAGAGCTGGTATCCCATCAAAGATAAAAGTAAGTTCTGTCAGCCCCACAGCAACATTTTATAATGCATGGTGACAAAAGTTTTTTACTGTTCTTTACTGATCACTATGCAATAGCTTAGTTTCAGAATTACATATGTCAATTTGCAGCAAACAAAGATTTATTGGTGACCCCAACAATGCTAGACTAGCCTATTATCATAATAAATAATAGAAATCTATTAATAAGGGAATTTTACATTTGCAAAGCAAATACAATATATACAAAAATATAGAAACAAAGTAAATTGTAACAATTTTTCTTTTAAACAGCATATATATATTAGTTAAGATTAATCTGAAAATGTTAAAATATTCTGTGTTGCACTGTCTCTGGTAGTGATTACTGATGATGTTGACAAAGTGACTATCAAGTACAATTATTGCCTTGTCTAAAAAAGCAGAATGTGTTTCTAATTAAAATTACATATTTTTAAAAATAACTTCGCAATTGTTATTGTTGGTGATTTAAACAAAATAATTTCTCATACATTAAAGTTTTGTTAAAAAATATTCCAGTAGGCTTGAATTACAAAAAAACTAACCAATTTATGCCATACATATTAAAATTTATAATTACACAGTCATCATTATTGGATGCCATTTTTATAGAATAATTTTATAAATCATTGATACTAGCAATTTACTCTTTAAAAATGAAGATTTTTTTCCCTCTCTGATAGCAGGAATACAATGCTATTTAAAGGTATACTAAAAGCCACCAGTGAAACATACAAAATAACAAAACAATCTATACCTATTTCTAAACAAAGCAACAACAGTTATTGGCACTTCGTATTATCTGGGGCAGGTCAGATACAATTGTGCCAAGCATGGTAATAATAATACTAATTACAGCAACCCTTATTTTTTTCCTACATGGTAAAACAAGAAAACAATATTTTTGGTGCCATGACTATTGCAGAAATATACTGTTTTGTATTATGTTGGTTACTTATAGTGCTATAAATTTCCAACATGATATGATGCATTTAATAAATGTGTACTAAATTATGATATATTATTTACCATTTCTTATATTACTTAAAATTTATTAAGTTTACTAAATTCATGTTATTTGCCATTTTAAACAATTTTATGTATTTAATAAACATGTCAAATTACTAATTTTGAGTGTATGTGGTTACAATAAACAAGATTGGCAATCAACCATTTTTAGCGATTATCTCCTAGCTGAGATAAGTACCCAGTTTTTTAAAAACCAATTATGAACAATAATTATTCACAACAGGTTTTTGTTTTTTACGATTCCTACATTCATTTTTACACGAAATACTATTGAATGGCTTTTTAACAATTATTTACAATATAAAATTAATTTTTAATACATCTGGTTTCATGACATATTTTTTATATTAAGCCAAATTTTAATTCTAACTTCGAAATCTGAATAATTTAATTGTTTATTCTTTATTGAGATATAAGTAAATAAAATAATAAAAACCAAACAAACAGATATTTAAAAATGAGTCTGTATAAGCTTTTCATTTAAGAATAACTCACAGTTAATATTAACTCTCTTACAAACTAAAAGTCATAAATCATAATAAAAGGAAAAAAATGTTATTGACAAATGAAACATCTATACTCTCAAAAAGTCATGAAATTAATTTATAAAACAATATAAAACCTGAAATTATTTAATCAACAGTAGCATTGAAAAAAATTATAGCTCTTGAATTAATGCTGAAGTAGATTATATTATCTTCCATTGTTCACAATTCTAAACATTGGAGAAAACTCCCTACTTTTTCATTTCCACAGCCAACATTTATAAAGGATTAGGTGTAATCGAGAAAGTATTGTCAATGATATGATATGAATTAACAAACCATATGGCACAGACAATACTCATTCAATTAATATACTGGGAGTTGCTGGTAATGGTGGTGAGCACAAATTGACACTGAAAAGAGAAAAGAAAAACCACATTTAAAAAATGCCACACAGAAAAAGAATAGATAAAATACAGTTTATTAAACATATAGCTCATATGTAGAGTTGGTCATTTTGCTGGCAAAATGGTATTTTTGGTAGGACAGTGGCAAAAACTGAAAAATTATTGGATAAAAAAATATATATATTACAAACAATATAATTTTTTACATAATATAATTGAGACTTAAATCAGAATATTAATTTCTATTTTATTGATAGTAATTTGGTTATTTACATTAATTTCAATTAGTGATAGGATTTGAAGTACTAGTCGAAACATCTACTTTGTAAATAAATTTATGTTAGATGGAGATAAAAACTGTTTTTCTTCATTCTTAATATCAGGGCATCTATTCCAGATCAACAATGAATTTTCCTGACTTTTCTATACCAATAATAATAATAAAAAAGATTCCAGGTATCAAGATTTTGTGATGTCACACACAAAAACTCTTTAAAAAGTTGTGAATTTGAGTGTGGAACTTTCACAGCTGATTCTGAGGAATAAATTACTGATTTGTTACATAATTTTTTGCAAAATTTACAAATTGAACATTTTAGATGCTAAACATTTTGCAGATACACACTTTTAGCATCAGGTTCTATCCATTTTGTCTAATTAGTTATGAAATTCTTTATCACATCAGTCACAGTTTAAACAGATTGCATCGACTTCGACATACTCTAATACAAATAATAAATATTCAATAAATTAAGCTAACAAACATTCAGTCCCGAAACAAAGAGAAGTAAACAAACTGAATCCCCTAATCAATCCTACAACATTCAGTTCAAAATTTCAGTGAAGCTGGAATGGAAAATCTCTGAATTATTATAAGGAAGGACTGAAAGGGGTTTGACAAAATGATTTGCACAAGAGGTTGAAATCAGTTTTACAGTCCATATGAAGAACACAGTTTGATTTTAATGGCACTACAATTTCAAATCCTTAATTTTATAAGAAACATTTTCCTATTTTTTTTCTTGAAAGTTCAAAATTTTCAAATTTTCCTGACTTTTTCAGGTGGTTAGACACCCTGTAATATAATAATGTCATCTTTATCTTTAATAGTAATAATATTTTAGATATTAAAAACCTTTGAATCCATAATTTATATATTCAAGAAATCTATACAGTCAAGCCAGTATGTCACTCTCAGGTCCACTTAAAAATGACTTACTAAACAGAGTTTATATTAAAATGTAAAATAAAATTCCAAATGTTTATATATAATAAGAATGTCTATTACTAAATTTATGTTATAAATTATATAAATCGGTAGAACAAGAATTGGAATTCGTAAAATGGATGGCAAATTAAGGAAAGTTATATATTTAACTGTACAGTTCAATACGTACCCATTTGTTACTGCCCTACAAAAAAACCCACCTATTTTTGTTTGATGTCAGTTTTCTGAAATAAAATTTATCTTCTCTTAGGAATACAGCATATTATAGATGCTATCTGTGTGTCAATCAAAGACAAAATATAGCTCCTTAATTTACCAATAAAGGCTTTTTTCTTTGCAATAAGCGGTTTGGGAGGTTCCTCTTCATGATCGCTGTCAGATGTTACTGCCGGTCCGTTTTTTTTTGCTTTCAAAACATCAGCTACAATTTCAATTCTTGTTGCATTCAAAGAACTTGTTGCTATGTCAAACAATTTTTATAAGGAAAGGGAATGTGGAATGTTGTTAATCTTAGTCATGCACAATAAAAAAGTGTTTTTTGGAGGTAAAACATGACATAATATGCGGAATGACATTTTATTCGAGTGACCTATTAACGAGGTTTCACTGTAACTATTAAAGACAAAATTACTAAATTAAAAGTTGCCTGTAACATACACATATATATATATATGTATACATACGTTATATATACAGTAGATCTTTATGATGCAATTCTATATAATGTAATTCTCTATATAATGCACAATGTCTCAGATGTAAACAATGAATTTTGCAGTTAAGATGCACCTGCATCCCCACATTGTAAAAAATTGCTAATCTCTAGAGGATTAAATGTGACACATTAGTTCATTGTTATCACCTTAATTCAGAGCTTTTTAACGGAAAAATGATATTAGAATAAAAATGTTTCTAAATAAGTACTATAATGAATTATTTGGTCCAGGCGTATTTCGAACATGTTTACAAAGTAAATTTAACAGTGTATGGAATGATCTATATTAGGTAAAAAATTATATGCACAACTCTTGGTCTCAAGGACTGAAATATAAAGATACTATACTATATTTTGATATGTTACAGACATATTTGGCCATGTTGATGAGGTAAGTTTAATGATGTGTGAAATGTGATCTATATACAGTATGGAACCGTTTATCCGGAAAACCAGTTATCCAGAATGATATTTCAAATTGACTGGTTTCAGAATTTCTCCAGAAAAAAATTGCCACAGTGCTAGTTTGACATGTTCATTGTTTGATACATTACTCACATGCATGGTATAATTTGATACCAATATCTAGGATTTTAAATGGAAGAATATATAGTTAGATATTGGGAGTTTTGATTTTTATGCAGAAATGTTGTTGGGGAAGTGTTATGCAGAAACAAGGGATTCCAATAAATTGTCTTTTCTCAAATCTGAATAAATCATTGATCTCGATTGGATCTGATTTTTAATCTGTAGAATCTAGTAAATAATTTGAAATCAGAGACTATGCCACAGCCACATATATTCTACAAATACATTTTGCTTTAATGCCCAACCACTTATCCAGAAAAACCAGTTATTTGGAATTCGTGTGACCCCAGCCATTCTGGATAAATGGTTCTATACTGTAACGCAAAAATTCTATATAATGCACAACCTCACATTTTTAAGTTTGCGTTATAAAGATCTTTTACTATATATATATATATACATAACTTTATAACAATCAAATCAATCTGCATTTCCTTTTTATCTGAACCTCTTTTATAGAGATAATCCTTTTAAAAGCACTTAAAAATTACTTTATATATAAAAAACACATGGACCAGATAAAACTTATTAATATACATGAGAGAGGAGAAGAATTGCATAGTAATTATACTTTGTATCTTCAAATGACTATTGTTCCAGTAGCTCAGCAAAGCAGCTAATAATTCTTAAGACTTTTTTACAGACTAACTGAAGTATAAAAAATAGTTGTTCCACAATTATGACTCTTCAAACCAAAACCAGGGAGTTATTTTATTGCTATTTACTCTCCCCATTCCCAAAATCTGTACCCATAGCCAGAGACGGATCTAGACTAAATTTTAGCCGGGGCAAGCTTGTAAATTTGCGCCCCCCCCCCTTCTCCCAAGAATATAAGAATAAAATCTGCGTAAACAATTGCTTAATGAAGTAATATTAATACTCAATATTCAAAATCTGTATTTTTACTAGGCATTTTTTCTATATAAAAAGTACAATATTCATTACACAATACAAATATTACAGAAAATATACCTGTTTTAACATTTACAATAGCTATTAAAGATTTACTTTGCGAACTTTCTTTGATACAAAAGTTTTATTATGTCGTCATAAGGTAATTTACAAGCTAGCTCATTTTCTAAATTTATTATACATAAATTGGATAATCGTTGTTCTTTTGTTAAATTTCCTAGATATATTTTAATCAATTTTAATTTACTGAAACTTCTTTCATTAGAAGCGACGGATACAGGTATTGTTAGAAATTTTTTAGACAAGTAGTTAGATTTGGATAAGCATTTTGAAGTCTTTATAAATTTATGATTCTTAGCAGTTCAATAGTAAAACTTGACTTCATCTTTTCGTCTAACTCCAGTGCATGGTATTTGAAGCTTTCGACTTCCAGAAGTTCCTCTTTACCTATATCATTTTTATACATATTTGTCAACTGCTCAGTTTGTGTTTGTAATTCTTCTTTTGACATTTTTAGGAAATGCCTTCCATGAAGAAAACTAAACATGCCATTGAGATTTTGAATAGCTTCAAATCTGTTTCTTAATTCAGTTAGGATTCTGTCCACTGCTTCAACGATCTTTAGTTTGAATTTCTCCTCATCAGAAATAGCCCTACTTTCATCGTCACAAAACTCATAAAAAAAACTCTTCTTTTTTTTCTTCCTCGTTACCCTAAATTTTGCCGCTATACCAATATCACTAGGTTACCATTTGCATCCTGTATTGTATTAGTTGCAATACTTGCCCTTTCTGAATCTAACATTTTAATGAGACCATTTAAGTGTTTTACAGACCTGTCAATCGTCTTCCCTTTGAAAAAGTTTGTTCACTATATGTAGTTGAGTCCGCACTTTATGCCAGAAGCATGTCATCACTATGAATTCAAATTTGATAATATTAAAGAGTAGTGAAGAAGCTTCTGTTGTTGTTTCAGGAGTTGCTAATGTGTCAGTTTGCAATTCCTTTAGAACATTTATGATCTTTCTAATATGTTTATAAATTGCTGTTACAGCTTCACTTTTTGATGACCACCGAGTAGTACTTTGTAATTTTAGTGAAAGAGGAACATGTTTTCTTAGAATGTCCCATCTGCTAGTTGAAACACTAAAATATTTGTAAAGGCAATTTAAGATACCAAAATAGTCTCATCTTCTGGTAAAATTTTGGCAGCATTTACACCAACAAGATTGAGGGTATGAGCAGAACAAGGGACAAAAAAGGCTAAATCATTTGCTTGCAATATTAAGTTTTGGAGTACTTTATATTTTCCAGACATATTGGAGCCATTGTCGTAGGATTGGCCCCTATAGTTATTTATATCTAGACCATTATTTACTAATTTCTGTAAAATGAGTTCAGTAAGGACGTCTCCAGTTTTCTGGCTTACATTGAAGAAGTCAATAAAACTTTCGATTATTTGAGGACCATTTTCACTCATCTTTACATATCTAACAACCTGTGACATTTGATCTAAATGACTTACACCAGGAGTAAAATCGACGTGATGGAGAAGTATTTTGCTTCTTTGATATCACTAAAAATATGTTCTCTTATTTTCACAGCAATAAACTCTAGAAATTCATTTTGAAATGCCATGTGAAAAGTAACAAACTTGACCTCTCTTATGACGGTTAATATGATCGCGAAGATCTGCATGATAACGTGATACTAGCTCAATTATATTTAAAAAATTCCCGCATTTAGGATAGAGAAATCAAGATTTTCATGTCATCCTCTTAGAGACATACCTGTCTTTGCCAAATACATCATTACATCGACTATTACATACAGAACGGATTTTCAATAAGTCTCCTTTTCCAAAGTTTTATTTTGAAAATCTTTATCAATATCACCAACTTTAGAAAGTGAATTTTCGAGCGTGAATTTATTGCTATGTTAACCTACGCCGTTTAAATTTAATTAATGTACTTTTTTGCTTCAGAATTAATACAAGTGGCGTGACTGTGAAGCACAACTTAAGTTAACATATTTTATTAGATAAACATTTCTAATGAAAGATTTAATTAATTTTTAAAAAGTATAGGTGCGATATTTTGGAAATCAAAATTTAAAAGGCTTATTAACAACTGATATACATAAATAAAAACATAAAACTGAGTCACATGGATAGAAAACCTTTTTAACTACATAAATAAAATGGCTGTAAAGGGCCAGAACGCTTTGAATTCTCAACAAAGTATAAATTTCGTTTTCATTTTTTAGACAAAAATGTCTGTTAATTACAAAAATATCTAAATTTAGAAGAAATTAATAAAAAATTGATTTATAATTCTTTTTTTACATATCAGCTCAGTTATTGCATAGAAAAGGAGATTTTTAGAACAGAAATAATAGATATAAATTATTATATGGTGTAGCACGTATAAAAAAAACAAGTAACTTGTTTGCTTATCTTCATGAATATCGTTCGGCTTAAGCCATGAGAACATACTAGATGATAGCTGTAAAGCCTCCTTTTCTCTTTTTTTAACCTTCTTTCTGTAAGAATCACCCAATGTCTTATAGACATAACCGAAATAAAATACTGCACACGCTGCAAAACAACATAGAACAATATCAGAAAAGAAATAGCTCAAAATGTTTGAATTTTAAATAAATAAAAGTTTCTTAAAAATACTGGTAGCAATGGGATATTTTATATAATGTAGCACAAATTAATTTATTTTTTATTTCTGATCCTTATGAAACGAAAGTAAACCGCCGTTTAACAAAATAAAATTGAATATATTTTCATGTGAATTTTTAATTTTCCTTTATTATTAATCTTTTATGATTCCTCATTTTTGCGCCCTTCCAAGTCTTGCACCCGGGGCAGCTGCCCCGGCTAACCCCCCCTTAGATCCGTCACTGCCCATAGCATAAACTAAAATATATTTTACTGAAAACAATGCAAACTTAATAGAATTCTGATTACTGTTTGAATGATGCATTGATTATTCTAAGTTAAAAAATTTAAAGTTACATATTGTAAGAGTTTAAAATACCTTAATTACATTCCCGTAAATAAAACATATAGGGGAGAGTGGTAATGAATAGGCGAGTTTTTGTTTTTCAATTTTTGTAATTTTTTCTAATAATTCTTTTGGCTCAGAATTGGCTCTTCAGTTACTTTACTTATTTGGTTTTATCAAAAAGTCATAAAAATCGGATTAGAAAATGTTTATAATGAATGATAATAGAAAATAAAAATATAGAAATTTGGCCCATTCATCCCCACACATGGGGTTGAATGCAGAGGCGGATCCAGCACTCAATTTAGAGGGGGGTCATGACTTTTTTCTTGAGGAAGGGGGGGAGGGGGAGGTCACATGTCTTCACTAGCAGTTTTTATATCTTATATCCAAATTGTCTAATTTCTGACATATACCCGAATTCATTTTCTTTCATAAGTGAATGAAATTTGCAGGTATACCTGCTTTATATATTCATAATTATACAAAATACAAATATACAAAATATGCATTAAATATACAAAATATGCATGTTTTATCCAAATACCAAGATATCAGTTTCTCATTCTCTTATAAAAGCAAAGAATCTTACAAAAAGTTTTCTTAAATTTCTCATTTTAAGTCCATTTTCGAGGCTCGGCGATCATAGAAAGACAGTCTTGAAGGAAAAAAATTCATAAATACAATTCAAAATATACCACATTTATAGTAAAATTAAAAACGATGTTCGATTCTTTGGTGCTTAAACAATAATGCCTGCAAATTTCATGCATTTCTATTTAAAAATAACTATGAATGTATCAGAAAGATTAAAATTTTTAAGCCGTAAAAGAAGAAAAAAAATGAAAACACATTTAATGCATATTTATATTAAAAAATGTATTATTCTGTAGAAATGTTTTCCGTTTAGAGGGGGGGGGGGTCATGACCCCCATGACCTCCCCCTTGGATCCGCACTTGGTTGAATGGGCCACTAAATGAATTCAATGAAAAAATGTGGAATTAATCTTTTATTCACCAAATATGACAAAATGAATGGCACTTGACATGATATGATTAAAAGTATACTGAAAGAGTAAGCAATACACAATGCTTATCAAAATTACTAAAAATCAAAAGTGATATTATTGAATCACATATTTGTTGCAGAAAAACGACAAAATAATGAGATAAGAGAGAAAGAACATAAAATAAGCATAAAAATAATAGATAATACACATTATGATTTAACAAAATTTATATATTTCAAAATTATTATTAAACTTCATGGTTATAAAAGCACATGATGTTCCACCAGTAATGTCTGGCTGTGTAAATTTCTGGTATTATTTATTCTACCCATCAGATTCAGAATATAAACAATTATTCGAGTTTTCTATCAAATGTGAAAAGACTGGTAGGTGTGGTCAACAACTGAACAGTTCACCTGAATCATTTATACAATTTAACTTATGTTTCTAATAAATAACTAATACTTCTTAGGTTGAAAATGTGTAAATTATTTTTTAGACATTGCTATAAACCTATCCTAACTAGACAGTAATTTAATCTAAATCCATGAAAGCCAGTTATGTGTCATATATGTTAAAGAGAATCGGGGGAAAAAAAACAAACAAAAAAAAAACACACACACACACATTTTCATGATTAGGGCAAAGGTGGCCCATTCAGCCCCACCTATACTTCTGGAATATATTCAGGCTTTTTTAGCACATTAAATTCAAATAACATCTAAATACATCCTAAAATTAGTTTATAGATATGCAAATACTTGCTAATACACATATCTGCAATGAAATAGATACTTTTTAGCTTATTTATTTTACAGAAAAAAGGAAAATATTTACTTTTCAATCAGATTCTTGACCATCCTACTCTAGTGAGAAAATGGGTCCTCCCAAACAATGGAAAATTTTATGAGTTTGGTAGAACAAATAGCTTCATCTATTGGTGGCATCTAAAATAATTTTATGCAAACACTTTTTCATATTTTGTTAATGGCCCATTCATTACCAATCTCCTCTACCTATTTTTGCCAGAACGGTTTTTTCCACATTTGGCAAAAACTTGCTAACCCTACCCATACGCATTTTAAAATTTTCACTGACATACCATAAAATTAATCATGCAAATTATATATTTTCTTTTAAACATGTAAAAAATTTACTTTACATTTACACAGTATAGTACATAATCACAGCGTATAATCGAAAATTTTGTGGAAGAAAATGTAACCCTTAAATTTTTTTTGACAGATTTATGAATTTATACAGAGAAAAATCTTTATGTATATGTTAAAATGAGAATTAGCAATCTTGGTAGTAAAAGTAAATAGGAAAAATAATACCCTAGCCAGGGCCGTAGCTAGGGGGGGCAGCACCCCCTGAAAATTTGAGCCCCCCCCCTGGGAAAGTTGCCAAGGCCATCATTTAAATTCTGTTTCAAAAATCCAAATGAAACCCTGTTCAAAAATTGAACTTAGTTTTGAGGACTTTTTACAGTTTTGCATAAATACTAAATTGTAGTATTTGTTTAAAAACAGAAAAAAAATTGTTCAATAGGCGCGCATCCATCCTATCTGCACATATTCAGAATTAGCAACCTGTTGCTGATGCAAACATTGACTTTTGCATTAGTTATATCAGGGGTCGATGCAGGTTTTTTTTCTTGGGGCCCATTTTGTGAAAAGTAAAGGTTATTTTTGTGAAATTTATTATATTTTTGTGAAAAATAACATTTTACAACGAAAGTTGAAATCCAGTTAATCAAATTCGAACCAAGCATTTATAAATAAAAACTTTTTTAAATCCTTTTGCTGAAGTTTTCCGCTCTGGTGAACTTGTTTGTTTACAAATTACACATTTTAAAACATCACAAAATAATAAATAATAAATAGTAAATCTTTATGGAATAGAATTTTGTCAAGGGACCCATTTTATCAAATTGATTTTTGTCAAGGGGCCCATTTTATCAAATTGATTTTTGTGAAGGGGCCCATTTTATCAAATTGATTTTTGTGAAGGGGCGCATTTTATTAAATAGATTTTTGCGAAGGGGCCCTTAACAGGCCCCAAATTTTTCCTGGATCGACCCCTGTATATACTGAAATTTTTCATTTTGCAGCGTTTTCCATTATTAGCATAAAACAAAGTTATTCTAATGAGTTATAGCCAATTTAAATCCAAGTGGTTTTAGCTTTTGACTAGACACAAAAATAATTTTAAAATGCAAAATACACCCTTGATTTTTCAAAAGTTTTTTATCATATAAAAACATAACTTTAGAATCCTTAAGGGCAGGGAATATACAGAAAAAAATTAAAGGTTGCCACTCTTTTGAAACAGGTGAACTGCTAGATTTTTATTTACTTATTGAAAATTTTCATTATCAGCAGCTACTGATGTAGTATTAAAAAAACCTGAAGGCATACGCTTTAGACAGAGGGTATACCCTAAAAAGTATATGCTATAGTGTTTTTGAGAAGAGGGTATACAGTATTCCAGAAGTTATACGGCGTATTCACTGTATATCCTCCACTACATCCCTGTCTGCAGCCTTTACTGTTCTTAGCATTAAATAAAGTTATTATATAAACAATTTAATAGGAAACATAGTGCCTACAATATGAATATGCACTAATTTACCTTTCTATATAACACTTTGATCATATATATCTGTGTTTGTGTGTGCATGTGTCGAGAGAGAGAAATAGTATGAGCCCCCCCCCCCCCCCCCCGCATTTTCTTGAGCACCCCCTATTGTTTATTTCTAGCTACAGCCCTGACCCTAGCTTATTCACTGAATGTACTAAAAATAACCACAATTAACAATTTTTTTTATGCTATGATCATTTCAATTGATGTTCAATTGGGGAAAAACAATTTTCTAACAGGTTTAATTACAATAAACCAAATAATATATTACAAATATAAACATTTTAAAACTTACTTAATCAGATGGCTATACTCTCTAATTATAAATCCCATTCCATGGTATAAATAGAATACAAGCATTACTTTGTAAATTAAATATTAGCCACCATTTTTTAAACCCTGGATCCTTAGACAATAAGTTAAGATTTGAGGATTTTAATGACAATGATGCAAAGAAACATTAACACATTGGATCAGATTTAAATCCGGTACAATATTTTCTGTTAAAAAGAGGAATGTACAGTATACAGATTTTGTTCAGTTTATATATTTTTTTTCTTGTCAATTTGTAAGTTAAATAACAGGGGTTAATGCAGACTTTTTTTCTTGGGGGCCCATTTTGTGAAAGTAAAGGTTATTTTTGTGAAATTTATTATATTTTTGTAACGAAAGTTGATATCCAGTTAATCAAATTCAAACCAAGCATTTATAAACAAAAACTAAATCCTTTTGCTGAAGTTTTCCTCTCTGGTGAACAAGCTTGTTTGCAAATTACACATTTTAAAACATCACAAAATAATAAATAGTAAGTTTTTATGGAATAGAATTTTGTGAAGGGGCCCTAAATAGGCCCCAAATTTTCCCTGGATCGACCCCTGAATAATGTACACAATATTTTTTTTAGATGGAAATCTACAAAATATTCGGAGAAAGTCAAAGCTTGGTGTTTGTACATTTAATTATATTATATGTCCAGAAGCACATATTTAAATAAATTGTCAAAACTGCACCTGTGCATGTGAACCTAACCATGAGATGTACATTCTTCAAATAACTTGAACCACATTAAAAAGTAGAATATAAAGATTAAAGCTTGCTGTTGCTTTAAAATATTTTTATAAAGTTTCTTGTCGACATATAGTAAATTATTAATAGTAGGCGGTACTAAAGAAAATAAAAAACACTGCAAGATTAAATACATTTAAAAAACAATGGACAAATTACCGGTATTAATAAATCTTACCTTACTTAAATGTAATTCTTTTTTAGCAAAACAATATGAGCTGTATGAATTTTTAATCGAATCCATGAATCCGTTTGCACCATTTTCCAAAATGTCGTGTTTTTCAGCCATCTAATGCAGCATAATTGAAGAAATATTGCTAATGTATATGATCTGAATTACAGCATACATCACAAGCAATACCCATTCAATTAAGGTGGGCTCGTCACTTTAATAAGATCTTGATTTTTTGGACTTTTGCAGATTGCACCTTGCTGACAGTCAGTCCACGTGCACCGTCACGTTTATTTTGCTCAATCGGCAGCTCCAAACTAATATGAGGTTTTTTTTTTTGTAAGTCTTTGGTACACTTTAATATTTAAAAATGCTATAGAATAAATATTAACCATTTTTTTACGATCTACATGAGCATTATGTATTCAGTAATGCGAATGGTCTGCCGAAGCGTCATCATCAAAGCGAAGGAAAGGAGAAAGACAAAGACGAGCTATTCTGAAAAAGCTGGGAAGCTCGATATTGCTCTTTGGCGCGTTGGCGAAGCTAGCTGCCAAAGCCCCATTGCCACCCCCACTGGTTCTCTGTAATTGGTTGTAAAAGAGCAGAGCATCCCAGCGATTACCGTCTAGTGTAATATTGAATGTACCCTGCGCAGTTTGCCATTGGCGGTATTTCTGATTTTGCGGATTTTTTCACTTGGCGACAAGAGTGCTGAAAGTGTATACATTTTGGAGTATCACAGCGCTGACAGCGGTTGGTGCTCATTCGAGGCCGAAACTGACGTCACTGAGCATTGATGCGAAGAAAGGAGATTAAGTCTATGGAGTGTGTCTCATTCGCCAGTACAATTTTGCTCTTAGCAAAATAGACGCTTTCAGTGTGACGTCAGTCATGACGTTTTGGTTGGATACTGACTCCAAACAAACGGTTGCTATGCTTCATTTCTTATTAAAAATAAATCATAGAAAACGATACTACTGCATATAATGTATTAAAACAGTTTGCCGTGAGATATAGCTATGCGATTTGCACAATTTCCGTCTCCACCGCCGATCGACGATTGGGACTTTAACGCTTTCTGATTATTTGTAAAATCAAACTCTTTTTAAGTCATTTCCGGTATTTTGGAGGATTATGAAGATTTAAGAAGATATGATATAAGAAATTAATATCTATTATTAGATTATATAGAAATATTAGATTATATAGAGATTAGATTATTTAGAAATTAATTAGATTATATTACTATAATATTTATTATATTACAGTTATAAATTAATTAGATTATATAGAAATTAATAGATATTATATAAGAAACCAAGTTCAACCAGAAATGACTTAAGAAGCGTTCGGTTTAACAACTAATCAGAAAGCGTTACAGTCCCAATCGTCGATCGGCGGTGGACAGGGAAATTATGCATAAGATTTAGCTAGTTTGGAGTCAGTCAGGGATACTGCGGAAACGCTTTCCGTCACAACTTGGCCCACAGTCACAAATCCCGTCGTACGCGATACAGCGGAAACGCTTTCCGGCCAGAGGCGTCACAAAGTTGCGACCGTCGTCCCAAAAACCTGCGACTGCTTGGAAGTCGTCGTGAGCTGTTGCAAGCCGGTCGTAAGTCGAAAGCAGTCAAGATGGCGGAGTCATTAGACGTAAAAAAAGAAATAGAATTTCTCGTCATTTAATAAAGGATCGTGAAGATCCTTTTTCTTTAAAGGAAAGCGATTTCGTTATGACGTACAAACTTACAAAAATAGCTGCAAGAAATGAGAGCTAAAAGAAATAAGCTTCATAAATGAGATAAAACCTTTAGTTGCCCTAGAAGGAAATACAAGCTATCATCTTGAGATAGGGGGCCTCCGTGGCCGAGTGGTTAAGACACCATTCCGCTAATCGCTTGTGAGCGTAGGAGTCAGGTCGGCGGGTTCGACTCCCGCCAGCTCCATTGCACACACTTTGTGGAGCTCCCGGATGTAACTCTCTGGTGTTGTAAATTTCCTTGTGGCTATCTCGTCCCTGTATATTGACGATGACTTATAAGCGGGCACTTGATGTCAAGCACACAAGTCAGATGTATGTTCTCAATAAACAAACAAACAAATCTTGAGATAGGTACGTGTAAGATCAAGAAAATATATTTATAAATAATATATATTTTAGATTTAATCAGTGTAGATTAAACAGAAAGAAATTAATAGTGTTAAGTGCGTGACGTTTATGTATATATTATTGAATGCTTTTATTTATGGGGAACGAACTTTTGTCTGTATCATGTTTATAGGAATATTGTTTATAAACTCTTTTATAATATATTGCACAATGATAGAATGAATAACATATCTGGCTGATAGATATCAGATAATTAGTAGATTCGGTAGTATTCAATTTTTTATCGCCAATTTATGTAGATTGAAAAAATGTATGAAAAGTGTATGTATTGTATGAACAATTTTCACAGTCCAATACCGATTCTTTACTTTAAAAAAGTAAATATACCAAACAAATTAGCTTTGAATGTACTATTTTACGGTTATGAAATCAATAACTACAAATAAGTAACTTTGCATTACAGAAAATTAAAATGCTAAAAATTACATTATAATTGTGGAATTTTATTTAATTAATTTACTTTTTAGTACATACTTTTCCCTCTACCCGTTAGATTAACTTAATAATAAGTGAAAATATGATTATCTTAGATTATAATATAGAAAATGGCCTTTTTTTTTTCTTTACTTCAATAATAGTGCATATTACTCACAGTTTATTGTAAATATTTTATTAAGTAAATAAAATTTTAAACTAATATTTATTTTACAGTATATTTTCTGTGCTAAATAATGTAAAGTTTTAAAATAGTTAAAAATAGGATTTATTTCTTTTAAAAGTTTTCAGAACACACCAACTTCCTATTGATTAACACATAGTTCAATGTTTGGATATTGGAAAAGAGAAAATACACTGGAAATTTTTAACTTTATCCTAAAACTGGTACAATAAATTTTTTGCCATATAATTCATTTTTAATTAACTTCTCGGTTTTCTCTGTACATGATTTGCATTGTTATTCATCAGTTTTAAATGTATAATTTTTTTCAATGAATCAATCCTAATATATCTAAAATATTGCAAAGATTTTAGATTGTATTTAGTTTCTTAGCCATCCCCCCCCCCCCCCCCCGCAAAAAAAAATATATATATAAAATTTAACTTTTGTTATGGTGAATAAACATGTTTTTAAGTAAACAGTTTTTACATTTAGTTGTTATTGCTAATTATTAATCCATTCCTTATTCTTTTAAAAATTTTATTTGTTTGTTTATTTTTTGAAATTTCCTTTAATAATTAATCAGTAGTAGATTACATGAATTATTGTACCCCCCCCCCCCCTACCTTTCACAACAAGAAATGGTTTAAGTTGGAAAACTTCATAATTTTTTTTTTTCAGAAAAAGTTTGAAAACTTTCAAAACCCATGAATGGTGCAAGAGAGATTGGTGAATCTACTGGTCCCAGGATATGTTGCTCTCAGGAGATCACTCATGCGTAGTTTTACTTTTTAGTAATTGGCTATCATTTGTGATCTTCTGCAAGAATTTGAATTTGGGCCTTGGACGTGTGCTATTTTTGCTTCCAAATTGTCAAGCAGGAACTGTGGTAAATAGAATGCCAATCAATGAAGTATATTGACTGTAAGTATGTAGTTTTTCAATGTATATTTAGTTTGTTGCATAATAAAGAGGGATTTTAAAATACATTCTACATTGTTTATGTTGTTTGGTACTTTCATATTTCTCTTCTTTATTAATTAAATTGTTAATTTACTATCTCCCTAAATCCATGAAAATATAAGTTTATAAATTATGTAAAGCAATTAAACATTTAATTTGTTGTTTTGCTTGTAATACAGGCAGTTGAAAATTAATTTTTAAAAATGAAATTTAATTATTACTCTTCATAACTTATATTACTCAAAATACTTTATTTACTCCAAGTGATTAACAAAAATGCAATTTTTGAAAACTGAAATTTAAACATTGTCAGGTGTACGTTGCTATTGACCATCCCAAAACTACAGCAGTGAATGTTTCGAGATAATAAATGCAAATGTGTTTTAGTATGTTTTCAGATATAAGTTTAAAAAGAAAATTATTGAATATCAAGGGAAAGAGAGAACAGTGTTGAATTCAAGGGATGGCCCTTGAAATGTCCCCCCTCCTCCGCAGAAGTTTTGAGATTTTATGCTTTTAATGGTCAAAAAGTACAATTGCCCCTCCAGAACTTTATAATGTCCCCCCAGAGCCACAGAAATCCCTCCGGAGAAAAATGTCTGAATTCAACACTGGAGATAAATCTTCTGATTTTTTATTTATTTACTGCATTATGTGTCATATTAGCCATAGTATTCCTGGAAATATTACATAAACGATAAAAAAACATTAAAAGCATACTAGAATAACAATTATAGTTGTCTTTCTTAAAGAAGATATTTAACAGTGGATTTCCTTTAAACATGTCATTTTATAGACATATGGAACCTGGAAAGTAGCATTTTCACATTTTATCTGTAAAAAATACAGATAATACTGTAGTAGCTTCCTATTAAATTGCTCATTCAGATATAGCCCTATTTTTTTATCCCCCCAACTTCGGGAAAAAATAAAGGTTGTGCAGTAAACTTAATTTTATTTGATTACAAGAAATGTGTTAATTTTTTTTTAAGTTTATGCATACACAAATATATCTTACTTTTTTTGTCTTTTTTTTTACGTACATTTCGATATAATTCTATTTTTTTGTTTCTTTAATGAATGGCAAATGCGATAAAAAATATAATGCTATGAAATTTATAATCAGTTTGAAGTTAAGTTAAAAGTTGCTTTAATACACCCTCCCCCCAATTCCCACTTAATGAATAATTTCATGCACTTTTTTAAATATTTAGTGTGAGTTTTGTTTTTCTGAAAGCAATCCTATCGTACCAATTTTTTTTCCATCGATAAGTTTCTTTAATTAATGAGTGGCTGTAACACATACCGCACTATAAATAAAATATAGTAATATTTTTTCTTTTTAATGGAACTGGAGTTAAAACCACCCGTATTTCTGATATCTTCAAATCCACGGATATTCTTAGCAGTTTGAATGTGACACTTCTTTTCATCTCGCTGATTAATTTATGTATTTATTTTAATAATAGACTGAAATTTCTGTTTTTCTTTCTTTTTTTTTAAGCATGCCAGTGCTTGGCTTTGATGTTATTATTTATCATTTTTAATTATAATAACTGAAAATTATAATAACTTGTTTCTCCCATTAGATTAAAATACATACCTGTTTCTGCTGAGTATCATGCCATCATCATTAGCGTGCCAGACTGTTATTTATGCATTTTATTTCTGATATGTAGTATATCATTATATTCAGTAATAAATTTGTTATGTGATAATATTTATAATATAGAACAATATTTTGTTGTTTTATTTCTGTAACTTGTATTTTTAAATAAAGGAAGTTTATTAAAAATTTACTGTTATTATCATTTGACTATAATTTTATTATAAATGATCATTTCATATATCTACTTGTGTTGTTTAAATAACAGAATGTATATTAGACAATAAGAGAATACTTAAAGCATTTTTTAATTTAAAAAAAGGGTTAAAAAGAAAGTTTATTTAAATTTTACTATTAAAGTTTTTATTTTATTTTAATATATATAGTTTTAAGTAAGTGTCTATAATGCTTCATAACAATACCTTTTAATCATATCAAGGAAAATATTAAAACAATATGTAAAACATTCTTTTAAAAATATAAATAAATATTTGAAAATAAATAAATAAATGTAATTTTTGAAAGTTTTTTTTTTAAAAGAAAGTCTATATCATAATATAAAAAAATCTCATTTTTTAATGTTTGATATGTTACTTATTTATCATTATGAATCCATTTAAGTCACAAATAAACTTGAATCATCAGTAAAAATTGTTTTATAAAGCCATTATTTTTAAATTAGTCTTTTTTTTTTTTTTTTTTTTTTTTTTTTTTTTAAAGATTTTTATTCATTCTTTAAACATGAACAAAAAGGCTCAGGAATTAAATTAACAAATTAGTGATTTGTTAGATTTACATTGTTTATCGTAAAAAATAATTTTATTTAACAGCAATAACAAAATGTTATGACAATTAATTCATTCGATGAATATTTTGACGTTGTAAACATAGATGTTCACAGAAAAAAAAAGGGAGGGGCAATATTTTGGATAAAATATGCAAAGGTGCAGAGAATAAACTTGGGGCCCAAGAATAAAGTTTCCTAGTATGTCTACATATGTATTCAGATGAAAGGAGAAAATTTTAGAAGATAATTATTAAATATATTGTTTTAAAATTTTTATTTAATTTATGTGTTCAATGTTTTTAAGTAACTAATTTTGAGTAGTATTTTTTAATTAATTTCATTCTTAAATCAAATTAACATTTAATAAATAATTATACTATTTTTCATACAGTTTATTATCTGTATTATACTGTGAAACACACAAGTTAAAAATAAATTTCACTAATCCAGTATTGCAGTATATGTTGGGCCCCATTAACTGCTTTGTCAGTGCCCCGTACAGCATTGCACTGGCATTGGGTGTGTATAAATTCTATATACAGTGCTGCATGAAAGAATTTGCACACATTATAGGATATGGACAGACAACAATTGCTGAAAATAGATTTTTACTGAGTTATGTGCTTTTAAATTACTCATTTAGATATCACATTTCATAAAAATGAAATTTATTAATCATAGTCTGTTAGTGTTGGAAAGTGTTTGTTTGTATGATCCTTATACCAATGACACAGACAGGAATCACATCTGGGAGGGGTTTGGAAAAAACTGCTGTAATGAAAAGCACAAACAACCATAATCTATTTAGCATTTATGTGTTTAAAAGAAGAGCATTTTCAGAGGGGGGGGGGAAGAGCAATAACATATGTACTACTTTGCTGCTATAGCTCTTAACTTTTTCTTTAATTAATTTTGTGTAGAATCCTATTATAAAGTCTTGAAACAGTTGAATGGTAAACATTTTATGCTGCTTTCCTTTACTTTGGATTTTAAACATCACATTATTTTTCTTAACACAAGGTGTTTTTTATGCATCTTATCAGTTTTTTAAATACTCTGAAAGTTGAATTTAACACTGAAATCTCCCCCCCCCCCTTCCTTCGCTGCACCAATGCTTATACAAATCTACAATTTTTGACCAACTTTCATGAAACTTGATATACACGTTTTAGAATTAAAACAAATTTGTCAACTTAATATGAAATTGGCATCATGTTTGTTCAAATTTTGTATTTAAATCTTGATGGGAAATTTCTGATTTTATATAATAAATTAAACCTTATTTGTATGATTACTTTGTCAGTATAATTTTGCAACAAAATAAAATGTGTGATCTCCATATATTTTTATTTTTACCAGGGAAAATAAAATGTGCACAGAAATTGTGAGACCCGGTACAGATATGGAATAGGGCTTCTGCATGCCCTGTATATGCCTATATTTAATACGTAATCGGCTGGTCACTGAGCCTTACTCAGTCCCATACAACTATATCTCTTGTGAAACCCCCTGTGCATGCCTCAAACATTTAATAATAGCGAAAGAAGAGCGTTAAAAAAAAAAAAAAAACATTTTTATATTATCTGCCTTCCGTTTTTCAAGTAAAAAATAAATTAGCGCGCGCATTAATCCTCAAAGTATTTGCATGATCATTTCTTTGCGAATGTAAACAAACAAACCACCCCTCCCCCATCGCATAATTTCCCTGTCCACCGCCGATCGACGATTGGGACTTTAACGCTTTCTGATTAGTTGTTAAACCGAACGCTTCTTAAGTCATTTCTGGTTGAACTTGGTTTCTTATATAATAGGGCAGTTGCAATTGACGTCACCTTGGAGGTAAACAGTACAAATAGGCAGTTCTGATTGGTGGAATTACCCTTACCTCCAAGTGAATACAATGGTTGATCAGCTGATTGCAACTGCCCTATATCTATTAATTTCTATATAATCTAATTAATTTATAACTGTAATATAATAAATATTGTAGTAATATAATCTAATTAATTTCTAAATAATCTAATCTCTATATAATCTAATACTTCTATATAATCTAATAATATATATTAATTTCTTATATCATATCTTCTTAAATCTTCATAATCCTCCAAAATACCGGAAATGACTTAAAAAGCGTTTGATTTTACAAATAATCAGAAAGCGTTAAATTCCCAATCGTCGATCGGCGGTGGAGACGGAAATTATGCTCCCCCATCCCTTCAATCTGCAAAACATACGCATGCGCAGAAATAAGTTTCTTGAAAATAATCGATATACAAGAAACCGGAAGTCACATCTTTACGAACCACTTGCGACGGTCACAAGTGTTTCCGCTGTATCACTATTTTTGTGCCGGTCGCAAATTTCAGATTTGAGACCTGCGACTGTCACAGCTACGACCGTTTCCGCTGTATCCACGCCTTAGTTTCCAAGTAAAACGTCATTACTGACGTCACGACTGAAAGCGTCTATCCCAGATCACTCGAATGAGACCCACTCCATAGCCTTAATCTCCTTTCTTCGCATCAATGCTGAGTGACGTCAGTTTCGGCCTCGAATGAGCACCAACCGCTGTCAGCGCCATCTATTGTTTGAAATTCGAACTAAAATCAAGAATCACAGTAAAAAAACTCCCCTCCTGCGCAAATACATAACCCTCCTGCAAGAATTTTTTTAATATCTGTCACCGTTTGCCAATTATTGAATTTTAAAATCCATCAGTCATTTTTGGGACACCCCGTATTTATGTAACTGCTGTCAACTAAACTAATCCATCAGTTTTAGTAGGTGCTGTAGTTTTAGAGACATGTAAGTTGACAGCAGTTATGTAACTATCAAATGATGTATACACACACACACACACACGCATATATATATAATGTATTATACATCATACTTTGGTATTCTATTATTTTTATGTTGGATCATAAGGCTTAAAAAATCAGTTTAGAATGTTAAAAAGTTGAAAAATTTCAGATATCCGATCATGCTGCTACAGCTGTATCAATCAACCTACCAAACCAAGTAAAACGATAAACACAAAAAAAGCCCAATCACGTGATCAAACCACCCACAGATTTTTCCGGGGTCGATCGCGCGCCGCGCGGGCGAAATGTTTGCGAGTTATGAACGCCGATCGGGCTATCTGATCACGTGATGCTTTTCATGAATGTTTCGGGGGTTTGTTATGATGAAATGAAAATAGATATTCCTATTATAAGATCCATTTTTTTTGGAGGATAAAGATGTGTTGTTGCTAGTTTCACCTAATCCGAGTCACAGAAGCTTAAAATAATTGAAATAATTAAATTATTTCAATATTCAATTATTTCAATTATTCAATTTCCGATAAGACCTACTCCATAACCATTCTCTCCTTCGCCCGCGCGATCTTCGGTCCTGAACAAAGCCTAGAGCTCCTATAATGCAGGCTGCATTTTTGCCGATCCCACCGAAGTACAGCGCCTAGAATACATAGTGTGGAAACCGGCAAATGGTGTAATGCTTTAAAAAGTGCTAAAAAGTTGTAGCCTATAAATGTGAAACAGTGCTCCTACGAAGCCTACGATAATGTTGCAACCAGAGACAAAAAAAATGCGTATCACGTTTTTTAGCCATGCTTTCATAATTAAAAAAAACAAACATAAAAATCACTAAGTCAGAGGAGAAAATGATATAATTTAAGTATTTAAAATACTTACCACCAGCCGAAACATTCTAATACAATGTCAAGAGCTAGCATATGGCGCTGCGAACCCATCCTAATATTTTCAGCAACGTTGTACATTTATTGGATACAATTTTTTAGTACTATTTTGTAGCCGGTTTCCACACTTATGTATTTTGGCGCTGTAACCGAAGCTAGCATAGGGAAGAAAATTAGTTGTGAGCTCGGGGTTCGAAAGGATTGTTGCCAATATATAAGAACAATCAACAGGTTTTATTTACTCCAAACAGTTCGGTAAATACACAAGAATCTTCCCAAAGACACAAATATTGAGTAATCTTCAAATCTAATAACAGCACAGCAAAATTTCACACAGAACAATATAGCGTATTGTTCAATACGGCGAATCAAATACAAAACCGCTCAGAGAAACACAGTTCTCAATGCAAAGCCTCTCGTGCGTAATCAATTGCATTTGACAGAGAACTAACTGAACTGAACTAGTGGAGGTCCCTTATATAGACATCAGAGATCTTTCCAGATTATTCCAGGGCTTCCTAATGCTAGAAATTACCAGAAGGTCCTTCAACTCTCGATAGAGTACTCCAAACGTGAAAGGATCCCAATGTAAATGTATAAGGGGGGTAGCACAAAAAGTCGCCAAATTGGCGACATTTGGCGATATATCGCCAGATTTGGCGACAAAAATAAGTCGCCAAAACCATCGCCAACTTGGCGATAAACCCATTCCTTGGCGATATTTCCATAGACTTCCATTATAAAGATGAGGGTGTAAGGTTGTTTTTCTTGCAAAGCATCTGAGGCCTTTAGCATTGAGTTACATGATGCTCAATAGAAAATACATTAATAATACTGCAATTTTCACAATAATAAAATAAAATAAATTAAAAAGAATGAAATATTTACAAAATTCATAACATTACCCCCCTCTCAAGGACTGCACGTCCCGGGCAGTTCAACCTTTGATCGGAAAGCAAACCCGTTACCAACAAATGCCATACTATTCAAAGCACTTAAAGCAAACATGGAAAATAACAATTAAACACATTCATAATGCTGAATTAGACATCATTACATACAAGTATTTAAATAATAATAACATTAATAATGATAATGCTAAGCAAAAGAAATTATTACATTAACTTATATACAAGACCATGGTCATACTAATTTACATTATTTACATTACACTATTTACAATTAATGAACTAAGTACTATGGCCATAGTATGGAGCCAGCCTGTCGTAATGAACGACTCTAGGCTTCGAACTTGGTGACTTTCGGATCCGAATTACGACATCGTTCAGTCTGTTTAGGACTGTATAAGGACCGTCCCAGTGCGATTGCAGTTTGGGAGAAAGTCCTTTACGTCGAGTCGGATTATAAAACCAAACCTTGTCACCTTCTTTGAATTGATGTCCCGTGGCTTTCGTGTCGTACCTGGTCTTCATCTTCTCCGTCTGTATATTGATCCGCTCTCGAGCCAAGTTGTGGACGTCTTCAAATCGTGCCTGGAGATTCTGCACGTATCCCTCTCGCGATGAAGGCGCATCTGGAGGGCGACCAAAAATCAGATCACAAGGTAGACGAAGATCACGACCGAAAAGCATCTGAGACGGGGAATAGCCGGTTGTTTCATGGACGGCGCTGCGATAGGCGAGAAGAAACAAGGGAAGTTTTTGGTCCCAGTCTTGTTGGTTTCTTGAGACTAGCAGTGAGAGATTGTTGAGGATGGTACGATTAAATCTCTCAACCATGCCATCCGATTGTGGATGTAAAGGCGTCGTCCTAGTTTTGTCCATTCCGAGAAGTTGACAGAGACCCTCAATCACAGCAGAGATAAAATTTCTCCCCTGGTCCGAATGCATTTGGAGAGGGACTCCATACCTTGATATCCACTGGTGTACCAAGGCATCCGCAACCGTAGAAGCTTCTTGATCAGGGATGGCATAAACTTCAGGCCATTTCGTGAAGTAGTCCATGACAACAAGGAGGTATTTGTTGCCATCAGCACTTCTTGGCAGAGGGCCTAGGATGTTAAGGGCGATGCGTTCAAAAGGTGCTCCTACATTGTAGAGATGTAGTCTTCCTCGGCTACGTTTCTTTGGTCCTTTCCGAGCTGCACATGCATCGCAAGATTTGCACCATTGTTCGACGTCAGCTCTCGCTTTTCCCCAGAAGAAGCGCTCTCGGACTCTGTGTAATGTTTTCATGACTCCAAAATGGCCACCAGTGGGACTGCCATGTAATTCTTCGAGGACCTCTGGGATTCGAGATCGAGGAAGTACCAACTGCCACCGAGATGTTTTCCCATCTTCCGATTCGAATTTTCGGAACAGGACACCATTCTTGACGTGGAGGGAGTTCCAAAGAGCCCAATATTGCTTTGTCGTAGGACTGTAAGTCGAGATGTCTTTCCAACTGGGCTTCGTGCTAGAAGATTCTAATAACTCCAAGATTGGTTTGATGTCAGAGTCTGCCATTTGATCTTCTCGAATCTTCTCATCACTCCAGGGATCTGGTGGCGTTGATTGTGAAGTCTTCGTCTGGCGTATCACATATTCGGGATTATACTTGTTCTCCGCTCCGGAACAATAGCGACAGCTCTCGGGACACGGTCTTCTTGATAGGGCATCGGCGTTTCCATGCGATGAGCCTTTGCGATGAGCCTTTGCGATGCCTGATGTCAAAGTCGTATTCCTGGAGTCGTTGTATCCATCTGGCTACTTGGCCCTCTGGGTTCTTAAAATTCATCAGCCATGTTAGGGATGCGTGGTCAGTACGAAGGAGAAATTTCCTGCCATAGAGATAGTGATGGAAGTGTTCTATGGCTTTCACTATAGCTAATAACTCCTTGCGAGTGACGCAATAATTCCGCTCTGGTTTCGATAGACATTTGCTCCAGTATGCTACAACTCGTTCTTGGCCATCTACTTCTTGGGAAAGTACAGCGCCGACACTTTCATGGCTGGCATCCGTGTCCACAATGAATTGTTTGTCGGGGTGTGGATAGGTAAGGACTGGAGAGGATGTGAGAGCTTCTTTCAGCCGCTGGAAGGAATTGTCGCATTCTTGTGTCCATAGAAACTTCTGCTTGCTTTCAGTGAGCCTATGCAATGGTCTTGCGATGTTGGAGAACCCCTGGACAAACTTTCTGTAATAAGTGCATAGTTCCAGAAAGCTTCGCAACTGGACATTTTCCGGACGCTTCCAGTTCTTTACTGCGGACACTTTTTTAGGATCTGTTCGAACACCTTCAGCTGAGATGATGTGTCCTAAATAGTTTACTTCTCGTTGGAAGAACTTGCATTTCAAAGGGTTCAGCTTTAAATTCGCCGCTCTTAGCTTCGTTAACACTTTTCGAATATTCTCTAGATGTTCTTCAAACGTGCAGCCACCAATGATGACATCATCTAGGTAGATGAGACAAGCTTCAAAAGTCAGGCCTTTTAACACTGTCTCCATGAGGCGCTCGAACGTTGCTGGGGCATTGCAGAGCCCGAACGGCATAACTTTAAATTACCAAAGTCCTTGTCCAGTAGTAAATGCGGTCTTCTCTTTGTCATCAGGATGATCTCTACCTGCCAATATCCACTCTTTAAATCCAGTGTGGAAAACCATTTATGTCCTGAAAGAGTATCTAGCGTGTCGTCTATTCTTGGTAGAGGATAGCTGTCCTTCTTCGTGATATCGTTAAATTTACGATAATCCACACAAAATCTTGTGGAGCCATCTTTCTTTCGGACCAACACGATGGGAGAGGCCCACGGACTTGATGACGGTTCGATGATGTCACTATCCTGCATCTCTCGTAAGAGCTTAGAAACCTCTTCTTGTTTTGCGAACGGCAAGCGTCTTGGATGCTGTTTAATCGGTGGATGGTCGGCAGTATCAATTCTATGACGTGTCAGAGAAGTGCGACCTATATCATTCTCGTTTTGTGAAAACACATCCTTAAATTCCTGGAACAGTCTTTCTGCGGCATGTCTCTGCTCAGGAGATAAATACTCATTTCGTCCAATTACAGGTGTTAAACTTGTAGGCGGCTCCGATAACGTCAAGCTCGGGTCTTTGCAAACACAGGTGACTGGAGCACAGGTTGCAAGCACTTCACCCTTCTGGATAATTCTAGATTTTTCACTTACATTCGCAATTCTCACAGGTATGACATCTCTCGACAGATCTACCAGCGCTGATACTATTAGCACTCCTTTTGGGCTCTTCTCCGGATATCCAACCAAGCCACACTGAAAACTTCTTTCGTTCTCAGTTAATCCAGGTATCACCATTTCGGTCCGAGGAGGGATGATAACATCTGCCTTGGCTGTGACCTGTTGAATAGACTCAGACTCATTTCCTAGTTTGAAAATAGTGACATCTTCTTGAGCAGAGCGTAACTCATTATTCTTAAAGTCCAGTGTAAATCCATGCTCTTTTAAAAAGTCCAGTCCGAGTATGAAAGGGTCTGAAATATCGGCCACATAGACTGTATGATGGTAAGCGGCGTTCCCAAACTTTATTTTCAATTTCATTCTTCCATGTATGTCGATCTTATCCCCGGTCACGGTTTGGAGGATAACACGGGGCGGGGTCCAGAGGAGTTTTTCCTTTAGCCGGTGAGCTAGATCTTTCCGAATGATGGTCACATTGGCTCCTGTATCGATGATCATATTGCAGGGCAAATCATTCACACGCCCGACTATAAAAACTCCGTTCTCGCCGCAACTTCTTGCAGAAATTTGACACACTTGATAATGGGGCTTCTCAAAATCTGGCAACCTCCACCCCGCGAGATGGCCATTAATTAGTTTTCCTGCTCCGCCGTTCGTGGGGAGCTATTCCCTTCTGTGCTGGGTCGTTTTAGGCAGTTTCTTTGAATATGGCCTTCTCCACCGCATTTCCAGCACTTGATCTTTCTGCCAGTTTTGTTGTCCATCAAGGAGTTCATCTGCCTCATCATGTCCTTCACCTGCTGCTGTAAACTCTCCACAGCTCTATCCGACGTCTCAGGCATGTTGGCTACTCGCACAAAGTGCCGATCTTTCCTTGTAGCTTGCTGGGCTGCCTCGAATTTCAGGGCTTAAACTAAAGCCCCTTTTAAGTCACTGAGATCTGCAATGCGGAGTGCTTTCTGGATCTCAGAGTCACGCACACCATCAATAAAATGTTGCAGAGCTAAACTTTCTCTATTTTCAGTCGGACAGTCAGGATAAGCAAGATGGGAAAGTCTCTCGACATCCGTAGCAAGCTCTTGCAGGGATTCAGTGGATTTCTGCTGTCGAGATTTGAGCTGGAGTCTGCTATATTCCTTCATGCATTTCTCGCCAAAGCGCAATTCTAAGGCACTGACGAGCGTTTCAAAATCCAGCGGTTCATTTGCAGGCAAAGTGTGTAGGACGTCAGCAGCATCAGCTCGTAGAGAAGCAGCTAACTGGCAAGCCTTTGTCTGGGAATCCCATCCATTGGCGTCCGCTACGATCCCAAATTGTGTCTTAAAAATTGGCCATGAGGATTTTCCGTCATAGGTCGAGAGCTTAATAAAGGCCCGAGGAAGCATAGCTTGATACTTGACATCTTCGGGATAGTTTTCGGCAGTTATCTTTTGTTTCTTCACATTTTCCAAATCTTTTTTTACATTCTCTATGCTTTCTTCAACGGTCTTGGCGATCTTTTGAATTTTTTCTTCTACTCTTTCTTCTACGGTTTTGGCTGTCAATTGAACATTTTCTTCTATTTCTTGAAATCTTCCTTCAAATTTGTTTTCCACGCTGTCAATTCTTTCATTTAAAGATGTTATTTTATTATCTATTAATTCTTTCAACTCGCCAAGGTTGGTTGACATCTCCTTCATTTCAGCCTGGTTTGCAGTCATTTTCTCGTCTATCGCTGACATTTCCTTCTTCATTTCTTCCGACATTTCCTTCATTTCAGCCTGATTCTTAGTCATTTCCTTCTTCAATTCTTCTTTCAACTCGCCAAGGTTGGCAGTCATTTTCTCATCCATCGCTGACATATCCTTCTTCATTTCAGCCTGGTTCGCAGTCATTTTCTCATCCATCGCTGACATATCCTTCTTTATTTCAGCCTGGTTCGCAGTCATTTTCTCATCCATCGCTGACATATCCTTCTTCATTTCTTCTTTCATCTCGCCAAGGTTGGTTGACATCTCAGACTGATTCGCAGCTAATTTCTCCAATAATTGTTTCAGCTGCTCCTCCATTGCTCTGGTGATCGGCATTCAACCCCACTCCTGACACCAAAAGTTGTGAGCTCGGGGTTCGAAAGGATTGTTGCCAATATATAAGAACAATCAACAGGTTTTATTTACTCCAAACAGTTTGGTAAATACACAAGAATCTTCTCAAAGACACAAATATTGAGTAATCTTCAAATCTAATAACAGCACAGCAAAATTTCACACAGAACAATATAGCGTATTGTTCAATACGGCGAATCAAATACAAAACCGCTCAGAGAAACACAGTTCTCAATGCAAAGCCTCTCGTGCATAATCAATCGCATTTGACAGAGAACTAACTGAACTGAACTGGTGGAGGTCCCTTATATAGGCTTCAAAGATCTTTCCAGATTATTCCAGGGCTTCCTAATGATAGAAATTACCAGAAGGTCCTTCAACTCTCGATAGAGTACTCCAAACGTGCAAGGATCCCAATGTAAATGTATAAGGGGGGTAGCACAAAAAGTCGCCAAATCCGTCGCCAACTTGGCGACATTTGGCGATATATCGCCAAATTTGGCGACAAAAATAAGTCGCCAAAACCATCGCCAACTTGGCGATAAACCCATTCCTTGGCGATATTTTCATAGACTTCCATTATAAAGATGAGGGTGTAAGGTTGTTTTTCTTGCAAAGCATCTGAGGCCTTTAGCATTGAGTTACATGATGCTCAATAGAAAATACATTAATAATACTGCAATTTTCACAATAATAAAATAAAATAAATTAAAAAGAATGAAATATTTACAAAATTCATAACAACGGATTTCTGATTGGTTGAATAATTTAAAGAGCATTTTGTTTTGGTTCATTTTTGAGTTTACGTTTATTTAATCATCAGTTTCCGTTTGAAAACCTTTTGGAAGATGGATTTTAATAAATTTCCTTTTGATTTTACATATTTATTAATAGATAAAAAGAAAGATTTTCTGGAATTTAGAATTAAAGACGTTAATGATGATGTTTCTGCTAAGGTAAGTTAAAAAGAAATATGCAATATCTTTCTTTCGTGATTAAATCTTGCACGGGAAAAAATGTTATGTACTATAATAATAATAAAAAAAAATTGCCATTTCTTCTTATTATTATTACTTTAACATGTTATGCACATATACGCCTCTAATTAGAGTTGCAAAGGCTAGAAAAAACCCAGGAATAAACCGGGTTTTTTGGGAATAAACCGGATATTTTGGGAATAAACCAGGTCTTTTGGGAATAAACCTGGGAATAAACCGGGTCTATTGGAAATAAACCCGGGAATAAACCGGATTTTTGCAACTCTACCTCTAATACGTACATCCACATTCAGAACGATTTATTTACAAACAACAATTGCTCTTTAAATTATTCAACCAATCAGAAGTCCGTATTTTCTTCCCTATGCTAGCTTCGGTGGGATCGGCAAAAATGCATACAGGCTGACGCATCCTCGCAGATTTGGGTCTCACATTGAAATTCAGTCGAAAAACCAAGCTAATCAGAACCGGTTCAGCCAATCACAACCGAGTCTTATAGGCAACACGAACTCCGGCTGCCGTCGATTGATGCTGAACTGAGCACGAATAATCCGAAACAAAATGGATATGCGTCAGCTCCTATTATAGGAGTCTTTTAGGCTTTGATTGCGGTGCCTCGCTTTCTTAAATCTTACGTTCGAACTTAGGATCGAATTCTTCCTACGATCTATCTTAACTTCGTATTGCGGTGCCTCATCGTAAGTCCTCCTGCAGTCAGCCAATCAGAGGCCGTAGTTAGATTTGTTGTGGTTGCGCGCGCATACACTTGTGCTTCGTCGTAAGATAGCTTTCGGGTTAGCGTAAGAACGCGATTCACTGCAATACCGATTACGCTTTGTTTATATCGTAACGCTCAAGATTGATCTTAAGCGAGGCACCGCAATCCAAAGACATGTCTTTGCCGCAATCCCAGCCTTACTCGAGACATTATCCGTCTGACGTCACACTCCCCTATCCAACGCCCCCTATCTCTAGGGGTGCGTTGCCCTATCACATGACTTGCAGGAGAAGCTAGCAGTTGTAACTGTAAAAATAACTGTACTTCCATACAGGTTGTTTGTTTGTTTACATCACGCTTTCGATTCTACCATTACCTGCTTCAGCTTATACATAATTTTATATATTTCATTTTTTTCTTCTTATTGTTCTCTTTAGAAGCATGAATTCAATTTTTGACGAGCCCCTTCCCATTAGAGATTTTAGTGGGAGTAATATTGATGAATACATCTAAAAGATAAATGAAACTAACGAATTTCATGGTGAGCGAAAATGTCTTGAAGAAAAGATAAAAGGACAAAAATTTTTAAAATCTAAATTTATCAATGATTTTAAATTTGCTCTGGATTTATCTAATGTTTGTGTTGCAGCTAAAGTAAGAGCGGAAATGAGGGAAACCTCTTACAATGTTAATTTAACAATATCTTCAAATAATGAGTAAGAACATTTTCTAAATATTCCATTAAGGCTATTTATTGTGCATTACCTAATCTATAATTTTATTTTTGGTGTGTGTCTTTCTATTCGCTCCCCCCCTTTTTTTTCTTAAAAAGAAATTTGTTTTTCAGCATGATTTGTTAATTTCAGTATTTTAAAATGTGTTATTTTTAAATTGAAAAAAAAAAAAAAATGTTTCAGCACAAAAAATTTTAGCACTTCGTTATATCAGCAATGAATTTCGTAATTTAAGAAATTCTTTATTTAAGAAGGAATACTGAAGGTAAAAAAAAAAATAAAAAAATAATAATAATAATAAATAAAAATAAATCCATTCATGATTTAGAGCATAAAATGTGATATAATGCAAATGCAGTGCTATAGCTACTGTGGTGCAAAATACTGCATGTGAACAAATCATAAGGACACAAAAGCTTTAAAGAATGATTTCTAAAAATTACTATGGATGGATTATACATGTTGCTATCAACATATTTTACCTTGTTTTAGATCTCTACTGCTTCGAATTAAAAATCATTTTTTTTCTCATTTAAAAGAAATTACTTTTAATTCACACTGCCACCTTAAGTAATTACTCCAGCATTTCCTGACTGAAGAATTCCTGATTTTTTAAAAAATTATTTTACTGTTGGTAATGATGACAGCAGATTTTTGTTAAATTTAATATATTTTTATGAAAATAACATTTTGTTATGAAAGATGAAATCCAGCTACTCTAATTCAAACCAAGCATTTAATAATAATAACTTTTTTAAGTCCTTCTGCTAAAGTTTTCCTTCTTGTAAATTTATTTTCTTTGTAAATTATACACTTTAAAACATAACAAAATAAAAATAGTTAATGGAGAGTAAGTTTTTATGGAATGGAATTTTGTGAAGGGTCCTATTTTATTAAGAAGAATTTTGTGAAGGAGCCTGTTTTATTAAATTAGTTTTTGTAAAGAGGCCCTAAATAGACCCCAAATTTTTCCTGGATCGACCCCTGACCAACCCCAAAATTTTTATAAATAGCTGTTTATATTATCTGTCTCCTTTGTGCTTTTTGCACCATATTTTAAGATATAACAAATTTAATTATTAAAATATTTTTTTATAGCATTTTCCATTTCTACAAACTATTTTGGTACTTTCGTGTTATAGCAGCCAAGCCACCAAGGACGAATCACCAAGCGACCAAGATTTATCGCTCTATTGGACTGTGCCTATCATATTGTTGTGAGCTCGGGGTTCGAAAGGACTGATGCCAATATATAAGAAGAATAAAAAGGCTTTATTCACTATAAACAGTGCAATACGATCACAAATATCTTCTGAAAATTACAAGATATTCAGTAATCTTCAAATCCAATAAAAGCGCAGCAAAATTTCACACAGAAACAATGCGTTCAATACGACGTATCAACGACAAAATCGATCCGAGTAACACAGTTCTCAATGCAAAGCCTCTCGTATGAATTCAATCGCAGTTGACAGACAACTAACTGAACTGAACTGATGGAGGTCCTTATATAGGTTTCAGAGATCTTTCCAGATTATTCCAGAGCTTTCAGATGCTAGAAATTACCAGAAAGTGCTTTAACTTTCGATAGAGAACCAAAGCGAGAAAGGATTCCAATGTACAGGTATAAGGGGGGGTGGTTGCACGAAAAGTCGCCAAATCCGTCGCCAACTTGGCGATATTTGGCGATATATCGCCAAATTTGGCGACAAAAATAAGTCGCCAAAACCATCGCCAACTTGGCGATAAACCCATTCCTTGGCGATTTTCCAATAGAACTCATTATAAAGATGAGGGTGTAAGGTTGTTTTCCTTGCAAACCATCTGAGGCCTTTAGCATTGAGTTACATGATGCTCAATAGGAAATACATTAATAATATTGCAATTTTCACAATAATAAAATAAAATAAATTTAAACAAATGGAATATTTACAGATATATACAAAATTCATAACATTGCCCCCCTCTCAAGGACTGCACGTCCCGGGCAGTTCAACTTTTGATCAGGAAAGCAAACCCGTTGCCAACAAATGCTATACTATTCAAAACACTTAAAGCAAACATGCAAAATAACCATTAAACACATTCATAATGCTGAATTATACAAAATATACACTTATTTTTAAAAAAAATTAAATTAAATTAAAGCAGACATCATTACATACAAGTATTTAAATAATAATAACATTAATAATGATAATGCTAAGCAAAAGAAATTTTTACATTAACTTATATACAAGACCATGGTCATACTAATTTACATTATTTACATTACACTATTTACAATCAATGAACTAAGTACTATGGCCATAGTATGGAGCTAGCCTGTCGTAATGAACGACTCTAGGCTTCGAACTTGGTGACTTTCGGATCCGAATTACGACATCGTTCAGTCTGTTTAGGACTGTATAAGGACCGTCCCAGTGCGATTGCAGTTTGGGAGAAAGTCCTTTACGTCGAGTCGGATTATAAAACCAAACCTTGTCACCTTCTTTGAATTGATGTCCCGTGGCTTTCGTGTCGTACCTGGTCTTCATCTTCTCCGTCTGTATATTGATCCGCTCTCGAGCCAAGTTGTGGACGTCTTCAAATCGTGCCTGGAGATTCTGCACGTATCCCTCTGGCGATGAAGGCGCATCTGGAGGGCGACCAAAAATCAGATCACAAGGTAGACGAAGATCACGACCGAAAAGCATCTGAGACGGGGAATAGCCGGTTGTTTCATGGACGGCGCTGCGATAGGCGAGAAGAAACAAGGGAAGTTTTTGGTCCCAGTCTTGCTGGTTTCTTGAGACTAGAAGTGAGAGATTGTTGAGGATGGTACGATTAAATCTCTTAACCATGCCATCCGACTGCGGATGTAAAGGAGTCGTCCTAGTTTTGTCCATTCCGAGAAGTTGGCAGAGACCCTCAATCACAGCAGAGATGAAATTTCTCCCCTGGTCAGAATGCATTTGAAGGGGGACTCCATACCTTGATATCCACTGGTGTACCAAGGCATCCGCAACCGTAGAAGCTTCTTGATCAGGGATAGCATAAACTTCAGGCCATTTCGTGAAGTAGTCCATGACAACAAAGAGGTATTTGTTGCCATCAGCACTTCTTGGCAGAGGGCCTAGGATGTCAAGGGCGATGCGTTCGAAAGGTGCTCCTACATTGTAGAGATGTAGTCTTCCTCGGCTACGTTTCTTTGGTCCTTTTCGAGCTGCACATGCATCGCAAGATTTGCACCATCGTTCGACGTCAGCTCTCGCTTTTCCCCAGAAGAAGCGCTCTCGGACTCTATGTTATGTTTTCATGACTCCAAAATGGCCACCAGTGGGACTGCCATGTAATTCCTGGAGGACCTCTGGTATTCGGGATCGAGGAAGTACCAACTGCCACCGAGATGTCTTCCCATCTTCCGATTCGAATTTTCGGAACAGGACACCATTCCTGACGTGGAGAGAGTTCCAAAGAGCCCAATATTGCTTCGCCGTAGGACTGTAAGTCGAGATGTCTTTCCAACTGGGCTTCGTGCTAGAAGATTCTAATAACTCCAAGATTGGTTTGATGTCAGAGTCTGCCATTTGATCTTCTCGAATCTTCTCATCACTCCAGGGATCTGGTGGCGTTGATAGTGAAGTCTTCGTCTGGCGTATGACACGTTCGGGATTATACTTGTTCTCCGCTCTGGAACAATAGCGACAACTTTCGGGACACGGTCTTCTTGATAAGGCATCAGCATTTCCATGCGAGCCTTTACGATGCCTGATGTCAAAGTCGTTGAATCCATCTGGCTACTTGGCCCTCTGGGTTCTTAAAATTCATCAGCCATGTTAGGGATGCGTGGTCAGTACGAAGGAGAAATTTCCTGCCATAGAGATAGTGATGGAAGTGTTCTATGGCTTTCACTATAGCTAATAACTCCTTGCGAGTGACGCAATAATTCCGCTCTGGTTTCGATAAACATTTGCTCCAGTATGCTACGACTCGTTCTTGGCCATCTATTTTATGGGAAAGTACAGCACCGACACTTTCATGACTGGCATCCGTGTCCACAATGAACTGTTTGTCGGGGTGTGGATAGGTAAGGACTGGAGAGGATGTGAGAGCTTCTTTCAGCCGCTGGAAGGAATTGTCGCATTCTTGTGTCCATAGAAACTTCTGCTTGCTTTCAGTGAGCCTATGCAAAGGTCTTGCGATGTTGGAGAACCCCTGGACAAACTTTCTGTAATAAGTGCATAGTCCCAGAAAGCTTCGCAACTGATGGACATTTTCCGGACGCTTCCAGTTCTTTACTGCAGACACTTTTTCAGGATCTGTTCGAACACCTTCAGCTGAGATGATGTGTCCTAAATAATTTACTTCGCGTTGGAAGAACTTGCATTTCAAAGGGTTCAGCTTTAAATTCGCCGCTCTTAGCTTCGTTAACACTTTTCGAATATTTTCTAGATGTTCTTCAAACGTGCGGCCACCAATGATGACATCATCTAGGTAGATGAGACAAGCTTCAAAAGTCAGTCCTTTTAACACTGTTTCCATGAGGCGCTCGAACGTTGCTGGGGCATTGCAGAGCCCGAACGGCATAACTTTAAATTGACAAAGTCCTTATCCAGTAGTAAATGCGGTCTTCTCTTTGTCATCAGGATGGATCTCTACTTGCCAATATCCACTCTTCAAATCCAGTGTGGAAAACCATTTATACCCTGAAAGAGTATCTAGCGTGTCGTCTATTCTTGGTAGAGGATAGCTGTCCTTCTTCGTGATATCGTTAAGTTTACGATAATCCACACAAAATCTTGTGGAGCCATCTTTCTTTCGGACCAACACGATGGGAGAGGCCCAGGGACTTGATGACGGTTCGATGATGTCACTATCCTGCATCTCTCGTAAGAGCTTAGAAACCTCTTCTTGTTTTGCGAACGGCAAGCGTCTTGGATGCTGTTTAATCGGTGGATGGCAGTATCAATTCTATGACGTGTCAGAGAAGTGCGACCTATATCATTCTCGTTTTGTGAAAACACATCCTTAAATTCCTGGAACAGTCTTTCTGCGGCATGTCTCTGCTCAGGAGATAAATTCTCATTTCGTCCAATTACAGGTGTTAAACGTGTAGGCGGCTCCGATAACGTCAAGCTCGGGTCTTTGCAAACACAGGTGACTGGAGCACAGGTTGCAAGCACTTCACCCTTCTGGATAATTCTAGATTTTTCACTTACGTTCGCAATTCTCACAGGTATGACATCTCTCGACAGATCTACTAGCGCTGATGCTATTAGCACTCCTTTTGGGCTCTTCTCAGGATATCCAACCAAGCCACACTGAAAACCTCTTTCGTTCACAGTTAGTCCAGGTATCACCATTTCGGTCCGAGGAGGGATGATAACATCTGCCTTGGCTGTGATCTATTGAATAGACTCAGACTCATTTCCTAGTTTGAAAATAGTGACATCTTCTTGAGCAGAGCGTAACTCATTATTCTTAAAGTCCAGTGTAAATCCATGCTCTTTTAAAAATTCCAGTCCGAGTATGAAAGGGTCTGAAATATCGGCCACATAGACTGTATGATGGTAAGTGGCGTTCCCAAACTTTATTTTCAATTTCATTCTTCCATGTATGTCGATCTTATCCCCGGTCACGGTTTGGAGGATAACACGGGGCGGGGTCCAGAGGAGTTTTTCCTTTAGCCGGTGAGCTAGATCTTTCCGAATGATGGTCACATTGGCTCCTGTATCGATGATCATATTACAGGGCAAATCATTCACACGCCCGACTATAAAAACTCCGTTCTCGCCGCAACTTCTTGCAGAAATTTGACACACTTGATAATGGGGCTTTTCAAAATCTGGCAACCTCCGCCCCGCGAGATGGCCATTAATTAGTTTTCCTGCTCCGCCGTTCGTGGGGAGCTATTACCTTCTGTGCTGGGTCGTTTTAGGCAGTTTCTTTGAATATGGCCTTCTCCACCGCATTTCCAGCACTTGATCTTTCTGCCAGTTTTGTTGTCCATCAAGGAGTTCATCTGCCTCATCATGTCCTTCACCTGCTGCTGTAAACTCTCCACAGCTCTATCCGACGTCTCAGGCATCTTGGCTACTCGCACAAAGTGCCGATCTTTCCTTGTAGCTTGCTGGGCTGCCTCGAATTTCAGGGCATAAACTAAAGCCCCTTTTAAGTCACTGAGATCTGCAATCCGGAGTGCTTTCTGGATCTCAGAGTCACGCACACCATCAATAAAATGTTGCAGAGCTAAACTTTCTCTAATTTCAGTCGGGCAGTCAGGATAAGCAAGATGGGAAAGTCTCTCGACATCCGTAGCAAGCTCTTGCAGGGATTCAGTGGATTTCTGCTGTCGAGATTTGAGCTGGAGTCTGCTATATTCCTTCATGCATTTCTCGCCAAAGCGCAATTCTAAGGCACTGACGAGCGTTTCAAAATCCAGCGGTTCATTTGCAGGCAAAGTCTGTAGGACGTCGGCAGCATCAGCTCGTAGAGAAGCAGCTAACTGGCAAGCCTTTGTCTGGGAATCCCATCCATTGGCGTCCGCTACAATCCCAAATTGTGTCTTAAAAACTGGCCATGAGGATTTTCCGTCATAGGGCGAGAGCTTAATAAAGGCCCAAGGAAACATAGCTTGATACTTGACATCTTCGGGATAGTTTTCGGCAGTTATCTTTTGTTTCTTCACATTTTCCAAATCTTTTTTTACATTCTCTATGCTTTCTTCAACGGTCTTGGCGATCTTTTGAACTTTTTCTTCTACTCTTTCTTCTACGGTTTTTGCTGTCAATTGAACATTTTCTTCTATTTCTTGAAATCTTCCTTCAAATTTGTTTTCCACGCTGTCAATTCTTTCATTTAAAGATGTTATTTTATTATCTATTAATTCTTTCAACTCGCCAAGGTTGGTTGACATCTCCTTCATTTCAGCCTCGTTTGCAGTCATTTTCTCGTCTATCGCTGACATTTCCTTCTTCATTTCTTCCGACATTTCCTTCATTTCAGCCTGATTCTCAGTCATTTCCTTCTTCATTTCTTCTTTCAACTCGCCAAGGTTGGCAGTCATTTTCTCATCCATCGCTGACATATCCTTCTTCATTTCAGCCTGATTCGCAGTCATTTTCTCATCCATCTCTCCTAATTTCTCCAATAATTTAGTCAGTTGCGCCTCCATTGCTCTGGTAATCGGCATTCAATCCCACTTCTGACACCAAATGTTGTGAGCTCGGGGTTCGAAAGGACTGATGCCAATATATAAGAAGAATAAAAAGGCTTTATTCACTATAAACAGTGCAATACGATCACAAATATCTTCTGAAAATTACAAGATATTCAGTAATCTTCAAATCCAATAAAAGCGCAGCAAAATTTCACACAGAAACAATGCGTTCAATACGACGTATCAACGACAAAATCGATCCGAGTAACACAGTTCTCAATGCAAAGCCTCTCGTATGAATTCAATCGCAGTTGACAGACAACTAACTGAACTGAACTGATGGAGGTCCTTATATAGGTTTCAGAGATCTTTCCAGATTATTCCAGAGCTTTCAGATGCTAGAAATTACCAGAAAGTGCTTTAACTTTCGATAGAGAAACAAAGCGAGAAAGGATTCCAATGTACAGGTATAAGGGGGGGTGGTTGCACAAAAAGTCGCCAAATCCGTCGCCAACTTGGCGACATTTGGCGATATATCGCCAAATTTGGTGACAAAAGTAAGTCGCCAAAACCATCGCCAACTTGGCGATAAACCCATTCCTTGGCGATTTTCCAATAGAACTCATTATAAAGATGAGGGTGTAAGGTTGTTTTCCTTGCAAACCATCTGAGGCCTTTAGCATTGAGTTACATGATGCTCAATAGGAAATACATTAATAATACTGCAATTTTCACAATAATAAAATAAAATAAATTTAAACAAATGGAATATTTACAGATATATACAAAATTCATAACAATATTTTATAATCAGGCTGTATATCTAACCAATCAGGAAGCAAATAATAATGTAGGCGTAGGCATAGGCAGAGTCAGATAATATAGACGAACACGTGAACACCGTTCACAGAAACTTTTCAAGGTTTGCAGACAGTTTTGATGGGTTTTTTTACAAATTTCTTTATAAAAAAAAATCAAGACCTCAGGCGGAGATACGGTGTGACGCACATCAAGACTCTTGAAAAGGTCCTATTCAAGACCTTTAGATCCAACATAAAGGACTATTTTTCAACTGGAGAAAAAAAAAAGTTTGCTAGAAATTATTTGCCATGTACCATGGTACAGTATTTTTTTGAAGAAGCGCCGCAGCGCATACGAGTTCAAAACTTTAAAATATTGTAAGTGCGGCGCTTATGCCAGAACGGCCAAGTCTTTGTTAAGCAGAGTGCCTGGCATTTTTTCAGAAAGAGTCGCAATATTAAGGAATGGTTTGTCTCAAAAACAGTAGATAAACTGAATGAGTAAGAGTTCATCTCTTCCATTCATGGACTAATAACTTTTTTATTTTAACATTCATTTATTGATATTTCAGTTATTTTATAGATTAATAAAATTACAGTTTTTTTTAGCAATCATAAATTGATATCTTTATATAAGTCAATGATTAAACTATTTCACATTTTAATATTTTTTTTTTAAATTTTCATTAGTTTTTCTTTTATTAGTTGTGTGTATTAAGCATACCATTCAATACTACATTTCTTGACCGAGTTTTAATAATGCTTGTAAATTAATATTTTTCTTTTAGTGGTGTTGCTTAGTGGCATTCCACTCGCATATAAACTTTTCATTTTTGCTGTTAGTGGCGATATAGGACTCGAGATGGGCGCAGCGTTTTTTTGCAGAAAATTTTTAAGAAATTATTTGAGTTCACAGACAGTTTTACATTTTATCTAAGTACTAGCATATAACTCCCGTCAAAAATGACGGAATGTTACGTTTCATTTTCATAAGACTTCATACAAACAAACAGCATTAAGATGTTATGAAATAATATTCAATCCTTTGATATAAACAACGCCATTCCCGAAGGAAATAAACTGTTTTGATTGAACTTCAATAGTTTAAAGATTTCAATATAAAAAATTCTGTAAAGATTAAGAACGATAAAATCTTCAAAACATTATTTAGATCAACAAAGTTGTTTAAACACCCATTGCTGGGTTAACACATCTCCGGGCCCGCTAGCGGCCCCCCTAATTATATCGGGGCGGTGCCTTCATACAAACCTCGTAAAAAGCTGCTCTAATATTTCACGAGGCAGCGCTGCAAAGCATATTTTTAAGCGACATTAAAAATTTTGAGTCATTTCGGCAATCTGCGTCGTTTTGACCTTTTAAACTGCCCTGCTATATCAGAGTAAACATTTCATTATTCAAATTCCGATTTCACAACTGTATACAACTGTAATAAATTTCGATGATTAAAATAATTTCTTTTATTTTATTTCTTGATTAAATCGCATCTATTAATTGTATTAATATGACTGATCATTTTTTTTCACTACAAATTTGCTATGTTAAAATTCAAAATTTTATATGCATTGATATAAGTAATACTTGTTGTACCACAGTATTACATTATATTCCTTATATTTTAATTATGTTTGATATAAAATATTCATTTTATTTACAATGCAAGCAAAATTGATTAAATACAGAACAAAGTGCAATTTCGACAGAAAGTTTATTTGCCAAAATAATAATTAAATAACTTCAAGTTTAAAAAAGTTTATCTCAAATTAAATTCTGATTTTTTATAAACATGCCTAAAGAAATCTGTGATAAATTTTGATCATTAAAGATCACCTTTTATTAAATAAGTATTTTTTTTTAATTCTCTTATTAAATTACAAATTTATTTTCACTACAAAGTTTCTACTATGCTAAAATACAAAATTTTATTTCATTGATATAATTAATATATGTAGTACACGGTATTACAATTACATGTTCCTTATATTCTAATTACATTTTATAAGAAATACAGTGACCTCTCACTTATACGCGATGTTCAGTAATTACTTTTTGTACCATTATTTTAAAACAGTAAAATTCGATTTATAAATTCTGCGATTAAATAAGGAGAAAATTACTTTAAAAAGGAACTGGTGCTGAAAAATAATTACAGTGTATCGCGTATAAGTGAGAGGTCACTGTATTCAATTTAAAATTTTGTTTATATTAATCTCCAATAGATGGCGATAAAGGCTCACGAACGAACGATTTTAGCGAGTTTCAGTCACCGAGGATGGTAACTTTCCGAACGGTTTTATTCATGGTTTAATATTTTAAACGTTCACGACGAATGAATCATTTGTTTGTTTACTTTCATGGAGCAATAAACCTAATTTCAACTGAAGTTATCTCAGAATATAAACATAATTTAATGTAAGCCATCTCACAAACATTAATTTATTTTGAAAGACGTGATTTCAAGTAGGATACATTATCGTTTAGTTGTTATATGTTAGAACAGAGTCTTCATTAAGCCTAACACGGCGTTTAACTACGGTCAATTCGCAGATCAGAGTGGTGCAGCCCGGATTGGTTACAGACAGTTTCTCTTTGGATTTTATTATCAGTAAGATAGGGAAAGGAGGGACCCATTTTAATACATTACATGCTGTTTGCCCTTTAAAAATATATACTGATTTCATAACTAAATTATTTGAATAACTGAAGCAAAATGTTTTATGAATTTTCCTTATTATTTTTTAGGTCCTTGAAGCAGGCTGTGAATGTGCCGGTGGAGCATCACCATAAGATTGCGAGCATGTGTTTGCAGTTCTCCATTTTATTGCTGAATACTGCACAAAAAATCTCCATAGTGCTCCAACCGAGGTTCTACAGCAATGGCATCAACCATCAAAAAGAGTGCGATGCTCACCAAAAAAAGTCGAAGAAATTGCAACGCCTATTACTTTACAAAAAAGGCCCAAGACAGAACTTAATTTTTCTGCTCTGGTAAAATTACCATATGGTTGCCCGTTATTTTCTGTACTCGAGGACAGAAATTTTGATTATGATGAGGCTGTGTATTTGTCGTCATCTATTAAATTACCTGTAGGTGATGAAAATACAGATATTCCTTTTTGCATTCCCCACACCATATCAGAAGCTGAGTCGAATTTCTTTCAAGAAAAAATTCAACTTAATATAGATGAATGCCATGAAATTGAAAAAAAAACTATGAGTCAAACCCAAACCAATGATTTATGGAAAAGTCAAAGAAAGATAAGGCTTACAGCTTCAAATTTTCACAGAATTGTACCAAGACGTGACAATTTTAATCAATTAAGCGTATCATTGTTACATCCAGCAAACATAGGTCATTTGCCAGCTGTTAGACAGGGTAAAGAACTGGAAAGCTATATAAAAAAAAAACTTTTAACAAAATTTCCAGAATTTCAGTTTCATGACGTTGGATTCGTAATAAACCATAATTTTCCATTTTTAGGAGCTTCTCCTGATGGTTTATTATATAATGCAAAGGACTTTTTTCTGGTTGAAATTAAAACTGTGTATAGTGAAAAAATGTTGAAAATGTTGCTGGGATTGGGATTCTAGCAAACCTAAAGTGTTTGGCTAAATTTTGGCGGGTTTTATTTCCTTGTTAGATGTTTTTTTTTCCCACCACGATTAGTTCTATAAGCCTTCTTTTAAGCACGAACTCCAAAGGTGCCTTTTAAGTCGGTCGCGTTCAGCTTTCAAGTTTTCTTATTTATCTTATTTTAATGTAAAATTTCTATTTATAAAAATGTAAAATTGATGTATTTAAAGAGAAAAAGAGTGAAAGTTCTGCAAGTAGGGGGGGGGGGGGACTCCTAAATTGTCCTTCAATGTGCCACTGCTTATTATAAAAACATAGCATAAAGCTTCAACTTTTTGTTTTTTACTGAATCATAGAAACTCGACAGAGTTTCTCGCCAAGCATAAGAAACAGCAATGCATTGAACCGTAAATGAAAGGAATTTTCGCCAATGGATGCCAAACGATTTTACAAATTTTTTTTAGCACTCTGTCTAGTTTATATTTACCGGGCGGGACAAAACGGGTTTTTGACACATCTATATCTCGCGTTCTATTTATGATAGAAACAAAATTCTTGATTCTGTGGAATGGGGCGTGCCACGTGACTAAAAAATCAAAAGTAAAGCAAAATCCGACGATTAAGTTTTCAGTAAATGCGATTTTAAAAGTACTGTTTTTTGCACTTTTTGAATCTTGTTCAGACCAAAAACTGTTGACAGGGCTACAGCAATGTATAATTATCGGATTTTTACGCGATTTGCGTCATTTGAAGTGTTTTTATGAGTAGTTTAAACCTTTGTAAGTTTCATGTAAAAATATTAATTAGATTTATATCAGTGTAAAGTTATTGATTCCTATACTTAACATAGAGCAAAAAACTGTTGACAGGGTTACAGCAATGTGTAATTATCGGATTTTTACGCGGTTTACGTCATTTGAATTGTTTTTATACGTAGTTCAAACCTTTATAAGTTTCATGTAAAAATATTAATTAGTTTTTGATTTATATCAGTTTAAAGTTATTGATTCCTATACTTAACATAGAAAAAAAAAATATATTAAATGACCCAACTCTTTTAGGAATGGTCGTATACACATGATATTAAGATATGTTATTACAGTCGACCCAAGTAAGCTTCCTATTAAAAAAAATAGTAACATTTAAGGTACGTTTACAGGGTCTCACAAAAGATCTTTTGATATAGAGCTAAAGAGTTGTGTAATTATCCGATTTTTACGCGGTTTGCAGCATTTGAATTGTTTTTATGAGTAGTTCAAATGTTTAATATTTCGTGTAAAAATATTAATTAGTTTTTTATGTACACCACTTTAAAGTGATTTATTCCTATACTTAAGATGAAGCAAAGAAATATTAAATGGTCTAACTCTTTTCAAAAGAGTATGCGCATGATGTTAAAATATGTTACTACGGACGGCCTAAGTTAGCTTCCTATTGTAAAACAGAATTGTAGAATTTACTATTTGTTTACAGGGTAACTCAAAAGATTTTTTAAGAAGACTAAATAGTTGTGTAATTAGCGAATTTTTACGTTGAAGTACTTGATTCCTGTACTTAACACAGAGGAAAAACAATAGTAAATAGCATAACTTTTGTCAAGGTGGCTATATACACAACATATTCAAATATGTTACTACATCTGATTCATTTAAACTCTCTATTGTAAAGCGGCATTGAATCATATACGTTTCGTTTACAGGGTCTTTTAGAAGATCTTGATTACATTACAACCATACAACCGATGTATATTTACTTAGTGAGATGTATTTTAATGATTTTATACTGTTTCAATCTCTGTAAGGTTTTATTATCTTGCTTTAAAATTTAATACGAGTTCATTTTGTCCGCCGAAAGCTCTAAATCTATTAGAATATAGTATTTTCATCGATTTTAAAAAAACTGTGTTTATTTATAAATATATAATGCTAGCGTATCAGGAATTGATTGAAATAGCGATGACAAAATTCCAACTTTACATTCATGGGCTGAGTAATAGAATGTAAAATTGTTGCTCCAAGATTAGAACATTTGCGTTTAAATATTTGCCGTTCATCGGATCTCCGGCTATGACGAACTTAAAATGCTCTAAAAACGGGCCTAGAGCACAATGAAAAGGAAATAACTTCTTAAATTCCCCATAAAAATTAAAAATGCCAAATTTCGTATACAATATATTGTATAGGTGATCGGGAACGAACTGTTCGATTTACGAACAAATCGGTTAACATACACTTTCGCGTGAGATTTTTGTGTTTGGATAACTTACACATGTTCGGTTAACGAACACTTTCGAGAGATTTTTATGTTCGGAGAACGAACACCTCACGAAACAAAGCCATGATGAAGCAATGCCGTGTTTCATATTTGACGAGCTATACTTATTGCCTCTATTGTCGACTTAGAGAACATTTTAACAGTTGCATACATTTGTCCTAATTAATTCATGGACTCCGGGGATTGGGGACTTCTATTTTAGGATCCCCGAATTGGAATAGACAGACTAGAAACATTAATTATGTATTTTGTGTCTTTATGTATTTTTTGCATTTAGTACATATAGTCCTTTTTGGTTTAATCACGCTTCTTTTAAAATCTATTTTAAAGCTTTATGAATGATTAGGTCAAAAATTTTAGTAAAATTTTAAATCTTTTTAAACGGTTCATTATGAAAACGCTTTAGTCTTTGCGGTATATTTACAAAATCACACACAATTTTGGAATACATGTCATCCTACGAACAGTTTCTATTTTGAAATCACTTTAATAGTTTTTATACTTTTGAAAACGTTGCGAAACTTATATTTTTCCGATTCTCGAAAAGCGTCGTTAAAAAACTTAACAAATAAAAAAACTTTTAAGGTGCTCAGTAATTTTCAAAAATAATATTTAATATATTAGTATAAAAATCCCTGTGAATTACAATGGCTCTTAGAATTTTTTTATTATTATTCTCGGTAAAGTATGCTCCATAAACTTATTGTTATAATTGATCGAAAAAAAAGTGCTTCTTATTTTTCCACATTTTTATGAAACTGCAGTATTTTAATTAATTTGTAAACTACTGTAAAATTTTCTAATTTTTTGTTTTTTGAATGTATATAAACGGAAGAGTGATATAAACAAAAGAAAAAGGAAAATAAACATGTAATAAATAATCTGATGAATACAATGTAAGGAAATTAATATAAAAGTTTCCCCGTTGCTATGGTAGCGACATGTATACATTGGAATAAGTCACTCAATAAATTGTATAATTCTGTTTATAGCATCACTATTATTATTTTTTTTGTCCCTTTCATCTTTCTTTTATCTTTTCTTTTCTGAATAAATATGGAATACGTATAATTGAAATTAAATACCTTACAAAAAGGAGTGATATCTCATCAAAAACAACTCGTTGTAAATGATCCCGCCAAGCCACAAACCTAAAACGTCAGCCATAAAAAGAAGTGATATCACATAAAAAGAAGCGATATAGAAGTGCATACTCAGAGTCCCGTGTAAAAATCTATCACCACTCATAATGTTTCCAAAGCACTCGGAGTGAGGTACAGTATGTGAAAACTGCTTGGCGACCTGCAGGCTTTTATAATATATGCAGTATATCAATTTTGAAAATCGAAAAAATAAATTTTTAATTTTTGTTATATCACTTTTATAAATATTTTTGTATGCGAAAGAACTGACAGAACGGTTTTTTCCCCAGATCTATGCGATTCCACATACGCTAGAATTACTGCAATATATCTGAATTTAGTTAACGTTTATTATAAGGTGCATTGTTATTAATATGCGTATGATCATTATATATATATATATATATATATATATATATATATGTAAGATATCGCCTCTGTATAACGGGCGCACCTCGATATACCGAACGCACATCGATCCCTCTGTAACGACGGACGGTTGATCGCCGCTACCACACATCCCAGTAAGGTATAACGTCGTTGATGTAGTCGTGCGAATGTAAGAAATCAGCAGGCATTTTCCTGGGAACTAGCTTTTATTCCAAATAATTACAAGTCTCTTCATAAGCTAGGCCCAGGGGACAGTTTGAAGAGTCTTTTACCGGGGAAACATCGTCTTATCGTTCATATTTCGGCGAATTGCCGGACTTACAACGGCAAGGATGCCGTCGCACTTCGAAGAATACTGGCCGTAGTTTTTGTGGAGAATGATTAGAGTCAAAAGCCACGCAAAAACGTGCTCCTCACATTATATACATCGAAACTACCGCCAGAGACCGCTTTGCAACTTATGAAATAATGTCATTTAATTGGCTAATTAGCTTTTGATTCATATCTGGGTAAGCAGCCCAGATAATTAACATGCAAGATTTAACCACCGGGAGAAGAGAGATGCGCTACCGTCAGCACTTTTAATCTTAACGAGGATTCAAAATTGATATCTGTTCGTAATAAATGTATCGTAAGGAAAGTTAAGTTACAGGGGCAACTAGAAATGAAGGCAAGACTTTAAAATTTTGACACACGATTTAGGGATTTTAAACTTTGAATTTTTATATTTTAGTTTTTGATTTGGAATGGGTTTAACTAACTATCCTTTCATATCAATCCACATTCGTTCACATTCAATATTCTTTCATACTTTTTCACATTCATTTCACATCCCCCCCCTTTAAAAATGAGCACCACAGTACTTGTCAGCAAGGGCTGTGGGGCTCAACCCCATAAGTTAAACTCATTTTAAACTAGGCTATCGAATTTTTTTTTTTTTTTTTTTTCTTTTTCTACGGAATTCTAATTAGACTCTCAAACTGCTTGGGCTTACTTTTACATAAAATACTGATACTATCTGATGATATACACTGAAGATTAAACATATGACATATATTGTAAACAAAACACACAGCTGCAGCAAAAAAAAATTTAAACATTTCTCGCGAGAACATTGTGTGCTATTTTTTTTTAAAAGTCTTTTAGCACATTTCAAAAGTTTCTGTTAACCAATATGTCCTGTTAGAATTGTTCGTGGATTATATTTGTTTCATCAGGAAAGGGAAACATTGCACCTTTCTTCAAACATACAATACAATAAAAACTAAATAATATGATACTTTAAAGCAGAAATATAATATGACAATTACTTATATTATTTACAAACACAAACAATTAAAATATGCACTTAAACTTATAAAAATACTTCAACATGATATAAACACTTATTCAAAAATTAAATTAAAAAAATATAGCATAAAAGATATTTCAAATATATTGTAAATATAGGACAAAACAATTACTACAAATGCAATAAAAACAACACAAACATGAAAATGTCATCTGAGCAGTTATAAGCTCTGTTACTACTCCAAATTATCTACTTACAAGCATCTTTGGGCTTATAGGACACTAGTGGGAATTATTCTCAGGAGAGAAAAAAATATTGAACTTGAAAACTTTGTAAAAATAGGAACTTCTAATCAAAAAAAAAACTTAGGTGAGGATAGGCCCTCTTGTAGGGAAATAATAGTCTAATTTATGCAGTTGGTTAAAAAAGGTAACCAATTGTTCTTGCTTTAGCCAATTATCTAGTTTCGAACAATAGTTATTAGTTGGCAACAAGACAGTTGGAAAAAAAGGTTAAAGGTACCAACTTGGTAAATTGGAATACGGACTTGATTGATTGGTGAACTGGGTACAACATATGAAAATAGAGGATTTTTTGGAAAAACATCAAGTAAGTCATTATTTGCAGACTGAAGAATTTCTATATTTCACAGTGGCGTTGATAACATACATTGATTTTTTTCAGCTACCTCAGTATGGTGGTATATTTGGTAAAAAATGGAATACTGTTTGGGATAAAAATGGAATATAAGGTTGACATAAAAAGTTTTCTCATAGAAAAAGGGGTTTGATCACCTGAGACATTAATCAAAGCAGCAACTTTGTCTTCGGTCATTTTCAATAACCTGCTGACATTTATTTGCACGCATTTTGGATGTTTTATTTTCGAGGTACCCGGGTACTTAAAAAAAATGCCGGAGGTTATGTTTACATCACGATGTACAAGAATTGCCACTGGATTGACCAGGAATTTCGAGATCATCCTTATTTTTGGTTGCTTTGTTGGGGTTTTAGCACATACTAGAATCATCGCTAGGGTTGTGTCTACCAACGGGTTCATTTTGTCATTAAATGAGGATAGGGGTGGAACCTATACCTTTCTTTTCACTAATATAACTTTGGGGATAATCATGACACTAATTAAATTCTTGGTGCATTTACTAAAAAGGCAACTGTTTCAAAAATATATTTGGTCAGGGAAATACTAAAAATATAATTCTTCAGAATAAAAAGGTAAATATAATAAAAATAGCAATAATAACAATAACGCAAAATAAAAAAGCATATATTTTTCTTGAAAAATTGTTTAGTCTTACTATGACAAAAACAGATATCTCAAGAGTTAAACTAAAGCAGTAAAATATGTGCATTGGCACTAGCACTTTTGTGCACAGTGCGCTAGGAATCTTTGAAAATTCCTGACATCAATTTTTGGTGCACCTCATCACTGTACAGAGGTTAATTCTTACCTGGAGCACACACATTTATTATTACCACTTGATTACCGACATATATAAACTTTTTACAACACATATTTACAGAAATATCTAAAAACATTTAATAGGTCATTTTTATATGAGAAACTAGTTTGTTTTTTTTTTTTTCCAAAAAATTTGCCCTTTTTTTTTTTTTTCTTAATTTTTCATTAAATCCCGCTTAATTTTCCAAAATAATAAACAAAAATAACCTGCTTCATTAAATCACTTAAGTGTAAAAGGATGAGATAATAATACAATAATAATAATAATAATAATAGTAAAATAATAATAGTATTTTTCAGAAAAATAACACTTAAAAAATAATAAAATTTCAAATTGTTTTTCTTTAATTGTTTTTCTCTCTTACTGCTTCAAAAAATAAAAAGTTTCTGTCCGCTTTTAAATTCTTCTTAAAAAATAACAAAATCGAACATACCTATTTCTTCTTTTTCTTTTAAATCCATTTGATTGCACAGACTACTCACTTGAAAAAAAAAAGAAAAAAAATTATCACCATTTAAACTGAAACCAAAACAGGGAGCATCAACAAAACAACGGACTCTTGACACACACAAAGAAAGGGAGAAAAAAAGAACATTCCTCCTTCTGCCAGGAGATCGTTGACCTTGAATTTTCCACAAACCATCTCTGAACCATCCCTTTCGCTGGATAGTAGGTCATTTGAGATAACTATTGAAAGTGAATGAACAAAACTGTTTTTCTTTTGGAGTGAAGCGCTGAAGAAAAATTGTTTATTTTAAGTAGGCAACGAAATAAAATGTTTATCCGAGATTTGATAGCTTAATGAGGAAGCAGGAGCTCTTTTATTAACTGATTGTAGATATTTATTTCTTTATTTTGGACACAAACTTTTTCTTTTCAGTTAAACACACTAGTCTTCTGTTATTTTCTTTTAAAGGCCCGGTGATTAAAAATAGTCTTTTTATGGTTGGTTCGATTACGATGTTTCCTATTAATGAATAGTTATTTAAAAGAAAGGATTTTCCCATGGCAGGTATTTAATCCAAGCAGACTCACTGTAAGAAATCGCCTCTGTATAACGGGCGCACCTCGATATACCGAACGCACATCGATCCCTCTGTAACGACGGACGGTTGATCGCCGCTACCACACATCCCAGTAAGGTATAACGTCGTTGATGTAGTCGTGCGAATGTAAGAAATCAGCAGGCATTTTCCTGGGAACTAGCTTTTATTCCAAATAATTACAAGTCTCTTCATAAGCTAGGCCCAGGGGACAGTTTGAAGAGTCTTTTACCGGGGAAACATCGTCTTATCGTTCATATTTCGGCGAATTGCCGGACTTACAACGGCAAGGATGCCGTCGCACTTCGAAGAATACTGGCCGTAGTTTTTGTGGAGAATGATTAGAGTCAAAAGCCACGCAAAAACGTGCTCCTCACATTATATACATCGAAACTACCGCCAGAGACCGCTTTGCAACTTATGAAATAATGTCATTTAATTGGCTAATTAGCTTTTGATTCATATCTGGGTAAGCAGCCCAGATAATTAACATGCAAGATTTAACCACCGGGAGAAGAGAGATGCGCTACCGTCAGCACTTTTAATCTTAACGAGGATTCAAAATTGATATCTGTTCGTAATAAATGTATCGTAAGGAAAGTTAAGTTACAGGGGCAACTAGAAATGAAGGCAAGACTTTAAAATTTTGACACACGATTTAGGGATTTTAAACTTTGAATTTTTATATTTTAGTTTTTGATTTGGAATGGGTTTAACTAACTATCCTTTCATATCAATCCACATTCGTTCACATTCAATATTCTTTCATACTTTTTCACATTCATTTCATATATATATATATATATATTATCATAGAATCTCGACAGAGTTTCTCGCCAAGCATAAGAAACAGCAATGCATTACACAGTAAATGAAAGGAATTTCCGCCAATGGATGCCAAACGATTTTACAATTTTTTCTTTTAACTCTGTCTAGTTTATATTTTGCGGACGGGACAAAACGGGTTTTTGACGCATCTATATCTCGCGTTCTGTTTATGATAGAAACAAAATTCTTGATTCTATGGAATGGGGCGCGCCAAATGACTAAGAAATAAAAAAAAAAGCAAGATCTGTCGAATAGGTTTTCAGGAAATGCGATTTTAAAAGTGCTGTTTTTTGCCCTTTTTAAATCTTGTACAGACCAAAAACTGTTGACAGGGCTACAGCAATGTGTAATTATCGGATTTTTACGTGATTTACGTCATTTGAATTTGTTTTTATGAGTAGTTCAAACCTTTTTAAGTTTCATGAAAAAATATTAATTAGTTTTTGAGTTATATCAGTTTAAAGTTATTGATTCCTATACTTAACATGTAGCAAAAAACTGTTGACAGGGCTACAGCAATGTGTAATTATCGGATTTTTACGTGGTTTACGTCATTTGAATTGTTTTTATGAGTAATTCAAACCTTTGTAAGTTTCATGAAAAAATATTAATTAGTTTTTGATTTATATCAGTTTAAAGTTATTGATTCCTATACTTAACATAGAGCAAAAAAATAATTAATGACCCAACTCTTTTAGAAATGGTCGTATGCACATAATATTAAGATATGTTATTACAGTCGACCCAAGTAAGCTCCCTATTATAAAAAAATAGTAACATTTAAGGTTCGTTTACAGGTTCTCACAAAAGATCATTTGATATAGGGCTAAAGAATTGTGTAATTATCCGATTTTTACGCGGTTTGCAACAATTGCATTGTTTTTATGAATAGTTCAAATGTTTAATATTTTGTGTAAAATATGAATTAGTTTTATATACATATATATCACTTTAAAGTGATTTATTCCTATACTTAAGATGAAGCAAAGACATATTAAATGGTATAACTCTTTTAAAAAAGAACGTATGCGCAGGATGTTAGAATATGTTACTACGAACGACCTAAGTTAGCTTCCTATTGTGAAACAGAACTGTAGAATTTAGTTTTTGTTTACAGGGTAACTCAAAAGATTTTTTAATAAGATTAATAATTGCGTAATTAGCGAATTTTTACGTTGAAGTACTTGATTCCTCAACACACAGGAAAAACAATAGTAAATAGCCTAATATTTGTCAAAGTTGCTATATACACAAGATATTCAAATATGTTACTACATCCGATTCATTTAAACTCTCTATTGTTTGTATTGTTGAACCATATACGTTTCGTTTACAGAGTCTCTTAGAAGATCTTGATTACATTACAACCGATGTATATTTACTGAGTGAGATGTATTTTAATGATTTTATACTGTTTCAATCTCTGTAAGGTTTTATTATCTTGCTTTAAAATTTAATACGGGTTCATTTTGTCTGTCTGAAAGCTCGTCGATCTTAAGCTCTAAATCTATTAAAATATAGTATTTTTATCGATTAAAAAAAACTGTGTTTATTAATAAATGTATCAGGAATTGATTGAAAAAAGCGATTAAAAAATTCCAACTTTACATTCATGCGCTGAGTAATAGAATGTATAAAAATGCTGCTAGAAGTTTTGCGTTTAAATATTTGCCGTTCATCGAATCTCCGGCTATGTCGAACTTAAAATGCTCTAAAAACAGACCTAAGAGCACAATAAAAAGGAAATAATTTCTTAAATTCCTCATAAAAATTAAAAATGCTATATTTCGTATACAATAGTGATCGGTAACGAACTGTTCGGTTTACGAACAAATCGGTTAACGAACACTTTCGCGTGAGATTTTTATGTTCGGATAACGAGCACATGTTCGGTTAACGAACACTTTCAAAATATTTTTATGTTTGGAGAACGAACACCTCACGAAACAAAGTCATGATGAAGCAATGCCGTGTTTCATATTTGACCAGCTATACTTATTGCTTCTATTGTCGACTTTGGGAACATTTTAACAGTTGCATTACATATGTCCTAATTAATTCATGGACTGCCGGGGATTGAGGACCTATATTTTAGGATCCCCGAATTGGAATGGACAGACTAGAAACATTAATTATGTATTTTGTGCATTTAGTAAATACTAGCTTACCCGCCCGGCGTTGCCCGTGCCAACACAACCTTAAATGTACCTGAAATCAGTGTTGAACATTTTTTTATTATTAAACAAATCTAATGTTGGGGACCCCACTACCTTAGACAGCAAACACTGGGCGTGCCATACACACTCCCATATATTACTGTAAGTCGAGTCGAAAGAGCCATACCCCTTCATGATCCAGCCCATAGAACCAGAGATAGAAAAGCACCCCTGGTGGTGAAAATCGAAAAGCTCTATCTATGTAGAGTCGAATGAGCCATACCCCATCGTGATCCATCCTATAGAACCTGATATAGGAAAGCACCCCTTGTGGTGAAAATCCGAACTAAAATCAGTCAGCTCTATCGATGTCAAGTGGAAAGAGCCATACCCCATTGTGATCCAGCCCATAGAAACAGAGATAGGAAAGCACCCCTTGGTGGTGAAATTCAGAACTAAAATAGGTAAGCTCTATTGATGTTGTGTCGAATGAGCCAAACCGTGTCGTGATGTGACCCATAGAACCCGAGTTAGCTGCAAAATCCTTTAGTTACACCTTCCACCGCCAGAGAGCACAATATGTTCTATACGAACATAACTGAATTCATTAAGGTTATCGATGTCGAGTCGAATGAGGCATACCCCGTCATGATCCAGCCCATAGAACCAAAGATACGAAAGCGCCCCCCTGTGGTGAAAATCCAAACTGAAATCAGTAAGCTCTATTGATGTCGGGTGGAAAGAGCCATACCCCGTTGTGATCCAGCCCATAGAAACAGAGATAGCAAAGCACCCCCTGGTGGTGAGAGGAAGTTGATGTAGAATAAATGTGATATTTAATAAAAAGTCGTTCCCACCCCACCCCCTTTATCTCGCCATTTTCGCTAATTATTACAAATATAAAAATGTTTCTTAATTACATCTAATGTCCCGATCTGATAATGGGGTTTCCCTATCTACCTATCCTAATCCGCTTTTCCCTATCATAATAGAAAAAAGCATATTTTATCAAAGAATCGCTGGCAAACGCAAATTTCGTCAAAGGTTCGCAAGAAAAACACGAATTTTATCAAATAATCGCTGAAAAAACATGAATTTCGTAAAAGGATCGCTAAAAAAACATGAATCTCGTCAAAAGGCAGCAGAGAAAACACGAATATTGTCAAACGATCATTAAAAAAGCAAATTTCATCAAAGGATCACGGAAAATGCGAATTTCATCAAAGGATTGCGGAGAAAATGCAAATTTTGCCAAAGGATCACAGGAAAAATGTGAATTTCGTCAAAGGATCGCTGAAAAAAAAAAAAACACGAATTACGTCGTAGGATCACTGAAAAAACATGAATCTCGACATAAGTATGTGGAAAAACACGAATTTCGTTATAGGATCACAAAAAAAGCAAATTTCGTCAAATGATTGCAGGAAAAACTTGAATTTCATCGAAGGATCGCAGAAAAAATACGAAATTCGTCAAAGGATTGTGGAAAAAATGCAGATTTTGTGAAAGGTTCACAGAAAAAACTTTCGTGAAAGGGTCGCGGGAAAAATGCAACTGTCTTTATTAAAAACAGCACACACACAAACCTCTACACAAACAAACCTATTCTGTCTTCCACAATTTAATTTGTAAATATGAAGTTAAAAAAAAAAAATCCCTGTTTTCTCACATATTATGAGTTTTATCAGCAAGTTAAAACATTAAGTAAATATGAATGATTTGCGGAGCTGTTTCTATCAAAAATTCAATCACATCGCCCAAAAACCCTCAACAAAAATAATTATAAAGAGTGCGATGACAACATAAATTTGCATGTCCGTTCTTGGGCGATTCTTATAAAACACAAAATTTGTCACAAATGGTGATTTTTTTACAACATGCTTACAAATTAAAATGGTTTATAATTATTTAAAAAAAAACTCGGCCAGAAATAACATTGATTTTACATTTTTAAAGACTTATTCTTTATAATTATTGTGAAACAGCTCCGCAAATCATTGATATTTATTTATTGTTTTACTTTCTGATAAAACTCATAATGTGAGAAAACGGAAAATCACAAAATTGATCAATCAATAGTTGAAAAAAATCTCAAAAATCATCAAATGGTCTCGGGGGGGGGGGGGGGATGCAAATATCGGCAAATAGCTTTAAAAAAAAATCACAATTTGTCAAATGATTTGGGGGGGGGAGGTAATTGTGAAATGTACCAAATGGTTTTGAAAATAATCAAACGACAGCAGGGGTAAAAAATCTTTTTTCAATCAATCATCACAATTGGCGAGTGTGACTATTAAGATGGCCAGTGGTGGCAAAACAGTCAATCGACAAATTTTTAGTTTTACTTGCAGATTGGTGAGTGCTAATTTTGTCCTATATGTGAGTGATTCTTATGAAACTCATGTCACAAAATGCACATCATAAATATTTCACGGACTGGGAATTTATAATCAGTTCATCAAAACAATTTAATAATTACCGTCAAATCTCGTTAATCCGCCTCCCTAAATGCGACGGAAAATCGTAAAATAACCAGGGGGGGGGGGGTGCTTGCACGGTATTAGAATTGTATTATATGATATTTATGGATGGTGGTGATGGTTGGATGCTACCGGCCGATCGTCGCAAAGTATGCATTCTATAAAGTGACAAAATAAACAAATTTGGAAAAAAAAAATCCGTTCTCAGGTGATTAAGATTTAATAATTATTTACTGAATGTTTTCATTTTATTCAAAGTAAAGTTCAAGAAAAACATTAGATTCTTGGACGACTAAAAAAGTTCTTAAATGATAAACATCACTCAAAAACGCCCCAACAAAAAAATCATGAATATATAGAAACAGCTCAGAAAATCTGTTTCATTAAGAATATTTTTCTTGGGCGACTAAAAAAGTTCTTAAATGAAACTTCTTAAATGGAGTTAAAAATGGTTCTTAAATGGAGTTCAATAACAAATCTTAATGAGAACATACATCTTAACAGTTTATCGCATGTTATGAATTCATCAATCTCGGGAACTAAAAATGTAGTCCAAAAGAATTACAGGAAAAAAATTGTAAACAATAAATTACTCAAAAATTTAATGTAAATTGTTTGTTTCCATCAAAAATATTTAATTTGTAAGTATGAGGTAAAAAAAAAATCACAATTGATTCCTAACCGCCCAAGAACTCAAATTATTTACTGAATATTTTCATACTAAAAATGCTAAAAAAATGAAACAAACTATGCTAAAAAAATGAAACAAACTATGCTAAAAAAATGAAACAAACTAACTAAAAATACAGTCAAAAACAGTTTTTTAAAATATTATAAGCGTTGCACAAATTATTTACTGAATATTTTCATACTAAAAATGTTAAAAAATGAAACAAACTAACTAAAAATACAGTCAAGAATAGTTTTTTTAAATATTATAAGCGTTGCAGATACATGAAGATATACTTTCTGTTCAGTGAAGTGCAGGCTCGGACTGGCCCGCCGGGCAACCGGCCCGCGGGCCGGTGCGCCCTCGGCCATTAAATCTGCGCCCTCGTCCAGATGATGTAAAAAAAACCCCAGATGAAGTTTAAAAAAATTATGGCAAATACTAGAGTAACTAACTTTACAACATTAATAAAAATACTATTCTGTATATATTTTAAAAATAACATTCATTTTTTGCAATAAAAAAAATATATAGTGAACTATTTTTCTCTTTGCAAGCACTGTTTGTTTTTGAATATTTCTTTGTTTCAGGAGAGCATCCAATCCAAATCTTTTAAAACCTGAAGTATATTCAATCTGTTACCAATGGCGTCAGTCTCCGTGCAATAAATTTCAGACTGTCTGGCACCAAAGAGTGTCGCTTCTATTTAATATTTTATTATCAGTATTGAGTTTGCTGAAAAAGCATTTATTATATATATGTCATATACTTATCTGAAAAGTGTAGTGTTCCTGTATTTGTAACAATTCAAATGTATCTTATAATTTCTAGTAAATGTTTATAAAATAGGTTTCAGAGAATTTTATCCCGGCAATTGGAAGGTAATTCAAACTTTGTTTTTTTGTTAACAATTACATTTTAATATGAAAAAAGAACTGATCCAGAATTGTCTATAAATGTAATAATAACAAGTTTAAAATTGTACGACAAACATGACAAAAAGGTCCGTTCGTACTATAACTAGATTGAGTGAAATGAATTATATTGTCTGTTATTATAATATGATTAATTGAGGGGGTCGGGGCAAGAAAGTGCCAAGCCACATTTTTGGTGAAATAAATCTAACACTGTAATCTGTTGCTTAATATTGTAAAATGTAATATCCAACACATAATTTGTTTCTAATGTCACTTGGTGGCAGCATATATGACAGGTTTTGTTTTTGCCCCAGATGTTTATGCCCTCAATGAAGATAGCTAATTTGCAATAAACGTAATAGTAATATCATTAAAGTAATGCCATATTATTATTCAGAATATCTCAAATGTTAGTAGGACATTGGCGAAAAAACTTTAGGTTATATATCTTGATTTGATTATTTGATCAAATTTTCAAACAAATATCTCAGAAGTTCAAAAATGTGGCTTGGCACTCTCTTGCCGCGATTCCTTCAATTTTCGTAGAAAAATAAATACATTTTAAGTTGGCAACATTTTATCTTTTGTTGACATTTACTGAAAATTCCAATGGGAAACTTAAGCCTAGCTTTGAAACTTTCAGAACTTGAAATCCATATTTAGACTCTTTTTCCATTTAATGTATATTTACCCGGAAACATCTATCCAAAAAACTGTCGGTAGATTATAGAATTGCTATCATGAAACGCTTTTAGTTTAAAAATTCGGTTTTTAAATTCAGTAATACGGAAATAATAGGACGTCATCACCATGGCAACATAGAATCATTACCTATCATGGGGTATCATTGAATTAATTACGTATGATAGAATTTAATAGAATGAAGAATGTGATTATAACTTGGTCGTAGAGATTATAAAATGTCATGTATGTCACATAGGACTATAACGTCATACCCGGTTTTTCGCGGGTTTTTTTTTTTTTTCGAAAATTTCTCAGATTTTTTTTTTTTTTTTTATATATATACTTCTGCATGTTCGAACGTTTCGAAAATTTTGTAAGTTATGTAAATCTTGTCTACCGAGATGCTCTAGAAATACTGTGTCGAAATACGGATGTTTAGATACTTTTAGCATAGAAAAAAGATCGTCTCCGTGAGGCGTGAAGTGACCTGCGTTCGCCGGTGTTGTTGAAAGGCTTACAATTCGCATTTTAAAATACCGATTTCACATTGATTAAAAGAAGGATTTAGCTTTTAGAGCTTATTTGTGGTCTCCGGTACCTTTAAAATTACACCCTACAGCAGGCATGTCAAACACGTGGCCCGCGAATCCTTAGGCAATTTACCCTTGTTTAATTTAGTTGTGTTAGAACACGGATGCTAAAAATACACTTAGCACGAACACTTGCAGCAATCGTGGTCTTAGAGATGGCGAATATCCGAAATATATGTAAATTAGTGTTACCAATTTGACGGGCATTTTTAAATATTCAAAATGCTTCCACTATTTTTGAATAATAATATGTATCTTATTTATTATGTTATATGAGGAAAATATTTGTCTTCAGAATGTGGTAGCATTCTGACTTAAAAAAAAAGTCCTGCTCTCTGGCAACAGTAATGTATTATAGACAGATATAATTCAATTTTACATTTTGCCATCATAAAAACATTGAGAATACATAGATTACCAATCGGAACGTAGCAAAGGGTCGTAAATTTTTTAAAGTATTTTTACTTATAATGTTCATTTGTTTATGTTGAAACTAATACTTTATTTTACAACTATCTTAGATTTTACACCATTTTACAAAATAATATTCTGTATTTATTAATTACTAAGAAATGCATTATAAAATAATAAAATTCAGCACTAATTAAGAACAGTTAAAATTTGAAAAAAATTAAAATATAAAATTATATAGCTTTAAATGAGTTGCTTTGAAAGTGGCATAAATAATCACTTTTGTGTTTGACGCAAAAACCCCGAATATGCGATCCAGGTTCTTCATCTGGGCATTAGTCGAACTTAGCTTTTAGTCGGATTTAAGCTCTTTAATTATTTTTAGTAGTTAGGTTAGTAATTGTGTATGATCTTTCTTTCCTTTCTTTCCTTTTTTTTATTGATATACACACATTTTATTGACATACTTTCATACATTCCAAGATTTATAAAAAAAATGTGTTAAAGCTCTTTACCCTATGAATAAATATGATAAACTAAATATGGATATTGCATACTTTTCTAAAGGTGATTTACAACACAATTATGTTCAAAAGAAAACTGAAATTTTATGCTTGATATGTAGAAACTGTTGGAGTTTAAAAAGAATGTAACATTAAGAAGTGCTACAGCACAAAGTATAAAGAAAACTCACAAAAATCTGGCTAAACATAGAAAAGATAAACTGTCAGAATTGAAACTGATACTTCTTAAAAGAGAATCAAACTGCTTTCACCAAGCCTATTGAATGAAATACATTTGCTTAAAAAAAATAATTATTGTTTTTAGCACATTAATTGTCCCGGGAGTCGAAATCACTCAAAACGAAATTGAAGAATTGATGTCTAGCGTAGTTAAAGAAATTTGAAAATAGTATAAGTATAGGTACCGTTGCTAAAAAGATTTATTTATAACGGACTGATTTCTAAAAGCCGGGTTTGTGCTTTTAAACTTATATCTGTACGTAAACATTCTTAATAATCGTCAATCTGCACAAAAATATCTTAGAAATGTGGGTATGAAGATAAACAAGTCTACCTTTTTATCCGGAATTTGACGGCTTTCCATTATAAAAGTTTAACTGAAATGTTACAATTTTCATTTTAAATCCACAAATTATAAAAGTCTACCAACAGATAAAGTACTTGGAGTTTTCATTTCAAATTACAAAGCACCTGAGTAAATTTCAAAGCAAATTTCATAATGCTATCTTGTTAAAAACATAAGAAATTATAACACCTTGTAATAATATACCTCTTTCAATTACTAAAAGGTGTAAAATGAAAACATAAAGAGTAAAATAACTTTTATTAGTCTGTAGACATGTTTCGGCTCTATCCGAGCCATTATCAAAACAAATTAGAATATTCTATAACTGCACGGTCTTTGAAGTTATTATTTGAAACGCTATCATTTAATCTTTCACGTATTTTTTATTTTTACTTGGTTGTTTATTTCCATATTTATAACCATGGCGTAACTCGAGCCACAATTTCGATAAGTTAAATAATGCTCCATCGTTACATATTGTATCCAAATAAATTTCAATGAAAGTAAGATAATTTTTCACTCTAGTCTACACTATCCATCTATAATAAGAGAAACCATATATGTTGAAACACGCAAAAATACAATATGTAACGATGCAGCATTATTTAACTTATCGAAATTGTGGCTCGAGACAGACTAATAAAAGTTATTTTACTATTTATAATGTTTTTATTTTATACCTTTTAGCAATTAACAGAAGTATGTTATCATGTTATTTGTTAGTATTAGCGTTTTCAAATAGAATTTATTACTTTGATAAAACAATTTTTTAAAAGGAAATGTATTTTAATTTAAATGTTGCCAGGCACTATAAAAATTCATCAAAGTGGAAATTTTTAAAAATATAATGATTGATGTTGAAATTATTCTTCAGAATTCAATACTGCTGTTAATCAAAATTCAGTGCGATTTCATATTAAAGTGAAAATATATGGATTTGGGGTTTCAAAATTTCTGTAATTATTCATCAATCGGCCGATTTTTTAAAGTATAAGTGTGCAATTAGGCATATTTTAGCTATGTTCGGTAGCACACTTTTATACGACATCTTTTCATAGCTGCCAACCTTTTTTTCCCCAAATAAACATAATTTGAATCAGAAAATGTATTTAATAAATCAAATTAAATAAGTAGCCCATATGGAATACAACACACATTTTATTAAATAACTTTTCTCTTTCAAAATATGCATATTTTACTCGAAGAAAACACAGAAGATTGGCAGCTGTGCTTTTGCTAGAACAGTAGGACAAAACAGCGTGTACAATAAATTTTTGAAATAAATACAATTTAGGAAATTCAATTAAATTTTATAGATTTCGTTAATGAAAAAAATGAGTATTTTTCAAAAATAAGATAAACTAAACTATGTATTACAGTAACTTTGAAACTTGGCGTGAATATTTCTTTAACATGGCTGTGTTTTGTAAATACAAATTTTATCCTGTGCAATGGTAATAATATTAGTATCTACATTTTTTTTAATGTGGCCCGCGGCTTTGTATATAATGCTTAATTTGGCCCGCGCCGGTAAACAGCTTTGACATGCCTGCCCTAGAGAAACGTTAACATAAGGGAGAAAAATGTCCTTCGGGAAAACTACCTTTTTGAAAAAAAAAATAAATCCAAAGGTTAACAAAGATATTTTATCGAATATATTGCAGCATTTGAGACGTAAGAGTATGATCTTTCTGAATATGACGTCCAATTTCAATAGTTCTAATTATTTTTGCCGATTTAAAACTATGAAATAATACATACACAAACACACACACAAAGAAAAAAAGGAAACGCGTGTTTAATTATTCACTCCCTCCCGATGCGTAAATCGGGTTTTGTGCATGCGCAGATGCTTTTGCTGGCTCTCAAAGAAATATATGAGTTTTTGATTAATATCTTGGCTAATTATCAAAATATTAAACATCTGAGCCTTTAGGACATGCCTTGCACTGCCTAAATCGAAATTTTCAGAGCTGTGCGAGCTGTAGATTTCGCTAGCCATCGTCAACAAACACACAGACAGACAAAAACTTTCTTTTATATTATTACTATAGGTAACAGAGAAGTTTACGAAATTTTTTTTGACTGTAGCTATTTAATTACGCACAGTTCCGTAACTCTTTACCATGTCCCCAGAAATCATTTGGAAAAGAACCGACCAGAAACTCCTGGAAACAACGGGTTTTAGAAGTTTTCCGCGATGTTTATGGGAAAAAAAAGTTCCTTTGTTTGTCTATAAATTTTGGAAAAGAGGTTTCTGTTAATATCGGAAGCTTGTGGTTGGTTCATGATTGCATGGTCAATTAAGGACTTGCAGACAAAAATTTACAAATAAATTTTCGTATTTTATCATTATTATTATTATTATTATTATTTTGCATCAGAAAACATTTCTGAAATTTTGTACAGTGTAGAGATCTTTATAAATAATTGGAAATTTCCAAAATTTAACACAGAAATCAAATTTTTAAAATATTGATATTTCGGATTATATTTTTACAGTCTATTAATTATTAATGGATATTATTGGCTTTCTATAAAAGTGGTAAAACAATGAACTTCTTTAGTAAAGTTGCGCCCTTCGAAAATCCAAGGTCTGCGCCCTTTACAAGGACCCAGTCCGACCTGGTGAAGTGTAAGATGAAATAGGCCTAAACCCCAGTGACAAAACTAACTATCGGGAACTTAATATGATATATATTGCATATTTCAAACTATTTTTGAAATATTATTAGCGTTGCAGACACACGAAGATAGTTCTGTCACTGGGTTTAGGCCAATTTCATCTTACACTTCACTGAACAGAAAGTAAATAAATCGTCGCTGGTACCTAGATCCATAAAGCACGAATGGAATATCTTTAATCTGTGGCTAGATCCTGGATGCTGCACCTGCTCTCATTGGCTGGCTGCTTCGTTGCCACGGATGGTGTTGCCGAGGCTATTTCATGGGAGGAGCTTGAAATAGCCTCGAACCCAAAATTCCATATACACGTTTTAATTTTTTTTAAAAAATCTAAATTAAAATTTAAAAATCCGACCGTGAGGTATACTGTCCGGTGATAACATCTACACATGACAAAAAATTCTGAGTCCTAGGTGGTATAATTACGGAGAAATCCGCGGGCAGGCAGACAGACACTTACTCTTTTATAGAGATAGAGATAATCCTTTTTGGTTTAATCACGCTCCTTTTTAAAATCTAATTTAAAGCTTTATGATTTATCAGATCAAAAATTTTAATAAAATTTTACATTTTTTTAAACGGTTTATTATGTAAACGCGTTTTAATTAATGCGTATGTAAATTAGTCTTTGTGGTATATTTACAAAATCACACAAAATTTTGGAATACATGTCATCCTACGAACATTTTCTATTTTGAAATCACTTTAATAGTTTTTATACTTTTGCAAACGTTGCGAATCTTATATTTTTCCGATTCTCGAAACGTTGAGTTAAAAAACTTAACAAATAAAAAAACTTTTAAGGTGCTCAGTAATTTTCAAGAATAATATTTAATATATTAGTATAAAAATCCCTGTAAGTAACAATGGTTCGTAGAAAAACAAATTTGATTATTCTCGGTAAAGTAAACTCATTGTTATAATTGACCAAAAAAAAGGTACTTTTTATTTATCCACATTTTTCTGAAACTGCAGTATTTTAATTACTTTGTAAACTACTGTAAAATTTTCTATTTTTTTTTAATGTATATAAACGGAAGAGTGATATTAACAAAAGAAAAAGGAAAATAAACATGTCATAAATAATCTGATGAATACAATCTAAGGAAATGAATATAAAAGTTTCCCCTTTGCTATGGTAGAGACATGTACATTGGAATAAGTCACTCAATAAATTGTATAATTCTGATGTATAATTCTATTTATAGCATCACAATTATTTTTTTATTTTGCCCCTTTCATCTTTCTTTTATCTTTTATTTTCTGAATAAAAATGGAATCTGTGTAATTGAAATTAAATACCTTACAAAAAAAAGTGATATCTCATCAAAAACAACTCGTTGTAAATGATCCCACCAAGCCACAAACCTAAAACGTCAGCCATAAAAAGAAGTGATATCACATAAAAAGAAGCGATATAGAAGTGCATACTCAGAGTCCCGTGAAAAAATCTATCACCACTCATAATGTTTCCAAAGGACTCGGAGTGAGGTACAGTATGTGAAAACTGCTTGGCGACCTGCAGGCTTTTATAATATATGCAGTATATCAATTTTGAAAATCGAAAAAATTAATTTTTAATTTTTGTTATATCACTTTTATAAATATTTTTTCATGCGAAAGAACTGACAGAACGGATTTTTCCCCAGACTTATGCGATTCCGCTTACGCTATAATTATTGCAATATATCTCAATTTAGTTAACGTTTATTATAAAGTGCATTGTTATTAATATGTGTATGATCATTACATATATATATATATTACAAACTCAAAATCTTTACATGTTTACTTAAGAAATCTTCTTCGTAAGAGTGGTGTTTCTAGTTTAAATAATGGTAAATAAAATCAACAAGTTAATTTTCAAGCTCACAAATAAGAAAAGACATGCAAACACAGAAGCTTCAACTTTTTACAATTTTACGGGAGCAAAATAATTAAATAAATAAAAAATAAATAAAAATAATATAGTCATATGTAATTGCAGGAAACGCGAACATTATAAAAGCCTGCAGGTCGCCAAGCAGTTTTCACATACTGTACCTCACTCCGAGTCCTTTGGAAACATTATGAGTGGTGATAGATTTTTACACGGGACTCGGAGTATGCACTTCTATATCGCTTCTTTTTATGTGATATCACTTCTTTTTATGGCTGACGTTTTAGGTTTGTGGCTTGGCGGGATCATTTACAACGAGTTGTTTTTGATGAGATAGATATATGTATATTACAAACTAAAATCTTTACATGTTTACTTAAAAAATCCTCTTCGTAAAAGTGGCGTTTCTAGTTTAAATAATGGTAAATAAAATCAACAAATTGATTTTTCAAGCTCATAAATAAGAAAGGACATGCAAACACAAAAGCTTCAACTTTTTAAAATTTTATGGGAGCAAAAAATAAATAAATAAATATAATAAAATAAAAATAATAATATTTTCATATGTAATTGTAGGAAACGTAAACATTATAAAAGCCTGCAGGTCGCCAAGCAGTTTTCACATACTGTACCTCACTCCGAGTCCTTTGGAAACATTATGAGTGGTGATAGATTTTTACACGGGACTCGGAGTATGCACTTCTATATTGCTTCTTTTTATGTGATATCACTTCTTTTTACGACTGACGTTTTAGGTTTGTGGCTTGGCGGGATCATTTACGACGAGTTGTTTTTGATGAGATATATATTTATGTGAGTATTAATATATATATATATATATATATCAATAATGGGCATAAAATATTTTCTAATTTAGCTGAAAAGCTAAGTAAACAAATTTAATTTTTTAATTGGACTTACCAGAATGTAATATGAATTTTTTTTTATTATACCTGGTTTTAATTAATTTCCAAAAATTGAACAAGATTAAATTGTTTTCATTTCACACTGCTTTACATATTTTCTAATCAATAAATCAAATTCACCACATATATATATATATATATATATATATAAATTGCTTATATATTTCTACATATTGTGTGATACAACCATAGGGTTAGCGACAAACGGGTGCAGCAGGTATCCAATGCGGGTAAAAATATTTTGGAACAGATGCTTTACACTCACGCAAACATATAAACATAAGTTTGGCAACTTTTCGGTTGGCGCGATTTTCAAGACCGCGCCAAACGAATAACTTAATACAATGGCTAGGTTGCCATTAAAGAAAAAAAATCCCCTAAATTTGGCGAGTTTTTTCCTTTTTATAACCGATAAAAAAAAAAAAAAAACAAGAACGAAAAACTATGCGTCAAGCATAGATTATGTAACACTTTCCAATGCTTCCAAAATAACGTTTACCGTTTAATAAGCTGAAAGACAACATTTAAGTAAACAATTTGGAAAACGCATAACATATTTAAAAACGTAATTTCAGGAATTTCCAACATATAGAATATTCGGAAAAATATAAATACTTTTATTCGGCCCTGTATATGATCTATAGATTTGTATATATACTACATAGGATGCTAAATTTTAGTTTAGTTAGGAAACGCGTTGCACAGTTTAAAATTGTCCTTCTGGAGTTTCTGTCAATAAAAGGAAATGTGTTCGCGAACTTTTGTGCTGCCCTGTATATGAAATACAGAATTTATACATACCAAGTAATAGCCAAAAGTGAGTTAAATTTAAAATCGCGTTCAGCAACTTAAAACGCACTTTCAGGAATTATTGTTAACAGACAGTAGAAAATTCTTTTGTGTGTCCCTGTAAATGAACGATGACTGCTATACACACAATATTCTGTAGTAAGCCTCTTGTAATGCACCTTAGTGATATATATTAATTTCAATGCGTTTAAAATAGTGAAACATTATTTAAATAAACCTAAAAAGATCTTTCTCCATAGACGTAATGTAACCGAATTCTTTTGACTGTCCCTGTAAAGTCACTATAAGTGCTATGCACACCCTATTCCATATTAAGCTTCTTGTAATACACCTTAGGGATATATATCAATTACAATGTATTTGAAATTGTGTAACATCATTAAAATAAACCACAAATGATTTTTCCCCGTAGACCGTAATGTAACGGAATTCTTTTGAGTGTCCCTATAAAAAAAACTATAAGTGCCATACACTTCAGTTGAAATAGGGAACATGCTATAGATAACGACAACAACATATAAAAATTGCAGGGCAATCCCAGCATATTTACGGGAGTTAGAGCACGGACAGACGGCAGACAAACCGAAGTCAAACACTTTTCAACTAGGTTGGAAAGTTTTAAAAAACTGTGCGTGAGTGTATGACATCATAGCCAATATTTTTTATACACTGATATATAAAAGGTTTGCACCGGTACCTTGCACCTAACGAGATATATATGCCCTTTTTTTAACTTTGAAAAAATGTTTAGAAGGCAAATGTAAATAATTCTTTACAGTTATTAAAAAAATATTTACAGTTTAATTTTATAATAAAGTTCGACATTAAAACAGAAGTTTCCATATAACAAAAGCTTGCCTCCATTTCTATGGTTCGGTACCGATGAAAAAAAAAAAGCAGTTTAATGCCTGCTATGGCTACCTGATTTAAAAGGAATTTGCCTCAGTCCCTTTTAATTCCATCTTAGCAAGTTTTACTCTATCTCACAAGGAGAGGACCAAGCTTGCCAAGTTGATCAAAATGTAATCACACATTTTGATTATTTTTATATATGTTGTAGGATAGAATAGAAGCCCCTTAGTCTCAGGTTCAACGGATTTTATACAACGCTCCTTAAGTTCTCGAGAAATAGGTGGTCTAATATTTAACACAACTTAAATACTTACTTTGTAACAAAATTGCTGCGTTGGTAATAGCTCAGTTGTTATGGCGTCTGCTCGTTGATCGGGGGGCCCGGGTTCGAGGGCGGGACGAGCTAAGTTTGTTTTTCTCATTTTTTGTTTTATAAATATACTTGTAATTATTATTTAATAATCCCAATTAAAAATTATAATATTGTGCATTAATTATAATGTTAACCTATTTAATTTTTATTTGTAACTAAATCGTTGTTTAAAACATCCTAAACAGTTAATTTTTTTAATCACTTTTAAAATGTATTTCATATATTGCCTTAACAAGGGAAGTCAATGCGATGATAATAGCACCCTGTTTTTAAAGTAAGAAGCCTTATTATATTAAAGTTTAGCATAAGAATTAAATTACAACATATTATTTTGTATATTAAAAAAATTTAAATTTGTAATACGTATGCTTGCGCTTTGAATTAATTTATAATTAATAAAATAAAGTATGTTTTTGTAACGATTTTGGAATTTTTACTAGTCAATAATGGATCTATCTAAATTTTTTTTTTTTTAAATGATGAGAAATGTTTAATAATGGCTTAAAAATCAAATTTAAATATGATAACATTATAATTAATGTACGATATTAAAAATTTTAATTGAGATTATTAAATTATAATTACAAGCATAGTTGTAAAATAAAAAATGAGAAGCTCGTCCCGGCCTCTTCGATTAACGAACAGACGCCATAACAACTGAGCTACGACCAACGCAGTAGTTTCGTTAGAAAGTAAATATTTAAGTTGTGTTAAAATATTAGACCCCCTTTAGACTTTGACCCTTTAATATCAGTTTTAAAAATTTATAATTCTCAGTGTCAAACTATTAAAGTTCTGAATGATTCTCTAATAAACATTAAAATATCTGAATCAACAATTTGCCGAACAAAAATGCGAAATGAGTTATCGATGAACTCAGAGTGGTTCCGGGGGTGGGGGGTGGGGGGGATTACACCTTTTAACCATTAAAAGCATAAAATCATAAATCTTCTGAGGGAGCAACTCAGACTTGATTTTAGATTTAATCTGTGTACGAACTAACACTCAAATAAAAAGTAGAAAATGTAAAGCAAGAACGGAGTCAAAAAAGCGGTACACCGGCCGTACAATCCTCAAACATAGTGGCAAGGTTCAGGTAGAAAGTGGCTTATGTTACGGTATTGACGTTATCCTTCCAGTTATTACAGGTTCCTACTTCCATGGTTGAAACTGATCTATTATATATAGAGAGAAGTTGCAATTAGCTGATCAACCAAGTGTGACTTCCAACATGACGTCAATTGCAACTGCCCCGAGGCTAACGAAAAAGAAAGGCTATCGCGGTGCTTTACGTGTATCTTTTTTTACAGACCGCGGGAGTCACGTGATGCTCGAATCCATCAATGCAGGTGTACGAAAAGAGCATCACGTCACAATAGCGGTCTGTAAAAAAAGATAAGTGGAATGCACCGTGGTAGCCTGTCTTTTTCGTTAGCCTCGCACACCTCTAGAGTGACGTAATGCTTTTTTCATACACTTGCATTGGTGGATTCGAGCATCACGTGACTCCGGCGGTCTGTAAAAATAGATACGCGTAAAGCACCGGGGTTACCTTTCTTTTTCGTTAGCCTCGCAACTGCCCTATTTACGTCATACTCCGGTATTCTATTATTTTTATGTTGGATCATTAGAAAATGGGAAGGTTTAAAAAATCCCTTTAGAATGTAAAAAAAGTTGAAAAATTATAGATTTCCGATCAAGCTGCTATACAGCTGAAAGAACTAAACCAAGAAAACACATAAACGCAAAAAGCCCAATCACGTGATCAAATCACCCACAGATTTTTTCTGGGTCGAGGGAGCACGGTGGGGCAAAAATTTTGCGGGTTATGAACGCTGATCGGGCTAAATCAGATCACGTGATACTTTCATGAATGTTTTGGATTTTTCTGAGTAAATATAGACATGTATTTTTTTTACGAGAGCCATTTTTTTTTAAGATAAGGATATGTAGTCGGGTTTTTTTTTCTTAACTATAAAAGTATGAAATAATTAAATTATTATAAAATTCCTTGTTCGATGAGATCTACTCTTGGATCTACTCCATAATAAGGACATCTCCTTCGCCCACAGGATCGAATCGCGATCGCTACCTGATCGTTGTTACTGAACAGAATCCACGTGGCGGTCACAGTAGTATCACCAACATTTTGTTGTCCAAATACACCAATCAGCGATTGTTGCTCATGCGGCGTGGCCAATCAATCTTCTCCTATGGGCATTTAAATGGCGGCGTGAGTCAGCCCGGATTGTAGGAGACTTGTATCCTGGGCTGGGTAACCCTGGCTTTTGACAGTGTATGTGGCATCAGCCATTAACTATGAACACTGGATTGGATATATAACCTAGGTTAACTGTAATTGTGTTTGTGTTAGATCTCGAGCGCTCTGTAAGTTTGTTAATAAATGTCGTGATGTTCTAAAGTTGATTATTTTTTTGGTACATCTTATATTTAAGATACATAACAACACATGGTGGCAAGCGGTTTCAAATTGAATATCTAATTTCATTTTTACGCACACTCTGTGTACGAAATGGCGACATCAGCTTATCATATTTCACCACCAGAATCTTTTCCTTTTTCAACGCCAACCGAATGGCCGAAATGGAAACAAAGATTTTTACGCTTCAGAACTGCTTCAGGATTAAATACGAAGTCAGGTGAAGAACAAGTGGATGCTCTTATATATATTATGGGTGACAAAGCCGAAGATATTTTTCTGTCATTCGACATCACAGAAGCTGATAAAAAGAATTTTCAAGCAGTGCTAGAAAAATTTGATAATCATTTCGTAGTGAAACGAAATACAATATTTGAAAGGGCACAATTTAACCGACGGATACAAAAAGAAGGTGAGTCAGTTAACGATTTTATTACTGATCTATATGCATTAGCTGATAAATGTGCTTATGGTAATCTTCATGATGAATTACTCCGGGATCGCATTGTTGTCGGTATTACTGACCAATCTTTGAGTGAAAAGCTACAACTTGATCCTCAGCTTACTTTACAAACCGCCATTGATAAAGTCCGTTTGTCGGAATCTATCAAACGGCAACAGTCTGTGTTAGTGAGTAATACCTCGATTAATGCAGTAACACATAAAAAGAAACTTCGACAGACACCTCATAATTTAAATAAAAATAATATCAACTTCCGTGATCATAAAATGCATTCTAATGTGAAAAATTGTAAATGGTGTGGGAAAACACCTCATGATAGAAAATTTTGTCCCGCTAAGGACTCTTTTTGCCGGAAGTGCAAGAAAAAAGGGCACTGGGAAAAATTTTGTTTGTGTTCTATGAACAGAGTAAATGAAATTCATGGTGAAGCTGGGTTCATAGGTCTAATAGGAGAGAATCAACATAGTGATGATTGGATAGTTCCGATCAAAATATTGGGAAAATCTATTCGATTTAAAATCGACAGTGGCGCTGATCACTCAGTCATTCCTAGTAATATAGTGCAAACAGTTCTAAAAAATGCTCATCTTAAGAGTACGGATAAAATAATTTTCGGTCCCGATAGAACACCATTGAAATTAACAGGGAAATTAGTTGAAAGCATAGAATATAATGGAAAAAGATGTTTAGAAGAAATTTTTGTCATAAAAGGCCTTCAAACATGTTTGTTGGGAAAACCAGCCATTAAAGCTTTCGGACTAGGTCCTAATATACAACCACATTGTGTGCAAAGTATTAGCAGCTTTGATCCTATTCGGGAATTTCCTCTGTTGTTTCCAGGACTAGGATTGCTGAAAGGAAATTATCATATAGAACTCATTGGTGATGCTAAGCCTTATGCTCTCACCTCTCCACGTAGAATACCAATACCGTTGTTGGAGAAAACAAAGGCGGAGATTAATAGAATGCAAGAATTAAATGTAATTAAACCAGTAGAAACACCCACAGATTGGTGTTCACCAGCAGTGGTGGTACGAAAAAAAGATGGAAATGTAAGAATCTGTGTAGATTTAACGGTACTTAATAGAAGTATTCGAAGAGAATGGCACCCGTTACCAACTACAGAATACAATTTATCGCTGTTGGCAGGAGCTAAAATATTTTCAAAATTAGATGCCAATTCTGGTTTCTGGCAGGTACCTTTAGATGAAGAGTCATCTTATCTTACAACTTTCATCACACCCTTCGGTAGATTCCGTTTTTTACGTTTACCTTTCGGGATTTCTTCAGCACCTGAACATTTTCAGCGTCGAATGTCTCAAGCTTTGGAAGGTCTATCAGGCATAATATGCAATATGGATGATATCCTGATATGGGGATGCAATCAAAACGAACATGACGAGCGTTTGAAATCAACCTTGAAACGTCTGGAAGAAACGGGAATCACTCTAAATAAACAAAAATGCTGTTTCTCGGTTAGGTCTATACAATTCCTTGGTCATGTAATCGATGAGTCCGGAATACGCCCAGATCCAGAGAAAATACAAGCCATACAAAAATTCGAAACTCCAACCAACAAAACGGAACTTAAACAGCTGCTTGGAATGGCTAATTATCTAGCAAGATTTATTCCAAAATTCTCAGATATCATGGCACCTTTGACTTCTCTGCTATCAATAAAAAGTCAATTTATTTGGGATACGCCCCAGGAAAATGCATTGAAAAAGCTAAAGGAAATGCTCTCGTCCGAACCAGTACTTACTGTATTTGACCCTAACAAAGAGTCGACAGTAACTGCTGATGCTTCATCCTATGGATTAGGAGCTACATTATGCCAGAAACAAGATGACTCCACGATGAAGGTAATTGCGTATGCTTCCAGAACATTAACCCCAACAGAAAAACGTTACGCCCAGATTGAAAAAGAGGGATTGGCACTCACTTGGGCATGCGAAAAGTTTTGTAATTATTTGATAGGTACAAAATTTCTTTTGGAAACTGATCACAAACCTCTGGTCCCTATATTAACAAGAAAATCCTTAGATGATCTCACTCCTCGTCTTCAAAGATTAAAAATGAGATTGATGAGATACTCTTTTGATGTTTTTCATACTCCAGGAAAACATTTACTGGCAGCAGATGCATTATCCAGAGCACCTCACCAAAAGCAGGTCCCAACTTTTGATTTGGAAGAAGATGTCGAGCTCTTTGTCAATCAAATTACAGAAACTGTTCCGATAGCTCCAAAAAGACTTTCCCAGTTGAAATTTGAACAAGAAAAAGATTCAACATGTAGGATGTTAACTACCTATGCTTTAGAAGGATGGCCAGAGAAAAAGAATGTAGAATCATCTTGCCGGGTCTTTTGGCCTTTAAGATACGAAATTTCAGTTCATAATGGCCTAATTATGAGAGGAAATCGAATAATTGTACCAAACAAGCTTCAACGAGAAATCTTGGAGAAAATTCACGAAGGTCACATGGGAATAACTAAATGTAGAGCTTTGGCAAATTCAGCTGTTTATTGGCCTGGAATGAGCAAGCAAATAGAGGAACTCGTTCGAGAATGTCCATCATGTATACAGGAAGCTAGAAACTGTTCTGAACCACTGAAACCAACTAGTTTTCCTCAAAGACCTTGGGAAATCGTAGCCATGGATCTATTCAAGCTTCATTCAGACTGGTATTTGCTGGTAACTGATTTCTATTCACGCTATCCAGAAGTCGCAAAATTAGACAGGCTCACATCCAAAGAAGTAATTCTGCACTGTAAGTCAATATTCGCCAGACATGGAATACCTGATATAGTTAGGTCTGACAATGGACGACAATTTGAAGTAACTCGAACAGCTGAGTTCCAACAATTTTCCACAGTGTATGGTTTCAAGCACGTTACGTCTAGTCCCAGATACCCTCAAAGCAATGGTTTTGTGGAGGCAGCAGTCAAGGTAATCAAACTCAGATTCAAAAAGTCCAAAGATCCTTATTTGGCTTTGTTGAACTACAGAGCTTCGCCTTTGAAAAATGGGTATAGCCCTGCAGAACTATTGATGGGACGGCGTTTACAAACAACTCTACCCATAGCACTCTCAGAACTTCAACCAAAACTGGTACAGAAGGAGAGATTGGAAGAAATAGAAGAAAATAGAATAAAAGCACAAGAAAGAGATTATAATCGAAGACATAAAGTCCATGAGCTGAAACCAATAGATCCAGGTGAAAAAGTTTGGATAACGGATAGAAAGGCTGTTGGCACTATAGAAAGGGAGGCAGATACACCAAGATCGTATCTCGTTAAAGAGGGACAACAAACTCTAAGGCGAAATAGAAAATTTCTAATTCCCGGTACTAAACTAAAACAAGCAGCAGAAGAAAATATGGGAGAAGTTGTTTTAGAAGAGGGTACAAAGAGCGAGGTTTCCAAAACAGAACAAGCTGTCGTAGCTAAAGGTAATCAACCCTATATCACTCGGAGTGGTAGAACTGTGAAAGCTCCAAACAGAATGGATCTTTGAAAGGGAGATGTGGCATCAGCCATTAACTATGAACACTGGATTGGATATATAACCTAGGTTAACTGTAATTGTGTTTGTGTTAGATCTCGAGCGCTCTGTAAGTTTGTTAATAAATGTCGTGATGTTCTAAAGTTGATTATTTTTTTGGTACATCTTATATTTAAGATACATAACAACACAGTGTAGCCCTGGGGAATTCGGGTGCCGTCATTTAATAATACCCTTAAAACCTCGTTCAGACCGGAAGATTTAAGTCACTTAACTCTAAGTGACTTAAATGAATGTTGTCAAACACATAGCAATACATGGTGAAGGCAAGCCTCGTTCCGGGTCGCATGCTTCAAAAACATTAGTTAGTCACTTAAATGGTCTAGTCTGAACAGATTATAAAAGATTGATCGTTCAGAACGGACGGATCGAAAACGGATTAAACCAGGTTCATCCTGTTGAAGTTTCAAACTTACCCAAACCGTGCACCAATCACGAACGGTTGTGGGTTCAACATTTTCTTCTTTCAGCTTCAGCCTGTACGTGTTTTGTGCGAGCGTTTAGCATACATCCTAAAAATCATTTTCAAAGATTTGTTTTCTTTAATTAATGATATGCTAAATTTTTGATTAACTCTCTTATGCGATCTTAATTTAAAGAAAAAAAATTATTAGCATTGTTTTTCAATGGGATTTTTCTCATTTCTGTGGGCATGATAATCTACAATTTTTTTCTAAGATGTTTGAAAATTAGGGCGGATATGGAAACGGTTTAAAAATTTGCAGTAAGTTTTTTATTGTCTTTGATGTATTATGTATTTATGCATATTGGTTAAAATACACCTTAATTTAGACTATTTAAGTACTAATGTAATTGCTCATTTTTATATCCTCGTGCTTATGTATGAATGTTTTTTTTTTATAAAATGGTATGCTACTCCATTGATCTTGCAGTGATCTATTGTGTGCTCTTTTTATAATGCTATTTTTATGTTTATAATTCTTTTGCAAAGTACTAGTTTTTCTGAAATTTTGTTTTTTAAATTGTGAGGATTACCATATCCTGCTAATCATGTTACCTTGGTACGCACTTACAAATTTATAATAGAGGATTTTTCTACAAAATAGTATTACTTGCTTCTAATCAGTGTTAATTGGAATATAATACTTCTTATTGCTTCTCTGAGAAAAAAAACAAATCTTTACCTAAATTGATTTTGCTTAAAAAGTAGGTTATACATGCACAATTTTCAAAATCTAGATTTTCTCCCCCATAAATTTTAATTGTAAATGTTAAAAAAATAGCATCAATTTATAGCTTTAAATTGTTGAATAAATAATGATTATTAAAGCTTGCATTTATTGCTCAGTGTGATATACAACTTATCCACACCCAATTTTGGAATTGTACTTCCTGTAAATATCCCTTAAAAATTAAAGTCCTTTTTGTTACTGTTAATGACATTTAAAGGTTCTAACTACTATTTTTATTGGAATCTCTCTTTATTAATGAAGAAATATTTTATTTATTTTATTGAATTTGTTTATATTCATGATTACAAATGCCAGAAATTTTACAGAAAATCATTATTAATAATATATAGATGATTTTACACATACATGCACAAATATATAGTATGTGTGTATACTTAATGTATTTCCAGTTTGCTTTTCTTTGGGCATAGTTTTACTTTTGTATACAACCAAAGGTGAATTTGAACTGAACTGAATATATGCTCTTTAACATTGTGTTGTGCTTTTTACATCTATTTCTTTAGCATAATCGAAGTGCTTAAGTAACTGAGATGTAGAATTATTTGTTGTTTCACAAGTTTCTTTAAAATATTTCAGTAGTTCAGTATTTTTATACAAAGAAATTAAATGTCTGTTAAGGATGTAAAGTTAATTACAAAAATTTCTCATATTTTTACTATGCCTTTTTTTCTAAATTTAGATAAATTATTCTGCAACAGATCTTGTGCTTCCGCAATAATCTCAAGTTCACATATAATTCCTTCAATATGAAAGGACCTGCAGAGAAAAATGTAAGTTTTTTTCTCTTTTGTCTATCTCTCTTCTTTTTTTAAAAAATAACTGAACCTCTGAATAGATTGTATCATGAATTGGAGTTCTTAATTATATAGGTGCTTTATGTGAAATAATACTTTAAATTTTTTACATTTCACCAGTATATTTAAAATCTATTAATTTTTAAGGCTACTTTGCAAATGTATGTTATTAAAGTTACTTGTTTTATGTTTAAAATTTTCCTTCATTGTCATCTGATGATAGGTGCATGATCTACCAGTGTTGCTGAGGGGTAGCAAAAAAATTGGAAAAGGAATGCATAAAAACATGGGTGTTCTGTCGTTCAGGATGCATCATTCTTCTCTTACAATATTTTTTTTGGTACTTTTCGGTTAGCCGGGCGCCAGTGAAATTTATATATCTATATATACATATATATGTATACATACACACATATATGTATGTGTATATATATGTATATATACATACATGCATATATAAATGTGTGTATGTATAGATATATGTATATATATGTATACTTAGATATATAAATTTCACTGGCGCCCGGCTAACCGAAAAGTACCTTTTTTTTTTATATATATTCACAAAAGAGGCATATTTTGTATTAAACCCATTAAATCTCTGATTTCTAAAAAAAGAGACCCATATTTTTCAGCAAACCAGTTGTTAAAATGCCACTTGTAATACGTAAATTACACATTTCAGGAGTGGATCCAGGGAAAATTTGGGTCCTATTTAGGGTCCCTTCACAAAAATCAATTTAATAAAATGGGCCCCTTCACAAAAACCAATTTGATAAAATGGGCCCTTCAAAAAAATCAATTTGATAAAATGGGTCCCTTAAAAAAAAAGCAATTTGATAAAATGGGCCCCTTAAAAAAAAAATCAATTTGAGAAAATGGGTCCCTTCACAAAATTCTATTCCATAAAAACTTACTATTTATTACTTATTTATTATTTTGTGATGTTTTAAAATGTGTAATTTGTAAACAAACAAGTTCACCAGAGAGGAAAAATTCAACAAAAGGATTTAAAAAGTTTTTGTTTATAAATGCTTGGTTCGAATTTGATTAACTGGATTTCAACTTTTGTTACAAAATGTTATTTTTCACAAAAATGTAATAAATTTCACAAAAATAACCTTTACTTTTCACAAAATGGGCCCCAAGAAGAAAAACCTGCATCGACCCTTGCATTTATATTGCTCTCTTCAAACGTTTATCTGTGCAACAACCAGGTGTTGGCAAGTTTTTGACAGTGTGACGGTTTTATCCGGTTATAACCATGGTTTTAACCGTCATGTCAAAAACCCCTTTTTGACATAGTTTTTGACAACGACTGTCAAAAACTTAAAATTGAGCCCAAAAACTGTTTATAGTTATTTTTAAAACAACATTAAATTTACAATTTTTCATAATTTTTAGTGTTAGACATGTGGGTAAACTTTTTGACAGTTTTAGACAGTAAAAACCACATATCCTGTATAAAACCAGTGATCGATTCAGGAAAAAGTTCGGACCTATCTAGGGACCTCTTCACAAAAATTGATTTAATACATCAGAACCCTTCACAAAAAGTGATTTACTAAATCAGGCCCCTTCACAAAAATTGATTTACTAAATCAGGTCCCTTCACAAAATTCATCTTAATAAGACAGGTCCCTTCACAAAATTCCTCTTAATAAAATAGGACCTTTCACAAAATTCTATTCCATAAAAACATACTCTTCCATGGATTATTTTTATTTTGTTAGGTTTTCAAATGTATAATTTACAACGAAAACAAGTTCACAAGAAAGGAAAACTTTAGCAGAATAAAAGGTTAAAGAAGTTATTATTAAATGCTTGGTTTGAGTTTGAGCAGCTTTCATCTTTCATAACAAAATGATAATTTTCACAAAAATATAGTAAATTTCACAAAAATAATTTTTATTTTTCACAAAATGGGCTCCACGAAAAAAATCTTCATTGACCCATGAAAACTCAAAACATGACTTTGGTTTAACAAGTTGCTTAGAAAATAGAAAATAATTGTAAGCTATAAATATAGAATAAAAAATAATTCAAAGTATCGTTACATTAAAAATATAAACTAATCAAACTATTAAATACTTGTATAATTTAATGTATAAAATTTCATATAATTTTTATATTGTTTTGATGTTTGTCCCAGGTTCATAGAATTCAAACAAAGCAAGAATGTTACACCTGTTCTTTGCTTGTAAATGCACATTCCAGAAACAAATGATTAAGGCTAGACTTACGGTTACAAACTTGAAATATTATGCTCCAATAAATAAATAAATAAATAGGCACTATTTTATAATGTATAAAAATTAAATTTAACATAAACAAATTATTCTAAATAATTAAGCTGAAACTAACATAATAAAATGAAGATAATTGAAAATAACAAACATCTTCTTTTAAGTTATTGATTTAAAGAACGTTTAATTATACTGATTTCATATTATAATTCATTTAATAACTCAGAGAACATTTGTGTTGCAATTGTGGTTTATATCTAATGTTTATGTACAAACACAAACATTTAGAATCATTAAAAGTCTAGGTAACTTATGATCAGTCATTGAATAGTAGTGGCCACTTTAGCTTTACACAAGATTTTTTAAGCATAAATTAGACTGCTAAATTTTTTTTATAATAAACTGAACACTTAATAGTACTTTGAAAAGTAGATAAAAAGTACTTTGAAAAATGCACTTACTAGTAGTTTCAATATTTTTAACTATTTTTCCTAGCATGACAATTAGAGAAAAAATTTGAATTATGATATATAATTTTATTACAACTTAATTATAGCATAACTGGCTAGGATTGCTTAAACGCCCTCAGATAGCACGGCCATTTTATTTGGCGAGATTTGCCGAGGTTTGAAGGGTTTTGATTTGGAGATATATTTGCCGATCTGACTACCGCACGTACTTTTGCCTTCTGGCAACCCTTAAATAATCTCCGATCGCGGCTTTTTTTTTTTTTCTTCTTCTCACTTGTGTGAGCGTGAAGCTCGTATTACACGTGGTATCTTAGATAAGGTTGTATAATTCCAACTTTTTATTATTATTATTAATATTTGATTATTTTTTTTGGATTGATAATGGCTTCTGTTGTCTGTATCACCAGTTGTTGGTGATAAATATCAGCAAATATCTGAAATATCGGCAAATTTTGAAAGCAAAAGGCGGTTTCATTGTTTCGCGAGATATCGCTAAACCTAGGCCTATTTTTGGAGTGCATTTGCATTTTGCGCTATTTTAAGTTTTATTTTTTATTTAATTTTGGAATATATACAGATTAAACATAAAAAAGGTAAATTCAAGAAATTTTCGTAGAAACGTGAAGTATTTTTTGCAATTTATGCACAATGGATGTATCCATGTTTGATTTTTCAAATTAATTCTGCAGGTGTTTTTCTGGTGTTTTTTTTTTTTTTTTTTTCTACGTTTTTGTTATGTATTTAAGTACGGATTTTTGATTTTTCTATTTGTCGATGTTTGTTTTTTCAAATTTTGTATCGAGGTTTGTTTTTTAAACGTTAGGATATACGTTTTAATGCCTTTATTTTTAGAGATATGTTGGTTTAATAATGAATCTTTGCGTTTTTTTTAAGTATCACTATATTTACGTTTCTGCCGTTTGCTCAGTATTCAGTGAAAATTTCTTGAATTTCCCTTTTTTATGTTTATTCTGTACATATTTTAATCTGTATATATTCCAAAATTAAATAAAAAATAAAACCTAAAATAGCCCAAAATGACCACTTGGCGACAAATTCTTGTTGGCGATAAACGGGTTTTCGCCAACAAAACAAAATGGCGGACCTGAGGGCGTGTAAGCAATCTGTTCCGCATAACTAAATAAAAAATATTTATATAACATAAAAAATATTATTTAATCAGTTTTTAGCTTGATTTAATATAAAATATCACTAATGATTGCTAAAAAAAATGTATTAAAGGTTTTTGACACTTTTCGGCAGTTCTTGACACTTTTCGACAGGTTTTTGACATGTCATGTCAAAAACCCAACCCTGGCAACAACGTATTCTAAGCATAACATTGTGACATGTTCCAGGGATCACTCTAGAGAGTTTCAGAGGGGCGGTCTACCCTCATGCCTTTTTTACATAAAATCCCACCCTCCTTGCCCTTTTTACAGATAGAATTCTACCCTCCTTGTCCTTTTTTCAGGTAGATTTCTACTAGTGCTTGCGATTATACGTATAAAACGTATTGTAAACGGTAACGATTTTGGATAGGTTTAACATGAGAAAAAGGCTTAACTACGTATACGTTTAAACGTATATATACGTATAATCGCGAGCACTAATTTCTACCATCTTTTTATTCCTGGGTACAATCCTGCCTTGTTTGTGCTGTACTTTCAAAAATTCTTTACGTATCTTTTATTTTTAGAATGCTAGTATGGTACATCAGGAGTACTCTTCTTTCACTCTTTATTTCTCTGTGAAATGCCCTGGTATGTCTAATCTTTGACTTTGAGTGATTCATCTTTCCATTTATCATTTTTTCCATTGAGCAAGCCATAAAGGGTAACTAAGGGTCATTGATTATTTTCACCTTCTCTGGTATAATATAGTATTGGATTAGGCATTCTGGCCTTTGACCACATGATAACTTAAATAAGTTCGATAAAAAAATTTGAGAAGTAGCTTTAGAACTTTTATTTTGTAACTTTTTCAAAACCAGTTTTGCTAAAACCAGGAAAAAGTTATCTGGTGAATAAAAGTTTTAGAGAGGTTTTTGAATATCGTAGGAAAAGTGGAAAATGACCGTGAATATAGTAAACAATTTTACAATAAAAATCGAGAACATGTTTCCTTTTATTGGATATTTTAAATTAGGGAGTACTTTAAGCTGTTGCCAGACTTCTCTCCCCACCAGTATATTGGTATATGCACTTATTACAAAAGTGCCCTTTTTATGAAATGATGGGGCCCTTTTTAACAAAATTGCCCTTATTTTGAAATGTGTACCCTGCCTTTTTTTATGTTCTAGAATGATCCCTGATGTTCTGATTTGTTTCAGCCTTTCAGCTATGTGTTTCAACAAAAATTCTCATTATGCAAATGTGTTAGTGTTCTGTTGAGTGTCTTTATAAGAGAATAGTGACATTTTGTTAGTTATATATAGAGAATAGTTTTTGTCCATACTATATTGCAACCCACATTACTGAATTTAAAGATAGTTAATTAGTTTCCTTCTGAAAGAATATTATTTTTACAGCTACAACTTTCAAGTACTGTCCAATGGCAGGTCAAATGGAAAAATTAGAGACTTTATTGACAAAATTTAGTGCCAAACTGTAATATAAAAATACCAGTAATAAAGCATGTACGATTGATAGGATCCAAATTATCAAGAACATTTCAGATTTACATTGAAGTTGCAAGTATTTATCACCAAAACAATAGTATAAGTTATGTAATATGTAGTATAAGTAGTAATGCTTGACAGTCCGTGTGTTAGTATTCTAATGATGTAAGACTTCAGCAATACTTTGCATCATTCGTACAATTAGATTTTAATAGCTAACTGCTTGTAAATTTAAAGGCTAATCTATTTTTATGTTCTGATTGTTGTTTTATACTATTTTGATGCATATTTTGTTAGCAATATAGATCAAATCTTGATTGTTCAATATATACTGTAAAAATGTCCTGGGGTTAACGTTTCGAAATCGTTTGGATTTGAAGATAAAGGTATTAGAGGCCTACTGTTTAAAATACCTTCGATTTGATTAACGACAGTTAAAAATTCCTCAAAAGTTAGTTTTAAATCTCCAATAGTTCTTTTTAAATGGTGCTTAAAGGATTTTACTCCTGCCTCCCACAAGCCATCAAAATTAGGGGATCTAGGAGGAAGGAATTTCCAAGAAATTGAATTAGCCAATAAGTAAGCAGCCAATTCCTCGGATTGATTTTTTACAATTTTATGCAATTTTTTCAATTCTGAATTCGCTCCAACAAAATTAGAGGCATTATCGGAAAAGATGGTGGCACAAATTCCACGCGTAGCTACAAATCTTTTTAAGGTAGCTATTAAGGCTTCAGAAGTTAAATCTGTTATTATTTCTAAATGAATTGCACGAGTAGCAAAACAGACGAAAATTGTGACATAAATTTTACTAAAAACTCCTTTACGTTGGTTTTTGTATTTTATAAAAAATGGGCCACATAAATCAATGCCTGAATTTGTAAAAGGGGGATTTATATTTACCCTTTCTTTAGGTAACGAGGCCATGATTTGTTCTGCAATTTTAGGTTTGTTTTTAAAACAAACAATGCAATTATGCACGACTTTTCTAGCTATGTTTCTGCTATTTAAGGGCCAGAATTCTTGTCTCACAAAATAAAGCAATGTTTGGGCACCAACATGTAAATTTTTTAAGTGAAAATACTGGAAAATTAAAAGTGTAAGCCTGTGATCTTTGGGTAAAAGAATCGGAAGTTTTTTATCATAAGATATATTTGATTGATCTAAATGACCACCAACCCTAATTATTTCATCCCTATCAAGAAAAGGATTTAAATTACTTACTCGACTATCCTTTAGTTTCCCACCTTTCTTAAGTGCCTTCATTTCCCTGGTGAAATACATTACCTGAACCAATTTGACTAATTTAATCTTTGCCTGGTAAATTCCTTTTTTGTTATAGGCCCTACAATCCTTTCTTTGTGCTTGCAATTATAAATAAATCTATAAATATAAACTAAAATACAAATTAACTTAAAATAACTGTTACTGAAGGCACAAAAATTGTTCAGAAAGTTATTAAAGTCCTGATTAATTAGATGCAAATTAATATTACAGTTTTTAAGTTCGTTTAAATAAGCATCATCATTTGGAAAGTCAGTTTAATTCTCTTTTCCTGTCACGTCCAAGATATTATTAGTCAATAATGGACCTAATTAATAAGGACTTTACGTTGCACCATTAACATATAAATACTCATCAAACACTTGCTTCCAAAGTAAAATTATTTAATAAATATGAGTTACTTTTAAACTACATATATATAAAACAAACCTCGAAGTTTCGGTTAATCTTTATAACCATCATCAGGAGAAAAAACCTTCATAAATATGAACATATATAATCATATTTATGAAGGTTTTTTCTCCTGATGATGGTTATAAAGATTAACCGAAACGTCGAGGTTTGTTTTATATATATGTAGTTTAAAAGTAACTCATATTTATTAAATAATTTTACGTTAGAAGCAAGTGTTTGATGAGTATTTATATAATAATGGACCTTTAGACCACAGTTCCATATCTGAGAGTTCCTGAGAAAATGTTCCACGAGATATTATATCAGCTGGATTATCACTAGAAGGAATGTGTTTCCATAAAAATTGTTCAGTGAGAGACTGAATCTTTGAGACTCTATTTGCTATGAAAGTTTTTAATAGATAAGCAGAGGTTTTTATCCATGCCAATGCTATAGTTGGCTGAGAATAAAATTACTCCTTGAATGTCTAGTTGTAAGGAAGGGAGAGTTTTGGCCACAAGTTGAGAAAGAAGCAAGCAGGAACATAGTTCCAGTCTTGGCACAGAAATGGTCTTTAAAGGTGACACTCTTGATTTACTTGCAATGAGATTTGATGTGGTCGAGTTGGATGAATTTAAACAATAGACATAAACTGCAGCACCATAAGCTGTTATGGAAGCGTCAGCGAAACCAAGAACAAATATTGCTTCTGTGGAAGGAGTTAAAATGTATCGACTAATTGTTATATTTTCTATAGTTTTTAGTTGACTTACGAAGTTACACCAATCACTAGCAAGAGGTTCCGGAATGTTCTCGTCCCATCCTAGTTTACACAACCACAATTTTTTAAGATAACACTTAGCCTTAGAAATAATTGGGCCAATGAGCCCAAGCAGATCATACAATTTTGCTATGACAGAAAGAACCTGTCTTTTGGTGTATGATTCTTGCTCTTTCACCGAAACTCTAAACACAAATTTGTCTTTGTTGGATTGCCAAACCATACCTAGAGTCTTAGCTGAAGTGTCAGACTTAGTGCAAAAGGAGACATCTTCGATTTCGTCATGATAAAGCTCATTCAAATTTGAATTCCATTTGTGCAAAGCCATTCCACAAGAACGAAATATGTCAATTAATTGATTTTTCAGGGCAATTGCAGACTCTGAATCAGGGGATCCAGTCACGATGTCGTCCATATAGCTATCAGACAGAATAGCTTTTGCTGCAAGAGGAAATCTGTCCTTCTCATCTAAGGCCAATTGTTTGATGCACCTTATGGCCAAAAAAGGGGCGCATTTAGATCCATAAGTGACTGTGTTCAATTTAAAGGCAATTGTGGAATTATTTTCGTAATCCTTCCAAAGAATGCGTAGAAAGTCCCTTTGCGAAGGATCTATCAAAATCTGCCGAAACATTTTTTTAATGTCCGCAGTTAAAGCAACCTTATATTTTCGAAATCTTAACAAAGTATCAAAAAGATCTTCCTTAACTTCACCGGAAAGCAAAATATCATTCAAGCTTTTTCCGGTTGCGGTAGGTGCAGAGGCATTAAAGACAACCCTTAATTTAGTAGAGGATTTATCCGGTTTAAAAATGCCATGATGAGGCATGTAATAAACTACTGAGCGAGAATCTTCGACTGAAATTCTTTCCATGTGCTCCAATGTTTCATATTCGTTTAAAAATTCGCAATAAAGTTTTTTCATAGTACTATTATTTTCTAATCTCTTTACTGTTTGTTGTAAACGCCTTTCTGCTAAATTTCTCGAATTTCCCAATGAATTTAATTGATCAGTTTGAATCGCCATTTTGACAATAAACCTTCCAGTATCATCTCTTTTGTGCATTTTTTGAAAATGAGATTCACAAAATTCTTCTTCTTTACTTAGAAAACGGTCACGTGAAATATTTTCTATTTCCCAAAATTTTTTAAGATTAGATTCAATGTTCTCGATTTCATAATTAAATGTCAATCCACAATATGAATTAGAACTCTATTCTTTCTTTTTTCAAGCCCAAATTGGAGGCGTTCTTCCGTAATATAGTTAGCTTGGTTCTCACTATCGAGGATTGCCCTTGCCTGAACGAAGCATTTATGTAACGGACTATAAATATAAATATGTGCCGTAGACAAAAGAACTGCTTTTTTACTTTCATTATTATGTGATGAAAAACTCTGAGATATTTCCGATAAATTTTGTTTATTTGTTTCATCATTTTCTTTACCAGAATGTCCGTCTGGCGCCAATGATATTTCAAGTTCAGAATCGGGGCTTTTTAATGACGTTTTATTTTGAAACAATTTATTTTTATTTCGATGAAGTAACACGTTATGTCTGAGAGAGCACAGGTGACAGTTATATTTTGAACCGCATTTCGAAAGCATATGCATTCGAAAGCATTTAAACAATTTATACAAAGTTTATTCTTTTTTACTTCATCAAATCTTTGAATTGGAGTCATTTTTAGAAAAACAGGGCACTGGTGAATTGCATGTAATTTTTTACAAACAAGGCATGAATTAGATTTCAGAATAAAAGTGTTTTGTTTGTTCTGGGTTTTAAATTTTTGCGAATTTATTTGTGTTCCTTGAAGGTTTTCTAATATTTGAACACTATTTTGCAAGAATTCGATAAAGTTATCCCATCTGGGTAAATCTGTCGTTGTTAATGTCATTTCGAATTCCTTACATGTTGTTCTATCCAATTTTGTCAAAATAATATTAATCAATAAATTTTTGACTAAAATTGTTCATTTCGACATTTAATACCTTTAAGGCTCTTACATGCTTTAAAATACAATCAAGCAGCATTCTTAATTTTTCAGCTGAATCAGTACAAATATTATCTAACATTAATAAAGATTTAATATGACTGTTAACTATTAATCTTTTATTGTCAAATCTTTTTTTAAGTGCTTCAAATAATGACTCATATGTGTCATCAGTACTTCAGATTCGTTTTGCTGTCCCCACAAGAGAGGATTGCAAATAAAAAAGTTTCTGATCATTAGTTAACAATTCGTTCGAATCAATTATATACTATTAAATTGAGTCTTAAAGTTATTCCAATTTTCATACGAACCATCGAATTTTGGCAATGGAATTTCAGGTAATTTCACATTTAAATTTTTTGAATTATTAATACCATTATTTTCATTTATTAGATCAACATTTTTACTTTTAGAATTCTCAATAAGCCTTTTTTAAATCTTACCTTGAGATTTTAGAGATCTTGTTCGATTTCTTCAAATTCAGCATCACACTTATCAATTTCTTCATCTTTCAAAATTTTATAAAACTCCATTTTCAAGTCATCTAATTTATCTTCTAATTTGTTCAAATTTTCTATTTTATTCAAGATATCCGCTGAGTCTATTTCTTGTGCCTCATCGGCTATAAAGTTTGCTAATTTTGTCAATTGGGCCTTTATGTTGCCCCTTCTTCGATTCAACACCTTTACATCCATTGTTATTGTTCAGATTTTTTTTTTTTTTAAACAAAACTCAATATAATCCTATGATCGCTGATAATTCTCCGCGAGCGGTACCATATTAACAACTACGAAATTAAAGTGGACTGTAAATTACACAACTATCGATAAAATTTCAACTGTTTACAAACAAACCATTTTTTTATTTACTTCGGAGCTCCCCATGGAACAACCGAACGAAACAAGAACAAAACGACTTCTGAGTTACATTTATCGCCAAGCGATGTTAGATGCCAAGAGTGGCGCCAACAATAATATTTAAAAAAATTTAAATTGTTTTTTTTTTGTTTAAATTTTTGAAAAAAAAATGTATTTTTTGTAATATAAGCTTGAAATCTTGAAATTTTTAGAGTGAGATCTCAATGGGATCAAGAGTTATGAAATAAAAGCTGAAGATTATCATACAAATTATGAGTTAGATTATTATTTGTATGGTAATCTTCAGGTTTATTTGTTATAAATGCAAACATAGTTTCAATGATGAAAAGCAAAGAAGTGGGTAGAATGTGACAAGTGCACAAACGCTTATTTTAAATGCATTCCAAAATCGCATATTGAATGATTTGGATTATCAGAAAGTGATGAGGAAATTGAAGATTTGCATTTGAATGCCATAATTGTACAGCACATCATTTGGATGTTGATATGAGTGAAGGCAAATGAGGCAATAAAAAATGTCTTCAAATATAATATATATATATATATATGTAAGGAATTATCCGGGGACGACTTGGGAGACTAATAATTTGAGAGAAACAGAGAAATAAGTTGGACTCGGGACCTCTAGACACATCGAACTCATTTATTGAAGCATTTCTTCGTACAGACATCTTCGCGCGTTCAGTCGGAGGTCCCGTGAGCCATTTACGTTAAATTTTGAGAACTACATGGCCGAGGGTTTGGCTGACCGCTCAAATGTGCCAAAATTCCGTCTTCTTCGTCCTTGCATGGGGTTTTAAATCAGAATTTAGGATATTTTCCAGCAGAGGGAGAAAGAGTCAAGTTGGGAGGATCATTTATTTTAATTGGTCAATTAGCTTTTGATTGATGTCTGGGGTCTTATGCCGACACCAAGGCTTGACTGTGTCTGGGAGCCGCACCCCACAGATTGCTGCAAGAAATGCAAACTCATCACTTTTAAAACTTAAAGAAATGTCGAAATTGATAGATGAAAGTAATATTTGTGAGGCTGAGAAACAAAGATCACAGGGGCAGATTAGATTTAAGCATTAGATTTATAAGTTAGAAAAAAATGTTTTAGGATTTAAATTTTTTATTTTGCATTTTAAAAAGGGTTTATTTTTATCCTTTCATATCCCCCCCCTCCAAGATGAGATCCACCAGATTTGCCTGCAAAACTGGGGGAGCTCACCCGGAAGACCGAGAATGCCAAAGTGAGTTAAAAAGAAGTGTTTAATTGAGTAAGGCTTCAAAATAAGTTAATGTTAAGGTTAAATTTAGAACTAAGATTGGTAAAAAGTGAGGGCTGAATTTTGCTGCTAGAAAAATATTAAAAGTCATTTTGACGCATACAAATTGAGGAAAAATTAAAGATCTTATGGTTTTATGCTAAAACGTTCTAAATTTGGGATATGGCTCTCGGGACAATCTGACCGAACTTTACATTAAAAACTTGAAAAATATAATAATTATACCACAAAACATACGAAATCTATGAAAACAATAATACAGTAATATTAACACAAGGAATATATGAAAAAAAAAACAATAATAAAATAATATTGTTTTAAAGTTTTGTGGCCATAATTGTGTGGCTTAAAAGTCTCTGGACATTTTTGTGCTATTTTTTTCAAGTCCTTACAGCACAAAATTTCAAAATATTTTATAAAAATATATATAGTTCTGTGAAAATTATAACTTTATGGTAAAAAGTGCAAAAATTAAATATAAAAGTAGTTATGTAAAATATATATAAACATATGGTATCAATATAATAAAATTATAATAATAAACGTAAGAAATTGGTGTGAAAAATATACGTTCTTTATATGCAAAATATTCACATTAGACAAATACTTGAAAATGTTAAATTATGAAAAAGAAACTTGAAATTATTTATTCACATTTTTTCAAAACGTGAAAATATTAAAATTGCAGTAATATAAGATTGTTAAAATTAAAAAGATTATGCAAATATTTAAAAATGGTGAAATATACTGTAAAATGGACAAAACAGGTGTGGACAAAACAAGTGTAAGATATAGAGTTTATTTACAGGGACTACTGGTTAGGTAAGTAGTTTTATTTGTATCCTAAACCTTTGGAGGTTTTAGCAGATCCTAAACCTCGGGGAGGTTTTAGCAAAAATTAAAAAAAAAAAAAAAAAAAAAGAAAATTGAGCATGATATTTTTATTTTGGGTGAAGATGTAGATGCAATTTAATTGTAAGCAATGGAATTTACTGTTTTGCAGACTGAGGTGTATTTGTTTTCCCCAGTGGCATCAATAAATCTGAGCAGCAATATGATAAATTACAACTACATCTCACTGTTAGCTCAAAGAAAAAATAAATAAATTCCTGCTCTAGACAAGTATAAATCACAGAACATTTTTCCTTTAAAATTGAGGCCAGAACGCTCCGAATTTTCCTTGCTAGTTTTTACGCAAATAGCAAAATCTTTTTTTATTTTTAAGGGTTTTACTACTGGCAAAGGAAAAACTAATTAATAAAACAAAAAAATAATAAACCTGGTATGAATAAAAAAGGACAGCGTTTCAGAAGTGCGTGGCAACCTGGTGACAATTCTGTTTACTAATGGATCTATTCTTACAAAAATATCAGCAGTCGCCACATTTACACATGTACATCACTGAATCCTCTTTGATTGCACAGGGGTGTTTTTGGTTGGAGTTTAACCAACTCAAAAACTTAAAAAAAATTGTGGGCTTAAAGATTTAATAGAATGGAACCATGGTCATCTTTAAAAATTGAATGGGTGGATTTAGACACTATTGGACTTACCACGGTAAAAGTGGGTTCACCAAGGTCATGCCTAAACCGATTGGTTAATGAATTGAATTTATTTTGAATATTTAAAATGGTAAGGACGGGGCCTTCAAATTTTACCTTTAAAAACTGGTTGGGGTTTAACCAACACAGGGAAGGATGGGTCACGATATTTGAATTAAAAAGTGATATGGGTAATAAAGGGGTGATATGAGTAATAAAAAAGGAAATGGTAAAAATAATATAATATAAAATATAAAAATATTGAATAAATGCACTGGAAACACAACATACATTACTTACTTACATGAAATATTTTTAAAAATACTGCCAATCTGATTGGTATCTCCAACAGTTCAATAAAAATATATTTTCATATAAAAAGAAACGAACTGTAATGATGAATAAGTACCATAGCTAATAATTAAACACACACAAAATCTAAAAAAAATAATAATAATATATTTACAAATTAAAAAAAAATTCACCTGGAAAAATTGGGTAAAAACTTGATGAAAAATACTTGGAGAATACAATGATGAAACATTGAACGATAACTACGTAAATGTATCATTTCATAGCTTTATAGCTATTTTCTGTTCTGTTTCACTCTTATATGGAAAAAGTTGTAAAAATAAACAAAAAGGTTGTCTGTTTAAATCTTTTTACTGGAAAACATTCATAAAAGTAACTAGTTCAACCCATTTATTTATAATACCATAAACATTAAATTCAACTGCATTTATTTTTTGGGGATCACACGTGTGCTTCACCTCATGAAAAAGAAAAGAAAAGTACTGTTATCAAAAATTATCACAATTAATGTGCATAGCTGGTCATTACCAAATTTCTTCTATCTTTAATAACTTCAACTTTACAAGAAAAAATAAAGCTAATAAAATTTTAAAATAATAAATTTAAATTTGCTTAAGACTTCTAAAATCCCTTTAACACAACTGTGATATTTTAGAAAAATCTACTTTTGAACTTTTAAAAACTACACATTGATAACAGCATTTTTTTTTTTTTTTTTTTTTACTTTTGATATTTCCAGGAATAACTTTTCAATATTAATTCGTTAAGCAAATAAGTAAAGTAAAATATTGTTTAATTTAACAAAATTGATTTTTAATAACACCTTTTCATCATAGAAATAACGTAAAAGAAATCTGTATTGTGGATTAATTACTTTTAATACAAAAACTTAATAAAATATTAAAAAATTTAAGCTTCAATTAAAAAATATCAGTTACTTTCAAACACTTAAATGAAGAAATTAAAAAGAATGTAATTAAACTTAATACTTTTTTTCTACAAAACCATTAAGACGGAAATTTATATAGCAATAAAACTTACCTGTGGATTAAAGTATCCAATTTGCTTTATTAACACACCCACACACACATACAAAATAAAATAAAATAAAATAAAACACAGGGCTTTTTCTGACCCAGATCATTATCGTTATTTGTTCACTAAAGGTAAATAAATAACATTTTCCGGTGGTCGGTTCAGTGCATCATGAATCACTTTAGTTTACCGTGCTCAACTGAAAGAAAATAAAAACTTTAAAAAATAAATGAACACTGAATGTTTTTTCCCTTTCTTACTCAGTTCTAACCACAAAAATTTAAAGTCGGGATCGCACAGATAACGAAGGACACAGATAAATATTTCAGTTCTGTATCAGAGTTTGCGCGATCTTGAAAATCAGCTGTCTCTATGACCTACATATGTTGAGGATGAGGTATAAAAGAGTTTTTCGAAAGATTCAGTTTGATCTTCAGTGAGTCTAAAGTTAATAAATTGATGCGGTTTGCCAATAGATAAGTTTCTTTTTGACGATAACAGAGTGAGGAAAAAAAAAAAAAGTTTCTTGGTTGAGGACCGGAAATATAGCAAATAAATTTCAGCATAAAGGATGTTTATTTTCGGTTTTCTCAGATGATCACGAAAATTATTTTAAGTTTATCTGGCGAGTAAGCACACTAAGTAAAATAATTTGATTTGGAGAAAAAAAAAAGTTCTTTTTTACCGGCCATCGGGGGGAAAAGTATTTTTCTTTTCTAGGTGACTATATTCAACTTTTATACACAATAAAAGTTCATGATGGTAAAATGCACTTTCTTGAAAGACTAATCGAAGTCTCATTAATTGCTGGCAATCTTTTGAGATTGTTCGTGGGCCGATTGCACTGACACAACACAGATACTATTTTAATTTTCATGGCACAAGTGGAATTTTTTATTTTTCAAGTTCTTTTATCAAGTTCTGGAAGAAAGGCTGGGATTTTCCCGAAGTAGGCGACCATCCTGTCGACTTTATAAAATGTAAGGAATTATCCGGGGACGACTTGGGAGACTAATAATTTGAGAGAAACAGAGAAATAAGTTGGACTCGGGACCTCTAGACACATCGAACTCGTTTATTGAAGCATTTCTTCGTACAGACATCTTCGCGCGTTCAGTCGGAGGTCCCGTGAGCCATTTACGTTAAATTTTGAGAACTACATGGCCGAGGGTTTGGCTGACCGCTCAAATGTGCCAAAATTCCGTCTTCTTCGTCCTTGCATGGGGTTTTAAATCAGAATTTAGGATATTTTCCAGCAGAGGGAGAAAGAGTCAAGTTGGGAGGATCATTTATTTTAATTGGTCAATTAGCTTTTGATTGATGTCTGGGGTCTTATGCCGACACCAAGGCTTGACTGTGTCTGGGAGCCGCACCCCACAGATTGCTGCAAGAAATGCAAACTCATCACTTTTAAAACTTAAAGAAATGTCGAAATTGATAGATGAAAGTAATATTTGTGAGGCTGAGAAACAAAGATCACAGGGGCAGATTAGATTTAAGCATTAGATTTATAAGTTAGAAAAAAATGTTTTAGGATTTAAATTTTTTATTTTGCATTTTAAAAAGGGTTTATTTTTATCCTTTCATATATTATAAGCATGAACTCATGAAGTGTGCATAGAATTTTTATTACGATTATCATAGATACTCTAAAGCTCTTTCAAAATGGAATATGTGACAAGTCTGTTCAACAGCCTGTGTACAACAAGGCGAAAATAAATGAGTTAGTGAAAAAGAATGACCTCATTAACTGTTTTAAAAACTAAAATATAAAAACACATTAGATGTTGAAGGTTATTTACGAATATACTTCTGTAAAACTGCACCAAACATCAATATAATAGTATATAGGCAAGGGTAACCAAACATACATGTCACATCAAAAAAACTTGTTACCTGTAAAGTTTATATGTAAAGTAAAATTGGTATTTTTCCGTTAGCATGGCCCGTAGTGTTGATACTTTTCCATTAGCGCTAGTAAAAAATGAGCGATAGCGTGTCAAGAATTTCAATGTTGCACTGGCAACAGTGCCAAATATGGTTATTCGTGAGCGTAGTAGTAACATAATAATGTAATTTTGTTTAATATTCTTATCCTTGGTTACAATGCAAAAGTACCGTAAAATTTATATTTATGTATATAATAGAGATGGGAATGCTCGGAAAAAAAACGGAAACTTCGGGAAAGAAACTGTTTTTTTTTCCGAAGGTGTAATTTTCAATTTTTCCAAATTAGAAAAATTGAAATTTAGATTTTTAAATATTACATTCAAAATGTTATTATAGCTGCATTATGATATTTTTTCATGTTCATTGTCTCATATGAAAATGTTAACCATGAAAAATATGATCTGTAAGCAGTTTAGAAAGAACTTCAGTTCGTTAAAGGACTCTTCAAAATTTTTTCACCTTAAAACATAGCCTTCACAAAATTCTGAAAAAAAATTTCAATTTTCATTCTGAATCCTGAAATGGGATGATTTAAGAATAACAAAACTTGTCACATAGACATAACAACTGAAATCATCAATGAATCTATTATCTAGCTGTATATATGTATGAAGAACCTTACTATAAATATCTAAATAGGAACCTAAATATAACAATTTCTAATTCACAAAATTTTGATTATATTTTTTATGACAATTTTGTAAGATTTTTCTTTTATAACGCAATATTTTTTATGCAAAGGTTTACAAAAACAGGATCGTGTGAAAAAAATGTAAGCAGACCCATGCAACTTCTCTTGTTAAAAATGAAAATCAGTCTGCAAAATTATTTCAATAATACCAATAGGTTGAAAATTGAATATAAAATTTGAAACATGCATATTTATTTTTATTGGCATACCTGCGATTTTTCATGTAATCGGATTATAATCTCCAGAAATATTTAAGTATTATTAGAAACAAATTCTTTTTTAATAACATGTAATTAAAATTATTTAGTCTTTTCAAGCTTCTTTTTCTTCTCTTCATTTTATTTAAAATATAGATTCTAAGTCTTGTAACTAACTGTATATATATTTTTAAATATAAATGCATACACATAAACTTTGCAAAGAAAATGTAAATTTTCTGTGAAAAATTTAGTTGAAACCAAGTATTAAAAAATCCACCTATTTTATAACTTTCATTAAAGAAATATATATATATATTACTTTGATATTAAGAATCTAAAACTTAAACTAAAACCAAAACATATAGGTTGGTTTAGGCTGGAAAGCTATACCAAAACTAAATAAACATGAAATGAAAATTCTAATTGTAAGAAAAAAAAAATTTAATATTGTAAATTAGTATACATTTTTAAGGAATGGAAGATTTAAAAATGATAATATTTATAATATCAAAACTACAATAATTTGTTTCTTTAAAATGACATCATTTATATACTTAAGCAATACTATGTTGTGGTGAGATATTTAATGCAATTTAAGTTTTTTTTTTCAAACTGCAGTGATATTGGTTCAAACTCATAAGATTTTTTTTGTTGTAATTTTTTTAATTTTCTCTACTAGTAATTGGAGAAATGCAACTGGAAAATCATTTCAACAGACACATGATATATTATAAACAATTGTGTTAAGTTAAGCAAGAAAAGCTACTGTGAAAATTCTGAGACTGAAAGGCTAAATTTTTAAAAGCTGACTTATTTTTCTTTTTTGGAATATATTTCATGTAAAGTGAAAAAAAAAATTTTTTTTAGTGTGCAGAAATTTAAAAAATGTGTATTATTGTATATTTTTTAAGAAAATGTAACCTATTTTTGAGAAACATTTGTAAGAAATCAATTTTTCCAGGAAAAAAACTGGGTTTTTTCCACCACTTCAAAATTTTCGGAAATTTTACATCTCTAGTATGTATATAATCATTGTTTACTTTGTTTCTGTTTTCTATTCAGAACTTTTCAAGTAGTATTTAAAAAATAAAGGAGGGGGGAGTTAAGCTTAGTATATCTAATTCTTCAAGGGATAAAAGTTTAAAAACTACTGCTCTACAGAATCGCTATGAAGTTTATAATATACTCTAAAAGAGTTTTGTTTCTTTTAGTGTATATATGTATAAAGAATAAAAGAAATTACAAGGCTCCTACTTAAAATAATTTAAATAAATGTATAAAAATACAACTTTTTTGGTCTTGAGGATCTTTCTGTGTTAGATATGGTTTTTTATCATCCTTTTTGATTGCATGTAAGTGAAAGGATACTGTATTAACAAATTAATGTAATATAAAATTTGAATTAATATATTAAGTAAGTTTTTGTTATTAGTTTACTCTTTCTTATGTTTTCAGTTTGAAGGCATTTATGCCAATCCTCGTTTTATGCATGCTGCAGGAATGATTGTGGTAAGTTATACTGGCTTAAAATAAAAATAATGATTATTGTAAATGTTCTGTTTCTAAAATGATATGAATAAAAAGAATGTATTTTATTGTTTTATTACATATTTTAAAAGATAAACTTTTTTATAATTTACAACCTTTCAGTGGGCGTAAATTTGATCTTTACTACATGGCACTGAAAAGAAAATTTCTAATTTATTGCGTGATATGTATAATTGCTTTTCTAACATGTCTCTTATTACTATTATCAAAAACTTTGCATTTGTAATAGTGCAAGTACTTTGCTGTAAAAAGTCTACTGGTACAAACATAATTACATTGTGCCTGCTGAAAGGTTAAATGGCAATTTAAATATTTGAACTTATAGTTACAAAATTAGTTTATACATATTATACATGTCGTGCTAATTAATGTAGTAATATTTCAGAAATTTAAGAATGATTATTATTTTTAAAATATTATTTTTTAAAATTCCAAATTAATATTTTGATTTTTTTTTTGTCTTATATAATATGATAAAATAATCTTACTTCCACTCATCTTCAAGTAATAAGCTCATTATATGGATTGCATTATGCTGTATAATGCATGAAATACAGAATCATTGGGACTTTGGCAACTTTGGATTATACAGTTTTCTATATTATGATTCAAGAATAAATAATATGTTGCACAAATGAAGAAATTATAAAACTTTAATTAGTTACCTTTTTAAATTAAATTCAAGTTAAAAAATAAAATAAGTTGAAACTGGTGTGAAACACTAAGAACTGAAATAACTTCTTAAAACACCATAAAAACTTTAAAAATGCGCTAGGCCTTTCGAAAGATCTGAGTCTTTCTTCGTCAGGCGCAAAAAGACGAATTTGGTTGTCCTCCCTTTTTATCCTCCTTTATGTTTCAAATTAGCTAAAGTTTTAAGACGCTTCAATTTTAACATTATATTTAAACCTGTCAATAAATTCAAATTCCCCTCCACCAAATCTCCTGTTCCTGATCTTCGTAAATGGGGAATTTATAATGTTCCTTGTAATGGCTGTGATTTATCTTATATTGGTCAAACTAAAAGAAATCTCGAAATCCGCTTAAAAGAAAACTCTCGTTATGTAACTAATCAAGAAATTTCTAAATCTTCAATTGCCAAGCACTCTTGGTATTCCGGCCATTCTTTTAATTTTAAAAATGCTAAAATTATCTTTAATGCTAATAGTTTCTCTGAATTGGACTTTCTGGGAAATTTAGCTATTTATCTTAATCGTGAAGTTATTGTTAATGATAAATCCGATTCCACAATGCTCTCTGCTGCTTGGAAAAACCTCTTCAGTACTTCCATATAATTTATTTTGTATTAATTAATTTTAGTCTGTTTTTTATATATATTTATATATTTTGGTTACTTATTTAATTTTTAATTTTCATCTGTTTCCATTTTTTAATGTATTTGTGTGCTTTATTTATTTTTATTTTATTTATTTTTATTTTATTTTTATTTTTATTTATTTATTTATTATTTATTTATTTATTTATTTATTTTTTATTCTATTTTATTTATTTATTTATTTATTTTTTTACTTCCTTATTCCCCTTCTATTTTGTATTCTCTATTGTTTTGTTTTTACTCTTCTGTGATTGGCTGCTGTCTTCTGTTTTCCTATTGGCTGTTGTTTTCTACTTTCCTATTGGCTGTTGCATCAGCTTGTTTCCTCTCCCTTACCTCTCATTTCAGTCTTGCTGCTGCTTTCATAGTAGACGCACGTCTTTTTGCGCCTGACAAAGAAAGACTCAGATCTTTCGAAAGGCCTAGCGCATTTAAAAAGTTTTTATGGTGTTTTAAGAAGTTATTTTAGTTCAAGTTAAAAACTTTATTTTCATTTATTAAACATTGCTGTTAAAGTGAGCTAGCTGTCTCCTTTTTGAGACTACCTTTTCTTTAATTTTATATAGACATGATCTCTTCATCAGTTGCAAAGTTACTTTCTTCTAATTTTTGAATTCAAGACCATGCTACAAATTTCCCCATCAGTCAACTGATGTATGAATGATAGATACACCTTTTTATCTAACTCTTAAATTTCATATATGTCATTTTCATTGATGTTTTTGGATGCTGTATACATTATTCCAAGGATTCTACATTGTTTTACTTATTATTATTATTATTATTATTTTGGAGAGAGAGGGGGTAGATTTTTCCTCTTCTGAAAGTGATTGATGTTAAATTATGCCAAGAATTTTTTAACGTGTTAGCAACATCATTTCATCAGACACTACAGATTTAATGTTTAATTTTATGAAATCATGAATGGTGCTTCTACCATCATTAAAAAAAAAAAAAAAAAAAATTAACAAACATTTTTAATAATATGCACTTTAAGGATTTTAAAATTCTCATATCCATAAGTTGGAGTATGGACGTGCAATTTAGGTAGCAAAAACAAAATAGACACATTGGCATCCACTAAGGATGATCTTAAAAAAATATGTCCACAACAATGATCTAATATGGCCCATGAGCTGCAAATGTTTTCCATAATACATATTGTCAAAACAGACTCATTTCACCGACATTATATATCTGCTCTGATGAGAACTTTTCATTCTGTACAAGTTCCTTGAATTCACCAGAAACATTTTCAGTTGTTTCTGGGGTAGATCATACTCTTTTTTCTCTTCTGAAAGTGATTCATGACAAATTATGCCAAGAATTTTTTAACGTGTTAGCAGCATCATTTCATCAGTTAGCAATGCAACACATGGCAGATTTAATGTTTAATTTTATGAAATCATTAATGGTTCTTTTACCATCATTAAAAAAAAAAAAAATTAACAAACATTTTAAGTAATATGCACTTCAAGGATTTTGAAATTCTCATATCCATAAGTTGGAGTATGGACGTGCAATTAAGGTGGCAGAAACAAAATGAACACATTGGCATCCACTAAGGATGATCTTAAAAAAATATGTGTCCAACAATGATCCAATATGGCCCATGACCTGCAAATGTTTTCCATAATACATATTGTCAAAACAGACTCATTTCATCGACATTATATATCTGAGATGAGAAATTTCATTCTGTACAAGTTCCATGAATTCATCAGAAACATTTTCAGTTGCTTCTGTGTCAGCTGAAGTTTTCCCTTGTAAATCTGGAACTTGATAATTCGATGGTGAGTTTTAAATTTTGTTACCAAAATTTATATATTCAGTTCTTGAAAGTGCTTAAAAAGCCTTTGATTTTTTAAGAGAGTTAAAAGCCTCTAAAAGTGTTTAAATTTGCTTAAATCTTAGTGAAGGTGCTTGGTGCTTTATTTTGATAAGTGCTTATTTTTTTATATTCAGATGTAAAAAAAAAAGGAAAAATGCAGAAATATTTTTTTTGTGTGACATCCTTTCTGCCTTATCTCCTGAGAGGTCATATTACTGTGCGTTTGTACTTTGCAAAGATACCCTCCCCTGCCCTCTCTAGGATTAAGTTGAAAAAAAAAAAAACCTTATGAAAGGATGTGGATAATTTGTTGTACTTGCTTTTACCTGAAATTTATGTATTTTATAATACTATAACAATGCAAAATCATCAAATGCCTACTTTTGTCATATTTAGACCAAAACAATTTTCAAAGTAGAATGCAAAATTAATTAATTAATTTTTTCAGGGGCTTTCCTGTAACATTTTTAAAATTTCTGCAAAGGGATTTGGGATTTGCACAAGGTGCTTTATTTTTCTTCTAAGAAAGTAGTATGAACTCTGTCTTAACTATCTAGCTAAATATGTACAGCCACTTAAGTCCATCTCTAAAAGATTTTTGCTTGAGCCATTAGTGAAGAACCTGTCAATTGTACTTTCTTCATCACTGCCTTACCCATTTTATCATTATTTTATTGTGTTGTGATCTTCACTTTTTGTTGGAAGAATGTTTTTTCTATTTTTTATGTCATTCAAAGTTGACTTTTCTATGTCAAACTTCTGACATAACTTAGTAGTTGATGTGCCTTTATCCATTTTGTTGAATTAACTCCTTCATTGTATTGATAAAGCAACATGCTTGCTCTCAACAACTACCCCAACTTCGCCAGTTGAAAGTCTCTTAGTATGATGTGAGCAGAGAATAAAATGTAAATAAACTTGAAGAAAAACTACTTTCAACTATAATAAAATTAACATAAAAATATAATAATAATAAAATTAAAGAAATTTAAAAGTGAAGTTGAAAACTTTTTAATTTGAGCTGACCAGGTAGATAATTGAATGCAGAATTCGCGTATATTGAGTAAAATGAATATGGTCCATACAGATTTTGATGTTGTTTGTGCTGGAAATAATTTTTGCTGAGTAACATGGGATTGACAGGATCTCAGCAGCCATTCAAAATATGAAAAGCATAAAAAATTAGCAGTGAATTATAAAATAACACAGCTTCTTCAGCTGCTTGAATGTATTGAAGGAGGGCATGAATGAAACAAAAGTAATCAAATGGAAACAATAACAACAACAAAAAAAAAAATACTGAAATAGTGACCCAATGTTTTATGTAGAAAAGTTACTGTAAGCAGTTTCAAAGTGGGATATTTAATAGCTTTCTGAATATCTTCCTTTTTTTTTTTTTACAGAGAATTATTGGATAATATTTGGCAGCAAGGATGTCTTTTTGAAAACTGTTCAAGAAGAACTTAAGAAAAATAAATGTTTTAAATTGATATAGGGGTAGTTCTGAAATTAAGTGGAAATTTGAGTCCCAATCAATTTCTTTAATCTTTTATGCAAATAATTGCTCAACTAAATAGATATTTTATGAAGGCACATCTAAAACTTGTATTAAAAAATACTTTAAAATAAATTTGAAATTTTAAACTATTAAAAAAAATAAAATCATACTAAATGTCACCTCCATGGTATGTCCCTCCATGCCTGTTTTTAATTTACAACATGAATATATCTCATAAGATAAAATAAGAGAACCGTATAAAATACATTACATTAAAAAATGGATGTACTTTATTTACTTTTTAAAAGAAAATTTTGAAAATTTATATTTAAAAAAAAATTACAGACCAAGACACTTCTGTCCCCAGAATTATAGTCACTTCTGTGACATATCAGTTATAGTTATGTAAAAATCTACTGGTTGGCAGCATAATCTAGAACTTGGGATACAAATTAACTACAAGAAGCTACTTGTTGGATGGAATACTTCTGAAGCATGGTCAGTCGTTATTTCATATAATTTTAATTAAAAACTTTTAATTACCATAGTGTACTTAAATAGGTTGTCAACTCACTAATTATGTCAATTAAAAAAAAAAATATCTGAATTCTGGTGATAAATAGCTATAAATTGCTTTATTTAATTTTCTATCCAAGTAGCATTTGGCGAATATTTTACATTGTTTAGAAAATATTAGACTTAATCACAGATATGTCACCTCCATGGATGTCACCTCCATGCCATTTTTGTAGCATGGAGGCGACATTTATATATGTAAACAATATTTTAAGGGTGATTAAAGTATGTTTTTAATTGTTGTACCTATATTTTTATTTTAGGAATAATTTTATATTATTAAAAGAAATATTCAAACTGAAAATTTTTAATTCTAAAATATTCAATTTTGTATAAGTTTTATTTATTAATGCCTTTTAAAATTTAATTTTAAATAAAAAAAAATAAACCTTGACCTCGAATCATGATTTATTTATTTTTAAAACTTTAAGAAAATATTTAAAACACAACTGAAACACAACAATTTGAATTTTTATTTTTTACAAATTACCAAAGTGAAATTTCCACTTAATTTCAGAACTACCCATAGGCATTTATAGCCTTCATATAATTCGTAATGCTTTTCAAGGAGATAATAAAATCACTAGGTGGAAATTAAATTCTTACAGCTATCTACCAAATTTTTAAGGATAGATTTACAAGGTGTGCAGACTTCATCTCTGTTACACAAATTAATGTTTTTCCTTTAAAATTCTGTCCACATTGTTTATATATGTGGTGTATAAACTTTATTTTTGAGATTACCTTGTTTTTATTTTATTTTATTGTATATTTTTTTTTAGGGGTGGGGAGGTTACGACACTGGTTTAAAAAAATGTCGTTAATTGTTGACATTGGGAAATTATTCATCATCTGGGGATTCTCAGGGGATTTTTTTTTTTTTTTTTGAAAATGAGTATGAACCTTGAAATCCAGTTTAAACCTGTCTATTCTATGGGGGTTTGGTGGGTAAAAAGTGGTAATTCGTCTTACATACTAAAACTAAAATTATTCATATTGACTTCTGCACCATTCCTTCTAAACTTTTCCTACCTTGTTAAGAGAATGGCAATGACAGTCCAGGTCAAATACCAGTGGTAGAGTTTGTTTGTGCCTGTTTTTCAAAATAAATAAAACGAAAGGGCAAGAGAGAGAGAGGGGGGGGGGCTTTTTTGAAACCCAACTCTTTTGCTACATTTAAAAAAATGGTGGATTATTGATCATTGTGGTTTATGGATGCTCAAATATCAAACTTTGTGCTGTATTACTAGTAATACTTTACTAACCGAAAAATAAAAGAAAAAAACTACTGTTCTATTTATCTGTTAGTAATGCCATGATTTGTATGCTTTGAAAAAACTTATGAAAAGTGCTTGAAAAAAAGTTCAAAGGTTGAGTGTGAAAAATTGAAATAAAATTTAGTAGTACTTGAAAATTCGGAAAACTTCATACTATATAGTCTTTGAGTTTTTCCTTCCTTTCTTTTCTATTTTTTTTTAAGCATATGTTATAAACAAAATTTTATTTAATCACTTTATCAGTATTTTTTGCTACTAAGTGGATTAAAAAAAATGTTGAAGGAAATTATTTGACTTTCATTTTCTTTTTAGTATTATCTAAAGACTATTAATTAACTATTTGTAGGTACAAAATTTATTATGATAAAACCTTGTCCATTTAAGAGACTTACTCTTTACAAAACAAAACTTTAAATAGTGGTAAAAATGCAATATCACAAGGAAAGAAACTTCATTGAAGACTTTACCTCTGCTCTTGTAGTGATATGTCATTTTAGCTCCTAAAGAAAAGAGATAAAGCTCTGTTTTCTTAATTTTTTTTATGTATAAATTTTTTTTCCATGATATAGATGTGCTTTAAATATATACGTTAAATATATACGTTAAAATACTTTCTTTGAAAATTATTTAATAATATATTTTAAAAATACCTATTATATATAATATATATAATAAGGTCTGATAAGAATTTTTTGAAATAGGCAATTTGGTGATTATTTTCCTTATGTATTATACTTAGTCTATAGCCATGCATGTAATGTTACATGTACACATAATTGTCCTTGAAAATATTTAAATAAGTCTTTGAAAATTCTTGAATTTTATTTGTTCTCAAGTTTATGAACCATGAATGGTTATTTTAAAGTAGTTAACTTCTTTTTTTTCATATCTGTCTATTCATACTTAGATTGTGCAATAGGGCAGTTCTGATATTGAAAGTACAACTTTAAATTATTTTGATTTAAAATTTGAAAGGTAAAGGGTAAACACTCATGTCAATTCTACACTTTTCTCAGGAATGTCAAAAACTGTTATATGCTGTCATAGATTTTCATTAAATTCTGATTTTTTACAGTTTTTTTTTTCACAATTTTTTCTCCCCCTTTTTTCCCTTATTTTTTTGCTTAGAAGCATCTTATTTATGTGATTCCTTTTAGACTTCTAGAATCTTATATATAATTTTCTTTACCAAAAACGTTTGACAAAAATTTATGTACTAAAATCTGTTAGAGTAGATCCACAGTCAGTTGTCTCCCATCTGTTAATGGTATATCACAGAAATTTGTCCCAAAATGAAAACTTTTTGATTTTTTCAAAAAGAATATAAGCTTCCATGTAAGACAAAATCTGCTTCGTATAGAAAATGGATCTTAATTCATATTGTCCAAAAAACTTATCAAAACCAGGAAGAGAAAAGGGGGGGGGAGGGGTGATCCTATGAGAGAAATTATGGAATCTCTTTTAAATAAAAAGGAGCATTTAGATTAACATTCACACAAGAGATCTAGACTAATAATTTTTTTTAATAATTTTTTTTTATGTTGTAGGATTCAGTCCCCTGAGTTCCTATGTACTTTGGTTCAGAATACATAATGATCTTTACTTTTCAAGATAATAAATTTTAACATTTGTAATTGCCACAGGGAAGCAATACAAAGTCTAGCATAACTTCTTGACTATCAAAAGGTAGCCAAGGCTCCCTGTCTCACTGCATACATTTTTATTTATTTAGTCTATAATTTTTTTATTTTAAATTTTTTTATTATTTTGTCAATGCTAATTTTTTTTTTAATGGATATTTTAAAAATGTATATATATTTTTCAAATTTAATTTAGTAATTACTAGAGATATCCTAGACCAGTGTTTCTCAGTCATTTCTACACTTTTCCTCCCCAAACAAGAATAACTTGCAATGGTGCCTCCCCAGCATACTCATAAAAGCTGAATTAACTAATATAAAGGTTCTATTTTCTTACTACTGCCTCGTTTTGTGAAAATTACAAAAATGCCATCCCCTCGAGCATCTGCTACAGGAGCTTTGCACCTCCTAAGGAAGGTGTGTCTCCCAGTTGAGAAACACTTAGACCTTTTACCCTAGATATGAAAATTGAAAGTTTAATTAGTAACCAGTGGCCAGTAGACTTTTTTTTTAGCTTTAGCCATTTTTATACTATCTTAATTCTTGTTTATAAAACTGATCACTTAAAATGTGGGGTTCTGGGAACATGGTAACACTGGGTTCTCCATGAGTACGAAAAATGTAGGCCAAACTATTTAAAAAATAGAATACCTTAAACATTTTTTTGAAAAAACAAAAGTGGCTGTGTTTATTTTATTTAGTCGTCACATTTTTTTTAGGGTTTCGTTCATCTCATGAAACCCTATTACTCCCACTCCGTTGTCTGTCTGTCACCGAGCTATTCTCAGAAACTATGTGACCAGGGTTCATACTCATCAGGGGAAAGTCAGGGGATAAATTTTGTGTCTTAAAAATCAGGGGAATCTCAGGGGATTTTCCAAAAAATACCAAAAACCTGGGAAAATTTGGCAAAACAATCGGCTACTCTGGGAAATGAGGGCACTTGCTGCTATTCGCATGTTTTGTGAAGTAAAAGCATGTATCTGCAAAATGTTCAACAATTTGTAAATTTTGCAAAAAATTCTGTAACAAATCAGTAGTTTGTGCTTTAGAATCAGTTGTGAACTTGAGAGTGGAACTTTCACAACTCTTAAGATTTTTGTGTGTAACGTAACAAAATCTTGATACCTAGAAAATTTGCTGCTGATCTGGGAAAAATACATACAGGTTTTTTATACATACCTGTGTGTGTATATATATATATATATATATATATATATATATTTATTTTAACCTTCTGATGTAACTTAACTTTTGTGATTACCTTTTTATTTATTTATTTAGGGGTGGGGGGGGGGTAATACTTACTAAGTTTTAACAAATGTCGTTAATTGTCAACATCGGAAAATTATTCATTCTGGAAAATACATCAGGGGATTCTCAGGGGATTTTTTGAGGGAAATGAGTATGAACCCTGGTGACTTACATAGTTGAAACTTTGTATATATAGCTGAATACCAGCTATAAAGAGCTCAAAATGTTAAAATTTGAAAAATTCGTATTATTTTAATAAATAGAGATAAAAAACCAAAATTCTAACAGCCTTTTCCTATTAAATTTAAACATTTTTCGTTATAGCAGATGCCAAAAATTAAAAATCCACGATGAAATTCTTTCTACAATAATTAATTTTCTATCAGGCGATTTCCACGTGAAAAATGAAAATGAAATAAAAAGTTTCACCAATTGAAAAAAATATTAATATGAAATAAAAATGATTGATGTCATAGTGGTAATAAAGCGGAAATTTCAAAGATTTCTCAATAATACAAGGAGTATGAGTATGCGTATGTACACAAAGCAGTTTAATATCACGTCATTAGAGAGTTAAAAAGAAAATCTGATGTCATATTGTAACACACTAGATTATTTTTTAACACAATTTTTCAAAAAATTGGTAAAGTAATCATACAAGTTGTAAATTTCCAACTGGACGAAAAATGTCCGGGCCAGGATTCGAAACTGGGATCGCTTGGCTGATATAATTCATCCAGTTAACCTTATTGATCAAAGCATCTGGTCAGATATTTTAATCAGCTCAACAGAAAAGATCGCAGGTAATGGAACCCCAGTAAACGCTGGATACATGAATACACTAGATTATTTTTTAACTCAATTTTTCAAAAAATTGGTAAAGTAATCATACAAGTTGTAACGCCCTCCAGATTCGACCGGGATAGCTCAGTGGTAGAGCGTGGGGGCTTCAGCAAAGCGATCCCAGTTATGAATCCTGGCCTGGACATTTTTCGTCCAGTTGGAAATTTACAACTTGTATGTCATATTGTAAGTTTAACGAATTTTTCAGATGTTTGAGAATAATACAAAGCGAGTGTCAATATGAGTAATAGAGAATAGTAAATATAAGTTTGAAAAACATATTGAATCATGATAAAAATCCGATTATGGAAATATTTCCATATTTTAACATTTTGAAGGTGTACAACATGTTTAATTTTGAAATTATTTTTTTATATCTCATTTAGTCCGTGTGACAGATATTATTATGACAGAATATAATAGCCGGCTTTGCCCGCTATTGGGCTAGTTTGGATACTCGAAAAAACGAAAAAATAGACCGATAAATTTTTACTTTATAAAAAAAAAAAAAAAAAAAAGAAAAAAAAAACATGAGTATTTTTCTTGTTGCTAAATGAAATTTATTTGGATTTATTAAAGAAAGGATAAAGTGTTTTGAAAGGAATATTAAACTAAACCCACCCTTTGAGTGATCTTCGATTACACTTACCCACTTGTTTTTGTTTAGTCTCCATGTGGTGAATGATGACTGGATATTTTTAGCCCAGTGTTTAAATTTTTTGTCATAATCTCAGAAAGATAGTTTTTGACAACTTTGAATTTACTAATGTTTTTAGGATTAACACATGTAAATTAATTTCTCAAGGTATTTATTTATTTTTTAAAATATATATCAGAAAATATTGATCATAATTTCATCTTTAAAAATATAGCTTATTTATTGTTTCTGCTGGTAGAAATGAGTGTATATGTTCATGATTTTCTATATTTTAGGGTTGCATTGTTCAAGTCCAAGTCAAAAATGGGGCAACCTTCGAGGGTGTATTAAGAACATTCTCCCATAAGGTAATTACTATTTTAATTATTAGAAGTATAAAAGAGCAAAAATTGTTGGTGATTAAATAACAGTTTGTTTATTGTACAGACTGTAACAATTAGTCATTGAAAATAAGGCACTTTTTTTGTATGCCTTGACATTTTTTAATAAAGCTTGGTGGAATTTGGGATTCAGAAAGTAAGATTTGTTGCCAAATGAAATGTTATAACTAGTTATGAAAATAAACTTCATGAACTTTTATGCTATTGTTTATGTTTATGTATATAATTATGTATACATTTTATTTATACATATATTATTTGTTTTTATATACAATTTTCTTCTGTTTGTCTATAAAAAGGGATAAATGGCTTCTTTATATTAAATAAATTGAATAAATATTTAAAAAAAAATTGCATATCTATATGAAACAGTGAATAGGTTGCCAAACACCATGCATGAAAAATTTCCTTCTCTCACCAAGGCCATTTTCTCTATCTCGCCAAGGCTAGAAAAGTACCGAAAATAATAGTATAGCCATTATAAAATAAAATAAAATTTATCAAATCATGCTCTTTTGGTCATTTAGATAAATACTGTCAGTCTTAAAATTAATTTTAAGTGATACGAGTATTATCATTTGTTGCAAGGAAAAACTGTAGCCTTCTTTTCCTTGTTATGCTTTAAACTGAATTTTCAGTTGAGCTTTGACATAAAATTTCTCCAAGAAAATTCAGCCTCCAAATTGTTGACACTTCTCTTCCTATTTGTTGAATTAGATTTAAAGTAGAGTGAAAGTCTTAAAGTTCTTTAAAAAAATAAAGGCAAACTATTTGAAGACATATTTTATTGGATGATACTTTATAATTGCACTTTCTTCACATAGTATTAATACTTAAACAGATACTTGAATTAAAAACAAATGATTAACTTAATTTGTAATGAAAAACTAGATTTCTTAAAAAATACAACTTAGTAAGTTATAAATTTTGATAAAATTTGAAAAATATTTAAATTTTTAGTTGACATTTATTTTCTTTTAAAATGCCAACACAAATTTATTTGAACACAGTGTTCTGAAAATGGAGTTAAGACGGTCCATTTTTAGTATTGTTATCGAGTATTTCTTTTTTGTCAGAGATATTTCATTGATTTAAAACCAACTTATTATTTTAATAAATATTTCTTTTACTTATAAAATTTTCAACTGCTGTAATTATTAAATGACTATTTATTATTTTATAGGCAGATTTTGTTCTAGAAATGCCCCGTAAAATTGACTCTAAAAAATCTAATAATGCTACATCTAATACTGTAACTAGTCTTGCAAATTCAGAAGAAGTCACGGAAAAAATGATTTTTCGATTTGATGATGTTGTAACTCTGAATGCACAAAATGTTGATCCAGATTATGCTACAAGAGGTAATTTTGTAATTCTTTGTTTTTTAAATTGTTTATTAATTATTAAGACAGTCAAAGATTAAATTAACTCTTTCAGGATAAGCATCCCATATACATCTTTTTATTTTTGAATGCCACTATTTTTAAATAATTTTCTTATTTAATTGCAGAACTTCTGAAATTGAATGAAGCAAAGCTTATGTATTCAGAAATAGTGGCAGCTTTTGCCTTATTTAATTGTAGAATTTTTGCGATTAAATAAGGCAAAGGACATGCATTCAAAAACAGTGGCACTCAAAAATAAAGAAGTACTGTTGTGCCTTCTGCTACAACTACATTTATCCAGGTCATAAATTACTAAAGAAAACAATAACAAAGAAATTGTATAGTGAAAAGAAAACAACATTTGAAAAGTCTGCATTGTGTAAATACTTTAAAACAATAAATTAATTAAATAAGCATGTGACTCATCACAATAAAGTTGCTAATAATAATAATGATTCATTAAAATTAATTTAACTTAATAAAAGTATCTTCTATTGATTGAAACATGGTGTTTATTCATTCATCTACATTAATAAAAGAAGGTTTTTGTCTCTCTGTGTATGGGTGAGAGTCTGTTTTTTAGTGATAGCTGGGAAATCAATCGCAAGTTGAGGTCTGCAAACTTTGATACAGATAGACCAATACAGATCTGATAGCACCTGAGACTCAGATTTTTAATTTTTTGATAATTAGCCTAGATATTAATTAAAAACCCTAATGATTGAGCTTGCATTTTCTGCAGTTCACTGGCATTAAGATCACTTTTGCACATGTCCGGGGAATCTGCAGTTTTTCAGGCAGACAATGGGAAAAAAGATTCTGTCCTGTCTTTTCTGCATTTTGAAATCTTGATCGCTAAGTCCCATGTGGAGTTACAAAAAATAAAAAAATATAAACATTATCATGGCACCTCCCCTGTTGTACATTATCTTTTGTTTAAAAAATATTAATATTTACTATTTCAAAAAACATTTTCTAAAGGTCATTTTCATATTTTCTGTTTTTTTTCCCCTTGCAATTTTAAACTGCTATTCCCATAGCTTGGGTAAAAATACAAAAAAAAAAAAAAAAAACTTACAGCAAATTTTTTTATGTTCTCAATAGTACCTTTATTTTAAAAAAAAATTAATATTTATTTTTTAAAGTATATATTTTGTAAATCGTTATTGAATGGAAAAATGTGCTCATTTCTCCGATTTTCCAAGTTTGACGCCTATTTTGAGCCACTCATAAAAGCAATCTTAGTTGAATCTTTTTGCCGATATAGTAAATTTTGTCCTCTTTTCAACAAAATTTATTCAGAATTCGTACAGCAATTTTTTAATTTTTCGTTATTTTTGTTTTCTTTTTTATCATTTGATATTTATTTGATACCTGATCCATCTAATCATGTATTTTTTATACCCCTGTGTGGAGCAGACTTTCAGGAATGAAATAAAAAAAATATATGACAATAATTTGGAAAAGATAAATTTCCGATGACCAAATGGAGTTCAGAATCTTTCATAAGTGTGAGATAATTGATTGTCATGTGTCATTTTGGCAGTCGAAGTTTTTAGTTTTTCTGTTTTGCGAAGAAGTTTTTACTTGTTTATTTTTATAAAGTTACATTATCTATTAAGTACAGACTAGCGTAGTGAGATTGAGATATATTTAAAGTAACTCCGGAAAATGGTAAAGGTATTTTAGGCAGTGTTTGATTCAGGGGTGGCCTAGGGCTTTCTCTTTGCAAAACATCGAAATGTTCTCCCTTCCCCTTGGAATGGATTGTGTATGGATAAATAGTTAAATAGTTTCATCAGTTTTACATAGAATTTTAAATAACTTATAGAAAAGCACATTCTTTATTACAAAATCTACCTAATTGATAATGTAGATGATAAACAAATTTAATTTTCCTGAATAATCACACATTGATTTTCTATGCTATTTTTGTGAAAATATGAATTTTTAGTCATGTGGTTTTCCAATCTGGAATTTTCTTTACTGTGTGTATGTGACTAAAATAATATTCAAGTTAACATTCAAAGTTCAGAAAAGTAAAACAAGTGGGTAAGTGTGATTGAAGATCGCACAAAGGTTTTCGTTTAATATTCCTTTCAAAACACTTTATCCTTTCTTTAAAAATCCAAATAAATTTCATTTTCTAAAAAAAAAAACCTGTCTTTTTCTCGGTTTTTCGAATATCTGAACTGGCCCGATAGCGGGTGAAGCCCGCTATTATATTCTGTCATAATAATATCTGTCATGTGGACTAAATGCGATATTAAAAAAAAAAATTAATTTCAACATTAAACATGTTGTACACCTTCAAAATGTTAAAATATGTGAATATTTCCATAATCGGGTTTTTATCATGATTCAATACGTTCCTCAAACTCATATATTTACTATTCTCTATTACTCATATTCATACTCGCTTTGTATTATTCTGAAACATTTGAAAAATCCGTTAAACTTGCGATATGACGTCAGATTTTCTTTTTAATTCTCTAATGACGTGTAATTAATCTGATTTGTGTACATGCACACATACTCATACTCCATGTATTATTGAGAAATCTTTCTGTTTTATTACCACTATGACGTCAATCATTTTTATTTCATATTAATCTTTTTTTTCAATTGGTGGAACTTTTTATTTCATTTTTATTTTTCACGTGGAAATCGTCCGATAGAAAATTAATTATTGTAGAAAGAATTTCATCATGGATTTTTAATTTTTGGCATCTGCTCTAATGAAAAATGTTTAAATTTAATAAGAAAAGGCTGTTAGAATTTTGGTTTTTTATCTCTATTTATTAAAATAACACGGATTTTTCAAATTTTAATATTTTCAGCTCTTCACAGCTGATATTCTGATTTATACACAAAGTTTCAACTCTGTAAGTTACATAGTTTTCGAGAATGACTCTGTGACAGACAGACAACGGAGCGGGAGCAATAGGGTTTCGTGAGATGAACAAAACCCTAAAAAAAAAAAAAAACTTTTTAAAAATTCTACTAAAAAAATAAATATGACTGAAAATAATTAATAATCTTACACATAATTAATGTTCTCAGTTAAAACAATTAAGGGGAGTTAACTGTTTATTGGCCTGAAAAGTAGGTCAACTTCAGGATTTTTTTTCATGGAAAGAATAAAATAACACAAAAACTGAATTTACCCGCTTATTATTCATAGTTTTACTATAAAAAATATTTTTAATATACAATAATTATTAAAATTGGTAGAGATATTGTCAGCTGCATATGAATATGCTGTGCAACAAACAAAATAAAAATTTTCAGAAAACTTTGAATGTGGTAAGTCATGAACCTAGTGAAATTGAACGAAATTTGATAAAATTGTAGTCCTTTGAAAAATTCATTTTTTCACCCCTTTTTCTAACTTAGTTGTGGTTTAAAAAAAATATATATATACACAGATTTTGTTTCTTTTTCACATATAGTTTATGGCCCCACAAAATGTTTAATTTCCAAAAAGAAAGTTGATTGGTTGATCCTTTTAAATGCTACTTTACACAACACACTGAAAGATGTTGTTCCAAGAAAAAACTTGTTTAAGGTATTAAAGAAAAAGATTACAAAATTCTTTAGTTAATTGTTATATTTTGCAACTTACAGTTAGTCTGCAATTCCTGGATTTCATGTGAAGCAAAGAATTCAGCATGCATGCAGCTGTCTTATGCTGGGTCCTATATAGTATTTGTTTTTCAGCTGGTCCACGCTCAGTTTCAATTGACTGTAACTTAAATATTTCGAGTTTCAATCACCTAACCTTCATAGGGTCTTATTCTATACACTATAGAAATTTAAAAAATGTAAAAAAAAAAAAAAAAAAAAAAAAAAAAAAAAAAAAAAAACGTCGTTTGTGGAAACCTCTCCTTAAATTTTCATTTATTAAAAAATATTTTGCCATTTAAAATTTTATAAATATTTGCTTTTACTTAAAAATTTATAATTAATATCTAAAGTGCATTACAATACAGATTGGCAATAAATTTTGTCATCTCTAATTTGAGATTGATCTTCCAAAATTCAACATGCACCTATAGTTAAAAATTGGACGATTCTTCTCAGTGTAAAGCCATACTTATTCAGTTTACTATAATTTCAAAATGTTATAATTTACCCAATTTCATATAGAGTAATATATTAAAGTTACTTTTTGTACTAAATTTTATGTACTAAACCAATAAAAAACAAATAATTATTTTATAGCTATTATCAACCTAACAGTTTACATCCTGTGAAAATGCATATATGAGATGCTGGTTGGTCCTGAATCAGTTTATCACTTAACATTATGCTAAATTATTAAGCTTATTATTGCACATTATTTAAAGTAAATCTGATATTTTAAACCATTCTGTGTTTTTTTTATAAAAGTGGAAAAGTCTGTTATTTTTGTATTTTTATTTGTTTTTTCTTGGTCTATCTTCATAAGAAAAATTACAAAATTGCTATATCATTTGAAATTAAAATATTAGTTATTATAGCATTTCATTAATTAAAAAGTTTTAATGTTTGTGAATGATATTTTGATGGAAAAATTTAATTTTTATACTAATTTTGTTATCTAGTGTATGGTTGTATATTGAATTTGGAATTTTTGTAAAATTTATCCCAAGATAATAGGTGTTGCATTTAATTGATAAATTCTTACAGTAACTACCAACATAGCTGCTAACATTATGCTCTTTTTCAAATCAAATGAACATACTTTGAACCAGAAATTTTTATTTAATAAATGACATCAAATAAGTACTACATAGAAACAAAGCACATTTTATCAAAAACATTTTCCAACTCAAACCATGTTTGACTCAAAAAAATTCAGAAAGTTGGCAGTTATGACTACCATTTAAATTAGGTGCCTTCAACCCATGTCCAGCTGCCCATAGGTGATCTGCCATGTTGCTTCAAAAATTAAGAAACAAGAATTTTCAGTGACATTGAAAAAGACTTTAAAGAGCGAATCCCTCCTTTAGATAAAAAATTATGAAGAAAGCGAGGGCATTTCATGAACTCAATGCACATGAGTTTCCTCCACATAAAGTTCGACACAGATAGTAGCTAAATGAATTTGCTCTTTTTGTGGAGTAGACAACTGGAACTTTGAGATACGAATCGTATTGTCATGTGCTTAATAGTATCTGATGGCATCTTTTGCATGCTCCAGGTCGGGTAAAATTGGATTGATTCAATACGAAAATTTAACAATTGCTCGTATCTTCCCTTTAGCAATTTCAGAAATTTTCTGATATGAACTGTTAAACCATTTTAATAGAATGAAATTTAAATGAAATATGAGTGAGTTTGAATCCACTTTTTGCATTAAGCATATCTATATATTTAAAGCGAAAAGTGTATTCTGTCAAATTCACATTCTCCTTTCCACACAAAAATAGTCTCTTGTGTATGCTTCAATGATTTTTGGAAGGCTTCTCCGCTCAGAAACAGGAAATGTGTTTAGCCCTCACATGTTAAGCTTACGGGGATTGAAAAGGGTTGATTGAAAACGAATGGCATAATATGGCCATTGTGTTGAAAGCTTTTTTTTTTTAAAAGAACTCATGTTTTCCCTACTAACAGGCATGAGATTCTTCCGTGGTTTTCCGCTTTTTCGGATTTTCCAAAAAAAAACCCTGCGAAATTTACCTAAAGATCGCGAAAAAAACCCCACGAATTTCGTCAAAGGATTGCTGAAAAGCGGGAATTTTGTCAAAGGATCGTGTGAAAAACGCAAAGATCGCAAATTTCTTCAAAGGATCGTGTGAAAATCGCCAAAAGATTGCTGAAAAAACGAAAATTTCGTCAAAGGATCAGTGAAAAAATGCAAATTTAGCCAAAAGATCGCTGGAAAAACGAGAATTTAGCCAAAAGATCGTTGGAAAAAACGAGAATTTAGCCAAAAGGTCGCTGGAAAAACAAGAATTTAGCCAAAAGATCGCAGTAAAAACGCGAATTTAGCCGAAAGATCGCAGTAAAAATGTGAATTTAGCCGAAAAATCGACGCAAAAATGTGAATTTAGCCGAAAGATCGCCGTAAAAACATGCATTTCGTCGAAAGATCACCATAAAAACACGAATTTAGCCGAAAGATCGCCGAAAAAACACGAATTTAGCCGAAAGATTGCAGGAAAAATGCGAATTTAGCCGAAAGGTCGCTGTAAAAATGCGAATTTAGCCAAAAGATCGCCGTAAAAACGCGAATTTAGCCGAAAGATTGCCGTAAAAATGCTATATTAGTCGAAAGATCGCCGTAAAAATGCGATTTTAGCCAAAATATCACCGTAAAAAGCTCATTTCGTCGAAAGATCGCTGAAAAAACGCGAATTTCGTCAGAATTTACTGCATTGGGTTAAAAGATTGAAACCAAATTTCTTTTAGTAATGTAGAAATTTTGCTATGAAATGCGAAAACAAATTAAATTAAAAAAAAATCTATTCAAATAATCCAAAAACTAGCTTCAAGCTGACTGGTAAAAATGACCTGGAATCTGGAATAACCACAGCACTGACTAGTTGGTGCCACTGATAATGTCCTTAAAAAATCTCTAATTCCTTAAAAACTTTATTTTTTATTTTAAAAAAGGGGTGGAAACTCTGTTCTATCATTTATTTAAGGTGGTTGCAATTATTAGCACATACTTGATTTGCTATTTCAAGAAAAGTGTCTTACTATTTTTCAAAATTTCAATTAAAAAAAAATGTTCATACCATTGAAGGATTTTATTAATGTGCTGTATCTTGGTAAAATAGACTTTTAATTAGAGTAAGTAAATAATTTCTACCTAATTCTTGTTGATAATTTATTTTTAATGTACTCACAGCTAAATTTATGTAATATATATATATAAACAATATATATTTATTTTAGTTAAAAAAATATACTTTTTAATAGCAATTATAATATTTGTTGCGCTTGAAATTCCTAACTTATTGCTCAAATGTCATTCGCGCAGTTTTCAGCTTTTTTGCTTTTTTGTCAATCTCATCCATCCCTGCTACTAAATAGGTATATTTTTTCATTAAATTTTAAAGAGAGCTTGATACAGTTATATTTATAACTGATTGAAATTTCAAAGAGTTCGGAAGATAATGATTTTTTTATTGCCATGTTAAAGAAGCCGACACGAAAACAAACAAACAAACAAGAACGAAAAAATCATGCGTCAAGCATAGATTATGTAACACTTTCCAACACTTCCAAAATAATTTTACAAATCATTACCGTTTAATAAGCTGAAAGATAATATCTAAGTAAACCATTTGGAAAATGCATAACATATTTAAAAACGTAATTTTAGGAATTTCCAACGTATATAATATTCGGAAAATTATCCTAATACTTTTATTCAGCCCTGTATAGGATCTATAGATTTGTATATATACTACATAGGATGCTAAATATTAGTTTAGTTTGGAAACGCGTAGCACAGTTTAAAATTCTACTTCTGTAGTTTCTGTCAATAAACGGAAATGTGTTCGCAAACTTTTGTGCTGCCCTGTATATGAAATACAGAATTTATACACACCAAGTAATAGACAAAAAGTGAGTTAAATTTAAAATAGTGTTCAGAAACTTAAAACAAAACGCACTTCCAGGAATTATTTTTAACAGACAGTAGAAAATTCTTTTGTGTGTCCCTGTAAATGAACGATGACTGCTATACACACACTATTCTGTAGTAAGCCTCTTGTAATGCACCTTAGTGATATATATAAATTTCAATGCGTTTAAAATAGTGAAACATTATTTAATTAAACCGCAAACGATTTTTCTCCATAGACTTAATGTAACGGAATTCTTTTGACTGTCCCTGTAAAGTAACTATAAGTGCTATGCACACCCTATTCCAATTAAGCTTCTTGTAATGCACCTTAGTGATATATATCAATTACAATGTCTTTGAATTTGCGTAACATCATTAAAATAACCTGCAAAAGATTTTTCCCCATAGACCGTAATGTAACGGAATTCTTTTGAGTGACCCTGTAAAAAAAACTATAAGGGCTATACACTTCAGTTGAAATAGGGAACATGCTATAGATAACGACAATAACATATAAAAATTGCAGGGCAATCCGAGTATATTTACTGGAGTTAGAGCACGGACAGACGGCCATACGGCAGACAAACCGAAGTCATAAACACTTTTCAACTAGGTTGGAAAGTGTTAAAATGTGAGAAGAAAACATTTCTTTTACAACAGGGTTCATACGGTGCTTGAAAGTCCTTGAATTTTTAAGAGAGAAAAAAGGTCCTTGAAAGTGCTTGAATTTGCTTATATTTTAATGAAGGTGCTTAATTTTCATTATTTTTTTTATAGGTGCTTAATTTTTCTTATTCAGATATTCAAAATAAATTATAATTGCAAGCTTAAAAAAAAAACAGGCGAAAATTTTTGTTCCGAGATTGTTTTCTTTTCAGGAGTTCAAAGTACGAGCATTTGTCGCTTCTCCCTTCCCTCTATAGGATTAAGTTAACAAAAGAAAAATGAAAAGAAGGGTAACTTGTTGCTACTACCAACAGCAAGATCAGAAATTTTGTTCTTATCTTTCTTCCTCTGTGTATGTTCTGTTTCTTCAATATTGCTATACCTATTATAGGAGTCTTAGCTATACCTATTGCAATGCTAAAATTTGGTCAGTTGACGCATGCACACATGCATGTACGCCGGTTTTCACAACAAGTATTTTTCTTCTGTAGATCTGTAGTAGTAGTAATTTGTTGAGATCTATGCTATAATGATGCCTAGAATGTGCAATTTCAGTGACTTGTGGCTAGAACGAGAAGAATACAAGTGTTGGTTAGAAGCAGTACTGAATAGTGCATACCAGTTCCGATGCAAGTTATGCTGTGTTACCCGACAATTGGAGAATATGGGAGAATCTGCATTAACAAGTCATATGAGAGGAAAGTTTTTTCCATAACAATAAATATATAATTCTGATACCTATTGTAAAATGTGAGGAAGATTGGAGGCGATGTGATAGCAATGTTATTCACGTGTCATGAATCATGGGTACCAGCAAATGGGAGCAAGGAAAGGTCGTCGCCCTTGTTGTAATTCTAATTGTTTTAATTAGATAATTTAAATTATTTGGATTTACTTTAATTTTAGTTTTAAGAAAAATAATGAAATTTATTTTTGTTGCGTGACTTTGTTTTGATTAATCAAATACAAGTTGATGCAAATTTGAATACAAGTTTTGATTAATCAAGTTGACATCAAAGAACTTCTGGATTCAGCAGATGAGTTGTCTTTGAAGGCAGTGTCTACAAAGAAAATAACTTTCTGCATATAGTCAAACAGCCTGAGAAAAACCATAAAAGAAAAACAGGCTGAAGTTAAAATTTTAGATGAAAAAATAGAAGAGGCAGTTAAAAAGCTTAAAGGCTGAAAAAAGTCTTGTATTTAAAATGCAGTAAATTATTCATGCTGAAACATGCAAATTTTTCTTTGTGTGTGTGTGTGTTTTAATATACCTTTTTGTAAAATGATTTAGTGGATATTTTCAAATTAAGGTAAAGTATGAAAAATTGTTTAGTTTTTTTTATAAAATTGTGTGTATCATAGCCCCGTGGCAGAATGTACGCGACGCTGCGACGGGCGTCACAGACTTTTTAGGGCACCTGCAGACTAAAAGCATGCTGCGGACGCACTCTAGCGCGCAAATTACGCAGAAAAACGACAAACTTCGTCGGAGGATCGCGAAAAAAAACTGGCGAATTTCGTCGAAGAATCGCGGAAAAAAACGAGAAATTTATTTAAATATCGCGAAAAATGACTAATTTCGTTGACAGATCGCGAAAAAAAAACACAAATTTAGTCAAAAGATCGTGAAAAAACATGTATTTCGTCAAAAGGCCGTCAAAAAAACATGAGTTTCATTGAAGCATCGCTGGAAAATGCGAATTTTGCCGAAGGGCTGCTGAGAAAACGCCAACTTCAGCATAGGATCATGGAAAAAACTGTTAATTTCGTCGAAGAATCACGGAAAAACGGTCATTTTCATCGAAGAAACGGCAAATTTAGTCGTCAGATCGCGAAAAAACAATGAATTCTGTTGACAGGTTGCGAAAAAACGGCAAATTTTGTTGAAGTATCGCAAAAAAACGGTAAATTTCGGTGAAGGATCTCGGAAAAAAAGGCAAATTTCGTCGAAGGATCTCGAAAAAAACAGTAAATTTCGTCGAAGAATCACGGAAAAACGGTCATTTTCATCGAAGAAACGGCAAATTTAGTCGTCAGATCGCGAAAAAACAATGAATTCTGTTGACAGATCGCGAAAAAACGGCAAATTTTGTTGAAGTATCGCAAAAAAAACGGTAAATTTCGGTGAAGGATCTCGGGAAAAAAAAGGCAAATTTCGTCGAAGGATCTCGAAAAAAAACAGTAAATTTCGTCGTAGGATTCGAAAAACTGTAAATTTCGTCGAATGATCTCGAAAAAACTGCAGATTTCGTCGAAGTATCGAATTTTGTCCAAAGGTCAAAGAAAAAACACGAAATTCATCAAAGGATCTGGGAAAATGGCTAATTTCGTTGACAGATTGCGATAAAAACGCAAATTTCATCAAAGGACAGTGGAAAAACTTGATTTTCGTCAAAAGACTGTAAAAAAAACAAAAAAAAAACATGAGTTTTGTTGAAGGATCGTGGAAAAAATGCGAATTTCATCAAAGGGCAAAAGAAAAAAAAACGTGAATTTCGCCAAAGGATTACGGGGGAAAAAAGAAACGCTAATTTCGTCAAAGGTTCACGAAAAAAACCCGTGAATTTTGTGAAATAGCCCGGAAAAGATGCAGCATTCCTTTAGAAAACAGCAGACACATAAAGTTCTATGCTTATTAATATAGGCATAGTTTTTAATCTGAAACAATATACTGAACTGACTTTTGAAAAATCGGGTTAACTGAACCCAATTTGCAAGAATCTACACTCAGCCTGAAATCAACTCGAATCAAAAGCAGAGTTAATCCGACCTGCAACAAGAATAATTATTGCCAAGATGGGATTTTCTCCCCTCCCCCCTCTGCTGTAACCTTTCAGAATATTTGCTGTGAATTTCAGAATTTTTTTTTACTCAGAAAGGCTGATGCTTTAATTAATTAGCACTACAACTACAATAGCAGCAAGAATAGATTTATACGATATATTGCGTGTTGCAGACTATTTTTGAAAACATTATTAGCGTTGCAGACACTTGAAGATAGTTCTGCCACTGGGATCATAGCAGTGCAGAATTATCAAGTGTCTACTTTTATCTAGTGTTAGCACAGATAACTTTCAAAGTATACTGCAAAAGTATTTTCTGTATTTTTTGGAGACTTTCTCATAACATTTCACATTTAAGACTTCGCTACTATATGTTATGTATGGCATTCACCTGAAAACATATGAAAATGAATTTTTTTTCCTTTATATATTTGCATTATACAAAGACATAGTATTTTGTAGCGTTAAAATTTTCATTTCTGAAAAGGTGCTGGAATTTTGGGTAAGGTGCTTGAATTTTATCATGTAAAGAGAGTATGAACCCTGTTACAACTAAATAACAATATTTTTTTACGAAATTTTTACACACGAAAAAAGACCACTTTATTTATAACCAATAAAGGTTTCAAAGAGTTCTGACAAAAAGAGCAAGAAAAATGAGCGCTTTTACCACTAAACTTCAATATTTTTTGCAAATTTTTCATTTTAAAATATAATTTCATACAAGATTGGGTTAAAGATATAAAATAATAAAAACTTGATTTAAAAAAAAAATATTATTATCACGGGCTCGGGCAATGCCAGGCGGGTCAGCTAGTTTTGTTTTAAAGAAATTAATAACTATGGAATATATATATATATTTCTGGCAGGGGATATGAAAACTTTCCAGTTTTGCTATAGTAGTTCATGTTCAGTTGCATAATAATTCAAAAATTATAGGAAGGGCTGTAGTAGTCATTTTCAAATAAATTGAAAATTATAATTATCAATAATTAATAAAATATTTATGAGAATAATTAATCATTTGAAGTTGGGATTTTAATCAGATGATTTAAATCAGCAATTAAATTATGGTTTAAATCAAATGTTTAAAACAACTTAAAAAGTAATAAAATCTAAGTTGAACAGAATTTGGAAAGTTTCTATGGGTATTTTGCCTCATGAATAAATAAAAAGAAAAAGCTTTAAATAATTGTTTCTTAGCTTAATTCCTTACGCTTGTGAAAAATTAAATACAGTAAATTTGTAAAAAGCAAGTTTTTATCAGGTATAAAAAGCATTTCATTTAGAAATGACAAATCTATATATATATATATTTGTCTTACGTGGCACGGAAATAGGGCTGAATTTCTACCTTATCGTTGGCAACAACCGTAGTTTCCAGAGCTCAGACCAATGAACAGGCAAGATTGTGTTAACTCCGCCTCCAATATGGCGGTCAGTGTCAGAGCAGTGAAACTCAAGTTAACAATTATTAAAAATAAAATAATATGAACGTAATCCAAAGCGTCTGAGATGATTCCTCATTTTAATTATGAGTAATATTGTTAATTTCAAATGAATTCTTAACTCTTATTTAGAATTTATTTACGAATTTCACTCACACAAAAAATCAGAGATAATAAAATATAAACTTTCTAGAATGCCCCTGCTGCCATCTGTTGCTGTTTTATTGAAGTACAAATAATTTCTTTTGCAGAAATCTATAATTAATTAAAATAATAAAATGTCGAACGAAATTTAAACAATCATTGATGATAAACTCTTCCTACCACATAGTGTTTTTTTTTTTTTTTTTTTTTTTTAAATGAATTTAAGCCGTGCTGTACAATATTATAGGTGCAATAAGTTTTAAACTAATTATGTTTCCAAGATCCTTTTTTCATAGTATTTAAATGGTTTATATGCCCATTAGTAGCGTCAACTAAATGCATTTTTAGTTGTGTTTTCAACAGAGTTTTCAATTACTTTTTTATATTAAAAAAATTGTCATTTTCATATGTTCAAATGATTTATTGTAGTACTTATTCTGGCTAGAATTACTAGAAAAATAAAAAGGGGTTAGCGAGCGAAGCGAGCTGTGACCGCGTAGCGGTCTCAATGTGAATTGCTTTGCAATTCACGGGGGGTTGACGAGCGTTAGCGAGTAGGGTGCTGAGCCCCCTAGTCTAATATAATTTGCAATGTACTAATTTCCTCAAAGTAATCAAATTATTTATTCTTTTATATAAAATAAGAATATCAGGCATAATAAATTTCTGCTAGTAGAACAATAAATAGCCAGTACCTGATTTTAATAATAAATTTATAGCAAATTGGAGCTAAAGAAGAATGAAAGAATGACATCTGCTCAACAGCTATTGTAAAAGAATGTAATAATTGAAAAAGAACTAATTTGTATAAAATATTAAGCACAGCAAGAGAATGTCTTCACTAGAGGTTGATTTTAACTTCTAAACTCATAGTCGAGAAGAGCACCCCCCCCCCCCTTCATCATATAATAAAGATTTCACAGAAAATAAACAAAATATTAGTGCATATAATTTATTTCGCTGTTAAAAATTTAAATAGTTAAAAAATCTCCCAAAACTACTTGAAATCATATTCGCAGTGTTACTAATATGAAAGAAATGAAACTGAGAGTTGAAAGTTTCAAATTTTTAAGCACAATGAATCAATAGAGAAATGATATTGAGGCTTCTGATCTGCAAATTTACTAATTTGAAATGTATTAGATATTTGTAGTAGTACTTTATGTTCAGCGCTGTTTTTTCAGATTAATTATGAATCATTAAAGAATAAAAATAATAATAATATTTTTTGGAATAGCTGATGTGACTAAAAAAGGAAATTCATTTGATTGAGGGGGTGCTTGAGCCCTCTGAATCTCTTTCTTCCTTACATCCATGTTCATGTTTTTAAAAAAGAAATAAAACTTTAGTATTGAACATCCTTTTGTAATTGATTGATCAGTAATGTTAAGACATGCTAACAAAAAAAAAAAAAAAAAAAAAAAAAAATGGTTATATCTAATTTTTTTTTCTGTTAAATTTTATAGATAGTTTTACAGATACTGCTATAAGCAAATTTAATGGCCAAGTGGTTGAAAAAGAACTCGAACCTTGGGATGGTGGTTCCATATCTGCAGATAGTTTACCAGATCTTGGTGGTGGTGATGAAGAAGCAGTAAGTACTAGTGTCTTCATAGTAATAATTATACATTAAATTATGCTTTGACATGATTTTTATTTTATTTTTCTTTCTTTTTTGAATAATTTATTTTAATAGAACTTATTTTTCTTATTTAGACTTTGTTTTAGAGGTAGGAAAAACAGTTACTCTCTGTTAATAGGTCCCATCGTTACACGAGGAGGTTACACTAACCCAAGGTTACTACATCATAAGGTTGAGCCATTTCTCTCTGCAGCCAATAGGGAGCCACTCTCTGTTTGACGTCACTTGGCATGCTCTGTTCAATTTTCCAATTGATTTGAATTAGAAATGCACGATTTTTAATTGAAAAGTATCAGTCGAAATTTTCATGTGAAAAGAAATTTAAAAATTAAAATATATTCTTTATACATAGGACTTACATCACATCTAAAATTTAAAGTATTATCTCTTTTCAATTTGCCGAAATTTGGTTGTTAAATTGGCTATCTTTAATCATTACATTTCGTTTACACCTCAATATGAAAAGTTCATTTTCTTAAACATAAAAATGCAAAATAGTAATTTTTATAAATAAAATCTTAAAGACCTACAAGAGCATAAAATTTAATGTTTATATGAATACAGTTAATAATTTTTAATGTAGTATATTTATAATATTTAATCGGCATTCAATTTGAAATCTATAATAATTCTAATATTATTGTAATTTCGACATGTCTTTCATGAAAAACAGTATAAAAAAGTTAAAAAAAATTAATAATCATTCAGATTTCAACCTCACACCACAGATACACAATATTGAGTTTTGCATGATTAGATTTAAAAGACAAATAGAATAGAAATTTTAATAAGTAGACAGCTGAATATTTAATATTTTTAAACTAAAATATTCATGCGGTATAATTATGATTTGGTGGAAATAAAATTTGAAATTCGGAGTAATATATTTTATAAAGGCATTCCGAAAAGTTTATTTAAAATGCTATTTTAATGCTATATAATAAACATAAATGCACATAATAAACATAAAATAATTTAAAAAATAATAAGGTAAATTAATACGTAAAAGAGCGTTTAACGTTTAAGCAACTTTTTTTATTGCCAAATAATATTTAAAATTTAAAATTGCATCTCTTTTTAGCATTTTAAAACTTAATTTTAAAATTTAATGTTGTTTCTTCAAATTCCATTCAGGTAGTTGATGTGATTGAATATCAAGTTGATATATATATATATTAGGATAAAAAGGAAGACAGCAGTATTTATAAGGAAGATTTAAAATACAAATAAAAATAGAAACTTTAATTTTTAAATTACCTATTTTTTAAAACTGACAGATTTATGAGATATAGAAAAATTATATTTGAAATTCAGAATAATATACTTTTATAAAAAACTTCCAAAAGGGTTATATAAAATTATATTTTAATGCTGTATGCTGAAAAAATTATATAAAAATATTTTAATAATTAATATATTTTAGGTTTTTACCCTTAGAATATGCTTTCATTTCAAGAATTTTATTTCATCACAGGGTGCATTTTGAAGATGCATTTTAGATGTGCGCTCCATTATTTGCTTTTTATCGTGCAATCAAAGTTGATTGACTCCACATTTTTTATTTTCTGGCAGCGTACCTCTTTTTATTTCTGATGAATATATGATTACTATGTCTCAATCAAATGAAAGTTCTTATTTTCACAAATGTTTTTATTATATTTTTGTGCATATTTGAAAAAAAAAAGTTTGATTTTTTTTTTTTTTTTTGCCGCATTTTTGATAACATTAAATTTTTCCGAAAGTGAGCTGTCGTGAATCTCATTAAAATATAACCTTATATAACCTAGTATGTCTAGGTGTTTCTTTTATGCTTGGAGAGGAACTGCTACAAGAAGAATCAATCCCGAGTGAAGTTTCTTTTTTAAAATTCACAGCACATGTTTCTGGCAATTTTAAAGTTGGTACAGCACTTTCATGCAATGTTCTTTTAGCAGGAGCGTAACCCAAAAGTTCTACTTTCAAATTTCTCACATAATCATTCGTTTGAAAGTGATCCGAACAAATTCGAGAATTTGCAGCATTAAAGCCATTATCTGCTCTTTTCTATGCAATGATCCATCTTTTCTTTATATCAGGTTTCTTCAGAAGTGTATGATATAGAACATTTTGCGTTTTACCCGAGCGATTAGTACATGTTGCAATAGCATGAGTACTGGGCATTTTCAGGGAAATCAATGCAAAGAATGTGTTATTTTAAAGAGCTAAAGCCAAGAGATGTTGCACTAACAAAAGCTGGGAAATATTTGCCACGTATTTAGCAAAACTGACCAGAAGTCTCTCTTTCTGAGAAGCAATTAAAGCTTTGTGTGAGGAGAAACTGCCCTGTCTGTCAAAGAAAATGACAATAAATGTTTACTTCACACTCCCGTCTCTTTCAAAGATCGACCAAAGATAACAAGCAATAAAAACTCCATATCTTAGCAAAAAAGATACACGACTATTTGATTTGAAGGAGAAAAAAACTACTTTAGCTAATGAAAAATGTTTTATTTTGAAGAAATATGCTTTCATATGACCAAAGAAACAATTTTTTTAAAGCAGAAATAATATTTTAAATGAAAAAATGCGTGCTTTCCCGTTGAAAGAATCCTTCTTAGCACGCTCAGTGACGTCAGAAAAACCAAAAACTTGATACCAGAACTAAAGGGAAATGGCACCCCCCCCTGACACTAACCTATTAATTTTGTAATTCATTAACAGATCCTAGAAATTTGTTAAAATTTGCATTTTTGGGGATTTTTTTTACTTTTTTAAATGTATGGCATTTTGATAACTATTTGTATTTGAAGGACATTATTTGAGCTTTTGGGTAACATTTTGCATATTTTATCTTTTTAAAAATATTAATTTCAGTCTGATTCTGAGCTCAGGTTGAAAATGGAAATTAAAATTAACGATTGATCAAAACAAACTTTTCAACTTCGGCCGTGCAGATAAGAAACACTAAACAGTATTATGTCTTTATTAAAAAAGGTGAATAATTTAGATTCTATATTCCACATAATCCTTCTTTTACTACTGCAACATCCTACTTTTATGTTTACATCTCCTGTCTTATTGCACTCTCTAAACAGAATTAACTAACCTACCTACATCTGAAGACATTTGTAGATAAGGAAAATGTACAAAAGATGTTTCTATTATAGTTTCTACAATGGTGGACATAATTATAAGACACCTACCTAATTTGACATACAGTGAAAGAAAAGATTCAGAGCTTAAAAATGCTTTATCCAATACGACAAAAACATAAATTTATTTTGTTATCACACGTAATTGTTTTACAGAAATGATATTTTTATAGAGTTTAATAAAAAAAAAATTAAAAATATCATTGACAAAATTATAAGACACCCTAACATTTTAATTAAAACACCTGCTTTTTTTGAAATATGCAAATTTTCTGCACGCTGTTATGACATCAGCAGTTAACTAAAGCAGATGATAACCGACTTCACGCATTTACAAACATGCCACGAGGTACAGAATGCTCCATCACATTTTATAGCATTCTTTAGGTCTTCGACACACGTAAACTGCCTCCCATTTCGGAAAACCTCATGAGCTAAGATCCCCCACAAGTTTTCGATGGGATTTAAGTCTGGGGAGCGAGAAGATAAGGAAGAACATTGATACTTTGCTCTGAAAGCTACTTTTTTGTTACGTATGATGTATGAATCTACGCGTTATCGTGCTGGAAAGTGTAGTTTTTCGCCACGAAGAAGTTCACCGTATATGGCTAGTTGATCTTTAAGAAGATTCTTATACTTTTTGGAATTCATTCTTGAATGCACAAAAAGATATGCACTCGGTTTTCTCTTGAGCCAAAAAACCAGCCCAAACCATTACTGAGCCTCCACCCATTTGGCGGCTCATTTGTACATCAGGAGACTTTCGTAAATCATGCCAATAATAGTGAAACCCGTCAGGACCATCCAGGTTATGGATGTCCAGGCCATAGTTTGTTTAGCGAAGTTTAAATGGTCCATTTTGTGCCGCCTTAGAAGTGGTGGTTTTTTCTACAATTTTTTAAATTTCACTTAGTAAGCATTATGCAACACCCTGCGAATGGTTCTCCGTTAACAATAATTCAGTTTCAAAGCATTTTTAATGCCTGTAGTGGTCATCTTATTCCGTGTAGCGAGTGAAAGCACATGGCATCTGTCTTTCGAGGACAAGCAAGAAGTACGTCCAGATCTTTTAATCACCGATCCATTACTTCCTCTTTTCAAAACATTTGAAATTGCACATCTAGAGCATTTAATAATTTTTGAAATATTATTCACTGAAGCACCAGTTCTATTTAATCTCCAAATTTCGCGAATTTCACTTACTTTTAATTCTGTACCTCGTGGCATGTTTGTAAATGCATGAAGTCAGTTATCGTCTGCTTTAGTTAACTGTTGACGTCATAACAGCGTGCAGAAAATTTGCTTATTTCGAAAAAAAAAAGCAGGTGTTTTAATTAAAATGTTAGGGTGTCTTATAATTTTGTCCATGGTATTTTTAATTTTTTTTATTAAACTCTATAAAAATATCATTTCTGTAAAACAATTACGTGTGATAGCAGAATAAATTTATGTTTTTGTCGTATTTGATAAAGCATTTTTAAGCTCTGAATCTTTTCTTTCACTGTATGTCAAATTAGGTAGGTGTCTTATAATTATGTCCACCACTGTAGCATTCAAAACTATGCGATTTAAAATGTCCTCAGTTCAATTGTCATACAATCTCTAGACCAAGCCTCAAACTTTTAGGGTGAAAATTTATAAATTAAAGTAAATTTATCACTAATATAAATTCATCTGCCTATTAATTGCATTATTCGATAGACATCACATTTATTCATATAATGCACAACTAAAAAAAAAAATATTTTGTGGGTTCTTTAATATTAGCGATCAAACATATTTCTCATTTCATATTAAGAAAAGATATTTAAATATCTATAAAAGTTAAAGCAATTTTATGTTTACAAGCAATTTTATATTTACAAATTAGAGCAATTTTATGATTTTTTTTTTTTTTTTTTTTTACTTATGATATTATATAATGCCACTTGTGAAGTTTGATCAATGTGGGAGTGTTGTTATTCATAAAAGGTAGTTCTGATGATGACAAACACAGTTTAATATATCACATAAAAGTACAACACTTGAACGAGGATAGGAACATCACAAATTTCACTAAATAACATAAATAATTAATTTTATTTTTCATCATTATGACCGGCAATATTCACGGTCTTATGGCATATTCTGAGTTCTTATAACTGACAACATTCTTCGTTGCTACCATTCAAAGTTCTGTTGCATTTTTTTTTTCTAGAACCGGGCACTACTAGAGTAAGAAAAGGCATGCACAGACCTCACATCACTGTTCACAAATTTTCAAATAACTAGATGAAATGTGCTTCATATTAAAATAAATGTTTGACTCTGTATATTCTCAAATCTATTTTTTTTTTTCACTTTTAAAAATATTTTTCTCCTTTTCTGAATTTTTATTCTTTACTTTTTCAGATGTATGTGTCACTTAACAGCTATACTTGAATAATTTGGTAAAATTCTCATTCAAATTCAGTATTGACAAAAACTGCAAATAAATATTCTCTAATTTGGTTCTTTACATTTTATCTTCGTGTTTTCGAGTAAAACTAGCTAAAATCTTAAAACCCGGACGCTATCTTTTCCTTCTTATACAGGCCGAATGGACTTATTTTTTGTTTGTATTATTTTTTAGAGATTTTTATTTTATTAGTTGATTGTCAAATTATTTCATAGATGGTCTCTTAAATTATTTTCTTTCATCTTTTAGTTAAATAAATGTTGTTCATTAATATTGAATAAAATATTCTGAAACACAGATCAGGTTTGAAAAATCAATTTTGTTTTTGGAGTTGGTAGTGTACACTGTAGATCCTATTTCCACTTTTTTCTCCCTAAAATAGAAGTAAAACACCTAAAGGCTAGACCTGAAATTAAATTTTTTAGATAGTAATCAGTGACCAGTAGCAATAAAATATTCTGAAACACAGATCAGGTTTGAAAAATCAATTTTGTTTTTGGAGTTGGTAGTGTACACTGTAGATCCTATTTCCACTTTTTTCTCCCTAAAATAGAAGTAAAACACCTAAAGGCTAGACCTGAAATTAAATTTTTTAGATAGTAATCAGTGACCAGTAGCAATCTTAATTCATGTTTAATTAAAACTAATAAATCAGCAGATCAGGGGCCTCAACATCAGCTCTGCAAGTCATTGTTTTTTAATCCCACTTTACATAATATTTAATATCCTACAATCTATAATTTAAAATTTTCAAGTTATATATATTTCCTAGTAAATCAGGGGCCATTATATAAGAGTCACAAGTCAAATTTTTATTGTATATTATCTAATATCACACAATCTACAATTTTTTAGAGTTATATATATACAGAGTTTCTCACATGTTTAAAAAAGGGCAGGGTGCTGCTGGTGAGAAAAGGGCACTTTTTTTTATTCTTAAGGGCACTTTTTGGATTCTTGAAGGCACTTTTAGATTCTTGAGGGTACTTTTCAGATTCTTGAGGATACTTTTTTTAATTGTTAAAGGCAGGGGTGCACAACCTTTTTCAACCCGCGGGCCAAAAAAAAGAAAAAGTACCTTACCTGGGGCCAATGTAGCGTTGCATTTATAAACACATATTTTTTTTCTAATCTAATATAAAAAGTCAATATACCACTTTGATGCAAACATACTCAATTCTGAATATATATATATACATTTATAAATTAATTTTAATAAGCCAAATATACATACATAATTATTTCACAGACGAGACAATTAATGTGATGGTTGGGATTGTATTTTTGAAGCTATTTTTGTTATGTTTGGTTCTAAAGTTGCAGTAGCAATATGTAAAACGGCTGAAAGGTTTTCATCAGTTAGTCGGTTTCTAGTCTTTGATTTGTTGACAGTCATCATAGAAAAAGATTGTTCACATATGTAGGTGCTTCCAAACATAGTTGCATACATAGATGCATTGCGTTTTAAATAGGAAAATTCATTAGGCAAATTCCTATAAAATTCAAGCAATGACTTTTTTTTAAATTCATTTTTATGAAAGTCTGAGCTCTGTAAGTCAAGGAGCTCTAATTGAGCATTTTCAGGTGCCAAATTGACATCTACTGTAAATGGATTTGAAAATAACTCAATTTGACAATGGCATTTTTCAAAATCTAAAAATCTATCATGGAATGAATTGATTAAAATTTTTACCTGATCTTCGTAATCCATTTTCATCTTTGGAAATTTTTCTTTAATTTTTTTGCAATATGGGAAATGAGCAAAATTTTTTACCTGTAACTGTTGTTGAAATAACACTAACTTTCTTTTAAAAGCATTTACATTGTTTACCAACTGAAAGATGAATTGGTTCTTTCCTTGTAGTTTGATGTTCAATTCATTTAAATGACTTGTAATATCAGTTAAAAATGCTAAATCACACTGAAAACTGGCTTCTTCCAAGCGCCTGGTTTCCCTTCCACGCTCCTTGAGAAACGTAATAATTTTATCAAATAATTCCATAAAATGCTTAAGTGCTTTTCCACGACTGAGCCACCTTACTTCTGTGTAGTACACAACATCACTAGGAATATCCTCAAATTCAGCCAAAAATTCTTTAAATTCTCTGTGCCGCAATGCACTACTACGAATAAAGTTGATTGCTTCACAAACACGCTTCATTAGCTGTTCATAACCTAATTCTTTGGCACACAAATTTTGTTGGTGTATGATGCAGTGATATTGAAGTAACTCCATTTCACGTTCTCCCAGATGTTCTTTTAGCAGAGTTATCATTCCAATAATTCCACCAGTCATTGATCGTGCTCCATCTGTTGTAATGCTAACAATTTTCTCCATATTCAAAGCAGCTCCATTACATAATTCTAATAAGCTGTGAAGAAGTTCTTTGCCAGTTGTTTGGCCTTTCATAGGGTACATTCCAAGAAGTTCTTCTGTAATGCAGAAATCCTTGTTAATACCTCGAATGAAAACAAGGAATTGGGCTGTTGAGGTAATGTCGGTAGATTCGTCAGCAGCAAGTGAAAAATATTCAAAATGTGAAGCAGCAAGCTTTACTTGATCTACAATGTCTTCACTTAATTGTTGAATTCTTCTCTGAACAGTCATTCTATTCAAACTTAAATTTTTAAATTTACTTGTTCTTTCGGGACAAAGTTTCTCCGAAGCAATTAACAAGCAATCTTTCACAAAATCACCATCAGTAAACGGTTTTCCACGTTTAGCGATCAGCTGGGCAATATTCAGGGTTACCTCAACGCAGGAATCCAATTCAGATGTCTGTTTTTGAAAATAACTGGTCTGGTTTATCAAAGATTTCTTCAGATGTTCAATTTTTACTGATCGTTCATATCCTTGAATAGATGAGAACGCCATGTGTTTCGTTTCATAATGTCGTTTCACATTATATTCCTTGGCTACAGCTATAGTAGAATTGCACAAAAGACAAATAATCCGACCATTATGATTAATAAAACAGTACTTATCCGTTCACGAATCAACAAATTTTCGATTTGGAAAATTGCCTTTTCTTTTTTCACCGCTCATTTTGCCATCTACAAGTAATAAACATCAACCGACTGCCGACCGGCAAGCATTCCAAAGGTAAACGTAGAGTTGAGAAGATACATTCCTTCAGACACTAGACACTTCGTTCGTTACATGCTATCAGCCAATCAGAGCTCAGTTTTAGTCTCATTGTAGATGCGATGCGCTCGCATCGAATTTCTCTCTGTCGATCTTAAAGAAGTGCCGATATATCGCAACTTGACAGTTGAATACGTGCAAGTTACAAATAGCATGCTTTTATCACGTCATCCAACCAGTCAATCAAGATGGCGATTGTTTTGATTTTATAAATGCAAGCAGTTCTCAGTTGCAAAATTAAGTAAAAACATGTAAGCTTTTAATTGAAAAAAAAAAAAACTAATCTATTTTGGGATTGGCGGGCCAACGAAACAAGCATCGCGGGCCACTTTTGGCCCGCGGGCCATAGGTTGTGCATCCCTGGTTAAAGGTATTCTTTTGGTTTTTAAAGCCACTTTTGATATTTAAAAGTCATGGCACTCTTTTTAAGACAACATTGAGTCAGTTTGTACTATGAAAGCAAATTTTTTAATGCAAAAAGGAGAAAGGGCACTTTTTTTACTGAGGGGCAAGAAGGGTGCTATTTTGTAAACCAAAGGGTGGACAGGGTGCAGCACCCTTCTGAAACTGTCTGGGGGAAACTCTGTGTGTGTATATATATCAGATGGCAGCACTAGCATTTTTTTAAACTTGTCTACAATTTTAGAATTTCCTTATAATTTTCTGGGTTAGATGGCAGCACTACATAATTTTATTATCACTATTCTCAGCAAAGTTTTGGGCTTAAATATGCAGCCATTTTGAACAGGAGCAGATATCTGGCTAAATGTCAAGTAACTACAATCTTTTTACATCTACTTTCAAATTTGTCCTTTTTGGTGAGTTTTGAACATTATTTTATGTTCTATTTATCTAATTTTTATTTCAGTTGCATATTTATTTATTTATTTTGCTATTTGAACTTTATGTCAGGTTTTAATTTTCTTGTTTCATTTTACTTTGTCATTTGAACTTCATGTCAGTCCTTAATTTTCTTGTTTCATTTATTTATGTTATTAGGGGCTTAATATTGTCGATTTTAGGCATAATGCTGACAATATTTGTTGAAATAACATATACTTACTATGAATATTCTTATAAAGCCCTTCTGAAGATTCTATAAGATATTCATAGTTTTCCAATTTTGCTTTTTCATCCTTTTAAGTATAATTCCTTCAGTGTCCATTCCATTGCTTTTTATGGTGTTTTATCCTTCGTCCTTCACATGTGTATTCATTTTTAAATATATATATATATATATGAACATATCAAATTTCTCAAACACTCAGAAAAGAAATCTTTTAAAAACTGTTAAATTGTGTTAAATATTAAATGTAATTTCATGAAATGATGTTGTTGAACTGCTTATTCTTGTAAATTTTTTAGAATAAAAAGTACATTTTTTATCCCCTCCTTCTCCCCAATTTTCATTCATTTTACATTCACAATTCCCTGTAATTGTGTTATATCATGATTATAGCTTATGTTGGATTCCATTTTACAATGTGTGTTTATTAGGATAAGCATCAGTTTGGACAGGGATTTTATGTTATCCTAATAGCAATATTTATTTACTTGCCAAACACGAAACAGCTGCATCTAATTGAGAAGTTGAATAAAAACTTATGAAAGAAAATTACATAATAAATTTAAGCAAGATTTACTATACTTATTAGGACTGGGCAATATTAGGATTTCTACATCGTGATACATCATCGATGCTATATCGCAATGCATCATGATATTAGACTTTTGGTGTTACAAACATGGTCATAATTTTAATATAAAACATACACATTAAACATTTTTCTTTTGTTTTAAAAAACCTTTTTCTTTAAGAAGATGTTTAAAGACAAAAATGCAAAATATAATAAGCTTGCTGCAAAAAAATAAGTAAAAGTTTGAAAAAATAATATAATTAATTAGAATCTTTTTTAAAATGAATTTTATCTCTTAAAATAATATCTAAAACCAGAATTTCCGATATTTAGGCATATTACACTTACCCATTCACCCTCAAAATTTTAAGCAATTATATGTAACATGAACAATTTGTTTTGGGGCTTAGCCCACACGCCTGTAATGGTCAAAATTTAATTTCTCATATTTAGATATATTATACTATTTAGATATATAATTTAACATTTAAATCAATTATTCAAATGCACCATTTTCTTTTCAATGAATAGTAAAATTTGAAAATCACATGAATTCTCATAGAAAAGCATTATGATGTAAAAGAAAATGTTCTATATTTTCCGAATGGATCTATAAAATTTAACCAAAATCTATAAAAGCTAACTCCAAGTATCTCACCAGCATACCTACCTAATTGCAAGCTAACCGAAAGCTTTTTGCCGCAGTCATTGCAGAACAAACAGACTAGCAGAGAGACAGACAGAACACAAAACCTTTTTGTGTCCACAGTGAACTTCAACTGAAGTTTCGCAATTAAATATATTAAAATTCCCTATATAGATTACAACAGTTATCTGAGCTTCTGTTACAACTGATCACTTAAAATATAGGTTACTGAGACCACCATGACTATAAAAAAAAATGTGGGTCATACTTTTTAAAAAAATTTGGAGAAAAAAAAAGTGGCTGATTGCTTATTTTATTTAGTTGCCATGTGATGAGTGGCGACTGGATATTTTCAGGCCTTATAAGAGACAGTATCACATTCAATTTTTCAGTTATTGTGTGTAATCCTATTTAATAATTTATGTCTGCAAATTAATAGTTAGTCATATTTTGCTTTTTGTTTTCAATATTGCTACAAATATTCAAAAGTATTTTTCTTTTCAGAATGGTTGGGATGCAAATGATATGTTTCGTACTAATGAAGAAAAATATGGTGTCAAGTCTTCTTTTGACAGTAACTTACCTGGTTATACGTAAGTTTATATTTATAATGTAGAATAAATGGAATCCACTAGATTTTTTTTTTTTTTTTTTTTTTTTAAGGTTAACTGGATGAATTATGCCCTCCAGATTCGACCGGGATAGCTCAGTGGTAGAGCGTGGCGGCTTCAGCCAAGTGATCCCAGGTTCGAATCCTGGCCCGGACATTTTTCGTCCAGTTGGAAATTTACAACTTGTATAAATGGAATCCATTTTCATTTAGTGTTAAATCTATGCATAAAAACAGTGTTAATACACTCTTGGCAAGTCTGCCGTTATTCACAATGTTTGTTGACATGTCTCACTCACTTAAGGGTCATTCTATGCTAAATGAGCAAATCAGCTGTGGCTGACATGTCATAGATTTTAATGGAAATCAGCATATAAATAGACAGGGTTGGCATGATTTAAATCAACTGATTTAAATAAGTTGATTTTTTTTTTAATCATTTGATTTAAATCAATTTTTTATTTTTATTTTTTTTTAATGTTGGAAATTAGTCAGCAGAGAAATAAGAAGTAGATGTAAATAAGTAGCAGGTGTTTTTCTGGTATTTCCAGGATTGCTATCAGAAAGAATGTGGCAGGTGCAGGTTAAGTCATTAGCAGGTTAAGTTATGATTGAAGTTTTGAGACCCATTGCTTGTGCCCTAGATACAATCCAAAAAGAGGATTGTTCCCTTGCCAAATGCACATATCAATGGAAAATTTTGGGTAAAAAGTTAGAAAATGTATTAGATAAAGATAGAATTACAAAATTTTAAGCAAGATATGAACAAGCTATTAATGGCTGTCATTTTGCTGGAGTTTTATTAAGTCCCTCTGTTTTAAATTGAAATGAAATTTCACTAGTGTAGAGGAAAATAATGAAGGTTTGGCATTCATTAAAGAAAATTGTTCAAATCTTCTCACCACTGTAGCACATTTTCAAGCAAAAAATGGCCCATTCCAAAATTTACCATTGCTTGAGAAAAAAGTTTCAGATATTATGACAGATTATGATTGGTGGAAGTCCTTTTATGTAATGCAAGGTAAAGAGAGAATCAGCGAAATTGAATTTATTTACCAAATAACAACAGCCATGGCTTCATCTGCTGGAGTAGAAAGACAATTTTCTTCTTTAGGACTAGTTCATTCAAGCCTTCGTAATAAATTAGGAGTGGACAAAGCTTCTAAATTAGTGTTTTTGTTCAAACAATTAAATCCCTGATTTATTTCTATTTGCTTAAAAAATATTGAATTGTGATTTTTATCACTTAATAATAAATAGCTTGCTAATGAAAATTAATGAATATTTAATTTGTTTTTTAAATTTTACCATTTTCTATTCATTTACAACATATTTAAGTTTATTTCTTATTTAGTGTGCACGATTCAATTACAGAATAATAGAATGGCTTTAGATTAAAGCCTAGATGTTTAATTTTTTAGTACTAATCAGTAACTAGAATATAGTATTTTCTTAACTATATAATTATTTCTTATGTTATTTTTATAAATTATAAATATTTATTATTTTTTAGTTATTTATTATAAAAAACTGCTCCATGTATTGTAAAAACATAAAAACAAAGTAATAAAAAATAGAATTCTAAAAAAAAATCAAATAAATCTGATTTAAATTTAAAAAAAATTGATTTAAATAAAAAAAAAATCAGATTAAAAAAAAAAAAAATCATGTATTTTTTCCAACCCTGAAGATTGCCTTTACAGATGTGAGGGAGGTGGCATATGAGAGAGAAAATTTGATTTCTTCAAAAGAATTTTCGACAAAATCTTGAGCAATGAACTACTAGAGACTGTAAAAGTTTGGACAAAAACTTCCAATAAGAGCATGCAAAATGTGTATGTCACCACTCTTTTCTTTATAAAGACACTTAAATGGCAACAATGTAAATTAAATTTAATGTGGTTCTTGCAAAAATACTCTGTCCCTAACCACTCTCATTAAAATATGTCAACTGGCGCTCAATAAGTAAATGAGAAAAAAAAAAAAAGCAATGGTAATAACATGAGTTTTTTGCACAATTGCAAACAAATTATTAAGAAACAGTCATTTGATATTAATTTTTTTTTTTGTTACAAAATCAGTTGTTTACCATTAGTTGCAATTTACTCACAACTTGCTCAGTTGGTCTTCTGTAGGCAATTCTTATTAGCGACCCACAGCATTTATTTCCTCAGCTTTCCATGGATATCTTTACAACAATTTGTTTATCTGTACTAATAAAAGAAAAATGTTTGTCCGTGTGACTGTTTGCCTGAGGGAAGTCTACTGCAGCGACTAGGGAAATTCTACCACACATAGAAATCTGAAAATTTGGATGAGGATAGACCAAGGCAGTTCCAAATAGAGCTGAGGCTCAGATTTTTCATTTTTTGTTAATTAACTGAGATATAAATTAAAAACCATAACGAACATCGTAAAATGGCATGCTGTCGTCTCTATTCACAACGAATTCCAAAACGTTCTGCAGATCTGCAAGCAGGAAAGAAAGCATAAGGGGCTGTCCATAAATGATGTCACACTTTTTTCAATATTTTTGACCCCCCTCCCCCCCACTTTGTCACAAAATGTCACACTTCACCACCCCCCTCAAGTCGTCATTTTTAAGCTATTAGATTGAACAAGTAAGAGTAAAGATGAACTGGTATAATTGAAATGCTATAACTGTCATCAAATTTTTGAATGTCCTCTTATTAAACTTTATATCATGCATATTCTTTTTTAAATTATTAAAGGAGAGAAATATTCCCAATAGAGAAATTTTTCTTTTACAGCTTGAGCAAAATCTTTAAAATTATCTTGTTATGTAATTAATTGTTGTAAATAATCTACATTTTAAAAAAATGAAAATATTATATGCTGAACATCGAATATTTTTTATCTATTTTGTTTATTTCAAATGTTTATATGTGTTGACCATCTTTTAAAGATAACTCTTTAGGTTATCAGATGTGTTCATCAACACATGCTAATTTTCATCCTATACACATACAAACATGACGTAGAATCACTATCTCTGAGTTGACTGCTAAGATAAAGTATTAAAAGTAGAAATTATTTATAGCCAATAATTTGAGACATGTCAAAAGAGAGGAAATATTATATTTAAGTCCTTAATTTTTTTTTTTTTTAAGGAAAAAAAAACAGTTGTTGTAAACCATTGTTAAATCCGCTTGGTTTATGTAAATAAAAGAAATTAAAATTTGATTTGCTGAATAATAAGCAAAATACAGAGCTTTAACTCACATGTTCAACATTTAATTATTTACAACAATTACTTACTTTTCTATGCCTTTATAAAAAGAAGGAAAAATAATAAAAAGCTACAGAATCTCTATTTTTTTTTTTTTTTTTCAGAAAAAAGAATTTATAAAATTAAATTTATACAGAAAAAAAGTATAAATAAAATGTACTTTTTAAAAGATTCTAAATATTTTATCATTAGAATGCATAGGAATGAATTGGAACTTTAGTTTACAAATATGCGAGATTTATATTGAATATGCTATACTGTGTATTATGAACTGTTTTCTTTAAAATTTTATGCTTTGATGGAGGCAATTTCTTTTATATCTTAAAAAAGAGCAGTTATTTCTTGAGTTATTTTACGGTGTTTTCTGGCCAAATATTGACCTTTAATTAATGGCATTTTAGCCTCAAAAGATAATAATTTTAAGGTATTGTTTGATGATGAAGCGCTCATGTGAGAAATTTTGTATATTAAGTTTTGTTGTTTTTACGAAATTTTTATGATTAGTTTAATAGCTATAGACTCAGTGTGGTTTGTTTCTCCTGAGGTCATAATTTCATATGATCAGCCATTATTTACAGTAACAAATAAGTATTTTAAATTTTACATATATTTTTATAAAAAGATGTTTTTACTGCTATAATAACATACATAACACAATCCAATTAGGATAGGTTTAAGGTCATCAACTATTCTGAAGCTTGAAATTTGAATTCATTGCATCCTTCATGTTTATGAATTTGATGAAGAATCATGTAGTTATGCATATTTTTGGTCTTCAGTCTTGCATAAAAATAAATTACAGTATTTGCGTTTTTGATGCAGTCTTTCAAATATTCTTAATTTTAGAATACCACTCAATAAACAGAATACTGAAGAATATAGACAACAAGAAGCAAGAGCTAGTAAACTTGCTAGTGAAATTGAAAGTGGTTCACATCATAAATCAAGAGCTGCTCTTGAAAATGGCGATGAAGAAGATAAGTATAGTGCAGTTATAAGGCCAGCAGATAATTCAAACAACAACAGTAATAACACTAATAACAACAATAATAACAATAATTTCAGGTATGAGCATATAAATTTTAATAATATTTTTTTTAGTTCTAAAATATTGGATTCTGCTTAGTATACTGACTCATATTTTCATAATTTCTTTATAGATATGTTTCACATCGCAATCGAAAGCCAGTAACTCGTTCTGTTCGTAACAGTGCACCACCTCCCCATCATGCCAATCGTAATTCACATCATACTTCACTTTTTCGTGTATCTAGTCCAGCATCAGCAGTCACCAATTCTCAGGGCAATTATAAAATGGTTAGTCCTATGTCAGCCACATCATGTGTATCTGCTCTGTCTACACGACCAACTCCAGATTCTACTCCAACATCCAGACAGTCTCAAGTGCAACAAAATCAGTTGCCATTGCAGCCTCCTGCAGCAACACAATATTCATCATCAGCTCCAGTTACAAATGCTAGTTCTTGTGTTACGCCACTGGTTCCTCATTCTAACACTCCACTTACTCCAACAGTGCCTCAAGGAGATGAAAATCCTAAGATAAATGGGGGTGAGTGTTATCTGTATACTAACAATTAAGTGTTTTAGTACTTGTTTACTTTTCTGTCAACTATCTTACTTATAATAAAATCCGAAGGCAAGAAAGTGTCTGTAACGGCTCCGGGCTTGACCACTCTGATCTGCGAATCGACCATAGTTAAACGCCATGTTAGGCTTAATGAAAAAGCTATGCTTCATCCGATTCTGCTGTTAAAATATTTGTAAAAGCATATTAGAGCTTTTAAATATTTTAATTTTGTTTAAAACCTTCAAAAACTATTTCATATGAAACGCGTATATCAACATTTCTGTATATATTTTTTTCTGTCTGTATACTTTTCTTTTCAGAAATAGCGGTGAATTCTTTCGTACAGAGAATTTGAGTGATCAATCCAGTACATTGGTGCCATCTACTGGCATATTTTGAAATTTTGCTTCCATCTTAAATACAGTACAGGACCTATTAAGCGAAATCCTCTAGACCAAAGGCTTTCCAAGTTTTGGAATTTTCCGGATTTTGGGTCCTCCCGAAGTTCACGATTATTTGACAAAATTCATGCTTTTTTTTTTCGTGGTCCTTTGAAGAAATATTTGCGTTTTCTTTTTGCAATCCTTTGAAGAAATTTGCATTTTTCTGCAATTCTTTGAGGAAATTTGTGTTTTTTGCTATTCTTTGACGAAATTTACCTTTTATTTACGATCTTTTGACAAAATTTGAGTTTTTTTCTGAGATTTTTTGACGAAATTAGCGGGGTTTTTTTTTTTTCGCGATCCTTTGACGGAATTTGCATTTTTTCTGTAATCTTTTGACAAAATTTGTGTTTTTTTTTTCCTTCGATCCTTTGACGAAATTCCACTTTTTTCGCGATCCCTTAACGAAATTAAAAAATTTTTTGCAGTGCTTTGAAGAAATTTGCATTTTTTTTCGCGATCCTTTGGAGAAATTCATGTTTTTCCGTGATTATTTAACAAAATTCACGTTTTTTTTTTTTTTCCCCCGATTTTTTAACCAAATTTGTGGGTTTTTTTTTTTTGTGATCCCTTGCAGAAATTTTACATTTTTTCGGAGTCCTTGGAAGAAATTTGCGTTTTCTTCGCAAGCCTTTGTCGGAAATCGCGTATTTTCTGCGCTTTGTTAACAAAATTAGCATTTTTTCGCAATTCTTTGATGAAATTTGCATTTTTTTTTTTTTTTCAATCCTTTGACAAAATTCAAGTTGTTTCCGCAATCTTTTGAAGAAATTGTCTACTTTTTCTTTGAACGATAGACATAATTGTTTTTTTCGGCGACGATCGCTCAAAATCAGAGATTTTGTTATGTTTGAATCTTTGGACTGAAGACTAAAATTTTCGAAACCGAATGCCTTAAATTTTTATGAAAATTTGGAACAGAATCACCCTTGATAAAATAAATATATAACTATTTTTTTGTTTCAAACGAATCGTAATATAAATTAATTTTAAACTAAAATTTGAGAGAAAAATGATTTGTTTCTAATTTCGGGATTAAGGGGGGGGGGGGGGGGGGCATGGCATGTTCACCCGCTACCGAAGTAACAATATTTTAGTGATTACACATTGAAACACAATGGACTGAAAAAAAATTAAAAATCGGTAAAATTTTCGAAAAATTTCAAAAATTCTAAATTTTGTAAAAATATACAAATTTAGAAAATTTTCAAAATTTTTTTGCTGACTTCGGGTTTTTCCGGAATATTGGAATTCCGGATAAGGGGTCATATACTGTAAAATGATTCTTTCTTATCAAACGTAATTAAAATATAAGAAATACATAGTACAACGTAATTTGTATAGGTGAAAACTGGGAAATTTAGTTAGTAGCCAGTGGCCGGTAGACTCAATTTCATTAGTGGCCACTTTTTAAAGTTAGTAGCCACAATTATGTTTCAAACTTTCTTAACGTCTAGATAAATTATAATCGTTGTATATAAACATATTTTCTATAAGAGTTTTATACCTATTGTATGAGTATGAGTGCATTTCCCAAGATTAAACAGTATCTCTTAAAGAAAAATAATCTAACGGATGATCATGTGACAGGAGTCGAAATATTGAAAATACTGAAATGTCCTTAAAACCCGCTAGTATCCGGTGGGGAAAAAAGGAATAAATTACTTGAAATGCATGTGGAATCAAAGCTGATGAATATATTTTTCAGAATAAAACTGTATTTCTTGAAAAAATAATTCAACTAAAGAGTAATCATAACATGCAAGTAAGAGCACATGAGAAAAAGCCGAAATATTGAAAATACAGCGAAGTCATTGAAATCTGTTTGCATCTGGTAGGAAAAATAATTAACCAGTTCTCTAATTAGATATAATCAATGTAGAGATGCATATTTCCATGAAAAATGGTGTATTTCACTTGGCGATCGATAACAGATTTTTTAATCGCCACTTGGCGAGTGGCGACTTGGGTGGCGATCGATGGCTGATTTTTTAATCGCCAATTTTTAAACTTTAATCGCCATGTGGCGAGTGGCGACTGCTAATTTTCACCTATAGTAATTTGCATTTAATTTTTCTTATGTAATCAAACAGTGAGTTATGTGGTGAGTCAGTCGGCTTAGAAACTCATTGATAACACTTTTTTACAAAAACTTTCGCACATGGATTATTTGTTAATATTAAATTTGAATGTTTTGTCCAATCATTGAACTACTTCCGAAATTTAATACTGCGTAAAATATATATATATATATATATATATATATATATATATGTAAGATATCGCTCTGTATAACGGGCACACCTCGATATAACAAACACCCATCGATATCTCTGTAACGAGCGGTCGATCACCGCTATCACACATCCCAGTAATAGATATCCATCGTTAATGTAGTCGTGCACAAGTAGGAGAAATAAGCAGGCATTTTCCTAGGAACTAGCTTTTATTCCAATTAATTACAAGTCTCTTCATAAGCTAGGCCCAGGGGACAGTTTGAAGAGTCTTTTACCGGGGAAACATCGTCTTATCGTTCATATTTCGGCGAATTGCCGGACTTACAACGGCAAGGATGCCGTCGCACTTCGAAGAATACTGGCCGTAGTTTTTGTGGAGAGTGATTAGAGTCAAAAGCCATGCAAAATACATGCTCCTGACATTATATACGGCCGGACCACCGCTAGAGACCGCTTTGCAACTTATGAAATAATGTCATTTAATTGGCTAATTAGCCCTTGACTCATATCTGGGTAAGCAGCCCAGATAATTAACATGCAACATCTAGCCACCGGGAGAAGAGAGATGCGCTACCGTCAGCACTTTTAATCTTAACGAGGATTCAAAATTGATATCTGTTCGTAATAAATGTATCGTAAGGAAAGTTAAGTTACAGGGGCAACTAGAAATGAAGGCAAAACTTTAAAATTTTGACACACGATTTAGGGATTTTAAACTTTGAATTTTTATATTTTAGTTTCTGATTTGGAATGGGTTTAACTAACTATCCTTTCATATCAATCCACATTCGTTCACATTCAAAATTCTTTCATACTTTTTCACATTCATTTCACATCCCCACCCTTTAAAAATGAGCACCACAGTACTTGTCAGCAAGGGCTGTGGGGCTCAACCCCATAAGTTAAACTCATTTTAAAATAGGCTATCGATTTTTTTTTTTTTTTTTTTTTTTTCTCTACGGAATTCTAATTAGACTCTCAAACTGCTTGGGCTTACTTTTACATAAAATACTGGTACTATTTGATGATATACACTGAAGATTAAACATATGACATATAGTGTTCCCGCTAGGCTTTTTTTGAAGGGCGCAGCGCCCTGCCCTTTTTAAAATCGGCAAAATGCGCCCTGTCCTTTTTGAAATCGGCAAAATGCGCCCATCCTTTTTTAAAACTAGTCAAAAGTGGCCAAAAACATCGCGAAAAAGCGGCAAATTTCATCAAAAACATTGCGAAAAGCAGCAAATTTCGTCAAAAACATTGCGAAAAGCGGCAAATTTCGTCAAGAGATCGCGAAAAAACGGCAAATTTTGTCAACAAATAGCGGGAAAAACGTGACTTTCGTCTGAAAATCGCGAAAAAACGGCAAATTTCATCAAAAACATTGCAAAAACGACAAATTTTGTCAAAAGATCGCGAGAAAACGGCAAATTTCGTCAAAAGCTTTGCAAAAAACTGTAAATTTCGTCAAAATATCGCGAAAAAACGGCAAATTTCGTCAAAAGATCGCGAAAAAACGACAAATTTCGTCAAAAGATCACGAAAAAACGACAAATTTTGTCAACAGATCGCGGGAAAAAAGGTGAATTTTGTCAGAGAATCGCGATAAAACGGCAAACTTCGTCAAAAACATTGCGAAAAGCGGCAAAATTCGTCAAAAACATTGCGAAAAACGGCAAATTTCGTCAAAAACATTGCGAAAAGCGGCAAATTTCGTCAAAAGATCGTGAAAAAACGGCAAATTTTGTCAACAAATCGCAGGAAAAACGTGACTTTCGTCAGAGAATCGCGAAAAAACGGCAAATTTCGTCAAACACATTGCGAAAAACGGCAAATTTTGTCAACAGATCGCGAAAAACGGCAAATTTCGTCAAAAAATAGCGAAAAAAATCGCAAATTTTATCAACAAATCTCGAAAAAACTGCAAATTTCGTAAAAGATCGCGATAAAACGGCAAACTTCGTCAAAAACATTGTGAAAAGCGGCAAATTTCGTCAAAAGATCGCGAAAAAACGGCAAATTTTGTCAACAAATCGCGGGAAAAACGTGACTTTTGTCAGAGAATCGCGAAAAAACGGCAAATTTCGTCAAAAACATTGCGAAAAATGACAAACTTCGTCAAAAGATCGCGAGAAAACGGCAAACTTCGTCAAAAGCATTGCAAAAAACGGTAAATTTCGTCAAAACCATTTCAAAAAACGGTAAATTTCGTCAAAATATCGCGAAAAACGACAAATTTCGTCAAAAGCATTGCGAAAAACGGTAAATTTCGTCAAAAACATTGCGAAAAAACGGCAAATTTTGTCAACAGATCGCGAAAAACGGCAAATTTCGTCAAAAACATTGCGAAAAAACGACAAATTTTGTCAACAGATCGCGAAAAACGGCAAATTTCGTCAAAAAATAGCGAAAAAAACCGAAAATTTTATCAACAGATCTCGAAAAAAACTGCAAATTTCTCCAAAAGATCGCGATAAAACGCAAATTTCGTCAAAGGGATGCAACCCCCCCCCCTCCCCTTAACACCCTGGGAAAAAAAAAAACACCCTCATCTTTTGCTCTCCCAGCACACCAAGCTTAAAAGCCTTATCTTTTTTTTTTTACTTTTTGTGCTCTGTCACTTTATTATAGCAAATAATCGATCAAGTAATTTTCACACCCTCACCCAAAATTGATGCCCCCCCCCCTTCTTTCCAAGCACACAAAATTTAAAGTTAAAACTCTTTTATTTAATTTTTTTGGCCTATTTTTAAATCTTTAGTAAGGTAACTAAATCAGTCAACTTAAGTTCAAAATTTCTGCTTCCCCCTTAAAATTCATAGTTTAGAGGCGGCTAATAATTTTATATCCACATATGTTAACCTAATTACTTACTAGAACCTTAAAATATCAATTTAATAAAAATGTATTTCTATAATTTATGTTACTAAATGTGTGTAAAAGCATTGATGAGTATATGATGAACAATAATGAGTTTCTTATATTGGTTCCGAAAATGTATACTTTTTTTATGAAACAATGCCCTTTTTCGCTGAAACTAGTGCCCTTTTTATGCTTCAATAGTGCCCTTTTTGTGACTAGCACCATGCCCTTTTTTTTTCTAGAGTGAACACTATGACATATACTGTAAACAAAACACAGCTGCAGCAAAAAAAAAAATTAACATTTCTCGCGAGAACATTATGTGCTATTTTTTGAAAGTCTATTAGCACATTGCAAAAGTTTTTGTTAACCAACATGTCCTGTGTGAATTGTTCTTGGGTGTTTGTTCATCAGGAAAGGTAAACATTGCACCTTTCTTTAAACATACAATACAATAAAAACTAAATAATATGATACTTTAAAACAGAAATATAATATGGCAAATACTTTTATATATTATTTACAAAACACACACAATTAAAATATGCACTTAAACTTATAAAAATATTTCAACATGATATAAACACTTATTCAAAACATTAAATTTCAAAATATAACATAAAAGATATTTCAAATATATTGTAAATATAGGACAAAACAATTACTACAAATGCAATATAAACAACACAAACATGAAAATGTCATATGAGCAGTTACAAGCTCTGTTACTACTCCAAATTATCTATTTACAAGCATCTTTGGGCTTATAGGACACTCTAGTGGGAATTATTCTCAGGAGAAAAAAAAAAAAAACTGAACTTGAAAACTTTGTAAAAATAGGAAATTCTAACCAAAAAATAAAAAAAAGTTAGGCTATCCTTCCCACCCTGCTCAGTGAGACATGGATTTCTAAACTCTGAGGTGATTATTATCCAAAAAATGTGTCTCTTACACAAGGAAAAAAGGAAAAGTGGATGCCCGATAATCACCTACAGAGGGAAAGCGAAGCAGTTTTGCCAAATTCTCCATTCTACATGGAAAGAGAAAATGGGAAAACAGTTCGACTATAGACGGGAGGCCACGGAGCGGAGGACCCCTAACGTGTTCCTAATTTTGTCATTGTATAAGTAATAAAAAAAATAAAAAGGTTAGCAGTACTTTAAAACTGCTCCGCCAACTACACCGCTGGGTTTTAAATTAACATCCAGCTGGGTCCTCATCCAAACACTAAAATGATAGAGGGACGATAGGAAAGCAAAAAAAAATAAATTGAAAGATGAAAGATATAGACGGGGGTTATTCATGGTAGAGTTTTAAATTTTGAGGAGGGTTATAGAATCTCAACTTGGAGGCGTGCACTATTTCAGAATTTCTCTTAAAATGTATACTGGGTTTATCGATTTCAAAACTTACATCAGATAGTTGTTTTAAGATAGTATATGGTCCAGAATATGGTGGAGTCAATTTACGTGTATTAGGATAGTGGAATTCTTCATACATTACAATGTCACCAACTTTAAACTTTACAGGAAGAAAACGAGCATCATAATGGATTTTGTTTTTTTTATGGTAAGCTATTGTTCTTTCCTTAGCCAATTTTCTAGCTTCTTCAACAGGAGGGTAATAATCATTATCTGGCAAAAGAGGATCATAAGGTAATTTTCCTAACAGCAAATAACTAGGTGGAAACTGAGTTACAGAATGCGGAGTAGCATTATATTGGTACAATACTTCATCTAAAAATTTTGTCCAAGGTAATTTAGTTGGTGATGAATTTACAATACATTTTAATCTGGTGACAATAGTTTGATTCAAACGTTCAATTTTCCCATTCGTTTCCGGGTGATGACTGGAGGTTAATCGGTGTTTGATATTATAATTACGAAGAAAACGTTTAAATCTAGAAGCTGTAAATGCTCCATTTCTATCAGTAAGTATTTTTTCTAGTACTTGAGTTTGAAATAATTGTTTCAAAATGTTTGTATAAGTTTCAGTTGTTACACTTTTTGACGCGAAACCCCACACATAGCGAGTTGCATGGTCTATGACCAAATGCAGATATTTCTTTGCCGAATTATAATGATTAAATCCGCCAACAGAGTCCAATGCCAAGCATTCAAAAGGTATATTCGTTGGGGGCATGAGCTGCAACAAACCAAATCTTTTTTGCCTACTTTTTTTGTTGATTTGGCAGGTATGACAATGTTTTACAAAATTTTCAATATCTTTATTAAGATTAGGCCAATAATATTGATTTGTAATTAAATTTATCATCTTATAAATTCCAGGATGTCCAAAATCTGTGTGGGCTTTTTCCAAGAGGGGTAAACGTAAAGCCATGGGGACGATAATCTTATACAAACTTTTCTTTTTAATCACAATAACATCCTTAATTTCAACATATTTTTTACCATCTACCTTGACATTTTCTTTTTTCTGATTTTCTCTGATATCATTCAAGTTGAGTAAATGTGCATGATGTGGGGGGTCTTCTGAAACAGGTAATCTAGACAGCATATCAGCCTCTACATTAGTGGAGCCCTTTTTATATTTAATATCATAGTCAAACATACTCAGTTTAAGGGACCAGCGGAAAAGACGTCCTCTTAGGTTTTTAACATTTTTTAGCCAAGTGAGAGCCGCATGGTTTGTATTAATGACAAATTTTTGACCGTGTAAATAATGGTAAAATTTATCTAGAGCATCCACAATTGCCAAACATTCGAGCTCAGTAATTGAATAATTTTTTTCATAGTCGCGAAGATTTCTAGAATGATATGCTATGGGGTGCAAAATACCATTTTCATCAGCCTGTTTCACAACACATCCCACTCCAAGACTTGATGCATCTACAAATAAATTACAAGGTGTTTTGGGATCAAACAATCTTAAGATAGGTTTTTGAATTAGAGCTGCTTTTAATTTTTCAAAAGAATTTTGACAGTCCTGGTCCCATACATAGGGAACATTTTTCTTTAACAAATTATTAAGAGGAAATCTAACCTCAGCATATTTATGAATGAATTTATTATAAACATTAATAGATCCCAAAAAGCGTTGTAACTCTTTCACATTAGTTGGTGGTTTTAACCTCTTGATGGTTTCAATATTCGGGTTATCGGGTGTAATACAACCATTCGACACTTCATATCCAAGAAAATTAATTGTTTTTTTAACAAAATTACATTTAGACAGCTTTAGTTTAAGATTTTCATGGACACAAATATCAAAATTGGTTTCCAAATGATGGTAATGTTCTTCTTCATTTTGTGAGAATACAATAATATCGTCAAAATAACTGCATGCAAAGTCAATTTTATATTTATTTAGGATTCTTCGAAGGATACGGTTAAAATCCGCGGGCGCATTTTTCAAGCCGAAGGCGAGCCTCTTCCACTCAAATAAGCCAAATGTTGTGGCAAAAGCTAATTTTTCAGTATCTTTAGGGTGGATAGGTATATGCCAATATCCACTTGCTAAATCGAGAGTGGAAAACACTTTAGCTTGCACCAATTTGTCCAATAAAGTGTCGATTCGGGGTAAGGGTTCTGCATCTGTTTTGGTTATGGCATTTAATTTTCGGAAATCGACACACAACCGAGTTTTCTTTCCTTCTTCACGTTTATAAACTAAGGTTACAGGTGAAGAATAAGGGGAATGACTTTCTTTAATGATACCGGCTTTTAACAAATTTTGAACTTGTTCTCTAATTTCTTCTTCTTCCTTAGGGGAAGTACGATAAGCTCTAAGTGAAATTGGTAAGTCGGAAGTTAAATGTATTCTCTGGGGTTCCATGTTGACACATCCTACATCATATTTATCTTTGGCAAAAATACCGACATATTTGGCTAAGAGAGTAGGCAGTTTGTTAGGTGCAGACTGAACTTGGATAGGTTCAGTGGCGTTTACAAACTCCGGCTCATAATTTTCACCAAATATCCCTGCATTTTCCTTTTCTGAGACATCTTCATTAGGTTCTGACACGTGCAAGGAATTAACTGTTGGAATATTTCGTAATTGGTTCAGGAGAGGCACTCTTTGGTTATTTTGGAAAATTTGCATCTTAACACAATCAATATTTAACTGGAAACTTTGGCAATGGTTAAGTCCAATAAGGGTATAGGGTAATTTATTATCAATAACATAAAGATCAACATATTTGGATATGCGGCCAATTTTCAAATTAACACGACATTTTTCCCGCGCAGGTTCGAATCCTGCCGACTCACTGTAAGATATCGCTCTGTATAACGGGCGCACCTCGATATAACGAACACCCATCGATATCTCTGTAACGAGCGGTCGATCACCGCTATCACACATCCCAGTAATAGATATCCATCGTTAATGTAGTCGTGCACAAGTAGGAGAAATAAGCAGGCATTTTCCTGGGAACTAGCTTTTATTCCAATTAATTACAAGTCTCTTCATAAGCTAGGCCCAGGGGACAGTTTGAAGAGTCTTTTACCAGGGAAACATCGTCTTATCGTTCATATTTCGGCGAATTGCCGGACTTACAACGGCAAGGATGCCGTCGCACTTCGAAGAATACTGGCCGTAGTTTTTGTGGAGAGTGATTAGAGTCAAAAGCAATGCAAAATACGTGCTCCTGACATTATATACGGCCGGACCACCGCTAGAGACCGCTTTGCAACTTATGAAATAATGTCATTTAATTGGCTAATTAGCCCTTGACTCATATCTGGGTAAGCAGCCCAGATAATTAACATGCAAGATCTAGCCACCGGGAGAAGAGAGATGCGCTACTGTCAGCACTTTTAATCTTAACGAGGATTCAAAATTGATATCTGTTCGTAATAAATGTATCGTAAGGAAAGTTAAGTTACAGGGGCAACTAGAAATGAAGGCAAAGCTTTAAAATTTTGACACACGATTTAGGGATTTTAAACTTTGAATTTTTATATTTTAGTTTCTGATTTGGAATGGGTTTAACTAACTATCCTTTCATATCAATCCACATTCGTTCACATTCAAAATTCTTTCATACTTTTTCACATTCATTTCATATATATATATATATCCTCATCATTTTTATTTGTAGAAATCATTTGTCATTTTTAAAATGTACTTTTTTACAGTACAAACCTTTCAATAATAAAGTCTTCATGCTGTTTGTTTGTATGAAGTCTTATGAAAAAGAAACGCAGATCAACAATCTGTCATTTTTGACGGGGTTATATACTAGTTGATTTATAGTAAGCAAAATCTATCACCAATAGTGTGATTTAATGCTATTAAAGCATAAGCGTGATGTCATTGACGTAACGGATATCTCTTGTTATTTCAATATTTTAAAATTATTATTATTATTTGCATAGGATATCTTAAGATATATGTCTAACTGGGTATCTTTTTACTTTTTAGATTTTGGTAGCAGTTTTTGTTTTCTGAGGATATTTTTCAGTTTCTAAACTGACTCTGAAATTGAAAGTGCTTGAATAAAAAGTACAACAAAAATAAAAATAAAATAAAAAAAGATACCCAGTTAGACATAGACTTCAGATATCCTATAGAAGGGAGGAAAAAAAAAACTTAACAATATTGAAATTCAAACAAGAAAGTTGTCATTGGTTTAACATTAGCATGTGAGTGACGTAGTGTGACTAGTGTAGTCTTTTGGTTATGGATTTTTAAGTTTTTATTTAGTTATTTTAGCACTTGTCTGTTATCGTCTGTTAATTTGCTTTTCTATTTGATTAATGCATTTTATTTTTTCCAGAAGCTGAAAAAACTGAAATAAAGTTTACTCCGAAACCACCCCGTTCTCTTAATCTTCAGTCTGTTGCAAATAAGGAAATGCGAGAAGTAACGAATCAGCAAGCTAATAACAAGTCTAGTGATCGAAGAAAAGATGCAGATAAAAAACAACTAGGACAGAAAGGTACATTAAAAAATAATTATTTCTTATAAAATGAGCAAACCAACACATGAGTAACTTTTGTATAAAAGTAAGTTACTAGATTATTCTACAAAGATTTATAATAACATAGCTACCGATCTACTAGTTTTTGTTTTTTAAGTCAAATAAACACACTTTGAACTAGGAAATGATATCAAGTAAGTACTTCAGAGAATCAAAAAGTCACTTTATTAAATAATTTTATAAAATTTTATGGTCCCCATGCATGTTTTTTCACTTGGAAAAAAAAAATAATAAAAGGTTGGCAGCTATATGATAATTTCAAAAATATTGGAAAAAGAAAAATTTAGATTTTTTTTTTTTCTTTTTTAATGATATTAAGAGTATATTTTGAAATATGCAGAGAAATTTTCATTAAATATTCAAAATTATGCATGATTTTGTCTTATAGCAAGGAATCAGTGTATCTAATTTTATCTTCTTTGGTTTAAAATTAAACAAGTTTTTAAAATATAGGTTATTAGGTATAAGTTTAGTTGTGTATATTATTAACATTAGATGGAAATTTTCACTGAAATCCATCTTTTTAAAGGATGCATTAAAATGCATAATTCAGATTTATAGAACCTTTCATTGATATCCATCTTTTTAAAAGGTGCATTAAAGGGCATAATTTAGTCATTTTAATTTTGTTAACTTTAGAGAAAATGAGTTATGGTACATATTCACATCATTATATTTTTGAATATGTATATATTAGAGATGAGTTTGGACTCTTTTCAGAGCCCGACGATTTTAAAGATTTCGTAGAGAGACATATTTTAATGGCTATGTTTACGAACTTACTTTCAGCATGGGTGGTATGGGTCAATGAACACCATCTAAAATGCCATTCAAACTGACATAATAGGACACTAAACTTGTTCTTTTACTTGGGAAGAAAAGATAGAAAAAATTGGCATAGGACACAATTCGTATGAGTTAATAGCGCCCGATTTAAAAAATAAAAATAAGGAAAGTTATTTTATTTATTTATTATTTTTTTTTTTTTGCTTTAGGTTCGGTTTAAAAATGCTTAAAAATAATCAGTAAAGTAAGAGAAATTAGTTATATCTGCTGAAAAAGAAATAATTACAATAAAATACATATTTTGAATAAATAAAAATTTAATTTTAGTTACTTAGTAGAAATTATCTTTATTTGAAGAAAGATCGTTTTAAGAAAGTGAATCATGGATAATTCTGTTCAGATTTAAGTGAATATGTTTAATGAATGATTTTTAAATGATTTATATTAAATGAATTTAATAACAGAATAATTTACTTTAATTTAGTAACAGAATTAATTAAATTTAATGAAGAAACAATTTTATTTTAAAGATTGGTTGAATTAAAGATTAGATTTTTGAACAAAATACAAAGTAAACAAATAAGAAATGATAATTAATTAGGGTTATTAATATTAATTAATGTGAGATTTGAAGGGTTAAATTTTGGAAGAGATGTTGTCTTATTACTCTATATATATCAAATTTAAAAAATCAAATTGACGACTCCCATAAATCTAGTGTTAAAAATATTACATACTTTTTTTATTTGTTTGTATTATAATTTTTTTTTCATAATTACTTATTTTTTTAAACAATAATAAAAAAAAAAAAAAGACAAAAAGTACGGTACTTTGAAATTTTAATACTGATTAAAAATGCATTATTTTCTTGCATTAAATATTAAAATATTTCATTCTGCATGATTCAGGTCACAGATTAGCTTAAAATTTTGCAAGTCTATTAGAGGACCAAAGCCTCAAAGCAATAAAGTGCACTTCTCAAAAATAATAAAATAAAATGAATTATTATTAAAAAAAAAAAAAAAAAAATACTGTTTTGTTATGTATTAATATTAGCAGGGTGTCTAGTCACCCGGAAATCCTGGAAAAGTTAGGGAAATCTATATGGATTGGGAAATTTAGGGAAATTTACCATTTCTGAGGAAAAATCAGGAAAATTTGAAAATTCTGAGAAAAAGTTAGAAAATTTTGAACTTGAAATTGCAACGTCATTAAAATCAAACTTTGCTCTTCACAAGTACTGTAAAGAGTATTTCAACCTCTCTTGCAAACCATTTGGTCTACCCCCTTTCAGCCCTTCTTTCTAACTCAGAGAATTCCAGTTTCACTGAAACTTTCTACTGAATGTTGTAGGATTGATTAGGTGTTTCACTCTGCTTACTTATTTTTGTTTGGGAACAAACATTTGTTAGTTTAATTTATTGAATATTTATTACTTTTATTAAAATATGTGAAAGCAATCTGTATTTAACTGTGACTGATGTGATGAAGAATTTCATCCTGATTTGACAAAATGGATAGAACCTGATGCTAAAAGTGTGTATCTGCAAAATGTTTAGCATGTAAAATGTTCAACAATTGGTAAATTTTGAAAAAAAATTAACAAATCAGTGTACAAATCAGTAATTTGGGCCTTAGAATCAGTTGTGAAAGTTTTACTCAAATTGACAACTTTTAAGATTGTTTGTGTGTAACATCACAAAATCTCGATACCTGGATTTTTTTTTTTTTTTTTTTTTTATTGGTATGGAAAACTTAAAATAGACACCTTGTAGTCAGTCAGTAATTTATATGTGCTGTCTTCACATATTGAAGAATATGCCATATTAATCATATCATACTATGTATTTTCTCATGTATTTGTAATATTTATTTGCATATGATTTTCACTTGGAAACATAATTAGATATAATAAAAGTAAAAAAATGTGGATTAATGACAATAAGAAATACAAATTAAATTTGTAGTATCTAAGTATTTGTTTAGTCATATTAGATATAAAATTTCGATCTTATTAATATTTAATTTAAAATGAAGTTTTAATGAAAAATAAAAGATTTAATAATAATAATCCCTAATATTAAGCGCGGTAAACGTCTGTGTGTGTGTGTGTGTGTTTCTGTCTGTGCACTCCACCTTTGTACCCGCAAAGGCTCCGGGACCAGGCGACGCACGGACGGCGGACACGGACCGAAAAATTCGCAAAAAAGGCGCGACGATAAAAGTGTTTTTGTTCAACATCTAATTGGAACATTGAAGTAATGATGCTGAACATTTTAAGAACTTAATACAGCAGATATACGCACTGGAAAGCATGAGCTGGATGTGTAAGACCTTAGAGATTAAGTAATTTGAGGAAGCCAGGTTTTCACTTTAAATAGTTTATTCAAATAAAAGTCAAATATAAGAAGAGTCACTGTAACACATATTGGATCAATAATAAAAACGGAAAACAAACTTTAAGATGAAGTAACTAAACCAAAAATAAACACAAGTATAACTCACTAAACGATGTTTCACAGCATGATGGCAATCTATTAAAATAAATACTAATTACATAAACAAAAACTATTTCCTTATAATGAGGAAGCCTAAGCTTCACTCACGTTCGAGAATTATTCTCATACAACTAGAAACTGATTAAACATTAACAATACAGCCTTTTTATAGTAGCGAGATCTCATTAAACATTCAAAACAAACTTTCCAGAACATACGGCGAAACGTCATCGCGATATCGATTAAAGCGTAATCGAATGCTGAATCGAATCGCACGCAAGTAGATGCGATCTGCAAAAGCTCTACTTGCGAAAGAAAAACGGGTGAATCGATTAACGATCGCAGATGAGCAAAGTGCCGATGTTAGATATGATATTGTTTATGATAGTGAGTGCCGATATGCCGGTGAAAACGAAAGTTTAGTTTCAAGTTAAAGTAAATAAATGAAAGATAAAAAGGAATATCTAAATTAAACAAAGGCCAAAAGCAAAAGAAAAACGTAAGTAAACGATATTTAAATAATATTTAAATGTTAAAAACATATGTAAAAATGAAATTAAGAAAACGTAATTTAAACTTAGTACTGATTCTGTATGGATAACTTAATGTCTTTGAGACAAGGAGAAGCTTAACATATTTAATTCCTAACAGAAGCCCCCCCTCTCGTTGTCTCAACATTTTAAAGCCATCTGATAAAACAGAATTCAAGATAAAAAGAAAACCAAACACTTAGCATTAACTAAACCATATTTCAACTCATTAAATTCAAAAATTCAATATTTAAACTGTAATTAGATATTAGTAATTCAAACCATCATGGCATCCCAACTAACTGAAATTTTAAACACGGCTTAAAAACCGCTAAAGAAATTTTCCTTCTCCAAAAATGAATTCTAAGATTCATAATTTAAAAAAAAAACTTGCCAAAATAGAAAAATGCTGATAATTTCAAAAACTTTTAATATTAACAAACTTTAAACCAATGAAAAACTAACTACAAACCATGCTGTGATACATGACACACAATACCTTCCATTTGAAGGGTTTAACAAGCCAACAACACCATCTTGACCTTGATTACAACATAACAATTTGAAAAATACAAAAAGTTCATTTTTATTGTACAATAATCAATGTATCCTCAAAAATTACAATATTCAGATTCAGATTAAACTGATTGAATATATTATCTCTCCATAAACTTCGCCAGGCATCCAAAATATAGGACAAAACCCACGGAACACTTGCTCGTTCCTCACATACTAAATTCAGCCATTCTATTTAGATCAAGCACTCTCCAGTCACACCTCCGTATGCAGCTGCTAAATGCAAATACGGATAACATGTCATTAACTCACAAAAAGAGGATGGATATCCTAGATGCCTGCAAAAATAGAGAAACCTATTACACATGGATAACAGTACATGGATACAGATGTATAACTATTCAAAATATCACAGTATAGAAATTACATTTTATATATATATCATTAAATATTCAAAATTAAGTTAAAAGCTTTAAAAAAAAAAATTTTAACTGAAAAATTTACAATACAACCCAATGACAATGAGCGGGACAAAAGTGACACTCAGAATTACAAAAATCAAGGACTTACTGAATTAAAAATAACGTGCCCGCGGTAAAGGTCTTTGTATGGTGGTATGTTTCCGGAGGATTACCCCAGATGACTCTCTGACATTTACCGGACAAGGGTCACCTTCCCGAGACGGTACCGAAGGCTGTTCGAGCCATCTGAAAATAACCCCCACGGAAACGCCATTTCCACACTCGGACGGGAAATTAAATTGCTCACTGCCATGGGGTATACAGATATAAGAAAAATGTTAAAAAGGTCAGATGATGGTATAAAAACATGTTTTAAATAAAACAATGTTCTAACAATTTATGTATATAAAAAGCTTCTACATGTATCACATTACACAAAAATATACTCATGAAAATTATATATTGAAAAATAATTTAATAAATATAAGTAAGTCATGGCGGGTTTGCGGCTTGGTAAAAACGTCGGCAAAGTTTAATTTACTACGTACAAAATTTAATAAAAATACCTCATTATAAACTAGGTCACGTATGAAAAATAATTTAATATCAATGTGCTTGGAACGGTAATTTTCTATTGGTGAGCGAACAAATTCTATGGCTGCTTGGTTATCAACTTTCATAACAGATTTATTGCTAGGTGGAGAAATATTATAATCTATACATTCTTGCCGGATCCGGTCGAACCAAACCAGGTTCTTAGCAGCCTCAGTCATGGCGACAAACTCTGATTCCATTGTAGACAAACTGACGCACTTTTCTTTAAAAGTGCGCCAGTCGACTGGTGAGTTGTCCACCATGACTATTTGGCCTCCGATCGAGGTTCGGTCGTCCCGGTTCGCGGCAAAGTCTGCATCTGAATATACTGTAATATTATTTGCTTTACATGATAATTTAAGACTATAATTACAAGTGTACTTGATGTATCCAAGCAGTCTCAACAGACCATCCCAATGAGGCATTCCAGGGTTACTTTGAAATTGAGAGAATATGTTAACAGCATAGCATATATCAGGTCTTGTTCGACTGGCAATGAAAGACAAACATTCTAGTAAACTGCGATATGGATAGTGAGACATATGTTCTATTTCAGCACTGGTGTTAGGACAATCTGTTTTAGAATAAACCATTCCCTTGCTTATTGGTAAAGAAGAAATAGGAAACTTAAATTTACTAAACTTTTCACAGACTTCAGCAATATATTGGTGTTGATGGATTTCAAGATCATTATTACTCTCACTGAATTCAACACCTAATAGTCTCCGGGTTCTACCTAATAATTTTAAGTCGAAATGGTTTTTCAGCAATTTTATGGCCTTATCAACAAAATGTGTTTGTCTGCCAAAAATTATGATATCATCCACATATAGTAGTAAAACAATGTCAGTACCATAAATATAAACACAGTTACATGATTCAAACTTTTTAAAACCAATTTTAATTAAGACCTGATGAATTTCCAAAAACCACTCACGGCCACTCTGATGTAAACCGTACAACGCGCGATCTAGCTTGCAGTATTTATGCTCCAATCCAGGAACTACGAAACCGGGAGGTTGTGACATGAAAACGTTCTCCCGTAGAGGTGCATAAAGATAGGCGCTAGTGACGTCACACTGAATGTGAGTCCACCCGCAACACGAAACGAGAAGAGAGAAGAAGTACCGGATTACCGCAAAGTTGACCACAGGGCTAAAGGTTTCGTCATACGACTCTCCTTTCACCTGTTTAAATCCCTGGGCAACAAGCCGGGCTTTGTATCGGGCAATCCTTCCTACTTCATCCCTTTTCACCGTGTAAACCCATCTACAACCTACTGGGGAAACGCCGCTCGGTAAATCAGCTAGATGCCAAACCCCCCTTTCTCGCATTACCTGAATCTCGGTTTGCATCGCTTTATGCCAGGCAGCACGCTGTTCGGACTTACAGGCCTGTTTATATGTTCGGGGGATGCTGTCCACGTCTAGTCATGCTATGGGGTATGAAACACTTGAAACCATGGAGTCAGATTCATCATCGTCTTCATCATCAGAAATAGGATCAGCAATGGTTTTATTTGTAACTGGACCAGAATATTTATTTAAAGTACTGAAATCAAACAAAGAAGAATTGTACTTTATTTTATTTTCTTCACAGTATTTCTTGACTTCTGTATGAGATCTTAGACGTAGGTTTTTGCCAGCTTCAAAATAATAAATGTCAGTTCTGTTACCTGTCTTACGTGGGATTGGTTTCCTTATCCAGTCAACTTCTCTTAACGAGGAAATGACGGACGAGGGTGTTTTGGGTCCGAAATCAACATCCTCTCCCTCACTGGACTGGGAATCATTTTGGCTACTGGAGGGAATCAGATAGGAATTTCTGGATTCAACCTCAACAGTTTGCTCATGATTACCTTCAGAACCAAGTGGAAAGAGGTTGTAATCATCCGGGCCCATCACGACTCCACTGCGTCCAAAATCTCCAAAATCTTTTTCATTAAAACTTACATTGGATGTTTCAATTATTTGATTTGTGTCAGGTAGCCAGATCCTATAACCCCGTGTTCTGAATGCATAACCCACCATTACACCACGCTTAGCCTTTGGTTCAAGTTTATGGCGTTTTTGTTTGGGTATGCCTACATAAGTTATGGTACCAAAAGGTTTAAGATGTCTGACTGATGGTTTCCTGCCTCCATAAAGCTCAAATGGTGTCTTAGAAAAATTTTTAGAACAGGTACGGTTCCAGGTGTAAACAAAGTAACGCATGGCCTCTGGCCAAAAACTGGGATCCATTTTGCTTTCTAAAAGAATGGTTCGGGCTCCATTCGCGATAGTTTGCATATATCTCTCCACAGTACCATTTTGCTGGGGAGTAAATGGGTTGGTGACCTCCACAGAAATTCCCTTACTGGCAAAATACTCTTCAAAATTATTGTTAAGAAACTCTCTGCCGTTATCTGATCTGAAAAACTTAACCCTCTTATTGAGGAAATTTTCTGCTTTTGTAATATGATTCTTAACAAGTTCAAAAGCATCTGATTTAAATCTCATGGGGTATACAGAAACACGGCGAGAGTAGTCATCAATAATTGAAAGAAAATATCTTTCACTCTGTCTACCAGTAACTGCACAGGGCCCCCAAACGTCTGCAAACAATAATTCTAATGGATGCGATGATCGAACCTGCTTTATGGATTTATGCGATACACTACGGAACTTTCCCAATTTACATGAGTCACAAAAATAATCAATATTTCCCAAGTTAGGTAGCCCCCTTACACCCTGTTTCCTACTGGTATGAATTAACATAGGACTAATGTGTCCAAAACGTCGATGCCAAGTTTTCATTAACTCTAATTTATTCACAGCACTGGCCTCAAAAGAAACAGATTTATTATCAGGAGGAACTACTTTGGGATATAACTGATAAATTCTATTTTTAAGATATGCACTGAAAAGATAAACCCCATTACGCCTAAGTTTCACCTCGCCGCAACCCCCAATAAACTCAACACCATTTATGTCCAATTGAGGACCTGAGAGTAAGTTACGACGTAATTTACTGGAATGCATGACATTAAGTTAAAGTAAAAATACGTTGCCCAAAACGCAACTTTACCTCCCCTTTGCCCTCAATTGGAAAAGACACATCCTTGATAGCCACCGGCATTTTCTCCTGACACAAAGGAACATATTTAGAAAACATTTCAATATCAGAACAAAAATGGTGCGTAGCACCAGTGTCCAGTATCCAGGACGCCCGCTCATTTACATTACAAACACTAGAATGGGAAATGTAAAGAACAGACTTACGTGAACTATCTGAAAAATGTCCATCATAGTCCTCATTCCTTTGGAAATGTCGATGCTTTCTAGACCCAGAGCCATCAGAATAGGTGTTGGAATTGCCATGACGAGAACGACCAGAATAGGAGTTGCCACGATGAGAGCGACCAGAGTAAGAGTTGCCACGATGAGAATGACCAGAGTAGGAGTTGCCACGATGAGAACCATCATACTGCCTAGATCCATAGGAAGATGACTCAGAGAAAGCGTCGCTGTTTGAAGAAAAAGATCTCCGGGTTCGGCTATTAGGTGACGAGTACCTCGAAGAAGGCGATGAGTATCGAGAGTGTCCAGGAGAACGATGCTGAGAGTTTCGTCGGGGAAGTCTACATCTACGTTGTAAATGACCTTTCTTGCCACAGTTCCAGCAAATGACTCCGTTTCTAGGCTTGTTTGATCCAAATTCTCTCGACTTAAACTTTGAAGGAATCAGCGTTTGTACATTGGAAACACTGGCTCGATTGCTGTCTAAGTCCCGTAATTTTAATCTCACCTCCTCTGCCACAACTTCAGTCACTATCTTGTCAAAAACAAATTCTGAGTCCTTCCACCGGAGGATTGTTTGAACTGTAGAATCAAAATGTGCTGGAAGATATCGTAGTAATTGATAACTGAGATACCATTCATTGAAATTTTTATCAATTGACTTGATGTCATTGTATATCTTTAGTAATCTACAAGCATATAAATTCACCGTTTCGTTGGATCTTATTTTACATTCAATTAACTCTGAAAACAATTGCATATGGAAAGCTCGTGTATCAGGACAAAAATGCTGTTTTAGCCTTTTCCATGCACCAACTGGCTCTTTACAACCATCGATAATACGTTTAAAGTCAATATCAATATTTAAATAAATAATCGATAGTGCTTGATTTGCACGAGAAACAAAGTTTTTATCATCTTCTAAACCAGAAACGAGCTTTTCCCCTTCAATAATGTCCCAAAGACCCTTTTCAAGTAAAAGATATTTCATATCTGAAGACCAACTACTAGCATAATTCCGGTGATTCAGCTTTTCAACATTTACAACAGCCATTTTGATTCTTCTCCTTTTTTTTTTTTTCTTATGAAAACGGTAAAATGTTAAAAAGAGTCACTGAAAAAACGATGTATAAATCAAAAAAAATGTTAAAATTTAAGTCTCTGCTTTGAATTTTAAAAACATCTCACATCAGCTTCCATTTTCTTTTCATATATCATATGCATTATTTCACAAAACAAATACAGCCCCCCCCTCTTTTAATCTCATTACTTTTTATAATAAGGGAGCCATTTTCCATCATAGCACATATTTTCAATTATGGGTCTTACAACTCGCCCATAACCTTTTGTTTTTGTTCAACATCTAATTGGAACATTGAAGTAATGATGCTGAACATTTTAAGAACTTAATACAGCAGATATATGCACTGGAAAGCATGAGCTGGATGTGTAAGACCTTAGAGATTAAGTAATTTGAGGAAGCCAGGTTTTCACTTTAAATAGTTTATTCAAATAAAAGTCAAATATAAGAAGAGTCACTGTAACACATATTGGATCAATAATAAAAACGGAAAACAAACTTTAAGATGAAGTAACTAAACCAAAAATAAACACAAGTATAACTCACTAAACGATGTTTCACAGCATGATGGCAATCTATTAAAATAAATACTAATTACATAAACAAAAACTATTTCCTTATAATGAGGAAGCCTAAGCTTCACTCACTTTCGAGAATTATTCTCCTACAACTAGAAACTGATTAAACATTAACAATACAGCCTTTTTATAGTAGCGAGATCTCATTAAACATTCAAAACAAACTTTCCAGAACATACGGCGAAACGTCATCGCGATATCGATTAAAGCGTAATCGAATGCTGAATCGAATCGCACGCAAGTAGATGCGATCTGCAAAAGCTCTACTTGCGAAAGAAAAACGGGTGAATCGATTAACGATCGCAGATGAGCAAAGTGCCGATGTTAGATATGATATTGTTTATGATAGTGAGTGCCGATATGCCGGTGAAAACGAAAGTTTAGTTTCAAGTTAAAGTAAATAAATGAAAGATAAAAAGGAATATCTAAATTAAACAAAGGCCAAAAGCAAAAGAAAAACGTAAGTAAACGATATTTAAATAATATTTAAATGTTAAAAACATATGTAAAAATGAAATTAAGAAAACGTAATTTAAACTTAGTACTGATTCTGTATGGATAACTTAATGTCTTTGAGACAAGGAGAAGCTTAACATATTTAATTCCTAACAAAAAGTAAAAAAATGTGGATTAATGACAATAAGAAATACAAATTAAATTTGTAGTATCTAAGTATTTGTTTAGTCATATTAGATATAAAATTTGGATCTTATTAATATTTAATTTAAAATGAAGTTTTAATGAAAAATAAAAGATTTAATAATAATAATAATCCCTAATATTAAGTGCGGTAAACGTCTGTGTGTGTGTGTGTGTGTGTGTGTTTCTGTCTGTGCACTCCACCTTTGTACCCGCAAAGGCTCCGGGACCAGGCGACGCGCGGACGCGGACCGAAAAATTCGCAAAAAAGGCGCGACGCTCAAGTTTCGATCGGGTCGGGATTCCGACCCGGACCCGGGGAGTTATTAATGAACGAAAGTGTTTTAATTACCGACCGAAACCGAACTTGAAAAAGAATCGAAAACCGCAAAGTTTCGCCTCCGAAAAGGTTTGCCGGTGGAAAGATTCTCGAAAAAGGCAGGGTCGCCAGGAGCAAATTAAGCCCCAAACCGCAGTGCGGGTTTTTAAACCGACCCAGATCTACGGAAGTCGGGGGGTCAGAAATTCGGAAATGGGACAGACAGATTCAGGAGAGCATTTGCTTTCAGAAATTCGAAAAATCATTCCCGTACGACCATTAGAACAGAAAAAATCCTTTAAAAATCGATCGATAAAAAATAATTTTTTAATTCTTTCGGCGCGGCATGTGGAGACCGCAGACTGCCTGGAGCGCAGATGTTTGGAAGAAAGAAAGAGCAAATTCACGTGACAGCTTTCATGTAATGCTCAAGTCCAGTTTCGAAAAACAATGAAGGAATTAATCTCTGGACCCCTAAATCGGCCATCACACGTAAAAAAAAATCTTGATTTCAACAAAAAAAAAGATTGTACAATTCGACCAGTAAAATCGGAAGATGTCAATTAAAAACCGGTTAATGAAGCAATTTATTTCTAATCATTTGTAACCAATGCAGAAAAACGACAGGTGACTGGATATTTTCAGACAAGAGGAGGATTTTCAAGAGTAGAGGCGCAATTTTTTTACGGTGGTCACGTGACGTTCAATTGGGTTTTTTTCAGAGGGGGGCCCAATCTCTGAATTTAAGGGGCGCAGTAATTCCTAACTTTTACAGGCCGACGCAAAATTGATTCTGCTTTCAGAATATCTAAAAATTATTCTCATATCTGCATTACGAGCCGATATATTATTTTATTGTATAATTAATCATCGTTATTTGTATAATTAAAGCAAAAGAAAGATTTCCATCACAGTGCCGATCACAGAAGTAGGCCGCGTCTAAACTTTTTTTTTTCAAGTTTTAAGTTTTTCTACAGGTCCCTGTCTTTGAACTAAAACTCAGGTAGTCTAAATCAGGTTCTTTTGAAGTGATTCATTACGAGCCGATATATTATTTTATTGTATAATTAATCATCGTTATTTGTATAATTAAAGCAAAAGAAATATTTCTATTACAGTGCCGGCTAGATATTAAGATTTTAAGAAGTAGGCCGCGTCTAAACTTTTTTTTTTTTTTTTTTTTTTCTTTCAGTTTTGATTTTTCTACAGGTCCCTGTCTTTGAACAAGAAGTCCGGTAGTCTAAATCAGTCGTTTGAGGAAAAGCAGTGTCATCGCCCCCCCCCCCCTCTCTCCCTCCTTCAGTTTTTTTTCTCTTAACTATGAAAGCGGGCTTCGCCCGTTATCGATTTTTTTTTTTTTTTCAGTTTTAAGTTTTTCTACAGGTCCCTGTCTTTGAACTAAAAGTCAGGTAGTCTAAATCAGGTTCTTTTGAAGTGATTCATTACGAGCCGATATATTATTTTATTGTATAATTAATCATCGTTATCGTAATATGTTATTATATAATTATCGTAATATGTTATTATTAATCATCGTCGCTAAATCGATAAGGAAAAGCGGGCTTCGCCCGTTATCGAATCGGAACGGTTGTTGAATTAAGACATATTTGTACATTTGTAGTATTTTTGAGGAAACCAATTCCATTTCAACAAATTTAATATTTTTAAACGTTTGATTGTTTTATATGTATAGAAAAATTACCACTATTTTCGATTAGTAAAAAGCAGGCTTCGCCCGTTACCGAATCCGGACGGTTTATGTAATTAAGACATCAGATTTTTTTTTTTTTCAGTTAAGTTTTTCTACAGTTTACTGTCTTTGAACGAGAACTCCGGTAGTCTAAATAAGTTGTTTAAAAGCGGGCTCCGCCCGTTATCGAATCCGTACGGTTTATGTAATTAAGACATCAGAATTTTTTTTTTTTTTCAGTTTTAAGTTTTTCTACAGCTCAATGTCTTTGAACGAGAACTCCGGTAGTCTAAATAAGTTGCAACGATTTCAGTTATGATCGTATAAACAGTTTGCTCCACCTGGTGGTGGAAGGTGGAACTAACGTATACTGCAGCGCGTGCGCAGCACGAATGCTATACGGTGCCGCAGTCAGCGGGGACCCGAACCGGAGGTTCGTTCAGTTAGAGGTTTATACTATTCGACTAGAGCTTATCGGTTTTAGTTCGTTTTTCACCACCAGGGGGCGTTTACTTATCTCTGTTTCTATGGCCCGGATCACGACAGGGTATGGCTCATTCGACTCAACGTCGATAGAGGATACTACAGCTTATTGATTTTTGCTCCGACTCTCACCACCAGGGGGCGCTTTCCTATCTCTGTTTCTATGGGAAGGATCACGACGGGGTATGGCTCATTCGACTCGACTACGGGGCCGCAGGCAGCGGGGACCCGAGCCGGAGGTTTGTTCAGTTAGAGGTTTATACTATTCTATGTGCAATTTAAGGGATTATCCGGTGCGTGCGTAGCACGACCGGTTTACGGTGCCGAAGGCAGCAGGGCAGGGTCAGAGATTCGTTCAGTTAGAGGTTTATACTATTCGATGTGCAAATTAAGGGATTATCCGGTGCCGAAGGCAGCGGGGACCCGGGTTGGAGGTTCGTTCGGTTAGAGGTTTATACTATTCTATGTGCAAGTTAAGGGATTATCCGGTGCCGAAGGCATTGGGGCAGGGTCGGAGATTCGTTCAGTTAGAGATTTATACTATTCGATGTGCAAATTAAGGGATTATCTGGTGTGTGCGTAGCACGACCGGTATACGGTGCCGAAGGCAGCGGGGACACGGGTTGGAGGTTCGTTCGGTTAGAGGTTTATACTACTCAATGTGCAAATTAAGGGATTATCCGGTGCGTGCGTAGCACGATCGGTATACGGTGCCGAAGGCAGCGGGGACCCGGGTCGGAGGTTCGTCCGGTTCGAGGTTTTACAAGATTCGAGATTTTCTACAATTCGAGGCACCAATGTAAATTAGGGCCCGCTGGCGGGCGAAGCCAGCTAGTCCCTAATATTAAGCACGGTTATAACGAAACAGCTTTCTCAGATATAACGTAAAGGTTTCTCATGGAAGTGGTTAACTTGTTTTGGTACAAAAGTTACTTGGAGATAAAACTGCAGAAGCACGTGCTTGGTCATTAGGCCTAGGTAGCACGTGGCGTGATCGATCAGAGAAAAGCGGCGAAGTGTTCACCTGCAAAAACTCAGGTTCTGTAGAAAATAGCTCGCTGTTGTCAGAATCGTTTCACGACGAGTATTAAAATCAGAAAGAAATACTTATCAGAACACAGGCTCATCACTGCTGGAGGTGCTGAAAGAGAGTAGAGGCAGACATCGTAGTAGAGAAGACAGGACAACGCAGTTGGCAGCTAACTTATTTATTTGTATACAAAGTGTATACTCTTAAGAGGAATGATATTGGCAGACATCGCTCGCACATGATATGTTCCAAGAAGACATCACCATCTTACAAGTCATTATCTCACTCGCTCGGCTCCCACGGAAGCCATTACGGCGACCGGGAGGCCTAATCTAAACACAGCTGTCTCGTGCCCAGGCAAGACTCAACTGTCCCAACTACTGAACTGCTTGCCGGTATGAAAAACGCGCGCTAGCCAGAGATTGGCGGTGAAAAACCTGTCCAACAGGTGAGCGAACGCCAAAGCGTAAGTCCGTGTTGACGCCAAAGGGCGATAACGAACCGCGACGCGCGCCAAGCGAAACGCAAGGAGGGGAAGCGTTCGAAAATGCCGGTCGCTTCAAGATCGCGAATCGGCACTGCGGCAAAACGCAATGAAAAAGGAATAATTAAGACCTTAAAAGAGGAATTACAAAATATGACAGAATTAACGTAGAGAAATAAATGAGATGTCAAATTAAAGGGAATTTAAAATGCCGAAAAATGAGAACGATGATTTAAATTAATATAAAAGAGAAACAATTAGAATTATTAGGATTAAATGTTCTAAAAATGGGAAATGTGCACGTGGGTACGATAACATCGTAAAATAGTTGAAAGTGGCACGTTTGCAACGTGACAACGGTAAACGTCTGTGTGTGTGTGTGTTTCTGTCTGTGCACTCCACCTTTATACACGCAAAGGCTCCAGGACCAGGCGATGCACGAATGGCGGACGCGGACCGAAAAATTCGCAAAAAAGGCGCGACGCTCAAGTTTCGATCGGGTCGGGATTCCGACCCGGACCTGGGGAGTTATTAATGAACGAAAGTGTTTTAATTACCGACCGAAACCAAACTGGAAAAAGAATCGAAAAAAATTTCCGTTTTGATAATCGCAGACATCCAAAACGTCGCTTTTTAACGCATCATCGAATTTTAAAAAATGTACCGGAGGTATCGATCGGGAAAATCAGGGTACACACGCGGCCGATTTTTGTCGTTCCAAAATGTCAAATTTTTTGAAATTCGGACCGTAACTTTTCTTTATTTCGGCCAAAAACTGACCAGACATCCAACATCGACCCCAGACGTAAAAAAAGGTTGCCGTAAAGAATGCAGGGTCGACAGATCAGAGATCAAATCGCCCCATTCCTTTTTGAAACAAGTGGAAATAATGACTCTACATTCGCGAAAATTTGCTAACACGTGTATTAAAAAATCGCGAATTCAACAAAAAAAAATTCGTAAAAATCGACCAGTAATTTTTAAAGATATCAATTAAAACTCATTAATGACACGGCAAATGAATTTATTTCTATTCCGAAGAGACAGCTTCTTTTTTATTTCAACATTCAACGCAGACAAATCGTCTGTGGATAAGTCATTTCTGAAAGAGATAAAATAGTCACGTGACTTTCAACTGCGTTTTTTCAGAGGGGGGGCCCATTTCCGAATCTAAGGGGCGCATTAATTCCAAACTTTGACAGGGCGACTCAAAATGGATTCTGCTTTCAGACTATCTAAAAATTATTCTCATATCTTCATTAGGAGCCAATATATTATTTTATTGTATAATTAATCATCGTTATTTGTATAATTAAAGCAAAAGAAAGATTTCTATTACAGTGCCGGCTAGATATTACGATTTTAAGAAGTAGACCGCGTCTAAAAACTGCCATAACGAGTATCTTAAGTTTTTGTTTTAGAGTGGCAACCAGATATTATGATAGGAAAAAGCGGACTTCGCCCGTTATCGATTTTTTTTTTTTTTTTTTTCAGTTTTAAGTTTTCCTACAGGTCCCTGTCTTTGAACAAGAAGTCCGGTAGTCTAAATAAGTTGTTTGACATCAGATTTTTTTTTTCCGGCAGTCTAATTCAGTTGTTTAAGGAAAAGCAGTGTGTCTCCCCCCCCCCCCCCCCCCCCCTTCAAGTTTTTTTATCTTAACTGTGGGGTTCTAGAGGTTCGTTCAGTTCGAGGTTTATCTTATTCGAGGTTTATTTTTTCTATTTGCGCCACCTGGTGGCGGAAGGTGGAACTAACGTATACTGCAGCACGACTGCTATACGGTGCCGCAGGCAACGGGGACCCGAGCCGGAGGTTCGTTCAGTTAGAGGTTTATACTATTCTATGTGCAATTTAAGGGATTATCCGGTGCGTGCGTAGCACGGCCGGTATACGGTGCCGAAGGCAGCGGGGACCAGGGTCGGAACGACTGCTATACGGTGCTGCAGGCAGCGGGGACCGAAATCACCCACTCGTGACAGCCACCCGTGAGGTATAGGAACAATAAGTCCACGAGGGGAAAAATAAACGCTACCCGACACCGATAGCACCCATCCATTCCAACCCCCACCGCAGGAGGCGCCTGTTTATTAGATTTGAAACAATGAATATAATTACATAACAATAATAAAATATAAAAGGTAAAAAATAACAATTTTTTGCAAATTGAAAGTTAAATATAAAATATTTTCGAAGTACTATAAGTTCATGATGTCCTAAATTTATGGTATTTTAGTTCAGAAAGTCAATGGTCAGTTCAGTCAATTTTTTTTAAAATTCTTTCATAATGAAAGAGAAATTTTTATTGAGAATATTATAATTCTCTTTTAACTTTTGAGAGTTTGAAGGATTGAAAATGATATTACGAAGGTTTTATCTGAGAGTTTCGTTCTTATCAAAAGGGAAGTGATGGATCATAAGAGGGCAGCGTCCGAATATGTAGTGAACTGCATCTCCTTCTGCTTTATCGCATGGACATCTAGGTGAGGCTCTTTTTCTTATTTTATGTAAGTATTGTGGGAAACTGCCATGGTTACTCAGATAATACGGCAGTGTTGGCTGTTTGCAGAGATAATTTGGATCGACTTTATTTATAATTTTATAGGTATCTCTGCCCTTATTACATGAGTCCCAAATGGCTTGCCAGTCAGAGATGGTTTTCTTTTTAAAATACAATTTTGCTATTGAAATGGGGAACAACAGATCTTTTCTTGATTGATATTGGTCTTGTAAGATGGCTTGCTTTGCTAGGAGATCAGCTCTTTCGTTGCCAGTATCACCCACATGAGATTTATTCTATGTTATTATAATGGATTTATCAGGAATTTGAAGTAATTGATTGTAAATGTTTTTGATAATGTAGTTTCTAGGAAAAGCAACTTTTAATACTTCCATAGAAGAGTAACTATCTGTAATAATTAGTAGTTCGAGCCGGAGGTTCGTTCAGTGACAGGTTTATACTATTCTATGTGCAATTTAAGGGATTATCCGGTGCGTGCGTAGCACGACCGGTATACGGTGCCGAAGGCAGCGGGGACCAGGGTCGGAGATTAGTTCAGTTAGAGGTTTATACTATTCGATGTGCAAATTAAAGGATTATGCAAATTATGGGATTATCCGGTGCGTGCGTAGCACGCGGGGACCCGAGTCAGAGGTTCGTTCGGTTCGAGGGGGATGCGAGCCGGAGAATACAAAAGTTTCGAGGCACCGATGTAAATTAGGGGCCCGCTGGCGGTCGAAGCCAGCTAGTAATAATAATAATAATAACAATAATAAAAAGGGTAAGGGGGGGGGGGGATCTTTAAATTCATTCACTACTGTGCTGGAGAAATGTACTTTAACTCTCACATTATGATATTCAGTTCCATTAGATGATAAAACAGTATAAATAAATGTAACAATTCTTATAAGATTTAAAGGGGAAAAAAATCTTCCATATTTCTTTGAAAGCTGTACTTTATTGCATTGAGGATATTTTCTACCTTTAGCCCTCTATCATTTTACAAAATTTTAAGCAAATGTGTTATCCAAACATCTGAACCTCTCCTTTTTAGATGAAATATAAGATAATTGTGAAATAAAGTATATGATTTATGATTTCTTGTATAATGTCTTTAATATCCATGTAATTTTTTTAATATTTTAATTATTTTTTTTTTTTAGCTCGAGAAGATAAAACTGAAGATTTGAAAAGATTTCATTCCAAGTTCAAAGTATGCAGTATTCATAAATTTATTAAGTTTTTTTTATTGTATAATCTCATTTAAGGAGACAACAATAAGTGTGAAATCCTATGTGAAAGGAGCAGATATTGATCTTCCTTTTTTAAGGCACAGTAAAAACAAATATGGTTAGACCCAGAAATTTTATTTAATAAATTAATTCAAGTATACACAGCTTAATTTTCGAGTAAGTTATGTTTAGACCCCGAAATCTTATTTAATAAAATATAACTTATTCGAAAATGCTGCTGTGTATACTTGAATTAATTTATTACATAAAATTTCTGGCTCTAAACGTGTTTGATCTGCAGATTATATGCTTGAATCTGCAATATTATAATTAATTATATTGGATTTCCGCCTCCCCCGCTGGAAAATAAATCCTTTTTTAGTAACGTAAAAAAATTATATATTTACATATATATATATTATAAGACACAACTCTTGCATTTATTTATTTATTTATAGCTGAATAATTACTTTATAATTCAGTTTTTGCCATAGCTACTAGAGATAAATTCAGGCTCTTTTTCGAGCCCAAGCCCGATATGAACCGTACATAGAAAATTTTTAATAACATTTTAAAATTGATTCAAAATAATTTTTTTCATATAAAAATCTCTTCTTGCACAGAAATAAGTGTTGATCATAAATACATCCTCATGACAATATGTCCTTGAAAATCTGTTTAAAATAGCAAATTTTTTGTTTATACCCAATCTCTGGCAGAAATCTGCAAAAGTCACAATTCTTATTTTTTATAAATATTGTACATGGCAGAAAAACATGCATTCTGTTTTCCAGTAATTCTGGAAAAGCAAACAGAAAGCAGGTATATAGACAAAAGATATCCCACGACTTCTTTATCTTATTAACACAAACTGTGCAAAAGCTACAGAATTAGAATATTTCTTTTTATATCCCATCAATAACAATTAGATTCCATTTCAAACTGATTTTTAGAGGATTGTAAAACCCTTTAAGAAACTTAGATTACATCTTCTTTCTCAAATAAGTTTTTGTTTTTCTCTTTTTTTTTATTTGTGAATAAATAAAATTTTCACTTTGAGCTTGAGCCTGAGGACCGGTATAAAAGCCAATCCCGCTTTCATTTCGGGCTCAGGCTGAGCCTGTCATCTCCAATACCTACTACTATTTGAAAAAAAATACTGAAATAATTTCAATTGTTCCCAAGAGAAAGGTACTTAAATATAGCTATTTTACAAAATGTTCACTCAAAAAAGAAAAAGGGCAAGGTGTTAATCACTAAAAAGGTCACTACTGAAGCAGAAAAGGGGCGCTAGCTATCAGGGCTGTGCGAAGAGGGGGGCGAAGGCGGCCTTCGCCACGTGCACGGAGACTGAGGGGGCGGCAAATTTATACTTCCAAGCACTGTTTAATTCATTTATTTATTCATTTTTTTGGTCATCGATCATTTTCTGGGGAATTTCTTTTTCTCTCTTCATCATTCTTTTTTTTTTTTTCTGTCGCAAAATATCATGTATTCTCCAATAAATAAGTGCAATTTTCTCTTATGCTATTTAGTTGTTTGCAATTTCTGAATTAAAATTAAACCTTTTAAAGGTCCAAAATAAACTCGAAATGTATATTCAATAGAATTTATTTCTGTTTCTGTAGCAATTTTGTTACATCATAGAACATTTCTCTGTTAGTGGGTTTTACCTTCCCCATTGTCGTCAGGGTTGACTGCCATGTATTATATGATTTTAAAATTTAAAATGTATATGCTATGATGTATATTTATTAACTGTGAGGAGGCCTGCAATACAGAAATAGAAATTTACTGTTCAGGTTTCTTTTTCTAATGCCTATTTGAGATTTAATAATTTTATAATGTTGGTAGTATCTTATTTAGAAAATTCAATTATATTTTAGGTTAAATATGTTTAAGGCAGTGAGTTTTAGATATAAGTTGTAAATTTGTTTAAAAATGAATAAACTGTCACTTTTTTTAAAGATGTTCATATAATACTTCTGGTTTTGATTCGATTTTGAACTTTTGGGTGGAAACTTCTTTAAAATTTAAAAAAGGCATTTTTAGTGTACAAACATAACTTTTCTAAAAAAAAAAAAAAAAGAAAAAAGAAAAAAAAAACGAACAGCGAAATGGTTTAGTACAAATTTGGAATTGCCCCCTAAAAAGTCAAATTGCTGTCTGGTGGGGCAGACACCCCACGTTAGGAATCATTGGTCTAGAGGGAACACTAATTTTATATAAGATTCCACAAATGTTATTGCCCAAAGGTTATTGGTTGATCTTATGTGAATTTTTATTTAGAATTAAACCTAAAATATGTATGGCTGCCAGCTTGTATGGTTTTCTTTCTAAATGTGCGGTTGTGTGGGTGAACAGTAAGATTTGTATGGTATTGCGCAAAGATTAGTAATGAATTGTTAAACATTATTTTATCCATCACATAAAAGTTAAAACTTCAAATCTAATGCATGCTTTGTATTTTTTCTTTCTTTTATGGAAAAGAATATAATTAAAAATATGACATAGCAGAAAAGCATAATTCAACACCGGAAGCAGGTTGCTACAATTTAATAAGCAACTCTTCTTCTGTAAATAAACATGCACCCTTTCTACCCATCATTAAGGAACTCCATTCCAAACCCATTTTAAACTTTTCTTTTCTCTTCGCCTAGACTCACACATGTCCATTGTAATCAGGTGTCGTTGAAAAGGATAGCAGAGAAGGGAAGTCGAAGCAAAAAATTTCTGTAAATAGTGAACAATGAATGCATACCCATAATGAAATTGGTACAACGTTTTAGGCCACTTCTTTACTTCAATTATTTTACAAAATCTATTTTATTTTTCAGCTGCTGTTCTTCATTATTATTATGGAACATAAAAAGTGAAACCAAAGCAGTATAATAAAGTTTTCACAGAATCATACAAGAAAGAAATTTCATGTGTAATGCATTGTCGTGAAAGTAAACACAGAGCTTATTGCACAGTGTGCAATTTGGATCTTAAAATTTCTTACGGAGGTAGGATTGATATAAAAGAGCATCTTGATATGGCTAAACATTCAGATAACTTGTGTATAAGAAAGCATATTACATTTTTCATTGCATATATTTTTAATGTTATGTGTTTTTAAGTACATCTAAAAAATACATTGTAAAAATTGTACAGTTTTCAAAATTGACATATTGGCAGGTATGTATGTATATATATAAAAGGTGGCCCTATGGTGATGCTCTGCAATAGTTACCTAGCAGCATGTTTTCATTCCTTCTCTCTGGAAAAGAAGTGTTTAAGATGCAAGTAAACATTAGTTTTAGAATTTACTTTTGTTCCTTCAAAGTACATATAGTATTGAAGTACATTTTTAAAAAGCATATAAAAAATAACATTTTACTGCAATGAATTCCTCACAATGGTAAAGAGTCCAATTTAATTAATGTAGCTAAACTGTTCTAGTCTCAATTTTATATTTAATATGAAATTGTCTACTATAGTTCCATAAGCTTTGGTTTTAATTATATAAAGTTGCCTGTTTCTAGTTATATTTAATATTTTGTTCGCTTTGTCCCATATTTTAAATAAGCATATTTTAATACTTTAAGTTGTCAGAGGATCCTAAAGATGCACATGATACTAAAGATGTGCCAAAACCTGATGTGCAGACACCATCCAGCACTCCATCTTCTATGCCTTCTTCTAAACCACATAAAGATAAGTCCAAGGAAGAGGAGAGGAAAATAGAAAGTATTCCTGAAAACCGAGGAAGTCCAGATAATCATAAGAGTTCCACATTAAATCCTAATGCAAAGGAGTTTGTATTCAATCCAAATGCTAAATCATTCACACCAGTAAGTTTTCAGTTATGTTACTTTTAAGTGTAGTTATTCCTCATATTTACTTCATTGTTTAATATATATATATATATATATATATATATATTGTATATGTCTGTTATCTTGATGTAAGTTGCATTTAATTTGCTTGCTATAAGAATTAAAGTATTACTTCTCACTGGGCATATATATATATATAGTAAAACCTCTATTAATGGTCACCTCTGAAGAGTGGTCCCTTCTAACAATCTGCTACTTATCAATGGAACGGAACAGTCACATTGAAATAACATTAGATCGAACCTCTGAATACCGTCACCTCAGAAAAGCAGCTACGGCCAGGGCAAGTCACTCCGAAACCGCCATAAAAAATGGTGGAGGGCACTGAAAATTCCGAAAATACAAGGAATTCCTTTATTTTGGAAGCATGCACGTCTGTGAACTGCATTCATCTATTGAACATTTCTTTTTGACACCTGTTTTCTTTGTGTAGGGGATCCTGCTATTTATACAAAGGTTGTATTTAGAGGTAGAAAAGTGCCTAGTCACCCAAAGTTGTCCCTCCCTGACTATGCAGAGAGAAAAGTGGTAATAGTTTCTTCCGTTTGCAGTCATTCATCTCCTGGACTTACATTGTTACATAAAGGCGTGCAGTGCACAGCAGAACACAATTAGATAAGATTTTGTAAAGTGGAATTCCGGGAATCGGTTGCTTTGGACTACGTTTTTTTATCTGCGACATTACACTTTCAGGTTAGATACTCAAGTACAATAGTGTTTTAGTAGTTTTCAAAGTTGAACATGAGTAAAACTTATAAAAAGAAATTTTTATCACTCAATGAAAAATTGAAAGTTATTGATGATACTAAGATGGGCATTAGTGTGTTGAAATTAGCAGAAAAATATGAATGCAGAAGGACTCAAATAATTGAAAATTTAAAAAATAAAGAAGTTAATTTTGAGTTAGATTGAGTGCCTCTTTGAAGCAAAAACCCAGAAAACAAGATAAAATGTGGTGAAACTGGGAATGAATTAATTAACGAAATTCTGTTAGAGTGGTTTAAGAATTACAGATCGAAAAATTTACTGATTTTAGGGCCAATTTTACAAGTAACAACAATGAAGATTTGTACAAAAAAAACGTGATATCGCATCGATAGAAAAAAAATTGTATGCAAATGTACAAAAGAAAGGAAAGTGAAATACAAAGGATGTGAATTATCACTTTACTAAACAGCGTACAACCATTAGAGTGAAAAAAATGTCCAGACCGGGGTTCGATCCCGGATCCCTTGGTATAGCACACCAAGTGCTTTACCAATTAAGCTATACATGCGACACCCAGTCTAGCATTCTCTCACTCTTATATGGCAAGGCTACAACCACGCAGCAAAAGATGGAAAGTCAATCATGAGCACAACACCGTTGGCATGCATGAGACAAATTAAACCCAGTATCGGTGAATATTTATACACTAATTAATTTTTTAACCTGTTTAGTAAAGTGATAATTCACATCCTTTGTATTTCATTAATTTACAGCGTAATTTCAGCTCTGCTGAAAAATTAATTAGAAAGGAAAGTAACAGATTTCTGTAAAACTGGGAATGAATTAATGAAATTCTGTTAGAGTGGTTTAAGAATTACAGATAGAAAAATTTACTGATTTCAGAGCCAATTTTACAAGTAAGAACAACGAAGATTTGTACAAAAAAAACCCACTGATATTATCGTATCGATAGAAAAAAAAATTTATGTTCAAAATGTACAAAAGAAAGGAAAGTAACAGATTTTTGTAATATAGAAAATAAATAAAAAATGCTTATACATTTTAAAGTATTTTATTGTGTTAAATAGTTTTGTTTGACTTTTCTAACAAGTTGAACCAAAACCTGTATACACCGGTCACCTCTAAGAAGTGGCCATTTTTTCTCAGTCCCAATGTTTGCCATTCTTTGGAGGTTTCACTGTATATATATATAATCTTTTCATATTTATAAGTGTTTTCCCCTTCATAATATGGATTGGCTTAAGATTTTTGATAATCTGTATTTAAATTTCACGTTTAACTAAATTTTTGTTCAATTCATTGTACAGTGACTGAATAGTGTAAATCATCTACATAAATATATTACTACTACAAGTTAAAAATTAAGTCGAATGTTTTTTTACCCATTATGTTCCAGCATTATTTTAAAATACAATAGATTAATTTTGACACAATTATTCAAATTGGTAAAGAAATCATATATAAGCTGTAATTTTCTCAACTGGGCGAAAATATAATAATATGCTAATACAAAGGAGTTTGTATTCAATCCAAATGCTAAATCATTCACACCAGTAAGTTTTCAGTTATTTTACTTTTAAATGTAATTTATACGTGTAGTTATTTTTCATGTTTACTTAATCATTTAATGATTTTTTTTATATGTGTGTTGTCATGATGTAACATACATATACAAAAGGATTATATTTTATTAGATCTGCCAGATTTGTCCTGGATTGCTCAGTTGGTAGAGCATTGGAGCTTCAACCAAGAGATCCGTGGTTCGAATCCTGGCACAGACTTTTTCGTCCAGTTGGGAAAATTACAACTTATATAAAACCCTGATAATTCATTTTCTAGTCATTTGGTTGCCAAATATCTGGATCAATATAAGGAAATAAAATATTACATTAAAAACTTACTGACTTGCAAACTGTATGTATTCTTTCATAAAAATTCAATTAAATTCCTATTTAAATATTAATATGTTTAATTAGAATTTTTGAAATCTGCAGTTTAATAATTTTAATTCGTAGAGAGACTGCATTTTTCTATTATATTCTAAGAAAATTCGAAGAAATCACTTGTATTTTATAAATTATAACTGGACTTTAAAGTGGAAAACAAGTAGTCAATACTAATAAAAAAAAGTTGTTTGTGTGTGTGTGCAATGGCTAGCAAAATCTACTGCACGTAGAACCCTGAAAGTTTAGGTGAAGATAGTCCAGACCTGTCCTGGTGCACCTAAGAATCAGAATTTTAATATTTTGAAAATTAGCCTAGATATTAGTTAAAAACTCCTAGAAAATTAAGTGCAAAAGGAAGATCATTAAAATAATCCATATTTGACTGGGTTGCCTGAAACAGGCTAGCATCTACATTGAAATCAGACTACCCTTTTCGGAAACACATCAAAATAATGGCTCTGTCAACATGAAATTTGGGATACAGTGGTAAGAAAAAAAAAAAAGTAAAAGAGAAATGTATCCACAATTTTTCTAGATATCATTAAAAAATTTTTCATTTTTCATTCAAAAACAAACATGTTTTGTTTGACAGCTGCATATGTTCGATGAAAATTATTTCAGCATTTGATGCAGACAGATGTCTCCATAAAATGGCGGACTGGACACTTATTGGCCTGTATAGAAAAACATCCAAATGGGTCTATTGACACGAAAATTTGAAATGACATAAAAAAAAATTGCACTTTCAAAAAAACAAAATTCATAAACATTCATCAATTAGAACCCAAGATATTAAGTAAAAAATTTCAAATTTTTGAGAGATTTTATCTCAGATGTGTTTGCTAAATCATTTGTACAAAGACAGATGTTTGGTCGGAAATAAGTATAATTTTTATACTGTGCATATCTGGGAGATTAAAATTTTTTTTTTTAATATTTCATTTATAGATTCAAAAATTATGCATCTAGGCATATTTTTTAATGCTCATTCCAAATATGTAATTTTTTGAAATATCCGTTAATTAGAACATAGATAATTATCATTTAATTAATTTGATTGCATAAAACAGGCATGAGATTCTTCCGTGGATTTCTGCTTTTTTGTCATTTCCCATTTCTGCTTTTTCGCCATTTTCGAATTTTACAAAAAAAAAAATGCGATATTCGCCGTAAGATTGCGGGGAAAAAAACGCGAATTTTGTTGAAGAATCGCTGAAAAAATGCGAATTTTATCCAAGGATCGCTGAAAAAACACTAATTTTATCAAACAATCATGTAAAAAATGCGAAAATCATCAAAAGATTGCGAAAAAACGCGAATTTCATCAAAAGATCACTGAAAAAGCAAATTTCGTGAAAGAATCGTGTGAAAATCACCAAAAGATTGCTGTAAAAACGCGAATTTTGCCAAAAGATCGCTGTAACAATGCAAATTTCGCCAAAGGATTGCTGAAAAACCACGGATTTCGTCAAAAGATCGCTATAAAAACACGAATTTTGCCAAAAGATCGATATAAAAACGCAAATTTCGTCAAAAGATCGCTGAAAAGCCACGAATTTCACCAAAAGATCGCCATAAAATCGTGACTTTCACTGAAAGATGGCCGTAAAAATGCAAATTTTGTCAAAAGATCGCCATAAAAATGCGATATTCGCCAAAAGATCGCCGTAAAAACATGAATTTCGCATTAAAAACCCGAATTTTGCAGAAAAATCGCCTTAAAAACATGAATTTTGTCAAAAGATCACCGTTTAAAAATGTGAATTTAGTTAAAGGATAGCTGTAGAAACATGAATTTCGTCAAAAGATTGCTGAAAATACGCGGATTTCATCAAAATTTACCGCATTGTGATAAAAGATTGAAACAAAATTTATTTTAGTTATGTAAGAAATTCGCTATGAGATGTGAAAACAAATTAAATTCAAAAAAATTATTCAAAAAATCCAAAATCTGGCTCCAAGCTGACTGGTAAAAATGACCTAGAACTTGGAATAACCATGGCACTGACTAGTTGGTGCCACTGATAATGTCCTTAGAAAATCTCTTTAATTCCTTAAAAACTTATTTTTTATTTTAAAAAAGGGTGGGAACTCTTATTTTATCATTTATTTAAGGTGATTGAAATTATTAGCATATACTTAATTTGCTGTTTCAAGAAAAGTGTCTTACTGTTTTCAAAATTTCAATTAAAAAAAATGTTCATGCCAATGAAGGGTTTTATTAATGTGCTGTATCTTGGTAAAATAGACTTTTTATTGGAGTATGTAAATAATTTCTGCCTATAATCCTTGCTAATAATTTCTTTTTAATTTACTCAAAGCTAAATTGATGTAATATATATATATATATATATATATATATATATATATATATTTAAAAATATATATTTTTAAAAAAATATATATTTTAATAATTATAATATTCGTGCCGCTTGAAATTCAAAACTGTTATTGCTCAAACGTCGTTCGTGCAGTTTTCAGCTTTTTTCTTTTTGTCAATCTCATCCCTGATAAAAAGAATTTATTTGAACATGTCATTTCTCAGCCAGACATAGCGAGACATTTTGTCTCTCATCTGTTGAAGGGAGGAAGATATAAAATACCGAATAAAAAATTGAGTGGGATTTTTATAAGCTATATAAAATTATAAAAAATATTGCATTTTTGGATTGGAAAATTATGCATCCTTGCTTAAACTAGGCTGGGGTTAAAATTTTTTCAAAATTTTAAAAATAGGTCGGTAATTTTTCATTATAGGAAAATCCCGATTTTTGTATAGAAAAATAAATAAAACGCTAATGGACAACAGTGTAATTAATAAAGAAACATTGCCAAATGCGATTAGGGAGTAGTAACATAGAGGGGGAGGAAACTACTTTTTATTAAATTTCACATTTATTGTACTTCACCGGGCATCCCCTGGAGGCTGTTTTATTATTATTTGACACCCTTTTATTTTACATATATACACATACTGCTCTTATTTGGATAGAATTAATTCCATTGAACAAATCTAACATTTGTAGATTAATCCACAGTGTTTACTTGCTGATATGCATAGATAATTACCACTATTTTCAAATAGTGACTTCTGCAAATATTTTTTTTTTTTTCAGTTCCAAGCTTTTCTAAGATTCCCAGTCTTTGAACAAGTACTCTGGTAGTCTTAATTAGTTGTTTGACAAAAAGCAGTCCCCCTCCCCCTTCTCTCCCTCATTGATTTTTGCTTAACTGAGTCCTATCTGAATAAATAGGCTTCTCTTACTCCGATTTCTTCTAAACTGATTTTAAATTACATAAATATCTTAATTATGACTTCCCACAGTCTTAAAAATCAGGTATCCATGCAAAATGAATATAATAAATAATATGTGCAAAAAGAATATAATACATTTACAACAGACGATGCACCTGCTAAAAAGGGAACCTGTCTATAACAGATTTTTCTTCTCTCCAATATGATTCCATCATAGAATATTTTACTGTATAGCATTTTTTTATTTTTAAGTCTCCAAGACATAGAATATGGATTAACAATAATAATGGTAACTCAGACATACAAATAGAGATTATCAAAAAAATAAATATAGTTTATATGAGGACAGCAAGAAATAAATCTGGGGACGGGCAGTATTTTGGAACATAGTGCTTGTACTTCACAACAGCCCAGGTTGCTTTTTAAAAAAATTATTATATAAAGGTAAAATAAGTATTCTTTGTTAGAACTTCATGTACAAGATAATATTTAACCTTATTGGCATAAAAATCCATTTTGTAGAAATTCAGTCGGGGCGGGCCCAGGCCTGAAAACTTCGGCCCTTGCAGATTTTTTTTTTTTTTTTTTTAATGACTGCCACGCCGGCAAAAAACATGTTTCGGGAATAGTGCTGATGTCATATTGACAGTGGCAATAACCTGAGCAATGAATTTCTTGTTGTTTAAAAATTTTCACCTTCCCCACTTTTTCACCCATTGTACAATTTAAATTTTTACACCATTAAATAGAGAAGAAAATTACTTTCAAATGCAATTTCTTTGAAAACAATATCTCAATTTACTGAATTTTTGTGGATTTTTAATAAAAGTTATGAACCCAATTATGGAAGATTATCGCATTTTCACTTGAAACATAGTAAATAATTCAGCATTTGTTTGTTTCCATGTAATATTTTATAACTAAATTGTCAAATGAAATTAAAACTTCACAAATATATAAATAAATAAATAAAATGTTAATTTAACAGTCTTGTAATCAAACTATGCATTTAAATACTGAAATAATAAAAATGAAAGGTTTGCCATAAAAAGTTAGATTTTTCATGAATGACTGCTGGTACAAAAAATGCTTTTTGTTGTTTTTTAACCCTTTAAAACAATGGATGCATGTATGCATCTCAAAAGTTGCATAGAGCAATTATTTTTGGTACCAGTAATAAGGAAAAGTAATATTTGCATTATTTAATTAGATCATTTCCATGATGAAGTAACTGTTGAAAAAAAGATATGTCAACCGTGTATGTGACACTGTTACCAAAAGAAAAAGACAAGTTCTCAGTAGCATCTTGTTGTGCAAGTCATTTTCTTGCAGGCTTGACAAACATCTGATGTACATTTTCCCTCTTTTTGAAGCTTTGTAATTACTAGGTTTGAAAATGAGATTACGAGAACTAGAACATGATTTCTTCATACGGCAACTGGGAATATATGTTTTCCTAACTTAAATATTTAGTTATTTTCCTTCAAAACAATACAATCCAAATATTTAAAAAATAATAATAATAATCTTTTGTGAATTCTGTGGACTCTGAAAATGAGAAAATATTATTATTTTTGCTTTATTAATTTTACAATTTTGGTTTTATTGCGGGTTCTTGTGAACTAAAAAAAAGGGCAAAACTTTTACAATTTCTGAATTACTTCAGGTTTTGCAGACCTGAAAATGAAGAAAAGGGAGAAAATTTTACTATTTCAATCCTGACATGTAGTGTTTGTACTAGGGAAAAATATATAGTGTTTTCAGATCGTAAACAGTTTCAAGTGGGATGTTTGAAAAGTGAACTTATTTTGTGATTTTAAAAATATTGTGCGAATCTTGATAGTAAATCTAAGAAGAGACTTGTTTTCCATCCGTAAAAATTTAAAAAAGATTTATTCCCATCCTGTGGGATGGAAAACTTGCACCCTGGAGATGAACTTTGAGCATGGTAAAAAAGTGATAACAATGGAACAAAAGTTTCTTCATGTTGGGGTTTTCAAAATAAGTAGTGATTTAATTAGCTAATTTTAAAAAATGAAAAACTTTCTAAAATTTGAATAATTTTAGAATTTAAGGAAAAGTTATTTAGAAGTCAGAGATTTTATTAAATTGTAATTTAAAACATATAAAGGGATAAGAAAAAAACAAAAAACAATTCAACAAGTATTAGATTCTGTCGTATTGCATTTTCTGACCTATGAAAGTGGCTTTTGGGTTAAGTGGCTTTTTGTAAATTTTAAAATTTTATTTAGTAATGTGATCAGGCTTTCCATAGGTTTTTAATGAAAGGCTAATTTATCAATAGAGAAATTGAAATTTAGCACAATATATATTTTTTTATTTTATCTTTGTATAATTTTAGTCCTTGAACATTTCTTAGTGATTAATTTTCTACTAACCTGCCTTCTGATTTTTTTTAGTATATACAGAGCTGCCAACTCTCCCGTTATTCATGGGAGACTTCCGTTTTTTAGTCCGATCTCCCGTTTTTACGTTTAAGTACGATTTTCTCCCGTTTTTCACTCATACTTTAAAATTCTTAGAAACATGCTTCTGAAAAAAAGAAAATTTCCGATCACGTTAGAATTTCGCCATAGTATCGCTAAAAAAAACGTGAATTTCGTCAGAGGATAACGGCAAAAACATAAATTTTGTCAAAGAATCGCCGAAAACCCCCTCAAATTTCGTCAAAAAACGGCGAAAAAACTGCAAATTTCGTCAAAAAATTGAAAAAAAACACAAAATTCGTCAAAAGATCGCGAAAAAACGTAAATTTTGTCAAAGAATCGCCAAAAATCCCCTCAAATTTCGTCAAAAAACGGCAATAAAACTGCAAATTTCGTTAAAAAACGGCGATAAAACTGCAAATTTCATCAAAAAAACTGCGAAAGAACTGCAAATTTCGTCCAAAAAATTGCGAAAAAACACAAAATTCGTCAAAAGATCGCAAAAAAAAAAAACGGAAATTTTGTCGCCAAAATCCCCTCAAATTTTGTGAAAAAACTGCAAATTTCGTCAAAAAATTGCGAAAAAACACAAAATTCGTCAAAAGATCGCGAAAAAAAAAACTACACTTCGTCAAAAGATCGCAAAAAAAAAAAAAAAATTCTAATAAATATTTTCTTTTTATTTGAAAAAAGTTTGTTTCATTTGTTGATATCTTAAGATTTTTTTGTGTAATTTATAATACATGAAAGTAAGTGTTATTTTTAAATTTTTTATTTATCTCTCTCTCTCTCTCTCTATATATATATATATATATATATATTAATGATTATATTTAAGTTATTGCGTCAATTATTAATCTATTCTAAATGAATTATAAAATAATTTTTCATTCTTATGTAAATTCACTTAAAAAAAAAAAAAATCTCCCTTTTTCTCCCTTTAAACTGCAAAGAATCTCCTGTTTTTTCTCTTGCTAAGGTTGGCAGCTCTGGTATATACCAGTATTTAAATTTTCTATCAGTTTTCTTTTATATTAAGTGTTTATGTCTTGTATTAAAAATGTTCTTCCGCTTCTGAATTTGGAAAAGCATAATTTGACGGCATTAATATCTTGAAAATTCAAAAGCTCTAAAATTTGCAGTTCTTCCTAAGTGATCCTTCTTTTTTTTAATAGTTTAATATGCTTCAAAGAGTTAAATTATTGTATATGGATATCTATTTGATCTATCTTGTGATTGTACAAAACATGGTTTGAATGTTTGATCCTATATATTATTTCTCCTGTCAACATCCCTTTTTCTCAGAAAATACGAAGCACAGAACGACGAAGGAGATAGCATATGAAAGGATTTTGAACAGGCTTCTGACATAGCACACTTAACAATTCGTTAAAACATGTTTTTGAATAAAAATTGTAGTTAATTAAAAATTAAATCGGCATTGTTTTCATAAATGAAATGAAAGGTTTTCTCAAATCAATGTTGCCACGAAAATAAAATACTGTATTATCAGATGACGATATCAATTTAACCATTGAAACATAAGAAATTTATATATATTAAATTTAAACTTTGTAAGCATAATGTACTATATTAGGTACAATATTTATTTTAAAAACTATAGACTGTATACATTCAATTTTAGCTTTCCAAAGATTGAAATTTTAATGAGTATATATTATATTTTAAATTTTAAGAGGAAAAGGTTTTTTAAAGCTTTGAAACTTTTAGTTTTTAAAGATCTACTATAACTTGACATTGTTTCTGTTCATATAATGTTAATATAAATTATTTATGTGTATATTAAAATATAATATTATAGAGAGCTGGCATGCCAATGCAGAATGTTGTACCACCACCAGTTCAACCTCCACCTCGACTCCATACTCAAAGTCCTATAATGGCTATGCCCCAACATCACCTAATACCAGGGATGCCCCAGACAGTTTTCAATGTTGCGCCTCATTATGTAGTATCAGCTACACCAGTGTCTCTTCCTATGGCACCCCCTTTTACCCCAGCTGCTTCTGTAACTCAAGCTCCAAGATTTAGGAAAGGTATTTAGAACTTATTTTTTTAGTTTTTAATTGCAAGTATTTTAACATTTCAAAATCTTATACTCAATTTTGCTTTAAACTTATACAGATTTTTTGAAAATGAAAATATTTATTATATAATGAAATGCTAAAATTTATCCGTCACATTTTTTACAGCTCATGCAACTATTGATGGTTGGGGAAAACAAGGTAATTAACATTGCTCTTTTTTCTTTTCTTTTCTTTTTCCAGTTTAAATCTGGGATAAAACTTTTTTTTTTTTTAATCCAAATTTTTATCTTAATTTTCATTAAAGGATGAAAAAAAAGGTACCTTGAAGAAAAATAAAATAATTATCTTGCTTGTGCTTTCAAAATCTTTTTTTTCAGTAAATATATTGATTTTTTTCTTTTTATTAACCTTTTTAAATATATCTTTAACTTATCATATTTGACAGGTTTTCATTTAGTTTATTTATAAATTGGTTTTTTAATATCAGTATTCTAGATTCTGATCGGGTACTATGCTGAAAACTAGTGAATGTGCCTTTTTTTTTCCCCTTTCTTTTTTAATCACTTTAAAATATACAATAACAAGGAAATCAGGGTGCATACATTCTTAGACTCCTTTGAAATTAAAGAAGTTTCCAAGAAGTACTTAGAGAACAAACACCTTAAATAAATAAAATACTCCTTAAATTATTGCACAGCAAAATTCAAAAGCTTTAATGATTTCATTGGAGTATACCAGAGTAGAAAAAAAGGGACTTGTATTACACTAGGGGTGCACAACCTGTGGCCCGCAGATCAATTTCGGCAATCAGACGCGAAAAAATCACTAATTTCGCCGATCAGGTGCGTAGAAATCGCAAATTTTGCCAAATTTCGCCCATCGGGTGCGTATAAATCGTAAATTTCGCCGATCGCCTGCGTAAAAATTGTGAATTTTGCCGATCGCTTGCATAAAAATCGCGGATTCTGCCGGTAGGGTGCATATAAATCGCAAATTTTGCCGATCAGGTGCGTATAAATCGTAAACTTCGTCGATCGTATGCGTAAAAATCACGAATTTTGCCGATCGGGCCCGTAAAAATTGCGAATTTTGCCGATCGAGTGCATATAAATTGCGAATTTTGCCGATCGGGTGCATATAAATCACAAATTTTGCCGATCGGGTGCGTGTAAATTGTAAATTTTGCCGATCATCTGCGTAAAAATCACGAATTCCGCCAATCGGGTGCATAAAAATCATGAATTTCACCGATAGGGTGCATATAAATCGCGAATTCTGCCGATCAGGTGCGTATAAATCGTAATTTTCGTCGAACGAGTGTTTGGAGTTCATCTTTCGTAATCACATGGTGCCAAGAATCAATTATAGCTTCAATAAGTTTTATTGGATGGACTTTTTTTCGTACAAGAATTTTCAAATGTCTCCACAAATTTTCAATTGGATTGAAATCAGGGCTGTTTCCTGGCCATGGTAATATATCTATGCCTTTATTTCGAAACAATGCTTTGCATACTTTTGCTGTGTGGCATGGAGTTGAATCCTGCTGAAAAATTAATGGTGCGTTGTTGTTAAAGAGATCCCTGATGGAAGGTATCAATTTTGGTTCCAGGACAGTTTCGATGTATTTTTTGGCATTCAGGATGCCATCAATCACTTGAATTCGATCCACACCATCTGCAGACATACATGCCCAAATCATGACATTTGTTGGGTTTTTTGTAGTTGCTTCAATGCAATCAGGATGAAGTGCTTCTCCTACTCTACGTCTCACGTATTTTCTACCATCACTGCCAAAGAGCGATATTTTACTCTCATCGCTCCAGATTACTTGTTTCCATTGATTTTCTGACCATTTAATGTGTTTTTTTGCCCACTTAACTCATATTTCGCATTGCTTTTGATTTAAATATGGTTTTTTCCTTGGAATTCTAGCTTGTAGTCTAAATCCTGATAACCTTCTTCTTATTGTTCTTGAACTTATTGCAATACCCGCTGCATTCATTTCACATCTAATGGCATCTGATGAAATTTTTCTATCTTGAAGGCATAGCTGTTTAATTTTTCTATCGGCAGTAGCACTTGTGCATTTTTTTCGACCTGATTTGGCCTTATTTTCCACTGATTTCGTTTTTTCATAACGTAAACAGAACTTTCGTACACAGAACAAGTCACTGAACCACCAACTTGTCTTGCAATTTCAGCATAAGAGAGGCCATTTTCTCTCAATATAACAATTCGGCTTCTTTTTGTAGATGTCCAATTAGTTCTTCTTGTTGATGACATTGTTTAAAATTAGTTTAATTAAAAAAAAGGACTTTAAATATTCAAAAACAGCAATACTCAATTTAATTGTACTAGTATGCATCATTCTGCAAAATATTTCCACAACAATAACTCTTTTACCATCCAAATAACCTAAACTATAGTTACAGACATTTGATTGGTCCTCAGAACAGTGTTTGTGATTGGCTAGTACACTTTTATTACAAAACACGTCCTTATACAAAACTATTTGTGCTTGTTTGTTCTACTAAAATGAGCATAACTTTTTTTTTGTAATACAGATATTGTAATACTGTTTCTATTATTAAATTCTACATTAAATTACCTTCAATTTGATATATAAATGTTTGTATTTAAGTGAAAATTAATATATTCTACAAGCACACAAAGTTGAAAAACATAAAATTTTCAAAAAATGTCCAAACTTTTGGCCACCACTGTATGCGTAAAAATTGCGGATTTTGCCGATCATGCTCGTAAAAATCGCTAATTTTGCCGATCGGGTGCATGTAAATTGTAAATTTTGCCGATCGTCTGTGTAAAAGTCGTGAATTTTGCTGATTGGACGTGTAAAAAGCGCAAATTTTGCCGATCAGACGCGTAAAAATCGCGAATTCCGCCGATCGGGCGCGTAAAGATCTCTAATTTTGCTGATTGGACGCGTAAAAATTGCAAAGTTTGTCGATCAGGCACGTAAAAATAGCGAATTCCGCCGATCTGACGCGTAAAAATAATAAATTTTGCCGATCGGGCATGTAAAGATCTCTAATTTTGCCAATCGGGCGCGTAAAAATCGCAAATTTCGCCAATCGGGTGCGAAAAATTGCAAATTTCTCCGATCGAGCACGTAAAAATTGCAAATTTTGCTAATCGGGTGTGTATAAATCGCAAATTTCACCGAACGTGTGCATAATAATCGTGAATTTTGTCAATCACTAGGAAAAAACTATGAATATTGTCAATCGCACATGGAAAAAAAAATGCAAGTTTTTTCCATCCTTTCCGACTGAATTGGGTTATGCTGACTAAGGAGGTGGTTGAGTATAGGGAGTTAACCTCCTTATAAAATTAGCATTTTTATGAACTTTTACGCTGACACCCCCCCCTGATTACTTCCATTTTTTTTTTTTTAAAAAAAGGAGGTAACGTTTATTTTTTCTTATATGCTGCATGGTTTTCTCCTCCAAAATGTGCTTCAAAATTGTAGGTGTATATCATACATGATGAGTATTTTGAATTTGACTGTTCTCTCTTTATATGATCATTGGTCACTGCATAAAATAGTTAGCAGGTAATTTTGTATTCAAATTTATGAAAACAGTGGGCAATACATTATAAATACTCTGCAATTTTATCGCTAATTATTAGGTTTTAATAGAATTCTAAATAAAGTTTGTTTGAAATGATTTTTTCCTACTTCTCCAAATGAAATATAAATCTCTCCAAATGATATATTAAAAATTAGAATTCATGACAATTATAACAGCAAGACATACATAAATGACATACATTTAATATGATAGCAAGACATACATAAAAGAAAAACAGTAAGTCCTTTAAAATTTTTTCTTCTCAAGTCTGTATGAACCCTGGGAAATGTAAATTATACAGAGCTGCCAACTCTCCCGTTTTTCACGGGAGACTCCCGTTTTTTAGTCCGATCTCCCGTTTTTACGTTTAAGTATGATTTTCTCCCGTTTTTCACTCGTACTTTAAAATTCCTAGATAGGTACTTCTGAAAAAAATTAAATTTCCGATCTCGTTACAATTTCACCATAGGATCGCTAAAAAACAGATCCCGGAAAAAATGTAAATTTCGTCAAAGAATCGCCGAAAACCCCCCTCAAATTTCGTCAAAAAAGGTGAAAAAACTGCAAATTTCGTCAAAAAATCACAAAAAAACACAAATTTTGTCAAAAGATCGCAAAAAACCCCACAAATTTCGTCAAAAGATCGCGAAAAAACACAAATTTTGTCAAAAGATCGCGAAAACACATAAATTTCGTCAAAAAAAACGGCGAAAAAAATGAAAATTTTGACAAAAAGCGGCGGAAAAAATGGAAATTTCGTCAAAAGATCACAAAAAAACCCGTAGCTTTTGTCAAAGGATTGCGAAAAACCCCACAAATTTCGTCAAAAGATCGCGAAAAAACCCCACAAATTTCGTCAAAAGATCGCGAAAAAACCCCACAAATTTCGTCAAAAGATCGCGAAAAAACCCCACAAATTTCGTCAAAAGATCGCAGAAAAAACCCCACAAATTTCGTGAAAAGATCGCGAAAAAAAATACTAATTAAGTTCTAATAAATATTTTCTTTTTATTTGAAAGAAGTTTGTTTCATTTGTTGATATCTTAAGATTTTTTTGTGTAATTTATAATATATGAAAGTAAGTGTTATTTTTAAATTTTTTATATATATATATATATATTGGTGGGGGTTTATATATATATATATATATATATTAATGATATTAATGATCTTAAATATATATATTGATAGATTAATGAGTCAATCATTAATCTATTCTAAATGAATTATAAAATAAGTTTTTATTCTTATGTAAACTCACTTTTTAAAAAATCTCCCTTTTTCTCCCTTTAAACTGCGAAGAATCTCCTGTTTTTTCTCTTGCTAAGGTTGGCAGCTCTGATTATATGTGTTTATAACGTAAAGGTTTCTCAAGTATGACGTAAAGGTTTCTCATGGAAGTGGTTAACTTGTTTTGGTACAAAAGTTACTTGGAGATAAAACCCTGCAGAAGCACGTGCTAGGTCATTAGGCCTAGGCAGCACGTGGCGTGATCGATCAGAGAAAAGCGGCGAAGTGTTCATCTGCAAAAACTCAGGTTCTGTAGAAAATGGCTTGCTGTTGTCAGAATCGTTTCACGACGAGGAAATGAAATAAGGAATAAATTCTTATCTTACCAAAGGACAGGCTCATCACTACTGGAAGTGTCAAAGGAAGAAAGAAGCAGACATCTTACGCAGGGAAATCAGGAAACAGAGATGCAGCTAAAACTTGTTTTATTTATGTACACATTGTACACTCTTAAAAGGGATGTTGGTGGCGATCGCTCGCACACGATATGTTCCAAAAGGAGACATCACTAAGATATGATTACTCACTCGGCTCCCACGGAAGCCGTTACAGCAACCGGGAGGCCTAATCTGAACACCACTATCTCGTTCCCAGGCAGAACTCAACTGTCTCTACTACTGAACTGCTTGCCGGTACGAAAAACCCGCGCAAACCTGCGCTTGGCGCCGAAAAACCTGTCAAACAGGTGCGCGAACGCCAAAGCGTAAGTCCGTGTTGACGCCAAAGGGCGATAACGAACTGCGATGCGCGCCAAGCGAAACGCAAGGCGGAGAAGCATCCGTGAGTGCCGGTCGCTTCGAAATCGCGAATCGACAAAACACAATGAAACAGAATAATTAAGAACTTAAAGGGGGAATGATAAAATATGACAGAATTAACGTAGAGAAATAAATGAGATGTTAAATTAAAGGGATTTTAAAATGCCAAATAATGAGAATGATGATTTAAATTAATATTACAGAGAAACAATTAGAATTATTAGGATTAAATATTCAAAAATGGGAAATGTGCATGTGGGTACGATAACATCGTAAAATAGTTGAAAGTGGCACGTTTGCAACGTGACACATTCCCGGGCAAACGAAAATTTGTAAAATTTTGAAAGGGAAAGAAAAATTTAGACTGACATACAAATTTTGAACGTTCGAGAAAAATTTGGAATAAGGATAAATTTTGAATGCGAGAGAAAAATTTTACAAAATTTTAAAAATTTGGAATGTGCGAGCCATCACCAAGGGCTACATGGGGTTGACAGGACGACTTGACAATCAGTCGTATTAAAGAACAATCAGTATCAAATCAACATAAAATATTAGTATCAACATAGTAGTATTTGTATCAAAAATTGCAAATTAAGCTACACCTTTACAGATCTGTGAAGTCATACCATTGACTTGCTGAATAAACATTGTTATTTCACTAAAAATTTCATTGATAGTAGCTTGAGAAATTTGCCATCATAAATACTTTTTTTAATTGACTTTAGAATGTGGTGACTTACTTTATAACAAAAACACTAAAAATTCAATACGTGTGGTACTCACACTTAATTATACATAAGATTCACCTCTAAAGTATTTGATTTTATATTAGCACCAAATAGGAACTGGTGATTAAATTTTAAATACATTGATACAGTGTTGAATAGACTTTAAAGTTAAGCTGCAAGTAATTACACACAATACAAAAACAATAATAATAATACATACATTTTAGCTCTAAGTTTAAATGAAAAATGGCATTGTATGAGCTTAATTCATACTTTTGAAAAGAATTGCATGCGCAATTGAAAATTATTAAGTTGAAAAGTGCAAAAAATTTATATTTTTAAGACACAACTTGTGCAAAAATTAAATCCAATTTTGAAAAATTCAATGAAATCATAACAAAATTTTAGAACACACTTTAAAAATAGATTTCAAAGATGAATAAAAGTTAAGTGCTTAGTTAAACAACTAAAACAAACAAAAACAATTAAATTTTTAACTATTGTGCACAGATTTAAAGTAAATAAAAGTTAGTATATATATTTTGAAAAACACAGCTTCATAAATGAACAGGCAATAATGAAATACACTTAAATACACATACAAATAATAAGCAGCATATGAAACTTTAAACGTTACCATAATTGAAATTTAAAAATTGTAAACATGAAGTATTTTATAAGTTTAGAACACACAGAATTACAATACACTCTAACAAGAAAACCAATGACTAAAGCAAGATAAATTAAGTAAGTAAAATCCTGAAAGAGGCAACTGTGAGCCAAAATTATGAAAAATGAAAATTTTAAAAATCCAGCACATTTCATCGAATGCGAAATGTGTGTCACAAAAGTGTTGTTGTACAGAAAAAATAAAAAAAGGGACACTATGATGGTTGGCAACTTACTAAACAACCAATCACTGTGTGCGTGTAAAGGACCTGTATGTAAATAAAGATTGCAACACAAAAACCAAAAGATAAAAGTGACAGAACTTGATGAAAAAACAAGCATCCAAAGGTAAGTGCAACAGACAATTGTCAACTGTTGCCTGACAAGAGCCACCTCAAACAATTATCAAGTTAGGAGGACAAACAGAAGTTGCATTACTGGACTGGGATAGTCCGAATGGATCACAGGTAAAAAAAATTAAAAAATTAAAAATTATGAAAGAAAATTAAATATTTCTATGGAATTTACGACCATGTGCTTAAAGCCATCATACCAACAAAACACAAAAATACACGATACTAGTAGAATATTAATGCATGGTACTGTGAATAACGAAAAACACTGTGAAGGCTGATCCCCAACAACCTAACACTGTGTGTGTCACTACTGAAATATCACACATAAAACACAAGAATGAATAAATAAATACACTAAAATACAATGCTTATTGGTACGAATGATGCACTGATGAATTAAAATAAGCAAAATTGGAATAAGATAAATAAATGTTAAAATGCTGCATATTTGTATAAAAGAAATTATATACCTAGAAGTTCAGAAACTGTAACCTTAATTAAAAATTATGCAAGAAAATTTACTTTCTTCAACATTACAACAGAAAAATACAAAGATCACTTAAAAATTTGAGATTTAGAAAATTTAATAGCTTCAACACCAAAGAAAATTTTATATCTCCAATATTTCATCACACTTAAAAAAAACTATTGAAAAACCCGTTAATTGCTACTATACTACCTGAGAAACATAATTTCCCACTGTATTTCACATATAAAATTGAAAATTTTAATCGCTTCAATACCATAAGATAAAATTTCTTGGTGTTCCATCACATAAAAAAAAATTATAATGTTTGATTTTTTTTTTTTTTTTTTTAAATAAATAAAATACTGTGCAAGTTTAAATACTTATTTTCAAAAGGATTTTTTTTTTTTTTCAAATTGATAGCATTATTTTGAAAAAGCACTTTTTTTTTTATTATTACTTTGAAAAACAAGCTTTTTGAATAAGTTTATAGTTTATTTTGAAATTCAAACACTTTCTATGTTTTTTTCCTTACTTGAGACTTTTCTCAAGATTATAAACACAATACATGAATAATATGATTGACAAATCATGCAAAAATGATACTTTATGAAAGTATAAAGTTATAAAACACCTTATTAAATGCAATTTTGAAAATCATGACACAGTGAAAAAGTTTTGAGATAAATTAAAATGAAATACTTAAAGAAATTTATTAAAATGATGCTTGATAAAAACCTTAAAAAGATTAACTGAGCATGAGAGCAATGAACAACTGCTACACAATACCTGCTACTGGTAAACAAGCAATGCATAACGCAAAATACTTTCACCAGATTGTTCCTGGCCATGAAACAACCAGATGAAAGGATTCACAGCACTCATGAACAATCAATGACTTAACACTTAAAATGAGAAATATCGTAAAAACGTAATTTCAAGCAATGAATTGATAAAAAAATACATGTAAAAATAATAATAATTGTAGAATATTACTAAGTATCACTTGGACACAATAAAAAATTAGAAATATGAACTTAAGTGTGCAAGCTTGGAACAGTGAATTTTTGAGTTCATCTGATCCTGCACGATGAAAATATTTGAATTTAAACAAGAAATACCTGTCTGCATAGAACACAAAAATACACACTAAAAATAGCAGATAAAATATATTTCCTGTGATTAAGAAAAATTTTATTGAAGTTCAGTGAAAAGTACGGATTTTTTTTTTTTTTTTTTTTTTTTTTTTTTAAAGGAACTTTCACTGTGATAAGAAGGCATCTTGAAAATTGCAACCATGAAAAATTTAAAAACATATTACAAGAAAACCATTTTAAATTTGAATTGATTACTGTTATACAACACTAAGAAAAACTTATAAAAATAATCATAAATGTTAAATATGAAAAATTTTCAAATTATAAAATGATACCTTTGAGCTAAATAAAACACTTAAACACATATGAAAATATAAGAAAAATGAGTAAATACGAAAGCGACGATCTAAAACAAGCCTGAAAAATTAGTCTGCACTTATCTGTTCCTTTACTGTTGGCACTAGACATATACTCATATGCTGTAAAACGTCTTTAGTGTCCTTTTTACTTCATCATAAGAAAATAACAATATGATGTCACGATGTCTATTCCTGTTCCTGAAATCGATGAAAAACGTTGTCTTCTTAGAAAGGCTAAAGTTCTTTTTTTTTTGAGACATCGATGATAAAAAAAACTCGTCACGATTGACGTACGAGGAGGTGACACGGCACCAAGTATAACGCAAAGGTTTCTCAAGTATGACGTAAAGGTTTCTCATGGAAGTGGTTAACTTGTTTTGGTACAAAAGTTACTTGGAGATAAAACCCTGCAGAAGCACGTGCTAGGTCATTAGGCCTAGGCAGCACGTGGTGTGATCGATCAGAGAAAAGCGGCGAAGTGTTCATCTGCAAAAACTCAGGTTCTGTAGAAAATGGCTCGCTATTGTCAGAATCGTTTCATGACGAGGAAATGAAATAAGGAATAAATTCTTATCTTACCAAAGGACAGGCTCATCACTACTGGAAGTGTCAAAGGAAGAAAGAAGCAGACATCTTACGCAGGGAAATCAGGAAACAGAGATGCAGCTAAAACTTGTTTTATTTATGTACACATTGTACACTCTTAAAAGGGATGTTGGTGGCGATCGCTCGCACACGATATGTTCCAAAAGGAGACATCACTAAGATACGATTACTCACTCGGCTCCCACGGAAGCCGTTACAGCAACCGGGAGGCCTAATCTGAACACCACTATCTCGTTCCCAGGCAGAACTCAACTGTCTCTACTACTGAACTGCTTGCCGGTGTCAGGAAAATCACATGCCTCCAGAATATTTGTTGGTCTTATTGACTCAAGCAACACATAAAAACTACCATTCATTATCACTCATACACTCTTAGTATTCTTCATATTAAGTAATAAACATTAAAGTTTTACCTTTATTAAATATAAAATACACTTCATAAATATAATTTACTTTTGTAAATACATCGTTTTTACTTACCTTTTGCATTTTATTCTTTCCATAATTTGAGCTGCTTTCAGGAACTAATACTTTTTATTTAGTCCATCATTAAAACGTAACTACAGAAACACAAACACATTTTTACTTCTAACGAGAACCGCACTACATCGTGAACATCGTAAGCACTTCTGAGGTAGTGCCTCTGCCACTCACTAGATGGCGGCACACGTAGACCGTTCGGATTGGAAGACCGAACAACGAATCAACAATGGCACGTGTATGCAAATTTCGATGGATCGTTCTAGTAAAGTGGGTGTTTCTAGTGATTAGCCGACATTCTACCAGTATAAATAGTTGCTATATCTCTGCATAGGGTGTATATTGGAAATCGATTGATCAAGTGATCGGCGGTGTTTTTTCAATAGACATCGTCGTAGTATTGGAATATCTGGCTTGTTAATGTTATATAAAAGTAAACGATGATCGTTGTGGTTGATGGCGGTAGTATTTAAAGTTCGAGCAGCTTGGTACATTAAAGTATAAATATATTCGATGTGTTTAGTAAGTTTATTTTGTTCTGTTTACGTCTATTTACTGAATATCCGTGTTCTGTGAAAAGTGAAAACGTTACTGTCTTCAAAACGAAACTGTGTCATATCAAGTTATTAGAATCAAGATGCTGTATTATAATATGTGAGTACTTTGAATAAATCTCCTGTGTTTGAATAACTTTTTGTCTTCATTGAATTCTATATATATTCTGCATTTCACTATTTCACTATTTTAACTTTTATATGATGATCTATCTAAAACCAGCAAAAGCTTCTCACTACGCTATAACTAAAAGTTATACTCTGCTTACTTCGAAATAGACTACCTATATTATTTAAACAAGCGGTTATGGGCGATAGAGCTCATATAATGAAGCTATTTATGATTTGATAAAGTGAAAATGCTGAAAAAAATGGAAGATTAAAAAGGTAAACAAACGCTCCCGATCGTAATAACGTAAGTCCCGGCAACGAAAATAAGAGAGGGGGGGGCGGTTTGCCTGTATTATAGTATGAAATGAGATCATTGAAGACATGAGTGAAAAGAAAATATGGAGAAATAGATGATTAACGAAAGATAGTATCAAAATAAGTGAAGAGGTTTCTGTTTGAAGTATAAGAAATTTTTTTTTATAAGAGAACTGGCTTTTAACTTTGAAATTTTTAACAAATCTAGACTGAATTTTAAATTATACACCTTTATTTTTGCAGTTGAAGTTTTAATTATGATAAATTTTAACATAATTTGAATGAAATTTAAGAGTTTTATCAGTTTTTAACCATATACATACATATCTTTTAATACAAAAACGAGGAGTTGAGAAAAAAAAAAAAAAAAAAAAAAAAAAGAAAAAGAAGGAAAAAAAAAAAAAGGGAAATGGCTAACATATTGATTGAGAAATTGGATTCATCAAACTATAGAAATTGGTGTAATGATATTAAATACATTCTATTGGATAAAAATCTCTGGTATATAATAGAAGATAATTTGGTAGCACCAACTAAAGAAAAGCCAACTGCTGAGGAAATTGAAGCATTTAAAGCAAAATCTAATCAAGCACTATCCATTATCTATTTGAATATAAGTGTGGAATTTAAAAGACTAATTGAGAATTGCAAAAATCCCGTTGAAGCATGGAATAAGTTAAAATTAAATTACTGTCCAGATTCCCGTTCCCACCATATGAAGATATTCACGGATCTAATGGAGTGCAAGATTAAAACAAATGAAACTATAAATCTTTTTGCGGCAAGATTGGCACGAATTACCAGAGATATAAAACAGATAGATGAAAATTTTAACGAATGTTATGCAAATTTTCAGCTTCTCCGGTTTCTTCCCAGGAAATTCGATGCAATAGTACAAAATATTTTGCGATGGGGAAAATCTGATTTTCAGTTCTCTAAAATAGTAGAAGAACTAGTAGCAGAAGAAACTCGTTTGAATGTAAGAGATTCAGATTCCGGTAAAGGTAATCTCCAAGCAAATCAATTGAATTTTAGAAGGAAGCAAGAGAATTTCAAGGGGTTTAAGAAGAGGAAGTGTTGGAAATGTGGTCAATCCGGTCATTTACAGAAAAATTGTTTAAGTAAGGCCAATAGTAAATATGAACAATCTGGTTTTTCAAGATCTCGCTTTTCCTCCCCGTTTTACAGAAGGAATACACCGAATAGGAACTCTTTTCGTGGAAATTCACCATTTTGTCAAGCTCGTTCAACTTCTCGCCATACTGGTTCACCATCCTGTCATGCCCAAGCACCTGACTATGGAAGGGTTTCACCGTCATCGTCCAGATGTCAATCAAGAAGTCGCCGACCTGAGAAAGGAAACTACAACTCTCCTGGAGGAAACATGCCCCGTAACCGACCCCGATACAGAAGGAATAATCAAAGGTGGAATGAGTCGCCAGGACATTCAGAGAGTCCAGTAAATTTTTGTAAGTCCTCTAATATTTTTATATCAAATGTTAATGTAAATTGTATAAATGTAGAGGCCAGGTGGATCCTGGACACTGGTGCGACGCACCATTTCACTAATGATAAATCCATTTTTGTAAAATTTTTTCCTTTAATAGATCAAGAAATGACTGTTGCTGTTAAAAACATATCTTTCCCAATTGAGGGCCGAGGTGATGTAAAATTGTTATTTGGCAAACGCCATGTTTTACTAAAGAATGTTATGTATTCAAGTAAATTACGTCGTAGTCTCATATCTGGTCCTCAATTGGATAAAAACGGGGCAACTTTTATTGGTGGAAGAGGGAAGGTAACCGTCTCGAGGGAAGGACATTTTTTATTTAATGCTTATCTTAAAAATGGAGTATACCAGGTTTTTCCTAGGATTCCAAAATCTTTAAAAATTGAAACAAATTCTCTTTCAAAGTTTTCAGAAATGGAGATTTGGCATAGGCGGTTCGGACATATAAGTCCAGCCATATTAGTGCATACTTGTAATGAAGAGGGAGTCCGGGGAATGCCAAAGCTTAAAGATCTTAACTTTAAATGTGAAAAATGTAAAATAAGTAAACATAAAAAAGTATCATTTAAGGCAATAGGTCAAAGACGCTCGCAGTATCCTTTGGAACTTATTTTTGCTGATGTCTGGGGTCCTTGCCAAGTACAAGGTAGAAATGGCGAGAAATATTTTCTCACTATTATCGATGACTATTCCCGCCGTGTGTCCATTTATCCTATGAGAATGAAGTCAGATTCCTATGAAATTGTTCGTAATCATATTACTAGAGCTGAAACTTTCATGGGAAGGAAAGTCAAAAATGTACGGACGGATAATGGGGGGGAATTTGTCAATGATGACCTTGACGAATTTTTTAAATCCAAGGGTATTATGCATGAGCTTACAAATCCATATACTCCACAGCAAAATGGAACGGCCGAGCGATTTATGCAGACTGTTATAAATGGAGCCCGTACCTTACTATCAGAGAGCAACTTAGACTTAAGTTTTTGGCCAGAGGCCGTAAAATTCTTCGTGTACACCTGGAATCGAGTATGTCCCAAAACTTCATGTAAGACTCCTTTTGAGTTGTATGGAGGTAATAAACCTTCAGTTAAACATCTAAAACCTTTTGGGTCTGTAGCTTTTGTGGGAATCCCAAGACAAAAGCGGGATGGGAAACTCGGTCCAAGGGCGAAACGGGGAATTCTGGTTGGATATGCTTTTAAAACTAAGGGTTATCGAATTTGGATACCTGAAACAGATATTATAATAGAATCCATTGACGTCACATTTGACGAAAAATCCAGGTTTGATCCAGACAACAGTGGAGCAGTGATGGGCCCGGAGGAGGTTGACTTCTTTTCGGATAGCCTTGTGAGTAATCAAAATGATACCGTTGTAGAGGTAGAACCAGAGGTCATCCCTGGTCCCTCCAACGAAGCAAGTGATTCACAGGCATCTGGGGAGGAGGAGTCCGATTCAGAGTCCATTGACAGTTCCAGTCCGACTATTTCCTCACTTAGAGATGTTAGCTGGATTCGTAAAGCAGTACCTAGGCCTACCGGAAAACGGGTAGATGTCTATTATTATGAAACTGGGAAAACTGATCGTTTGAGATCAATAATGGATGTTGAAAGATATTGTGATAGACATCAAATAAAATATAATCCTGACATATTTGATTTTAAGGGTAATAATCTTTATTCTGGTCCTGTTTCAAGTGTAGACAACTCTGATAGTGAAGATGAAGAATCTAGTGCTCCTGAATCTAATCAAGTCAATCCTGAATCATGACTATATGGTCCGACAATACCCAAAACATTTAAACAAGCGATGGAGTCCGTGCAACGTGAGAAATGGCTTGCTGCAATGCAGAGCGAACTCAGTGTTATGCGTGAACGGAAGGTTTGGCATTTGGCTCCTTTACCTGCCAACGTAACTCCAGTGGGATGTAGGTGGGTTTTCACTATCAAGAGAGATGAATTAGGGAGGATTGCCCGCTTTAAAGCTCGTTTAGTTGCCCAGGGCTATAAACAAATTAAAGGCGAATCTTACGATGAGACCTTTAGCCCTGTGGTCAATTTTGGTGTAATCCGATTCTTTTTCTCTCTCTTGGTATCGTGTAGCGGATGGCGTCACATTCAGTGTGATGTAACCAGCGCCTACCTTTACGCACCATTGAGAGAAGACGTGTATATGCTACAACCGCCCGGTTTCACCATACCTGAGAAGTCTCATTTGTACTGCAAGCTGGATCGAGCTTTGTATGGACTACATCAAAGTGGTAGAGAATGGTTTTTTGAGATACACGAAGTCTTAATTAATATTGGTTTCATCAAATTGGATAGCTGTAACTGTGTATATATCTTTAAATCTGAAATAGTACTCTTGTTGTATGTAGATGACATAGTGTTGTTTGGGAAAAATCAGACTGTCATAGATAATGCTTTACAAATGTTGGGGAAATTTTTCGACTTGAAAGTATTGGGAAAAACCAAAAAGCTTTTGGGGGTAGAATTCGAAGAAAGGAATGGCTTAAAGATTCATCAATCTCATTATATTGATGAAATTTGTAATAAATTTAAAAGCTTTAAAATACCTATATCTTCACTCCCAATTAGCAAGGGTATAATTTTTTCTAAAGTTGATTGCCCAACCTCACAGTCAGATATTGATGTCATGAAATCCATACCATATAGGAATGTGCTAGGTTGTCTGTCATTCTTAGCAAATCGTACTAGGCCTGACATATCATATGCAGTTAATATTTTTAGTCAATTTCAGAGTAATCCAGGATTGTTTCATTGGGGCGGACTTCTACGGCTGCTAGGTTACGTAAAATATACTAGAAATTATCGCCTCCGATTATCATGTAATCAGGAGCAGTTGATCGCTTACTCTGATGCAGACTTTGCAGCGAACCGGGATGACCGGACTTCTATTGGTGGCCAGCTCGTTCTTTTGGGAAACTCACCCGTGGATTGGCGAACCTTCAAGGAGAAATGTGTAAGCCTGTCTACCATGGAGTCAGAGTTTGTGGCCTTGACTGAAGCTACCAAGAATATAGTCTGGTATGACCGGATCCTGCGGGAATGCCGGAGTAGGCAGATCATTCGTGAATGCGATGTTAAATCTCAATTATACGTTGACAACCAGGCGGCCATAGATTTTGTTAAGTCCCCAATTGAAAATCACCGTAGTAAGCACATCGACGTTAAACTGTTTTTTGTCAGGGATTTGGTTTATAAAAATCTTTTTGATTTAACTTTTGTCCGTAGCAAGGCTAACCTCGCAGACGTGTTTACCAAACCCCTCACCAAATATGATCTTCTGAGATTTGTAAAAATCTTGTTTAAAATAGATTAATTACTTCTCTAGTCAAATACGTACCTATTCTTTTTGTAAATTTTATAAGTGTAAGGAAATTGTGCAATATATATTTTTTAGAATAATTCTTGAATTTTTAGTGATATATTGAAGATTGTAGGTTTAAAGTAATTTTAAATATAGAATTTTTATGGAAAATTGTGTGTAAGGTAAAAGGTTTTTTTTTTCCAAACTGCAAGTTTCTCATTCGGTATACATTTAAATTCCCGCTTTGGTGTGGAGATGGTGCCCTTTAATACTTCCTCTCGAGGAGTTCGATCAGCCCTCAGTACCGTCTCGGGAGGGTGACCCTTGACCGGTAAGTGACAGAGAACTCTTTCGGGGGATTGTGTTGGGGGTAACTGCCACATCAGGGCCTTTCCGCGGGCACGTTAAATTTTTTAAGTCAGTAAGTCCAGTTTTATTTAGTTTATTAATGGGAGTGTCACTTTTTTTCCCGTATACCGGATGGGAAATGATGATAGAAGATATAAGGTTCTTTTTGATAATATTATTGTAATGTAGTGTAGAGATAGAGTTATATGGGTAATGAAAGTTTTGCATTTTTTCTATGTCTGGGAGGGATCCCGTTTATCCATGGATAACCAGATGAAGAAATGTTTTTGATAATTAGATCTGTAAAAATTGAAAAATTAAATTTTTGGCTGACTCCAAGGGGATAACAGTATATGAACTTATCTAATTTTTTTTTTAAAGTTAAATGTTTTTCTTTGAAATTGTCTGTTGAATAATCTGTTAAAATTAATGTCAAAAATATGGTACATGTATTTTTCTTTACCTTGTTATAAATGTAGATATCTAATTCTGATCTCTTTTAGGCATCTGAGACTTCAATCGGTATGAATGGAATCCAGGCGTGGAGAGTAATTGACGCTGAGTGTTATGTAAGAAAGTAGTTGATTGTAGTCAATAGTTTTATCCTAACTCAGATGCTGAAAGTTCCTCAAAGTTACTATTTTGTTTTGGATATTGAGTTAATGTCCCAAGGAGTCAAGTCTTTTAAATTCTTCAAAGTTTTTCCAAATTAAATTTTTCTTCTTGATGTTATAAATAAAGAATTTTTCTAGTGTTAAATATGTGTATGTTGGATTGCAGTTGGAAAAATTTCTTGTTATTAGAAAACTTGTTTTAATCTTTCAAATTGAAGATTAAATTGTTGGTACGTATTTGCAATATTTTTCTTGTTAAATTGTTTAAAATTGTTTGTATTAGGAATTGTAATGTATTAAGCTGCTGTTAGTATTTTTGCAACGTTTTTCCGGCTAGTCCTTAAGTCCATGGGTTGAAATTTTTTTTTGAAAATTTTCTTTGGGGCTTTGTGTGAAAATTTGACTTAAGCTGAGAAGTTAAATTTTGGTCGTACTAGTATAAATGGGAAAGTTGCAATATATTAATCTTTGAGGCAGTTAGTTTAAATTTAACTTTTCAAGTGTTGAACATTGTTTTAAAATTAAATTATTGTAAGGTTAAAATTGTTATGGTCGTTTGTGGGAGTTTCATTAATATTGTTGGAGAGTTATGCTAATTGATCGAGGATCCAAATTTTTTTTAAGTGTTTAAATTGTTTTAACATTGTTTTTAACTATATGAAAAAATCAAACATGGGTGATTTTTAAAGTTAATTTGTTCAGTTCAGCTGAGATGTGTATAGTGAAGTCTTTTGGATATTAAATCCATTTTTCTAGTCTTTTCAGACTTTTTCAAGTCATTCCCATATTCTTTGGACAATTGGCTGATAGTTGCGTTGAGACAATAAGAGGGGGGGCACATGTCAGGAAAATCACATGCCTCCAGAATATTTGTTGGTCTTATTGACTCAAGCAACACATAAAAACTACCATTCATTATCACTCATACACTCTTAGTATTCTTCATATTAAGTAATAAACATTAAAGTTTTACCTTTATTAAATATAAAATACACTTCATAAATATAATTTACTTTTGTAAATACATCGTTTTTACTTACCTTTTGCATTTTATTCTTTCCATAATTTGAGCTGCTTTCAGGAACTAATACTTTTTATTTAGTCCATCATTAAAACGTAACTACAGAAACACAAACACATTTTTACTTCTAACGAGAACCGCACTACATCGTGAACATCGTAAGCACTTCTGAGGTAGTGCCTCTGCCACTCACTAGATGGCGGCACACGTAGACCGTTCGGATTGGAAGACCGAACGACGAATCAACAATGGCACGTGTATGCAAATTTCGATGGATCGTTCTAGTAAAGTGGGTGTTTCTAGTGATTAGCCGACATTCTACCAGTATAAATAGTTGCTATATCTCTGCATAGGGTGTATATTGGAAATCGATTGATCAAGTGATCGGCGGTGTTTTTTCAATAGACATCGTCGTAGTATTGGAATATCTGGCTTGTTAATGTTATATAAAAGTAAACGATGATCGTTGTGGTTGATGGCGGTAGTATTTAAAGTTCGAGCAGCTTGGTACATTAAAGTATAAATATATTCGATGTGTTTAGTAAGTTTATTTTGTTCTGTTTACGTCTATTTACTGAATATCCGTGTTCTGTGAAAAGTGAAAACGTTACTGTCTTCAAAACGAAACTGTGTCATATCAAGTTATTAGAATCAAGATGCTGTATTATAATATGTGAGTACTTTGAATAAATCTCCTGTGTTTGAATAACTTTTTGTCTTCATTGAATTCTATATATATTCTGCATTTCACTATTTTAACTTTTATATGATGATCTATCTAAAACCAGCAAAAGCTTCTCACTACGCTATAACTAAAAGTTATACTCTGCTTACTTCGAAATAGACTACCTATATTATTTAAACAGCCGGTACGAAAAACCCGCGCAAACCTGCGCTTGGCGCCGAAAAACCTGTCAAACAGGTGCGCGAACGCCAAAGCGTAAGTCCGTGTTGACGCCAAAGGGCGATAACAAACTGCGATGCGCGCCAAGCGAAACGCAAGGCGGAGAAGCATCCGTGAGTGCCGGTCGCTTCGAAATCGCGAATCGACAAAACGCAATGAAACAGAAGAACTTAAAGAGATTAAGAAATGAAATTAATGAAAATACATGAAAATAATGAAATTAATAAAATACTGAATAAACTACTTAATGAAAATAATGAAATTAATAATGAAATTAATAAAATACTTAATGAAATTAAGAACTTAAAGAGGGAATGATAAAATATGACAGAATTAACGTAGAGAAATAAATGAGATGTTAAATTAAAGGGATTTTAAAATGCCAAATAATGAGAATGATGATTTAAATTAATATTACAGAGAAACAATTAGAATTATTAGGATTAAATATTCAAAAATGGGAAATGTGCACGTGGGTACGATAACATCGTAAAATAGTTGAAAGTGGCACGTTTGCAATGTGACAGTGTTGTTATTCTAAATCTGCCTCATTTATTTTGCACATTAACAGCTAAAAATTTATTTTTACTTCAAGTACTAATCAATATATATTTCTGTGTTGTAAGCACACATTTTTCAGTTTATTTTAGGATGCTACATCTTATTTTGAAAGTTTTATTTTCTTCTGTATTTAATTTACTTTTGGGCGAGGGAGGGGGCATTTGGATATTAGTGCCTCTAAATCATGTAATGCGAAATTAAGATCTGATATATATATACAGTGGAACTTCCCTTTAACGAAGATTTCTACTTGACGAAATTTTCTGCAGAACTTTGACTTTGAACACCATTAGCATGTAAATTAATCTCCATATTACGAAAAATATATTCTATATAACGAAGTTTATTCCACTTTTGTACGTGCACAGAATTCAAAGTAAGCGATTGCTGTTGTGATGTTTATGCGAATTTATTTCAGAAGATTCGATTGTATGAAAATGAACACATTTAAATAATTTTCATTCTGCTTGGTACTAAATACAACAATTTTTTTTCACACTAAGAAAAACACTTGTTATCATTATTCTCCCACACCGAGACTCCAGCGCTGACAGTTTGGGAAAGTCAAAATCCCTTTTTTACATTCAATGATATAGATAGAAGATGCAGTGATGCAATGGTGTCAGATGCATTGAAACAAAAAATATCAATTAAAGTCAGACAATTGACTCTTCCATCTTCTCTGATAGACAATTGCTTTTTTCTTCCAGAAGAACGTGCTTCAAAATACAAATCGAAGAACAGCAAAGTTATTTTTGTTTCTGCCAATGCAGCTTCTAAACTTCAGCCATTAATCTAAGGAATAATAAATATCTTGAAGTACATTATCGAAAAACACAGAAAAAAGACGATGTAGTGAAAACATTAGTTTGAGAACCTATGTATCAGAGCTGATGAAAGCTTGAGCCAAAGCTTGGTTAATGTGACGTGATTTCATGGACCGTACGCAACTGCTTTGTAAAAGACGGCTTAATAATTAAAACTGAATCAAATGCTTCTGAATCCAATACCCGTTTGTCATACCTGAAGGGAAAATTTCATGAATTTAAGTTGATTTCTATTTAACGAATATTCCTCATAATGAAGTTTTTAAGTGTAACGATGAGACTTCGTTAAATGGAAGTTCCACTGTATATATATATTTGAAGATTTTAAAGATTCCAGTGTGGATTTATTTTTTTCCTTAAACACTTACATTTTATGAACAGTCATTGAAGATTTTAAATAAAATAGTTGAAGATTGGAATCAATTGCAATAGTTACATTTTAGCTTAGTTATGCATATTTGGTTGAATATGCCATGAAAAGTACTTTTAAGTAATGTATACTTTCTGTGTTAGTACATTTCTCTTTAAAGCTTTGAAACAAAATGTTAAAAAGTATATGTTAAGGTTGTTAAAATTTTTTTAACACAGTAGAAATGGAAATTGCTGAATTTACCTCAGAGTAGATATGTAAATTGAAATAGGGGGAAAAAACTTTTCTAATTAAAAAAATGTTTTTCACATTAAAAAAACTTTTACTGTACATGAATTTGCTACTTAAATGAATAAATAAAATAAACATACTATTAAAATTTAATTTTTTAAAGTTTCCATAGCTTATTTTAACACTGTATATATTTAAATATAAGATTCAATTGTTAAAATACCCATTTCAGTTGCATTTTCTAGATTAAACTGCAATTAAAACTAATTTTAAAATTTAAAGGGAAGAAAAATCTAACTTTTATCATCTGTTATCACTTCAGTTGGAAAGAAAATTTTAACCGTATTGTTCATCTCATCTACACAGTACAGTAAAATCTTCATAACAGACACTTCTGAATAGCAGACACCTCTATTCAGTGAACACTTTTAAATTCTCAACACCTACATATTTGTAAATTTTTACCTATGAAGCAGACAAATTTTATGGTCCTGAGGGTGTCTAGTATTAAGAGATTTTATTGTAATTCTTTTTAATAAGTATATAAATGCTGTCAAACGACCTCTTCTTGATACTGTTTTATTTATATGCATTTATATTAAAAACAAAAGTCTTAGTATCTATACTAAAGGTAAAATCAGACAAAAAGAGTAAATAATTCAAAGTATATTTTATTAAGAATGAATAAAAGAATATTTAATTTTTTTTTCTAATTTTTAAATATTTCTGGTGATTATTATCTGATTATCTCTTTAAGACATAAGAAAGATTTTAAATAACTCATATGTAACCAAAACAAAAATTTTCAGAATTTGGAAATATACATAGAAATGCTATTCAGCAGCAAAATTTTAAACTATAAAGCTAAAAGGTACTGTTGCAATCATTACTGGTGGTTATTAAAACACTTAAAATACATTAAGCAATAAAACAAGTAATGCTATAGACTAGCGGTTCTTAAACTTTGGGATCTCGCGGACCCAAGTATCAAGTCGATATTATAGTCAAATATTATCAAGTCGATACTTGCAAATACTTTTTTTTATTGTGGCTTCTACTTTTTCTTGGACTTTGAAAATGTGTATTATTCAGGAAATTTAAAATAACTGTAAAATATACCACCTTGACAAGCCAGGAGAAATCATTGAAACGATCTTTCAAATGGAATTTAGACTCCATTAGAAACAGTCTTACTTCATCCTGCAGTGCAAAAATTCTAATTTTTAAATCACATTTTTCCTTGTGACAGCCACCTAATGTATGCATAAATAGCTGCTTGTATTTACTCCCAATTTCTTCACACAAAATTTTGGTGTATACTTCAAGTTAATTTAGTTTTCAGTAGTAAGTTATATCAAAGGTAGTTAGTTTAGATATAATTTACTACTGAAACAACTTCGTTTAATATAGTCTTCAAATCTTCAAGAATTTTCAGGCAAACAGCAGTTTATGGTTCAAATTACATGTGGTGTTTTAGCTTCAACGAAGCTAATCAAACATCAAATCATTAAAAGTTCCACTAATAGCTTAAGCCCCATCTGCACTTATTGCAGTACATCTTGACCGGGTTATTTATTTTTCTTGTATGAAACCATCTAAACATGTGAATAGTACAGCACTTGCTGTGCCAGTTGGAAGGCATTTGCAAAAATCTTCACATATTTTAATACCAAATTCATTACAAGCTAAAACTATCAAAATACCAATATTGGAAATATATAAACTTTCATGTAGTTGCAATGTGAAAAAAGGACTACTTGTTTCATGTTCATTCTATTAGTTCTCAAATTGTCACACCAGTCTATGATTCTATTCTTAACAGTATCATTATATAATGAAATGAAGTTTAAATTCTTTGTTGTTTTTTTTCTTCTATCATTGTTGTGATCATTGCTTTAGCACTACACGTAGAATTCCATTTGCTGAAATCATGTGAAGTTTAGGTAAAAAAGGACTTTACATTATTGGAACCAGTTGTGGTCTTTTCTTTTCATTTCATTTGGTTTGTTTGCATACTCTTTGTGTTTAGTTTGTTTTGCTGGTCTTATACACTGATTTGACAATATATCGTTACAAGTAATAGACCATTCCTCGTTATTAATATAGGTGCTCGTAAATACAAATGTTAAATATTATTCAGAGGACTAACGCTTTTGCCTTGGCGATATTTTCTTTGTTGAATTTTGAGATGTTGAATCATCATAATCTAAATCTAACGCCTTCTCATCTTTACATTTTTATGTACTAGCGTTTTTAATCACTCATCCATATCTTAAATAAAACATATTGTCGAACTATGCTAATATGTAATAAGAGAGACTAAAATATGAGCAGTGCATTTAAAAATTACAATGGCTGTAATAACAGTATCGCATTTTTAGGTAGCTTTCAATACAAAAAAGGATAAAGCTACCTATTGCAGCCGTTCGGAGGAAAGCAGTTCCGGAAAATTTCGATATATTTTCACCGATCATGACCCCCAGACCCCAAAACCACCCTCCGTTCAAATGTTGATTTATATATATATATATATATATATATATATATATATCCATTTTGTTTCCAGATGGCGACCACTTAAAAATTTAAAACTAAAATAAATATACAAAAAAATTAAAAATTCAAATTTATTTTTTAATTAAGTGTTAGGCCTTGATACGAGGATTCCAGAGCATTTTTTGTTTTACCTCTCTCTTAAAAAATGGCTGAGATAGAGCAGTTTGAAATTCTAGGGTGGCTGACATATTGAAATAAAGCAGCACATTAACGCGATATCTCGCAAATTATTTTCTTTCATTGCTGTAATAATTTTACCAATCATACGCATAAAACAATATATTCATATCCGTTAGCACCAAATTCGGCGACCAAAATAAGTGTTCATAAATGAAGCCAATTTGGCTATTGCTCAATAATTTGGCGAATTTCTTATTCAAATTCAGTATTAACGAATCTTTTGTAAACGTTTTCTTTGCATTTTAGCTTGCTGTTTTCGAATAACATTAGCTAAAATTTTAAAACGAAGATATAGGAAAGATACCTTTTCCTCCCGGTACAGGCCGGAAGGACTTTTTCAAATGATTTTGAACTGGCTTCTATTACCTGTTACAAACAAATTTCTCACCCGTGCATCCCAATTTTGAAAAAATAAAAGTTCTTGCTCATTTAGAAAGAGAAAAAGGCTTATGATTTTTTTTAAAAACTTGTTTTAAGTCTAAAATTATTTCCTAATTTTGTGAGAAAATGCACTTTTTTGTAGATTTTAAAACTGTATTTTTTAAATATTAAAATTCAAAATGTTCATAGCTTCTATTTTTTGTTTAGATTTTAAAAAATAAATGTTTCTCCTTTGTTTAAATCTCAAATAATTGTACAACATTGCTTAGGTGAATTTTTAGAATTGCTTTTTAATTAAAAATCTTTATTAATCCTCTGACGGTTTAATTTTTTTTTTCTAAAATCCTTTCAACAAATATGTACCTTATTAGATATTTCAAATCATCATGTATTTGAAATATGTAGGATTTTTTTTTTTTTTTTTTTTTTCTTTTTTCCACCGATAAACAGACAGTATGGTCATGGGATTGCTACTATGACAGCTTGAAACATTATGCATTTTAAAACAAATTGAGGAGGGAAATAAATATTCTGTAAAAAATTTTGGCTTGCGTAGTGATGAATTCAAAGTGTTATCCAAGAAAAAGGGGGGGGGGCATTCTATCTCTGAAGCACTGACATGTCTCTTTCGGGGTGTTTTATGCTTATTAATGAGTCTAGACTAGAAGTTCTTGTCCTGCAAAACTCTCCCGAAAAGAACTACAGAAAGCATTGAGTTTTTGAATTTAGCATTGAGTTTTGAGGACCCTCGGTGTAAGCTTGCAGACCTCTGGAGATCTGCAGACCACCGTTTAAGAACCGCTGCTATAGACCATCATGATTGTGACAGCTGGAGCTTTAAGGCATATGAAAAATTGCACATAGTTGCATAAATGAATTATTCAAATGATACTAAATTATATTAAGTTATCAACATAGACCTTCTAATATACTAGACACCAAATTGGTAACCTTTTCTGATCTCCAAGATCACCTACCCACCAGACGTGCTTCTCACCTGATGTAGTGTGCCAAAGCGGTTTTTCTCCCACCAAATCTGCTTGGAATTTCCATATTCCCGCCGAAACTTTATATCGCGTCCGGGTTTTCTCTGGAGTTGACTGCACTTTTTAATTTTAAACAGTTCTTTTACGAAACACACAGTGAAATGTTTCCTAAAAAAAACCCACCCTAGTACTACGTCAAATATTTCACTAAAGTCAATTTTTTTGTTTTGTTCTGTTTATCTGCACCATTTAGAATAATAAAAATAGTTAAAAATGCGTAAGGAGTGCTTATTTAGTTTTAATATAATTTAAACTAACAGTTGCAGTATTCGGGCAAAACATGAGCTGCATTTTTACAGATTTTCTTGTTATAATAAAATTTTAGAATATCTGCATAAATTTTTAATTTTATGTTAAACCATTAATAGGAAATAAAATGCATCATTTTCAGCTGATTACGTCAGGTGTGAGTTATTTTTTGGGTAACATGGTTAAATTTTTAGAAAAGTGGGTTTTTTTTTAAATTCTCTCTTAATTGGCTACCACTTTGTAATAAAGTGATGAAATGTAAAATACTCAACATTAAAATCTTAGAACAAGTTGTAAAAATTTAGCCCTGTTTATTTTTTAAAATTCTTTATTATACTTTATATAGAGAAAATTTTAAAAAATGGGTAATTTTTTTTTAAGGGACAGTACAATAAGTGATTCGTGTCATGTGACGACACTTTTTTCTCCTTTCAAGTGCTGCGGCATCGGAAATTCGGTTCAAAATGCTGACTGACATTATTTTCTCAAATATCTTCTGCCTTTATTAAAAATGTCTTTTAATTACAAACTTTCTAAATAAGAACACCTGCCAATTGCATGCATGTCTGATAAAAAATGAATGAAAAAATCATAAAGTAGCCATTTTGGATTTGACAGCATCTAATTATAACAGCAAGTATTGTTTAGAAGTCAACTTCAGTACCGTAAAATCCCGAAAGTAAGCCCCCCCCCCCCCCCCCAAAAAAAAAAAAAAAAAAAAAAAAAAAATTTATTTTAAAAATCCAAGGAAGAGAATTTTCAATCTTTTGAAAATTTTGGCAGATATCCACTTTTGATTTTACATTTTGTTAATGAACCCCCCCCCCCCTTCTTACATACACGCACGCACACACACATGAAATGTCTGATTCCCTTCTCTGGCCTCCCCAACACAAAAAGTTCAAAATCTTGAGAATCTTAAATTCTTCTGGCCTTCTTACTCATCGCTAGTAATATAACAATAATAAGTAAAAAATCTGTCCTCCAAACTACAATCTCACCCTCCATCCAAAATTTATGTTTCCTCATCCCCCCCCCCTCAGCATACAAAGTTAAAAATCTTTAAATCTCTTTATTAAAAAAATATATGCCCCATTTGTTGCCATCTATTGACAATAAATAAATAATCAACCATTATAATTACCTCTCTACCCCCAAAATTTCTGCTTCCCCGCTCTTTGTCAACCCCTATAATTTTTTTAAAACTATTTATTAAAAAAAAGTCTTCTGTCCTATTTGTTGCTCTCTACTAACAATAAATAAATAAGAAATCATCTAAATTACAAACACCTTCTTTCGAAATTCATATTACCCCCTCATCCCCAAGAATACAAAGTTTAAAATTTGTAAAACTCTAATTTGAAGAAATCTTTTGTCCAATTTGTTGCTCTCTAGTAAAAATAAATAGATAATTTGTCACCTAAATATTCTCTCTACTCCAAAAATGCCCCCCCCCCTTCCATACACACGCACACATGGAGGAGCAAGCAGGAGCGACAGTTGTTTCACTTTCGTTTGTTTATTTATGTTTATTTTTATTGCGAGAATGAAATCGAAGTTGCCATGAAAGCGATTACCGCCTAAACAGACAGCCTCTAAAGCGCCAAATCAGAGCTGATCTTGGGACCAACTTTTCGATCAAATAACAAAGGAATCTGCTCTCTACTAGTATCTTTGCTCTGAGGTTATCAACCATACCATTTTCACTAATTGGTATTATTGATACAATTTTGCATATGGATTTTTTTAAAATAAAATAAATAGCATTTAATTATCTTACAAATTTTATTTTCCAAGTTAATGTTTTTATGTGGGAGAGGGAAATGCTTTTTTGAGGATGAAAAATATAAAGGGTAAAAAAACACACACCAGAATGTAGCTAATATAAAAATGTAAATATAATTTATTTCATAAATGAAATTTCAAATTTTCTAATTTTTTGAAGTGGAAATAAACCTTTCAACACCCCCCCCCCCCCACCCCCCCCCCACCCCAAAAAAAAGTTTTTTTTTTTTTAGCATTTTAATTTAACCATAAAAATATTTTTTTAAATTTTGAATTTAATATTTTTCATTCATGTCTACTTAGATGATTGAACTTGACTCTTGAATTCTGCCAAATTGAGAAATGAAAAAAATAAAGAATTATGAGATACTATTTAGATATGTTTTTGGCTGATTTTTTGTGGTTCTTGATCTTTTATCTTAATAAAATAGGGGGGGGGGATTCTTTTCAAAAAATCTTTATATAAATTATTTATGTAAAATAAGGCTTTCTAAATTATTTTGAAATTTAATATATATTTTTTAATAATTAATGCCCATTTTTTTTATAAAATGCATATTTATCTTTAATTTAAATATTCTATCTACCTTAATTTAATATACATCACTCTCTTCAGAATGTTATTTTAAAATTCACTGTCTATAAATTTTGCATTCCATAAATGTACTATACATATAATAAATGTTGTACAAGGCAGTGAAGTGCTGTGTAATGTTTTTAGAATATAAGTAGCTTTAGTGCATGAACAAGGTAACTTTATCTCATAATTCATAAAATAAGGTTAAACTTTACCACTTAAACTGATAGTTTCTAATCCAATCTGCAATTTTTTGGTAACTATACACCCAGTAATAAGATTCATCACATCAGTTTTAAGAATCACCTTAGATTTTTTTTTCTTCTTAAATTCAAGTGTTTCCTACCTTGCTATCATTTAGTTATTTAAACTGTTCATTAAAATTTAATATTTTAATAAAATTTTTAAAAAAATAATAAATTTCTTAAAAAAGAAAGTGGCCTCTATCTCAGCAACTCGAGTAAAAGTTCAATCCATTATCACAGCAATGCATAATTGCAGTGAAAATTATCATTATAATGGACTTCTCAATTAGTGAATCTTCATAAAGTTCCATCTTTAACATTAGCTCATTGATATGATGGTGAATTACAAATCACTCATTATAGAGGGATTCTCAATAAAAACCATACTCATTATAACAGACTGTCACTGTACTTTTAAATCATATTGTTGATGAGACTTTTGTAACAGGTCTCTATTAATGTTACACTGATGTCATATTAATGTTTTTTGTATTTCTATAAAATGAGCTACCATTTTAATCCTTTAAATAATGCTTGCATTTTTAAAAAGAGGTATGAATTTAGTATAAAGATTGAATGCAGCATGCTCATTTTGTAGTGCAATGGGGTTTATTAGTTTTATTTTGTTTGCTTTATTTTTAGTTTGTTTTCTGTTATTTCATTTACTCGTTTGGTACACCCTATTTATTATTTATTTTGATTATTTGTCTCTTTTGTTTTCTTTTGGGTACTAATTTCTTTTCTTTTTCATTCTTCTGCCTTTATTTCTGTTTCTGCCTTTTGTCTTGGTTTATAAAAAAAAAAGACGATGACTATGGTTTAGATATGGGACTTAAGAATGAGCCCCTCTACTTTTCAGCTATGCCAATTATGCATCGCCAGGATTTATCTCAGCCAGTTCATGTTCAAGCAGCTACTGGACAACCAATCTTGGCGCAGCCTACACTTTCAGCTCCTCAGTTTGCCATTCAATATGCTCCATCTCCTGGTATGTTGCATCCACCAGGGCCACCACAACAACTTGCATATGCTCAGGTATGATGTTTATATTTAATAAATGAAATTACATTTTACATATTCTCAAAAAACGTGTCTATTGAATGTCTTTCTTTCTTTTTTATTATTATTTTTTTTTAATGTGGTTTAAATCTTTGCTGATTTGGTTTTTTAAAGTTTTCTCAAAAAGCTCAATTTGTATATTTTTCTTGTTTGTTCTGTTTAACTCCATAGCACCTAAATTTAAATATAAGTTCAGAGTACATAGTGGTCTTTGAACTACTTTAAAATATTTTAAGAAAGGAAAAAAAAATTCTTAAATGTATTTTAATTTTAATGAAGGCTATTTTTCTGTTTTTCCCTTAAGAAAGCAGTTGGGGGAAAAGCAACCCTACATATTATATCCAAAAGTCCAATTGGCTACTAAAAAAACCTTTTTCAGGGGTGATTGTGTTCCAGTTATATACCAGAATTTAGGTATTTTTAAAAATTTTCAAAATCTGAATTCTGTTATTCTCTTAAAGATCGAGTATGGGAAAAAAATAGCAAAATTAGTTGGTCGCGTGAAAAAAAAAATACTAATTTTGTCAATCAGTCACCGGAAAGAAATTGGCGAAATTTGTCCGTTGGTTGATTGAAAAAAATTGTGTAAGTTGTCTTTCAGTCATGAGAGAAAAATCCCATGAGTTTGCCCACAAGCCATTTAAAAAAAAATATCTAGAAATTCGCCAATCGGTCACAAAAAAGAACACAAAATCTGCCAATTGGTGGCTAGTATTGTGAGAAAGTATTGTGAAATTCGTCAATCAATTATGGGGGAAAATAATGAAATTCTTCAATCATTCATGGGGGGAGGGGGGGGGGGATTGTGACCTTCTTCAGTCTTATGCAAAAAAAAAAAAAAAAAAGAAAAAAGAAAAAAAAGAAAGAAAGAAAAATCTCAAATCTTTAGTGGGTCATGGGAAAACAATCTCGAAATTATTCAGTTATCACTGGGAAAAAAATTGTGAAATTATTCAGTAGTCAATCTCTGGAAAACAATTGCAAAATTATTCAGTTAATCACTGGGAAAAACCTGCAAAATTTGCCAGTCAGTTATGTGATAATATAACAAAATACATGAATAGATTGCATGAAAAATCATGAAATTTGTCAATCAATTGCAAAAATTTATTCAGATTCTGATCTACAGATTCTGAAAATCAGGGAGGTTTATCAATCTGAAAAAGTCAGAGAATTTCTTAAAAATACTTAAACATCAGGAAAAATTGCCTGAAATAAAAAATATTGGATTTTCACCTTGCCAACAAGACTGATTCTTTGTCAAAATCTGAAAAAAATAAAACTGAAAACCAAATCTCACCAAATTGACATTCATAGCACCCTTTTGTAGAAGAAAAGAAAGACACAGATCCAGTTCAGTTGCTGTCTTATTCATCTCGTAGTATTTTAGCGTAAGCTTGTGGAGTCCGAATCAGGCCCATTTTGGGACAAATGAGTTGGAGTTAGAATCACTAAAAAAACAGGTTGACTGAGACTCCAGCTTAAACTCCAGTTCAAAATATTTTTAATGTCTTGACCTGAACCAATTAATGCTGGGTCAAATTTCCATCAATATTTTATAAGCGTATTTTTGTCCAATTTAAAACAAAAATTCTTCATTTAAAAAAAATGAAATTTTTTTATACTAAAATACTGTTCGAAATTTGTCCCTACAGTACCTGGGTCTTGACTACCTATCACAGCTTACACCCATGATTCATGCAAAGAAATGAAAGGGAAAAAAATATATATCTGTCAATATGCACATCACATGCTTCAAGGTCAAACAGCAATGTCTCAGTAGGTTGCAGTGTTGCCAGTTGGGTGATTTTTTTTTAAATTTTTAATTCAGATTGCTTGATTGCTACTACTTTTTTAAATAGTAATATTTATTTTATTTAATGACAAATTGAATAAAGCGACTATTACTATTTCAAAACAAATAGCAACAATGAAGCAATATAAATAATAGGATCTCACTCAACAGGCAATATTAGTACATTAGCCATCCCACAGTCGGAGTCTTTTTCTTTAAAATTTCAGGAGTCTGAGTTGGAGTCTGTCATTTTTACCATAGACTCCACAGCCCTTGTGTGTATAGGGTTGTTTATCGGTTAATTGCTGTGATTACATTTTATTTATTCCTGTATCTAAGAATATTTTCAGAGTTCAATTTCAATAACTATTAAAGGTGAAAATATTTTCAATATATTTTATATTACATACCGTATTTTTTCACATGCTGATTAGTTTTCACAAATATTTTTAAAAATATGCACATGATAAAGGGCAAAACTGGGGAAATTTCATTAGCGGCCAGTGGCAGCAGTTTTATAAGTGACCACTTTCTTTAAATTAGTGGTCACTTTTTTATTTAAAAGTTGTAAACAGTAAACTTTTGTTAAAATTTCAATTAGTATCAATCTAAAATTAAAGGCCCTTGATTCCGAGGAGGGGCTTATCATGGCCATCTGTAATAGGAGACCATGACATCACCTTCAAACGAGTGCGTTATTTGTTTTTCTAAGAAGGGTTATGAATTAGTTGCACTTTTGGTTTCTCCCGGAGATTCTTTTCTCACCAAGACAGGCCACCAGCAAAGCAAGTCCCGTCATCCTGGGTGGTCAAGGCGTATAATTCTAGGATTGCCATTTCAAAGTAACGCCGATGTGAGAAAATATGCAGAAAATGTTCTTTTAGAATTTTCACATGCAAACTCTCAGATACCAAACACTGGTTCTCGTGAACTTGCACATACAAGTAAAAATGGATTCTTTACAGTATGAAGAAGATTTTTCGAAGTACTGGTATCTAAACCATTTTTCAACCCTAGTGCAATGATAGCTAATAAACATTTTCTCATTTTCTCAATTATTTTTTTTTATTGCTCATGCTCATCTTATGATACGACAACTATGTTTCACCATGCAGGGTCGGACTCGGTCACTATCAAAGGCCGAATTTGGCCAATTGGTACCGATCGAAACTACCTTGGATTTTTAGAGGGCACAACTTTTTTAACAAAACTCATTATTTTACCTTCATGCCAATAATATCTGTTGCCATTCCAGTTTTCCTTTCTCACAACGCTTTCAATTTAGGAACCAGACAATGAAATTGAAAATGTCCTTAGAAAAAAAAAAAAAATATCGAAACAGTATAAACAGCAAAAGATATCCGGTTACATATTGACCTCATATATACTATGCAATTAAAATCATTTAAAAATATTGAAATATAAATGAGAAATTTATAAAGACCGCTGCCATTGGTTTAATATTAGCCAGCGAATGTTGACGCGTGACTAGCGTAGGATCCTAACTATACAGAATTTTAGTACAAAAATAAAAATGTTATATAATTAATAAATCTGAAAATTTAATTTTGAATGAAACAAGCTTATGAAAATATTCACCCAGACATTTTCGGGCAATTGAAAAAACAGCTCAAGGGAACCAGATTCGTGTCTGACGATGACATGAAGGAGGTCATTGCAGACAGTTTGAAGCAGCAACCCAAGGAGTTTTATGAGAAAGGAATCGCGAGACTCGTTAGTCAGTGGGACAAATGTCTAAATGCTTATGGAGACGAGACTACTTTTAAATAAAGTACTCCTTTTGTCATATATTTGCATTGACTCATTTTCGTTTGACTTGCCCTTGTACAAATAGAAATTAATAACAGACACGAAAAGAATGGTTAATTTGACCCTCAGTCCATATTTAAAGAAAGAAACAGAGGTTTTCATCAATGCTCCTTCCTATTCCTTGCTCAGATGTAAATCTGACAAAGGGAGCATATTTGAAACAGCCTTATATCTCTTCTTTTTTTCTAAACCTCAGGACATTCAATTGCATTTTCTTGGGATAGGGGTGGAGATCTCTTTGAAGGTTGAATTTCGATCTGGTAAAACTGATAAATTACTGCATTTTGTCAGATTTTTTATGTAAAATTATCACTGAGGGAGAACAGTGTTAGTGGGATTTTTTCTCCCTAAGTCTTCCCTACTTTTCGCTGAAAATCACGCTGATATACTTGCCAACTTTTACACCTTAGGTGTAAAATTTACACTTTCTGATATGATTTTCCTAATTTGCAATGAAGTATTCCCCTCCCCCATTCTTCAGGACAATAACAATATATTTTTTAATTTCTACTGCTGAAATTAACTGTTATTTAGGTAGTTACTAAATATTTCACATAAAAAATCTTTAAAATTATCTGTGCTTGATTTTTAATAAATGATTTCCAACATAGCATAAGCATAATGCATTATAGCAACCAGTTGCATATTAGGACCTTCTCTGCACAATAAGTGTGCTGACCACATGCTTTGTGCCGGTATTTGCAGGTTTGATATCAGCATAGTCTGAGTAGTTATGGGCGATTCTGAAAAATTTGATAATCAATCAACATCGATACTGTATAAAACAACATCGATTAAAAAAATAATTGATTAAAAAATTCTAGTATTGATGTTTTAGAATCGATTCTTACACAGATAGCTTAAAAAAAGTAACTCCTAAATTTATCGATCAAAGGGCAGGAAATTTGATCATATATCGTGATAATGGAAATTAGCAGATAATAATTGATATTTCTGGTGCTCATTTCATTAGCATAGCAGTATATAATATATTAGCTACTGTCAAATTTTGTTTCAAGGCAGTTTTTTTGTTTCTTTTCAGGTAAAATTTCTTTCCAGTGTTGAATTCAGGGGGTGGCTTGGGAGGGGGGGGACATTCACCCCCGGATCATTGAAATGATATCGGTTAGAGGTTTACACTATTCGATGTGCAAATTATCAGATTATCTGGTGCCGAAGGCAGCGGGTACCCGATCTGGAGTTTCGTTCGGTTTGAGGTTTTACAAGATTCGAGGCCCCGATGTAAATTAAGGGCCGGCAAAGCCAGTTAGTTAGTTCATTAAGTTGTATTTTTTAAGGTCGTCCCCTTTCTGCTCCCTCTGCCTCCCCCTCCCCAAATCATAACTTTCTTAGTTATGCACAGATTTGAACGAGACCTTTTGTGACATTCTTTCCAAGTCATTTGGCTTAAATAAACATTGGTATTATATCTGCAACTGTTTGTCACCACTATTTATGAACAATAATCAAAATTTTCGGCTTTTTTACCACTTAAAACACTCTTTTCTTGGATTAGAGCCACATTACTCAGGGTTATCATTAGCTAAGTTGTGTCGCTCAAGTTTTTCAAAATGTTTGTAGAAGTTATATTTTAAAAATTTCTCCGTGCTCAGTCAAATAAAACAGCAAAAATTCCAGTCGTTTACAGTTTAGAACCAAACCCGCTGAGTTATGATAGTTTGAATTTTATGAAATATCGGAGCTTTCTGACACTAAATAATCATCTGCTTGTTTTTGATGTTTTTCATGAGTACACGTATGATAATACTTTAAAACTTTTTTTAAAATTAATCTATCAAATAATTTAAACAAAATGACCCCAAGAATTTTGTACATTTCAAAATTTTGTTGTTTCATTTCTTATATACAATACCACTATACAGGAAAAAGACTAAACTTGTGGATATTCCAATTAAATATTTAGCTTGTATTGTATATAAGAACATCATAAAATAAAATAAAAATAAAGTCTTTACAAAATCAATAATTTCAAATGGATTAGAAAATAACATTATATGAAAAACATAACCGAAAAACATTATGGAAAAAGCATTTATGTATATTACATATATATTCTGAAAAAATATTTGAGGTAATGCTGTTTATGTCTTAAGACGTGGATTTTTTTTTTTTTTCAAATAAAATTTCTTCTAATAGGTACTAGCTGTAATGTTACAGCAAGACATTTTTATAATTAAATTTCCCATTGTATTAGGACTAGGAGCTCTTAAGGGTCCTCTTCACGCACTTGAAAACACTCGCTCGCTAATATTAATCCTATGGGGCATTATTTTTCTAATATCCCGTTTGCATTTGAATATTTTAAAACGATTTTTTTGCATTGGATAGTAGACAGGGGCGCCATTTCGGGGGGGGGCCCCCCCCCCAAGGAATTTGAAATTTCAGAAAATTTATCAATTATCACAGGTTTGACCAAAAAAAAAATCAAAATATGATCAAAAGCTAAAATAACGTCCACAGATTTGAGTACAATGAAAACAACTAGTCTGATGTGCCAATCCTAAAACTTTCTTCTATCTCATACAGGTTTCAACTACACCAAAAACAAATCATCACCAATTTATATTAAGGTCTAACTGAATCTAAAGTTTTATTAAATTACGTGTGTTAGTTCTGGAGATATAGCTATCGTGAAAATCGTGCAAAATGTAGCATAGCAGCACCACCTGTTGGGCTATTTATAACAAAATGTAATCAACGTCTATTTTTGTCAAGGTCTAACGGAATCTGAAGTTTGGTGAAATTCTGTGCATTTGTTCTTGAGATATAGCTATCGTAAAAATCATGAAATATGTTGCATAGCAGCGCCACCTGTTGGGTGATTTACACCAAAAATTAATCACCACCCATTTATATCAAGGTCTAACCAAATCTAAAGTTTTATTAAATTCCCTACAGTAATTCTTGAGATACAGCGCCCACAAAAATTTTTCACATGCAGACACACCGACACACACAGATAGACAGACATTTTCTAAAAACAGTCCAATCGTGTTCAGACCTTCTAAAATGTATAAATCCGTCGAAAACCGGAAGTGGAAAATTTTCATGAATCCTATACTTTCTTCTTGTAAAGATAGAAGAAAGTAATAAACATTTAATAAACACTTTAAACATTGAAACTAATAATTGTCAAAAATGTTTTCTAAAGCCTTACTATTGCAACATTCTATAAGTTAGACATTTATCATTAATGAGTATTTTGGCTAGTTTTAGAAATATATGTGAGAAAACACTATGAATTGCTTCTCAGCTGTGTACAGCATGATTAAAAGAAAACTCGTCACCCTCAAGGCTAGAATTTTAGTGGTAAATTCTCTCTTTAGCCTAAAATTTAAGGGGAATTTTGTTCTGTTTTTCGAGGGTGGGGAAGGTGTATTCAGTTTCCTAATTATTTGATTTGTTAATTTTGTTTTATTAGTGTCACATTATATTTACTCTAATCGTTATAATGCTATTAAATCATTTGCTTTATTAAATGATATTATATATACAGTATGCTCTTAAAAATCTCGACAGCCGGACACTAGAGTCCTGCCCAGATTGGGTTCTAGCCGACCCAAATCCTGACTTTAACCCGACAGACTTCCAACCGAATCCAAAATATCCATACCTGAACCCGAAGTGAAAGAAAATGAATGTATATTTTAATACATTTATGGAAAAGTAATCTACAAGTTTACTTCTTATGTACAAAAAATAACACATATACACCCATTAATATTCAAATATATAGTTTTCATTTGAAAATTATTCAGAACCTCCTTTTGTATAATCGGTTCATCTCGAACCCGATTCAGAAAAGGCAAAGCACAACCCGAAGCGTATAAACAAAATGCATTTCGGGTAGCCGATGCAGGGCTGTAATTATTTCCAGTAAACCCGGAAACGTCCAAAAATTTTTCATTGACCACAACCCCACCTGAAATGAAAGAAAATTAATCCATATTTCAATATGATTATGGAAAAGTACAATTATATCTGTTTTATAACAATTTTATAACAATTATATTATATAGGTTTATAACAATTTTATCTTTTATGTAGAAAAATGATTTTTTTTATCTGAAAATATTTAGGATTTCTTTGAAAACGTGGGCAACACGAACCCAACTCAAAATAGTGAAAACCCAACTTGAACCCGAAACAATTAACCCGTTGATACCGGCCAGGATTGACGACTAATTTTGCATTCAATCGTTCTACAATTTCCGAAAAAATTCTTAGTGACAGATTTCTTTTTAAAATATCCTAATATTAGTGTATGACAAATTAAAAAAAGTCTTACTAATATAATAAAAAATTATCCACTGAGACATATATGTTCCAACCGTAGTCAAATGTTCCAAGTCAACCCGATCCGACTCGCAACGAAAATAAGCCGCATCAACCCGGCTCGATCCATACAGCAGATTGGGTCGTGTTGCCCCACCCAATGCAGGAGCAAGGGACCTGAGACCAAGGGTTTTGCAGATTTCTGAATTGTATGGAATTTAGATCATAGTCTGAAGGCAGAAAATGATTGCGGAAAATTTTTACTGACAGAAAATCATTAATGAAAATTTTCTTATACCTATGGATTACAACATTTGCAAATTTCGTAACTTCTTGATGGTGTTCGTGTGCTGATTATCTCGTGACCGATTGAATTTCACGACTTTTTTCATTTTCATTGATTGTTTAATTTTTACTCCTACTTTTGTTATGCCACTACCTGAAAAAAAACTTTGCCCCCCCCCCCCCCCCACCCCCCCCCCCCCCAAGAAAGTTCTGAAATGGCGCCCCTGATAGTAGATATCAATCTATTTCCGCCATTGATTACTTTTTCGATTTTCTTTGCAGATTTTTTTTTAGGAAGATACTTTTACTTTCGAAACGGTTTCAAAAGTGAAAGTATCTTCGTTAAAAGTTCTGTTACAGTTTTTGCATTCTACTGATATAACTCTATCGTTTTCATATTTTTGATTAAAAAAACTCCCAAACTACTGATTTTGAAAAGCGCATTTTCTATTTAAAAAAAAAAAGCATTACAAATACTTCGAAACATGTGACTACTATGGATCAACATGAATGAAATAAGTAGAATTAAAAGAATTCTCTATTCTGGTCTGTGGTTTTGTATTTATTTTTTATTTTACAAGATAACGTGTGCTCTGACTCCTTTCTAAATTCGCTTATCCAACTTTTCTTTTTTGCCTTCCTTGCACACCGCAAGCGTACTAAATAATGAATGACTTGCAATGTAGCAAAAGTTTGTACATACACATTAGCTGAAGTGGCGCAGGCGAAAATCATCTTAACACTTAACAGAACTTTCATTGTTTCGAGTTCGAAATCTATTTTAGATTGCGTTTTGCTTTGACTTTTGAGGGTCGGTGTCAGGCCAGGTTCACAAGATTTTTTAAAATAATGTACAAAATATTTTTTCACCATTTAGGTGAAAACTTTATATACAATAAAACCGGAAAGTAGGGAGTACAAAAGAGAAACTTACTTAAAGCATGTACCCTTGAAAAACATTAATAACAAATAGACGATTATTTTGTGTCGGAAAGCTTCAATATTAAAATTCAAAGTATCATAACTCAACATGTTTGGTTCTAAACTCTAACAAACTGGAATTTTCACTGTTTTATTTGTCTGAGCACGGAGAAATTTTTCTGACAAACTTGAGAGTTACAACTTAACTAAGGAGCATTCTATGTAAAGTGGCTCTAAACCAAGAATGGAGTGTTTTAACTGGGGGGAAAAGCCGAACATTTTTATTATTGTTCATAAATAGTGGTGACAAACAGTTGCAGATATAATACCAATGTTTATTTTTTAACAAAATGACTTGGGAAGAATGTCAGATTAGGTCCCGTTCAAAGTTCAAATCTGACCATAATTAAAAAACTTATTTTTCTGGGTGAGGGGGAGGGGCAAGGAAGAGGGACAGGGGGGGAGGAGACAATATTGACAGATACAACTTAACCAACGAGCATCCTGAGTAAAGTGGCTCTTGTTGGAATTTACAATTATTGTTTTAACTTTGGTTAAATTTTTCCCCAGTAAGTTTTCCCCCATCGCTTTCACTCACCCCCACTATATTTTGTTAAATCCTTTTAATTCATATATTTAAAATTGATACTATTTATCTTAAAGCTCATTTTTACTTTTGAAAAAGGTTTCAAGTTAAGTACGGTTAATAAAATTAAATGTAAACAAACATCTATCATAAAGTAAACATAAAGTAAAATTAATGTGGTTTAAATACATATATATATTGTTATCTCTTTAAACTGTTTTAATATAGTTACTTATAAATGATATATCCTGAATCCTGAATGCTTTAGTTATGAAGAAAGTAACTTCATTTCAGCAGCTTAAACTGCCATGTCAACAGTTACCAGTAGTGGTAGGTTGGTTGGTGTCATGTGCTAAATTTATTAATGACATCTTAAACTGATCTTGAACTCTTGAATATTTGTTAACCTGCAACCATAACCTTTTTATTTTGTTTCTTGTATTATGCTAATGTTTTTCAATTGCCTGTGACTGTAACCTCACTTATTAGTTTAAAAGGATATGGAATAGATGTTGTGTGGTGTGTACTTGCTTGGCCAGCAGTTAACTTCAATGCCCAAAGGAGTATTAGTTTGTTTATGATGAGGCTGCAGGCAGTCAATGAATTTAAATATTTTTTTTTTATGTTCTTCTAATAAGTTTAACAAAAATGTTCTTAAGGATATGTTTTAACTAATCTGTTAATAAAGTGTTGTTAGTTATAAAGAAGGTTTTACTGCTTAACTGGCTTATCTCAACATAACAGTGATACAATCATCTCAACACTCTTAAGGTCCATTTTCAACAGCTGGCTAACAGGAATATGTCTGTACACCCTCCAACAGCTCTCAACCAAGGATGGTGTGTTTAAACTGAAAAAAAAAATGAAAATTTTTATTATTGTTCATAAATAGTGGTGGCCAACTGTTGCAGATATAATATCAATGTTTAGTTATTAAGCAAATGACTTGGGAAGAATGTCAGAAAAGGTCTCGTTCAATTCTGAACATAATTAAAAAAAGTTATGATTTCGGGCGAGGGGGAGGTGAGGGAAATGGGGTGGGAGGAGACGTGTTAAATTCAGACACTCTTCTCCGGGAGGGGGACATTATAGAGTTACGGGGGGGGGGGGTGGGGGGGGATGTCCCGCCCGGGCCACCCACTGAATTCAACACTCGGAGACAATATTGACGGATATAACTTAACTAACGAGCATCCTGAGTAAATGGCTCTAAACCAATAACAGTGTGATTTAACTGGGAAAACACCGAAAATTTTGATTATTGTTCATAAATAGTGGTGCAAACTGTTGCAGATATAATACCAATGTTTATTTATTAACCAAATGACTTGGGAAGAATGTCAGAGAAGGTCTTGTTCAAATCTGTGCATAACTAAGAAATTTATGATTTTTAGGGGCAGGGGCAAACTTGAAAACTAAAACTTAATAAACTAATTAGCAGGCGTCGCTCACTAGTGGGCCCTTAATTTACATCGGGGACTCGAATCTTGTAAAACCTCGAATATGATAAACCTCGAACCAAACGAAACTCCGGATCGGGTACCCGCTGCCTTCGGCACCGGATAATCCGATAATTTGCACATAGATTAGTGTAAACCTCTAACCGAACGAACCTCCGACCTGGGTCCCCGCTGCCTCCGACACCGCATAGCAGTCGTGCTGCACACACGCTGCAATATCCATTAGTTCCACGTTCCACCACAGGTGGTGCAATCTGTTCTGCACAAACTTTGGGCAATGAAATCGTTAAGGCTATAGATGTCGAGTCGGCACCGTATACTGGTCATAATATGAATAAGCGTGATTAAACGTTCACAGATCTTTCCAACGATATATCACATGAGGGGTGTGTGCAAAATTCAGAAAAGTACCCTTCTTGGGGAGGGGGGGGGATGGACACTGGAGCATAATATGATTAAGTGATCACAGACCTTTCCATCGATATATCACATGACGGCTGTGTGCAAAATTCAGAAAATTAACCCCCTTGTAGGGGCAAAGTGAGGGAATGGACACCGAAGATGCATAATATGATTAAGCGGTCACAGACCTTTTCAACAATAGATCACATGAGGGGTATCGGCAAAATTTAGAAAAGTGCCTCCCCCCTGCCCCTTGGGGAGGCAAAGTGGGGGGGGGGGTTGACACCTGAGATGCATTATATGATTAAGTGGTCACAGACCTTCCCAACGATATATCACATGAGGGGTGTCGGCAAAATTTAGAAAAATTTCCCCCGTGGGGGAGGATGGAACCCAGAGATGCATAACATGAATAAGCTGTCACAGGCCTTTCGAACGATATATCATATGAGTGGTGTCAGCAAAATCTAGAATGTCCCGCCCGGGCCACCCACTGAATTCAACACTCGGAGACAATATTGACGGATATAACTTAACTAACGAGCATCCTGAGTAAATGGCTCTAAACCAATAACAGTGTGATTTAACTGTGAAAACACCGAAAATTTTGATTATTGTTCATAAATAGTGGTGACAAACTGTTGCAGATATAATACCAATGTTTATTTATTAACCAAATGACTTGGGAAGAATGTCAGAAAAGGTCTTGTTCAAATCTGTGCATAACTAAGAAATTTATGATTTTTAGGGGCAGGGGCAAACTTGAAAACTTGGGGGGGGGGGGTGCATGTCCCGCCCGGGCCACCCACTGAATTCAACACTCGGAGACAATGTTGACGGATATAACTTAACTAACGAGCATCCTGAGTAAATGGCTCTAAACCAATAACAGTGTGATTTAACTGGGAAAACACCGAAAATTTTGATTATTGTTCATAAATAATGGTGACAAACTGTTGCAGATATAATACCAATGTTTATTTATTAACCAAATGACTCGGGAAGAATGTCAGAAAACGTCTTGTTCAAATCTGTGCATAATTAAGAAATTTATGATTTTTAGGGGCAGGGGCGAACTTGAAAACTAAAACTTAATAAACTAATTAGCAGGCGTCGCTCACTAGTGGGCCCTTAATTTACATCGGGGACTCGAATCTTGTAAAACCTCGAATATGATAAACCTCAAACCAAACGAAACTCCGGATCGGGTACCCGCTGCCTTCAGCACCGGATAATCTGATAATTTGCACATAGATTAGTGTAAACCTCTAATCGAACGAACCTCCGACCTGGGTCCCCGCTGCGTCCGACACCGTATAGCAGTCGTGCTGCACACACGCTCCAATATCCATTAGTTCCACGTTCCACCACAGGTGGTGCAATCTGTTCTGCACGAACTTTGGGCAATGAAATCGTTAAGGCTATAGATGTCGAGTCGGCACCGTATACCGGTCATAATATGAATAAGCGTGATTAAACGTTCACTGACCTTTCCAACGATATATCACATGAGGGGTGTGTGCAAAATTCAGAAAAGTACCCTTCTTGGGGGGGGGGGGATGGACACTGGAGCATAATATGATTAAGTGATCACAGACCTTTCCATCGATATATCACATGACGGCTGTGTGCAAAATTCAGAAAATTAACCCCCTTGTAGGGGCAAAGTGAGGGAATGGACACCGAAGATGCATAATATGATTAAGCGGTCACAGACCTTTTCAACAATACATCACATGAGGGGTATCGGCAAAATTTAGAAAAGTGCCCCCCCCCCCTGCCCCTTGGGGAGGCAAAGTGGGGGGGGTTGACACCGGAGCATAATATGATTAAATGGTCACAGACCTTTCCATCGATATATCACATGACGGCTGTGTGCAAAATTCAGAAAATTAACCCCCTTGTAGGGGCAAAGTGAGGGAATGGACACCGAAGATGCATAATATGATTAAGCGGTCACAGACCTTTTCAACAATACATCACATGAGGGGTATCGTCAAAATTTAGAAAAGTGCCTGCCCCTTGGGGAGGCAAAGTGGGGGAGGGGGGGGTTGACACCTGAGATGCATTATATGATTAAGTGGTCACAGACCTTCCCAACGATATATCACATGAGGGGTGTCGGCAAAATTTAGAAAAATTTCCCCCGTGGGGGATGATGGACCCCAGAGATGCATAACATGAATAAGCTGTCACAGGCCTTTCGAACGATATATCACATGAGTGGTGTCAGCAAAATGTAGAATGTCCCGCCCGGGCCACACACTGAATTCAACACTCGGAGACAATATTGACGGATATAACTTAACTAACAAGCATCCTGAGTAAATGGCTCTAAACCAATAACAGTGTGATTTAACTGGGAAAACACCGAAAATTTTGATTATTGTTCATAAATAGTGGTGACAAACTGTTGCAGATATAATACCAATGTTTATTTATTAACCAAATGACTTGGGAAGAATGTCAGAAAAGGTCTTGTTCAAATCTGTGCATAACTAAGAAATTTATGATTTTTAGGGGCAGGGGCGAACTTGAAAACTAAAACTTAATAAACTAATTAGCAGGCGTCGCTCACTAGTGGGCCCTTAATTTACATCGGGGACTCGAATCTTGTAAAACCTCGAATATGATAAACCTCGAACCAAACGAAACTCCGGATCGGGTACCCGCTGCCTTCGGCACCGGATAATCCGATAATTTGCACATAGATTAGTGTAAACCTCTAACCGAACGAACCTCCGACCTGGGTCCCCGCTGCCTCCGACACCGTATAGCAGTCGTGCTGCACACATGCTGCAATATCCATTAGTTCCACGTGGGCCCTTAATTTACATCGGGGACTCGAATCTTGTAAAACTTCGAATATGATAAACCTCGAACCAAACGAAACTCCGGATCGGGTACCCGCTGCCTTCGGCACCGGATAATCCGATAATTTGCACATAGATTAGTGTAAACCTCTAACCGAACGAACCTCCGACCTGGGTCCCCGCTGCCTCCGACACCGTATAGCAGTCGTGCTGCACACACGCTGCAATATCCATTAGTTCCACGTTCCACCACAGGTGGTGCAATCTGTTCTGCACGAACTTTGGGATATATCACATGAGGGGTGTGTGCAAAATTCAGAAAAGTACCCTTCTTGGGGGGGGGGGGTGGACACTGGAGCATAATATGATTAAGTGATCACAGACCTTTCCATCGATATATCACATGGCGGCTGTGTGCAAAATTCAGAAAATTAACCCCCTTGTAGGGGCAAAGTGAGGGAATGGACACCGAAGATGCATAATATGATTAAGCGGTCACAGACCTTTTCAACAATACATCGCATGAGGGGTATCGGCAAAATTTAGAAAAGTGCCTCCCCCCTGCCCCTTGGGGAGGCAAAGTGGGGGGGTTGACACCTGAGATGCATTGTATGATTAAGTGGTCACAGACCTTCCCAACGATATATCACATGAGGGGTGTCGGCAAAATTTAGAAAAATTTCCCCCGTGGGGGAGGATGGACCCCAGAGATGCATAACATGAATAAGCTGTCACAGGCCTTTCGAACGATATATCACATGAGTGGTGTCAGCAAAATCTAGAAAAGTGTCCCTCCCTTGTGGGCAAAATGCACTCCCCCCCCCCTCTCCGTAATTAATGATGCAGCCTCATTTTTAAAATTGATTTTATGTGTTATAAAATATCGTAAAGTTTCAAACAGATCGCCTTATTGTATTTCCTAATTTTGTTCGCTCCTCCCCTCCTCCCCAAATGTGATGCGAATCCCTTACTTGTACGAAATTTGAGAGCAACAGCTGCTCATCTCTGCCGCTAAAATAATCTAAGTGAAAGAATAAATACATGGAATTTAGTGCTAGAGAGATCAATCTATAATCTATTAGATTTCTGTTAGGCGCTATCCTCTGATGGTGATAAGATCGATCTGCAGTGACGATTTGAAAGAAAATAAATGAACGATATATTCGTAGAGACATCGATAAAAAAATTGATGAAATCGATCTAGCCATAGTATCGATTAAATCGATAAAAAAGATCGGCATCGATATAAATTTGATAACATCGATTAAATCGATCTGGCCATAGTATTGATTAAATTGATTAAAAAGATCGATGTCGCCCATCACTAAGTCTGAGAGTGTGTGATTGTACAAGGTTTTCTGGGTTTTCTTTATATGAGAATGATAATTCAGGTCACTTTCTCTTCAAAAGTCCCTTCTTATAGCAACAAAGCTAGGAGTAATCATCCTTGACAAACATCTACCTTTAAAAATATTATAAAAACTCTAAGTTGAAAAAATTCAAACTGTTAGATGGAAAAAAAAAGTTTTTTAGTCACTTTTTAAATAGAACCAATTTTTGTGAAAATCTGCTTAAAAAAATATGTAAAGAAAGAATGTTTTTGTAATATTTTGTTACCTTAAGAAGGTGTTTTTGCACTAAATACTTAATTTCACAGATTTATTTGTCAAATGTTTTTGCTATGTTTTAATTTAAACATTAATCTATCAGATAAGGATTTGGATTAAGATAATAAGGGATTATTATTTAAATTTGTATTAAAAATAAAGGAGGATATACCATTATTATAGAGAGTGTATAGTTTAATCTGATTCTAGCCGAACAGTTCTTTTCTCTTGCTCATTTATATATATATACTAGGGGGCCTACCCCCTGCGAGCTACGCTCGCCAACCCCCCGCTCAGACTTCGAGGTCTCTAAAAACATGACAGCGTGCTTTATTTTAAAAATATTTGTAAATCTGTAATTGGGTTGCCATGCATTTAACGTTTTAATTGGGCCTTTTTTTATTATCATGGTCTCATACACAGCTGTTGCGACAACTGACGATTGTTTTCAGGATTGATAAGTAAAATCAATTACAACTTGAAAATCAGCTTGTATAAAATGGTTAGGTTTAAATTGTGGCTACCTCTCGGACTTTTATAACAACGATCTGTATTCTATTCTTCCTTTGCGTTTAAGGAGGAGAAAAATTCCATCTGCTTGTGAATAACATTAAGATCCACGGTATTGAAAAGTACTATGTTATAGACATTTTCAGTAACAGGTTTTAATTTTCTCTCTATTTTAGTGCACCATCATGCATATTTCCATGTTATTTTAAATAGGTAAATTATTTATTTTAATTAATATGTATATACGAATTTTCTAATAATTATTTATCATACAAAATTAATTAAATATTTTGTGCATGCATGCCTGCATTTATTCGGCATCAATTGATGAGATATTTAAACAAATTTGCTATCCGCGATAATTTTACACCATGTTATGTCACTTGAATATTTCTCATAAGAAAATCGGGTACTTTTCCAGTATAGAATCCTTTGCTTTTAGGTTTGGCGTAATTCGAGCTTCAAAAAGGGATAGATTCGTTAATATACATAGATTTTTTGCCAAAAGTTATGAAAACAAACCCAATGAACTTTTGGTGCTTTTCTATTATAGGGGACTTGACACTTTTTTAAAAGGCTTGGCGGAAAAAAACCAAGCAGGATATTTTATTCTCCTTCCGTTCAGTTGGGCAACTATTATTTTATATATTCGTTTGAAATATCCGAATTAGTGATTTTATAAATTCGTTTAACTAAATTTTACAAAAAAATAACAATATGATATCAATAAATAATAATTACTATTGATTCCTTTTTCCTCTTTTCTTTGAGTTTGTATAAATGACGTCATTGGACAAATTTATTCAAAATATTTTATACTTTTTCAAAATATTTTTTTAATTAAATTAAATGCTGACAGACGATTGAATCCTGACGATAGAAATGTGATTTTTTTTCAAATTTTCCATAAAATACATAATTTAATCACAATCTTGTCTTCATTATCGATTAAAATAAAAGATAAATTCAATTTCAATTTGAAAATGACGAATAAAAAGAAATCAATAATCCCTATCAGGATCCTTTTCAATTTTTTTCCCTTTTTTGTCACAAAAAACTGAGTAATTAGTTGCCATCATTACAGAAATGTCATTAAAATTAGAAAAAAATTAATATCTCGAAAACTAAATCCAATTTCAAAATTCTATTACCAGTTTTGACATCCGCGGATTTTTATGGACAATTGGTATTAATTTCACCATCAAGCGTTTAATATTTTATTAAAAATAGCCCTGAAACATAATCAGTTGTTTCATAAAATCGTTTCATAAATTTGTTTCATCAAATCGTTTCACAAATTCATTTCATTAGGATTTTATATATATAGGGTAGATAAATATATAGATCATTTGAATGTAATATTGTCTCTCTCTATTCTAAAAAAAAAAAATAACTGCCATAATTGAGTTTATTGTGACCTTTTGACTTTTTCAGTTCATAATAAAAATAAAAAAAAAAACTCATATAAAAACATGGAAACTGGTAATTTTATAGAGAAATGTAAGATAAACACACTAAGGTAGACAGTTTTTAAATCAAAAAATTTTTTTAAGACATATTTAATGTTAAAATAATTCAGTTAAAGTTTTATAAGATCAAAAATTATCCATAGCAATTTAACTATGGTTGAACTGGATATGGATATTGCTGGATTTTGGATATCCGAAGTTCCTTTGCCTGCTGGATACGGATATCTGACTAGATATCCAGGACTAGATATGCTTTTAGTTATGGTGTATGCTTATTTATTTCTTTATGTAATGCCATCTTAGAACAATAAATTGCAAATATGTTTCACACATCATTGAAACATATTAAATATATTGAAATATAATTTACAAAAAAACTTTAAATATGTGTATATTAATAATGTTGTATAAAAAATGTAATTTAAACATTAAAATATTCTGTTTATTTGTACAATGCTGGCAAAAGTAACCAAATTTTAACCATAACACATTTATTAATATACCTATAATTGTAGAATATTTTCACAAATAAATACATACTTTTTATTTAAGCTTAAAATATCTCCGAATATGGTTGAAGAGTTATTTTCTCCAAACATAGGTTTAGTTGATGCATTTTTTTTTTCTGTTTTAATTATTTAATACTGTTTTACTTTAAGTCACATGAACCACATTTAGTTTTATTTTAAGTTAAATCACTTTGAGATTTATAAGTAAAAATAAAATTACTTTTAATTTTAAATATTTATAATGAAGTTATACTTTCCCTTGTAGTTTTATACAAGTAAGAACAGAATTTCAGGTTATGCATTAAAATTCCTTTATTAAAAACTAGCTGACCCACCTGGCATTGCCCGGGCCCATGATAATAACCTTAAACCATACTTGCCAACTTTTACACTTTAGGTGTAAAATTTACACTTTTGGAGCATTTTTTACACTTGCACATATTTTTACACTTTTTTGCAAAGTTTTTTCCAAGTTTCATTTTTCATTCCTTAATTTATGAATTACTTTCTAGTTGCTTATAGTAATGGTAAATGATGAATGTGAGGGGAATATTTAGTATATTGTCAAAGAATGAGTTCAGGTTTCATTGTCTTAAAATCATCAGGAAGATTTTGAAAATTTGTATTGCATGTAAGAAGTCGTTTTTTAAATAAATTTGCTCGGATGTAAAGCAAAAATTAGATAAGAAAAGCTGTGTATATGTCTTTAAAATCAGTTTCTTAATGAATGCTGTAATGTTTTTCATATTTTTCTCATCAAACTATCTTTATAATGGTCAGCACTGTATTATTTAATAATATTCATCTATTATAATACTTAAAATTTTTTGAAAAAGGCCGTGTATGTGTTACTTAAAAATGGGTTACATGGGTTTTATGTTTAAAAAAAATTGTATGAAATACTCTTCATGCGTCATTTTACACTTTGTCATTTTCAAAATTTGGCAGGTATGCCTCAAACAAAGAAAACTCAAGTTTGAATGATTTTTTTTAAAGAAGCTGCACCAAGGGCCCCAAGAATGAGATTAATATTCAAAATTGGTTGCAGCTAAGGTCTGAGAAATGTTTTTGTCCTTCAAAGCACTAAAAGTTCAAGGGCACTGGACCGGAATTGAAGGTCCTAAGTGGAATGTAGAAATGAGGGAATAACTAAATAGAGAAACGGCCCCAAAAATGAAAATCAGATTAAAAAGGGCCATGTTATTAAAAATTTAGGGAACAAAAGCTTCAACGGGGCCCCCATACCAGGTTCCAGAGGGCCTAGGGCAGTGGTCACCAATTATTTTTCCCGTGGGTCCGTTTCAAAACATAGTCAAAATTTCGCGGTCCGGAAGTGTCCCCCTACTCCCTCTACCCCCTCCTCATTCATCACGCAACCAACCTTTTACTAATCAATGCCACCTACTTTGATTAGCAAAACTTTTCTTTGAAATTATTTGTTACCTTAGGTGCTTAACATAATGCATACCAGTGAAATGAAGTGCATTAATACCAAATCAATAATTTTGTATTGTGATTTTCAGAATTATAGACGATCAATACAAAGTACATATAAATTCAAAAAGATAACTCAATAAAGTTCATTGCGATTGATGTTCAATGGGGAAAATGACACGTTTTATTTTACACAACTTGCCTGGAATTTGGGGTAAGTTGGTGTAACTGATTCTCATCAAACTGTTAAGGTGGTCATCTGTGAGTCGAGATCTGTACCGATTCTTAATGACGTTTATTTTTGAGAATGCATCTTCACACACATAAGATGAGCCAAACATGGTACACAATTTTATGGCTAAAGCCATAAAATTGTACCATACCTCTGGATACTTTTTTTACACACATTTTTAATTTAAAATTTGTCACTTTCAAGAGTTTCTGGAACTTTATCAAAACTGTTCTTTTAAACATCTTCTTGGAACTCAATTATTTCCAACTGTAGGGCAGCTTTGTTGCTCTTGGAAACATCCGTCACTTCACTCGTCTATAAGCCATTAGGTATAAATGAAAACCAGCTGCACAACATTGTCAGTTTCAAAGTCAGAAAATCATTCTTAAAATTCCAGTTTAATTTTTTTTTTAATTTTTTCGAGTTGGTTGATGTGAATAGCCTTATTACTGTCACAAACTGCCTTAAGATGTGAAAGTGTAGACGTTCTCCTCTAATATCATCGGAGAAGACTTTAATCATTTTTGAAAAACTTTTTATTTCTGAAAGAAGTTGACATGCAAATTTACCTTTGCCTTGTAGTTTGAAGTTTAAGAGATTCAGGTGCTGAAATAGATGGTTGCCACATTTTCATCAAAGTCATTGGGGAAACCTAAATGTTCACTTGCTACTTTTTGAACATTAGTTGAAAGAAACTCTTTGATGTCCTCCAGTACGGCAAAGAATCTTTCAAGCACCAAGCCTTTACTCATCCATCTCACATTGTTGTGAAGAAATAAGTTGTCAAATTGTCTCTTCAAGAAGTGTTTTAAATTGGTGGTTCTTAAGAGATGTTTTTGACCGTATGAATTTTATTCTTTGTATGACCGCTTGCATTTTATTCTGAAGTCTGGGATTCGGACTTCAACACAACACAATTTGATGAATGATGCAGTGGTAGTATATCAAGTTTTCAATGCATTTTTTATCACTGTTGAATCGCTGAACCAAGCCTTTCCTACACACAAAAGTATTGGCGGTGTCCCGTCTGTTGTTACCGACATAACGTTTTTCATGTCTAATCCAGCTTGGTTGAAATTAACTGTAACAGCCTTGTACAATTTTCCCTGTAGTAGTTCATGACATAGGCAAAATAGTCCATAATTCTTCAAAAAATTGTTCATGAGTTCTCTCCAGATAGTAAACAAAAAGAATTACCTGTGCTGTATCTGTAATATTGCAAGATTCATCCAAAGCTAATGCATAGCAATCTGTGGTAGCTAAAGTTGGTTTCAAAGTTGTATGGTTTTCCTCTAACAAAACTTGTGTATTTCTTGTGTTAGAAGAAGCAAATAATGGAATACCTCGAATAGTGTCAACGATATCCATTCTGGTCTCAAATAACTCATTTACAACTTCCAGCATGCACTCTTTTACTATAACTGCATAATTATATGGCTTTATATGTTTCCCATGCTAGGCTCGGGCTGAGCGCGTTTCATCTCTAGAATTTACCTGTTTCGAGCCGCACCCGTGATTACCGCCTGTATATTATGCGTTGTACGCAGAATCATTATTATTTTTTGTTATTCACAATTTTGACACAATCCGTGCAAAACTTGCCGGCTGTCCGGATCAGGACCGCGGTCTGCCATTTGGTGACCACTGGCCTAGGGTCTTAACTGGAATGTCGAAATGGGGGAATAACTAAATTGAGGAATAATTCCTAAAAACAAAGAAGATCGGATAAAAAGGGGGCAAGTTATTAATAATTTAAGGCACAAAAACTTAAAGGGTGCCCGGGTCTTGTCCGAGAATTTTTTTTGTCATTCATGTAGTAGCTGGAAGTCCTAAGAAATTGTTAGAAAAACAAGTTGGAAATTGTAGTTCAAACGTGACAAATGAGGTACGTTCTGACTATAACTAGTTTCAGTGAAATGAATTATATTGTCTGTTATTTTGATATGATTAATTTCTGTAATAAAATAAGTACATTTTAAGTTGGTAACATTTTATTTTATCATTTGTTGACATTTACTGAAAATTCCAATGGGAAACTTAAGCCTAGCTTTGAAAATTTCAGAATTTGAAATCCATATTTAAATTCTTTTCCCATTTAATGTCTATTTCTCTGAAAACATCTATCCAAAATAATTTGGTAGATTATATGATTGCTATAATTAAACAATTTTAGTATAAAAATTTGGCTTTTAAATTCGGTAATACGGAAATAATATAACACCATCTTAAATATGATATAATCAGCATGGCAACCTAGAAATATTACCTACCCTGGGATATCATTCATTGAATTAATTACGTATGATAGGATTTAATAGAATGAGGAATTTTACTATAACTTGGTCATAAAGGTTATAAAATGTCATATATGACTATAACGTCATACATGTCAGATAACTTGTCGATACACCTCGGTCGCTTGATGATTAATCCTCAGAAGATGCTTTAACAAGGAAGTACTGATTTTTAAAAAATTCAAATTACTTACTAAATATTTTTATTAATATATTTTAAAGTTTCGATTCGATTTTCATAAAATTTGAAATGACTCGACAAAATTCTGCATTGATTATAAATCCTATTAAATTTCAAAGCATTCGGTTGGGTAGTTTTTGTGCTGTTATATGGAGACAGCCCAGACAATGACTATAGGTGCTACGCATTACGAACATACCTAAAAAGCTAGTGAATCGGACAATTTTTAAGGGAGTTTAGGCGGCCCAAAAGGGGCCAACTGATAGTTTTGAGCAAGGCCCTAAGAATAAAAAATCTAAAAAATTTCCTAGTACTTACCATTTTTAGTGTTCACTCTAGAAAAAAAAAGGGCAGGGTGCTAGTCACAAAAAGGGCACTAGTTTCAGCGAAAAAGGGCATTGTTTCATAAAAAAAGTAATTTGGAACCAATATAAGAAACTCATTATTGTTCATCATATACTCATCAATGTTTGTACACACATTTAGTAACATAAATTATAGAAATACATTTTTATTAAATTTATATTTTAAGGTTCTAGTAAGTAATTAGGTTAACATATGTGGATATAAAATTATTAGCCGCCTCTAAACTATGAATTTTAAGGGGGAAGCAGAAATTTTGAACTTAAGATGACCGATTTAGTTACCTTACTAAAGATTTAAAAATAGGACAAAAAAATTTAAATAAAAGAGTTTTAACTTTAAATTTAGTGTGCTTGAAAAGAAGGGGTGGGCTAGAGGTCTGCACGGGCCGAAATTTCCAGGCCCGGGCCCTGCCCGACCCATACAAAAAATAATTTGGCCCGGCCCGGCCCGATACAAAAATTAAAAGTTCGGCCCGAGCCCGGCCCGATTTAAAAGTTAAAAGTTCGGCCTGAGCCCGGCCCGGAAAAAAGTTAAAATCTCGGCCCAACCCCGGCCCGAGTGAATTTCTACAAAACATAATTTTTACGTCGATTTGGTTAAAAATTTGCCCCATAGGAGGAGATCTAACCAAAAATTCCTATCTCAGCCTTTTTTTTTTTTAATGTTTATAATCTTCATTTTTATAGAGGTGCCGCAAGCTGGAATATTTATTTTTTTAATAAATCTTTATTTGTTGTATGTATGTGTTTAAGTTATCATCGATATTGTTAATCCATATTCCATTTATTGAAGTGTTAAAAATCAGAAAAATGCTATACAGTAAAATCTAAGATGGAATTGCATAGGGAAGAAAAAAAAAAGAGTTATAGACAATTTGCCTTCTTAGCAGGTGTAAATGTATTACATATTCTTTTCTTACATATTAGTATATTCATTTTTAATGGATCAACACATTTTTCAATTTAAGACAGGATTCCATCATAAGCAGGTTATTTTTCACACGTTTTACTATATTTTAATTTAGCTATATTTTAATAAGTGTATAAATCTACTATTCTTTTAAAAGAATAAATTTTAATGTTTAATTATAAAATAATGGCGATTTAAAAATGTATGCATGTTTTGAAAAGATTTTTATGCCAGATCTTATTTTACTGACCTTCGAACGGACCAGGTACGCCGAGACAATGATTTTCATACGAGTCAAAACCAGGACTAAAAATTTTAAGGCATGAAGACTAGGAAGAATGAAACCAGTCCCGGCTCTGTACGGAAAAAATAATTTAAGGCACGGCCTTATCCTTCAGGAAAAAAGTAGGGCCAGGCCCGAGCCTTCAGAAAGAAAATATGGCCCGGGCCCGGCCCGAGTGCCGTGAAGAAAAATAGGCCCGAGCACGGCCCGCGCAGATCTCTAGGGTGGGCATCAATTTTGGATGAGGGTGTGGAAAATTACTTGATCGATTATTTGCTATAATAAAGGGACAGAGCAGAAAAAAAAAAAAAAAAAAAAGATAAGGCTTTTAAGCTTGGTGAGCTGGGAGAGCAAAAGATGAGTTTTTTTCCCCCCAGGGTGTTAAGGGGGGCGAGGGTTGCGTCCCTTTGACGAAATTTGCGTTTTATCGCGATCTTTTGACGAAATTTGCCGTTTTTTCAAGATCTGTTGATAAATTTTGCAATTTTTTTCGTTATTTTTTGGACAAAATTTGCCGTTTTTCGCAATGTTTTTGACGAACTTTGCCATTTTTTTGAGATATTTTGACGAAATTTGCCGTTTTTCCGCAATGCTTTTGACGAAATTTGTCGTTTTTCGCAATGTTTTTGATGAAATTTGCCGTTTTTTCGCGATTCTCTAACGAAAGTCACGTTTTTCCCGCGATTTGTTGACAAAATTTACAGTTTTTTCGTTATCTTTTGACGAAATTTGCCGCTTTTCGCAATGTTTTTGACGAAATTTGCCGTTTTGTCGCGATTCTCTGACGAAAGTCACGGTTTTCCCGCGATTTGTTGACAAAATTTGCCGTTTTTTCACGATCTTTTGACGAAATTTGTCGTTTTTCGCAATGTTTTTGACGAAATTTGCGGTTTTTCCGCAATGCTTTTGACAAAATTTGTCGTTTTTTGCAATGTTTTTGATGAAATTTGCCGTTTTTACGCGATTCTCTGACGAAAGTCGCATTTTTCCCGCAATCTGTTGACAAAATTTGCTGTTTTTTCGCGATCTTTTGACGAAATTTGCCGATTTCAAAAAGGGCAGGGCGCATTTTGCCGATTTTTAAAAGGGCAGGGCGCTGCGTCCTTCAAAAAAAGCCTAGCGGGAACACTAACCATTTTACATCTTCAATTAGTCGAAATTAAGCATAAGGTATAAATTAATCATTATAATAAAATTTTAAAGAAATGCTTAAAAAATTGAGCATTAGGGATAAAGGTGAAAATAAGCACTCGCCAGCCGCCACTTGGCGATTAAACTTGAAAAACTGGCGATTCAAAATATGGACAGAACCGGCCAAAGGCAGGATTTTCCAATTTCTTTTTTTCCCTAAAATTCGTGATTTTTCTGCAACCCGATCGACGAAATTCATTTTATTTGTACCTTATCGACAAAATTCTTCATTTTTCCACACCTGATCGATGGAATTCAGAATTTTTATGTGCCTGATCAACGTAATTCATCATTCCGTTCGACAAAATACATGATTTTCTCTATCCTGATCGATGAAATTCATGATCTTTATGCGCCCGATCAACAAAATTCATAATTTTTACTCTCCCAAATGACGAAATTTGCAATTTTTTCCAAAACTATTTGGCAAAATACACAGTTCCTTAATTTCACAAGATGTTGGCCACTTTTGATCTATGGACCACAGGTTGTGCATGTGTAATGTATATCATGTTGGTGTAGAAATATACCTATTTTATTATTGTGAGATCTTAATTCTAGACAGATAATTTTAAAAAAAAGGTACTTATGTACTTAGTACATAATAATATTTAGCTACACAAGTACCTAAGCTTTCAAGTTTATTCAAAATAATATAAATTAAAATATTTTTATTTAGCGCATAAATTACTTGTTTACAGTAAGCTCATATTTATATTTTAATTAAATATTCAGTGACATAAATGTACTTACTGGACTGGTTACTACAAATATCAACCTATTTTCACCTTTACTTAGGGACCAATAAATTTATGAGGGAAGTGTCCGGGGAGAGGAGTTCAAGACTCACCTTTAAAGTTATGCATTCAGAGGGTGACACAATTAGGAGGGGGGGGAGGGGGCTGAAAAATGCATGGCACAAAATAAGTTCAAGTGGCCTCATGGTCAGTGTTGAAATGTAGAAATGGGAGAATAACTAAATGGAGAAAAGGCCTCATAAATGAAGAAGAATGGATTAACAGGAGGCAAGGTATTAACAATTTGGGGAACAAAAACTTCAACGGGGCTCCCAAGGTCTTAACTGGAATCTAGAAATGGAAGAATAGCTAAATGGAGAAAGGATCCCAAAAACGAAGAAGATCGGATAAAAAGAGGGCAAGTTATTAAAAATTAAAAGCGTAAAGGGGCCCGAATCACAAAATATAAGTTGAGCCTCAGGTGCATCAAGAGCAGGACCTGCCTTAGACTATCCTCATCCAAATTTTCAGACTTCTTCGTGTGGTAGATCTCGGTAGCCATCGCACACGCACAGAGCGAAACTTTCTTTTATTAGTATAGATAATAAGTACCATATTTTCGGGTGTATGAGCCGCGACGCATACGAGTTTAAAAGTATAAAATATTCTAAGTGCAGCTGTTATGCCAGGGCGGCGGGTACGGTGATTTTTTTTTTTCATAGGGATGTCTTGTAATACTTGTTTTTTACCATACCAATATCTTACGATATCATTTTTCACCTCTTTGATCAACTGTCATATTCTCTCAAATTTGTTCCAAAACATTAGAAAACTTCTCCGAGCCTTGGATGTCCGTGAAAGGTTATTTGTTTATTTTTGAGCAATCATTGGCTTGAAAAATGTTGGTCTCACCAGCGCTGAAGTTAAAAATGATTGTTTTTTGTGCACCCATCAATAAGCACTGTATTCTTGGAATATTAGAATGGATATAGAGCCATTGCGACCTTTTTGCGCTAATGTTGGAAATATTTTGTTTTAGTGGTAAGTTTAGCTTAACATTTGATCAAATATTGTCCTCTTAAACTGTGTGTTCGTCCACCCTTTCAGAGAACGTACTTTTGTTTCGGCACCATTGCTTGCTTACCTTTTCGCCAACACTTTTTCTAAGTTTAGTTGTCTCATGATTATTTCATCGTGTTATAAGTTGTTTTTGCAGGGCATATAGGTAGTGCTTGTGTTCCGCAGTTGCATGATGTGGTACTTTTTATAATGTATGCTGCACCGTGATTTGTCCGGATAGCTGTTCGTTTCATAATTCACATGCAAATGTTTTAGTAATTATAACATGTCTTTTGTCAAACGGAATCTTTCCCCCTCCCCCCCATTAAAAAAAGAAAAGAAAAACAGGAACGCTACTAGTTATGCTGACGTGGTTTTGGCAAAGCCACTATGCGATATTCTTTTATATATTTATAAATAAATTTGAGTTTCTTGGGTGCGGCGCTACTATATACTTTTAAAAAAAATAGATTTTCATAGATGCGGCGCTTACGATGGTGTGGCGCATACATGGATATACTTTTTTTAAAAAACATTTTCATTGCTGCGGTGGATATTCTCGAAAATATGGTATAAAGTTTTTTTAACATACAAGTTAAAAAACAATTGGTCTGTTTAACTGTTTAATTTAAAAGAAAGAAAGAAAATTAATAAAGTCACACTTTAATAAACAACTTCAAATTTTATTTTACAATTTGAAAATAAAGGTACAATTTTCAAAAAGCTGTAAACGTAGATTCTTAAATTTATTATAAAGAGTTCAAATATCTATATTAGGAAAGCTGACAGTTCTTTAAACGTTTGAGAGTTAAGACCTTTTACTCATGGATAGGGAACTTACTATGTATCATATTTTGCATTATAAACAAATGCACTTTTATCAAGGATATTCGAATACAATTTGCCATCATGTCCTATGCATATTATTGATAGAACTTATGTAGTAGAGAACCAGATATCCGGCAGAGAAGTCGGATATCCAATGATATTTCGGATATTAAAAAATCAGCCGGATACGCCAAATATCCGTTGCATCCCTAAATTTAACCATCTTTTACAGACACATATATAATTAGATTGTGGTGTGCAGTGTGTAATAATTTTTTTAATTTGTCTATAAGTATTTTTTTTTAAATTTTTTATTCAAAATTGCATTATCTGAATAGAGATTTAATTCATAGTTCGAAATAGCCAGTTTTTATCTACTGTTGCCATATTTTAAAAATTCCAATAATAATATTTACAAACACTTTTCAATTGAAAAATATATTTACACGTAAATTTAAAAAAAGAAAGAAAACTTTAAAATAATTAAGCTATTACGTGTGAAAAGCATTAAATGCTGAAAATTACGTTATATTTAAAACAATATATTTAAAATGTTATATTTAAAAAACATCATATTTAAAACGATATATTTAAAACATATTTAAAAATATATTTAAAACAATTTTCTTGGTGTTTCCGAACACTATTTTTAATTGAAATATATATTTACGTGTCAATATTAAAAAAAAAAGAAAACCTTAAAAACAATTAAGGCTGTTCTCAAATCCACAAAAACTAATTTCTGACACATTTCTGAGCTAATTTTTGTTCAGAAGTGCATAAAATTGGCAGGTGTTCTTATTCAGAAACTATGTAATCGAAAGATGTTTTCTGTTTTTGTGTAAACGCAGAAGATCTTTCAGAAAATACTGTCAAAGTCTGTGTTTTGACCGAATTCCTGACGCGGCAGCATGAGAAAGGGCAAAAACTTGTCGTCATGTGACAAGAATCGCTTATAACTCAATAAGTAATTTATTTATCAAAAAATGGAAAACTATTCGATTCCAAATTGCTTCAATAGTCAGGCCTGCCAATTTTATGCCTTTTTACATTTAAAAATGAGTCAGAAAATTTCGCGTTGTTGAGCAGGAAATTTGAGAACCACCTTAAATTATATGCAAAAAGCATTTAATGGTGAAAGTTACATCTTATTTAAAATGTTATATTTAAAAATATTTTCTCATAGCATCTACTAATTTCTTCCTTATAGCAGCTTTTCTTCTAAATGTTAAAAATGTCTGGAAAGCTGTGCCTTTTTTTACTTAATCATTTTATATAAGTTAATTTTCAAATGTGTAATTGATCGTTATTAATTAGTCATAAAAACTGCCATCAGCTGTCACAAGTGCCTTGGGGTAAAAAAATCCTCCAGTCAAAGGGAAATGAATGACAACCTGATTATAGAAGGTTGCCACTGGTCGTGATAACATCATTTAATCTTCTTTAAACAGATAATCTTTTTAAAATGGAGCAAATTAGAATGTCTTTAGGGTTTCGTTAATCTGTCTGTTAATCACAGAGTTTGTAGTCAGAAACTGTATAAGACTTTAAATTTTGCATACATATTTAAAAAGTAATTGCTTCAATAATCCCATACTTTTCAATTGAATATTTTAATTCTTCTCTCTTCAGATGTATTCCTTGATGCCTAGAGTTCTTACTCCCCAGCCTGTTGGAATGGTTCCAACATCTGCTGCATATGGGGAAAATCCCCAAATACCTACTCATGTCTATAGTAAGTTATTACTTTCTTTACTTTGTGTGAACTGTAGTTATAGCAAGGTTTAAAAGTTTGAACAATTTTAATTTTATACAGAAACCAAATTATACCAGATGAATCAAATTTTAAACTGTTTTTCACTCAAGCATTGTAATTAAAATTATACTTTGTATAAAACAGTTTTTTTTTTTAAAGTTTTATTTATTTTTAATGCTATTCCAAAATTCATTTGTCCTGTTTAAATCAATAAACACAGAACTAGTAATTATAACAGTACTGTAACTATAAAAGTATAATGTAATAATTCATTGTAATAGTATAATGTATAATAAATATTACAATAATGTACAAAAACTTGATTTTATTACTTTGAAATTTTTAAATAATTACATTTTATGTTTAAATTTGTATCCTCATATATATTTATGGAGGAGTTAATGTAATATTTCTTTTTTATTACTCAAATTCACTAACTGAAAGTCTCAAGTTCATATAAATTGATGGTGATTTTTCCCTTGCATATTAATATTTCAGAAAATGAAAAGATTTCATTGCATGATTTATATATTGTTCTTTGATGGCATATTTGTCATACCCTTTTTTCATTTTTTATTATAGTGCATCCTGGAACACCTAGTCTTCAGCATCCTATGGCTTCTAACAGTGGCCAACATTCGGCGCCATCTACGCCTCAATCTCAAACACCTAATCTCCACCCTGCCCCTTCTCCAGTTCATCAACCTCCTCCTTCAGGAACCCATGGTCAGCCACCTACCCCTACAGGTCATCCTAGTAATGCTCCTACCCCACAGCCTGTGATGTATGCTCATGGGCATATGACAACTCAACATCCTTTGCATGCCAATCATTCATCCTCCAATCAAGGACATCCTTTTGCAGCTTCTTATGCAGGTACACCTCAGCCAATAGTAATTCTGCCACAACAGCCTCATGCTCCACATCCTACATTTGCAGCTGCTGCTTCGTCACTGCCTAATCATCATTTACATGGTCAAACTCCTGGCAGCCATGTTGGCACTCCAACTCATGTTCTGCCACATGCCCAAATGGCTATGATACCAACCAGCGCTGCTATGGTGCATACTCCAACAGCAGCTATTAGTACTGGTCATTATATACCACACTCTCAAGGTAAGTAATTTGATATGTTGTTTTTCTCATTACAAAATAAATGGTATATGTCACAGTTTAAAACTTGAGTTATTAAATAATATTTAGAATGAGAAAATATAAATATTCTTCCTAATTATATAGAATTTAGCCCTTTTATGCCAGAAACATGAATGCACAAATGTTCACTTTTGGGATTTATTAGTTGGTTGGATCACTCTCTCTTTTTTTTCTTTTTCTTATCTAACTATTGCCAGAAATGTTTTTCCCTTCTTGAAGCAACATTATAAAACATTTTAACAAAATTAAACAGATTAATTAAGGCGATACAGTAAGCATTCTAATGCCATTTCCCTAAACTTAGAATTTGTTCATTCTTATCTCTGGCATAAAGGGGACAATACATGTATATTAAAAAAGTTCACTTATTTGTAACTTTCTTTTTAGCATTTAATACAGTAAAACTCCAATTATCTTAACTCCAGTCATCCGGATTGCCAAATATCTGGATGAATATCATGAAATAAAACATTGCATTTAAAGGTAAAAAAAACCCTTTTGAAATAAGAATTTTTTGTTCGTAGAAAGATAATTTCTTTGAAATTCCTGTTAAAATTTATGTTTAGTTGGAATGTTCAAAGTAGGTAAATTACAATTTGTGGCAAAACAATTATCTTTGTTTGACATGTCTAACACATCTAAATGTATATAAGTACCTATTATAATTGTTTGTAGTAAGAGTAATCTTATTAAAAGGTAGACCTAATGCAAGCTGAATACATTAGGTCTACCTCTTTATTAAACAAAAGTTACTTTAGAGAATTCTTTTTTCCCCAACATAACCTTTTATTGATGATTGCCCCAGTTATCTGGATTATGTCCAAAATACATTATTCTGAATAATTGGAGTTTTACCGTACTATAATTTTCATAATTCTAAATTACTTCGAAAGAAGCCACAGAATAAATCATCTTATTTGTAATCTTGATTGGAATCACCAAAATTCATCATTAGTATTCCTCATATTGCATTTTATATGCTTGTTGAATTCATAGTTTGTTCATTTTTAAGATTCTGTTTTAAAACATATTTTGGACATAATGTTGATAACTTATATTTTTTTAATTTCTAGTGTCTTTCTTATTAATTTCTTTTAGTCAGTAATTTCTTATTAGTTTCTTATTTTTTCTATATCCCTATTTTGGTTTTTCTTTTGTCAGAAATGGACGTTTGAAAAGTAGATGGTTAGACATGAACTTTAATAATTTATGTAATTTTTTATGTAGTGTTCCTGTTAGACGTTTTTCAAAGGGCATCACGCCCTGTGTTGGAGGAGAATCCACCATATCTCTTGCCAATTGATGAAAAAATAACAACTCGTCATGTGAATCATGGTAGGAAAACAAAGTTGTGAAAAAGTTCTTAAATAAATGATGTTCTCTAAAAGTTCATAAATGATGACTCAACTTTGTGCAAAAACAATTCCTTTTATTTAAAATTTTATTAATATCAGGTTAATAAATGAACATCTTTTCTCAAAAAGTGGTTAAAAAATATTAATAAAAACAACTTTATCATAATGAACTTGACTGCCTGCAGCCTTCAATATGGCAGTATCAAACTAATACTTCATAATAAAAACATGGCAGTAATTGTCTGGCCAAGCATGTGTACACTCAAACTACACCTGCTTCATCTATATTACAAAAATGCAAGTTACAGTCACAATTAATTACATCACCGTTACACATTATAAAAAGATTATGGTTATAAATTAAAAAAGTTTCAACAGCTTGATAACAGATTCAACATTCAATTATTAACTTCATCACCAGCAGGGAAGACCGAGCTATGCTTAGTTAAAATTAGTTTAGAGTTCCAACTCGAATTGCCGACTAAATCATCTATCTCGGCTCTTATTGGAAATTTCTAGAAAATTCCTGCAAATTCTAAAAGCCTTTTTTTTTTTTTTTTGGCCAAATGTCGCCAAAATTTGGCAAAAAGTCACAAACTTGGTGACATTCTTTCATTTGGCGTCAAGCATCTGTTCCAGCATTGGTAATCTAGAAAGTAAATTTTCCTGCCGTCTCCTTTACGTCAACATTTTGCCAAATTTGGCGATATTTGCCGAAAATTTGCACCATTGTTTATGGTCAGATGTTGAACTTAATAACTGTTTCAACCTTTATTCACATTGAAATGCATTGACCCAAAAATGACACACTAATATAATTTTCTCGATCATGTGACCTAGCCCAATGGTTTTCTAGTAACCCAAATGGTAGGATACAAAATTTAATCAATCGTTTGAGCCTTTTTTTACCTAACATTAGCTTGACCCATAGTGATCCAAAAATGTCCCACTAGTCTAATTTCTTCTAGCATTTGACTTAGACCAATGGCCTTCTCGTAATCCAAAATGGTAGGATACAAAATTTAACCAAAATCATTTGAGCTGTTTTTTAAATAAAATTAGCTTGACCCTGACCCGTAGTGACCCAAAATGGCCCACTAATTGAATTTTACCAAACATGTGACCCAGCCCAATGCTCTTGTAATCCAAAATGGTAGGATACAAAATTTAGTCAAAATCATTAAAGTCATTTTTCAGATAAAATTAGCTTGACCCATACTGACCAAAAATGACCCATTGTGACCAAAAATGACCCATTAATCAAATTTTCTGGAATGTGTGACTTTGACAAATGATCTTCTCATAGTCCAAAATGGTAGGATACAAAATGTAATCAAAATTGTTTGAGCTGTTTTTTTTTTTTTTTAGATAAAATTAGCTTGACCCTACCCCATAGTGATCCAAACTGACCCACTAATCAAATTTTCTCGAACATGTGACCCAGCCCAATGATCTTCTTGTAATCCAAATCGGTAGGATACAAAATTTAGTCAAAATAGTCATTTTTTAGATAAAATTAGCTTGACACAAAAATGACCCACTAATCTAATTTTCTTGAATATATGAGCTAGTCCAATAGTCTTCTCATGCTTGTAAGATACAAAATTTAATCAAAATCATTTGAGCCTAAAATTAGCTTGACCCTGACCAGTAGTGACCCAAAATGACCCACTAATCAAATTTTCTCAAACATATGACCTAGCCCAATAATCTTCTCGTGCCCAAAAATGGTAGAATACAAAATTAGTCAAAATCGTTAGAGCCGATTTTGCTGAAACGTCAGTTGAGTTTCACTGTGGAGACGCGAAAAGTTTTTGGTTTCTGTCTGTCTCTTTGTATGCCTGTCTGTTCCGCGATAACTGTCATAAAAATCGTCCTATTATGTTGATATTTGGTGAGTATGTTGGTAAGGTACCCGGAATTAGCTGTATAGTTTTTAGTTACATTTGGTTCATTCGTTCGAAAAATATAGAAAATTTCTTTTTAGGTCATAATGCTTTCCTATCAGGATGCAGACGATTTTCAAATTTCATTTTTAACTGAAATGAAAATCACATATTTGAATTTAAACATAAAATTATTAATGCTAAATTTTCGATGTGTATGTTTTAAATATATACAATAGCTTTGAAAATTTGCTGATACATTCATTAGAATTTAGAAATTAATTGTTTAAATTATTGGAAATTTTTTTTCATATAAAACATTTTATTTTCATACTTTTTGCAAATTTTAAAATGCATTTCTTTTTACTTTGCTCTTTAATTTATTAATTACTTAGCAATCCTATTTCAAAGAATATAAAAATAATAAAATTAAAGTAACTCTCACTATTTTGCTGCAATATTTTATTATCAAAATAAATTATTTTTGTATTCTATTGACATAAATGGAGAATTTTTTTAATAAAAGTTTATTTTTTTTATCTAAAAAGCTACATGAATAAGAAGTTCATAAGAGTTTCAGAATATCATTTTATAAACCGTGTTTAATTTAACGCTTCTAATTTCTGAAATCTCCGAAGTATTTTATATGCCTATAAATATGTATGTATTATAAAAATATTAAATTGCAGATTGTAAGATGCTAAATAATATGAAATGTGAGATTAAAAAACAATGACTTTTAGAGATGACGTTGAGGCTCCTGATCTGCAGATTTACTAGTTTAGATAAAATTTGCATATATTTACACATAGACAGACACACACAAGATTTGCTCGTATTATAATATATGATATGACAAAAACTAGCCTACCACTTGATGTGACTGTTGACATGAAAGTTTAGTGTTCAAGCTTACTGAGTGAAGTTATTTTCTTCACAACTGAAACCTTATGGAGATATCTATTACATGTAATTACACTAAATTCGTATCCTTAATACGGGGTAAAAAAGGGTTATTATTTATACTAATAAAATAAAGTTTCTGTGTGTGTGTGTGTGTGTGTGCGCGCGCTAGCAAAATCTAGCCCACCTAGAAGTCTGAAAATTTAGATGTTTATAGTCCAAGGTCTGGCCATGCACACCTGAGTCTCAGAATTTTAATACTTTGAAAATTGACAAAAATATTAATTAAAAACTGATCAAAAACTCATCTCTTTTTTTTGCGAGCCGGCTTTCAGAACTCACGCATACCGAGAACCCGATTCTGCACATCGTACAAGAATGAAGAACCATATGCATGAAGAATGCATTTATTTCGCAATTCTGTTTTAAATTATATCGACTAAACCGTTAGGTCACCAGAAATTTTTTTTACTTGCACTAAAAGTTACTAAATGTTCGTTTTTCGACACAATCTTTTTAGAACATCTCGGTAGACCAGATTTACATCATCTACAACAATTTCGAAGCGTTCGGACGAGAACAAGTATCTTAAAAAAATTTAAATGTGAGATATTTTTGGCTAAACCTATAATAATGGGATGTTTTCCGCAGTCACGCTCGGCTTCTGGTAACGTTTTCACTATCTAAAATGCATATATTTTCACATTTTATAGAGGACTTGGAAACAGTTATATTTATAAACGACTAAAATTTCAGAGAGATCGGACGACGAATACTATTTTTTTTAATGTTAAAGGACCCAACGCGAAAAGAAAACATATTTTACAACCAGATAACAATATTTCTGACGTATTTTTTACTCTGGCTGTAAAACCATTATATTTATAGCCATTGAAAATTATATAAATTCATTCAAATTTGGGTTTTATTTAACGTTTTATCACAGACCCGGGCAACGCTGGGCGGGTCAGCTAGTATATGTATATGATATACATCCATAATAACTATTCGAACTTTTCACTTCTACCAACAGATGTTTGTTTACGTTTTGAAAGTAACATTTGAATTATTTCTAGCTATGTTTAATTAACTTTTAAACTCTAAACCCTTTTTCATAAATATAATTAAACTTTTAGATAAATTACAATTTAACAAAACATTGTGGAGATGGGTGAAAAAGATGGGCTGGGGGGGGGGGGGACTTAGCGGAATTAATTAAACTCAAAATCTATTTTCATATGAACTACAACACCCTGTCCTTTTTGTTTTAAATACTGATGCGCCCTGCTGTTTTTAGATCTGGAAAATGTGTCCTGCTCTTTTTTAATTTTGAAAAATTCTAATCCTTTCTGCTTAACAAAATACATTATCCATCGAATGATGATCGGATTATGATAATGTTCCATTTCCCCAAGCTGAATAAACCAAACTACAGGTAGTTGTCAGCTGTTTTTCAATTAATTCTTATAGTGAGCTTTCTGGAAAGAGGAAGGGCTCTAATTTTCTAATAACATATTTCACTTTAATGGAAATTTGTTACACAGCTTGATTTATTATTATTGCAACTTTCTGAAAATTTGAACGAAATCAGTCAATTAACAATGGAGATATTAATTATTTATTTAATAGCTAGGAACAAGAAGGGTTTTTGTTTTTCTTTTAATTATTATTTCTGTTTGCTGCTTAACAATTTCCTTTTTCCTGCACTAAACAATGTGAAACTTTGACACATTCACAGAGTCCTTTTTATATGTAAATTGTAAAGGAATGAAATTTGCAGGTATGGATGGCTATTGAAAGGATTTGGAATTGAAAAGCATGTTTCTTTTTATAATAAATGTACATCTTTTCCAGATTGCCTACTACCTACTTTAAAATGTGCAAAACTAGCTAAATTTTTATTGAATTACGCTGATACGTTACACTATTTATTATTTTTCTATAATAAAACAAAACTATTTGTCGTAACATAGATATTTACCATTTCTAAAACTTAAATTATTTCAAAATTTGCATAATGTTTCTAAGCATGATAAAATATTGAAGCTCCAATTTGGGATAAAAGCTTTTATTTAGTTTTTAACCCTCTGAGGGCTTTCCTGCATTTTCATTAAAATGCTCATAAAACTAACTTAATTTTGATTTTCTTTCACGATTTGTTTCTAAAATACTCTTCATATCTCTTTATCATATATAGTATATATATATCTGAAAATACAATCATGTTAAAAATATTTTTCTCTACAGCTGATTTAAGTTGTTTTTAGGAAACTGAAAAATAAGGGCAAACCTCTTTTTGTTAAATTATATGCATGGATCCTTTCTGCATAATGAAACACATCCACCCAAAAGTTGATTTTGATTCTGATAACGTTAGACATCCCCGAGCTGAATAAACAAGTCACAAATAGTTGTCATCTCTTTTTTTGAGTGGCTCTAATAGTGGGCTTTTTTTGTGGAGGTGGAAATTTTCTGGTAACTTATTATATTTTAATAGAAATGCGTTAAGTAGCCTCTTTGTACTGTTATTAAAATTTGCTGAAAATTTAACGTAATCTGTCAATGACCAATGAAAATATCAATTATTTTTTTAATAGTAAGGAAAAGAAAAGGATTTTGCATTTTATTTGGTTCTTTTTAACATTTTCCAACATAGTTGAAAAGTATGACTTTGGTTTGCCTGTTCGTGCTCTAACTCTAATATACTCGGATTGACCTGTAATTTTTATGTTGTTGACATAAGTACGATTGCTATTGAAAATGAAGTGTGTTGCATTTACAGTTCATTTACAGGGACAGTCTAAATTATTCAATTACATTATGATCAATGGGGTGGGGGGGGGGGGGGAGGTTCAAGTGCATTTTGATGATGTTACACCATTTCAAACATAATGAAATTGATATGCATTTATAAAGTGCACTAAAACATAACTTTCTGTAGAATATGGGATGCAAGCGTTTTATAGGGAATTATCATTTGCAGTGTATTTTAATGATGTTAGACTGTTTCAAACATAATAAAATTTACATGTATTTATTACTCAGGTGCACTATAAGTTGCTTACTGAAAAGTATGGTGTGTATTGCATTTATTGTTCATTTACAGGACACATGAAAGTATTCGGTTGCAGTATTGTCTATAAGTAAGAATTACTGAAAATGGAATTTTCAACTTTGTTTTGCATTTTTAAGTTTAACTATATTTTTGTACAGTACATGATGTATATAAATTATGTTAATCATGTACAGTGCAGTTGCACAGAGGAATATACAGAGTAAAGGAATTCATAAGTATTACTTACTATGGGAGTGAATTGTTTAACGTTTAAGCAGGGTTGGCAAAAAACCGGGTTTTTTTGAAAAAAACCCAAAAAAACCGGTTTTTTTGGTTTAAACCGGGTTTTTTTGTATCTTTTTTAATTACATATATGCACATCAGTAAATAAAATTTAACATTGACAAGAATGATTAATATTACAATAACAATATATATATATTCTGAAAACAGTTTAAACAAAATAAATAAACAATTGTTATTAATTATGTACAAATTCAAATCATTAAATTTTATTTAGAGCTGAGCTAACATCATTTACATTCAAATTCAAAACAGTTATATATATACAAAAGTTTCCTATGTAATACATAGAACATGATCACTTGTGCCGTCAGGTTCTACAGTAATGGTGATAAGTTTTAAATAATTTTTAAAGATTACTTTTTTAACCCTTAACCGGAAACGTGAAAATTCAGAACACAAACAGAAACGTGCCGTCTGTGAGACTGCTAAATTTTAAAAATTGCTATAAAAATTTTAAAAGAAAACAACTCTTAATAATTTACCAAATAGTGAACTTAAACGTTTATTCCTTAATAGTAATGCAATAACAGGAACAAATTTTTAATATAACAGCAAAAAAATAAGTTTTGAATGTCGGAGACAGGAAATATTTCAAAATTACACACTGTTATTCAAATATTTACATTTTCGACAAAATAATGAAATAAATGCAAATATTTTGATATATATTAGTAGAATATGAATTAAAAAAAATATTATACAGTAAAAATAACAAAAACATGTAATAGTAAATATTGCAGCATGTTCTAAATATCAGTGTTTTTTATGCAATCTTTGCGTTTAGGTTTGGAGCATTGCATGCATACAGGCTTCCGGCACTGTACACACAGATATTTTGTCATTCTATGGTTGATTCTATGACACAAAAAACATTCTTTGCGTTTGAAAAGTATTAAGTCATCATCTACCTGGGCACGTTTTCAACAGGTTTTTGCAGAATGCGAGCTATTATAAAGCGCAATTCCCGAGGTAGCTGGGGATTTTCTAGTCGTCTCTCCATATTACTCTTTCATATTACTCTCTTTCATATTACTGGCCAGAGTATCATATTTCATTCGCATTTGAATTATTTTATGGTTTGTCCATTTCACTATATGCAGTAACATATCATTTGTAAATAACAACTGCCAGACAGAGAATAGATCTGCCTTTTATCCGAGATCACTAGCTTTTCCTCTTAAAACTGGCACTTTTATAATATTGTGTTTTCTTGCTCTTGACGAGGAGCGAACTTTTTAAACAGACCATCGGTACCGATTTTATTCATATATATATTTCGTATACGCGTCTGCTACTTTTTCATCATTTCTTATATCTTCATTTTCGCTTTCATTAGAATTTTCTGAAGATGTTGAATCACTTTCGTGTTCAGAATTTATATATTCATCATCTGAAATACTTTCAACATCGCTTATGTCACTTCCTACTTCATCAAACCATCGCAAAATAGTCTTTATCACTATAGCGTACCCGCATTGACGGCCCCGTCATCTTGATATCAGAAAGAAAAAAATTACATAAACGGAAACATGCCGTCTGACAGACTGCGTCGAAAATAAAATATTTTTTCTTTCAACAACTAAAAAAGTGCAGGTGTTGCAAATGGGTCGGTGGAGAGGACCAATAGTGTAAGGATTAGATGGCGTAATAAGGTTGTAGACACGTTCATTTTTGCATAAAGGGTAGATATGTAGACGCAACCGTCTCACAGACGGTACGTTTCCGGTTAAGGGTTAAAAAGTTGAAGAAATAATTGCTGTTTTATATATACATATTTCCAAATGCAACCTGTAATTCATGTTTACCAAATGATTTAGCACACTAAACATATTAATATGTTTATGTATTTCATATTGCATTCATAGAATGGATTCTGTATCTTAATGTTGATACTTAAAAGTTTTTAATAGTATTTAATTGCAAGATTTATATTAAATTCTTTAAAGACTTAATCTATTGCCTTCCTATATTTTTTCATTTTAATAAGCAACACTTAGTTGTGTTACATAAGAATATAAAGATATAATGTAGAATTTTACCTTGGTATGCTATACTAATTTTTTTTTTAATAAAAATAATGCAAAGAAAAGAAAGTGAGACTTACTTTTTTATTCAATTTAAAAAAACAAATTGAATTTCAGTAAGAAAATTAAATTGAAATATATTTAAAAAATATATATAAAAGAAACATTTTAAAAACATGGAAATTGAATAAATTTTCAAAATTTTAAGAAAATGGAAGTACGACACATGTCTATAAAGATTCTATGTTAATAAACAGGATTATTAGGGTTTAATGTTTTAAACAAAAAAAGCAAGTTTTGCCGCTTTTTGTAAACCCAGTCTGTTGCGTAACTTTGATTGTACAACACCAAATGAAGAAAAAATTCTCTCTACATTTGCAGTAGTCGCTTTTGCAGTAAGAATCGTTTCAACTTCTTTCAACACACCATCATTGAACTTTTTGATTTCATTTTCTTGAATATGCCACCATTCTATAGCTGATACATCTTTACTAAAATCATTCTCAAAAAGATATCTTTGAAATGGAGAACTTTTGGCACAAAATTTTAGTATCAGAGATAATAAATTGTTTTGGGGAAATTTTGTTTTAGCATATTATATTCCAATGCTTCTTTTTTTTCCTCCGATGACAATTCGAGATCAGCATCCTTGGCTCTTGGATCCAACCGATAAGCAAGAAGATGGGCTGGTGTTATTGCCATTTTATAACGAGTATCTAGTTTTTTCATAATGTCTTTATTCAGTTTCAAATCTTCCATCTGTTTTTTTAAATTTTTAAAAAGAAAAACAGTTTCTCCAATTGTACAATTTTGGCTTTGTACTTTATCTAAAGCTACACTAATTGGCTTTAATTGTTGAAAATAGTCTTCAGCATTTCTTTTCAATGAAATGTTTGAAACTAGACTTTGGATATTTTTATCAATTTTGTCTTTATTATTTTCGCATATAGTTACAAGAACTGACCATAATTTCAGATAGCTGTCTAAAGCGTCAGCAAATGAGTTCCAGCGAACTTCACAAGGCATTATTAGTTTTGATGTACTTGCATCTTTTCTGAAGCACGCATTTGCATATTGGTTGTTTCTGAAGTATTTGATTACATGCAAAATTTGTTCTTTTACATTTGGATAACTTATATCATTTGCCAGTAAATTTAAAATATGGGCTGCACATCCATAAGTAATAATATTAAACTCTTCTTTTTCATCAAACATATCCCTCATTTTTCGGACATTTCCAGTATTGTCTGTCACTAATGCTTGTATTAAACATTGAAATTCCGATTGGCATTTATTAATGGTTGTAGTCGCAATATCATACAGATTTTCACTTGTATGAGCAATTCCCGATGTATCAATAGTGTCTGCTAAGTATGTATTCCCGTCTTTTGTTGTTAAAGTAACACAGATCACAGGTTCGTTGTGAATGTTTGACCATCCATCTAATCCTAATGTGACAACTTCATTTTTTAATATATTTGCACATTTTTCTTTTTCTTTGCTGTAAGTATGATCTAATAAATCCCCAGCAATTTGTTTTCTTGATGGTGGAGAATATTCTGGGCGGAAACTCTGAACCATTTTAATAAACTCAGGATGCTCTACAGTGCTAAATGCCGTATTTGTAGCATATATAAACCTAGCAACTTGTTCATCAAACATTTGCTTTTGAGATGGTGTTGATTTACTGACAAAAAAGTCCATAGTATCTCTTTTCCTTTTTAAAGAACCAATTTCACTTGTTGCTCTTTGTGTTATTGCTGAATCCAAAGAACTTGAAATACTGGATAGTGACACTGACACATCATCTACACAAAAATAAAAATAAGAATTGCTTAATGATACAGAACATATTACTTCAAAAATCATAATCATATAATTAACAATAATTCAATACAAAGACATTTTTTTTTCTTTGTTTTACTGCAAAGTAAACATCTCTATCATATTGATATATTTATTTTTGATAATTTATTTAATACTCGAGATAAAATTACCATGTCTTTTATAATTTTGGATATTTATGATTGGTGAAAACTTGGTTAATCTCTAAGAGCCATGCATAAATTAAAAATTAACAATTTCATTTAATAACAGTTCTGATCACATAATTTGTTCTTAATAATTTGATTAATTTGTAAAACTTTCAAACTTTTATCAAATGTAATTTTAAGATTATCAAAATAAAGTTCTCTAACAAAAAAATGTCTATTTAAAATTTTCTTGTTTTTTCCAAAATTTCATTACTTAGAATTACATAAATATTTTTTATTTCATAGAATATAACTTTCTAAAATCAAATAGCATATGCAAATTAAATAATAATATATGTGATTTTTATAATTTATCTTCTCAATCAAATAGCATTTCAAATAATAATGTAATTTTTTATAAGAGTTTAGAATCATCTGAATGAAGATATACATAATGTGTTCTCAATATGCATTACTTGTAATTTTACAGATAAATTAAAAATTTTGAATTTAACAAATATTTAACTTATTAACAAATTTTTAACAATTTTCTTTCAAAATTAAAAATAATAGCAGCAATAATAATGATAAAATAAGTACTTACCATTATCAACAGAATCAGAATCAGAATGATGATGAGAATTATTACAAGTTTCAATGTGTTTCTTCATCCTAGCTACTTGACCTTCCATTTCTTTATTACAATTTTTGCATCTAGCTCTACAACCTTTCCTTTTATCATTTTTTACTTCATTAAAATATAACCAAACTAAATCTTTTCTTCTACCAAAATTAGACATTTTTTGTTCTCAAATGCTAACTCTTGGACCATTCATACACAGGTGCATACACAGGTGCAACTATGATGCAACTGTGACTTATGCAGGTTGACTGCTGAAATGAGTTGAGCTGTTCAGTTAGAAGTAGAAGTTATTTGTACATCAAATAATTTGAAAACTTAATTATATAAGAAAAAAATCTTTAAAAAAATTAACAAAAAAACCAATTGGTTTTTTTCAGAAAAAAACCATTTGGTTTAAACCGTGGTTTAAACCATGGTTTAAACCATTTGGTTTAAACCGTGCCAACCCTGCGTTTAAGGGTAATTTTTAATTGTGTTATGCATTTTCCTGCTGAACTATATTTAGTATACTAATATCTCATCAAAAAGTCACCTGTAAAAAACGCAGCCAAGTCTCGTAACTCATTTACCGTAAAAAGTACTGAGATCGTATAAAGCCAAGTTTAACTATCTTATTAACTCTGAAATTTTCATTCACAAATCACTCCTAGTCTCTACATCTTTAGTTAATTATTATTTTGTGACTTGGCAATTACGCAGCACAGGGAAGTTATTACACCTTACTATGTTATGGGATGGGATGGGATAATTTGATTAAGGCAAATTATATACGCACAGGGAAGTTATTACACTTTAATATGTTATAGTATTATTTGATTAAGACTAACTATATACATCACATTCTCGTGCTACGTAATTGCCAAGTCACAAAATAATAATTAACTAAAGATGTAGAGACTAGGAGTGATTTGTGAATGAAAATTTCAGAGTTAATAAGATAGTTAAACTTGGCTTTATACGATCTCAGCACTTTTTACGGTAAATGAGTTACGAGACTTGGCTGCGTTTTTTACAGGTGACTTTTTGATGAGATTTCACTTCTTTTTGTAAGTAATCTTCCTTTTCTTTATTTTGGGTTCTTTTTGGAGATCATCCACTGATTTTCCCTAAGCCCACACTCTGTCCCTATTATTTAAAGGTATCAAAAATTTGAAGCTTTAGTTTCGTTTGCAAAGTACTGTAGATAAAAAGAGATTTCAGGTTCCTAGGCAAGCACTAAGTTATGGGAGGGAGAGTGTCAAAAGTACTCTCAATTGCTTCCAGGATAGATGCTATCCATCTGAGATATTACTCGCAGCCCTATATACTTGATATTTAACATAAAAGAACTTTTTAGTATAAAAAGAAAGCCAAAATTAAAATTTCCGGAAATTTCCAATAAATCAAACTATATTCCTTTTTTCGATGTTTTTTTTTTTCGTGTTTTTTTTTTTTTGTCATTTTTTATTATTTACGGATTTTTTAATTTTTCCTTACTTTGTGTACTAAACCCTGCCTTTCTGAAAAATGTCAAGCTTCTAGGACTACAAAATCGAATTATTTTCAAATTTTCGACTTTTTATAAATTTATTGATTTTTCGATTTTAATTCTAAGTTATTCGATTGTCATGCCAATATAGTAATTATTTGATCCGTCTTCTTAGGATCATTTAGGTTCAATTTAGAGATAAATGAAGTGAATCTTAGAGTCACCATGATTTTATTCAGAAAGGACTATCAAGCCATAACCAGCCAGTAATGTCGGGAGGGTAGGGGGAGCTGTGAAAATTTTTGTGGGGCTAACATCATTTAATAATCCATATTTCATATGTGAAGTAAATAGAGTACAACCTGTGAAAGAAAACAAACCTGTCTATAAAGAAATCGCCTATATCGTAGCCAGTCTGTAGCGGAACTTTTCTATAACGAAATTCGTAAACGAAAGAAAAGAAAACCATGATCCGGGGGAAATAACATAAAACAATTAGGGGCTTGTACTAGCTAATAGGACAATTATCTTAAAACTAATGTTTCTAGCAGTACAAAATCAAATTGTTTTCGAATTTTCGATTTCTTAAAGATATTTCGATTTTTCGATTTTATTTTCGAATTTAACGAATATTTTAATTGTTCCTTTTATTGAATAGTAAATACACCAAGTTTTAAGTTTCTAAGAGTACAAGATAAAATTATTTTCAATTTTTGATTTTTTCGAATTTTTTTATAATTTTCTGGATTTTTTAATTTTTTCTTATTTTGTATACTTTATTACAAATTTCAAGTTTCTAGCACTACAAAATCGAATTATTATGAAATTTCAGATCTTTTTCGAGTTTTTTTATTCTATTTTCGAATTTATTGTGTTTTAATTTTTCCCCTTTTTCTGTATCCTAAACAATAAGTTTACGCCGAATTTTAAGTTCTAAAGCTACAAAATCGAATTTTTTTCAATTTTTCGAATTTTTGAATTTTATAATTTTTTTTTTCTTTCTTTTTTTGTATCCTAAATACTACCTTTATTCCAAATTTTAAGTTTCTAGCTTTACAAAATCGAATTATTTTCAAATTTTCGTTTTTTTTTTCGATTTTTTGATTTTATTTTCAATTTTTGTTGTGTTTTTAATTTTTTTTCTTTTTCTGAATCCTAAACACTACCTTTACACCAAATTTTCAGTTTCTAAGGCTACGAGATCATATTATTTTCAATTTCTCTCTTTTTCTTTCTTTCTTTCTATATATTTTTTTAATTTTCGATTTTTTTCTTAATTATTCATATTTTTTAATGTTTCCTTATTTAGTATCTTAAATATTACCTTTATTCCAAATTTCATGTTTCTATCGGTATGAAATCGAATTATTTTCAAAATTTCCTTATTTTTCGATTTCTTTCGATTTTTAGGTGCGTTCGTAATTATATAAATACGTAGCACCTATAGTCGTCGTTTGGTCCGTCCGTCTGTCCGTCCGTCTGTCTGTCTGTCTGTCTGTCCGTCCGTCTGTCTGTCTGTCCGCATATAACAACTCAAAAACTACCCAACCAAATGGTTTGCAATTTAAAATATATTATCTTTGCAGAATTTTGTCGAGACATTTCAAATTTTATTAAAATCGAATCAAAACTTTAGGAGATATTAATAAAAATATTTATTAAGAAATTTGAATTTTTTTTTTTAAATCGGTGCTTTTTTGTTATAGGAGCTTCCGATGGATGTTAAATCGTCAAGCGACCGAGATGCTTATTTTATGACAGAAATTAATCTGCAGACGATATAATTCATTTCACAGAATAAAAATTCATCAAGATCTGAATATTTATATAACTAGCTGATACATATATATCTGAATATTTATATAACTAGTTAAGATATTTGTATGAACAGTGTCATAAAATATATACTTAACTAGCTGTTTAACCCGTTCTACGCACGGGATATCATGAATTTAATTCTAAAACGTGCGTACAAACGCACCTCGTTTGTAACGTTTGACGTACAATTTCCAACTTGTTTTATTTTATTTCCGAATTTTACTGCGTTTTTATTTCAACTTATTCTGAATCCTAAACACTATCTTTACCGCGAATTTTAAGTTTCTAAGGCCAAAAGATCAAATTATTTTAATTTTTTCAATTTTTTTCGAATTTTTCGAATTTTTGATTTTTATTTTTCGAATTTTCTGGATTTTTTAATTTTTCCTTATTTTGCAACAAAATTGGATTATTTGAAATTTTTCGATTTTTTTTCGACTTTTCGATTTTATTTTCAATTTTTTTTTTTTTGTGTTTTTGATGTTTTCCTTTTCTGAATTCTAAACACTACCTTCACACCAAATTTTAAGTTTTTAAGACTACAAGATCGTGTTATTTTCAATTTTCAATTTTGTTCGATTTTTTTTAATTTTCGAATGTTTTTTTTTTTTTTTTTTTTTTTTTAATTTTCCGGATTTTATAATTTTTCCTCTCTTTGTATGCGAAACACTAGCTTTATTCCAAATTTTAAGTTTCTGTGGCTACGGGATCTACCCAATCTTTTTGATGATTCGAGAGTGAGTGAGTGTGTGAGTGACAAAAAATCGAAACTTTGAGTTCATATATCGTCTGCACTAATTTATGGGTATTTTTTTAATTATCCATATTTTTGAAATTTTCCTTATTTAGTATCTTAAATATTACCTTTATTCCAAATTTCAAGTTTCTAGCGCTATAAAATCGAATTATTTTCAAATTTTCCTTATTTTTCAATTTTTCCGATTTTTTGATTTTATTTTCGAATTTTATTGCGTTTTTTATTTTAACTTATTCTGAATCCTAAACACTATCTTTACTGCGAATTTTAAGTTTCTAAGGCTAAAAAATCAAATTATTATAATTTTTTCAATTTTTTTTTCGAATTTTTCGAATTTTTGAATTTTTTTTTTCGAATTTTCAAGAATTTTTAATTTTTTCTTATTTTGCATCCCAAATACCACCTTTATTCCGAATTCCAAGTTTCTAGCGCAACAAAATAGGATTATTTGAAATTTTTCGATTTTTTCAATTTTGCTTTCGACTTTTTTGGTGTTTTTGATGTTTACTTTTTCTGGATACTAAACACTACCTTCACAGTGAATCTTAAGTTTCTAAGACGATGAGATCGTATTATTTTAAATTTTCAATTTTGATGGAATTTGTTGAATTTTCGAATATTTTTGTTTCGAATTTTCCGGATTTTATAATTTTTCCTTTCTTTGTATCCTAAACACTATCTTTTTTCCAAATGTCAAGTTTCTAGGGCTACGGGATCTACCTAATCTTTTTGATGACGCGTGAACGAGTGAGTGAGTGAGTGACAAAAAATCGAATGTTTGAGTTCATATATCGTCTGAACTAGAAAAGACAGAAAGTTGTAATTTTAAATTTTGGTCCTGTGTGCCAAATACTCTAGAAAAACGAAGTTTTTTGGGATACTCCAGCGCGGAGATATGGGGGGGTCAAAAGTGCCCTGAGTTGCTTCCAGAAAAGTATGCTTACGGCTGTCCTCTCTCGACTTGGCGGAGGCACTGCCGTGCCTCCAGACTCCAGATTACTTTCATAAAAATGTATTGCGATGGTTTCTTGTTAATACAATCTTGCTAAGGCTGTGGTTTTCCTATTAGACTTAATGTTAGCTATATGCTCCATTTTTCTGCAACTAAATTTCCTCATGCCAATATAGTAATTCATTGATCCGTTTTCTTAGGATCGTTTATGTTCAATTTAGAGATAAATCAAGAGAATCTTAGAATCACCCTGATTTTATTTAGAAAGGACTATCAAGCCATAACCAACCAGTAATGTCGGGAGGGAGGGAGAGATGTGAAAATTTTTGTGCTACCAACATCTTTTAACAACAAATATTTCATATATAAATTAAATAGAGTAAAGCCTGTGAAAGAAAATGAACCTGTCTATAAAAAAAAAAAGGTCTATAACGTAGCCAGTCTATAGCGGAACTTTTCTATTACAAAATTCGTAAACAAAAGAAAAGAAAAGCATAATCCGGGGAAAATAACACAAAACAATAACGGAAGGTGTACTAGCTAATAGGACAATTATCTTAAAATCTATCTAAAACAAACTATCCCCATACTGTGGGATTTGTTTTTCAATGTTTTACTTTATTTAATGCAAAACACAGATTGCATCCGACAACTCATAAAAAAGTCCTCCGGCCTGTACCGGCAGGAAAAGGTAGCTTTCCTATATCTTCGTTTTAAAATTTTAGCTAATGTTACTCGAAAACAGCAGGTTAAAATGCAAAGAAACCGTTTACAAAAGATTCGTTTACACTGAATTTGAATAAGAAATTCGCCAAATTATTGAGCTATAGCCAAGTTGGCTTCATTTATGAAGACTTATTTTTGTCGCCAAATTTGGCGAGATTTCGCCAATTGTCGCCAAGTTTGGCGAGAATTTGGCGCTAATGGATATGAATATATAGTTTTATGCGTATGATTGGGAAAATGATTACAACAATGAAAGAAAATAATTTGCGAGAAATCGCGTTCACTAAAACTTATAAATTTATATTAAAATCACTAAAATTACAGACATTACAATACACTTTCATAAAACATTAAAAACATATTAAAATTGGACGTTTCGGATTTACATGGAAAATCCCTCTTCAACAACAACATTTCACTTAGCGTAAATCATAGTTCAAAAATATCAACAAATAGAAAATGCAACGTATCAAAATTTCGAAGTCAAAGTTACAGTTATAATAACACGGAGTATTCATTCGGGATTGCACCTGCTTGACCATTATTGACCATAAATTTATCGTTGGTTTTTTGTAATGTGCTGTTTTGTTTCAAAATGTCAGCCACCCTAGAATTTCAAACTGCTCTATCTCAGCCAATTTTTAAGATAGAGGTAAAACAAAAAATGCTCTGGAATCCTTGTATCAAGTCCTAACACCTAATTAAAAAATAAACTTGATTTTTTAACTTTTTTGTATATTTATTTTAGTTTTAAAATTTTCCGTGGCCGCCATCTTGAAACAAGATGGCGGACCAAGCTGGCCAACGAACTCGGTCGAGGCATTGGTGAGCTTAATACACACAATTAGTTTCATCCAAATTAATTTATAAATACGAGCGTTATCGTATCAAATTATTTTCATTTTTTCAATTTTTTTCGAATTTTTTTATTTTTTTTTCGAATTTTCTGGATTTTTTTAATTTTCCTTTTTCTGTATCCTAAATACTACCTTTTTTCCTAATTTGAATTTTCTAGCGCAACAAAATCGGATTGTCTTCAAATTTTCGGTTTTTTTCAATTTCTTCGATTTTTTTCAATTTTGCTTTCGATTTTTTTGGTGTTTTTGATGTTTTCTTTTTCTGGATGTTAAACACTACCTTCACACCAAATCTTAAGTTTCCAAGACTGCAAGATCGTATTATTTTCAATTTTCAATTTTGATGGAATTTGTTGAATTTTCGAATGTTTTTTTTTCGAATTTTCTGGATTTTATAATTTTTCCTTTCTTTGTATCCTAAACACTACCTTTTTTCCAAATGTCAAGTTTCTGGGGCTATGGGATCTACCCAATCTTTTTGATGACGCGTGAACGAGTGAGTAAGAAGTGACAAAAAATCGAATGTTTGAGTTCATATATCGCCTGAACTAGAAAAGACAGAAAGTTGTAATTTTAAATTTTGGTCCTGTGGGCCAAATACTCTCTATAATTGAAGTTTAAAATTTTTGGGATACTCCAGCGCGGAGATATGGGGGGGTCAAAAGTGCCCTGAGTTGCTTCCAGAAAAGTATGCTTACGGCTGTCCTCTCTCGACTTGGCGGAGGCACTGCCGTGCCTCCAGATAAGTTTGTGGAGTATAAATACATTCATATACAGGACTATGCAAAGAACAAGATACATTGTCATTTATAGTCGGTAATTACTAGAAGTGTGTTTTTAAGTTGTGTTATGCATTTTTTTACCTGAATTAAATTTTAGTTTAATATGTGATGTGCAGAAAAATCTTTAGGTAATATATAGTTCTGTACAAAAGAATTCAAGTAGCTTTTCATCTATTGGCAAAAATTGCTAAAAGTGAATTTTCTAAATGAATTAAATTTAACCATTCTATGTAGCACATGCAAATCTATAGATCATATATAAGGCTGCACAAAATAATTTGACTACTTTTTTCACTATAGGAGGGGATTACTAAAACTGGATTTTTAAATGTATAATATGTTTTCTAAACTGTTTACTTACATATCTTCTTTCACCTTATTTAACTGTGAAGCTTCATTAAACTTTTCTGGGTGTGTTGGAAAGTGTTTCATAATTCATGCTTGACACATAATTTTTCTTTCTTGTTTTAAAATAATTTCTGTTTGCTGTTAATGCTGTCTTCAACATTCCCCCCCTCCCCCCTGTGCTCAACAATGCAAAACTTTGATGACACATTCATGGCAGACATTCATTTTTTTTTTTTTTTTAGGAATTTTTTAGGAAATTTATAGACATGACTATTGAAATGATTTGTAATCGAAAAGTGTGTTTATTTTTCGATAACTGTATTATTTTCGAAAATGTTGCCATATCTCGAAAATCAGTTCAAAGCACAAAGTTGACACTATTTTAAAACAAATATATATATTCTTTTTATCTCTTTAAGGGGAAGCCCCCTCCCCCCTCTCTCTTCAATTCCTTAATATCTGAGTAAAAATGAGAGATCTGCACATACTCTGACCTGGACTGAACCTAGTCCCCAGGCCAATTTTATTATGGACCGAGCTGAGCAGGTTTCTGGTTTAATTTTTTTTTACACTTGAGCTTTGCTTGGCTTGGAACTCATTCTTTCTAGGCTCTGTCAGGCTGGCATTTTTTATTTTATTTTTGTAAATATAATAGTCACATTGTACATTTCGCCAAACAGAAGCTTTAGAAACTAGTTTTCTTTTATTAAATTATAGAGCATTTTTAAAAATTACATTTTTTTTCTTTCATTTTAAGCTATATTATTTTTTCCCTATGGATTCTTTATTTGAGGGTATTTGTCGATATTATCAGTAATGTTTTTATTTCATATTCCATGGCTTGTGGACATGTAAATTGAAAAATGAATTTAACTTTTTTTCAAAGAATTGTAATTATAGAATAATATTAGTTAGAAAATATTGACCTTTTTTTAAAAAAAAAAAAAAAAAAGAAAAAGTGTGGTCAGGCCTAATTTCTTTTATTTTCACCCAGATCTGGCCAGCCCATGAAATGTGGGAAAAAAAAAAAAAAACATTTTGTATCGTACTTTTAGCTTTTACACCTGGCCAAGTCACAATAAATTTTGTTCAAGCTTTGTCTTAAAATTTTGACCCATGCACTCTAATAAAAATACTTGAAAATTCTGTATTTTTAAGAATAAAAGTTACTTTGTGAATGTGTCAGAAAATAGCTAGCTTGGATTTGAAGAACTTTTTCTTTTTATGTTTTGTAACTGATGAAGTCTTTTAAGGTAAAATTTTTACGCCTTTTTTAAAATATTTTGTGCAGATTCATGGAGGAATTCTGAGGTCATGCAATTCTTCTTGTATCTAGCCTTATTAATATTATTACATAATTAGTAATTTTAAAACTTTTCTTTTAACCTTTTAAATATCAATATTAGTGAGGCTTCGCCCATTATTCAGTGAAAGTTGTCAAACCAAAAATTAATTTATTACTTGGTTGTTTAATTTTTTTGAATTATTTAAAATTTTGAAAAATCACTAAAATTAAATGGAAATTTTCAATTTCCATATAAATTGTATTTTTATCACATGTGAATTTCAATGGAATTTAGCACCAAATATGCAAAAGTGGGCACATTTTGTCTTGTTCAGACATGGGATTCTTCCTCGAATCCACAATTTTCTGCACCCCCCCCCCCCCCTTTCAATAATTTATTTAATTAATTTATTATTCAAGGGTCGATCCAGGCAAAATTTGGGGCCTATGTAGGGCCCCTTCACAAAAATCAATTTAATAAAATGGGCTCCTTCACAAAAATCAGTTTGATAAAATGGGGCCCTTCACAAAATTCCTTTTAATAAAACCTTTCACAAAATTCTATTCCATAAAAACTTACTATTTATTAATTAATTTTTTTCCCTTTAAATGTGTAATTTGTAAACGAACAAGTTCCCCAGCAGTGAAAACTCCATCAAAAGGATTTTAAAAAGTTTTTGTTAATATATGCTTGGTTCGAATTTGAGTAACTGGATTTCAACTTTTGTTACAAAATGTTATTTTTCACAAAAATATAATAAATTTCACAAAAATAACCTTTACTTTTCACAAAATGGGCCCCAAGAAGAAAAACTTGCATCGACCCCTGTTGTTATTATTATTATTATTATTATTTTTTTTTTTTCAAAGCATGTGGTAGCTGAGTCAAATGTTGCACCAAGCTTATACTGTTCAATACTTCTTCTTCCACAATATAAATGTCAGCATTTATTCTTTCTCTTTTAAATCCAAAATCTAAAAAAGAAAATTTCATATTTCTTGCACATCTGTTTAATTTTTTTCTATAGACTTTTAAAAACTCAAATTATCATTTTTATCTGTATCATTTTGTATTTAGTTCATTAATTAAATTACTAGTATATAATGTATGTTCTATCTCCAGAATATTTTTTTTTAATTTCGCAAGTATTAAAAGAAAACCAATAAATATGTTCAGGAAACATTGTAGTGGTTGATATTTTATGTAGAATATAGTTTAAATCCACAATAATTAGGACCAAAGACCAATAATTAGGTAGCATATTTCATTTGATGTTTCCTTAGATTAAGTTGTCTGTTCTACAATTCAATACATAATCAAACTTTGCAACTACGAAGTAAAAAAAAAAAAAAGGATATTTAGAAAGTATAGTAATTTTACTGTGATTTATTTACAAATATAATAAAATCACTTGTTAACATTAAACTAAAGATGTATATAATTAATGCTTAAAATGATAAAAACACTACACAAAAAGTCTTAAAATACCTTTTAATATAAAGATGACATGTTTCATACACTCAAATGGCAACTTCTTCAAGATCGAAAATAATAAATTATTTTCAAAAGCTTAGTGAAAATATTATCACTTTTGATCTTCAAGAAGTCATCGTTTGTGTGTATGAAACTTGTCATCTTTATATTATAAAGTATTTTAAGTCTTTTTGTGTAACATTTTTATCACTTTAATCATTAATTACATCTTTAATGATTTATTTATTTATGGGATTCTTAAAAATATAGAATGATCTCAGCTTACTTACAAGGAGAGGACCAAGCTTGGTAATCACAGATTTTGATTATTTTTATATATGTTGTAGGTAGAAGCCCCTTAGTCTCAGTTTCATTATATACAACGCTCCTTAGTTCTCGAGAAATAGGGGGTCTAATATTTTAACTCAACTTAAATACTTACTTTGTAACAAAATTATGCATTGGTCGTAGCTCAGTTGTTATGGTGTCTATTCGTTGATCCGCGGGCCCAGGTTCAAGAGTGGGACGAGCTACGTTTGTTTTTCTCATTTTTTGTTTTATAAATATACTTGTAATTATAATTTAATAATCTCAATTAAAAAATTTAATGTTGTACATTAATTATAATAACATATTTAAATTATTTGACTTTTAAGTTATTATTAAACATTTCTCATCATTTAAAGAGATTTTGTTTTTTAAATGGATCCATTATTGACTAGTAAAAATTACAAAATCATGCCTTATTTTATTAATTATAAATTAATTCAAAGTGCAAGCATACATATTCCAAATTTAAAAATCTTTAATATGCAAACATGATAAATATGAAACACGAGACGAGATCATATCTATATTATAAAGGACAAATGTGTCCGTGCGTAACGCTGACTTCATTTTGACGTTGGCAAAACCAGACCCTTAAATTTCGCTTTTACTGCAATTTCTAAATATTGCACATTTCCAATTTTTTTCCTAAAAAAAACTTGTTAAAAGCGGCCAGATAAAATTGTTAAACTGGGTTTCTCTCTAATCTTGATTTAGTTTTTGTTGGTGAATTTAGTACTTACCTTCGAAATCTATCTATGCCTGTAGGCTTTAAAAAAAGTGAAATTTTGTGCTAAATAATATAAACAATCGCAAAAATGAAACTGCAACCAATTGAAAAAGGAATTCAAGGTTAGAGAATGAATTATCATCTAGAATACCATTGTTTACCACGCAAAAACAACCCCTAGTTACAAAAATGCATTTACTTTTGCGACAAATTTCATTCGCTATAGAAAGCAAATTGGCTACGGACCCGATTACAGAGCCTAACCATCCTATTCTTGGCTATTTTCTACCTATATAAAAAAAATTCTACTATGTACAACATGCTTTCATGTTTATAATATTAGGAATTTGCTTATTTTTAGGAGTTGGCACGATCAGCTTGTAAGTCTACGCAATTCAGATTGCAGAAAATTTTCATTACTTTTTTATTTCTTTTTTTTCTCTTGCATTAAGCGAATTTGTGAATACATTTTATTTTCATTTCGATAACATTGTTTATTAAAATTTTTTAAAAACATTGCAAATAAACATTGTAATGGATGCCATTTTTCTCATGTTATAAAACTTTACAAAATCTTTTGCCCCCCCCCCCCCCCCCCCCAAAAAAAAAAAAAGCCATTTTTAAAAATGACAAACTTTTTACTTCTTTAAAGCTGAAAGAATCGTGGAATTAAAATCCGGTTGCAAAATCACGATCTACAAACGTGTCTCCAATGTACTTCAAGCCCTTGAGCCTTAATTTTAATTCTGTAGAGGGAAAATGATATTACCTTGATGCAATAATATTAAATCTTTAGGTTTTTTATGAACGAAAATGCCATTTTCTTTTAAGAAAAAAGTCATTTTTATTCTGATTTCCTGAGATGAACGCCTTTAAGAATTAACGCTCGTCAAATTTTTTTTTTTTTTTTTTTTTTTTTTTGTAGGCAATCAAGTTATATATATTTTTGTTTCTATGAATGAAATAACTACTTCCCACTGATCATGACGTCATTTCGACATGGATAATTTTGCAGTGCATATTATTGACATTTGCTATCCCTTTTCTTTTCAAACATTTTTTAACCTTTTAAAAATTTTAATTAAAAATATGGTATACTTATGTTAGCTGCGCACAGACAATAAACCTCACCATCATTCTTGCTGGATTTTTTTAAAATACAGAGCTTTAATTTAAAACACATACACATGTACTTTTATACATTTTATTTCTATATATAGATATATATTATAAAATATGTTTTATTTCTAATAATGCTATTTCATCTTATTTTTAATTCTTAAATTTTTTTATTTCACTTTCATTTTTCACGTGGAAATTTTTTATTGAAAATAAATTGAGTAAATTATTATTCCGGGTTTTGATTTAGTATTGGCAATGATAAAGTATTAGCAACGATAAAGTAAATTTAATTATTTCGAAATTTTATACAAAAAAATGTCCATTTATTCTCCATAAAAATAAGGAAATTTTAAATTATTAAGAAAAACATTTGAATAAAATAAACAAAATATAACATATGTTCATTTCTGGGTTAAAATCTTCTATAAGCAAAGATACAAGGCCATCAAATCTTCCATTTTGATGCTGGCTTCAGCCAAACATTCACACACGCAATCACATTTATAATATTATTAGGATCCCATTTCATTGGCTATTCTGAAGTAATGTGACAAAAATGTGCTTAAAACAAAGTAACGTGACATGTGCAGTAGACATAAAAAGCATTTTATATTGGATGCAATACGTTTCAGTCATCTTTTCATGATAGGTAAACAAAAGGTGTTGTCTAATAACGAAAGAGCCAAAATCTATGCATATCTAGAATATGGAAAATCTGTTCCGGAAATTAGTAAATTAATTAAAAGATCAGTTTGTATGATATATAACTACAGAAAAGATCCAGCAAATTATGGCAAAAATTTTAACAAAAAAGGTAATCCATCCCACTAAGAGGGAGACAAAGGGGGTTCTTCAACTAGTAATAAAAACTTGACCACTGTTCAAAGCAGGTTGTGCAAATCTATCCCTTCCTGCTACTTCTAGAAGAGTTAGGCAAATTTTACATTCTTCACGGAGCTTGAGATGTAAAAAATTCAGTCTGGTCTAAAGTTGTTCATTTAATAAACTTCACAAGCGTTTGCAGTATTGCAAAGGGCGACAATTGGAAGAAGGTTATTTTTTCCGATTAAAACAAATTTAATTTGGATGGCTCTGATGGTGTGAAGTATTATCGAAGGGATCTCCGAAAAGAACCAAAATCTACATTCAGCAAAAAATTTTTTTTTTTAGGGGGTTGGGTGATTTGTGCAACGATTGCTTATGATGACAGAAGGGAAATTGTATTTCTAAATGGTCGCCAGAAATCATTTGATTACAGCTTAGTTTTAGAAAATTCCCTTTTTCATGACAATATCATAGTTTAGATTACATCTTCTTGCAAGACAATGCAAGTATTCACACTTTAAATGCAATTAAAGATTGGTTTGACAAACAGAATATTGTTCTTTTAGATGAGCCATACTCAACCTGCGAGCCGCATGTGGCCTGGCGACCTTTTACTTGCGACCCGAGACACATAATAATTATTCTATATTTATAAAATTAATGGAGAAGTACACAGACGGTTTTCAGGACCTTCACTTTTGTTTTATATATTTTCATGGGACGACAAAATGTGCCTGTTATTTATAACTAGCCCAGCTTTGCCCATCTATCTTATAGTTTCACATATGAAAGTAAATTTTGGATGGATGGTGGAAAGCGGGTTCTACAATAATCGTTTGTAGTGTTATGCAGATTTCCGTTATAGATATGCTCAAACTTAATGCAACAGTTGGGTATACGGGCGAATCCTAGTTTTATGCTGTCCAAAAGAAATAATAAACAAATTCATCCCTTTGACAAAAAAAAAAAAAAAAAAAAAAAAAAAAAAAAAATTCCAAAGAAATATTTATTTTATTTTAAAATAGATTTATAAAAAATACACATGTAATAATTTTCTACGATAGTCAACTTAGTCTCTTTTCTGTATTAAAAAACAATTTTATCGTTTATTACTTTGTTTATATTAAAAATATCAAAGCTAATAGATTACACCAAAAAAATATTTTTCTCGAAGTTCTAATTGTAAAATTTCAACTTTTATGCTAAAGATGTTTTTTTTTTGGGGGGGGGGGGGGGGGGGGGGGGGTAGAATTAAAAAATTTCAAATCATATGCACAATGTGTCTATAACAATAACGCTATGTATGCATGAAAAAGATCCCCCCCCCCCCCCTCCAAAAAAAAAATACTGAAACGAAAAACATAAAAATTCTAATTATTGATTCATTTAATAAAAGTTTAAATACACCCTTTTTCATTTAAATAATTAAAACTAGATTAATTTCTATTTTTCTATCGTGAAATCATTCAGCATGAAAATAGAGATACAAGGTAGAGATCTGCATGGACTCGAGGCCCGTACCCGGCAAAATAAAAGCAAACTTTCCAACAGGCCGGCAGAATTAGCAGAAAATTTTTAACGGGCCGGGCCTCCGGCCCATACAGACCTCTAGATGTTGAAACTTTTCCTTTGCATCGTCATAATCAGAATATTTGGAAGTTTAACATATTTTCCCCATCTTTGAAACAAAATCAATTCATCACTGTCACTATCACATACCAATTTCAAAATTTATTTTACATTTAAGCGATCCGATGTAAAAATTTGAACTAAGCCGATAAAATTCGAACCATTTTCAACTAATATGACTTTCGCGAGACTAAGGCTGGGTTGGGATCGGGTTTATATTTTTTTCTACATGATGGCCGGTACCGGACTTAATTGTTCACAGGGACGTATCAGGTAGGCAATTTGTTTTGTAAAAGTAATAATAGTGATAATGAATGTTTGGTAATGGAATCTTTGGAAATATAACTTAATAAATTACAAAAAAATATTCTCAAAATTCTTTTTTTTTTTTTTTTGTATAAAGCTTCAAAAGCTAGATTTTTAACATCTTTTTTCTTTAATTTTAAATGCTATTATTGTTTTCAATGAATTTTTATTTGAATGTAAGAGTCTAATGAGTCTAAGCGATTATTAATTTATTATTCTGTGTGATTTGGCTTCTGAACATATAGCAATCTAAAATATACTATAAATATGTATAAATATGTATTAAGTATTCTAGAATAGAATCTTAATTGTATGTTAAAAAAAAATCTGAAAATTTTATGTGGAAATTGAGTTGGACCTGAATTTCATTGATTTTTGTACAGGTTGGACCGGGCCGATTTTCACCGATGTTTGCCGGGCTGTGAACCGCGAAATTACAAATGGGCCGGGCCGAACTTTTAATTTCTGCATCTTCTCCCCCAAACCTCCCCATGACGATGCCTCTGAATGTTTCTTCGTGACAAACATTCAATCCTACTTATAATATTAACTTTGTTACATTACTATTTTAATTATCCATTTACATTATTGTATAAGTTGTGGCCCGCCGAACGTTACAAATGTATATTTGCGGCCCGCAAGAAAAAAAGGTTGAGTGGCTGTTTTAGATCATCTACCTATTAGTCCTGATTTGAACCCCATCGAAAACATTTGGGAATAGGTTGTTCAAATGGTTTATGCAGATGGGATGCAGTACACATTACTTGTAGAATTGAAAGTTTTAATCTGTCAAAACTGGAAATTAATTGATTAGAAGTACATTCAAAATATTTTTTTATCAATGCCATATAGAAGAAAAGAAACTGATGAAGAAAGGCGGCTTTACTAACCATTAATTTCAATGAAATATGATATTTCATAAATCAATTTCCATGTTTGTATGTTACAAAAATCTAATCTTTGACCTTATGTTTTATTATTATGTATGAAATTTTATTTTTGTAAATCATTTGTTATACATAGCATGTGTAATGTATGAAATTTCATTCATTTTTAATGAATATTATAGAAGTTTTTGTTAAAAAAAAACATGTTTTCATAAATCAATTTCCACCACTGAATGATATGTTGATTAAAAATCAGTTTTTTTAAAATTTAAAGCTATGTTGTCACAAAATTACCATAGTCGTATTATCTTGTCTCAGAATTATTGTAGACAAGTTTTTCATGTGAGCTATCAGTTTCTTTAAAAAAGTGCTTCAGTAATTCTTCTTGATTCCAACCCAACCTTTATTAAACCCAAACCTGAAATGAAGAACATTTATGCCCTATTTTAATGAAGAGATTGAAAAGTAATCCATATTTTATGAAGAAGAATAGATACGAAAGTCTTTAGCTAAAATAATGTTTTTAGCTTTCTTTTGGAAAAATGGATGTATCTAAATCTGACCAGCAAGAATTGAATCAACCTGTCCTGCAGAAAATAAAGCAATATATTAAGTTCAGAGATTGATTTACCTGGCACAATGAAGGACTTTAGTTCAAGAATCTTTGATCACTTGCCAGCACAAAAATGGAAATGGCTGTATTATTCCTAATTAATCTTCCAAAAATATCATTAGTAGCCATTTGAAATTTATCTTAGACATGTGAAATTGCAGTACCATATTTTCATTGAAAAAGCTGATTAACTAACAAATTCTTTAACCTGACAGTAGTCATGTGTTGTGTCAATGGAAATTCCATGTATGTAACCTTAACTTATATAACCTTACCATGTAATAACCATGTAACAACCTTAAATGTTTCTTTTGCCATAGTAAAGTTACAAGACATTCATACTTTTTTTTCATGTAACTATTGAAAAACAAAGTTTAAATTCATAGAAAAGAATGAAAAACAACCAGTAGTAGTGAGACTGCATCTTCTCATGGCAGATTATTATAGCACAAGATTGCTGAGCCTGTATACAACTTGCAGGCAAAATTTGCTGATCGTGGAAAATCAAATGCATAAGGGATAGTTTGGGCGGTTTAAAAAAAAAATAACAAATCAGGTTACTTTTCAGGTTGGGCAGTCAATGTGTTAAAACAGTTATAAAAAAATATTTAACAGTAAAATCTCTAATATGAGTTTTATCTTTTACAAATATATATATATATATATGTATACTATATAGGCTCATTCATATTCAAGTATATTGGCTTTCATTTTAAACAATGTTTTGGTCTTTTGAAAAATTAGGGTTAATCTGAACCTTACCTGCAAGTGTTAAAACTCAATTCTGCCCACAATGAAAAAAAATAAAAATAAAAATAAAAAATAAAGCTCTGACCTGACCCAACCCATGGTTTAGGTTGGGTCCGTGATCTGGTTACTCAACACTATGCAGGATTCTAGTGTCTACTTGGTTTTACTCTTCTCCCAATATTTCAAAACTGAAGAGAAAGATTTATAATTTCAGTAAACTGATACTTTATTAACTTCATTGGAAAGTAATATTCAAATATTATATGAAATTGTTTCTCTTGTCTTTTTTGCCAGTGGTTACTGGCAGCAAAAAAATAAAATAAATAAATAAATAATATAAACCATAACATTCTTTAAAAAAAGGTGTGATTATTCTTAGGTTAAATGTTATTAAATAATTTATACAGAATTATACTGAATGTATTTCCAAACTTAGCAGTAATTTAACTTGCTTAAAATTGGGATTTATTTATTGATGGCTTATAAATTAAGCAACCATGTCTATAATTACTTATATTTGGCTGTTTTGTATAATTTGGTAAATTCATTATTTTGTTCATAAGTATTTATTAGTCATTTTAAAGTATTTCTTGTCATTTCACAAAATAAAATTTTTAGTCATGTTTTATTTTGCTAATTTTATTTCTTTTTTAATTTCTAGTGTGATGCCAATGTAGCTGCATAGTAAAAATGGGAATGTGCAAAAAAAAAAAAAAAAAAAAATCAACTTGAGTTCTGTAAGTTATTGTACAATTCTAGTGATAGGAAAGCAAGAGTAGAAAATTACTTCTTATAGACTTAGAAAAATATTACAATAGAATGTTTCTTTTGTTACAAGATTAAAAATTTTCTAACAGATTGCTGTCTTAGATTGAACAACACTGTGGAACTAATAAAATTAAAATCCAATATTCATATTCTGTTGTTGTTATTTTGAGTTTATTTTACAGACCTGAATTTTGGTCAAAAGTTTACTGTACATTTTTCTAGTAATAAAATTCATTCTTCCCCTTCTTTACCATTTATTGTTATTTTAATTGAAAAATTTTAAATGTCTATCAGTTTTTGTGATTGTGCTTTTTGTTTTCTTTGATTTGGTTATTCATATTTTAATTTATATTGAGCTTTTATTTTTATAATTTTATTTATGTAGCATTTTGTTATGTTCATGAACTACAACATGTTGGCTATATTTATCTTTTAAACAGACAATATGATTTAATACAATTTTTCAAATTAAGAAATTTTATCAAGAACTCTAGATTTTTTCACCAACTGAAACTATGCAAATAATTTATTAACACCAGAATGCCATTTTTTTCAGAAACCAAAAACTATTGCATTTTACGAATGACATGCCCTGAAATGTAATAATACAAATTTTGAGTTTAGAAAAGTTGATGGGTAAAATTGCTAACTGGTGGTTGATTGAAAATATTGTTAGCTAGCAGTTAAATGGTTAAAATTATCAAAATTTAACATGCATATGTATAGCATGATTTATAAAGTGTTTCATAAACTTCAAAATTTTTGTTTGACTACAAACTTTGTTCCTTTTATATTTCAGTTATGCATAATGATTCATGTAATCATTTCTTACATTTCATTCTATTTAACAAATAAATTGAATTGTGGTGATCTTGGAAGAATTTTATTTTAAATAGGTGCTTAAATTGCATTTTCTTTCTTTCTAGATATGATCTTTAACAAATATTAGTGTTAATTAATACTTCTTCCTTGTAATTTTTCTCCAGATTTAAAATAAATTTCTTAATTTGTACCTAACAATACATGGCATATACATGCATTTGAACCTTAAGTTTAATTAATATATACTATTAAAGCAGGGATCTGTTTAGGAAAAAATTGGGTCCTTTAAAGGACCCTTCTCAAAAATTTTTATTTCGAAACAGGACCCTTCACAATTTTTTTAAATTTCAAAACAGGACCCTTCACAAAACTATTTTCCTTTAAACAGGACCCTTCACAAAATTCTTTGTCTTAAAAATAGATTTTTCACAAAAATTTTCCATGTTTAAACTGAACATTTCACAAATTAATTATTTAAAAGTAAAATCTGACCTGTCACTTTTACACATATAAAGAAAATATATGTATTTGACATCCATATATCTTCTTAAAAATGTATAAACAAGAACCTGAATATAACGATCATTTCAAATTCACAAAATTATGACTAGATTTTTCGCAAAAATAAAAAGCTTTTCACAAAAACATGACCCTGGGGGAAAAAGTCTGGACAGACGCCTGATTAAAGGAAATTTCTGCAATGCCTAATCCCCAAACTGAGATAATTTAACATTAAAATTAAAGACTACAGAGGCATAATAAGAGGTTAATAATTTTCCTGAATAGTTGTTTTATCAAAACACTTTAAATCATTGCATATTTTTTATCCTTTTCATATTTTAAAGGTGTTTGACTGATATAATTTTATTTTAAATAAACTTTAATAATGAAAAAACATGTTAACTTGATTCTGTAAAAGTTCTTAATTTTTTAAATGTAATTTTTGGTCTTTATTTTTATCCAAAATCTGAATAATGTTCTTAATTTTAAAAGTACTCTATTATTTCTTAATCAGGGGTAAAAATCTTCATTTCGGTAAATTTTTGCTTTTTTAAAAATTTTAAAACTTTTTCATTTTTTAAAACTTTCTTTTCTATTTGTTTTTGTATTGTAACAATAAATAGTCACTCATCCAAATTCCTCCTTAAGAATAAGTCATTTAAAATCCGCCTCCCAACTTGAATTGCTACTTCCCCCTTTTTCCAGTACACAAAACTTAATCTTTGAAACTATCTAATTTTTTTCTGCCCTAGTTGTAAATCTATAGTACGGATAAATAACTAAGCAATCCTTTAATAAACCACTCCCCAAAAAAAATTTCTGCTTCTGTGTTTTTGTACTCGTCTCCCAGATCATAAAAGTAAAAAATATTTAAAACTTCCTTGTTCTATTTGTTTCTTTATTATAACAATGAATAATCATTTATAAAAAAAAATCCCCCCCCCCCTTTTTTTTTATTTTTATTTTTATTTTTTTTACCATTTCTCCACAGTAAAAAGTACACAAAGTTAAAAGTCTCTAAATTTCTTCGTATTTAAATTTTTTCTTGTCTTTTTTGTAACTTTGTAGTAATGATAAATAATCAATCATCCAGGGACACCATTTAGGGACAGCTCGGGGGGCAACCGCCTCCCCCCACCAAGGAATTTGAAATTTCAGAAAAAAAAAAAAAAGCGCAATTGCAAAATATGATCAAAAGCTAAAATAACGTTAGATTTCACAGATTTTATTACAATAATAATAAAAAAAAAACTAGTCTAATGTGCCAATCCTAAAACTTTCTTCTATCTCATACAGGTTTCACATACACCAGAACCAAATCAGCACCAATTTATATTAAGGTCTGACTGAATCTGAAGTTTTATTAAATTATGTGTATTAGTTCTGGAGACTTAGCTATCGTGAAAATTGTGCAAAATGTAGCGTAGCAGCACCACCTGTTGGGCTATTTATACAAAAACGTAATCAACGTCCAGTTTCGTCAAGGTCTAACGGAATCTGAATTTTGGTGAAATTCTGTGCCTTGAGATATAGCTATCGTAAGTCTCTTTTTTTTAAAGGCAAATTCTCTCTAAACATGTCTTGCTTTTTCTTAAATATATTTTTTAAATATGCATTGCAAAATTTTTTATAAAAAATCCACAAATTTCACCAAGAATATTTTTCTAAATCTAGTTACAATAATCGGATGTAAATTTTGATTTCTAAAGCATGAATACGGTTTAAAATGAGTGTAGTAGTCATCTTCATGTTTAGATTTTAAGTGATTAATGTAACGAAATATTATATATAATGTAAATAATATTCATTACATATAATATAAAGAAATATTAATATTCTTAATATAAAGAAAATAGAATGTTTTATGTTAAGACTTATGCTAAATGCTATTATATGTAAATGCTTTTTCTCGTTAAAAATTTAGAAGAAATCTTTCTTCTTGTCTCTTTTGCAATTTTAATGTTTATGTATATTTTTAAATTGCATGCTATTTGAAAGAAATGTCGTAGCAGGCTCTCCCATATGTTGCCTATTCAGAGTTGGTAGATATGTTGTGATAGCGTGCTGTAGCGCACCATAGCAAAATTGCATCAGACGATAAAAGAATGAACAACTAACATTTAACAAAACATGTTCACTCAGTTTTTTCCGAAAGTTGCAGAAGTTGAGCAAACAGGTTTTGTAGGGTTATCTATCATATCAAATTGGAAAGGTTATCAGATAAGTATGCATAGTTTTTTCTGATTCAAAATAAGCAACATTTTGGATCTGACACCAGTCATGTACGCAAAAGTAGTCTTCAGAAAAGTCAAGAAACTTCTGTTGACCAAATTGTGTTGGGTGAATGACTCCCATGTGCTAGGCCGATTAAGCTTCATATTGGCACTGTAGAAAAAGTATCTATTATTTCAGGAGTAAGAATCTTCCATGTTTTAGTAGATTCTCTTCTCCTTTTTTTGGTAGATTTCGTAAAAAATACTACCTATTACATTCTCCCCTAAGTTGGAATTTTTTGCAGATCTACGCCGATTATGACTACCAGAATACAAAACCACCCCCAGTTCAAAACTTAATATATATACCTATCTATGTCATTTTTTTATGGACACGATAACTAAAATAATTCTGCACAAATCTCTTCTAAACTGATACATAAAATCTCGGGCAAAATCGAACCGGGGGGAGGGGAAATGGGGGGCTTTTTGTGAAAACAGAAAAACCTCATAACTTCTTAATTATGATACGTATTGAATCCGTTTAAAGTTATTATTACTTCTAGAAAAAGGGCCGAAAATTTGTGTATGACAGAATTTTGATATCATTAAAAATGGCCTGAAGGGGGGGGGGTGTTAGAAGAAAAAAATTTGTAACTTCGTCAATTCCCAAGATGTCAAATCTGCTTAAATTTATTATAAATCCTCTTAATATTATCTAAAATTTTTATATTGACAAGTTTTTTTTTGGAACTAACCCTTATAGCCCCCCCCCCCCCCCCCAAAAAAAAAAAACCCTGCCGGCTCCACCTGCAAACAAGTTAGATTTCAAAGTGGACGGTCCCAACTTCAGCATCATGGCGAAAAGGTCATTTCTTCTGCAATTCCCAACAAACAGGAGTCCCACGGTCTGCGTCTTCGAAATCTACCTGTTCCTGTAGGCCAAGCCATCAGGGATTTTTTATTTTACCTAATCGCCAAACTCCCTTTACCAAATTTCCATTTTCCTGCTTTTACAATGCCCCACCAGTGGCTGAGAGGTTGTGCTCTCGAAGCTGGTAGACGGGAGGTGCTGGGTTCGATCCCATTCGCGCCCGTCGGCCTAATCGTTCGGAGTTTTCGTGGTTTTCTTCGAGCCGTGGATTTATCCATGCGTAAATACGGGTTAGGTTCCCTTAGAAAGACCCCCACGAAGGGCACTCCCCCCGGGCCTATATCCCATGTGTAGATAATTGGCCGTCAATAATCAACCCAACCCAACCTGCTTTTACAATAATTAGATTAAAAACAAGGAAATAAAATTATTTAATGAAATGTGTACGGACCTTGTTAAATATAATTTTATTTTTTTAGTTTTTGTAATGATTCTTGAATAATGATTGATTAAACAATTACTATTTAAGAATTTGAAAATTTTATTTATAAATTTATCATTCTACAAAAGTTTCAGTGCTTCTGTTGGTAGTATTATATTTTAGCAACTGCATTTTCATCTTCAAGGCTTGATGATTGGAGATTTTTTTTACTGCTGCATAACCAATCATTATCTCAAATACTATAAAAATCATAAGAATAACATCTACCACTCTTTCCCAAGGCAAAACAATGAAATCCTGGCTAAAGGTGCACAAACTATGTAAAGGAAACTGTAAAAATGTTGTCAGCATCCAAAATCCAGCTAGTTCTGGAACCTAGAAAAATCATGATGAGAAATTAAAAATTCGTAACATGTATGCTAAATTAAAGTAGCTAAAGAGAGTGGGGAGAATATTTTAAAAAGGTGTGTAAACAGAAAATTTATAATTTAAAAAGATAGTTGTATTATTTTATATAATTAAAATTCATTGTGTCTTTGTATGGCTGGTAAAGTGAAAACAAAATCATTGAAAATTCTTTTCTTTTGTATGCTAAAAATACAAATGTGATACATACATAAAATTGTGCAATGCAAAAAATACACTGAATAAAATTCACATTTTTTTCTTTTTTAAAACAATACACTAAAATGCTTAAATTTGTTTTAGTTAGTATTAAGGTGTCAACGCTTTTAATCAGATAGTTTAAATCACGATTTTAATCAAATCGTTATTGTTTTTGAATCATTGATTAAAATCATAAATTTTGTTAATTTTTAAAATGACAAGGAAAAAAATTGAAATCTCAGATGGACATAAATAGCACTGTTTCTAAAGATATTTTTCCTATTAATAAATGAAAGGACCTTTAAATAAATGTTTTTAAGCTTAATTCTACAAGCTTTAAACAATAATATACAGTGTAACCTCTGAATAACGGTCACCCGTGGGACCAGTGAAAAGTGACCGCTCTTCAGAGGTGGTTGTTATTCAGAGGTTTCATTTTTTAAAAATCAAAATATACAAATTTAAATGAAAACTCTCATTTTACTTCATCCACATTGTTATACTACATTAAAAAAATCAGTGATTTGCAATTGCTTTGTTTTTTTGCTGCATATATTTTTCTCCAAAGAAATAACAATGTTAGTTGTTTTGGTGTATAACTCCTCATCATTATGACTTAAAGCAAAATTTTGAATTTCACGAAGGTTCGTCAAAACTTCGGTATACTGGAAATGTTAGGTGATTCTATAATCTCTTCCATTCCCTCTTCATCACTTTTCTCTTCCTCTCTCCTGTCTTCTACCATTTGCTGTATAGAATCAAATGTGGCAGTAACAGCCAAATATTTGTCCAGACATACAAACTCGCTGGCCTTCATGTTTGTTATGCCTGCCGTTCGAAGAATATTATCTAAATTTTCGTCATTATTATTAAGGTCTTCATTTTCTATGTCATCGTTTAAGGGAGAATCCTGCAATTAAAAAAATCATTTTAATTACAGGATTCCAAACATTACAAAATAAAGTAAAAAGTGAAAACTTATTTAAATTCTCAGCATGACAAATAAATAAACAAATAGAACTTACCTGGAAACCTGCCTTTGCAAAACATTGCTGTACTGTTGAGCTTCTCACTTCTTTTACTGCAATGCTAATCCAATTAACAGCATCAAGCACATTAAGAGACTTTATGAGAACACTTACTGATGCTGCATCTTTCATCTTGGACACCAGTTTCCGCATTTGCATTTTCCTGTAACGCAATTTGAAAGCCTGGATTATTCCTTGATCCAATGGTTGACAGAAGGCAGTGGTGTTTGGGGGCAAAAACACTACTTTCAGATTACTGAAATCATTTTCAGTAGGATGAGATTTCGAATTGTCCATAAAAAGAAGGATTTTGCGTTTTTGTTTCTTCATTTCTTTATTCAGTTCTGTCAACCATTCTTTCATAATGCATTGGGTCATCCAGGATTTCTTATTATGCCCCCACATTACGGGTAGTTTTTTTATATCCATGTTTTTAAAGCACTGTGGCTTTGCAGCATTTCCTATCACAAGCGTTTTTTGGAAATTACCTATCATGTTACAGCACAGAAGCACGGTCAATCTTTCTTTCGCATGCTTTCCCACCTCTGCAAGCATCGCTTTTTAAACATAAAGTTTTATCAGGGAGAGCTCGGAAAAAGAGTCCCGTTTCATCACAGTTGAAAATGTTTTGGGATTCATAACCTGCAAATAGGGAAGGCAGTGTTTTTTTCCATGCATCTATTTCAATCGCTGGACAATCTGCTGCCTCTCCTGTCATCTTGCGAAATACGATACTATGCCTGCTCCTAAATTTCTCTAACCACCCATTTGATGCTTTGAAATCTGAAATTTTCAATTGTTCTGCAATTTCTAACGCACTTTCTTGTAGCATCGGCCCTGAAATTGGAAGAATTTTTGATCGACAATCAGACAGCCATTCTAATAACATTTCGTCAAGTTCTTCATTTCCTGTCTTCCGACGCTTGACTTTCCTTTCTAAATTAATTCCTTGAAGAGACTGATCAAGATAATCTTCACTGTTTTTTAAAATAGCGTTAATTTGTGTTCTGCCACAACCATAAACTGCTGCCAATTTTCGTGCACTTTCACCTTTTTTATTACGCTCAATAACTCCAATTTTCTCATTCAAATTTAGAAATTTTCGTTTAGAGCAACTCATCGTGATTTTTCACTCGTATTCAAAAATCTATACACAACGCACAAAGAATCACGGACAAGTAAGAACTGTACTCTAAAGTTAAAGGAGTCCAAATAAGACATACTGCAGAAAAGTTGAACAAAAGATTGATCAGTCTTTGACATTTTTCTTCAGAAGTTTCCAGAAAACTGAAATTTACAATGACACCCAATGTTTAGAGAATTCATCTCTCCCTTAATTCCAAACGGAAATGTTTTTACACCCTCCCATCCTAAAGAAACTTGCTGTCTATTTTTATGAACAAAGGGAGATTTTCAAAACTTCACACAAAAAAAAATGTAGACCAGTGAATGTGGGTCCAAAGTCTTGGAACATCTCCGGAACACCTTTTACCTTTTTTCCCCTTCCTAATTTATCCAACTATTGTCGCAGAGCAGGGAGGATTATTGGAATCAATGGGTTGGAAGCCTGTTGTACTTATCTTAGGGATGTTCCACTTTTACCTCCGATTGTCCTGCTGACAAGTAGCAGATAAAAAAAAAGGGAGGGGGGCAAGAAATTATCTCGCAGCATATTTCACGTTCCAATATTCACCCGTATTTTCGATGCTATGTTGTCCGAGTCCAGTATTCAAAGAGTTGACAGATTATTTGTTCACCTTAAGTGGTACGAAAGTCTTTCTGTTCTCCCTGTCCCTCTTGAGTTTTGGGAATTTAAGACATTTTGAATGGTTATCAAAAGGATTAAGATATTAGTGTTTGAAAAAGGATTAAGTGATTGACTTTTTGTTGACAGATCAAGTAAATTTCGTTTGATCTGCTTCACATTTTGGTTTGCAAATAAATATGAAATGGTACCGGAAGCTGTTAATTTTTTCTCTCGTGACTGTTGAGCGGCCGTTGTTCGGAATTCCTTATTTAGAGGTTCGCACTAATGTTAATGCTATGGAACGCGTTTGGTTCCATCCATATATGGCCGGTATTCGGAGGTTGTCATTGTTCAGATGTGACCGTTCATGGAGGTTTCACTGTATAAGCTTGTAAATAGTAAATTTTTATCAGGCGTAAAAAGCATTTCATTTAAAATTGCTATTTAATTAAATATATTGTTATTCACATTCTCATAAGTTCTTTCGAGTAATCAAATTATTCACACTCTTGTATAATAATTTTCTCTAGATAAAGAAATGATTCTCCTATTTTCTCATTCTACTTTTATAAATAAATATATAACAAATTGGAGCTAAAAGAAAACAAAAAAAATGCTGTCTTCTCATCACGTATTGAAAAAGATGTAGAGGAGGCGAAAAAAAAAAAACAAAAAAAAAACTGATTAGGACCAAAACATTAAGTATAGCAAGAGCTACTTCAGTAAAAGTTAAAAGAATATTTTCTTATTTTGTACATGTGTACATTTTTTTTTCACAATAAAATTATTCATTTTTCTTTTTAAATTTTATTTCCCAGCGAACAAGTTGTAGCAAGTTTATTTAAATAAATTGCTGCAGTACAGTTGTACATTTCCCCCCCCCCCCCCCCCCCCCCCCCTCTTTTAAAGGAAACTGATCTTGAAACAAAATTCAATCTGTTAAAAGTAAACTTTGGTAAAACAATATTTGGCTTAACTCATCTTTATTTTCATGCTACAAATAATATTCTATTTTCAGAATTATTACATAACATACCATTATTGGATATATATTCTAGAAAAATAAATGGGGAAAGAATACATTTTATAAAATAACTTATTCATTTTATAATTAAGTTAGAACCAATTTTGTGCAAGAAACCAATGTAGGGAAAATTAAAACTCTTGCAACAATTACAGAAAAAGAGGCTGCACTGTAATAAATTTTAATTAATGCTTCTTTAAATGTATTTTATTGCTTAGTTTCATAATATATACACTGCTCAAAACAATTGAGAGAAAGCAAAAAAGTTTTTTAAAAGAATGTGAAACAACCATGTATAGGCATTAAATGGAAAATAAAAATGGTGCACAATACATTAAAATGTAATACACGAAAAAATATAAATAAATAAACATATCAGAAATTTTAATGTTTCGAAATGTCAAGAACAGGAAGAGAAGCTCCAAGACACCAATTTGGAAACTTGTAAATGACGTACGTACAAGGAAAAAAAAAGGGATGTTTGAAGGTGGTGGAGGATTTTTAATAAGGTGTGTATGTCGTCCATGGTTTTGAAATGATGCAAATATGTGAAACTTTCAATAGTTCTTAATGGTAATGAAACTGGATAAAGAAAAGAGGGTTTTTTTTCCCCCCACAGAAGTCTTTAATATTTTTTTATGTACAAGTATTTGAAGTTTCTAATTCAGTATACATGTCAAAAAAAAAAAATCATAACTTTGGGTTAAGCTTTAACTCTCTATCTGACAAGCCTGTGTTAATATGTTCACTAAGCTCCACGTTTCACTGCAATGTAAGCATTATTTAAAGTAGTAAAATTCTATTGATTTAATGCATTTTTAATGCACTGAGCAACGAATAATACTCTCAAGGATTACATTCATATTTGTAATTAAGTTTTTTATATTCAATGTTGACAAATTAGTTTTTCTTAGCATTTAAAACAAAATGCAGAGAAAAAAAATATTACAGATTTGCCCTTTTGCAAGACTGTTAGAGGGTTAAGAACACCTTTATTCCCTATATTTTATTAGATCTATGGCATAATCAAGCGGGACTGCAGTTTGCTTCAATTAATTACATTTAATGAATCGAGATTTGGGATAAGACATGAATTTTACATATGATTTTCTTAGATTTCCTTTTTTTTATTAATTTTTATTTCTAGTAACTGTTTTAAATTTTACCTTCAGAAAATCCAGTTTGTGTTCGTGAAGATTCTGCATCATTGATTTACTTTTGTGAATTCTTTTTATACAGGGAATTTATTAATTTAATTATTGTCATTAATAAAGTATATCTATAATTTAAGGATATTCTTAAACTCAAAGTAGCTACTGACACATTTTTAAAGTCATTTTTATTCATAAACATATCAAATTTGCAGATATTTTTATTAAAGCGTGAAGAAATTGAATAACATTTTCAATTTTTCAATAAAGCAAAGGATTTTTCAGAAAATGGCATCAAATTGGGGATTTTGAGGTATGACACTCAGAAAAACAGTGGTCAGAGAGCAAAATTATTTTTAATATATAATACATTACACAAAAAATGCTATTTGCTTCTAAATCATTTCAATAGTTTGCATATTTCATGCTTTTACATAGTCAATGTATACTATGTGAATGTGTTAGAAAGTTTTGCATTGAAGAGCTGTGAATTACTTTTTTCATGAGAACAGTCCTAAATATGAAAACAATTAACAAAGAAAATAAATCTTGAATTAAAAACTTCTTGCATACCTTTTCCTGTAAATTTCCTGCATATCCCAAATACAGTCTTGATATTTCAATTAAAAACATGACTGTCATAATAGCAGTAAGTAGTATTCTGTACAGTTGTATAAGATCTGCAAACTAAAAAGAAAAATTCAGATTTATTTTTTAGTAAATTAAATAATTTTCCTTCATAACAAAATTATGCATATTTGTATATACATTTTTCTAGGATTCATTAAATTTTTGCTGAAGTACAGAAGTACTAACATATTGAAGTACAGTAGAAATAAACATCCCTACTAACTCTGCAACAAATAATCGTAGAAAGAAAGTTACTAGTACCAAACAATTGGAAATAGTCTACTTTTAAATGATGTATATAAAATTTGCTTAGGGAAGCATCTGCATATCAAAACAAACCCAATTTTTTTTTTTTTTCAATGGCAACATCCAATTTTGACACCATAAATAAATTCTACACCCTTTAATTAACCGAAGGACAAATTTTCATGAAATTCTATTTCTTTTCCAGTCTCCAATACCCAGATCATGGGTGCAAGATTTCAGTAATGGAGAAACTTAATAAAATATGATAGTAAATTCTACTTTATATATTTAAATAAAAGTTATTTTACTATCAAGACCTTTTTATTTCTTTCTGTTATTGTAAGAGATCGATGTTTAGCCATAATGAAAGACATAGAAATCTACTTGCCCTTTTCCATTTGGTTATTCCTAATACTCTGAAAAGTTTTCAGTCTTGGCTTGAATGGACTTCTTGCACCCATGATCCAGATCTAATGCAATACTTTAAATAGATTGCTCTTTATCCAACCACTTCAATGCATTAATTTTTGTTCTATCTAAACAACAGTTAACTTCCATGTTATCATTCGTACTAATTTTAATTGAATTTCATGAATGAAAAACTCTCTACTGTGTACAAAAACAAATGCAAAAAGGATGAGAATGAGTATGAATGTGAAATATAATGCACTTCATCTGTACAGCATATTCAGATTTCATCCTGGATATTTTTACAAAACTTTGAATGTAAAAAAAAAATATTCTAAAGTTATTTTTAAATGATACAGTAAAAAATTTCAACTTAAACTGTCATTAAAACACACATCAATCAATAATAAACTATCAATTGCTTGAATTCTTTTATCTGGTCATATTAAAGTAGTAGTATGTTAATGTAATAGTTTTTAATAAAGAACATATTTGAATTTTTTAGTAATCTTATTTTTACTAATTAATGCATGGATTAACCAAACTATGTTAACATTTTGCTAAATTAAAGTACATCAGTGATACACAGTACTTCAGTGTTTTATTAGGACTTAAAACGGCCTATAGAGGCGCTGATTGCAGCCGTCGGTACAGGAAAATTGTCCATTTAACTAATGCTAAAGTGCCATTGACACCATTATTTATTCTAAACTCATTTGAAAGTGTTAGATATTCAAATTTGGATAATTTTTACCTTGTCATATAATCACAGAACACAAATATCACATGAAATCTGAAAGTGTGCAAAAAAGAAATATCTTTTCTTTACCAGATGACGTATTCAAGCGCTTGAATTCCCAATAGTGACCTTAGAATCAGGTTGGCAAATTTCTTTGAAAGTGGGGAAAACAAAATGGCTGGAAGAAATAGATTTTTTCCACTAGTGGAAAGAATGGAAGGAACTGGTTTTCTCCACTAGTGGAAAGAAAGGAAGAAACATGTTTTCTGCAATAATCTACTACATATGCTACAATTTATATTTGAGGTGTATAAATGCATTTTTCTTATGTGTAATGTTAAGTAAATTTAAGTGTTGATCAATTTAGTTTTGTATGCTAAGTTAATAATTACATCAGTCTTTTATCAAGATTCTATAGGGTAAAGGCACCATTGTTCGACAGGTACTTAATCTCACTAATTTGCTGACATTTTCTTGATTGTTTAAAATAAGAAGCTCCTAGTTGCCTTTTTTTTTATCAATCAAAAACTTGTTCAGCAGCAGGAAACTCTGAAAAAAATCTATTCAGAGTTGGAAAAATTTGATTTTTCAAGTTTTTTGCATCAGTAATTGACACTAAAAAAAGTGGGTCAGTAGTTGACAGGTTAGAAAAAGGCTGAAGTAATGAATCAATAAAGTTAAAATATCAAATAATATCTTAAAACCAGTGAACAATTGTGAAACAAATAATTTTGATAAAATTACGAAGAACTTTTTTCAGCTACCAAGGATGGAAATGCATTTGCCAGATATTAACCCATTACCCGCTGGTGTTGCGCTGACGCAACGTTCAAAAACAAGTCCATTAAACTAGTCGTTGGGGGGGGGGGGGGCACCGTAATACTTCCCCATCATGGATATACATAATATAAAATATGAAAATAAAACATGTGTAAAGTGTATGAAAAAAAATTTGCCAAGCTACCACTATTTTAATATGTAAAAAAAATTCTTTATTTAATGACAAAAACTTTGCTATAAAAGAAACCGAATATTATATTTCAGAATTTTTGGTGGTAAACGAATTTTAGAAAAAATATTGAAGACTCCGCCCATATAGTTTTGGCGGTTAATGGGTTAAAAAGATATAATGGAGTTTAACAGTCCTGTTTACAATCATCTTCCTATACTCTATGTACAAGCAATAGTATGGACAATATCTGATAAAATCTTATATTTAAAAAAAAATTATGGGTGGTGGAATTAAATCACTATGTCAAACACTGAAAATGTTTTAGTAATCGACATTTTCTTACATCTCAAATATTACCCATATTCAATCTTCAAAATTTGTATTCAAAGGTCTAAATACCTCCCAATGACAAATTGTAAATAGTTACATGATTACTGTTAATTTTATAACTGTAAAAAACAATATTCAACTCTGGTTATTTAGCTTCAGCATGTTGTAGCAGACAGTATTAACTGAATGACAAGAATCACTCGCATATCTTTTTCTCTTACCACATAATTTTTACCAAACCAATTTAAGGAATCATTTCCAAGCAGAACGAACAGGCACCATAAAAGCTTGAAAATGCTATAAAATCCTGTTAATTGTTTTGAATTCTCAAACTGTTAAACAGTGATACACTGCCTGTACCCTATTTACTAAAGCTTTTCATTATGCACTTTGAAAAATGTTATAAAAAATTAAATACAAGTCCATTAAACTAGTCGTTGGGGGGGTGGGGGGGGGGTGGGGACCGTAATACTTCCCCATCATGGATATGCATAATATAAAATATGAAAATAAAACATGTGTAAACTATTTATAAAATGCATTGCAATTCGAATAAAATCGTGGTTTGATGACGTCATAAACTTTAAATGCTCTATTACTGAATTGCATAAGAAAAACATCCTTATAACTCCAAAAATGTTAATCATATTAACTAACGGTTTATTGCGTTGGATTAAGCATCTCATTTCCAATTAAAATATATCTTTGAATTGAAATTTGAATGAAATACAGGGTCATGAAAAATCGAAGAGTGTGGAAAATATAATTACAAATCTCTTGACAACTCATTATCCGATTGACTTCACTCTTGATGCAAAATTTATGTCTTTTTATTGTCTTTTATATTCCCTCCTTAAAATAAACAATTTCGAAAATTTTTATATACCTTTTATCAGAACGAATATTTTGAGAGTTCGAAAAAAATAGTTCCGGATAATCGAGGTTACTGAAATTCAATAAGCTTCTTCCCATTATTACATACTAAGTACATACCAAATTTCAAGTCTCTATCTCAATTTGTTCGGGAGATAGTGTTCACAGACACACACACAGACGGACGACAATTTTTTTTTCCTAAAAACATGTTTTTTGGAATCTTCAGTGTCTGAAACGTGTAAATCCATCCAAATTTTTTTCGATTTTCAAAACAATTACAAGACTTACCCTATACTACGTATGATGGGTAAGTAAAAATTATATTTTAATTTAACTGAAAAAAATTATTATTCTTAACTTCTTCATTTATTGATATTTTAATACTACAATGTAACTCTTCTCTACTAAGGAATGAAATTAAATTATTTTAAGAAAAAAGATAGTTTTATAGATTTGTATCCATGAGAAGTACATAATAATTACAGTAATTAAAATATCATCAGAATTGTCATTTTCTGTACCACTGTATGAGACTCCTGTAATATTGGTTGATTCATGCTGTCATGTAATTCCCCAAATGGGTGAACAACTGTGGGTCTTTATCGCGTAAGGTAGCAAGTGAATTTAAGTTATTTAATAACGTGAAATTATAAGAATAACTAGTTAAGACATTTAATAGTGTCATACAAACACTAAAAGACAAAAAAAAAAAAAAAAAATTAATTATGCGTTTGGGTGATGCCATATTAAAATTTAAAACATTTTTACCAATTAATATTAAATATGTTGTGCAATATTTAAGGCAGTTTTAAAAAAAATACACCCCCTTCCCCCTTCTCAACAACACTAAACTTTCTAACACATGGAGGTGGTTTATGGATCTAGTATAGTTAAATTGATTAAAAATTTGTTATATTGATGTTCATTAATAAAAAATAATTCATTTCTAAAATTAATATTTCATAAGATTAATAAAGTTATATTATTTCACAGAATTATGCTTTGTTTTTAAATCATAATTTCAAAATTTTTATACATAGTCAGTGGTGTAGCCAGGATTTCTTTGTAGGAGGGGTCCAGAATTTTTCTTCAGGTTATATATATATATATATATATATATATATATATATATATATAGTAATTATATATAATAATTAAGCAAGTTCCATCAAAAACCGTTTATTAGAGCTGTTGGAAAAGGCTAATATTTGATAAAAGACAGGGCTCGCATTCCCCTTAAAATTCCTAAATTTCCTAACTATTATTTTATCCCCTAAAATTCCTAAAATTCTCCTAAATTTTCTTCTTGTTCCTAAAAATTTGAGATTGGCAAAATTTCACAAAAAAATATCGCGAATTTCGACAAATGGTCACCGAAAAAGATGCGTATTTCGTCAAAAGATCGCTAAAATAATGCAAATTTCGTCAAAAAATCACTAAAACAACACAAATTTTGTCAAAAAATCGCTAAAACAATGCAAATTTTGTCAAAAAATCATGAAAAAACCCCGCAAATTTCGTCAAAAGATCGCGGAAAAAAGCAAATTTCAATAAAGAATTCGAAAAAAAAAAACTAATTTCATCCAAGGATATCATGGGAGGAAAAAAGCTAATTTCGACAAACAGTCCTGAAAAAAACTCAAAGTTCATCTAAGGATCGCAACAAACACTAATTTCTTCAAAGGATCGCAAATTTTTTAAAAACATCTCGAAAAAAAAATCATGAAAAAAACTCTCAAATTTCATTAAAAATCAAGGAAAAAAAGTTAATTTCGTCTAAGAATCGCAGAAAAAATGTGAATTTCATCAAAAAATTGTGGGAAAAAAACGCCAATTTCGTTGAAGGATCGCGAAATTTTGTCAATCAATCGTGCATATAAGGCGAATTTCGTCAAACGATCGCACAAACATACAAATTTCGTCAAAAGATTTAAAAAAAGATGCGAATTTCATCTAGACTTAGACTTAGACTTAAAGATGGGGGGTTCGAAGAACCTAGCACTCCGACCAGAGGTCTATTGTACTAACCCCAGAAAATAGTCCTAAAAAAGGCCAGTAGCTGAAGCAAAATTCAGCAGACATCTCAAAGGAATGTCATAAAGCTCCCAAGGTTCAATTATATGGCGACCAAGGTGCTCAAACCTATAGGCAGAAAACCCCTCACACTCACATAAAACATGCATGGTCGTTTCCTCCATATAATGGCAACCCCTACACGTTGGATCATTTTTTACACCCATAACTGTAAGGTGCCTTTTCAAAGGGCAATGCCCCGTTAAAAGACCAATGGCTTTCCTAATGCCATTCCTATTCAGCATTAAAAGTTCCTTGTGCCTAACACTAGGACAACCACGGTTAAGCTCCTTTGCTTGCCGCTGTCCTTTAATGTTACGCCAGTCATAATACTGCTTCTTTCTAAAGATCTTAAAGACAGTAGTCCTAATAAGATTACTTGAAATTCCAATAGCTGGTTCTGGACCAGCAAAAGGGGTAGCAGATCCCTTCCTTGCCAATTCATCAGCCAACTCATTACCAGAAACACCTGAATGCCCAGGTACCCAGTAGAGAGTGACCCTGTTGTCAATTGCCAGTTGGCATAGTAAAGTATAACATTCCCAAACTATATGGGAGGAAATAACAGTTTTACTCAAAGCAAGTAATGCCGCTTGACTATCAGAACAAATGTGAACACATCTTTTCCTACAGCCAATGTCTAAATAAATTCTGCAGCACATCAGAATGGCAAAGACTTCAGCCTGAAAGACAGTAGAAAAATTGCCCAAAGAACACGAGTACTTAATGCCATCACCAGGGCAACAGACACCAGCACCAGTGTTCTTGTTCATCTTTGAGCCATCCGTATACCAAATAGAGCACTTCCTACCAATATGGGTAGGAACCGAATCCCAATCACCACGTGAGGGCAAAAGAGTTTGAAAAGGTTTATCAAAGGCATACTTTACAGGCATGCCATCACTAGGCATACCAAAAAGAGGATACCCAAGAACATCACCATCAAAATTTTTCCAAGACAAATAGTCTGAATAGGACTTCCAATGACCTAAATACTTAAGCCTCCTCATGCATATGATAGCCTCAGCTTCCATACACATATTGAGAGGATACAGCCCAAGCAGAAGCTCAAGGGAAGCTGTAGGAGTGGTTCTGATACAGCCAGTCATAGCAATACAGACCATCCGCTGAAGCTTGTTTAATTCTTTTTTAGCTGAATCCAGCCTTGTCCTAGACCACCACACAATGGAACCATAAGTAATAATAGGACAAATGATCATCCTATAAATCCAGAGGATAGTCTTCGGACGTAAACCCCAGGTTCTGCCAATAGCACTTCTACAGGTCCAAAAGACTTTTTTTGCCCTATTCAGACAAAATTCAAAGTGCTTCTTCCAACTCAGTTTAGAGTCAAAGTAGATGCCAAGAAATTTGACATCCTGAGAGCATGTGAGTGCCTGACCAAAGAAGACAATATTTTGCACATCAAGATCTCTCATACTCGTAAAGGCAACCATTGTGGTTTTATGTGGATTAGCTGAGAGCCCTTCATTACAGCACCATTTTTCAATACGTCTAAGTGCATCAGACATAATGTAACAAATAGTTTTTATAAATTTGCCTCTAACAATGACAACAACATCATCAGCATAGCTAATACAAGACAAGCCTGAAGAAGTTATGTCATTCAAAAGAGAATCAACAACTAGGCACCAAAGAACAGGCGAGAGAACACCCCCCTGTGGACACCCAGCATTTGCATGGACAGTGTAACTGTCCCCACCAAGAGAAGCATTAATGTACCTAAAAGATAACAGAACCTTGATCCAGTTGACGAGAATTTCATCTAACAATCGCAAATTTTGTCAAAAAATTGCAGAAAAAAGTGAATTTCATCAAAGGATTGCAGAATAAAGCGAATTTCATCAAAGGATTGCTGAAAAAAGCGAATTCCGCCAAAAGGTCGAAAAAAAAAGCGAATTCCGTCAAAAGGTCACGAAAAAAAGAAAACGCAAATTCCGTCAAAAGATAGCAAAAAAAGGCATGTTTCGTCAAAATATCGCGGAAAAAATGCAAATTTCGATAAAGAAGTGTAAAAAAAACCTTTCAGAGTTTTTCTGTGAGCTTCAGAATTTTTTTTTCTTCTCATAATCACCCCTGCTTCCTGCCTCTTGTTCTCTAGGTTCACCGAGAGCATCCAAAAGTGAGAGAAGGAGAGCATTCATTCTGGTTAGGCTCAATGATCCAGGAACTCAAAATTCTAATTAATACAATTGCAATAAGCATCAGCTGTCAGAACGGTTTGTAATATGAAGCCGGCAGACTTGTATAAAACCAAAAACTTTCTGCGCACATAAATATTGAGTCAAAAACTTTCTGCAAATTAATTTAATGTTTAATAAAATTACGTGTTATATTATTTGGATGATATAAACTAAAAACAGTAGTTTAAAATAATTACCATTTAAAATTAATTAATATTAATTAAAGAATTATTATTTTGGTTAAAAATAATAATAAAACTAAAAATCCATGATAGGAAGAGCTGAATTCTTATCAATAAAATTTTTTCAATGCATTTAGAAACAACCCAATCCTTAATATTTTGACCTTTTCGCAAGCGTCTGTAATGTCACAACAATGTTTTGCATCTTTAAAATTTTGAATTGTGCGCAAACAGTAAATAAATCGTACATAAATTGGGGAATATTTTTAATTTTTTGGCCCAGTGACAGAACTATCTTCAAGTGTCTGCAACGCTAATAATGTTTTCAAAAATAGTCTGCAATACGCAATATATCATACAAAATTCGCGTTTTTTCCGCGATCCTCCGACGAAATTTGCCGTTTTTTCGAGATACTTCGACAAAATTTGCCGTTTTTTCGAGATCATTCGACGAAATTTACCATTTTTTCGAGATCCTTCGATGAAATTTACCGTTTTTTCGAGATACTTCGACGAAATTTGCCGTTTTTTCGAGATACTTCGACAAAATTTGCCGTTTTTTCGAGTTCATTCGACGAAATTTACCATTTTTTCGAGATCCTTCGATGAAATTTACCGTTTTTTCGAGATACTTCGACGAAATTTGCCGTTTTTTCGAGATACTTCGACGAAATTTGCCGTTTTTTCGATGCCTTCGACGAAATTTACCGTTTTTTCGAGATCCTTCGACGAAATTTGCCGTTTTTTCACGATCTGTCGGCAGAATTCTCCGTTTTTTCATGATCCGACGACGAAATTTGCCGTTTCTTCGACGAAATTGACCGTTTTTTCGCGATCCTTCGACGAAATTTGCCGTTTCTTCGACGAAATTGACCGTTTTTTCGTGATCCTTCGACGAAATTTGCCGTTTTTTCAGGATCATTCGACGAAATTTACCATTTTATCGAGTTCCTTCGACGAAATTTACCGTTTTTTTCGAGATCCTTCGACGAAATTTACCGTTTTTTCGAGATCCTTCAACGAAATTTTACCGTTTTTTCGAGATCCTTCAACGAAATTTACCGTTTTTTGGCAATCCTTCGACGAAATTTGCTGTTTTTTTGCGATCTGTCGGCAGAATTCTCCGTTTTCCGCGATCCGACGACGAAATTGACCGTTTTTTCGCGATCCTTCGACGAAATTAACAGCCTTTTCCACGATCCTTTGACAAAGTTGGCGTTTTCTCCGTAGCCCTTCGGTAAAATAAGCATTTTTCAGCGATCTTTCAACGAAACTAAACTTTTTTGACGGCCTTTTGACGAAATTCACGTTTTTTCACGGCCTTTTGACTAAATTTGCGTTTTTTTTTCGTGATCTGTCAACGAAATTAGCCATTTTTTACGATCTTTAAATAAATTTCGCGTTTTTTCTGCGATTCTTCGACGAAATTCGCCGTTTTTTTTTCGCGATCCTTCCACGAAGTTTGCCGTTTTTTCGGGTAATTTACACACTATAGCACTGAATGTTTTCTGTCTGCAGCTGCCCTAAAAAGTCTGCGACGCCCGTCGCAGCGTCGCGTACATTCTGCCACGTGGTTTTTTGGTATTTTAAAAAAAAAGAAAAAAAATTTTTTTTTTTTTTTTTCTAAAAATATTTTCTGCAAAGTTCCGAATTTTGCAGAAAATTTTCCGCGCACGGCGTGCGCGCGTGCGTCTATATTATACAACTCTGGAAGCCGGTTATTGCGCAAATTTAAATGCCCTCATTCGCAACAAACAACACAAGCACATGGAACAAGGGCTGAATTCATTGGAATGATGGGAATATTCTTTGGCAGTGTATCACATGTGCCTGACTAACACAAAAATACTGTTATTACATACTTGTAATATTAAAAATATCGCAAATGCCCCTAAAATTTTCTTAAAATTTGGGAAAAAATTCCTAAAATTCCTCCCTAAAATTTGGAAAAATCCTAGTGCTAGCCCTGAAAAGAGGTCACTGATTTTCAAATTTTCTACTATAATTCTAGAACTAAGCAACGTAGAATGACATGTTATATGATAAAACATTCCCTAGAAAATTATCTAACAGTGTAGGTTCCATCGAAATCCATTCGGCAGAATCTTTTAAAAAGGCTAATTTTTCAGAATCGAATTCATCTGATTATAGAACTTTCAGTCATAATTCTAAAAATAATCTACATATAACAAAATGTTATATAATAAAATCTAAAATAATCATAATAAATGAATTATCTATCTAACAGTTTATGTTTTATGGAAATCCATTCACCAGAACTCGAGTTATAAGCAGCTGGAACGAAATTTCATATATATAGTAGAAGTAAATAGAAGTAGATTGCTATTAATATAATTTGCATTTGAATTTTAAAAAAAATACTCCAAAAATGCTGTTGTACACTTGAAAAAACACCTTTTGGCTTAAAATCAAATTGTTTGGCGACAAAAGTAAAATCAAAATTGCCAAAAACAAAAGATAAATTGCCAAATATTGTTTCAATACCAATCTTGCATATTGAATATTTTTTGAAGCATTAAGAACATTCCCAATCATGTTTAAATTAAATATTTTCTTTTCATAATATTATCTCTCATCAAAACTGTTTTTCTTTTCTTTTTTTTTATAAAATTAGTAACAGTTTTTTCTTCTATTTTTCGAAGTGTATAGCTGTTTCAATTCTTTCTGCCAAAAAATTAACAATGGTAACCTTTTCGTTCAAAATAACAGAACTTTCCATCATAATTCTACAACTAATCTACGTAGGATGATATGGTATTCCCTGAAAAATTATCGAACACTGCAAGTTCCATCAAAATTTATTCAGTAGAACTCAAGTTATAAGCAGTTGGAACGAAATTTCCATTTGTATTTTATATATATAAAAGATAGCAGATGTTGAAAAGCTCAATAACAAGAATCTCCTATTTTGTACAAACCTAGAAGAACATCATAACCTTTCAATATCCCTCTGCTCTTCCTTTAATGATCAACAAGATAAAAAATAAAAGTATTAAAGGAAGGAAAGAAACATTAATCGCCTGAAATATTCTTGAGGTTTGTCATGAGATATATCTGATGGCCAACTTTAACAAGGAGTGTGTGTGGCTAAAGAAAAAAGTGTCTAAAGTTTTCTTTTGCGAAGGATTCTGCTCTCTTGAACAGGTCAGAAAAATTTTGAACACAGGTCTCCTGCTCCTTGCTTACTGATTGATGTAAAGTTCATAAAGCTCAAAAATGACATCATCAGCATGTCTTACAGCAGAAGACAAATCACATTCAGATTTTTGCAGGTATTTTGAAAGTGGCAATGTAATGTTGAATAAAACTCCACAAATAACTGCTCCAAGAATAAAGTTACCTTTTTTAATTCCAGCAGCATATTTAAAGTAAATGATACTATTGCCCGATATAAAATTATAAAATGAACAAACATAAGGGTCCCCAAATTCTGATTAATGTGCTGTTATTGCATTCATGTAAACTCGTCTTTTCCCGTAAGTTGGCCATGGTTGGTACCATCGAAGTCTCTGTTGAAGTTTTGTGTTTAATCTAGTTACATTAAAATCTGTCAAAACAGAATAGCTAGGGATCGTTAACAAATACCATTGTAGGCCTATTTCCGTCATAACAGGTATACATGTATAGTTATCCTTCTGCTACCATGAAATGTTTTCGTTTACGAGATGATTCAGTGTTCCAGAAAACCTGCCAAGAAAAAATCTCAACTGAAAAATTTCTACTTTATACAAATTTCAAGTTTTAGCAGGTATAAATATGTAGTGTTGTTTTCTTTGAACCTTGAATTTTTGACGTTTAAGATAGATCTCATCTTCACAGATTTTATTGTAATACATCTATGCTCTTCAGAGGTGTACTATAGAGTGGATACGTTTTAACAGTTTTAGAGAATGCCTGTGAAAACAGAACATGTCTATAACAAAAACCTTTCTTAAACGGAAAAATTTCATAGCTTTGGAGAAAGATAAACTTTTCCATATTTCAATTATACTTGCAAAGATGAACACCTGTCTAAAGTGGAATTTTTCATCAGTTTTTTGTAATTCCGTCTAAGCAGTTTTTATCGTTGTAGTATCCATGATTCAGTAAATAAGTTCTTCGTTTGGGGGGGGGGGGGGGGGAGGAGGGCTACGCCACTGTACATAGTTATTATATATTAATTTTAAACATTCTTTCTTTTTATTTCTGTCGGGTGCTTCCATTTCTTCCACCACCCTGGTAGAAATTAGTATTTTTTTTCAGGAAAAAAACCATTCCTGCTTAGAATATACATTTACAGAATATACACTTTGTAGTGTGTTTTAAACATTAAGAACATATGCTAAAGTAATATTGTTTCAGACTTCAGAATCATTTGTAAAAATTTATACATTAGATAAATAATTAATTATAAAGAAAAAACAAGCAAACCTTATAAATAAGACATCCCACTCGTATTATGAACCACAAAGGTGAGTAATTAACATTAAAATACAGGCACATTTGAAGTGGTAGACTTGATATAATTTCATCTATAAGGTCAGAGGAAAAAAAATAGAATCAAAACAGCATATAATTTTCATTAGAAAAATAACTTAATAAATAAGATTTTAGTGTTGATCGAAACTGGAGAAAAAATAATAAATACTGTGGTAAGCATAAGTTTAAAATTTTAAAAACTTTGGCCAAAAAAGGCATGTTTTTTTCTTTGAGATTTTTTTTTCTTGAACTATGATAAAGATATCAACTCAGAGGGTTTGCATTATACTTATTGAAGTTTAGACAAGCTTCACAAATTTGTTCGGTACAAAATATTTGAAACTTTGCTTCATATGATGGAAAGTGCCATGCCCTTCCAATCAGCAGTCATTTTTCGCATAACCCACCCATTTGAAACCAATTTTTGAGTTAATTTCTGAAAGATTATGATATTCTTTGGAGCTTATACCAACAATATGTATCACTTTTAATAATTAACTATCTATATTCAGGGATCTGTTTAGGAAAAAATTGGGTCCTTTAAAGGACCTTTCACAATTTTTTTCATTTCAAAACAGGACCCTTCACAAAACTATTTTTCCTAAAATAGGACCCTTCACAAGATTAGGTACTTTTCGGTTAGCCGGGCGCCAGTGATATATATAAATCTAAATATACACATACACACATATCTACACATATTTACATATACATATATATACATACACATATATATGCATATATGTATGTATATATATACAAATTCATGTATATACATATGTATTTATATATGTACATATATCACTGGCGCCCGGCTAACCGAAAAGTACCCAAAATTCTTTATCTTAAAAATAGGTTTTTCACAAAATTTTTCCATCTTTAAACTGAACATTTCATAAATTAATCATTTAAAAGTAAAATCTGACCTGTCACTTTTACACATATAAAGAAAATATATGTATTTTACATCCATATATCTTCTTAAAAATGTATAAACAAGAACCTGAATATAACAATCATTTCAAATTCACAAAATTATGACTAGATTTTTCATAAATATAAAAAGCTGTTCACAATTTCACAAAAACAGGACCCTGGGAAAAAAGTCTGGATAAAGCCCTGATATTATAAACTTATAAACATGATACTATCAATTTTTACACCGTAGTATAGGTAAAAAAAAAAAAGAAACTTTCAAATATAATTTGTTTGGAAATTGTATCGCAATTTACTCATTTACTAGTATATAACATAACCCCCATCAAAAATGACGGATTGTTGATCTGCGTTCCATTTTCATAAGACTTCATACAAACAAACAGCATGAATATTTTATTATTGAAAGGTTTGTATTGCAGAAAAGTACATTTTAAAAATGACAAATGATTTCTACAAATAAAAATGATGAGGATATATATATTTACTCAATACTAAATTTCTGAAATAGTTCAACAATTGGACAAAACATTGAAATTAAATATTAAAAAATAATCCATGTGCGAAAGTTTTTGTAAAAAATTGTTATCAATGAGTTTCTAAACAGCTTGACTCACCACATAACTCATTGTTTGATTACATAAGCAAAATTAAATGCAAATTACACTGTATTATGTATTCCTTTATCTTTTAATTAAATTTCATAAGAAAAAATAATTTTATTTACGATGGAAGCAAAATTTCAAAATCTGCCGGTAGATGGCGCAAATATACTGGATCGATCACCTGAAAGCATCCATACAAAAGAAATCACCGCTACTTCTGAAAAAAAAAAAAGTGTTTACAGAAATTTTTATACACATGTTTTATATGAAATAGTTTTTGAAGGTTTTAAACAAAATTAAAATATTTAAAAGCTTTAATATCCTTTTACAAATATTTTAAGAGTAGAATTGTATGTTAAACTGTATTTTTTTAATGAAGCTTTCAAAGAGTCGTTCATTTGTGATTAATTTGAATTTGTGATTCTGAATGGCAACAGTGTTCATTTGTTTATATCTGGGATTCTGATGTTTAATTTGGATTTTTAATTAAGAACTTAAAAACATTATAATAGGATATGATACACATGTTTTGTAGGAAAATATGCTGAACAGACATGCTTTCAAGTAGAAGATATTATCATTTAGCTGTGATATGTTAGCATAGGTTTTTCATTAAGCCTCACATGGCGTTTAACTACGGTCGATTCGCAGACCAGAGTGGTCCCGCCCGGAATGGTTACAGACACTTTCTCGCCTTCGGATTTTATTATAAGTAGATTGTGGTTTTAAAATAATTTTCAAGCATGATTTTGTAAAATCTATACCCATTGCATACAGGTTTCATTACGGAAGAACCCATTTGTACTTAAACAGTATAAATAGTTCAGCCTTGGTCTGCAGCTAATTTTTGCAGGGTTGGGTTTTTGACGTCAAAAAGTGGTTTTTGACATGACATGTCAAAAACCTGTCGAAAAGTGTCAAAAACTGTCAAAAAGTGTCAAGAACTGTCGAAAAGTGTCAAAAACCTTATACACATTTTTTTTAGCAATCATTAGTGATATTTTACATTATATCAAGCTAAACACTGATTAAATAATAATTTATATATTACATAAATAATTTTATTTAGTCATACTATAATTAAGTTGTAATAAAATTATATATCATAATTCAAAATATTTGTCAATTGCCATGCTAGGAAAAAATAGCAAAAAATGTTGGAACTACTATGAAATGCATTTTTTAAAGTGCTTTTTATATCGTTATTACTATTAAGTATTTGGTTTATTAAAAAAAAAATAGCAATCTAATTTATGCTTAAAAATAATAATAAATAAAAGCTTGTGTAAAGCTAAAGTAGTCACTATTCAATAACTTTTTATAAGTTACTTAGACTTTTAATGATTCTAAATGTTTGTTTTTGTACACAAACTTTAAATATAGACCACAATTGCAACACAAATGTTCTTTAAGCAATTAAATGAATTATAATATGAAATCTACATAATTAAACATTTTTTGAATCAATAACTTATAAACGAAGGTGGTTTGTTATTTTCAATATTTACACATATATAATATATCTTCATTTTATTACGTTAGTTTCAGTTTAATTATTTAGAACTATTTCTTTATGTTAAATTTAATTGTTATGCCTCATAAAATAGTACCTTTTTTATCCAAAGATTGTAGTATCATAACTGAGATTTATTCCAACAGAGCGAAAAATGCCGGGACCAGGACTCGAACTTGGGTACTTTAGCTTGACGTGCCAACAAACTTCCTACTAAGCTATCCCAATGATATCCTGGTTGGCATAATTAACTTTTATTTGTTGGACATGGCTGTGACCTGCAGTGCTAATTTTATTCATCTGAGCTATAATTATAACTATAGCATTTTTACATGATGAATGTGATGCAGCTCGAAAACTAACTCATGTATACCATTACCATGTAATTAAGTCATAATGAACAGACCCAGGTTCGAGTCCTGGTCCCAGCATTTTTCGCCCTGTTGGAATAAATCTCAACTATGATACTCCAACCTTTGAATATAATTTACGTAGTTGAAAAAAACATTCCTATGTTCATTAGTACCTTTTTGGGGGGGACAAACATTAAAACAATATAAAAATAAGCATATTATTTATATGAAATTTTATACATTAAATTATACAATTACCAGAATTTCCCAGGTTTGAAAAAGAGCAGGGTGATGCTGGTGAGAAAAGGGCACTTTTTTATTCTTAAGGGCGTGGATTCTTGAGGTCACTTACTGTTAAATGCATACTTTTGGTTTTTAAAGTCACTTTTAATGTTTAAAAATCAGGGCACTCTTTTTAAGACAACATTGAGTAATTTTTAACTATGAAAGCAAATTTTTTAATACAAAAAGAAGAAAATACACTTTTTTTAACTGCGGGGCAAGAAGGGTGCTATTTTTTATGAGGGGCAAGAAGGGTGTTATTTTGTAAATCAAAAGGCAGGCAGGGTGCAGCACCCTTCTGAAACTGCCTGGGGGGGAACTCTGCAAGTACTATTTACTAGTTTGATTAGTTTATATTTTTAATGTAACGATACTTTTAAATATTATTTTATTATATATTTATAGCTTACAATTATTTTCAAAGCAAATTGTTAAACCAAAATCATGTTTTGAGTTTTCAGGGATCAACACAGATTTTTTTTTCTTGAGACCCATTTTGTGAAAACTAAAAATTATTTTTGTGAAATTTATTTTGTGATCATTTTGTTATGAAAGATGAAATCCAGCTGCTCAAATTCAAACAAAGCATTTAATGATAATTTCTTTAAATCATTCTGTTAAAGTTTTCCTTTCTTCTGAACTTGTTTTCTTTGTAAATTATACATTTTAAAACCTAACGAAATAAAAATAATTAATGGAGAGTATGTTTTTATAAAATGGAATTTTGTGAAAAGGCTTGATTTATTAAATCTATTTTTGTGAAGGGATTCTAGATAAGCCTTTTTTATTGTCTAAAACTGTCAAAAAGTTTACCCATGTATCTAACACTAAAAATTATGAAAAATTGTAAATTTAATGTTGTTGTAAAAACAATTTTAAACAGTTTTTGACCCAATTTTAGGTTTTTGACAGTCATTGTCAAAAACTATGTCAAAAAGGGGGTTTTGACATGACGGTTAAAACCATAGTTAAAACCGGATAAAACCGTCACACTGTCAAAAACTTGCCAACCCTGAATTTTTGACAACAAAATTAAAATTTCATCAATAAATAAATAAGTAAAACAAAATAAAACACAAATTTAACATATATGTTATCGAACAATTTAAATTTTTAGACTGCCGAATAGAGAAAAAAAATTTACTTTCAAATACAATTTGTTTGAAAACTGTATTTTAGTTTACTGATTGTTTACTGTTTTTAAAATAACTTTCAAGCATAAATTACTTTTAAATCTTTTCTCTATCATGTGCAGCCTAATTATGAAAGATTAATCTGTTTCCACTTAAAACAATATAAATAGTTCAGCATTTGTTTCTGGCTAATATTCCAGAATGAAATAAAAAATTAATCAATAAATAAATAAACAAAAATTAATATAATATAAAGGAAATACAAATTTAACAGACATGTAATCAAACTATGAGCTTAAAACAGTTGAAAATCAAAATCAAAAATGCTGCAGGAAGTAGCAAAATCTTTGGCGATTTTTTCGGCTATCAACTGGCATGTGGCTAAGATGAATGTATTACTTTTAATAAATTTCAAAACTTTATTTGAATACATTATGATATTTTTAATATAAAAATGCTTTTTGGTGGTGTTAATGGACAATAACCTTAAAAAATTCCCTTTTTTTTCAAATGATTCCCATTAAGTTTGTTATGAACTTTATAAACTAAACATTGGTATAAACTCCATATAATATCTTAAATTTATCACAATCTAACTCAAAACTTTGTTTAAGATGATTAAGTTATGAGAAAAATGACTGTCTGATTGGAGGAGAGTGACACATACACCCCATCATAAGAAGCAAAGTTTAGAAAATTTCATGGAGCTTGTCTAAATTGCAATAAATATAATGCAAAAAAAACCTGAAAGGGGTGGTATAAATATTTACATTTGAATTTAAACTTTTAAGCTTCATGTTTATATAGCTTGTTCGTATAATTAGTACCTTGTTGACCGATCTTCATTCGAAACAAATGTAAAATACACCTGTCTCTAGTTATTTTCTGTGCTAAACTTCCGTAATCAGGCCCACAACCAATTGGAGTGCTTAATATTATTATTATAACTCTCATATATTGAAAGCAATATTGTTGCTAGCATTATTCTTGTTTGATGTCAACCTTGTATCTGAATGCAGAATATTGGCTATTTTTCTAGTACGAAGAGTGGTTATATAACATAATTGTTTCATTTCACATACCATGTAATGTACCATTTGAAACATTGGTACTTTTATGTCAGCTGGGCACAGGTGATAAATCTCCAAATATTGCTTCCATACCACATTCATTTCATTAAAAAAATATAAACCTATCACTCATTTCATTTAAAATACATGATTTTCACTGATTTGATTTAAAATACATGCCTTTCACTAATTTCATTTAAAATACCAAAAAGAAAAAAAATAAGAAATAATGCCATAAATCATAAGATTTTATTTAAACATCAAAGGATTGTTTCTAATTTACACACGTGAAATATAAAAGCTACTATTGGTGATTAAAAAAATGCTATTGGCAAGATTTTCATCAAATCTCAAATACTAAGTTATTGCACGTTTTTCCTTTCAAATAGAAAAAATTCCAGATTTATTTATCAATTTGATTAAATTGAAATATGTTTTATTGTACTGTAATATTAGTGCACATGTAAATTTTTTGCTCCATGCCGTCTAATCTAGCTGTCTACGAAAATCTTTAGCCGGTGAAAATGACATATACACTAAATTTTCATGATGTATGTCTTTAACTGTGCTTTTTTTTTTTTTTTTAAATCTATTATTTAATATAATTTCCAAATCTGGTTCAAAATTTATTTTTGGTAATAATAGGTTGTCGTCACCCTCATAGGTACCTGCTGTGAAAATTAGAATGAAATCCGTCAAATACTTTTGAGTTATGCTTGACGAAAGGTTTTAATATTTATCATAGCTATACAGTGACACCTGTCTACAACGACATTCTACAGACCAAAAAAATTTTGTTATAGACAGGTTTTAATGTGGAAGTGTTATAACATGATATTATAACAAGTAAACAGTACCTTACAATAAAAAGAGTTTTTGGTTGTAAATAGCATACACGCTTAACTATTTGAAAGAAACACATGTTTTTAAGAGAAAAAAAAATCTGATATTCTTGTTTGTTTAGTTTTTGCTGAGAATGCAGCCTATATGCACATATTTTTTAATTCATCTGTTGAGTTCAAATATGTTTGTGAAGCATTCAGTAATGTTGAAACATAATTTTGAAGAGTGTCAATTAACTGAACAGCATCAGTTGCCATTATAAGTTGCGGTTCAGGTGAGAAGTCCGCTTCTTCATCACTTTTGACGTTATCTGGTTTTAAATCTACAACTATCTCTTTATCAGCACTGCCACTAAACACAAAAAAATCCTCATGTGAATTCAAAAAATCGTTTGCACTGAAAGGGTTGGATATGTTTCTCAAAGCTTTGTATGCACAGAGTTTTGCTGAGATTTGTCGCACATTCTTCTCCTTCTGGGATGTACATGTCAAATTAATTTTTTTCTTCATGATCATTAGATTTAAAAACAAAACCAGCTTTCTTCCAACAGTTGTGAATAGTGCGAGTCTTCACGGAACTCAAAATTTCAGAGATTGAATCAAATGCATTTTTTACATTTATGGCAAATGGATCACAAATCTTGTTATCCAACTTAAAAATTAGATTATCAACAAGTCACTTCCAGTAGTATCCTTTGAAACTTTTAATGATGCCTTAATCCAAAGGTTTCAGAACTGATGCACAATTAGGCAGAAAATAACACACTTTTATGTTTTTCATATTTGGTGGATTGTTGTGGGGAAAGCTATTGTCTACGATGATAGGAATTTTCTTCTGCATGATTCTGTCAACATCGAGTAGCCGCTTGTTGAGCAGCATTGCGGTCATCCATGACTTTTTGTTGGCTGCGTGACAATGTTTTTTCTGGCATAAGTCGGTAAAACAACCCTGTCTCATCAGCGTTGTAAATATCCTCAAGAGAGTATTTTTCTGTTATTTTTTTCATTTTCCATTGTTTCCACGATTCTGAATCATTTATAGGTGCAGACTTTTCTTCACCAGTGATTAACTGAAATGAAACTCCATGGTGATCACAAAATGAGGCAAGCCATTCATTGCTAGCTTGAAATTCTCATTTCCTAGCATAACTGCAAATTTCCTTGCCTTTTCACAAAATATGCGTTCACTGATAGGTACATTTTGGGACTGCATTTCTTGAAACCATCCGAGCATTGCAGTGTCTACGTCTTCATTCATGGGACCTTTGATTCTTTTTCATTTTAAGTCTATTTCCCCTTTTGCTGCTGCCTCTTCAATTGCTTTCCTTTTCTTAAAAAATGTGGCAATGGTTGACTGTGCATCACTCAGACAATTAACTATGCAGTTACAAATTACAATGTAGAAAGAGTTAATGCTTTTAATGATTGATTGAATTTTTTCATTTGCTTGACTAATTACTAGTAAATTTCAAAGTGGTATTTTGAAACTGCTGGCATTACTACATACTAAGTATTTCCTCAGAGGATATATAAACACACATGTATCTATTTCTTTTTAATGTGCAAAGATATTTGCTTTCAAAATGTAACTAACAAAAGAAAAAAAATAAACTTCTTAAATAGTTAGTTTGTAGTTGATATCTGCCTCAAAATTATTGCCTCATGGTAAGAATTTTTTCTTTCTTTTCTGAATAAATAAGATTTTCTCCCTTAATTTTTGGTAAATTTGCCTTTCGTTATATATAATATTTTTTTGAGAATTTTAAAGCATATTTTGCATTAAAAAAAAAATTAATTGATGCATTATTATTATTTTAAAGTTAAGAAATGATTCTTTCTAAATAAGGTTCCCAAAGTTGCTTGATATGACTTAGCCCTTCTTATTACAGGCCTGTCTTATATAGCTAAATCTCTACAAATTTTGACTTTCAGAGGGGCTCACAGTTTTGGTATTTTTGTTCAAGAATGGGCCATTATTTTTTAGCTGTCTTGATAATATTAAATAAAGTACAATATTGCTTCCAACATTAATTAATTCAATTTCAGTTTTCTCAATACTGAAACTGAACTTTATTCTTCTTCTGAAGTTTTAGATTAAAGAGTTTTAGTATAGCATTTGAAAATTTTTAACCACAAAACATTTTTAAGTGCGATAAATTATAATTGACATTAATCAATTAGGAACCAAGTTAAGTAGAAACAAGATTATTTGCATTCCAGTACATAGAAGTTTTTTAAAAATTTTATTTAAAGCAATACTAGTTACATTAACATGGATAAAAGTGTCTCAAAAACAAACAAAGAATTTATAGAATTACCTCTTCTTCGAATCACTGATTGTTTATAGGAAACTTTGATTCCAGGAAAAACCACTTCTGATACCCTTCCAACAGCTGATTTCATAGTATCCATTTATAGTTTAACAAAAATTTCGGCTTAATGATCTTTTTTATCAATTACATTATTAAAGCTACAATGCCTGTTTAAATACGGCTTTTGCTTTATACAGAAAAACAAAAATTAGATATTTACAAACATACCATTCCCATTTAGGCTTAGATGCTTTACACTCACGCTAAAAAAAAAAAAAAAATTATCGGTTAAAAAAAAGAAAAAAGTCGCCAAATTTAGGGGATTTTTTTCTTTAATGGCAACCTAGCCATTGTATTAAGTTATTCGTTTGGCGCAGTCTTGGAAATCGCGCCAAACAAACAGTCGCCAATCTTTTGTTTACATTTTAGCGTGATAGTAACACATCTGTTCCGACTTTTTAAAAATGAAGTTTTTATGCATACTACAGTTATATATACAAAAAATCAACAGAGCTATTTGTTACGGTAACCATGGCAAGTATTTCAATTTCAGATTCGATCTGAAAGTCGATTGTTCGATATATATTCGATATTAATTTGAAGTACGAGTCGATTTATTTTTTTATTATTATACATTAATTATTAATTTTTATGCTGTTTTTCTTCTTAACTCTGCTACAATTGATAAGTTTAAGGATTTATTTGGTTAATGGGAAGCTTCAGAAAATACAAGAAGCCTCAATGATCCATTTGATTTGGAAAATTATCCAACATACATGGAAGATTTTTCTTCTTCAATCCACCAACCAACCAGCAAACACTGGTTACAAAAATAAACATCTTTTGGGGCCTCCGTGGCCGAGTGGTTAAGACACCATTCCGCTAATCGCTTGTGAGCGTAGGAGTCAGGTCGGCGGGTTCGACTCCCGCCAGCTCCATTGCACACACTTTGTGGAGCTCCGGGATGTAACTCTCTGGTGCTGTAAATTTCCTTGTGGCTATCTCGTCCCTGTATATTGACGATGACTTATAAGCGGGCACTTGATGTCAAGCACACAAGTCAGATGTATGCAGTGTTGCCAGATTGGGGAATTTTTCCCCATTTTGGGGAATTTTGAACCGTCTGGGGAATTTTTTGGGGAAAAGTAATTCGTGGGGAAATTGTTGGGGACGATTAACATTTCTGGGGAAAACTTGGGGATTTTTTTTTTTGTTTGTTTCACGAGTCATCGGTCATCGGAGAACAATTGATCTGTCTGAAACTTGATTTTCATTTTGATTTCGGAAAAAGAAAATAATCGGAAGTAACAATCGGAAATAATCGGATAAATGTTGTTTTTAATTTGTATTTTCTGTTAAAAGAAATTTTACCAAAGAAAGTAATAGATTAAAGTAAAAATGTCAGTTCGCAAGTATAAAAGAGACTGGGAAAACGTACCAGAATTTAAAGGTAAGTGAAAATGTAAAATATTATTATTATTTTTTTTTAAATTTTATTAAAAAGGAGCATCTTTCTAAATTTGCAGGGGTTGATGCATGCTTTTTTTTTCCTTGGATATTCCCATACTGAACTAATTTTTTTTTTTTTTTTCAGAAAATTATTATATTTTTATGAAAATTACAATTTTGAAACAAAAAAAAAATACTCTAATTAAAACGAAACATTTATGATTTATTAAGTTTATATACTTTATTAACTGTAAGTTCAAGTTCTCCTGCTGATAATTTGTTTTCTGGGAAGCTTGTTTTGTTTTCAGATTGCATATTTCAAATTCTAGCAAAGTTTGAATAATTAATGGAAAGGTTGCTTTTATGAAATGGAATTTTGTGACAAAGAGGTCTTTTATTACGAGAAATTTTGTAAAGGGGCCTGTTTTATTAAAAGGAATTTTGTGAACGGGCTATTTTTATTAAATAGAATTTCGTCAAGGGACCCTAAACAGAGCCAGTTTCTGTCTGGATCGACCCTTGATTTTATTTTAAAGTTACTTATTTTTTTAAATATCTAAATGAAATGTTTTTTCTGTGGACTTTTATATGCTATTTCAACAACCGTTATTTAAGTGCTTCCTTTAATTTAGAGATGCACAACCTGCGGCCCACGGGCCAAAAGTGGCCCGCAATCGGATTACTGATGGCCCGCGGATCAATTTCGCCGATCGGATGCGAAAAAATCGTGAATTTCGCCGATCGGGTGCGTAAAAACCGCGAATTTTGCCAAATTTCGCCGATCGGACGCGTAGACATCGCGAATTTCGCCCATTGGGTGCGTATAAATCGTAAATTTTGCCGATTGGGCGTGTAAAAATCGCGAATTTTGCCGATTGGGCGCGTAAAAATCGTGAATTTTGCTGATCGGGTACGTGTAAATCACGAATTTTGCCGATCGGTGCGTATAAATCGTAAATTTCACCGATCGTCGGCGTAAAAATCGCAAATTTTGCTGATCGGCCGTGTAAAAATCGCAAATTTTGCCGATCGGGCCCGTAAAAATCGCGAATTTTACCGATCAGGTACGTATAAATCGCGAATTTTGTCGATCGGGTGTGTATAAATCGTAAATTTCGCCGATTGTCTGCGTAAAAATGTAAGATTTTTAGGCTGGGATTGCGGTGCCTCGCTTAAGATCAACTTAGAGACTTACGATATAAACAAAACGTAAACGGCATTACAGTGCCTCGCGATCTTACGACAGCTTCGAAGCAGCCGTAAGTTAAGACGCAAGTGGATGCGCGCGCAACCGAAACAAATGTAACTGCGGCCTCTGATTGGCTGACTGCAGGAGGACTTACACCGAAGCACGAGGACTTACGCTGAGGCACCGTAATACGAAGTTACGACTGATCGCAGGAACGCCTATCCTACGATCGAGCGTAAGATACGGTAGAGCGAGGCACGGTAATCCCAGCCTTAATATGTAAGAGTTTTAATATTTATGTTTTGTAAATGGGGAATTTTTTGAAAAAAAGGTTTGATTTGGGGAAAATTTTTGAGCTTAAATTAGTTAATTTTTTTTTGTAGTGATAAATTAAAAATAAAAAATTTCCTTTTTTGAGTAGAAACTGAGTTGGGGAATTTTTCGGAAAAAACCACTGATTTGGGGAAAATTTCAGAACTTTTGGGGAAATTAACTTTCGACTATCTGGCAACACTGGATGTATGTTCTCAATAAACAATAAATAAACATCATTTTCGAGTGGATATAACTTTTGCGTCAAATTTATGCCAAATTTATTTCCCATTTGTATGCGATATTTATTTTAGTTCACTAAAAAATATTAAATTTGTTTTCATTTATTTAAAATTTTAAACGAATTATACCGTGACCTTTTGGTTTATTTATACAATATATTATATGTTTACTCTAATCTTTGTTTGATATGTTAGTTTAGTAACAAACCGATTTGCTCCAAGTTATTCAAGAACATTTTGTAGGTTTAGCAGTAGTAATTCACGTAGAATGAGAGTTGTAATTACAGGCTTAGGAATAATATGCCCTCTTGGAACTGGTGTTAATAATGTTTGGAGAAAGCTACTCTCATCAGAAGTCGGTACAGTAGCGCTTAAATCGCCTGAATATAAAGATATACCTTGCAAAGTGGCTGCTCTTGTGCCTAATGATGATGAAAGTGGAGAATTTGACACGAAATCCTATTTTAAAACATCAGATCTTAATATGATGTCAAAGACTACAATTTATGCGCTGATTGCTGCAAAAGAGGCCGTTGAAGATGCAAATTGGTTTCCAAAAAGTTTAGAAGAAAGTGAAAAAACAGGTGTTGCTGTTGGAACTGGAATGGTTGATTTAATGGACATAGTCAATACTGGAAATTTGTTAAGAGATAAAGGTTATAATAAAGTTTCTCCATTTTTTATTCCTAGAATATTAGCAAATATGGCAGCAGGAAATATAGCAATAAAATATGGCTTTAAAGGCCCTAATCATGCTGTTTCAACTGCATGCACCACTGGTCTCCATGCTGTAGGTGATGGATATAATTTCATACGTAATAACCAAGCATCTGTTATGATTTGTGGTAGTTCAGAAGCTGTAATAAGTCCATTATCTGTTGCTGCATTTTCCCGTATTAGAGCCTTATCAAGAAATTTTAATCATGAACCAAAAAAAGCATCTAGGCCATTTGATAAAAACAGAGATGGTTTTGTAATGGGAGAAGGTGCAGGAGTTTTAGTTTTAGAATCTCTTGACCATGCTCAAAAAAGAGGTGCTAAAATTTATGCTGAAGTTTTAGGTTATGGTCTATCTGGAGATGCTCATCATATTACAACTCCAAGTACGAATGGTAGTGGTGCATATCATTGTATGAAGCAAGCATTATTACAGAGTAGTTTAAAATTAACAGATATTGGTTATATTAATGCTCATGCTACATCTACTCCAATAGGAGATGATATAGAACTGAAAGCCATACAAAATTTATTTGGTGACCATTCTAATGTACTCACTGTATCATCAACAAAAGGTGCTACTGGGCATTTATTAGGTGCAGCTGGTAGCATAGAAGCCATTTTCACTGTACTTTCTTGTTACACAAAACAGATACCTCCTAATATAAATTTAGATAATCCTGATAATACATATTCTGTTAATTTAGCAGGAAAAAAGTCAATACTTTGGCCAGAAAATAACTTTAAAGAACGAATAGGTTTAAGCAATTCATTTGGCTTTGGAGGAACAAATGCTTCAGTTATATTTAAAAATTTCTCTAATGAAAATTGCTAACTTTGTAGAGTTAATTGCAAGTATTTTTTTATAAAATAAAATTTTATTCTTTAATTTTGTAGAATGTAATGTTTTTCTTTTATTTTAAAATAAAAGTTCATGAATATTTCAGTTCTTTTAGTGATAAAAAAGCTAAGAGCTCATTTTAACATTTTTTTTATTGAATCCTTAGTCTTATCTTTTGCATTAAAGGAATAATCATCATTGCTATAAATTTCTGTGTCAGAAAATAAGAGATGACATATAGTCACAATTTAGTTCTAAAAAAGGTTTTCAGATAAATTCATTGTAGAAATTACTTGTAGGAGGTATGCTTAAAACAGTTTCACCCCCCCCCCCCTCCTTGTTTTGTAGGAAATAACAGTCCTTAATATTATTAAATCCTCCTGTCTACTGGAAAAATGTAATAAACTAAATAAGGTAATATTAGTCTGCTGTTAATGTTGGTAGCATGACATATGTTATAGCTGAGACCATTTATACAATTTTCTAATATCCTGTCTCAGATTATTTAAAAGTGTAAACAAGGAAAAAATATATTTTTTACGTAAAAGAAGAAAATTAAAGTATTTGACACACAGATGGCCATTCAGTATATAGTACTAATCAGAGCTAAAAAGAATCTTTTGAAATGTTAGGAGCTTGGCTACTAAACTTAAGCACAAGGCAAAAGCAGCACAGTTGAGTTACAAAAAATAAATTTAATAAAATATAACTTTCAGTTAAAAATAAAACTTACACTCACTTTAAACATTATTAACTTTATGGTTAGTTACATGCCTAATACCTTTAGTTTTAAAACATTAATTATTAAGAACTCTCTCAAGGTCAAAAGTCTTTAAATAAGAATTAAAAAATAAAATTATTTATTGTACCTTTAATGAGCTTAATACAGCCAAATTCAGCCTATGAACAATACAAAATGATTTGAAATTGAATGTTACATCCATACCTGTTACCAAGCCACTTTCTTTTCCTACCATTGCTGTTACAGTGTAATAACAAATTGAATTTTTAAAAAAGTGTATATTACTTTTATATAACACTTTAAATTAACAGAAAAACATTGGTTTGAAGTTTTAGTCACCAGCATTGAATTTTTAGTTACCATGGCAGTCTATCAACTGGCATTTTTCAAAACCTGATAATAATCATTTAAAGAGTATAATATTTTACTTTAAAATTAATTAAAAAATGATAAAACTATCCTGCGCCACCAGGCGCCCTCAGGGGTAGCCCGCGGCACGCTTCCGACCATCGCGCCCAAGCCTCTGAAGGGCTTTTAACGCGCCAGGACTTTGTCTCGTCCGGCGCTGCGATCGGTCATGGGCCGCCCCTCTGCGAACCCTAGACCATTTTACCAGGTATCGACCCCTTAGGTCGCTGCGGCAGTAACCCTGCTCTGGGGAAACTTCCGCGTGGAACATACACCTGATGAACCGCCAGAGAACACCCGACGGCCTCGTTCGCGAAACCCCACAGGGGGAAACGGTCCCTCGGTCATATGTCGAGTTACTCCGACGGCTCTTGCTTTCCCACGGCTTCCGATCATAGACATGCATGGATGGGCAAGCTACTGGGCTCATCGGCCGTGAGGTTCACATGTTATGCACTAATAAAAAGAGCAGAAGAAGCCTCTCTCCGACCCAGAACCACGAGGAAATTCGGTTCTTTCCCATAGACGGGATTCGGATAGGTCGTCCCTACGGCAAATTCACAATCACTCAACGTCCTACGCACTTGACGCCAAACGGTTTGGCGAGAAAATAAACTGTAGCACGGATTCGCGTCTCTTATACGAATTTGCAAACGGTTGAAACTACTGCGACATTTCGACCGCGCATTTCTTGTTTATGTAAGCAGTGGCGTAGCCAGGATTTCCTTTCGGGAGGGGTCCAAAATTTTTCTTCAGCTTATATATATAGTAAGACCTGCCAAGATAATACTGCAAAGAGTGGTAAAAAATTCCGTTTTAGACAGTTTTCCGTCTTAGCAGGTGTATGCCACTCTTTTCTATTTGACGAATGAATATTTCCGTTTAAGGCAGCATTCCGTTATAGGCACATTTCGTTTCCACAGAATTTGCTGTATATATAAAAATATAACTTATGTATGTAATATGTATAGTAAAACCTGTCTATAGCAGATTCCTGTCTTAAACGGAAGCATTACATGGCCTTGATATGGATAACTATACAATTAAGTCTGCTGAAAACATGCCTGAAACGGGATTTTTCACCGTTCTTCTGTGATTCCGATTTCGTCTTGTCAGTTTTTATCCTACTTATAAATACAGTAAAGCCTGTGAAATGGAAACTTTCTATAACGGAATCCTATCTCAAACTTAAAAGTTTCGGGATCCCATAGAAACGAACTGATTGAAATATAGTGTGACAGGATTGACCGTGTGTGTATATATGCAATAGAAATATTTCGAGTAACTTTAAGAAATTAGATATTTCCTTATCAATTTCTTAATTTTAAAAAAATAGCATGTGTAAAATAAAGTAAGATCAATCTCTATAACTGTGGCTAATAATACAATGGAATTACATTAATATTTACCAAATAAAAAGATTTTACAAACAGTATGATATAAAAAACTGAGCACGCACTGAAGAATGCATTTAAATCAAGTTTCATATAATATAAACATTTGGTTGAATTTTTTTTTTCAATTTTCATGCTTAATTTCCTGTCATTGAATTAAGAACTTGTGCTGCAATAGCTTCAATGAATAATGAGTTGACACAATTGCCAATGCCGTCAGCCGTTGATTCAGCATGGGTGTTTCTGAGATAAGTTTTTAATTTTTAAGAAAAAAATCTTGTAATTTCGGCTACAGAAACTAGTAATGTAACAAACAACACGCAACAAATATAGTTGATGTTGGGAAAAATAATTTTGTTGCAACTGTCTAAAACAGCCATAATTCTTTTTCAAGTTTCACCGCTTTTGATACTAATGTAAATATTCGACCTGAATAGTTGTTTCCGATATCTGGTCGACTTAAAAGATGTTAAATTTTTATTAAAAAAATTATTACGATTAATTAGCACATCTTGGAAAGTATTAGATTGTGTAAAAAATAATGGTAGTTTCTGCTATTTTACTTTTCAAACAATTTATTTTAAACGGTTGGAAATAATTTTAGAACGTACTCCAAGTTCAGCAGCAATCTTTCAGACTTTTGGTACGTAGATTAGCTTCAACCTTTGCTTTCAATTTCTCATTGTTAATAACCGAATGCCACCTACGACCTTCATATTCAAACTCTCATTGCCATCATGAAATTTCTGAAAACAATGTTAAACTGTGAGTTCACAAGTCGTACTTCGGTCAAATGTAATGTGGAATTCAGACATTTTTTCTCCAGGGGGTATTTCTGCGGAGGGTACCATTTTTCTCCTGAATCTCCTGTACACTGTGGAGTTCAAGGAAGGAGAAAGATTGCACTCCTAGATTATTAATAAGCATAAAATCTCAGATCTTTTGAGGGGTCATTTCGATGCTCCGGAGTGGATGCTCCACCCCCGCTCTCCTGCATTCAACGCTGTAGTGTGGTTGATATACAAGCCGTTTCCGCTGATTATCGTACGAAATTTCCCAAAGCTCTACAACTGCCTTAAATATCCCTGTACAATAGCGAAAAACAAAATTATAATACTAAATAAGTAGGTAAATACTTGCCCTTTAAAATAATATACAACAACGTAATATTCCATTAAGAGTTTATTAAAAATAGCTCAGGTTGAAAAGTTTAATAACAAGAATTACCATTATTTTGTACAAACCCAGAAGAACGTCAAACTCTTTCAATATTCCTCTGTTCTTTTCTTTAATGATTAACGAATAACGAGATCAGAAATAAAAGTATCAAAAGGAGGAAAAAATTGATCTCCCGAAATATTCTTCAGGTTGGACATTGAACCAGATGTATCTGATGGTCAACTTGGCAAGGAATATGTGTGACTAAAGAAAATTGTGTCAGACTTTTCTTTAGCAAAGGACTGTGTTCTCTTGAACAGGTCAGAAAACTTTTAAACACCAGTCTCCTCTTGAATGCTTACTGATTAATGTAAAGTTACATAAAGTTGAAAAAGGACGTCTTCAGCATGGTTTACAGCAGAAGACAAATCCCATTCAGATGCAGGTATTTTGAAAGTGGCAGTGTAATGTTGAATAAGAATTCACAAATATCTAGTCGAAGAATAAAGTTAATTTTTTTTTAATTCCAGCAAGCAGATTTAAAGTAAATGATAACATTGCTCGATATAAAATTATAAAATGAACAAAGATAAGGGTCGCAAAACTCTGATTAATTTGCTGTTACTGCATTCGTCTAATCTAAACTCGTCTTCTCCCCGTAAGTGTTGGCAACAGTTGGTCCCATCGAAATCTCTGTTGAAGAAGTTTTGCGTTTAATCTAGTTACATTAAAATCTATGAAAACGGAATTGTCAGGTATCCTTAAAAAATCCGTTGTAGATAGATTTCCGTCATATCAGGTATACTTGTATAGTTATCCTTCCGTCATCGAGACCATGAAATGTTTTCGTTTACAAGAGGATTCCGTATTCACAGGAAACCTGCCAACAAGGAATCACAACCAGAAAAGGTTCCATTTTAGATAGGTTTCAAATCATAGAAGGTATAAATATGTAGTGTTGTTTACATTGAACCTTGAACTTTTGCTGTTTACGATAGCTCTCATCTTCACAGATTTTATTGTAATACATCTATGCTTTTCAGAAGTATACTATAGAGTGGATACGTTTTAACAGTTTTGGAGGATACCTGACAAAATGGGACGTATTTATGACAAAAACCTGTCTTAAACGGAAAAATTTCCATAACGTCGGAGAAAGACATACCTTTTCTAAGACAAAAAGGCCTGTCTAAAGGGGAATTTTTCATTGGTTAATTGCGATTCCGTCTTATCAGTTTTTAATATTGTTATATCTATGATTCAGTAAACCAGTTCTTCGTTCGGGGTTCGGGGGGGGGGGGGAGTCCGGACCCCCTGGACCCCCCCCCCCCTTGGCTACGCCACTGTATGTAAGAAGTATTTCTGACTAATTATAATACATATGTAAGCATATATATATTGTGAACATGTGCAATGTGTTTTAGATCCGCTTTAACACTTGACCTTTCTTAAAATTATCACAATAAATAGATGAAAGTTTATTATATTTACCTTAATTACTTGTTGAGGAAATGCTAAGATAAGTGTTTTGTTGCTGATTGATAATAGGGTAAATGTGACATAACAGTAATGGACCCCTCCCCCTCAAAGTTTTTGCTTTATAAAAAATATCCAATAAAAATTCATTTATTATTTTTTTTTCAGAACTCTTCCTTGCATGTTTTATAATGTGGTATCGCAAACGACGGCGATTCGATAAACAAAAATTTACCCGATCTTATATTATCGCTATTCAGAACATGTGAAAATTATATATTTCAATAAGATAAGTGAAAATCATATAAAACTCAACAACCTTTTATTCGTTTTGCTTTTGTGCCATTAAAAAAATCATTCGACACACCTCAAAGTTACAGCCGCTCAAAATACATTTCCGTGAGGTCGTGAAATCGTATCTCTTTTCATTTCATCAGTGTATGGTGTATGGTGGTACCCTCTCTTATTACATTAGATAAACCAATTCGAGACTCAAACCCAGGGATAGAGAATAATATTCGATATATCTTATTGAATATACAATATATCTGATCTCAATATATCTCATTGAATTACTCAATCATAAAATATTGCTTCACAGTTCCATTGTCTTTCAGTGAAATTTTTACTGAACAAGCTAAGAGATGGTTTTAATTCATTTTTATCTTCTTTGTTTTCTTACAAAAATTGCAAGTTTTTTTTTCTTTTTTTTTTTTCCAGTAATAGAAAACTAGATTTTTTTTATACTAATGGTCATTTACAAAATTTCATTTATTTTTAAGATTTAATATCCATTACTGAAATGCTCAATTAGGTTTCTTCTCTAATCTACTAACACATTTATTTAAATATAGATATATATATATATATATATATATATATATATACTTAATAGGGTGGATTTGAAAAGTAAAAACCTAACGATCCTAATTATTTTATTGAATTTGGCGTTATTGCAGTGCTGTATTATCCCCTTTAGAATGTATCTCATTCTATCAATGCTTAACAAACTATATAAGATTTTTTTTGGAGGGGAGGGGGGGGGAGAATAATTTAAAGGGAAAAAGCGTTTAACTAAATATAATAAATAAGTATTCGTGTTTATTCGAGATTAAATAAAGTAGTATAAAAGGTAAAAAATGTAAATAACATCATGTATTATAAAATGTAGTTTTACTTCTTTCTAAGCTTATTTTATAAAAAACAATTATTGTTTATTTAATGTAACTGTTTACAAAACAGGAAATGATCCATTTTCATGAGCTACTGAATTTTTGTAATATCTTTAAAAAATGAAAGCTTTCATTTATTTTTAAAGCATTTTAATGCTGACGATAAAACTCGAGGTAAAAAAGGTAGGAGGAATGTTGTAGAATGTACAATTGTAATAAAACATCTATCTATTCAATGGCAATTGTGCGATTTTGAGTTTGCCGGCCAAATGCCACGCATGCACGAAGATAATTTTCTCGCCAAAGCGCTTGGCGACAGAGGTTGGCGTCAAGTGCGTAGGACGTTGAGTGATTGTGAATTTGCGTCCCTACGCAGTCTGGCGCGAGGTTGAACCCGACTAGGCAGAACTAGCCGGTAACCCAGCGACAACTTCAGAACTACGAGATCATCCACATATAATATCACTCAAAAACGGAAGAATCCTAAGACACCGCTATCGGACTCTAGAGGTTGCGGAAACTTCCTCTAAGCGCGCCAAAGAGACGGGCCCGATCGAGATTAGTAGCGAGAAAATTAGTAGGCGTGCCACTAGTCCGCCCGCCAGGTGTGGAAATTCCTGGCTGCACAAAAGACGTGCTCGGACTGGGTTTCGGACCGAGGTCTCGAGTTTCGGCTGATCGATGCCGCGTTAGTCGACAGCCTCCGGCCCGCTTCCTCGTAGTCTGCAGGTCACGTCGGGGAATCCCCACTCAGAAAGTACGGTCTCGTCCCCGGTAACCTGACTGGTTACCTTTGGATAGTGAACGTCCCTCTGGGTCGGGCGCTTCCCGCAGAGTTGAGGTCGACTCACAACTGCTCTAGCTGCAGAGGATTCGGTGGGGTCGTCTGGGACGACTGTTTCATCTCTGCCGCTGGAACGTCACAGATAGTTGCTGCATGCCATATCTCCTGACGCCCAGCACACTACAGAGCCACCACCGATCGTGCTCTTCAGAGCTCGATCCGCCTCCGTCAATTCCTTAGTCAAGTTTTGGAGAGATCCGGCTGGCATTTGCTCCGACCTTTCCCCAGTATCTAAAACCCACTGGGATTGGTCGTGCGGGATTTCTTTCCACCACCTACGGAGGAACTCCGATCAGTGGCCTATCCTCGCGCCGCAGAGAACCTGCGCTTACGAGGGAGGAGACCCAGGGCTAGACTAGCTTGCCAGGCTAGTATCTTAGGCGTCTCCCGGCTTCCGGAAATCCCTTCCACTGGCGGACCACGATGAGAAACCCAGACCGGTCTTCTCCTGTCCCCGTCTCGCAACGAACGCAAACCATGGACCGCCCGCGCACTGTTCCGCTCCCGGTCACCTCCTCCACCGAAGGAGTCGGGTCGGGACCACGGAAAGGGACCCGCCAGTTAAAAAATGATAACAAAAAGTTATTTTACCAAATGTAATAAATCTTTTATGTATCTCTAATATGAATGTCTAATCTTTCTAACAGTGTATCAAATATTGCAAATTTCTCTGAAAAAAAAAAAAAGAGACTCCAAATGAATTAATCTGAAAAATGCTTGAAGAATCATGGTGATCATGAACTACCCCCAATTCTGAGATAATTAAGATGCAATTTTTTTATCGGCATGACCCTATCTTTCATCTTGTATTTTTTGCTATTATATGTCCATGATAAGTTGGCCAATGAGTAACGCAATTTTAGATGATTCTTATTCATTAAAAGGCTACTTCAGTCACAGGAAGACACTCGCAAGCTAATGTTAAACCTACGAAGTATTCTTTTAAAATATCTTGTTTGCATTTTTATTTTTTTTGTATTGGACAGTTGATGTTGATCTTTATGAAGTCTGTTTCTTAATTTTGGTTGCAGTTTTTTTTTTTTTTTTTTTTTTTTTTTGAGATACTTTAATTTTTAGAACTGATTTTGAAAGTGAAAGTGTCCTCATAATAATAAAAAAAAAACACTCTAACCAAAATCTAAAAAATAAACAAGAGCCTTTGTAAAAATCAACCTCAGCTATCCATTAAAAAAAAATTACTTAAAAATATAAAAATGCAAACGAGATATTTTAAAAGAATGCTTCCATAGATTAGATTTAATATTAGTTTGCGAGTGTCTTCGGATGATTGAAGTAGCCCCTTAATGACAAGAATATGAGAAACTGACACACTTATGGGGTAATTCATGTCATCTCAGGTTTTCTACGAAAAAAATACCAGTTGTTATTGTAACTTAACTTGTTAAAAGATCAAATCCAGAATTTTTTGTTCAAAAGTTGAGTTGTTCATTTTTATTGCCTCCCAAACGTCATCATGTGGTGCGAAAAACTGAGCAGTTTTTTAAGACATGGAAATTGTTATGACCCACAACTCTCTGTGCAAACAACTTTACCTACTGTTGCTAGATTTTAAAAAGCCCTAATAATAATATTTCCAAACACTGTATTTTCAGTTGAAATATATACTTGTATGCAGGGCTTTACAAATTTGATAAACTCTGGTAGCCAGGTATAAATTCTAGTCGTCACTAAAAAACTTTAACACCCCCCCCCCCTTTGCCGTAAATGCAGATTAGGATCCCTTAAAAAGACCCCCACGGAGTGCACTCCCCCCTAGGGCCTATATCCCTCATGTAGATAATCAGCTGTCATAAAATCAACCCTCTACATTACAGATTTTCAAAACGCACAAAAGTTTTTTATGAATTAAGTGATAAAAAATAATAACAAACATAGTTTAGAATTATTAGTTACATAGTATATAATAGATAGTTTTAGAATAGTACATAATTAAAAAAGATAATAAAACTAAATTTTCTAAGGAAACTTATCAACTAGTAAATCAGGAGCCTCAACGTCAGCTCTGAAAGTCGATGTTTTTAAATCTCATTTCTCATAATATTTAACATCTTACAATACGCAAATTAAATTTTAAAAATTATTACATGTATATTTATACGCATATAAAATAATTCGAAGGTTTCAGAAATTAGAAACATTAAATTAAACACGGTTTATGCAATAATATTCTGACATTCTTATGAACTTCTTATTTTATTTTTTAGGTAAAAAAATACATTTCTTCAGGGGGGCAGAGCCCCCCTGAACCCCTGTAATCTTATTAAATTTATATTCGTGGTTTCCTATTGTTTGTGTGAATGATTCTAGTACATATTGGATTTCGTTCTACACAGTGGTTTTATTATGAAAAGCAAAAATTTCGAAAATAATTTCATGTAATACCTAAATAGCAATATTTACTTACCTGCCAACCACGAAGCACTCGCATCTGATAGATAAGTTGAATAATATCTCGTGTACAAAATCAACTTTTGGAAATGTAAACTGAATTTACTATATTTCACTTATATCTATTTCAGAAATAGTTTTATTACAATTTTTGTTTCAGAAAAACAGTTTTGATGGCCATTCTATAATATTTATTTTACCTTAGTACATAATGATCTAACTCGATGGCAATAGCATACTAAAATCTCCCCAAAATAGGCTTATCTGGAAACTTTTTAACCTATTGGGTAATCATTCATAATCGTGTCACTGTCAATTCACTAAATAGCAACCGTGATTTGGCGCTATAAAGTGTTTTTTCTGATAACTTTTTATGATCTCAGTTTCCAGTAATTGTGCTATTTCAGGCTGTATGAATGCGTTTTACTATGCTAATTTCTTTAGATTAACCATCTCATTGTACGAGATATTATATCTTATTTTAAAAATAATACTAATTTTCAACCACAAAAAATCCACATAAAATTAATAATATCTCATGTAAAAATGTTTCGGTTATCATTCTATAGTAGTTAAAAGGTAATTTGTATCAAAATAAATTCTCATTTATTTCAATAAAATATGAAAATCACCCAAAAATATTTTATTTTGCAAATAAAATATTGTAGCAAAATAGCCTGAGTTATTTGAATTTTATTATTTTGATATTCTTTGAAATATAGTTGCTATGGTTACGGTTAAATTAAAGAGGAAAATAAAAATAAATGCATTTTAAAATTTGCAAAAAATGATAAAATAAAATGTATTACATTATTAGAACAGATGTATAAATTTGCACAAAAAGTTATACACCTAATTTAAAAAATCTGACGAATACATAAACAAAATTTTAAATTAATTTGAATAATTTAACACCTAACTTGATAAATTTTGGCCTTCATAACTTACCGTTTAAATACATTAATCAAATGCGCCATTTTATTTTCAACAACTCAAAAATTTCAAAATCGTCTGAATTCCCATAGAAAAGCATTATGATCAAAAAAGAAATGTTCTATATTTCTCGAACGAATGAACCAAATGTAACTGAAAACTATACAGCTAATTCCAGGTATCTCACTAACATACCTACCAAAAATCAAACTAATCGGATCATTTTTACGGCAGTTATCGCAGAACAGATAGACAGACAGACAGAAACCAAAAACTTTTCAGGTCTCCACAGTGAGCCTCAACTGACGTTTCGGCAAAAATATATATCTCTTGGGGGGGAGGGGGGGGAGGAACATTGTAAATTCAGAATTAACTGGCATGTTCGTGAAATGCTGATTGCCGAATGCTTCAAATGTCCAAATAATTGAGTGCTACAAAATCTACATCTGATGAGAGGGTGTCGATAAAATAGTGAAGCCGAAAAACAATTTTCTGCCTATTTAGTTTGTCGAATTCAGTCAAATAATTCTTATTTTATTATTTTAAAATTTGCATTTGATGAACTCTCTTAGTTTTGCCAAATTAAAAATAAAAGTTTAATTTTTTTTTAATGTTTGAATATATAATTTCAAGTTTATTTCTTAATATTTTGTAACTTTGCAGCATTTATAATGAGACATCTTACAAGAAATTTAATTAAACATTATTATTAAAAAGTTCACAAAATAACGTGAGAGTTATTATTATACATTGTTAAAAAGAAAAGAAGAAAATTTTAAGAGATTACATAATCAAGATCAGCAGCTGGCTGAGGTTGATTTTGATCCAATGATCTACAATAAGAATTTAAGAATGAGTTAAAAAAAAGCCTTACCCTTCTGAATTGCAATCAATGATTTTTTTATTTCCTTATACTGCAGATAATAATCCAAGTAATGTAATTATAAAATATTCTTGAGTAACAACCCAGTCCCAGTCCAACATTTGTCTCCAAGACAGAGTGACGCCCGAGCTATTGTAAAGCGTGTGTGGTGCACACAGGTACTAAGCGCCAAGCATTTTAACCAAGGAAGAAATATTTAAAAGATACATATTTTTATTAAAATGAATTATTCTTGAAATTTTAAGAAAGTTTTATGGATATACTTCAAATTAATTATTTATATTCACTTATATGTTATTATTCTTTAAAATGAACGTGAAAGGTTAATAAGTTTTAATTCTGAACGCAAAAATCTGATTTCAAACCTACAAAATAGCTTAAGCTTTTTTTATAATTGCATACAATTTTTAGATGCTACAATATTTCTCACTGTTTTATTGAAACTTCCCCCCTCTCCCCACATTCTAATCACATGACATACTAGCTGACTAGAGTAGAAAAGAATGGCATTTTATGTGCATGAAATGGAAAACGCTTCTTAAACTTGGCTTTTCAGTAAAAGTACGAGAAAGAGGGAGATCACTGCTGGCTGTCCTTACGAGTAGGAATGTTAAAGAGACGAAGTAAAGTAACGCATCAAGTTAAATGAAGGTTGACGCACGAAGTAAAGTAACGCATTTCTTAGTTCAATTTTTGTAAAAAAAAAGATTAAATAACTTTGTTGCTTGTTAAAAAAACTTGGTCGCTGGTGGCGACCTGGCTACCACATTTGTTAAGACCTTCTTGTACTTAAGTATTGAAAAAGAAAACTACTTATGTGCGAAGAGCATTTGATGGTAAAAATATGTCATATTTAAAACGATATTATAGTGTTTAAAAGAAAACTTTTCTTCTTGACGTTATAACAATATGTGCATTTTCATGCATTGATGTATTTTTTATTGATACATGCAGCACAGATAACAGTGGATAAAGGAAAGATTTTAAACAAAATTTATGTCATGGTTAACAAGAGAGATTTATTTTTAAATCTAATTTTTATTTAAAGATTATTGGAATTATTTATTTTATTTTCAATATAATTAATAAATATTTGTTTTGTGTTGCTGTATTTAAAAAATATATATATAAAGAGTAAATGTATTTTGATATTAATTATATTATTTTTAAATATTAATTATATAATTCTTATATGTGAAAGTCATGACCTGTTCAGCAGATCCATTTATAAATAATGAATTTTAGAGCTTCTGCTGGTAAAAATGCCGTCAAAATGTCCAGAAAACTTAAATATTTTATCACAATTACGCAAAATGATGTAAATTCCACATGCTTGTCTGTTCGTAGTTCTTTTTCCCAGAATTTTCTTTCTTTTATTTTTCAGGGAGAGAGGGAAGTGGGCAAAGTTTATTAACCTTTTAAACGTAGCTCTCTGTTCCAGGTATAAAAAATATTTCTTTGTAAAAATAAGACTAAAATGCATTTATTTAAACAATGGAAGAAGAAATTTTCTAAAAAAAATTTTTTTCCATGATTTTGTGTATGTTCCTGTTTGGCGTGATTCGTTAAGTTTTTACTATATTTCTCAATAGATTAAATTTTATAGTTCTTATGCTAGAATTCTATATGTATGAATAAACATTTGATAGATTTAATAATAGTCAAATTATATATGGGAAATTTGTATGTTAAATATTATACTTTATAAAAAAAATTAACAAAAAGAAAGAATTAAGTAATATATATATGTAATTAGTAAAATTATTTAAACTAACACTAAGGCACAAATAACTACATGAATGTTAATTATAAAATAACTATATGTACTACAAATATTAACTACATAAAGCCATAAATGATAATTATAAAATGCAAATTACCATACCAAGTTATTTTTTTATAGTTTCCATTACTGCCCGTGATAAGAGAGAAAACAGTGTTCATGCAGTCGTTTTTGGCATTCAAAACACATTTTCCTTGTATTTTTTTGAAAAACTACACAGCGTCCTTGAGATGATGATACCAAATAATGTATATCTAACTGCTGTGCAGACTGTACTAGATGGGCACGCGGATCTGGAATTGAATGAATCTTGGGCTTCATTCGAAGTAAACTCAAAGTTTTAAACTCAATACAGTTGAAGCACTTTATAACGAACTACGATATAACGAAATGCTCATAACCATTTAGTTGGTCTGTATGTTAAAGAATACTGAATTCGAAACGATATAACGAAATATTTATAACGAAAAGCACGATATAACAAAAATAATTCGAGCATGAAAATTGATTAAAAAAAACGATATAGCAAATTTTTTACTTAAGAAATTGCCAAGAAATAGAATTTTATTTTTTAAATACCAGCTATTTTTTACATGAGATAAGCTTCAATCTTGTTCTCTACGGCCAATCACATATTTTCAATACTCCCAAGAGAGATTTGGGGGAGGGGCAGTATTTTAAGATAAACAGGGGGGCAACAGCTTAGCTGAACTGGAATTATGTCATTTTTTAGTTGATGACTGATTTCATTGACATTTGCGCTTTTCGTGTAAATTTATCGCGTGCTAATTTTTAAAACATTTTGTAAAGTGTCTATGTCTGTCAAAAAAAAAGTTTGAGTTTAGAAGAGAAAGTTGAAATTATAAAATGTGTCAACAATTATGTTAAAATAAGCGATGTAGCGAAAATATTTGGGATTCTAAATAACTCTCAGCAATTGCAAAATCGAGGAAAAATTATTAAAATATTCAAAAAGAGTGGTTTCCTCATCCTTTAAACGTATATGCACAGCGAAATATGAAGATGTGGAGGAAGTATTCTTTTTATGGTTTAAAGATGCAAGATCCAAAAACTTCCATACTAGTGGAAGTATTTTGCAATAAACAGCATATGCGTTTGATGAAACACTTGTATATAAAGACTTTCATGTTAATGATGGTTGGTTGAGTAAATTCAAAAAAGATATGAAATTGGGTGTAAAAAATTATGTGGAGAAACAGCTTCTGTTTCAGAAGAAACAATTGAAGAATGGAAGAACGAAAAGTCAAACATTTTTTAGGATTACGATTGAAAAGATATATTTAATATGGATGCCTGATAAAACTTTAACTTTAAAAAAAGAAACTTGTCAGGGTGGGAAAAGGAGAAAAGTCCGACTTTCATTAGCATTATGTTCTCTGAAAGGCAAAAAAACCTCTTGTAATTGGAAAAGTAAAGAATCCACGGTGTATCCCTAAAAACGTAATAAAATCTTTGCCTGCAATGTACATGCGTAATTGAAAAGCTTGAATGATGAAATGCCTTTTTAAAGAATGGATTTTAGATTTTGACGAATATATGCAAAAAGCCAAAAGAAAAGTTCTGCTTATTTTAGACACCGTCTCAACATCTCTTCGCATGTGAGTTCTGTTTGTGTTTAATTTATAAAGTTACTTCTTTTACAACCTAACACTACCTCCAAAGTGCAACCAAGAGACCAAGGAATTATTCATTTGTTTAAAGCTAAATACTGGAAGATGCTTGTGGAAAAATAATCGTGAATTCAGATGACACGAAATAAACAAAAATAGACGAGCTGAAAGCAATTAAACTTATCTGATAAATAAAACTTGGTGCGATGTTCCGTTGTTAAAGGTTTTTCAGTTTCGCGATTTTTTCCATCACCTTCAAACAATAATGAAACTGTTTCTTTACCTAAATTGGAAAATACAGATGAACTGATTTTATCCTTTTAAATCTGATTTCCGAGTTTACATTTTATCAATATGTTAATGTTGATTCAAACATAATGGCAAATGAAGAATTCGATGAAGAGAACATAAGATTACAGAAGATTACAGATAATTGTGTGTTACATGCACAATGAAAACTTGTTAACGAATGAAATTAACATGTATGTTGTCAAAATAGGGTGCACAATATTAGTCAATGTTATTAAGAAAAGAAAGCAGATCTTGTTAACTTCATTCTTCAAACCTATATAATTATGTAAAACTGCCCTTTAAGAGATTTAAATCAATATATATTTTTTTACATTTAAATTTGCCCATTTTTTTATGTGTAGCATAGTCAGATATACCGTTAAAATAATACAACAAAACTCTAATTATGTGAAGTTCAGTCATCCAGATCTATCATCACAAAATAAAAATTCTGTGTTATGAATTGTACGTATTTATACGTAAAAATATGATTTCCTAGAAATTCCTTTTTAAATCAACGCCTTTCTTCTCTTTTCTGTTTGTAGTAAAAATGATCCTTACTATGGAGGCTTAATATAATATGAATGCATAAAGCCTAGCTTTTTTTTATTAAACAAAAGTTATTTTAAGACATATATTTATGCACTAAAACGTCCTTTTATATGATTGTCTCCATTATATGGAATTCTGCATACTCAAGATTACGCTCAGACCATATTAGTCAGGGTAATTGGCGTTCTTACTATATAACGAAATAATTCGTTATAACGTTTTAACGAAAGCACGTTATAACGAGCAAATCTTTGGAGCACTTTCGATTTCGTTATAAGTTGCTTTGACTGTATTTTAATTAAAATGATTTTTGAAATGTAGACACTTAGAGACAACGTCACAGGAACACTGTTTGTCACTAAGTGTTTCGCGGCTGACATCACGTGACCATACATAGATTCCTGCCTTCAGATCACTACTTATTTTAATGTTTTGTTGCTGAAACGGTTATGTGCTTGAATGGTTAGAGTGATGCATTTGAGTCTAGTTCCACCTCTCTTTGAAAATTCAGGTGTGACAGGTCTGATGTGGTATAATTCAGTATGTAAAATCCATCCTGCAACAACAGCCATGTGTAGTGCATTGCTGAATAAGTTCCAGTACCACTTTTTGCTACAGAACTTAAAACGGTAACGTCCGAGAAGTCTGTCTAACAAATCAACTCCACCCATACCTTTATTATAGCATTTTACAAGATATGGCCGGGAAACATCTACTCTCTTTCTTTCTTTACGGCAAAATCTTTTTGCCTTACCCATGAGTATCGCAATTCGATGCTATAATAACAACAGAACTGTCGTTCCATCGGCACATATGAACTTTTCCATCACACTGAAAACCGTACTTTACCCTCTCACATTTAGACATTTGTTTTGATGATTGTAGGGGACATTGTCCTGTTCTGGTATCCCGAATTGTGCCAGTTGCTTTAAAATCTTTGATAATTCCACCATAAGTTTATAAGATGTAAAAAATTATCAAAGAATATTTTGAATTTTCAATATGCGATAAAAGTTCCCATACAACTCTTGATTCAAGGGAATATTGCTTCTTTCTGAACTGTTGCCACTGTAAATTTTTATTGCATATGGGTAATCATTATCAGAACAAAGTATCCAAATTTTGAAGCCAAATCGTATAGGTTTACCCTTTTGAAGATTTTTGCTGTATGATGACCATAGTGTGGAACCAGAGATTCATCAATGCTTAGTTTTCTGTGAAAGAATCCAAACTGCCGAAAAATTCTTTCAAGTTCTTCATAAAAGGGAGAAATTTTGCCCAATTTATCTCCTGGTTTCAAATCACTTGAATCAATATGAAAATACTTCTTTATTTCCCTAAATCGGGCTCTAGACATAACTGAAGCAACTATTGGAACGGACAAATCTTCATAAGTGCTCCAATATAAATCCTCACCAGGAACAGTATGGTAACCACTAAATAAGAGCTACCCAAAAAATTGCCCAATGTCTTTTTCGTCTACATCAGTTTCTTCCCCTTTTTGCATTGAATACAGTTCTGTCATTTCTTAGAGCAGTAATTTGAATTAAAAAAAGTCCTTCCGGCCTGTACCGGGAGGAAAAGGTAGCTTTCCTATATCTTAGTTTTAAAATTTTAGCTAATGTTACACGAAAACAGCAAGTTAAAATGCAAAGAAACGTTTACAAAAGATTCGTTAATACTGAATTTGAATAAGAAATTCGCCAAATTATTGAGCAATAGGTAAATTGGCTTCATTTATGATTTATTTTGATCGCCAAATTTGGCGAGAAATTGGCGCTAAAGGATATGAATATGTTTTATACGTATGATTGGGAAAATTATTACAATAATGAAAGAAAATAATTTGCAAGTAATAGCGTTAATGTGCTGTTTTGTTTCAAAATGTCAGCCACCCTAGAATTACAAACTGCTCTATCTCAGCCATTTTTTAAGATAGAGGTAAACCAAAAAATGCTCTGGAATCCTCGTATCAAGGCCTAACACTTAATTAAAAAATAAATTTGAATTTTTAAATTTTTTGTATATTTATTTTAGTTTTAAATTTTTAAATAGCCGCCATCTTGAAACAAAATGGCAGACCAAGCTGGCCAACGAACTCGGTCGAGACATTGGTGAGCTTAATACACACAATTAGTTTCATCAAAATTGATTTATAAACACGAGTGTTATCGTATGACATATCTCAGATATATATATATATATATGGATATATCTATATATATAAATCAACATTTAAACGGAGGGTGGTTTTGTGGTCTGGGGGTCATGATCGGTGAAAATATATCAAAATTTTCCGGAACTGCTTTCCTCCGAACGGCTGCAATAGGTAGCTTTATACTTTTTTGTATTGAAAGCTACCTAAAAATCTCACTAAATTAGTAACACTGCTACTCTTGTTGATCCAACGTCCTCGAATTCTTTGTCTCTGGTTTCGTATACGCTTTTATTGATATAGATAAACAAATTTTTCTTGCTTTTTGTTACTTATTCTTCCTTTGTGAAGTGTATGTTCTTGATTCTTGTTTTTTCCTCTCGTACACTGTAGGTAAAAGACCCTATTTAGCACTGTTTGCTTTTAAACCCATTTTAACAGAAAGGGAAACATTCTTCAATTCTATTCATTATTTCAATTCAATTATTTCATTCTTTCAATTCTATTCATTACTTTCATCTGATATTTGCCTGCTCCTGTTTTATTCATGGCTGGTGAGTTGCACTATGAGTTTCATGGGGTCAAGTCGTGTCTTATTGTTTTGTCAAGTTTTAGCAAATTTTCTGATATGGAGAATAGTCATAGAATCAAAAAGAAGGCACTGAAAGGGATGAGAAATTAAAAAAAGCATTCACAAAATGAATAAATATTTTGGAATTAATGTTATATATCCTGCTAAAAAATCCAGACTCCAGACATAAATGACAAGATTTGTCTAAGAGAATGAAGGTAAAATCAAAGAAATACGATGGCATATAAAAGGTATTTTTTTACTGGTATACTTGAGCTCGAGCTTTGAACATATAAGAAACGTTTGTTACATCATCTCTCCAATGTGGTCAAATTTTCTCGATTCTTCAAAGTTATAAATAAATGTATGATAAAACATTCACCGTGAAAAGGGAAAAGTATAGTGGAGGGACATTCTGTAAAAATCAAGTGCTTGTTGGAAGAAATGCAAATGGTAAAAAAACGATATGGAAAAAAAAATTAAGTTCTTCGTGATTGGTAAATCACAAAACCCCTCTGCTTTTTAAAAAAAAAATGAAGAGTTTGCACTGTGAATATGAAAAACCAGAAACAGACTTGGATGATTAGGTGATCTTTTCACCACATTGATGTGAAACTTCTAACTACAAATACAAGAAATGTTTGGGAAGGTAATGTTATTTATGGCAAGCTGCCCAATCAACCTGAAGAACATTCCAGGTTTTAAAAATGTCCACATTGAGTCTTTGACACCAGATTCAAGGTGTATACCCCAGCATATGGGTCAGGGCATAATTAATGCCTTAAGACAAAACTCAAAAAAGCATCTAATTCATTGGTTCCCTGTGAAATGATACAAAAACTGGTATCTGTCAGTTTTCTGGATAGAATGCAGCCTCAGTACATATTGAGAATGCGTCAAACCAAAAACAATGCAAACTGTTTCTGGGAGGCTAGTTTTATATCAAACAAAAGTGATGCTCAACACGAGGAATTGGAAGACCACCTCCTGTCACAATATTGAATTCCTGTAAGTCGACACATTGGAAAAAACAATCTTTCTCAAAGACAGTATGTCTTTGGAAGTTTAAAAAACATTATCAAAGAAGCAAAAAAGATATCTCTCTGTGTGTGTTCATGACTCAAAGAATGAAGCAGATAAGGGTATCTATGAAGAACCTAAACCATCGCCTATTCTGACATTATCTGCTGTTGCAAATATCTTCAGCACCTTGCTTAGATACTTCATAAACATAATTATGGTTAAAGATGATTATATTCATTGTTAGAGAAGTTTTTTAATGTATGTTAAATCAGTACCATGTTTTATAACGAATGTTGTAGCAATTGCAATGTGCGTCAATCACAATAGATGGCATTTTACAAAAATCAGATGTTATGCAAAGACAGGGCAAATATACAAAAAACCTGCAACTCATGAAGACGGAAGAAATGCGACTGTGGTTGTAAATTTCTTTTACAGTTTGTTTACTTTTTTTAAAATATTTTTTTTTAAAGAAAGATTAACAAGGATAATTTTTTCTTATTACATAAAGAATAAAGACTCATTATAAGGTGACTAATCATCACAAGTAAGGATAAAATTGATATATCTATTGAATCTAAATAGGATTTTAATAACTGGATTGTTCTGCAAAGATTTCATATTTTTGGTATGTGTTTAATAAAAAGGCTTGAAGGAAAATTATTTTTGCTGTTACATTTTTGGTTGTAACATATTAATCAACAATAAAGACATTTTTGAATCCATATATATATATATTTTTTTCTAGTTATAATTTCAGTGTCTTATAAAAAACAATGAGTTAAATTTTAATCTAAATTTGTGTAAGACACAATTTTTGACCATAAACATATAAACGAAAGCTCTAAAGTTCAGTGAGACTATTAGATTTGTAAATAAGCTAATTTCCTGCAACATTATGCTAATCACGTTTAATATGTGACTTTTGTCCAGTCCCTTGAAACATGCTTTAACTGAGTTTGACTGTATATATAATTTAATTTTCTTGTGTTTTTTGTTATAAGGAGCTTAATATTCTCCTTTTAGGCCTAATACCGACAATATTCAATGAAATAACGTATCTTATGAATTATGCTTATGAAGCTCCTCTGATGAATCCATAAAATATTCATAGTTTCTTATTTTTGCATTTTCAATTTCCTGTGTTTAATTTTTGTATTATATTTTCCATTTATTTTTACACGTGTGATTTCATTTTAATTATACATCTACACCCAATCACTACCAAGAAAACAATCAATTTACCGTACAGACCAGTTTTGGTTATATTGCAAAAGGTAGAACACCTTCAGAGGAGACTTTTGAAAGAAAAAGTTATGTAATTTTTTTATTTTGTAAAGTCAATCTACTTTTTGATGCAATCTGCAGATACTAGTTTTAAGATTTTTGAAGTTTAAGGCCTAGCCAGCACATTAATCACTGGACTGAATTGACCAAAATATCAGATGTACATATTACACTTTTAGTGGTACAACTCCCATTTTGCTATAGTTGCTCTGAAACTATTATGCAAATATTACCTAACCATAATAAAAGCAGATCTAAATTTTACAGCACAGTTTCTATAGATTGTGTTAATTACTATTTCAGACAAAAAGAAGACAGTTTGAAATTAAAGATTTTAATGATGCGTGTTAATGTTGAATGATAAATACAAAACATAATACTTATTAATTTATATTTTAACATATATAACAAAAATTTATGATACTGAAACAAAAAGGAAATATAATAAACAATACATTTTTTTTTCTTTTCAGATTTTTTTTTTTTTTTTTTTTTTTTGTAGTACAGACATAAAAAAAAAACTAACAAATTAAATAATAAATATAACAGCCATAAAATGTTTATTTCATCAGCATTATTATATTTTAAATGAGGTACAAATTTTGATTTAGCAGTCACATGGTTGACATAATTTACCTTGTATGTTATATATAAATTATTTATTATATAATGTGTGGACGCATTTGATATGAATATTCAAATTAAAGAATAATTTAATAAAAATAAAAAGGAAAAAAATACATTAAAATTTATTACATCAATTAAATTTTATAGAAGCAATACAGCTCACATAAATTCACCAAAGTAAATACTTTATGGTAAAATTGATTAAAAATAAATTAAGAGTTTTATCATTTCTATAAATATTTAAAAGAATGCAAAAATTAATTTTAATATTACTACAAAACTTAAGTTACTTATTTGAATGCTTCAAACAATGCGACTTGTAAAGAAAAAAAAAATAATAATATGCAACTAGTGTGTAAACATTATGCCCCCCCCCCCCCCCAAAAAAAAAAAAAAAAAAAAATCAGAAGTTAACATCTTAATTTTATTTTGTGCATAAAAAGATCAAAACTGGGATTAAAAATTTAATCTTTCAATCAAATATATGTTTTCTTAAAGCATTCTACATGATATATTGTGAAAACATAAAAACAGAAAATGTATACATTAAAAAAGACTTTTATTTTTTTCATAGCACAACTTTTCAGAATGTATTATTTATTTATTTATTTTATTAAACAAGATCCTAGAGAACACCATAAAGAAAATTTTAGTAAATTCCACAAGTAATTTTTTAAAGTTATTAAAATTCTAAAATATGCCATTAGTTTGAAAAAATAAATCACTAACATAGAAAGTTAAATGCTGGATTTATCAAAAAAGTGTACATAAATATTTATAATTTTTGATAGAAAATAATAATAATAAAGAAAAGACAGAAAATATTCACAGCATTTGTAATTTATCACTTTTAATATATTCATATTTGCTTAATGCATCCATACTCTGAAGGGGAAAAAAAAGTTAATTACAGTTACACTTATAATAAATTTACTTAATAAATAAATATGTACACAACACAATTATAAACAAAGAAATATGATGACTGATCATGTCAAATGTCGGAAGAAAATAAAAAAACATATCATTTTGATGTAATAGGTTCAAAATGAAATAATAAACATTATTTGGATGTTTGATGAAAAATATCAGGAACAAAGTAAAAGATAATTTGTCATTATTAAAACAAAGAAAAGAAACACAAGGTCTTCAATATAAAATAATTTACAACTTAACAAAGGCAGTAAGTAACACATCTATACTTATTATAAAATCATATATACAAAACATACACAAAAATAAATAAAAATTTATTCAATATATTGATGAAATACACATTCAAATGAAGATATTATAAATGCAGCACAGCAAAACTTTCTGATATTTACATTTTCCCCATTTCTAATTATTTTGAATATTGAATTTCATGTAATAATTTAAGTAATTAAGACATGTACTTGTTTGTATTCAATTGATTTTCAGAATTGTCTTTGAATAAAAGTTGAGGAAATTTAATCATTGCTATTCTTACATGGGATTTTTGATGGTTCATTTTTGAAAGAAATATAATTGGCTACAGTTAATAGGATCAAGAATGGAAATCAGAAACAAATTTAATTCAAGAATGAATACAAATGGATTTTTAAAAAATTCTAAGCTTTCAGCAAGAATATATCCATTAATTGTCAAAAATGTTAATCATTAATTAATGTTATTGTAATGGATAAAAAAAAGGCTGTATATTAATCAGGAAATAAGCTTAACTCTTTGAAGAACTTTACAAAAACACATTCTTTAAACTAGGAAATAAAGACTGACATTAATTAAATTTTTAATATTTTAATTCTTAATTACATGGATAAATAAATAAGTTAAAAAAATCCTGAAGAGCAGAGTAAATAAAAAATTTAATTAACCTATAGTCTTCAAAAAGTTTTACATGCATGAATAAAAGCAATAGAGTCATTAAAAATAATAACAGATTTTAGTTTTTACAATTTTGAACATATAATATATAAAGTTTAAAAAATGAAGAATTTTTTATATTCATAAAGATCACATTCAGTGAATTATATGCAGAAAAATTTGATTATCAGAAAAAAGGGAAACAAAAAATGGTACTTTTCAGTTAACCGGGCACCGGTGATATATATACATATATATACACATATATATATATGTATGTATATATGTATGTATGTATGTATATACTTATATATGTACTTGTACATATATCACTGGTGTCTGGCTAACCGGAAAGTACCCAAAAAACATAAGTAAAATCCAGCATAAAGAAAAGCAAAAATAATCAGAAAACAGGTAGCACATGGCATTTTGGTCTTCTAAAATGTAGAAAACTCATGTATTAATTTCAGAGGCCAGTTTCTGTGCCAAAATAGCTGCTTTCCCTTTCTTTTTTAACTTAGTACTAAAGAAGAATATTTCTTTTATAGATCTGACATTACTGTTTTATTTCTGCTTATTAGTGCTTTCCTTTACACTGAGTTTAACCATTTTTATACACATTTTATCTGTAACTTGATTACTGTTTTGTGCAGCTGCATCAAAAATCAACATACGGACCTCTATACTTATCACAGATGAATTTACTCCCGTTTTTACTTCAGCATAATTATTTATACTCATATTTCTGATAAAGAATACCTTAATCATAAGTAAGAATCAACCTGCTGGCCAGGAAAAATATTTATAAAGAAATCTATTTTCTAAAAAAGGTTTTGGCACATTCAAATGCAAATTTAAGAAATGAAATCAAACTGTAAAAACATTATATTAAGATTCAAAATGTACTTTAAAAACAGACATTTTTAATAGATTTTTTAAAAAAGGCATGGAAAGCTATCACAGCAGATAATACAAATTAAATATTTTAATCAAGACTTGGAGAAATAAAGAAAAAAAAAGATAAGAAAACAGGAAATATTTTTTTTCTTTATATGGGAAATTTCATGCTGTAATTATTCGTAAAATTACAAGATCACTTTGACAGGTAACTGGCATGAAATTTAGGAGCATCTGGTTTCAGTTTTAAAAATAAATATTTAATGAATTGGTAATGTTACAAACTGTACTCATCTATACTTTTCAGTATTATAGCACATACTGGTAAATAAAACTTGAAGTATATTTTTTAGATTTTCAATGAAGTTCATATTTATAAAGAAAAAAGAGGGTGAGAAAAGAAGCAGCAATGGAAAAAAAGATGATTAATAATTTTCACTTTCTTATACTCTTTTAATGTCAATGGCTAGGTAGATTTTACAATGTTTTTATTTAGTAAATTAATATATTTAAGTAATTGTTCCACTCAATGATAAGTTCTCAATAGCTGCTCTTTTACCTTTAACTGTTACAAACAAAAACCATCTTTTTTTTTTTCTTTTTATGAAGCAAGACTTTTTAAAAAATGATTTACCCAATCTGTTACACAGTCAGCATTTATAACCTATTATTTTTTAAGATGATCAATGCAGACATGAAAGGGGAAATAGATGGAATTTTTTTTCCACCTATACAATGGTGCTAAATTCGTATAATTTAGATACATTTTAACAGTTATTTATACAATAAAATGAAATATAACTGTATGTATGATTGTTATTTTCTTTTTGTAACTTAGAAAGTCTTAAAAACAAATTTAAACTAACAATAAATGTATAGGTTCATTCAATCAAAAAAGAAAATTGAATACAGTTTGCTAATGGTGTAAAACCAAATATATCTGATGAGCTTATGTGAAGTATAATGATTAATTTTTCAAAACAAATATTATTCTGGATGGTCTGGCTGTTTAAGATTCCCCTTTCTGTCAAAAGAAAAAAATTCTCCATGTTAAATATATGTATGTTAACCTGATCTTTTACGCAAATTTTTTTGTATAAATAGGACAAAATATTCTATTCCAGAAACAACCTTATGGAAACGTCTTTTCCCTTAAAGTCTAAAAAAATTTCGCTCTGGTAAGATACTTTAAACAAATCCAAGGATTTAGTAGACAAAATGCCTGATTATTAAACTTAAGGATTTAGCAGACAAAATGTCTGATTATTAAACTTTCCTTCTATATGCTTACAATATTTTCTTTGCATTTTTGCATCAATTCAGAGAATGTCCAAAACTGCTTTAAAAAAGGTGGAATTCCTGCTTTAGGAGGAACACTTTCATGTCTGTCAATGATAAAATAAGAAATTTTGCTCAAATGTCTGAAGTATGTATTGGACCCCATATATCCATATTATAAAGTAGGGCCAACTATATTATATTTAAACATTGTACTCAAATAAAGATAGAGAGATTAATTTTGAGAGAGAATTTTAAAATTTAGTATTTGATTTAAATATTAAAAAAATATAAAAGAAATATACAAAGAGTTAAAAAAAAAATAAAGGAAAAAAAAAACCTTAAAAATTTTAAATATGATGTTGAATTAATAAAAATATGTTTTAGTTTTACAAAAACTCCATTAATTAAAAATAATAACATGGCTTCAAAGTACCAGTATTCATATTATTAGTATAGGATTACATCTCAGAAATGTTTTGCATGCATCCTTGCTTCTAATAATAAGAGATATTGCAATTTTCTCATGTGAATTTGATACAATACAATTATTATTTTTTTTTAAATTTTTAAACATTTTGCATAAACAAATAGATGTATGAATTTTACAAAATTGGCATACAAAAATTTTCTCATTTAGATAAAATAGTTACATTTAGAAACTTGTAGCAATTGGAAGACATATTTTAAAATGTCTTTTTATTGGCCTTTAATAACTTATCAAAAATATGCATATAATAATTCAATAGCTTCTGTAAACAAGTTAACTTAAAATTACTATGGAAAAGTTCATAGTTATAAAGGAATAGAATGTGAAAAAAAAAAAAAAAGTTTTAGTTTTTTTTAAACAGAATAAGATTTAGTATTGTATTTAATTTTTTTAAGTTCATTGTAACAATATAATTAAAGTTATGAATTTTATTCATAATCACACTAAAAATAAATAAACTTGCAGTAAATAATAATAATATAAAAAAAAAACTATAGTATGCATGATCTTATCATATGGAATATACATAAACTGATTAGAGCACTGAAAGTTGCAAATGTAGACTGTTTTTATTCAGAAAAATGAAATAACTATAAAGTCCCATCAAATAGATTTTTAAAAAATCAATTGTAATAATTTAAATATTAAGGAGTAGGTGAGGAACATCGGTTTTGCTAAACAATTTAGCCAGTACAAAATTCTTTTTGTATAAGAAGCAGAAATCATAGAAAACTTGCACCACAGAATTATATTTTGAAAGTAAAGCCAATTTCAACAAATAGTATTTTTGTTGATATATTTTCAACTTTGAAAGAATAAAATATTTTTTAATGACCAACATGGAAGTTCTTTATAACTTTAACACAATCATGCTGATTGGTAAAGAGATCACATGAGTTGTAAATTTTCCAACTGAATGAACAAGTGTACAGGTCAGGAGCCGAACCAAGAATCTTTGGCTCAAATTACCAATGCTCTACCAATTGAGCTACCTTGCCAACACAATTCACTAAGACAACTTTTTGGCAGACAACCTCTGGTCTGTTGTAAATTAAAAGTTTTTTTTTTTTTTTTTTTTTTTTTTTTTTTTTAATTGAAAAAAATCCAGCCAGGGCAGTTTTTATTAAAAACACATGGTTTAATAGGCAGAAAACCTGGATTATTTTGGGAAAAAATAAATTATTCATTTCTACAAATTTATAATATGTAACAAATACATATATATATATATATATTTTAGTTTTTACTATGACTGAATATATATAGTTTAGCAAGAACACACATACACAGGAGAGAAATTGTATCTGAATTTCCACTGCATGAAAATAGAAAAGCAGGGAAATTTGAAGAGATATTAATAATTTCAGTTAAAGTTTTGTTACAATAAAAACTCATTAACAAAAGTTATGTAATGTGTTGAAAACAAAACAAAAACAAGTTTGATGAATGTTAACTGCATCAGAAAAGAGATAAGTTCCTAATTTTTTTAAAATCTTGCTTCCTTACAATAAAAAAATATTTTTAATTTATTGTAGATATCTTATTCCAACTATTTCTGCAATATACTCATTCAATTAGTTATAAAAAGATGAAGCAAACAAAAATAAAATACTACAGTAAAGCATCTTTATTACATTTTTCTTATGTACATTGTTATTAATTATGCATTGATCTTTTCTGGTCCCAAAGCATTTCTATGTATAATAAATGCTGAAATGTTTCTTTATTACAGCAGACTTTCAATCATCTTTCTTTTATACAATGCTGTGAAAATGCTGAGAAAAGTCCATGCTCGTTTCATTACTAAAAAAAAATTGGCCTTTATGTTTGTTTTAATAACAAACATACAATTAAAATTATAAAAGCTTCTGTTTTGCAGATACTCGAATCTAACTCCAGCTGCATGATAGTGTAAAATAACAACAATATATATATATATTTGTTAACTCCACCAAATGGTAAAATGGAGTTTTTCCAATTTTAATCTCATGTAATATCGCTTTGCAATTAGAAATTGAAGTAGTTAATGTTACTGTACAAAGAGATTTGTTTGCAATTAGCTTATGACTATTAGTTTTAAATAAAATTTAAAAGAAAAAATATTATTACAGAAGATTGTTCACACTTTATAGAAAAGATTTTCACAGTTAATTTCTATGCATAAATGCTGTATTCTTTGCTACAATTTGACACTATTGGAAAGCTTTGACTGTTGGCTATAGTTCAGGCTTAAAACTTTCATGGTACTTGAATTTTTCTCAGTACAGTCATGAGAATTTTATTCCACACCTTTCGGATGGCTGTCCAAAGGTTATTCAATGTTCACGAATGGTGTCTTCTTAACATTTGCTTTGAGAAGCACCTGATACTAAATGAAAATACATGGTGCCAATGAAACATGGCTTTATTTAAGTGGCTGTAACGAAAATAGTGCCTTTTTAGTTTTATTTATTTATTTATTATAATAATTATTATTTTTGTCAGGCAATGGAAATAAAAAACCCAATAAAATTTTGTGAATGTAAAGAAAAGTTTCCGAAGAGATTCATGATTGCTGCGGGATTTTTTTTTTATGAAGGTAAATTAAAGCTCAAAAAAGTTAAGTAAAGCTAAACTATATCCATTCTAACAAAGGAATTCAGTCCTGCTGAAAATTTAATTAGATATAAAAAAATATATTCACTCTGTTATCAGTAAAATATTTTAAAACCTATTTTCCAAGAAGAAACTCCAGTTTTATATAGAAAAGATAAAGTAGAACTTTACATGGATAAAGTCTCCAATCACACTTCCGAATCAACTGCTGCATATTTAGTGAAAAAATAATCACAGACAATAATAAAATGTGTTTCATTTGAAGAAATAACTGTAAATTCACTAGACATTTCCCCCATAGGTTTTTCTGCATTTGGATTGTAGTAAAGGCGAGGCTTAGGAAGATGCCATTCATCAACATCGAAAAATTTCAGACAGCTATCAAAGAGATGTGGGATAAAATTTATGCATTTTTATTTAATACATGATTGCAACTCAAAAAACTATCATGGAGATTCCAAACCAGTGCTATAGCCAAGAGTCAAATTGTCTAAAAAATGTGGTATTTATGTGTACAAATCAAGTATGAAAATCATTTCAATAAATTGAGAATGACCTTCTGTATTATTTGGAAGAGGAATTACAAAAACTACTTTTTACTTTTGTTGTTCTTTGCATAAATTAATTTTTAGTACTTTATTTTCATTTAGTCCATACTCTTTACATCTTTCTTATTTGATTATTGTAATAAATAGTAATCTGTTTAGTCAACAACTGAAAGTAATATTTTAATAAAGGAAAATATTAGCATATCATTTCAATGAGTGAATATGTTATACAGAAAAAAGGGTTTTGGAATCAAAATTTCACTTCAAAGTTTATTTTACTTCTAAAAAGTAAAAATTAATGCAGAATTTAAATTCATCAAATATATGCGATATCTTGTATAAAAAATAAATCCATTTTTTTAATGTTTTCATAATGAGTATATTATAATTGTATTGAAGAAATATTTTACTGTTGCATTTTTTATTTCAAAATGTATTTAAATAAAATTGCAAAAGGCTATTTTATAAGATAAAAACCAATTTTCCTAAAAAAAAAAAAAAAAAACCTCTGGATTTTTCAGTCTAAAAAACCCAGCCTGGTGGGAAAAATGAGTATCTAGCCAGTCAGCAAATCTGACTATCCTGTTTGAAACAGCTCAACTGAATAAACCTGCAGTTTGAAGCCAGATATTATTGCCAAAAGGTTATCTCAGTGAATTGTGTTGTCCAGGTAGCTCAATTGGTGGAACACTGACAATTTAGGCCAGAAATTCTGAGATCGACTCCTGCCTTGGACACTTTTTCACTCAGTTGGAAAAATTACAATTCATATGGTGGTTCTTTGAAATTTTTCTTGGACAACTATTTTATAAACACTTATTTTCAGTATGGAGGTTGATGATATGGGTGGTGTTGCTGCTGAGGATGAGGAGGTCCTTGATTGCCTGAGTTCATATGTCTTAAGTGTGCTACAAGAGCAGCTGTCTGTTGCTGTTGCTGTTGTTGTTGTTGCTGCTGCTGCTGTTGATGCTGCTGCTGCTGCTGTTGTTTTTGCATGGCCATCAGCTGCTGCTGATGACAGAGCTGCTGCATGTGCATTTGATTAGAAGGTCCACTAGACATAGCTGACATTGACTGGGGGTTAGACTGGCTGCCATAATTTGTTCCACTATTCTGCACCATTTGAGAACCAGATAAATGGGTACCTCCAGCCATCTGATTAACAGTAACATTGGGAGCTTGCATGTTACTTTGGTTTATACCATACTGGGGCCTAAAAGCACAAAAGTAAAAAAAAAAAGCATATTGTAAATGAAAATAATTCTGGAAGAATGAAACATATTGACATAAAATCAAAATTCATTTGTAATGTTGTCATAAAAAATAATATTAAAATAGAGTACATTTCTACTGATATTCAAATTGCTGATATGCTATCAAAATTACTATCTAAAAATAAGTTTTGTAAACCTATGTAATCTTAGAATTTGAATTTTACGAAATATGGTTGATGATGTGCGATTACAGATGGGTCTAATCATAATTTATGTCATTTGCTTTCTCCATTATGTCATTTAAAATAAATTTGCTTGCCTATCTTATTATTAATCCCTATTAGCTGGTACTGTTATTAAAATGCTTCTTTGCTTCCCCCCTTCAAAATCCAGAGTAAATTTATAAATATAAGTGATGGTCGTTTCATAATCAGAGTTTTACATGTAGTGATGTATGTAAGACCTGCTGTAAATAAATACTTTATGTGAGATCCACGGGACTCTTATATTAAGACAGTCATACATTGCTTCATAAAGTTTAAAATTTAAAGAATAATTAAAAAAGTAATATGTATAAAAGTAAAAATATTTTTTTCAAAATACACTCTTTTATAAGCATTTAATGTTTATCTTGAAAATCACGCTTAATTGCATGACTGCAATTCATGATTTTTCCAAAAAATTTCAGTTACCATATTAATCTGGCATGGGCACCGAAATTGATTATGCAAAATTCTCGTTTTTTTCTTTGCTTGGTAAAAAGTGCGAGATAGTGAATTTAATTTAAATTAAATTCTAAAAATATTAAAATGTTGTATTGTCATCAAAAACACACCTTTGCACATAATTTTTATAATTCTAGCATATCAGAAAGTGAGTTAAAAATCAATTACAAAATTCCATCTTTACATACAAAAACCAACTTAAGTTAGTAAAGAGGATAAGAATAAAAGATTAATTAAATTAAAGCATTTAATTTCAAAGCAAAAAAAAATTATTTCCTAATTTTCTCGTAAATAAAGCAAAAAGTATTTTGTATGTTTTCAAGATTCAAATTAAGATTGGCTTAATGAAGCAGTATAAGAATACTTTTTTCTAATTCTCTGTGACACAAAATTAAAAGAGCATATTTGTGGATCTCAAATAGGAAACATTTTTTTTTTTAAATTCAATAAATACTACAGAAAAAAATACATTTGGATGATTTTACAAAAGTATTTTAAGTAGTTTTAGGAAATCTTAAAGATGAAAACTGTAACAGTGACAACAATGCTAAAAAATTCCACATTTTAATATTAAATATGAGCTTAAAAGTGTATTTCTTACTTTCATACTTAAAATTTTTTCTCCGAAAATCTAGATGCTATTAGCAAAACGATTTTTTTTAATTAAAAAAAAATATACCATTGGTACAAAAACCTTGCATGACACAAACAATTGTTTGTCATTTTCCCAATCACCAATAAAAGCTAACAAGAATTTGATGTTAAAAACAGAACATCTTCTGAAATTTTTAAGTCTGTAGACCTGCATAGTTTAAGAGTTAAAACTGATAATAAAATATCTAAATATCCTGTGAAATAAGTATATATGACTTATAAATACTTAGAAAACAGATTTATTTTCTTACCTATTGGGCTGAGGTATATACTGTCCCTGCTGGTTGCGAATAGAACTTGGTCCCATCATTCCTGGACCTGTTTGAGGATTTGGATAAGACTGGTTGAAACTGTTAGGGAGCATAGATGAACTTCTAGACTCCATAATGCCAGTATTTGCTTGCATATTAGAGCCACTATAGTTACCATAACCTTGATTTATGCCTGCATGGAAGAAAGAATATTTTTTAAACAAATACGAGAAAATAACATTATCATAATTATGAGAATTTACAAGAAAGAAAAAACAATCTATGATATTATTTTATGTTTAAGTATAATAAATCACAATACCCTGAGGTGGTAAGTGATGCAATGGAGCAGTCTGAGCTGTATTTCCTTGCATACCATGGGGATACATAGGTCCAGCAGGTCCTCCCTGAAATTACACAAAAAAAATGTTTTTATAAAGGAATTGAAATCATGTAAGAAATGATATAGACTTGGAGAATTTTGATTTCACCCTTTGTATAAAACAGTTTTATTTGACAAAAAATAACTGAATCAATTCGAAATTTAATTATATTCTAATTTACCCCCACTCCCCCCCTTTATTTTTAAAAAAATTTAAAAACTAATACCACCAAGTATTTTCAAATGAAATTCAATAATTTTCATTGAAATGAATAATACTGAAAAAAAAAAAAAATATTTTTTTTAAACTGGTATATTTTAAATATTTATTCAATAAATTTACACTATGTTAGGAATAGGAAATGTAATTCAAACTTCCAGTTTGATTTAAATTTGCTTATTAAAGGTGAAAACAAAATTACAAAAGCAAAATTACTACATTCAAATTTTAATTGAGTATAGTATATTACTCATAAACATATTAAATAAGTGCCAATAACAGTAGGTGCATGATTTTTTTATATAGCAAAACAGAAAGTTAAATATTTTTTTTTAATTCAAGCACTTAAAAATGCTTGGGATACAGAATTGTTTTCAAAGATTTAAGAATATAAGTTAGTCAAACCATAACAAAATGCTTTAAACTTTTAGTAGTGAAAATGATTATTATTTTTGTTCCTATTTAAAAAATTATTAAATAGAAACAAAATTCCACTTTAACATACTTCTCTCAACAAATGTTAAGCAAATATACATATGAAAAATGCTAACTTTATTTGTTTAAACCAAAATTCCAAATCAGTTAAATAATAAAAATAAAATAAAAAACTCCCTGTGCCTAAGAATCAGAATTTAGGAGAGAGAGAGAGAGAGGGAAAAGCTGAAAGATTAAGCACAAAACTTCAGAAAAAACATAGAACATACAACACATTTTGAAGACGGAAATCCCTCATTATCTGGCTAAAACACATTCAACCGATATAAAAGCAGAAACAGAATTAAGTTCTTTTTCTGCTCTTGTAGTGATTGCATAAGCTTCAGCCTGAAGATGAAGGATTCAATGTTTCAAAAATATTATATGTTCAATGCTTTTATGTTTCTAAAAAGTTTTACATTTTATAAAGTATCAGAAGTGCAATTCCCCTTTCCCCCTGAAAATGACATAAATCATGGTACTTCGCCTCCTTCTCCTAATCATGTCTGCAAAGTATTTCGAAAAAGTTCGTATGTTATTTTCATTTAGTGGTTTATTCAAAGAAACCACTTTTTCTTTTAAAACAAATTTTTACTTCAGTTACCACATGTAATGCAAACATAATTTGCTACTATTTTTATCATCTTTGATTTTTTCCCCCTTTGACTTATAATGTTCAATTACTATGAAATTATTTGAATAAAGATACAGTCAAGTCTCTATATAATGGAATTCATTGTTCCAGCAGTCAAAAATTCATTATATAGAAAAATTCGTTATATGGAGAATAACGAAAAAATTTCTATTTAATGTATAAATTTTGAAAAAAATTGTTTTTGAGGTATTCAATTAAGATTTGAAATTTTTAACTCTAAACATTAACTTGATATTGTTATTTTTTAATTATTTTAACAGTTTCAAAATGAAAAATAAACATTTGTTTGAAAGCATAGTAAAAAATGCATAAGGAAAACTTACATTTGTTTTAGATGAAGAAATATATAATTTTTGGTTGAACTGTTACACCCGCATAAAATTTTTCACACTTAATAAGGAATGCAGAATTATATAAGAAAATCACTTATTATCATTAAACTGAACATGTATCTGCTTAAAGTGATAACAGTACGCATAAAGTCTTATAAATACCTTTTAATAAACAGATCAAAAAGTTCCTTACGCTCACTCGGCAACATTTTCAAGATCAATAATTAAATAATTTAATTTTGCAATTTTTTTTAAAAAAGGAACTTGAGAAACAAAATAAAGAGTGAAGTAGCAGTACTCAGCTTTGAAAGATAAACCAGTAATCAGTGAAGGAAAATTTCTGAAAAAATTCATTATATAGAGATAGATCTTTTGCTATATGGAGATTATTTTTAATGTAATCATGGGAAAAGTGACCGTTCCTGTTCAAAATTCATTATAATAGAGAAATTAATTATATGGAAGTTCGTTACAGAGAGTCTCGACTTATATAAATATTCAATATTCAGAAAGAATATATAGCTCTACTTCAGCTTTGTTATGGTTGCTAATCATATACATTATTTCTGTTGTTAACATCCCTTTTACTATACACATACAAAACACACAATGATGAACGAGGGTATCATTCAAAAGGTTTTTGAACAGGCTTCTTCCACAGTGCACTCACATTTCGTTAAAACACATTGTTTGATTAAAAACTGCAGTTAAAATTCTTATAATAAAACTGAATGGGTTCAGCCACAACTAATAGCACTGATTTGCTCAAATGATGTCACAGCTTCCATGATCAATGAAAATGGCTGAATTAATTATTTTTAAGCTTTTAATATTAGTGAATTATAACCAAAAAAAAATGACACAGGCTGCTCCTTATTCCATTTAAAAGTGCAAATTTGCATTAAATTCAAAATTTTGTTATTTAATACAAAACAATTAATATTTTTGATATAACCTTTTTATTATGCTGTTATCACATCTTAAGAAAAAAGTGAGCAAGGAAAAAAAAAATGTTTTGATAAATTTTGAGTTACTACATGGTTTTTAAATACAAAAGTGATGTCTCATTTAAAAATTAAAAATATATTTAAAACCAGACATTTAATAAAACTAAAAAACAACATATTGATATCAGATAATAAAATAAATTACAGTAGCCATTTCAAGCTTTATATAAGCTTCTCATCAGTACAAATATCAATCGAAAATCAAACCTGTTGTTTACACATAGTCATGTGCAAAATTATGCATTTAAAATATTAAATCCACAAGGAATATATGTCACAGTAGGACCACATATTTTGGTGGAATTGTACATGCTACCAGTTAGCGGAGATTTCTGGAATCTTGTAAATCAACCTTTTAGGAAAATTCTACTTTTAAAATTATTGTGGTTAGATTTAATTAATTTTATATTTTTGAAACCTGGGATGTGGTCAGTATCTATTGAATGATTAACAAGTTTTGATTGTAAATTGACAGATTTGTAAATGCATTTATGCGCTTCTAAGTGTAAGTTGCAAGATTGTCCAGTTTCATCAATATAAATAGGGTCACAATCTTTAATCTTCTTTGGTGAAATTGGATGATCATACAACACCAGTTTAAAAGAGCATAAACACACTTACAAATCTAACAATTTACAGTTAAATCTATTTTTTTTTCTTTTTACATTTTCATATTTCTCCCATTTTAACATTTAGTAGTTGGCAATATTATAATTTTGATGAAATAGAATTAGGAGCTTCCATTATAGGTTATTTTAAATAAAATTATAACAAAATTAAACAAAAATAGAAATTGTTTCACATACTGGAGAACACAAAATGTAAATAAAGTAAATAAACACTAAGAAAGTGTTGTGAAAAATATTCGTAATACTACAGCTTAAGAACTCAGACTAAAAGGTACCAACTAAAATATAAAAAATTATTATGCCAAGAAAATTAACAATCACAATTAGTCAATATTTATGACAGAGGCAGGGAACTTCACAAGAGGTTGACAACATGATTAGAAAGACAGGTTTAAAAATTTGCAGGGAGTAGTGCTTGAACATACAAGAAAATGATAAAACCTCCAATAAATCCAAATAAATGGGTTTGCTTGTATGTAAGCCCTAACTGTAATTGCTAATTTTCACTCACTTATAATCCAGATGCAGGGTAACTAAAAATTGGTTACTCCTGAAATAAGCAACAAAGTTTTTTTCCCCCCTAAAGAGAATAGTTAGATCTTTCTACATTCTTATAGTTTTTAGATATGTAGATATATCTCTTGAAGCACTTGATGTTTTTAGATTTGCAGCCATAGCATCTCCCAGAACTTTTTGATATTTGATTCCTTAGAGCAGGGTTCCCAAACTTTTAGATTAGTGTACTAGTAAGTCAAATTTTAATTTTGAAGTACCTGCAAATAACAAAAGTAATGCAAAACTAAAGGGGACTGATTTTCACATGCCCCTAGCCCCTATTTTCAAACAGATCCAAAAACTCTTAAATGTACTTAATAAAAGAATGAGTTACATAAAGTATTTTTTGGGGCCCCCAAAAAACTTGAATGCCCAAATCTCCCAATTTAATAAATCTGTCTCTGAATGCTAATATTTAAATCTTCCTGATTATATATCTAAAATGGTACTTAAATTATCTTCTTTTATTGACACTCAAACGCGGAATAGCATCAAGATTCTATATTAATAATACATAAAATATCATAAAACATTGAGGTGAGTGGGGAAGGGAGACTACAAATACTTATGGTCATATACATATATGTATTATTGGCTGACGTTGCTATTGGCTAACTTGACTTGTATTGCTGATACGAAAAGTGGCCCTGATTAACCAAACATAACTTCTTCATATCTAGTTAAATGTTTATTATTTTTAATCTGATTCAACAGTCATTTATTTCTGAATTTTATTTTAATGTAAAGAAGGAAAGAAGAAGCATTGTGCTAAACACAAGCAAAAAGTTTTCAGCTTTTTCAAAAATGAATAGCTATTCTGATCATCTTAACAAACAAAATTCCGTAATTTATCCCTTTTGGAATTTTCTTAAGAATCCCAACATAGAATAGCAAAATAAATTATTTTTTTCCTCTCATCAGTGACAGTTACAGAAATGAAAAAGTGATTGTTCATAAAAAAAAATATGTATGTCTTGTTAATTTTTCTTCAAAGTAGTAATTGAAATCTGCTGTGTAGTCATTCACACTGTAATTTTACTATTCTACTCACTCCAAAATATTGTACAAAAGGAGAATTGATGATATTGTTTCGCTATTTAGAAGTCCACAGATAAGGAAAGATTTTGGTTTATCATGGGTTGAGAAAGGTGTTGTGTAGAGATTCTGAAAAGTTTTATTTGACTCCATTCCATTCAGAATAGAATGTTTGCATATCAGTTCTGGTAAGCGTACCATGGTTTATTCTGCCTTAGAGTTTAGAATCTTTCAGATTTTGGTAAAGACAGTCTTATATTATCCTAAGAAGAGTGTGCTAATCTACAGTCCAACCAGTAATCTTAGATGACACATTACAGAACTAACCTAAATGTTGTAAGCAAAGGATGACCATGCAAGGTAAGCAGTAAATGCATATATCTTGAGACAGGGCTTAAATTTATGTAAGTAAAAATTGTATCCTAAACATTTTTTTTCTCCTCCCACAGCAAACACATTATACAGATTTAGTTCTAGCCCGAGGAATTACTTAGGTAGTTAAATTTGAGACAGAATAATGTTGGTACTAAAAAATAGTTTGTTTAAACCTCTAATATTAAAGCAGGAAACAATTATCATTAAGGCCTTAAAATGCACATTTAATGGTAAATGCAACTCATTATTAGGTGTCTCATGGGTGCAAATCATCCACCCAATAATATATGAATATGATATAATGATTGGGATATGATTAAATTTATTAAAATCCAGCAATTAGCAAACTCATTCATTTCTTTATTATAAGATGATTCAAATCACTGTAGAAAAATAAACAAACAAAATATGAAAAAGAGATTATGTGGATAGAATTTATTTGCTTTTGAAAGGTTAGTAAGAGAAAATTTTTTCAAATTTTCATACTTGATACTTGGAGATGAAAAATTTTAATTGTATTTACCTTCCTCTGTCTCGTGTTTAGTCTCTCAAGGATTTTTTCAAGACAAGGTCTTGCACGCATGAGGTATCTCAAATATAAGTTTTAATAATTGAAAATTTATGTGATTATCTGCTGTTTTCATTTTAAAAACTTCATTAACCTTATGAAAACATTTTTTATATGGTTAATAAAGTTAAACATATATATATATATTTAATTTTACAATTTCTCAGTTCTTTTAAGAAATAATATTGTCATTTTATAATAATTAAAATTTAATTATTATTTATTAAAAATACTGCAATCTATTCAATAATTAAAAAACTAACATAAATAGTGCCATACACTTTTAACTACAGTAGAAAATGTTACAATTACAATAATTGACTGACATTTGCTCTTTTTATATTAAACTAATAGAATATCAAATTAATCATATAAGATGAAAACCTCACAATTTACAGTCATGAAAAGCATTGCTAATTATAAATTATTAGTTTGTGGAAATATAATAATTTTACATTAAAAAGTTAAGGAAAATAATCAGTGAAAAGTTGACAATGTAAAATATTTATCCAGATAATCTTTCTTTCATAAAGTTTTAAGAATGCATATACAAAGAAGCATCTTAAATATATATGTATATTTGAATAATAAAAATACAGGTAAAAAGCACAATTATAAGAACAAAGTTACAATCTCAATGAAAGGATGTGAAAAATACAATACTAAAAGTGCTACCTTAACATAAGAGATATTTGATTTTTTTCTTTTATTTACCGGCATTCCTTGAGGTCTCAACTGCTGCCGTATCATCATTTGTTGCCGCTTTTGCATCATTTCCATGGAAAACCCTGAAGGTGCTGAACTTCCAGAGTGAGTGCCAGGATGTCCAGGCATAGGACCACCAGCTCCAGGCCCACCCAAATGACTTCCACCCATGTTTCCAGGCATAGCTCCCCCAGGGCCTGCTCCACCACTAACTCCAGCCCCTTGATGCTGGGTGCTGCTTCCAGGACCCTGGAGGAACTGGGCAGAAGGATGTCGGGCCCGTAGCATAGTACTGAGAGCTTGCTTGGACTGCGAAAGCGGACGTTCATACCTTGGACCACCTGCTTTAGATCGAAATCATAAAATTATAACTTAAGTATTTAGCCTAAAATTGTAAAACAAAGAACATAAACTTGAGTATAACTGGGTAGTTTTAATAATCATCTCTATATTAATTCTGTAAGGAAAACAAAGTTATTTCAAAATTGAGAAAAAACTACTGGACTGATTTGCACATTTTATAGCTTAATAGAATGGGCTTGGAATCACAGGGTCAGGAAAAATATAAATTTTCTCCTCTGACCCCTTCATTTTGTTGTAGGGTTAATTCTCAATGCAAACAAAAATTCTGATTATGGAAATGATAAAAGTTTCTATTGTTATTCACGTGAAAAAGTATAATAACTTCTGATACAATCATCATAAAATGTTATGAATAAAAATGCAAAAGTTTTTCTTCTTTCTTATTTTTATTTTTGAACAAGCTTTTCGTGACGTATTAAAAAAAAAAATGTGTTTTACTTTAACTGATGATGGCAGCAGAAATTTAAATTGTTAGGAAATCATAAAGCTTTCCTTTGTTGCTTCTTAATTTTCATCTGTTCATCGTGTACAAATAATTGCTGCTACTTCAAGTTTTTTGTAACTACAGCCTAATTTACTGCTATTACAGTTTTGACTGCATTTACTCTGCTGAAATCTAATTGGGAAAATCATGGTAGACTTGCTGAAATATAATGAAATGTAGAAAGATTGGATTTAAACTACCAGAACTACACATGGCACCAAGCTGAGAAGACAAGAGATCAAGAACAAATGAGAATGAATCACACGAACATTAATTAGGTGCAATGGACAATTTGTGTAATCATTGTAATGCAATCCATAACAGTAGTGAGACGACTAGAGAACTTTTTAATTCCTGTTGTCTAAATGGCCTCATTTCCTTACCAAATCCTACTGTAAATGATCAACTAAAAGGGTTGGTCTTTAATAGCCAAAATTTTGTCCAACACATTAGAAAATGAAATAGCAGAATGATGTTCACATTGTTTTCAGCAATATGGAAGGCCATTCCAGGTAATGGTCCATGTTGTTGTTAATAAAAAGGTGAAATTCACCATTATATGATGGATTTGCTTCCACACAATAGTGAAGATTCTTCATACGAACAGCTGTATTTTAGATATTCGATGGCAGCAACGAATTGTCGACTTGGCCACCAAAAAAATAATGAACTAACAAAAGTGGTTTTGATAGCTTTGCAGAATATTTTGACTTAAAACCCCTATGTTCAAGCCTACCAGATTTGTAAACAGCATGCCAATGGACAAGTGCATGTGTACCAAACCCACCACTGAAGAAGTGGCTGGAATTTTCAGATTTGTTGATAGGGAGTCACCAAGCCATCGGCATGTTGTTGCTCCCTACAAGCAAAATGACCAAAAGTTACTGTCAGTGACTGCTAGATAGTAATCCTAGAACTAACGGAATTTAACTAATTCGGAATTATATATGATTATGATAGTTTAAATGTAATCTCACTCTATGTTCTGTTATATTTTGTGATAAACATAAAAAAATAATAATAATGATTCGTTACATTCAGACAAATGCTCCAACAGACTCCTAGCGTTTCTGTGGTCAACATCTTTTTTTCTATGCACATACTGAACACACAACGATGAATGAGGTAACATTCGAAAGTTTTTTTAAATGTCTACTGACGTTGTGCACTCACATTTCATTAAAACATGTTTATTAATTAAAAATTAATGAAAATGTATCTATATTGTTTACATAAATGAAATGAAAGGTTTTTCTTAAACCAATGTTGCCATAAAAATAAAATACCATATTATATCATACTCAATAATGATTATAAAAAAATAATAAATAGTACAAAAGAGATAAAGTGTGATATCGTCACATGGTTCATTATATATTTGTGATTAAAAAGCAAAATTTAATTCGAAACATTTAGAAGAAAAAGATACCATTCACCAATCGAAGCAGCTGTATTTCAGGTGTTATCTTAAAGTGGCATGTAAATAATTAAGTAATTAGCTTCATCTTTTTCTTTTATGATTTTAAAATCCATTAGTCAGCTTCTTATTAATAGAATTAGCTAACTATTGGGTAAATAAATCAGATAACAAGTATTTTTCTTTATATTATTCAAATATAAAGCTATACTGTCAAATTATGAAAAATAAACTCAAAATGGGCTACTATCCAGTAATCAGCCTCTGGTGGCCAACTACTAAACATGTAAACAAAATATCCAATGGTTGGCCGCATTAAAATTAATTAGGCCTAACAAATTAATTTACTTTTTATACTCAAAAACATTAGTTTATTCATCCTATTAATACTATAATCTTGTAGTTTTAGAAAAGAATAAAAAACAAATACTTACTTTTCAAAAATTTTGCCATCAATTAACTGAAAAATAGCAAAAATGGTAATCGGACCTCAATCTTAGAACAGCCAGACAAAAAGGGCTGATTACTAATTGGGGGAGGGGGGGGGGGAGGGAATCACAATTCTTTGCTAATGGCTTATGACTTATGATAGATGGCTGACCATAGGGAAATTGTAATATTTCATTTGAAACCAAAATTAAACAATAAACTATTCATAAAGCACTTATATAAAGCAACTCACTGTGGCTAACTAAATCCAGACTTTTTGCTAACCAATATTTTTTTTTATTATTATTATTTAAATCCCAACAAAACACAAAAAAGGTTAAAATTTTAAAAATTGCAGTGGACTAAATATACTATATTAGGCTACAAGTTTGAACCCGAATTTCTTTTACAAATGTCAAAACTCATAATTTACAAAAACGACACAAAACACAAAAAAACTAAAAATTGCAATTTTTTTTAAAATCGCTGTATGAATTTTGAATAAACTTTGTTTACTATATTGGGCTAAAATATTAAAACTGGATTTCTATTAATAACGTGGAAAAATTGCTGCAAAACGTAAAACACTAAAAATTTAAAAATTGCAGAGGACAAAATTTACTATAGTGGGGCTAAAATATTGTAACCAGAATTTTTTCACAAATGACAAAAAAAGCACCGCAGAACGTGCAAAAATTGTGAAAATTGCTAAAAATTCAAAAATTGTGGAGGACAAAATGTACTATATTAGACTACAAATTTTAAACCGAATTCCTTTTACAAATGTTTAAAAAAAGCCACAACACATGAAAAAAAAAACTTAAAATCGCTGTATGAATTCTAAAAAAACATCATTTACTATATTGGGTTAAAATATTACAACCGGATTCCTTTTAATAATGTGGAAAAATTGCTGCAAAACGCAAAAAGCACTAAAAATTCAAAAAATTGCAGGACAAATTTATTATAAATTTACAATAATAAAATTTACGACATTGTAACGATAATTCTTTCATGCTGCAAAATGCGAAAAATGTTAAAAATCGCTAAAAATTAAAATATTGCAGAGGACAAAATGCACTATATCAAGCTAAAAGCTTGAAACAGAGTTCCTTTTACAAAACATCCAAAAATTACCAGAAATGAAAAAACACTAAAGAATTCATGAAAAATTCAAAATTCGCTGTACGAATTCCGAATAAACTTTATTGAAAAGGGGACAACATGTACTATATTGGGCTAAAAGATTAAAACTGGATTTCTTTTTCTAATAAGGAAAAATCACTGTAAAATGAAAAAACATAAAAAAATCACAGAGGGCAAAATTTACTATAGTGAGCTAAAAGATTCTAATCAGAATTTTTTAAAGAATGACAAAATGCTGAAAATTGCTAAGGACAAAATTTAGTATATTAGGCTAAAAGTTTGAAATCAAATTCCTTTTACGAATGTCAAAAAATCACCACAGATCGAAAATCACGTAAACGCTAAAAATAGCTGTACGAATTCTGAATAAACTTCATTGAAAAGAGGTCAACAAATTTGCTATTTTGGGCTAAAAGACTGAAACGGGATTAATTTTACCAATGTGAAGAAAAAATCACCATAAAATTCGAAAAAAGTACTAAAAATGCCATAAAAAATTAAAAATTATTATAGAAGTTTTTCTTTTTACATTTAAAAAAATATTCCTCTATTAAAATATGTGCTTTAGTATTAGCTTCTTTTATTTAATATTACAAATGCTTCCCTGATGTAAATCATTCACAGGATGAGGGGAGAGTGGTGGTTGTGTTAGACTAGTTTTTCTCTTTTTTTTTTGGACAAATAAACTGAAAATTATCCAAAATTCAGAAAATTTCGAAATCCAGAATTTGTTGAGGTCCAGCAGACTCTGAATTTTGGACTTTGTACTGTATAACAAAATTTTCAATATACCGAAGGTATTAAAAATTAAAGAATCTACAAGTAAATATTTCAGATTTAGCTACAAAACATTTTTTATATGAATATTACAATTTCCTTCATATAATTAACAATACCTTGGCCCCCAAATGGTCCGCTTTTTGAATACCGGTATTTTCTCAGAAAAATTTTATTTTTAGATTTTTCTTGCAAATTTTGCAGAGGTAAATTTTGAAGGTAAATTTTTGTGGAAATGTTGTGGAAACCTATCATGAAATTTTCTGCTAAAAATTATTGGTATTCAGTTGGCGAACATTTGGGAGCCCTGCTATACAGATTTATACTTATTGTACTGATGTTACATAAAGTTATTTAAAAGTGCAGTTTAGGTAGAACTTAATTTTTTGGGCAACACAAAAATAGAAAGATATAATCCAAATGAGTTATGTAAGGTGATATGATATATTGAGTGATTATTATACTAAATATTAACTACTATCAATCTATACTAATAAAAGAACTGTGTGTGTGTGTGTGTTTATTTGTCTGTCTGGGCTAGTAAAATCTAGTCCACCTTGAAGTCTGAAAATTTAGGTGTGGATAGTCGAAAGTCTGGCCTGGTGCACCTGAGTCTCAGAGTTTTAGTATTTTGAAAATTAGAGTAATTATTAATTAAAAACTGATCAAAGATCACAAACAAAAAGGCACTCTTCCGAAATCCGCACACAAATGCTCAAAAGCCTTTTTTTCATACCTTCTGTGAAGAGAAGAAGCAAATCGCCAGTCAGCCTGTTTATTTTTCCATTTTTCTAAATTTGCCACGGGCAAGCGGCCATAAATACAGAAAAACCGTCTACATATTCTCAAAGAACGTACTTTTACGCCTCGAACTAACTGGTCGGTTCGAAAAATTTTCACATTAAACCTTTCAACAAAAATAATAATCAAAAAGTGTCGAATTCGTGTTTTTTATTTTCTCCCATTTTCTGAGCTTCGCATCCACCAGACTAAGACATACGGAAAAACTGATTTCACTAAATTAAAGATCTGACATGAGCAAGTTACGAAAAACTAAAAATACCAGACAATATTTACATTAGTTCCCTTTTTGACATCTGTATTTGTTTAAAAAAAATACGAATAGTAACCCCTATGAAAAAAATTTGTGCACAGGACTCACTTTTGCGTTTATAAACAAGATACGAAAAACTAAAATTACTGCACCTAATCTATGTTTCTTTGCTTTTTAAAATCTGGTATTCATTTTGAAAAAAATTAATTTTAACCCTCCAAAAAAATTTGTTTCCAAAACTCACTCACACGATTTTCGTTTTTCAGCCCAGGTTTAAAAATCGACATAGACTCGGGAAATGTGAATACGGACAAACAGAAGATACCAGATCATAGACACGTTCATTTTCTTCAAAATGCTCTGTTTGGTTTTATAAAATATCTACACTAACAATTCCGAAACCAGTCGTTTACGTAACTCACTTTTGCGATTTCCTCTATTTTGGCAATGTTTACCAGTGGTTAAATTTCATTTTTACTAGGAAATCTGGTTGGTCGAGTGTTCTGAAAAGGCCTATTTCAGAACAGATTGCGCTCCCTGGTGGTGGAAGGTGGAACTACAGGAGTATCTCTGGTTCTATGTGACTGATTACGACAGAGTTTGGCTCATTCGACTTGATATCTATAGCCTTAAATATTTTAGTTATACTTTCTACCAACAGGGTGTACTTTTCGATCTTGGGTTCTATGGACCCGATTACGACGAGTTTGCCTCATTCGACTTGATTTCGATAGCCTTCAGATTTCAGTCATGTTCGTATAGAACAGATTGTTATTATCACAGGCCGGGCAACGCTGGGCGGGTCAGCTAGTTTTACAATAAAATACAATAGAACATCATTTCTCTCTGGGATGTTTGAAAAAAGCAATGGGTATGGGAAAATTATGAATGTTGGTTAGCATTGTACCGGGACCATTGAATTCAAACAATAGATGCAGAAAAACAAAATGTGTGGACAATGAATCAAGATTCTACATACAATCTCTCATTTACTACTGAAAACTAACCACAAATAAAAAGTAAGGATTAAAACTACTGGTACAACATCTGCCTTCATAATTTCATAGTATATTACAATTATTAATTTTATGTTAAAACTCATCACAAAAGTAACATATGAAGTACAAGAAAAATGGAAGGTGGACAAAAAAGTTGAACTTCATTCAAATACAAAATCATCACAATATTAACGTGTGTGCATATACATCGGATTGAAAAACTGAAAATATGTGTTCAATATTTTTGAAAAATCTAATTAGGGATATCAAAGTTACTCCCCCCCCAACTCTGCCCCCCTGGGGGAAAGGGGGGCAATTTTGAAATCTTAAATTATAACCCTCCATTTTTATTGCAGATTCGGATTCTACGAGAAAAAATACATAACTTTTGTATTTAACATTTTCTTTGGAAGATCGTAGATAGTGCTGTAATCGAGTAAAATGCAGTGAGAATCGTTTCCATTGAAAAGTCTGGAAACGGTCCAATAGATTTTTCAAAAATATTGAATACATATTTCCTATTTTTCTCAGTGGTGTAGCATCGATTTTGTTGGCATTTAGAAAAAAAAAAAAAAATGTTAACTAAATTTTAAAATAGTTTTTCAGATGTTATTGCAATTTAAAACAACTTACTAAGTTATCTAAAGTTAATTTTAGTTTTTTATTTCATTACCATAGTTCGGCTGGTTGAATAGTTTTTCAGTTTCACTTACTTATAAACAAAGAGTTGAGTTGTATTAGTAATGTATCAAGGGTCAAGAAACTGTAGTTTTTATTGTTATTTTACAACAATATAGCAGTCAACAATGTCATAGTAGAAATGTTGACAAGATTATCAAATCATACTGCCTTTTCATTATAGTTGGAAATCTTTATGTGATTGATGTTTGGGTGATCTTTTTTTTAAATCTTAAATTTCTAAGTAGCTTTTTGGTAATTCAAGATTTGTCAGATTGTTTAAATTTTTCACGAATATGTACAAAGTAGATGCTATTTAAGATGGTGGCTGAAAATCAAAGTGGAATTTAAGTGTGTGAAGTGTCTTTGTCAAGAAAGCAGTACTGGTACTTTTAATGTGCTTGCAGCAAGATTAAAGTTAAATATACTATAATACAATACAAATTAAATTAATCTTTGGTTTTTAATTTAAGTGTCTGTTTAAGTGTTTGTACTGTGTGAAGATTGTTCAGCTATAAAGTTCAATAAAAGATGTCTCCAAATAATTTACCTGTTTTGTTTTTAAAATAATAGTAGAATTTTTCACTCTGAAATCGGATGACTAAACTCAGCTTTAAATGCATTTCAAACAAGAACGAAAAATCATGCATCAAGCATAGATTATGTAACACTTTCCAACACTTCCAAAATAACTTTACAAATCATACCGTTTAATAAGCTAAAAGATAACATCTAAATAAACAATTTGGAAAACACATAACATATTTAAAAACATAATTTCAGGAATTTCCAACATATACAATATTCGGAAAAATATCCGAATACTTTTATTCAGCCCTGTATATGATCTATAGATTTGTATATATACTACATAGGATGCTAAATTTTAGTTTAGTTAAAAAACGTGTAGCACAGTTTAAAATTCTCCTTCTGGAGTTTCTGTCAATAAACGGAAATGTGTTCACGAACTTTTGTGCTTCCCTGTATAGGATCTACAGAATTTATACACACCACGTAATATACAAAAAGCGAGTTAAAATTAAAATTGCGTTCAGTAACTTAAAACGCACTTCCAGGAATTATTGTTAACAGACAGTAGAGAATTCTTTTGTGTGTCCCTGTAAATGAACAATGACTGCTATACACACAATATTCTGTAGTAAGCCTTTTGTAATATATAAATTTCAATGCGTTTAAAATAGTGAAACATTATTTAAATAAACCGCAGACGATTTTTCTCCATAGACATAATGTAACGGAATTCTTTTGACTGTCCCTGTAAAGTAACTATAAGTGCTATGCACACCCTATTCCATATCAAGCTTCTTCTAATGCACCTTAGTGATATATATAAATTTCAATGCGTTTAAAATAGTGAAACATTATTTAAATAAACCGCAAATGATTTTTCCCCATAGACCGCAATGTAATGGAATTCTTTTGAATGTCCCTGTAAAAAAACTATATGTGCTACACACTTCCGTTGAAATAGGGAACATGCTATAGATAACGACAATAACATATAAAAATTGCAGAGCAATCCAAGCATATTTACGGGAGTTAGAGCACGGACAGACGGCCATACGGCAGAAGGCAGACAAACCGAAGTCATTAACACTTTTCAACTAGGTTGGAAAGTGTTAAAAATAGAAAGAGGATGGGGGGGGGGGGGGATTTTTACTCCATAGCTCAAAAGCTCTTTACCTTTAGAGAAAAAGGTATTTTAAATTTAGGCATCCAGTTTTACATTTAAAATCAAGAAAAAGCCTAAAGGTGTTCAAAATTAGAATAAATCATAAAAATAGACAAATAATCACCAGGTGGTAAAGGCTGTTGTGGTGAATAATAGGATGGTTGTTGCATTGGAGGTTGCTGTCCATACCACGGTTGCGGTGGACCTTGTTGATACATCATTTGGTCTGGGAAGCCTATACCAGGACGAATACCATGTGCCTGCTGCAAAAAAAAAAAAAAAAAAGAAAGATTAGTGATAGTTACCACAATAATAGTAACAAAAACAAACAACAACAACAAAAAATATATGGATGCAATGATTACATACTTGACCATTAACCATCTTAGCAGCTCTACGTCTTCGCTGTTGTTGTTTGGGTTTCTTGGCATTGGCTCGGGGAGATTGTTCAAGGGGAGTGTCTCGACCTCTTTTAATGTCTTCAATCTTTTGAAAAGGAAGAAATAAAGGAGAATAACATTAAAAATTAAAAAAAAAATTAAAAACTCTACATTAAGAAAAACTCCTTCAAAGGAAAATAACTGAATATTGCATACACACAATTCTTAGTTGCTAATATTTTGAAAAATCATTAGTAATTACTGAGCAATTTACACAATTAACACAATGAATTAAAATATTTTAAAATAACTCTGAGGTAGAAAATAAACAAATATGCACATGCATGAAAGAATTAAAAACCTTTTTTAATTCAAAATTTAAATTAAATTCCCAATTTTTCCTAACTTCTTTTCTAAATCTAATTTGGCCCTGAAAAGATTTTTTTTTCTCAGCCCAGCAATTACTAAACTCCAAATTTTAACCAATTTTAAGATGAAAAGTGATGAAGTAAGAGCAATTCTCCTTTTTATGTGGTCAGATGTGCAAGAGCTACTATTCCTGGTAAGTCTCTGCACAGATTGGCTCAGACATCAATCAAAAGATCCTATTCCAATAATTAATAATGTAACACCTACTCTCTATACTAGCTCCCTACTGGGAAAAATTAGAAGTGTATGAATAAAAATGGACAACACTAGTGGAAGAGAACCTTTTAAGAAAAAATGACTTGGTGACTCTCCAGGTACTGGACCTGACTGAAAAGGACTATCATGTAACTGAAGAAATAATAAAAGTCAGGTCCTCAAACAAACTTTGTGTTATTATTCATTCATGATTACAACTTCTACATAAATTAGAAGGATGGTGTAAGAAAAGAAGAAGATCCTAATTTATTACATACATATTTATTAACTAATTTTTATAAAAATTTCAACACACTATTTAAGGTGGTCAGTATATTCACATTTATGGTTATTTATTCATTTTATTATTACTTTACAGCATGATACATGGTAATAAAAACATGGACTGATTGACAAAAGAAATGGATATAAAACTATAGACAAAAAATATATATATATATACACATATACATATATATATATATATATATATATATATATATATATATATACATATATATATATATATATATATATATATATATATATATATATATGTGTGTGTAATTTGACATAGCTATTTGGGGTAATAATTTCATTGCATTTGGTCAGTTATTTCTGTTTCAATGGTTAATTTTTGCAATAAGTTTATATATATATATATATATATATATATATATTCAAATCCATTTGGATAATACATGTTTAAAAAAAATAAAATTGTAATCAAAATTCATTTATGATTCATTTCACATCTTGCAATTATGCATTTGCTTACATAACATGTAGCAGATGCAGCAATCGAATTGAACAATACCATTTTTGTTTAAATTTATTAAAAAAATATTTTATAAAAAATTTCAGAATTATTTAAAATTTATTTTCAGTGTATTTTACAAATCACAGTTTCCTTAAAGCCTTTGTTCTATGGAACCTTTTATTTTTGTCTGTTAATATATATATATATATATATATATGTCTTAGTAGAATTTCTAATGATATATAAGAATTTTATCATATGCCTACAAAAAAAAAAACAATCTTTCAAGTATGCAAATGCAACCAAAAGTCTTTTTGAGGTCTTATTGTAGTTAGAAAATTATCAACTTATACAAATACTTGAGACAGAGTCAAAAGAGACTCTCACCAAAAATTGATAACCATCACTCTCCACATATCCCTGCTCTTTCTATTTTTCCTCAAAAAAGAGCTATTTTCTATAATTTACCCTATGATTACCTAAATATATAAGATTCTAACTTTAAATATATTAGAACAAAATTGTTTCTTATATTAGAATGAAATGCTAGTTTAAATTTAATGTTATACTATTTTTTTGTCTTTCCATAATAGAGTATACCTGTATGTGTAATTTTTTTTTTTTCAATGTAATGTTGTCATATGTCATCCATCGTGTTGGTCATAATTGTGTCCCTGATTTGATTAAACGTTTTACAATTCTATTTTTCCTCAAAAAAGAGCTATTTCTCATAATTTACCCTATGATTACCTAAACATATAAGATTCTATCTTTAAATACAAAGGGCATTCCACAAAAACCAAGAGTTATATATTTTTTTAACGTAGTGGCAACACAACACAGAGGAACTAAAAAATAAAACCGCAGGTGATTTTTTTCAAACTTTTAACTGTGCGTTTATAATTATTCTAAACGAAGCAGACAATTTTATTTTCCTAGTTTCGTGCTTGTTTAAAGAACTGTTTTTGATGCCCTACAGACATGGAGGTGAGTGATTCAGAGTTAAAAAATGAAATGTGTTGTGCCATAAAATTTTGCTATCGTTTGGGCAAAGCAGCTCCAGAAACAGTTAAGTTAATAAAAGAAGTTTACAAAGACAAATGTTTTGGTGAGTCTACGAATTTAGATGACAGGGTGATTTAAAAAAAGGACGTTTCTCTGCAGAACTGGCTCCTAAACCTGGCTGACCAAAAAGTGTTCTGAATGATCGAAATGTTAACACTGTGTGGGCAATCTTGCAAGAAAATCGGCGAATGACATGTGAGGAAATAGCGGCATCAACTAACATTTCGAAAACATCAATATTTCGCATTCTATGTAACTATTTACAGCTTCACCATGTTTGTTCCGGATGGATATCTCACTACCTTACTAACGAACAAATACAAGAATTTACCAATGTTGTGAGTGGAAACAGATGCTTCAAAATGATCTGATTTCTCGCTGTTTCCGATGTTAAAGAAGAAGTTCCATGGCAGAAAATTTAATACAGATTCAGAAGTTATCAAAAATCAGCAGTGCAGGGTTCTTTGAAGCAGCTTCCAGAAAAAGGCTTCTCTACTTGTTTTGAAAAGTGGGCTGAACAATGGGACCATTGCATATCATTTGAGGGAAGATATTTTAAAAACGAATGATGCATTTTTTGCTGTAAGTATATTTTTTGATTTTTTATGATTTTACTCTCAGTTTTTATGGAATTCTCTTGTATATTAGAACAAAATTGTTTTTTATATTAGAATGAAATGCTAGTTGAAATTCAATGTTGTACTATTTTTTTTGTCTTTTCATAACAGAGTATACCTGTATGTGTAATTTTCTTTCAATGTAATGTTGCCATATGTCATCCATCGTGTTGGTCATAATTGTGTCCATGATTTGATTACAAGTTTTACAATTTTTTTAAAGTATCAAATCATAGATACAGCTAATGTTTTTTTTATATATACAAATTCAATGAGTATTCCTGGCAAGTAAACTGTAATTAATACAGTAAACTCCCTCAAATCCACACATAATTGCAGATGTAAACAAAGGAACTTACAGTAAAGATGTAGGGGGAAAATTCAAGATTTTTTAAAAATTATTATATCATTCCATGCACATTTTAATATGTAATTCTTGTTAATATGGCTGAATACATGGTTTCTCATCAAGGAAGTGTAACTTTATTTCTTTTTACCAAATACATTTCAGTATTAATCAAGCATTTTTAGATATTAAGTTTGACTAAGCAGGAAATAAAACTATTTTATTTTATGATTTTTATGTAAATTATTAGTGTATCTTTATGAGGCAAGTTTCATTGAATAATTAAAGAAAAATTATCTCATCATTATTATGCCTATTTAGTTATGCATTGTTGTTTAATTGGCTTTTACCTTTAAAAACTTTAATGTTTTAAATTTTCTTAACTTTTATTACTTTCATTACTTTACTTAATTATTTTATTATTTCACTTTATCGTAAGCATTCATTATAATTTGCAGTGCATTATTATAATGAATTTTATTATAATGAATTATTAGTGCATTATTATAATGAATTTTATTTTTTATTATTATATTCAAACTGCTGTTTAAAAATGTAAAAAAAACAGTGACCAGAAATCTGCAAACTTCTAAATTCTGCACAACTTCTGGTTTCAAGCTGTGCGGATTTGAAGAAATCTACTGTATATAGAAAATGAAAAAACATATCCAAATTACTGTTCAGGAGATAAATAAAATATTTTCAACAGGTATAAAATTATGGCGACCAATATTTTCAATTTGGCAACTGTTTTTTGACAAAATTTCATGCCCTGCTTGAGATGATAGACTCTGTAATTGAATGTATATTACTTACAAGGATTTGAGGCTGTTTCTCAGGAGGAGGTTCTAGATCTTCAGCTGGCAAGGGTGGGGGCTCCAGATAATAACTACTAGGTTTTTTTAGAGAATGAGTATGCCAAAGTAAGAGACGATGACTTTCTTCATGACGTAGAGGTTTCCGCTCCATTCGCACAGCCCAGAACCATGACCATGATAAAGGAGCTGGATTCTTGTGACCTTCTAGAAGATCCCAAGGACTAACCTTCTGTTTTTCTGATACTTGCAAACCCTAATAATGGAAAAATCATTATAATAAATCTTTAATTAAAGAAATTTTATGGGGAAAAAAATCTTAAATTATTTAACAGCAATAAACCATAAAAACTTTTAAATATTTTTAATGTTGTGGGTACATATGTATATCTGGTAACCTTTCTTTCATAGACATTTGTCAAAAGAAAACATCACAATTATGTTATTGTTTTAAATACACACACACATAAAATGAGAGGAAGGAGGGGATTGTACTAATGATTAATTGTATTTAAATGCAATTTTGATAATATTACTAAACTTTGACAGCTTGTTAGCACTCAACAAAACAGCTTTTGATTGGTAGAGTCACAACTGAAGAGCATTTTGTTTTTAAAAAAAGTTCTGCACAAAATGAAAAAATGAGCACATCAACAAGTAAAAAAATACAGCATTTTAATTCAATTTAATTAAGGGGAAGTGGGTTAAATGTAACAATGTTTTGGCATAGTTCCATGTTCCGTAATTGACTGCTGCAGAACATACCCTTTTGCCAAAGTGGAATCGCCTCATTTCATATTTCAGAAAGTATAAAATATATTTTAATTAAATTTGTCAATGCTGAGGGAAAAAAAAACGTGTTACCATAGGCAAATGCTCATAGTACAGCCCTAGACAAAATTATAAACTCAGAAAATTTTCAATTTGTTTAAATCATAATATAATATAAATAAACTTGGCTTTACATTAATAACATAAAGATGAATATTTATAAAAAGACACCTAAATTTAATATAACTCACAAATAAAATGGAGGAAATAATTTAAATAAGAAAATACATAACTTAAAAAAATAACATTATGTGAGACCTGGACAAAATTATAAACTCAAAGTGATGAATTTCTATATTCTGGTATTTTTGATTTGAATACAGTAGAGTCTTGATTGTTCGATTTTCCCATAAATCCGAGTTAGTGAAAAAAATCAGTTTAGCTTCCAAATTATGACTAACATATACGCAACATGTGAAAGAATTATTTCGCACCACAAAATTCAAGTATCTGGTTTTTACTGTTGTTCGACGGGTCATATGTCAACTGCGCACCCCAAAGCCACCTAAATCCACCCTCTTAAAGAAAACAGGTGTATTCTTCCTATACGTGTGGGGGATTACACCGGCTGAAATTGGAGAGAATCAGAGAATAGTTGTTCAATGAGCTTCAGCCCCACTCACTCCTTTTGTCTACTACGAACGTATTGGAACAGAAGTAAACTAGAAGTGTTTTCTACTAACAACTGCTCTGATTTATCCTTGGACAGAAAATCATTAAAAAAGTATAAAAAACACTGGTGAGCCATTTTATAAGTGGTTTACACAGCAAAGTAAAAAATAATGCACTCTTTCAGATCCGATTCTTGAAGAAAAAGCTTTGCTGTTTCGAAAAAAATTTGAAGAAAGGGATGAAAACTTCACTGCTAGTGTAGGCTGGTTTGACAAGTTGAAAAAAAAAATATTGTATCTGGCAACTAGAGATCTGTCGACAGAAGCTATCTGAAAATTCTAAGGCCGTCGCTGTGCAATTTTGCAAGAAATTCAGGGATGAAAGTGCATTAAAGCCATTTTGTAGCAGATTTGGAGCAGCAAAAATCTTATTTTGTAACAGTAAAATCCATTTTTGTAGCAGTAAAAATTGGATTTTGTAGCAGTAAAATCCATTTTTGTAGTAGTAAAAATCGGGTTTTTGTAGCAGCAAAAATCTAATTTTGTAGCAATAAAAGCTGTTTTTGGAGCAGATTTAAATTTTTAATGTTAAAAACTCCTAAAAAATGACAATTGGGTACTAATTGCAATAATAATGAAAAAGTAGCAGAAAGAAGGGAAAAAAACTGTTTATTTGGCTTTAAAAAATATTATTTTAGAGCAGTAATTTTAACAAATCAAAGAAAAGTATATGAATACAACATATAACTAACCTGAATTAGAAACACACTGCAGAACAATCCTTCTTAGAATGTATTATCCAATTGGTTACACACACACATATATATATAATAATATATATAAAATAAGCTATAAAGTTCTGAGGATGGGGATGGTGAGAAAGTGAAAATTTCAGGAAAAATTAATATTTAATCCAAGTTTAAAAATCCAACAGTATAGTGGTACAGTTGAACCTTGAAAATCCGGAATCGGCGAAATCTCGGCAAGTCCGGATTTTCGAGGTATGTAAAAAAAAATATTTTTTATGACAATATAACGAATAATAAAATAGGAATAATACACTAAAACATAACGCTTAAAAGTTAAAACACAATAAATTTAAATATAGTCCCCAATAGATGATACTGTAAAATCCCGTAAATCGCACCCCCCCCCCCCCACACCGCAGATGCGACGAAAAATCGTAAATTAATCAGAGGTACTGTAATCATAAAATAATCATTATGACGCCATGCTATGCGGAAGACAAAAATAGAATTTGAATGAACGCAACCGTCAGACATATGTTTTTTTTTTCCCTCCTTCTTTCATTAGCACACGTTTTCGAAGATAGAAAATCCTATTTTAATCTTTCATGATAAGGCAAGCCTCTGACGTCGCACACTCACAATTCGACCAATCAGGAGAATGAACAAAGGAAGAAATATTTGTTTCATTTTCATTGTGATTTAGCTGTGAGAGAAAGAGCGAGTTATTTCATTTTAACAAACTTAAAACAATAATATGGCATAATAACAGACAGAGATTTTTTTTTTTTTTTTTTTTTTTTTTTTTTAAATATGCAGCTTTTTATTTTAGCCTTTTTTTTTTGGCTTCTATATATAGCTGACATGACCCATATAACTGTGAAACAAGTCTCCTAATTTTGAACCAATTCCAGGTGAGAGACCTGCATCTGGATTGGCATCCCCAGAGGTAACGCTTATATAAAACTTGGAGGACATTGGAGCCACGAACAGACAGTGATATATGAAGTTCACTTACGTACAGTACAGAAATGGTCTCTCTCTTTCGTGAACTGAGTAAACTTGCATTCGGCGATTTGGACAAATAACCTAGGAACCAACCCAGTCAATCTAAACTAGTGTCAGTTCACGGAGGTAAGAGAGAGTTCATGAAGAAAACTTTCATCCATGGTGTCAGTCACTTTTTTTTTTTTTTTTTCTGGTAGGTTGAGTAGAATCTCTTTGTTTGACCCAGAACAGTAGCACACGTGCGCCGTCCTGGGAGGCGTGGCTTACTCTCCCCTACGGAGAGTACGTCAATCAAATCATACAACTCTTTGCAGAAGAGGGGAAGTCCCGGCTTTTAGTATATTAGGGGGAAAACTACCGGCAGGAAAAAGTTAAAAATGGAATTTTTTTTTTGTTTCTCGGATCTGTACCGGATTGGAAGTACGTTTTGGCACAAGTTTGGTGCAAATTTAAGGAAAAATGCTATTTCTGCGCAGATATGCACAAAATGTGCAGAACTTGAAACCCTGAAGAAATTGCAGGAAGTCATGAAAAATGAAAACCTTACGAACGACCAGCTTTATAATTGTAATGAATCTGGCCTTAATTTCAAAATACTACCATCTAAAATAATCACGTCACGCTAAGCGAAAAGTACTCCAGGTCAAATAAAAGCAAAGAGAGGTTAACACTTCTTGCTGCATCAAATGCTTCAGAAAATCACAAGATTAAACTTGTTGTTATCAGAAGAGCTGCAAAGCCAAGAGCATTTAAGCATGTCTCCATATCTTCACTGCCAGTTACGTATAGGAACCAAAAAGTGCTTGGATGACTCAAGAAATATTTAAAAACTGCTTTTTATGATTTTGTGCCAGACATTATAGAGGAATAGATAAATAGTCACGGTCTACTAGAATTTACGGATTCTGTCAGAATCACACAGATTCCATACCGCTAATGAGTCACAGCAAGGGGCTGCCTGTGGTGCTAGAGTCTGCCATGCAATACGTGGAGCAATAGCCTGAGTCGACTCCAGCCGACAATATGCTGCTTGGATAATGTGTCAAAACAAAAAACAATTGATAATTATTTTAAGATATAATTAACCTGTTGCTATCAGCAGTAATGTAATAATTTGTAAGTACATTTTTCATTTAAATATACACTGAAATTTTATGATTTCGATAATTCGAGTTTTCAATAGTTCAAGATAAGTCCGGTCTAGTCCACCTCGAATTATCGAAACTCTACTCTAAATGCATTTTATGATCAGAAACTAATAAATGGAGCCATTAGGGATCAATGAATTTCAATACATCAATGCTTTTTTAAAATTTTTCTCAAAAATATGTGTAATTTTAATACAGACATGACTAAACCGAAAACAGTAAATTACTGAGTTTAAGAAATGAACATAATTTGAATCCTGGTGCTAAGTATTAATGTACACATTCAAAAATGAGTTGGACAGCCATTTTTCTGAATTACTTTGAATATGTGGCTCGGCATACATTGAACAAGTTTTTCCAACTGCTCCATTGACAACTGGTTTCATGCAGAAAGTATAGCCATTTTTAAATCATTTGTGTTTTGATTAGAGATGGGAATGCTCGGAAAAAAAAAACAGAAACTTTGGGTAAAAAACTGTTTTTTTTTCCTCGAAGGTGTATTTTTCAACTTTTCCAAATTGGAAAAATTGAAATTTAATTTATAAAATAATACATTTAAAATGTTATTATGACTGCATTCTGATATTTTTTCATGTTCAGAGTCTCGCATGAAAATGTTAACCATGAAAAATACGATCTGTAAGCAGTTTAGGAAGAACTTCAGTCTGTTAAAGGTCCCTTCACAATTTTTTCACCTTAAAACATACAACCCTTCACAAAATTCGGAAAAATTTTCAATCTTCATTCTGAATGCTCTTAGAAATGTGACGATTTTGAATGTCACATAAACAGCTGAAATCATCAATGAATCTATCATCCAGCTGTATATATGTATGAAGGATCTTATTAAAAATATTTAAATAGGAGCCTAAGTATAACGATAATTTCTAATTCACAAAATTTTGATAATATTTTTCATGACAATTTTGTCAGATTTTTTTTTTTTTTTTTTTTTTTGGCAATATTTTTTATACAAAAGTTTACAAAAACAGGATCGTGTGAAAAAAAAAAAAAATGTAAACAGACTCATGCAACTAATCTTGTTAAAAATGAAAATGCAAAATTATTTCAATAGTACCAATAGGTTGAAAATTGAATATAAAATTTGAAACATGCATCTATTTTTATTGGCATAGCTGAGATTTTTCATGTAATCAGATGATAATCTCCAGAAATATGTAACTATTATTAGAAACAAATTCTTTTTTAATAACATGCAATTGAAATTATTTAGTCTTTTCAAGCCTTTTTCTTTTCTCTTTCTTTTATTTAAAATGTAGATTCTAAGACTTGTCTAACTATATATATTTTTTAAATATAAATGCATACAAACAAACTTTGCAAAAAAATGTAAATTTTCTGTGAAAAATTTAGTTGAAAACAATTTTTATAAGTATTCCAAAATCCCCCTGTTTTATAACTTTCATTAAAGAAATATACATAACGTATATATATTACTTTGATATTAAGAATCTAAAACTTAAACTAAAACCAAAACATATAGGGTTGGTTTAGGTTTTAGACTGGAAAGCTACACCAAAACTAAATAAATGGGAAATGAAAATTCTAATTGTAAGATTGTAAATTAGTATAAATTTTTAAGGAATGGAAGATTTAAAAGTGATTCTATATATTTAAAACAAAAAGTGCATTCTGTCAAATCCACATGAAAATTGCCTCTTTGCGCATGCATCAACTTTTTTTGAAGGGAGAAGGGACTCTCAGAAACGGGAAACCTGATTGATTAACCCAACCCTCACCTGTTTAGCCTAGGGGGATTGAAAACGAAAGCATAGACCTTCTAATATATTTTTGCTCTGAGGTTGAAAGCTAAATCTTTTTTGTACACAACTCACGTTTTCACTACTAAATATGCATAATTTTTCGCAAAATTTTAAAGAGAGCTTGGATGCAGTTATGTTTATAACCGATTGAAATGTCAGAGAGTTCAGAAGATGAGAACTATTTTTTTATTGCTATGTTAAAGGAGCCGACGCGAAAACAAACAAACAAACAAAAAAGTGAGAAGAAAACATTTCTTTTACAATTAGATAACAATATGTTACAATATTTTGTGATAACAATACTATTTTATTTAACAATATTTATTACAAGGGCTGTAAAACCGTTTTATTTATCACCAATAAAAATTTCAAAGAGTTCAGACAAAAAGAACTTTTTATTTTAAAACTATGAAACAACCCTATGTAAAAAAACAAGGAAATGAGCGCTTTTATCCCTAAATATCAATATTTTTTCGCGAATTTTTCATTTTAAAATATTATTTCATACAAAATCGGGTTAGTGATATAAAATAATAAAAACTTGATATATATATTTTTTTAATTTATTATCACGGGTCCGGCCAAAGTTGGGTGAGGGTCAGCTAGTATTTATAATGTCACAACTACAATAATTTGTTTCTTTAAAATGGCATCATTTATATACTTAAGCAATAATACTATGTTGAGGTGATATTTAATGCAATTTGAATTTTCTTTCAAACTGCAGTGATATTGGTTGAAACCAATAAAATTTTTTTTTTTTTTTTGTTATTTAAAAAAAATTTCTACTGGTAATTGAAGGAATGCAACTGAAAAATCATTTCAACAGAGACATGATATATCACAAACAATGGTGTTAAATTAAGCAAGAAAAGCTACTGTGAAAATTCTGTGACTGAAAGGCTAAACTTTTAAAAGCTGACTTTTTTTTTTCTTTTTTGTAATATATTCAAGTAAACTGAAAAAAAAAAAATTTTTTTTTTAGTATGCAGAAATTTAAAAAATGTTTATTATTTTATATTTTTTAAGAAAATGTAACTTATTTTTGAGAAACATTTGTAAAAAATCAATTTTTCCAAAATTTCCAATTTTTTAAGAAAACCCCCCGAAATTTTACATTTCTAGTTTTAATATTGACGTCCATCATGATAGACTAATCTTACAAAAAGCATCTAGTACTAGAGCTTCTTCTAGCCAAATTGTAAAAGATTTAGCTAAATGCAAGCTCTCGAACAGTTAGACGAATTCTTCAACAATCCTTGAACATGAAATGGAAGTAAATGAAAGTTAAGTCAAAACTTGAGTGAGTCTCATCACCTGAAAGCCAGATTTCACTTTGCACAGCAGCATATGTCATGGACAACGGAGTGGAGCACAGTCATCTGGTCAGATAAAAAGAAGTTTAATTTAGATGGCCCAGATGACTTAAGATACTACCGGAATGATATTAAGCATGAAGAATACCATATCTTTAGTCGAAACTTTGGAGGAAGATCCGTGATGGTGTGGGCCTTTTTTTTCTCAGAATGGTAAAACTACTCTGGCTTTCCTTAATGGAAAACAGAAAGCAGAAGACTACCAGTTAACGCTGGAAGATAATCTATTGTCTTATGCACCGTTCATTGCTGGAGTAAACCAGGTTTTTCATCAAGATAATAAAGCAATACACTCTGCAAAATGTACAAAAGGGTGGCTTGAGCGCTGGCATGTGAAAGTCATGAAATGACCAGCCTGCAGCCCTGATCTAAACCCCATTGAAAATTGTCGGTGCGCAGTAGTTCAAAAAGTATCATGATGGATGTCAATATCAAAACACAAATGATTTAAAAATGGCTATACTTTCAGCATGGAACCAGTTGGCGATGGAACCGTTGGAAAAACTTGTCCAATCTATGCTGAGCCGCATATTCGAAGTAATTCAGAAAAATGGTGGTCCAATTCATTTTTAAATGTGTGCATTAATACTTAGCACCTAGATTCAAATTATGTTCAGTTCTTAAACTCAGTAATTTATTGTTTTCGATTTAGTCATGTGCTATATTAAAATTACACATCTTTTTGTGATTAAAATAAAAAAAGTGCATTGATATATTGAAATGTAATGATCCCTAATGAGTCCATTTATTAGTTTCTTATCATAAAATATATTTATTCAGATCAAAAGTACCAGAATATAGAAATTCATAACTCTGAGTTTATAATTTTGCCCAGGTCTCACATAATGTTATCTTTTAAAGTTATGTATTTTCTTATTTAAATTATTTCAGAGCTCGGAAGTAGCGCACTACAAGTAGTGAAACTACAGTAGCCGCTACTTTTTTTAGTAGTTTGTAGTGTAGCGTGCTACATTAAAAAAAGTGTAGTGTAGCGAGTAGCGCGATACAAAATATCAGTAGTTTGTAGCGATCATCGACACTACTTTTGACGCTACTTTAGGAGGGAGGAAAAAAGTGCCAATCTTCAAATCACGTGATTATAACTGGTTTCTTTTGTGCGAAATATGTTCGCTACAACAATTTGCAAATGTCAGCGACAAATCTCAGTTGCAGTGTCATAGATTTCTCCATAGACGACGGGCACGGTCACAAATTAACTGTCATTTTCACAGTTTGGATGTCAGAAACTTCGCGTATTGTCATTTAAATCCATAGAAATCGTCTCAATATAATGTATTTTTATACGACTACGATTGTTTTTACCAAAATACAGCCGTCTGTCTAATGTTAAGTCTTTATCTGACTAATTTCTTCTGCCTTTCCCACCCCCAACAAGCAAAGAAATGTAAAATCTTTATTTAAAAAAAAAAAAGAAAAGAACAGAAAAAGAACGGATTTATCTAAACATAAATCATCTAAATTATCCCTAACCTCTCATATTCACGCTTCCACCTAGTAGCATACAAAGGAGTTTAAAATATTTTAAAATCTTTATTTTTATACAAAAGTAAAATCTTTCACTCCATTTATTGCTCTCTAATGACAATAAATAAAAAATTATTTCCTTGTCCCCAAAATTTACTCTTCCCTTTTAGCACTTCCTCCAGCATACAGTTTCAAATATTTAGAACTCTTTATTAAAAAAAAAAAAAAAAAAAAAAAAAAAATGGCCACATTCGTTTCTACCTAATAATAATAATATATAAGTAATCATCTAAATTGCCCCCTAATCTTCCATAATTTACTCTTCCCCCTTCCCCCCAGCATACAAATAAATCTAAAATCTTTAAGTTATTTTTATTTTTATATAAAAAAAATCTTCTGTCCTAAATAGTGCTCTGTAGTGATAGTGACGATAAATAATCAGTAATATAAATTATCCCCCTTCCCCTAAAATCTCCCCCACTTCTCCATATACAAAATTTAAAACTCTTCTTCTTTTTTTTAAGTTCCGTATTCTTTGCTGTCTAGTAACATTAAATAAATAATCAAGCATCTAAAATATTCCCCTTCGAACAAAATTTCTGCTCGCTTCCTGCCAGTTTAAAATCGTTAGAATTCTAATTAATATATATATATATATTCGAAAAAGCACAGAAAAAGAACACCATTTTATTATTAGAGAAAAGTGAAACTAGGAAGGAACGATTTCTGTCTTCAAACAAACCAGCAGCTGAAATGTAAAGCGTCAGTATGCCAGTGATCTATTATTTGCTGGATTTGCTGATAAAACCGCAAATCACTCATTCATCAAAAATATTAATTTTCTTACTAGCAACCCCTTGTTTTCTTACTCATTATTAGATCTTGTGTTTTAATGAGAGGATTCTTCTTTTGAGATTGATGTAATAGAATGACAGACAAAAATAGTATAGAACTGCCCTGGTCAGCATATAATGAATATTTTGAAGTTATAGAACAACAAGAAAGTGATTATTATTCTGTAACATGTAAACTTTGTCCAATTAATAAGAAGTTATCAGTATCAAAATCATCTGCTTACAACCTGAAGTTGCACATTGAGGTGAGTTAGCATTTTCTTTATTAATAACAATTACTGGATCGCATCTCGCACTGAATATCTAAATCATTATTCATTGAAATTCATAAATCATTAAAAAGAATATTTTCGAATTAATATCCCTGGTTCAGAAAATATTCTTATCAAACTGTTTATTATCGCAAAATATTATTTTATTAATACCTCTTTTGATCATTGTGAAATATTTGTCCAATATATGCATACAAATTAATTTACTGTACATTTCCTTTTGACGATTCCAATAGATAAAACAAAGGTGGTTGGAAATAAAAATATATTATTTTAAAAAATGCCTAAGAATGCTTAATTTTATTTTTATGGCTATTTATTTTTACTTTAGCTGCACAGGTTTTTTATCGCTAAAATAATTGATTTGTAATCTATACTAATAAAAGAAAGTTTCGCTCTGTGTGTGTGTGTCTGTTGGCGATGGCTAGGAAAATCTAGCCCACCTAGAAGGCTGGAAATTTAGATTTAGGTAGTCCAAACCCTCTCCTGGTGCACCATTACATCAGAATTTTAATATTTTAATTACTTTCTGAAATATTAATTAAAATGCACAAAGAACTCTCATTAAAAATACGCTTTTTTTCATTGGTTGGTTGGTTGTGTAGAATATCTTCTCAGAACACATTAAATAAATCAGAGTAGCAATGCATAGATAAGGATTTATAACGAAATAGTGCCAACATGGATTGCAGTTATCTGCATATAGCCAAGCTAATGTAGCGCCATCTACTCACGGCAAATTACGCAAACGCCACCTGTTTAAGACATTTCCTGGCACGTTTTTCTTCATTATAATTATCTGGGTTTAAGGTTTTTTTAAAACAGGACATATATTACTATGATAGAGACTATTAATACAGAAAATTTTATTTAACAGATTATTTGTTATATATTTGCGGGAATGGCGAGGGGTAGGGGTCTAATTACATTTAACAATTTTAACATTTTTAGCTTCACCCGTAGCGTGTAGATATTGTTTTATATACAGAATACAGCTATTTTAAATATCAGTTTCTCAGTAATATCTGAGTAATAATGTTCTGAACTTCTCCATTTAGTTCCATTTTTACTAAATTATCGTAAAAATCAGCATTCATTGCTTCAAGTTGTATTTCTAAAAAGCAATTACCAGTATTTCCGAATAATAGCCTAAGCCAAATTTCAAATTAAGTTCCTAGCTTAATCAAAGGAATCAATCTTTAAAGATTTATAGGGATCCTCCTAATTAGTTATTTGCTGAAGGTCACTTGAACATTCGCCCCCCCCCCCTCCGGGGCCCTCCTTCAAAGTTTTCTCTAACTATTCCCCGTTCGTATCAAACGAACGAATTTGTAAAGATGCACAGTGGTTGTCCTAATTAGTCATTTGCTGAACGGCACTTGAACATTCCCCCCCCCCCCCCCCCCCGACCCCACCTTCAAGATTTTTTACCTAACTATGCCCCGTTTCCATATCTCAGCAACTATCTTTACGATTTGAACGCAAGTGATTCCAAACATTATAATTAAGTTAATAGACATGCTTTATAACATTAAACTAAATTTATGAGTAGAGGCTACCACTATTTCCGAATAATAGTTTAAGCCAAATTTGTAATTAAGTTTCTAACTTAACCAAACGAATGAATTTTTAAAGATGCATAGTGGTCCTCCTAATTAGTCATTTGCTGAAGGGAACTTGAACATCCCCTCCCCCTCGGCCCCTCCTTCAAAGTTTTTCTCTAACTATGCCCAGTTTACGTATCTCCACAACTATCTTTCCGATTTCAACGCAACTGATTCCAAACATTACAATTAACTTAATACTCACCTTCTATAACATTAAAGTAAATTTATGAGCAGCGGTTACAACTATTTCTGAATAATAGTTTAAGGCAAATTTGTAACTAAGTTCCTAGCTTAAGTAAACGAGATAATTTTTAAAGATGCATCGTAGTCCTCCTAATTAGTCATTTTCTGAAAAACACTTGAACATCCCGTTCACCCGGCACCTCACTCATGATTATTTTCTCTAACTGTGCCTTATTACAATAATTCGGCTTATAATGTTCCCATCTTCTCGAAACCAGCTCGATTTTGTCGCATGCCTACTATACAGTACCGTAGGCAACGTTAATCTGTCTCAGAGGTTCTTTTCGAAAGAGGTTGCTCCCCTGGCGGTGGAAGGGGGAAATAAAAGATTTTTCCAGAGCGTGCAAGCGTACCCGGTATACGGTGTCGAAGCCATCGGAGACCTTGGCCAGAGTTTCGTCTTTTAAAACACTTGAGTTTATTACGCGGGCTCGGGTAACGGAGGGCGGGTCAGCTAGTGTTTTATATTTGATTTGATATTGATTTGTTTGGTGTTTTAATGAAATATCTTTATCTTTGTCTTTAGAATCTATCTAAAGCCCAGTATGTTGAAATTCGGGTTTTCAAAGGGAAACAAACAAAAAGAGATAGAAAAGAAAAGCTAGGATTTAATTTATGCAAGTCTATATGATCTTGTTCAATTTTTAAATTGCTTTCAGGAACTATATTTAAATTTTAAAGAAATAGAACTATTTAGCTCTATTTTTAAAAAATAATATATATTCAAATTTACCAAGGGCTATCTGCTCTTAAGATTGTTCTCAAATTCAAACTGGCTACTTTATGACATATTCTTTAATTCATTTTTGTTCGGAAACGCATGAAAATGCAGGTGTTCTTATTCAGAAACTTTATAACCGAATAACGTTTTTCATTATTCTTTATTTCATTTCATTTTATTTTATTTTTTGGTAAAGACTTTTCAGAAAACATAGTCAAAGTCGGCGTTTTCAACCGAAATTCCGACGCCGCAGCAAGGGAAAGAGAAAAACGTGACATGAATCGCTTATAACCCGAAAAGTAATTTATTTATCAAAAACTGGAAAACTCATTTCGATTCCAAATCGCTTCCATAGTCGGACCAGCCAATTTTATGCCTTTGTGTTTAAAAATGAGTCAGATAATGATTCAGAAAGTTTCACGTTGTTGAACAAGGAATTAAGGAATTTCAGAACCACCTTAATCGCTACTGTGCTATATCACTCTCATAAATTTTTAAGATTATTAAAATTTTTGTTTTCAAATTTCCTCTTTTTAACACTTTCCAACGTAATTAAAAAGTGTCTATGAATTCGCTTGTCTGTCTGACCGTGCTCTAATTCTCTTAAATATACTCGGATTGCCATGAAAGTTATATATGTTATTGAAGTTTACCATAGAATGTTCAGTATTGAAAATGAAGTGTGTAGAATTTATATCTCGCTTACAGGGACATTCAAAAGAATTCTGTTACATTATGATCTATGGGGAAAATCGTTTGCGGTGCATTTAATTAGCGATGATAACTAAAGTAGCGAAAAGTAGCGAAGTAGTATTTACTTTTGAAAAGTAGTTTGTAGTCGCTACTTTTTAAAACAAGTAGTTGTAGTTGTAGTTAACTACATTTTTCATAAAATAGTTGTAGTTGTAGTTCGCTACAAACAAAAAGTAGTTTTTCCGACCCCTGAATTATTTGCCCCATTTTATTTGTGAGTTATATTAAATTTAGATGTCTTTTTTATAAATATTCATTTTTATTTTATTAATGTAAAGCTAAGCTCATTTATATTATGATTAAAACAAATTGAAAAATTTCTGAGTTTGTAATCTTGTCCAGGGCTGTATAATCAATATCGTAAAATCTTTATGTCAAATAACCACACATAAATATATAATGAAATAGGAAAATATATTTTGGTGTAAATAAAATTTAAAAAAGAAGAATTGTTAATTTTTTTAATGTATTTTCAGCACTATTACTAATTATAAGGTATTTTTAATTATTTAGGATAATTAATTAATTTTGGGCATTTTGTACATTTGGGCATAAAACTAAAACAATTACAAAATTGAACTAACCTGTTTTTTGTCAATAGAATCAAATCCAGCAATTTTGTTGCCTTTAGTATCAATTAAGCTGCCCATGGCTTCACATGTAATTACCTCACAACCTTGTTTTGGAAATGGTAAAAGCTGCCAAACCATGAGAACAGCTTTGCTATTTTTATCAGCTAACTCTTTCTGCAATGAAAAATAGTACATACATAAAATATATATTTAACTAACATCTATTGTATAGTTTATAATAGTAAAAATTATTATATTCAAAAGTTATTTCAATAAAACCTCTGAATAACAGAAACCTCGGAAGCATGGAATTTGCCTGCTATTCAAGAGGAAAAAATGAACAAATATATAGATGTTGGTTATCAAAAAGGTATCCACTATTCGAGAGTGTCCCTTATGGAGATTTTACTGTACTAACACCATTAAAAGTGATTTAAAATTCTCTAGCAAACCATTTAAATCAAAAATAATTATTTTGTTAATTCCTACAGAAAATTTCATTGAATATAAAATTGAAATTATATTTGAAAATTCAGTAAAAATATAGCAGAAATTTTAATAATGTATGAAGCATACATTAAGGAAAAAGGCAGTAATATAGACCCCCTGCAGTTACTTAATAATGAAATTGAAGAGGTGCATCCTATTGACTATGACTGGAATTACATCTCAAGAAACTATCAAACTATCTATATCAAGGACTATCAAACAGGTGAGACCAGCCAGTCAATAAGTCATACTTGACAATGAAGTAGATAACAAGATATTTATGTTTTCTTCATTTTGAACAGCTTTTGAAGGTAAATTATTTTTATTATTTTTATTTTCTTTTTGTTGGATTCACGTTGTTCAATTCTAAACCTTCAACTAGTTTTACAGTACATGCACAAACCATCTGCACAGCTTGGGAACAAGGACTTCATGGATTTTACATTTTTGCAAATTTTAGATAATTGATTTGTTTACATTTTAAAACCTCTTCAGAATAGTTATATTTCAATGAAATAATTGTATGTTATAAATATTAAACATAAAGAAAAATCATATATCTAATGAAAATACAAAAAATACATTAAACTATTTATTTAATGAATAATTTTTATAAATTACAATTACTATTACAGATTATTACTTAAACTTGTTAAACATTATCAACAGTAGTTTAAGAAAGTTCATTTTATGTTTTAAAATCAACTTTTGCAACCTATAAACAGTTTGCTCAGTTACAAGTTTGTACGATTAGCAATTTCAGAAGAATTTATCACCATGTGCATAATCAAGTCATTTTAAGTTTTCTCCTTCTTCCTCTAGTTCAATATCTGATCAAAGCTCTGAAGACCACCTAATTATACCACCTGAAATTTCTTCAACTGTGAGAGGGTGAGTGAATTGTATTTCACTCAGCTCAGAATCAATCAATTAAATGTGGGGGGGGGGGGGGGGGGGGAGAAGGGAAAATATATAATATGTTATTTACAATGTAATTTACTAGCACTAAATCAGTTTTTTGCATGGAGAGAATGAAAAAAGATACTCACCAACCCTAAACATAGAAAGTCACAACGCTTTCATCAATGAATATGACATATGTAAAAGTATACCGGCAATTCCATCCATAAAAATAATACATATTACATTAATTGTTTAAAGGAGATGCACTTTTCACTTTCATTTTTAGCCTAGACTAAGATTAAAGTCAGACACCACAAAGGTAAATTTTTTTAATTTTTATGGAAAAATCAAGCAGTGAAACTATCAAAGTGGCTAAATGGCAAAATTTTGCTAATGAAACGGAGTTCATTTTAATTAAAAAGAAAATGGTGTATTTTCATACATAAATTTGAAGCATTTTAGTTATGAATGCACAAAATTGAATCATTTTCCCTTAAAGTGTCAGAATTCTTACTATTCCGTGTGAAAGTTAAAAGGATTTTTTTTTTTACCACCCTCTCTAAGTTTTGGCAAAATCATTTTGCTACATTTTACAAAAATCTAAAGCTATAACATAAAATATATTTTTTTAAGATCATTTAATTTAATCGTTAAAATGTATGTAGTTTATATTCCTGTAAATTTTCATTATCATACAGAAATGTTTTGAAATATTAATTTACAGTTCTAGTCTAAAAAGACAAAGGGCTTCTGTGGTGAATATGATGTTGCATTGCAGAATATGTGCATTTTTATCCTTCATACAAAATATGTATTGACAGTTGAGATAAAAATACTGTAATTTTTGCTCATTTCAGATCCCATATGTGCTGACATTAAAGTATGTAATGTGGAAAGAACATTAACATTTAAATTGCAATTAATCTAACAAAGTTACGAAAAATAAGTTGTTTAAAATTTTGGCGAGTGTTACGTGACGGCTGTAATTTGATTCTATTTTTAATATTTTTAAAATCATTATTTTAAAACTTTAGTAATTTAAATATTTTAATCTCAATATTTTAATAAGTCCAAATTTAAATCATTTTAAATTCTTTATTTCAAATATTATTCATAGATTTGTCATTAAAAAATATTCCTTTCTTAAATGACTTCAACATTATTTATTATAATTTAATTCCCCTAGCTCATTGTAAAATTACTTTTCTTAAATATTATCCCATTCGTAAATAATTTTGCATCTTCCTTTTTCAATTATTTAATCTTCTGTTCCCGTCTGGCTTCAAAACTAAGCACCCTTTTTTCGCCTCTTGAGTTGAAATTCCTTTCATAGCGTGGCGGCGCGGTTTCTGAGGTCACTGACTTTCCAGTTCACTCTTTCAATAACGCGTGCGCGTTCACTGATCGTAAACACACTAATCGTCGTGATGCGTTCCACTGATCGTATATAGAATTTTTTGATTGGCTTATTAGCAGAGTCGAGCGGTTGGAAACTCTTAACTGTCCGGTGTCTTCCCACCAATTCTTTGAATTCGGGGTTGCTTAGCGTCATCTCGCTCTCTTCCCGTTTACCTTTTCATGATGTAGGACGTATTTATTTGTGCTCCCGTATGGGAGATTTCACCGTTGAGATGGAGAAATCTGTCTCAACTTTTATGGTCATCTCCTATTTGTATTATAATAATAAGAACATGATTCATGTTTAATAGTAATGTATCAATAGTTTAATTTTACAAATAATTCAGGAATGGTGTAGTTTGAATTCGACCAGGGTTTATACAGGAGATATATTCTTTTTCGTGCTGGAGGAACGAAATTAACGTCTAAATTAGATGATCAAGCTACATAATGAAATTTTGCCTGTTCAATGAATCAGTTTCTCGCAAGCATCGTAGAATATCATCATAATGAAATTTTGCCTGTTCAACGAATCAGTTTGTCGCAAACATTGTAGAATATCATCCATGCAATGGATCAGTGTGAATTGACAGACTGTTTTATTTATGAAGTATGTAGTTTCATTGTTTTCGAACATTTATATAATCTAATTTGTTTATATATCAAGAAAACATTTCTTACGATGATACTTTATTTTGAAACTTGCATTGGATGCATGTAGTATCAATTAATGATAAGGATATATAGACTGTGAACCCTATAAAGAATAATGAACTTATATGAACTGGTATAATAAACTACATAATGACTATTCCAATTATTTCAATTAATAGTATGTTAACAAATAGAACTGAATTTTATCGATCAAATTAAGTTTATCTGTATGTACTCTATATTATGTTATTCTCTAATTATAACTTGTATAATATTATTGATGCAATATTTAATGAATAGTAATAGTAGTTAAGTGCACTTAATCTCCCTCCCTCCTCTTATTTAACAAGTCAAATATCTATTTTATATTTAATAAACATGATTCTATTATAAAGATTGTCTCTTCTTTGAATTTCACATAAATATACTGTTTTGTGTTTCGATATTGATTATACAATCTATGGAATTTAATTAAAAAAGAAATAAATAAAGGCCCGAAATATAGGTGTGACGAAATTATGTTTCCAGCATAACATTCATATGCTAATTATTGGTGTTTCAAGATCAGGTAAGATAATTTTGTTATTCACCATGTTTATCTTTAATATTTATCTTTATTTTAATATTTCTACATTTTAGTACTACCACTAAATTATGACAATATTCTTTGATCAATGGCTCATCCTCAAAATTCAATTGCTTCTCATTTTAATAATATTCAAAATTTAAATATCTCCCCCTTTCTTCTGCTTTCCCCCATTTTTAATTATTCTTAATTATCTCAATACTTTAATATTATTAATTAACCCCATTATTAATATTCTCTTTGTAACAGCGAGATTCTTTCCCAATGTTGCTAAAATGTTTGCATATTGTCACAAAACCCCTGGAGTATCTCTGTGCCTAAAGTCGTAGTGTGTCACAGCTACGGTAGTAGCTATCACAGTAACGATGGCTTAATGCATCACAACACAAAAGTTTACACAGACAGATGGACTCACTAACTCTTTGTTTTACAATTGTAGATAATTTGATTAATATATTTTTATTTACTAAGTGATTTTCTTATATTTAAGTATAAAGATTAAACAAAGTGTATTTGCTTTCATCTTTTGCACTTATATATTTCTATCTATAAAAGTGAAATAAATTAATAGAATTTTTAAAATTTAAATTTGCTATTAAATCTACAACTGTATAAGAAAAAATGAAAAACATACATACATACATAAAATAATATGTATTTATACAATACAGATAGCAAAATCAAATTTACAAACGTCTTATATATTATTTACTAAATAAACCTCTATAAGTATAGAAATGATATCTGTACACTAGAAGGTTTTAATTCTAACATTATGTCCAGTTCCATGGGACAGTGCACTGTATAAAGTTAAACAAGAACGAAAAATCATGCGTCAAGCATAGATTATGTAGCACTTTCCAACGCTTCCAAAATAATTTTACAAAACATACCGTTTAATAAGCTAAAAGATAACATCTAAGTAAACAATTTGGAAAACGCATACCATATTTAAAAACATAATTTCAGGAATTTCCAACAGATACAATATTCGGAAAAATATCCGAATACTTTTATTCAGCCCTGTATATGATCTATAGATTTGTATATGCTAGGATGCTAAATTTTAGTTTAGTTAGGAAACGCGTAGCACAGTTTAAAATTATCTTTCTGGAGTTTCTGTCAATAAACGGAAATGTGTTCGCGAACTTTTGTGCTGCTCTGTATAGGATCTACAGAATTTATACACACCATGTAATAGACAAAAAGCGAGTTAAAATTAAAATCGCGTTTAGTAACTTAAAACGCACTTCCAGGAATTAGTGTTACAGACAGTAGAGAATTCTTTTGTGTGTCCCTGTAAATGAACGATGACTGCTATACACACACTATTCTGTAGTAAGCCTCTCGTAATGCACCTTAGATATATATATATAAATTTCAATGCGTTTAAAATAGTGAAACATTATTTAAATAAACCGCAGACGATTTTTCTCCATAGACGTCATGTAACGGAATTCTTTTGACTGTCCCTGTAAAGTAACTATAAGTGCTATGCACACCCTATTCCATATTAAGCTTCTTCTAATGCACCTTAGTGATATATATAAATTTCAATGCGTTTAAAATACTGAAACATTATTTAAATAAACCGCAAATTATTTTTCCCCATAGACCGCAATGTAACGGAATTCTTTTGAGTGTCCCTGTAATAAAACTATAAGTGCTACACACTTCCGTTGAAATAGGGAACATGCTATAGATAACGACAATAACATATAAAAATTGCAGAGCAATCCGAGCATATTTACGGGAGTTAGAGCACGGACAGACGGCAGACGGCCAGACGGCAGACGGCCATACGGCCAGACAAACCGAAGTCATAAGCACTTTTCAACTAGGTTGGAAAGTGCTAATTAAATCAGACCTGCCAACTTTTGAAAATGAGAAATAGTAGCACACCAAATTCAAATTTATCTGAAGGTTGGTTGGTTGGTGGCTGTTTTTTACGCTGTAAATTTTAAGAGAGCAAATACTAATCAATTAAACGCATGTGTATATACATAAGCACACAAAGTAGGAGACTCTTTTGTTTTTGCTAATTTTTTGTTGCGGGTAGGATTGATTAAACATAATTATTCCTATTCAATTAATGCTCTGTCCACTCCTGAGCCAAATTTCTGAACTTCACAGTGAATTTTCTGAAAGATTCCAAGGCGGTTGGGGGGAGGGGGTGATGGAACTATGGGTATATCTTCCAGAGAAAAATGTCTGAGTTTTGTTCAAAAATGTCTGTTTTTTGCGTCCCTTTGACGAAATTTGCAGTTTTTTTCGAGATCTGTTGATAAAATTTGCATTTTTTTTTTATATTTTTTGACGAAATTTGCCGTTTTTCGCAATGTTTTTGACGTAATTTGCCATTTTTATGCGATTCTCTGACGAAAGTCACGTTTTTCCCGTGATCTGTTGACAAAAATTTGTCTTTTTTCGCGATCTTTTGACGAAATTTGCCATTTTTCGCAATGTTTATGATGAAATTTGTCAATTTTTCGCGATCTTTTGATGAAATTTGCCGTTTTTCGCAATGTTTTTGACGAAATTTGCCTTTTTTTGCGATTTTCTGACGAAAGTCGCGTTTTTCCCACGATCTGTTGACAAAAATTTTTCGTTTTTTCGCGATCTTTTGACGAAATTTGCTGTTTTTTGCAATGTTTATGACGAAATTTGCCACTTTTTCGAGATTCTCTGACGAAAGTCACGTTTTTCCCGCGATCCTTTGACAAAATTGGCGACTTTTCTTCAAACGAAAGACGAGATTGATTTTTTTCGGCGATCATTTGTCGAAATGCCGATACATTTAATGTCCGAATTTTCCGATTTATGACCGATATATATATATATATATTTTTTTTTTTTCGGAAATCATTGCCTTTATTTTTCGGAAAATTCAGACCAGAATCACCCCTGAACGATCTTTTGACGAAATTTGCATTTTTTCAACAATCAGTTGAATGAAATTCACGTTTTTTTTTCGACGATACTTGCCTTTTCCTGCCAATTTTTTGACGAAATTTGCATTTTTTCAGCGATCCTGTAACGAAATTTGTGATTTTTTCAGCGATCCTGTAACGAAATTTGTGATTTTTCGAGTGATCCTGTAACAAAATTAGTGTTTTTTTATTTTTTATTTATTTTTTTGCAGAAAATCTTAGTTTTAGACAGATTTTCGTAGCATCGTAGTTTGTGGCTCAAAATCGTAGCAACTACAATTTTTTCATAGCAGTTGGCAGCTCTGTTAAATGCAAATATGATTAATTTATTATTGATTTAATTAAAAAGACAGAGAAAATTCTTACTTTTAACTTTTTAACTAAGTTTAAATATTGTTTACGGTTTTCTTCTCCTCTGTCACTGCTAGAAGTATCTGATACTTGAGTAGTGTGAATCAGAGCAGCTAGCATGTCAAGCACTGTAGTAAATAATTCACTGGAAAAAAAAAGCATAAATAATCTTAATATAAACTAGTTTAACAATTAAATTCCTGATACTTTTATACTTTTAGAACTTATACATCTGAATACTACAGCATATATATGTATATGTATATATATTAAAATTTAATTATAAAAAAATATTACTAAATTATAATAAATATTTTAAAAAACACAAATTGCACAAATTGTGCTTATTAGTTGCTAAAATCAGTGTAAAAATTGTTTTAAACTCATAAAAGAGCTAAAATCCTACATGTTTCGGCTTTAAACTTAAAGCCATCATCGGGGAAGAGGAACAACACAAACGACTACTGATCTTTTAATTTTCAACACGAGAAAATTGAAATCAACAGTATGGAAAAATTTAAATAAAATAAGCGGGCGCTCTCTGTTGCTCTTACGAGCATAAAAACAACATAAAATTTGGAAAGTTATCCACTGCACTCTCCCGGTTTTACGCTAAAAATAATGATATTGTAATTAATTTCGATAAAGCAAGAATTATCCATAGGTTCAATAACCCATTTAAAGCCGCCATTAGGGAATCATTGGAAATTAAAATTAGAAAAGATTGTATTTGTAATGATAACTTTTCTTTCAGCATACCTGGTTTATGGGATACATTTTTAACCCCTGGTTAATTCATTGTTTTGTTTTTCGCTCTTTGGCAACAGAGAGCGCCCGCTTATTTTATTTAAATTTTTCCATACTGTTGATTTCAATTTTCTCGTGTTGAAAATTAAAAGATCAGTAGTCGTTTGTGTTGTTCCTCTTCCCCGATGATGGCTTTAAGTTTAAAGCCGAAACATGTAGGATTTTAGCAACTAATAAGCACAATTTGTGCAATTTGTGTTTTTTAAAATACTAGTTAACAGTGTAGTGTCCAAATAGATTCAATTATAATAAATAATTAGCAACCTAAAATAGTCTTCTTTGATGCTGAAATTTTTACTTCAACTTCAAATAAAGAGTACAGTTAATTATTTTATTCATTTATTTTCATTAAGGAATATAAATTTTAATTCCATCAACATATAAAAAATAATTACACAACAAAAAGTTTGAAAAAGAAATTCTTATTTATTTTATTTTTTCAGACTTTTATACTGAAAAGTAATAAAGTTTTAAGTATGGAAAGTAAATAATGAATTTATTATATGTTCTCATTAGATCCGCATATATTTTTTTCTGAAAATAACAAGTAGAAAACTTTGTGAAGAATAAAGAGAAATCGTTTATTTTTAATTAAAAGCAATGTATAATTTATAATCATTAGTAAACATTAAGTTTAAATAAAAATAATCTTACTTTTAAGAAAAAAGCCCAACACATATTTTTATGTAAGAAATATCAATAAGTTATCTTCCAGGAATAAAAAAGTGCAAAAAATAAGATACATGAGAATTATTAATTATCATTCAAACACTGTGTTTCAAATGCTAAAGTAAGGAGGAAATGTTAAAACATAAAAAAAAAGACACATATAGGTGAATTTGCATTATTTCGTCAACACTTTGAATATGAACACAAGACTATTAAAATAATTAAGTAGTTCTTGTAAGATAATTAAATATATTTATAGAATCTTGTTGTAAAATAATAAAACTATAAATTTACACCTTTTTGAAAAACATAACAATTTATTTTTACTGGAATTATGGAAAATTACTTCTAATAAATGAGTTAAAAAATATATATTTAATATTTTTTTTAAGCATTAAAATATGAAGTAAGTTTCTGGATTTTTTTTTTTTATTATTGTTTTTTCTTTTTAATAGACAGGGAATCCTGTTAGAGCAGGCTAACAAGGGAGGCCATTTTTCGTCTGCAATAGCCAAAGTCCACATTAAACAATGTAAACATTTGAATAGTGTAAAATATTCCCTTTTGTTGAATAAATTGAATTCAGTTTTTGGCAGAAATTAAATAGGTTACCAACTTAATGCTAAACTAAAAAAAAATTTTTAGGGGTCTCATACCTTTTGAAATTTTTCCACCGCCAGTAAAAAATGATGTGGTGTCAAGTTCTCATAAATTTTTAAATACTTATTGAAATTATATAAACCTCTGTAATTCATTTAAACCATATTTCAGGCTTTATAAGATGTAAAAATAAACACTTATAATATAATGTAAAATAAAGTTCAGTTAGTATTGCAAAATTTTTTCACATGGTATGTCACAATCTGCATGATAACTTAACTTAGAATGAATATATGAACATAAAACTTATGTTAAAATGACTTAAACTATATTTTGTAGAATGAATTAATGATATATAAATTCAGTGACCGAAAATATTTAGAAAGTTCAATTAAGTTAGAAAAATAGGAAAAAAATTGAAAAAATAATTAATTAGTCATTACAAAATAATAAAGATATTTAACTATCTCAATAATATTAATTCATTCTATAAAATAATGTTTAGCGGTCATTTTAGCATAAGTTTTATGTTCATATATCTATTCTAAGTTAAGTTATCATGCAGATTGTGACTTATGTGAAAAATTTAACAATATTAACTGAATTTTTTGTAATTATATTTAGTGATAAAAACACTCATTTTCTTGTTTTTTTACAGAGAGTCATTTCATAGTTTTTTCAAAAAAAAGTTCTTTTTGTCCGAACTCTTTAAAATCTTTATTGGTGATAAATAAAATGGTTTTACAGCTTGTGTAAAAATTTCGTGAAAAAATATTGTTATCTATACTAATATTATAAAGGAGTAAAGATTGTTTGTTTGTAGGGGGTAATCTCTGGAACTACCGAACCGATTTCAAAAGTGATGGTGGCAAATTGATGGTGACAACCCCTGCTCCAACATAGGCTATATTTTATGTCGGTGCCACTAACCCCAGGGGGGCAGGGGCGCCATTTCAGAACTTTCTTGGGGGGGGGCAAAGTTTTTTTTAAGGTAGTGGCATAGCCAAGGGTGGACTTCGAGCGGGGGCTGCACCCCCCTGCCCCTGCAACCTCTCCGAACGAGAAACGTTTACTGAATCATATATACAGAGACAGCAATACTTCTAATACGGAATCTCAAGTGACCTCTGAAAAATTCCGTTTTAGACACGTTTTCGTCTTAGCAAGTAGAATTTTAAAATATTGTAAAAGTTTTCAGTTATAGAGAGGTACCGTTTTTTGTCAGGTATTCCTTAAGACTGTTAACACCTCCTTTCTATAAAGCACTTCTGAAGAGCATAGTTGTATTACAGTGAAACGCGTCTAAATGAAGCCTGTCTATAACATAAACGGGCTAAAAATCAAGTTTCGACGAAAAAAACGCCATACAATTATACTTGCTAAGATGGAGACCTGTCTAAAATGGAGCTTTTTTACAGTCCTTTTCAAAGCCTTCTTTGCAGGTTTTACTGCAGGGGTGCCATTTCAAGAGTTTCTTGCAGAGGGGGTGGGGGGTGTAATAAAGTTTTTTTTTTAGAGACAGGGGTTGAAATATCGTGCTAGATTGCCCAAACCGTGCACAAAATAGAAATAGGCCCCCACAATAAAAAATGCAGTGTGAGATTTTCCTTCTTATCTTAACTTCTTTCTCAAACATGTGATTCTTCAGCGAATATATTTTTAATTTTAGTGGTAGTCCTCGAATTTTTTTTCTTTTTTTTTTACGCAAAAGCAATTCGTCAACCGATCGCAGTAAACATCGCGAATTTTACGAATTGGAATTAGAAAAAATAGTTAATTTGGCAAAATTGGTCGCAGAAAAAAACGTTAATTTTTTCAAACGACCGTGGAAAAATATTGCGAATTTCGCCAAAGATCAGTGACACAAATAGAGATTTTCGTCAATCGGTCGTGGAAATAAATCGCGAATTTAGTATAACTATTGAGAAAAAATATGGTAAAATTCGTCAAAACATTGAACAAAGAAAAATCACGAATTTAGTCAAACAATCGTGCAAAAAAGGGGAATTTCGTCAAAGATCGCGCAAAAAAAATCTACTTTTGTCAGTCAGTTGCGGAAAATGACTTCCGAATTTCAACAAACGATCGTAGAAAAGAGTCGCGAATTGCGTCAAAAGATTGCAAAAACAAATAGTGAATTTCGTCGATCAGTTACCAAAAAAAGTCTTGAATTTCGACAAATGGTGGAAAAAAATTTGTCAATGATCGGAATTTCGTCAAAGATTGTGCAAAAAAATAGCAATTTTTGTCAGTCGGTTGCGGAAAAAGACTCGCGAATTTCAGCAAACGATCGTAGAAAAGAGTCGCGAATTTCGTCGATCGGTTGAAAAAAAATGTCGCGAATTTAGACAAATGGTCGAAAAAATCAATTCCGTCAATGATTCACAGAAAATAACGAATTTTGGGAAATTATCACACAAAAAAAAAATTAAACAATCAATGAAAAAAAATCAATGAAAATGAAAAAAGTCGTGAAATTCAATCGGTCACGAGATAATCAGCACACGAACACCATCAAGAAGTTACGAAATTTGCAAATGTTGTAATCCATAGGTATAAGAAAATTTTCATTAATGATTTTCTGTCAGTAAAAATTTTCCGCAATCATTTTCTGCCTTCAGACTATGATCTAAATTCCATACAATTCAGAAATCTGCAAAACCCTTGGTCTCAGGTCCCTTGCTCCTGCATTGGGTGGGGCAACACGACCCAATCTGCTGTATGGATCGAGCCGGGTTGATGCGGCTTATTTTCGTTGCGAGTCGGATCGGGTTGACTTGGAACATTTGACTACGGTTGGGACATATATGTGTCAGTGGACTATTTTTTATTCTATTAGTACGACTTTTTGAAATCAGTCACACACTTATATTAGGATATTTTCAAGAAAAATCTGTCACAAGGATTTTTTTTGGAAATTGTAGAAGGATTGAATGCAAAATTAGTAGTCAATCCTTTCCTGTTATCAAAGGGTTAATTGTTTCGCGTTCAAGTTGGGTTTTCACTATTTTGAGTCGGGTTCATGTTGCCTGAGTTTTCAAAAAAATCTTAAATATTTTCAGATGATAAAAGAAAATTTCTACATAAAAGATAAAATTGTTATTAGAGATATAATTGTAGTCTACTTTTTCAAATGGATTAATTTTCTTTCATTTCGGGTGGGGTTGCGGTCAATGAACATTTTTTGGACGTTTCTGGGTTTACTGGAAATTACAGTCCTGCATCGGCTACCCGAAATGCATTTCGTTTTGGGTTTGGTTAATTCTTTTTTTTTTGTTTTCGCGGGTCGAGTAAACTTTATACGCTTTGGGTTATGCTTTGACTCTTTCAAATCGGGTTCGCGATGAGCCGATTATACAAAAGAAGGTTCTGAATAATTTTCAAATGAAAAAAACTATAGTATATTTGAATATTAATGGGTGTACAAATGCGTTATTTTTTGTACATAAGCTGTATTGCTTTTCCATAAATGTATTAAAATATGCATTCATTTTCTTTCACTTCGGGTTCAGGTATGAATATTTCGGATTCGGCTTGAAGTCTGTCGGGTTAAAGTCAGGATTGGGGTCTGTTACAACCAAATCTGGACAGGACTCTAGTGTCAGGCTGTGGAGATTTTTAAGAGCATACTGTATATATAATATCATTTAATAAAGAAAATGATTTAATAGCATTATAACGATTGGAGTAAATATAATGTGACACTAATAAAACAAAATTAACAAATCATATAATTAGGAAATTGAATACACCTCGAACATCCCTCCACCCCCGAAAAAAAAATTCCCCTTAAATTTTTGACTAAAGAGAGAATTTATCACTAAAATTCTAGCCTTGGGGGTGACTAGTTTTCTTTTAATCATGCTGTATACAGCTCAGAAGCAATTCAACAAGTTTTTTCTCACATATATTTCTAAAACTAACCAAAATATTCATTAATGATAAATGTCTCACTTATAGAATGTTGCAATAGCAAGGCTTTAGAAAACATTTCAATGTTTAAAGTGTTTATTAAATGTTTATTACTTTCTTCTATCTTTACAAGGAAAAGGTATTGGATTTATGAAAATTTACCACTTCCGGTTTTCGACGGATTTATACGTTTTAGAAGGTCCTGAACACAATTGTACTATTTTTAGAAAATGTCTGTCTGTGTGTCTCAGTGTCTGTATGTGACAAAAATTTCGTGGGCGCTGTACCTCAAGAACTAATGCACAGAATTTGATAAAACTTTATATTCAGTTAGACATTGACATAAATGCGTGGTGATTAGTTTTTGATGTAAATCCCCCAACAGATAGCGCTGCTATGCTACATTTTTCAGGATTTTTACGATAGCTATATCTCAAGAACTAATGCACAGAATTTCACCAAACTTCAGATTCGGTTAGACCTTGACAAAAATAGACGTTGATTATGATTTGGTATAAATAGCCCAACAGGCGGTGCTGCTATGCTACATTTTGCACGATTTTCACAATAGCTATATCTCCAGAACTAATGAACATAATTTAATAAAACTTTAGATTCAGTTAGACCTTAATATACATTGGTGCTGATTTGTTTTTGGTGTATGTGAAACCTGTATGAGATAGAAGAAAGTTTTGGGATTGGTACATCAGACTAGTTTTTTTATTGTAATCAAATCTGTGAAATCTGACGTTATTTTCGCTTTTGATCATATTTTGATTTTTTTTTTGGTTTAACCTGTGATAACTGATAAATTTTCTGAAATTTCAAATTCCTTGGGGGGGGGCGGTTGCCCCCCCAGCCCCCCCGAAATGGCGCCCCTGCAGGGGGGTGCAGGAGTAAAAAACGTTCTAAAATTGCGATTTTTTGTATACTGAAGGAGCTAGAAATTTGAAATTTGGCATTGTAGCCACTTATAAGATGTAAATGCTCTCTAAGAACAATTTTTTAAAAAAATTCGAAATTTAAAAGGGTGAAATAAGCGAAAAGCGTTCTAAAAACATTCTAAATTACAATTTCTATGGAATCTCTGGAACTACAGAACCGATTTCAAAAGTGATGGTGGCAAATGGATGGTGACAATCCCTACTCCAACATAGGCTATATTTTATGTCGGTGCCACTAATCCCAGGAGGGTGCAGGAGCGAAAAACGTTCTAAAATTGCAATTTTTTTTTATATTGAAGAGCTAGAAATTGAAAATTTGGCATTGTAGTTACTTATAAGATGTAAATGCTCTCTAAGAACAAATTTTAAAAAAAATCAAAATTTAAAAGTGTGAAATAAGCGAAAAGCGTTCTAAAAACATTCTAAATTACAATTTCTATGGAATCTCTGGAACTACAGAACCGATTTCAAAAGTGATGGTGGCAAATTGATGGTGACAATCCCTGCTCCAACAGCCTTTTCAATAAAAAGCTATGCGTTGCTGACGACTGGGTTTTTCGGTATTTATTGCCACAGATTAATCTCAGAAAATGAAACATTTGAAGTTACTGAAAAAAATAATAGCTCGAAAAGTATTTGTCAGAAAATTGTTAGAAAAACTGCATTTAAAAGGTAAAAAATTGTATTTTTCTTGATATAAATTTCAAATCTAATGATTATGTTTTTTTTCAAATATTGAATTTCAAAAATTACCAAATTTCACAATGGAGTACCATAGCTAAACCTTCATGCGTAAAAAGATAATGATAAGGGCGACGTGTCCTGACATGTATATTGGAACGAGTCACAAATTATAGTAGCCTTATTATTCTGTTAAAATATAAGAGTGAGTTATGAAATGTCAATATTTTGTTTGATTAAAAGTTCGTTAAGAGAAATTGATCAGCGTAGCTTGCTAGTCCAGTTATAAAAGAAATGTTTTTTTCTTGTTTTTTTGTTTGTTTGTTTTTACATCGGCTTCTTTAACATAGCAGTAAAAAAATAGTTCTCTTCCGAACTCTCTGACATTTCAATTGGTTATAAATATAACTGTATCCAAGCTCTCTTTAAAATTTTGTATAAAATTATATTTTAAAGTTAAAAATTTCGCGAAGAAATATTGATATTAAGTAATAAAAGTGCTCATTTTCTTGTCTTTTTTTTTTAACATAGGGTCGTTTCATAGTTTTAAAATAAAAAGTTCTTTTTGTGCGAACTCTTTGAAATCTTTATTGGTAATAAATAAAACAATTCGTGAAAAAGTTAAAAATTCGTTAAAAATTTCGTGAAAAAGTATGTTGTAAAAGAAATGTTTTCTTCTCGCTTTTTTGTTTGTTTTCGCTTCAACTCCTTTAACATGGCTATAAAAAAATAGTTCTCATCTTCCGAACTCTCTGACGTTTCAATCGGTTATAAATATAACTGTATCCAAGCTCTCTTTAAAATTTTGCGAAAAAATATGCATATTTAGTAGTGAAAACATGAGTTCTTTTAAAAAAAGCTTTAGCTTTCAACCTCAGAGCAAAAATATATCAGAAGTTCAATGCTTTCAGTGCAATGATGGTACACCTCGATACATTTTCAATCAACCCTTTTATACCCCCCCCCCCCCCCCCTATTCTAAACAATCAGGTTTTTCGTTTCTGAGGGGAGAAGCCTTAAAAAAAAAAAAAAAACATTGATGCATGCACAAAGAGACGATATTCATGTGGAAAATTTGACAGAATGTGCTTTTCGTTTTAAATATATAGATATTATAAGTGTTTATTTTTCATTTTATAAAGCCTAAAATATGGCTTAAATATATTACATAAGTTTGTATAATTTCAATAAGTACCGTACATACTCGTGTATAAGTTGATGAATTTCTGACAATTTTCAGCAAGCAAATTGAGGGGGGGGGGGGGGTCGACTTATATGCGAGTCAATTAAAACAACAAATAACTTCAAATACTGCCAAAATTCTGGCTTTTTATGTATAAGAATAATAAAATAATATTTAAAATATACAAATAATAATAATTTATCATTAAAAAATATTTCATTGATTTGTTTTTGTTTACTTACCACTTTTTCGCATTGGTGAATCTCTCCTACCATATGGAGCGCACGTTTTTCTCCCATCTTTTCTTCAATTTTATACAAAATTGAAGTAAAAACTTAGGGGGTCGACTTATACGCAGGTTTTTGATTTTTTGCAGAGTCTGCATTTAAAAGTTAGGGGGTCGACTTATACGTGAGTATATACAGTATTTAAAAAGTTATGAGAACTTGAAACAACATCCCTTTTCACTGGCGGTAGAAAGATTTCAAAAGGTATAAGACTCCTTTTAATTTAGTAATTTTCATTTAAAAGCAAATTAGTGACAATTTGTTAATACAAAAGAATAAATTACTGAGGACAAACAAAACATGCAAAGAAATAACTGTACTTATATAATTTAACTTAAAGTAAAGTAATCTCTCACTTTTCTGGATCTAAAACGCACTAATAGTGTGATATGACACATTTTTTAACATCTTTTTCTTCAACCCTACACTATTATTTCTAACAACCTTTAAGCAATCAATATCAAATTACTTTAAAAGAATAAAAAACAAAAAGAAAATTCAACTGAAAATATAATAGTTGACTCATTTTGTTAAGGGACATGAGAAAAAGGATTTATCCTTACTAATTAATTTGAGGATCAACAACACCATAGCTAATAAGCTGTACAAGCAACATGGCCCAATCAGTGGTAAAAGTCGTACTACGTTGAATCATATCAAACATCCCACCTACTAAGCTGAGCCTTAGTTGAAGAGCTTCTTGCATCGCTTGCTTGGCTTTGATTTCTTCTAAACCATGTTTGTCCTAGAAAAAAAAAAAAAATAAATAAAAAAAAAAAAAAAAAAACTATTTATTTTAAGTGACAAATAAGTATATAATCAGAACTTACTAAAACAAATAAATATCAAAGATTGAAATTAATATTTGATAAATGTATTCATTACAATTACATTAAAAAAATTACAATCTGATTAGTCAAACACTAATTGTCCCATTGAAAATGCGACATTCATATCCCTAATGTGTAACCATGTGTTTAATTTCCCATTTATAATCTTAATTTTAATTATTTTAATAGTTTGCCCTTTTTCATTTAAATTCTTATTCCCATTATTCAGCATTGTTAATTTCCTTTAATTTAAAGTATAACTTATCTTTCTATGACATGTAGTTCAATTTTTGAGTTTCCCTCTGAACAACGCCATAGTTAACTTTTATAATTCAGTCTGCTTCCAGTTTTAGACAGCCACCATAGCTCCCTAGATTTCCACATGATCGAAAAATAGCTGTCTTACTTGTGAAGTTGCCCGGATGATGTGCTCAAAACAGTTTTGACTCGCTCTATCTGATTGATTGAATCACTGGTCGAGTGACTTTTCACTCTTTCTTCTTGCACAGCTTTTGAGCAGGTCAGTGCAGTTGTATTCAAAATCAGCAGAGAGAAAACAACAATTTTTTCCTTGGCACTACGGTAGCCAAGCGGCATGGTCGGTTGACGTGAATCTGATAAGTCTGTATGTGTTAGTAAGGAAGATGTGTGAGAAGTTGCCAGAATACCCAACTTAAAATTTTTTAGTTGCCATTAAACAATTTTTGCTAGCAAACTTTGTATTCTATTATTTCTTATTTTAAGTATACAATGTTCCTTCATTACAAGCTGTGATTTTTGTCAGCATCTCCTTTTTGCCAGCTCCATCGTTGTCACATCATGGTAACATCCATCTGATTTTTAATTACGTTTTTATTAATTTTCTCACCGCTGCATTAAAACACTAACGAATCAAGAATCTGGAAGTTTTGTATCACCACAGAAAACTATGCGGTCACCATGTGCTCTTAGGCTTAGAAATGCAAGCACATGGCCAAGCAAAATTTTACTGGACTCATTTTAACATCCCTCGAGTTCACTATATGACACTAATAGACAATAATTAATTGTAATGATTCAAAAAAGTTGAAAACTAACAAAAAAATTATATAAATATATATTTATTTTCAATTTAAAAATGAATATTTAAAATTTTCAAGTGAAATTAACAACTTTTAACAAATAAGTTTTAAAATTAAGGGGAGAATTTCTCAAATAAAATTAATAATAGAAAATAAAATATTATGTTCAAAAACTAAAATCTACATTTTTAAAAGCAATCTTCTATGATAGGTTCGTATTTCAGAAAATGTCTGTCTAATAGCAGAAATCAGCAATAATTTCATTTAAAGCATTGAGAGAAAAAGATAAGTTTTAACTTAAAAATTTAGTGATAACATAATGGCACTGCATTTACATAAGAAAAGCTGGTTGTTTTAATGATATGATGACAATTTTTTGGTTCATGACATATGGACCAAGCTTAAAGTAGCTTCCAAACAAAACCAGATATCCCAACAAGAAGCAGGAATTGAGCCAAGTGTCTTTCAACTATTAGGTAATCACCACCAATGGTAGCTTCAAATATATTTTAAGCTATAAACTGAAATTCTTCTCAGCAAAACTTGCTATAGATACAACAAACAATAATATAAAAGGTACAGATCCACATTAAATTAGCAGTAGTGTAACCTCTTTGCTCTCAGGGAGAGCGTCATACTGTAACCAGACATTTCTTGCTATTCACCTAATTTTTCAATTAATTAATTAAAAATTCAACAAGTTATATTAAATCTTTAGGGTTTAAGATATAAAAAATAATCATTAGAATATATAATAATATTAACTTTTTTATACAACAGTAAAGAAGAAATTTTAACATGAACTTCAATGGGACATGCAAAATAAAAAGTTTTTGATGGAAACTTTAGAAAATAAAAATATATGCATGTATGAATATCTTTTGATTTTATTCTACAACATTTCTTCCCAAAATTAATTAACCCACTTTAAAACTATGAAAAAAAAATCATTTCAGCAAAGGATAATATTTTACACAATAAATGAATAACAAAATATAAAACTTACGTCTTTTGCTACATATATGCTCTGAGATAATTGAGAATGCAAGGAATTTAGAAGCCCTTCTCTTTGATCATCTTGGCCTTTTAAACACATCAATACCAGCGACAAGAACGGTTGATGACTCAATAAAGAGGAACTAAAAATAAAACATACACGTACTCTAGTAAGTGTTCAGATTATTATTATTATTATTATTATTTTAATACGAAAAATCTATAACATATTTAAATATTATAAGAAAGTAATTCAGAAACAGTTTTTTAGAACTAGTTAAAATACATACATTTTTTATGGCATTATTAATAAAAATTTTAGATGGATTCTTTTTTAATAATAAAAAAAAGGTTTTAAAAAGGTATTTTTAAAATTTACGATTAAAAGAAATCAAAAAGACAACACAAATTTAACGAAATACAGTAGAACCTGAATAAGATGAGCCCAGTTAAATTGAAGTATCAAATAAATCAGGGTTGGCAAGTTTTTGACGCATGACGGTTTTAACCATGGTTTTTACCGTCATGTCAAAAACCTCCTTGTCAAAAACCCATTTTTTAGTAGTTTGTTTTTAAATTTTTTTTTTCATTCTATCTTTAATATTAAGTTGTTTTACATAAAATATTCAATATCAAAAAGACTCTAAAGTAGGAGAGACTGGTACAAAGTGGACCACTTTTTCAGTTAATTTTTTTTTTCTCTTTAACTGACTAATCGATCTGCATGAAAATATTTTTGAATATTCCTTAAACCTTTATACATTCATCATAATTTTCTCAGAACATAGTTTTCAATATGTTTTTCAAAAAAAAAAAAAATTATATGCAACCTGTAAAGTGGACCAGTGTGCCCCAGAAGTGGGGCATACTGGTCCACCCACCGGGGTACAGTGGACCGCTATTAGGTATTATCCAAAATACAATATAAATATATTTTTAATTAATCTAAATATTTTTTATTTCACGTTTACCCACAAAATAACATAAATTTACAAGTAACATTTTGAAACAAAAACAAAATAAAAAAAAATTTATTATATTTTGAAAATAATAACAGATTAATACAGGAACAATTGCAATTTAGTTGAAGTTGTTACTTAAGTACAAAAAAATCAGCGCACATTAAAATTTGCAAATGAAATTCCAAAATACTTATGAGTAAGATTGCACCTGGAATTTTCCTAAAATACTTTTGCGTCTGGGAGCAACATTATGAAATCATTGTCATCAACAATAGATTCATCTACAGTTTTGGGAAAAATAAACTGATTTCCATTCAGTTTGCATCTCATGAATCTTACTTGAATAGAATCCTCACCAATTAGACTACAGTTATATTTATCAAAGGCAATAAATACAAAATATTTCTTACTCTGTGAAAAAATTGTTATTTTTCTTTGTTTACTTTATTTTACAGTTAAATAACTACTTTAAAACAATATTTCTTGATAGAAAATAAGCAATTATTAAATAATTTGAACATTCTGCATTACAGGAGCAGAATGGATTGTGGACCACTGTGACCCAGGAGTGGGCGGTCCACTGTGTCCCATGTTGAAGTTCAATAAATAATCATACACAGGGTTCATACTCTCTTTACATGATAAAATTCAAGCACCTTACCCAAAATTCAAGCACCTTTTCAGAAATGAAAATTTTAACGTTACAAAATACTATGTCTGTTTGTATAATGCAAATGTATAAAGGTGAAAAAAAAATTTCATTTTCATATGTTTTCAGGTGAATGCCATACATAACATATAGTAGCGAACTCTTAAATGTGAAATGTTATGAGAAGGTCTCCGAAAAATACAAAATATTTTTGCAGTATACTTTGAAAGTTATCTGTGCTAACACTAGACAAAAGTAGACACTTGATAATTTTGCACTGCTATGATACACACAATTAAAAAAAAAAAAAAAAAAAAAAAAAACTAAACAATTTTTTATACTTTACCTTAATTTGAAAAAAACAACTAAATCATTTTACAAAAAGGTATATTAAAACACACACACATACAAAGAAAAATTTGCATGTTTCAGCATAAATAATTTATTGCATTTTAACTACAAGACTTTTTTCAGCCTTTAAGCTTTTTAACTGCCTCTTCTATTTTTTCATCTAAAATTTTAGCTTCATCCTGTTTTTCTTTTACAGTTCTTCTCAGGCTGTTTGACTGTATGCAGAAAGTCATTTTTTTTTGTAGACTCTGCCCTCAAAGACAATTCATCCGCTGAATCCAGAAGTTCTTTGATATCAATTTCCAAACATTTTTTCTTTTTCTTTAAATCATCTAAATCATCTTCGAGCTTTCTTTTCTTGTTCTCATTGAGACACTTTTCCTTCTCTTTTAGCTGATCTTTCAGGTACATCATGTACCTTTGTCTACCACTGGATGCAGATGAAAGTAGCTCTTTTGTTATAGAAACTTTAAGCACACCACCACAATACTCTATATGATCTTTTATAATTCTTAAAGAAATATAAGAATGTTCTTTTAAATTTTCCACTTCCATATTTTTGTTAATAGAGAATCCTCTCTCAACAGAAGCTTGTCCATGGAACAAAAGCAACACAAGTTTGGTCACATGGAAGGCTTTAACGTGTCCTTTAACATACATATGATCATGAAAAAAATCATCCAATCTATCTGTCGATTCATTAAAGGTCATGAAAACTGATAAGTTTGTTGTTTCAAGGAAATCTTGATAATCCAGAAGAGTGGTTTCACAGTCATCTTCTGAGATCCAACCATTATCTTGAAAGGCATTTATGATGGATTTCATTTGTGAAATGCAGTTTTCTTTGCTCCGTGCAATTTTACCAGGATTCAAACAAGATGAATTGCGCACAATACTGTAATTTATTGGACTTTTTTCGATGATTTTTTTCATCATTGCACAAATGAAGTCCCTTATTTCTTGCCTCAGAGCAATAATGTCACTTTCTTTCACAGATTTCTGCTCTTTTAGATTTTTGAGCAATTTTTCCCCAGTGAATCCAGTTTCTATTTTAGCAATAGAATTCAACATATCAGTTTTGAATTCAAACCGAGAAATTTTTGAAACTGTTACATTTTTTATTTCCCCATCCTTAAGAATTTTGTAATTCAATAAGCATGACCGAATTAACTTTGTTAAATCAGTGGCAAAAAATGGCAGCATAGGTTTTTCAGTTTGATATTTTGTCATGAAAGGCTGCACCAAAGATGCAACTGATGAGAAAAAATGCAACTTAACAATTAACAATTCATCTTTTAAAAAAGATTTTATGGAGTCATATGTGCGATTGTTGGGATTGGGAATTTTTTTTTTTTCGACACAAGAGATGAATGATTTGAAATCTTCCAAGATTTCAATGGCTCTTTTTATAGCTGGTAGGCTGTCAAGCCATCTATGTCTGCAAAACTTCAAGGCAGTCTTGCCAGTTGATGATACATTATAATAATCTTCAAGCCTTGCTGGAGAGTCCTTGAATAACCTATGCAAACTAATCAAAAATACATCCATTTGCCAATTTGAAGACGCTCCACCAGCTTTAAATGCATTATGTAAGACATGCAAGCCGCAGGTACCTATATTTAGTATACCATGATCATACTGTTTTTTAAGGTCTTTTTGGAGATTTTCATATACCTTCCAGTTTACAGCTGGTCCATCCATGGATAACTGCACAATATTTCCCATATTAAAATTACTAAGTGCAGTTTTTATGCCATTAAGCAAGTCATTTGCAGTTGAGTGGCCCAAAAAAACTGAATTTATGTACCTAGTACATACTTGGTTTAAGCTTGGGTGCCAAAATCGGACTAATAAATCCATTTGTTTGGACTGTGTAGATTTATTCAGCGTTTCGTCAAATAATACTGTGAAATGACCTTTGTCCACTAATTTGATCAACAGATCTTTAAAATGTGGTGCAATGCCAAAACAACATAGGTAAGCACATTTCGCTGGTGATAAGGTAAATTGTTTAGCTATGCTGCTATCTGTGAACATCATTTTCAGTATATTGCCTACTTCCGAGCAAGAATTGTAGGAATAATTTGAAGTCACACATTTTAAGGCCCACAAAACCTCAGCTGTTAAAACTTCTTTGCCAGACATAAAATCACTTATAGATTTAGATGATATAGCAGGAGCTTGTGATGATGATGCCACAGACGCTTGTGAGGTTGAAGGTACAGACATTTCTGAGGTTGAAGCCGCAGACACTGGTAAAGATGCAGAAGCTTCAAACTCCTTAGAGGGCTGTTGCAATGAAATAGGTTTTTTTCCACAGTCAAAAACAGATTTCTGCATCTTTGAAGTAGCCAGTAACTTTTTGTGCCGAGTTCCTAGAAAATTAAAATTATTCAATGTCGCTATGCATCATAATAGAAAATTTATACTATTACTAAGTAATTTTTACTTTCTTCTATCTTTACAAGAATAAAGTATTGGATTCATGAAAATTTTCAACTTCCAGTTTTTGACGAATTTATACATTTTAGAAGATCCTGAACATGATTTGACTGTTTTCCAGAAAATGTCTGTCTGTCAGTCTGTGACTCTGTCTGTATGTGACAAAAATTTTGTGGGTGCTCTATCTCAAGAACTAATGCACTAAACTTAACAAAACTTTATTATACTGAGTTAATTCCTGATATAAATTGGTGCTGATTACTTTTTGGCGAAAATCGCCCAACAGGTGTTGCTGCTATGCTGCATTTTGCAGGATTTACACGATCTTAGCAATAGTCATATCTCAAGAACTAATGCACGGAATTTAATAAAACTTTAGATTCAGTTAAACTTTGATATAAATTGGTGCTGATTCTTTTTAGTGTATGCAAAACCTGTATGAGATAGAAGAAAGTTTTGGGATTGACACATTCGACTAGTTTCATTAAGATTAAACAAAGAGTAGGGTCAGGTGGGGGTAAAATAAGTAATGAGGTAAAGTAGGTGGGTTTTAAAAATAAATTTATAAGAAATACAAATTATAATTTTTTGCAATTGTTTGGTCAAATTAGTGTTTTACATGTATCAGTTATCAATCATTTTTAAATGAATAACAAAATATTTGTTGTTTATACTTTAATAGCCATTTTACAATTTTGGATGATATAACTTCGTTGTAATCACGATAAAAGTTAAGATTTAAAATAAAACACTTACTCAAGATCAACTTTCAGCATTTCTTTTTAATTAGAAAATGATGTAAAATTAATATTTTAAAGAAAAAAAAATCTGTGTGGGTTGAAATAGTTATACAGTTAGGATTAGCAAACAAATAGCACTTTTTTTTACTTTTTGATAATATTTTTTAATGTAATATTTGACATTAAAACAAAATAGTTCTCAAACTATTTACTTAAATAAGTTTATTAAAAATTAATTTTGTTTGATAAATTAATACATAGCTAAAGCAATATGTGCAACTTTTAGTTTTAAGTTCACTTTGTAGTAATTGTTACAACACAAGAAAATTTTTATAAAAGAAAAAAAGAGAAGACAAATAATAATCAAATCACGGTTAAAAGTCTTACTAATAAATTTATTGATTATTTAAAAGAGGTTTTGTTTCTTCAGAAGAGGAAAACTTTTGCACATTCTATGTAATATTTTTGCAGATTAAAATAACATTTTTGGCAAACTAAGTATGAATAAAAAGTGCTGTTTTTATGACTATTTTACCCCACCTGACCCTAGCAATAGATTCAATGATTTCAGTAATGAATTTAACCACTCATTAACCATAGGGAAAACACAACCATATAAACTGTAAAAAAGTCCACTTTTTTTTTTAACAACAAAAGTTAATAAGACAATATTTGCAGAAGAATCTCCGGCTTAACCTCATATAGGGTAGATGTGCCAGTAATGGACACACTTAAGGAATATTCTTTAAAAACCAAGTTTTAATTAATAGTTATAATTTTTATACTCCAGTTTTTTTCAATACTATATTAATCTATCAACAATTTTTAACCATTTTCATAGTCACATTTCCCAATATTTCAAAATATCCAAATTTCAGTAATGGATACCCCACAAAAAGTAATAGATATAATTTTTTTTATGACTGTGGTTAGAACCAGAATTTTATGAAAGCATATTAATGAAACAAAATTTTATCTTCAAATAAATTTAACAATTAGGATACCAATAATTAATAAAATATTTGTGAGTATTATTTACTGTTTAAATTAATTATTGTTATCACAAGATCAATATTTTAATTATTTTAAATAGATGGTTTGAATAAAATACTAAATGTCTGGAAATGACAGTTATCAAACTATTGAGACAGTGTGTGTGTGGGAGCCCAGTGGCAGAATTATCTTCAAGTGTCTGCAACGCTAATAATGTTTTCAAAAATAGTCTGCAATACACAATATATCATACAAAATTCGCGTTTTTCCCTCGATCCTCCGACAAAATTTGCCATTTTTTCGAGATTCTTCGACGAAATTTACCTTCTTTTTCGAGTTCCTTCAATGAAATTTACCGTTTTTTGGCAATCCTTAGACGAAATGTGCCGTTTTTTCGCGATCTGTCGACAGAATTCTCTGTTTTTTCACGATCCAACGACGAAATTTGCCGTTTCTTCGAGGAAATTGACCGTTTTTCTGTGATCCTTCGACGAAATTAACAGTTTTTTCCACGATCCTTCGACGAAGTTGGTGTTTTCTCCGTAGCCCTTCGGCAAAATTCGTATTTTTACGCGATCCTTCAATGAAACTGATGTTTTTTTTTTTTGACGAAATTCATGTTTTTTCACGGCCTTTTTTTACTAAGAATGGGCAATAACACAAATCATAAAACATGCTGCAAGGGGGGAGTTATGAAAAAATAAATAAAAGCTAAATTTTTATTGGTTATTTTTCTATAAACCAAAAATATCGTGTCTATTACTGGCACATCTACCTTTTTTTTTTTTTATAAATTCTTTTTTGCTTGCCGACATCATTTATTGAAAATAAAGCTCAACTTAATTTCGTATAAAATAAAAATGTTAAAAAAATGTACTAGATTATTACACACAATTTTTTTTCACATGTTTAAAAAAGAGAAAGAAGTGAGGGGATTAATTAGCATATATAGCAAGAGAATGAAAATCGCATAAAACTGGAATTATTAAAAATAAATATTAATAATAATATAATTATCATGTGTTCAGTTTGAAAGATTTTCTTTAAAAAATTTAAAATCATGCAAATTCGATCGGAGTTGGGCACGAGCGCTGTCGAAGGCAGTCTGGGGACAACAATCACAGTTTCGTTTTTTTAAAGATTTTTGTAAAAAAATATAAATTCAATAGGGGCCCGATCAACGTCGGGCTAAGCGCACGAGATACGCTGTCTAAGGTAGTGAGGCCACCGATCACAGGTTCATTCTGAAATATTTTCATATAAAAATAAAAATTTGATTGGGGCACCGGCAACATCGGGCGGAACACACGGAAATAAGCAGCCAAAGTCAGTAGAGGTCCTGATTCGTTTTGAAAGATTTTTGTTTTAAAATACAAAATCATACAAATTCGATCAGGGCCCGGGTAACGCCGGGCGGGTCAACTAGTATGCAATAAAAACAACACTAATTAATAAATCAATTCACTATGCGAATATTGTCAGAACTAAATTTAGGAATGGGACAATTTTTCTTTATTTTTGGTGGGAGTTCAATCATTGCGTTATTAATAAATAAGTATTTATTTGATTAATCAAAACAAAGTCACGCAACAAAAATAAATTTAATTATTTTTCTTAAAACTAAAATTAAAGTAAATCCAAATAATTTAAATTTATTAATTAAAGAAATTAAAATTCCAACAAGGGCGACGACCTTTCCCTGCTCCCTTTTGCACCGATGATTCACGACACGTGAATAACTTAGCACATCGCCTCCAATCTTCCTCATATTTTATAATAGGTATCATAATTATATATTTATTGTTAAGGAAAACACTTACCTTTCATATGACTTGTTAATGCAGATTCCCCCATATTTTCCAATTGCCGGGTAACACAGCATAGCTTGCATCGAAACTGGTACGCACTATTCGGTACTGCTTCTAACCAACGCTTGTAGTCTTCCCGTTCTAGCCACACTTCGCTGAAATTGCACTTTCCAGGCATCGTTATAGCATAGATCTCAATGAATAATTAGTACTTCAGGTCTTGCTTCAGATCTACAGAATGCACGAGTACAGATGAAAACTATTTGTTGTGAAGACCGGCGTACATGCATGTGCGCATGCGTCAACTGACCTAGTTTTATAGCGTTGCAATAGGTGTAGAGCAGTATTGAAGAAACAGAACGTACAAAGGAAGAAAGATAAGAACGGAATTTCCGATCTTGCAGTCTGTAGTAGCAACAAGTTACCCCTCTTTTCATTTTTCTTTTGTTAACTTAATCCTATACAGGGAAGGGAAAAGGGACAAATGCTCTTACTCTGAACACCTGAGAAAGAAAGAAAAAAAAAAAAAAAACGATCCCAGAACAAATATTTTCGCCGATTTTTTTTTTTTTTTTTTTTTTTTTTTTTTTTAAGCTAGCAATTATATTTTATTTCGAATATCTGAATAAGAAAAATTAAGCACCTATAAAAAAAAATAACGAAAATTAAGCACCTTCATTAAAATAAAAACAAATTCAAGCACTTTCAAGGACCTTTTTTCTCTCTTAAAAATTCAAGGACTTTCAAGCACTTTCAAGCACCGTATGAACCCTGCATACAGTACAAAGTCCAAAATCCGGAATCCTCCGGACTTCAGCGATTCCGGATTTTTGATCATTTGCAGTTTGCCCCCCCCCCGTTATTTATTTATGACGAACGCATTTCAATACTGAAAAATATTATACTGAAGCAAATTAAATATATTAAAAAATGAATATATTTTTTAAAAAGGTAAAAAAATAATAATAATTTACACCCCACCCCCGTTTATTTTACTGAAATAAGGTAATAATAAAGCAAATATTTCAATACAGGATTTTTTTTTTTTTTTAATTATCACAATTTCAGGAAATTTTACTTACAAAACGTAATTCTTCTGTTATGTAATTGAATATGTCTGTTATTTTACGCTTGCTTTATCAATTATAAATCATTTGCAGTTATTAAAAAACTAACCCCCCCCCCCCCCACACACACACACACACCGATTTATTTACATCAGGAAGGCATTTGCAATGCTGTATAAAGATACACACTAATACGATATTCCAATAAAATAATATATTTTTTAAAAGGTTTAAAAAAACGTTATTATTTGTTTTTATGCTCCCTATTGTTCCCATTTGATGTTCTCAAAGGGTGCTGCGCACTGTCCTTTTTGTTTTAAGTGCCGATGCGCCCTGTTGTTTTTAGACGTGAAAAATGTGTCCTGTCCCTTTTCCATGTTATCTTCTTTACGTCGTCTATTTTTTTTCACTTTAAAAAATTTTTCGTGCAAAAAAAGAAGAAAACAGAAGCTTTGACTCACATGTCATCATTCCTAATCCGCTTAACAAGCCTAGCCTAACAATAAAAAAATAAAAAAATCTGTGCATGGTTTTTTTCTGCATAACGAAACATAGTATCTACTGAAAGCTTCTCATGATTTCGACTTCGACTTCAAAGTTACTGACTAAAATAAACAAAACAAACACCCAGATAATTCAATCCTTTCTTTTTCTTTTCAGTTACTCTAGTGGCCTTTTTTGTGTGGTGCTCCGATTTTGGAATAAATTATCATATTTTGATAAAATTTGGGAAAACAGCCTAATTTGCTATTATTGCAACTTGCTGTAAATTTGAACATAATTCGTCAAATAACGACGGAGATATTTATTTATTTATTTATTTTTTATGGTAAGGAAAACGTTTTTTTCATTATTTTCTTTTAATTACTTTTTCTGTTTTCCTGTAGCTAAATACAACTATGAATGCGGCGCTTCCTATGGAATATTGGGAAGTCGTCAATAGAGATTATCAGACATCTATATCACGGCTTCAATTTATTGAATAAATTGATGCAATTTTCGGAGATTGGTGGGGAGGGGAGGGGAGGGCGTTGAGTAAGGAATGATCGAATAAAAGCGTAAAGAAATCAAATTGATATGGAGACAAATATAACAGAAGCAGGAAAAACGATTCAGTTCAAGACATATATAAATAAATTAAAAAAAAAAAAAAAAAAAAAGCTAGTTTCCAAAATGTCCGGATTTTGGAGAATTCCGGATTTGAGACTTTGTACTGTATTAATATTGTTTATAGCTTTCTTTAAAACATATTAACTTTAAAGTTAAATAAAAACAAGTATCATAGCTTTGCAAAAAAGCTGTTTTATCTTATTTATCTACAACCTTTAATTACTAAAAAAATAAAAATATGATTGTGAAAAATTTTACTTTTTGAAGCTCAAAACAACCAATAAGGATAAAATAGTTCAATCTGAACTAAACATATTTTATGAAGGCTATAAATAATCAGTGCAGTGCTGTTGTCTATTAGGATATAAGAGAAGCTTAAAATTTTTTAAAATAAAATATTAGGGGGTGGTCCACTGTACCGATAGGTCTAGTGTGTACCGGTCTCCCCTGTATTTATCTACCCAAGAAAAACAAAAAAGAATCGCATTAGAATAATACATGTACATCTCTGTTAGAAGATCTCTACAATAATCTTAAGCTATTTGGCAAAGTCTAAAAAAATTTGATTTTTTGAAGAAATCCTTTAACCTATAAGTATTAGATTAAACAATGTGTATAATTTCGGTACAATTTAATACATTGTTGAAAACAAAACTTTAAAATTTTACTTATTGAAGTGGAAATGAAAATCACCATAATTGCATTTATGAAATACATAAGATATGCATTTTAAAATATTATATTGAAGAATATTCAAATTTATTCACTGCCAGTCTATGCTTAACATCTATTGTCATACAATGTAACAGCATTTTTGCATTTCTAAAATAATTTTAATGTACTTTATTAAAAATGTATATTGAATGTTATTTAATAATTATAATAACCTTTTATTAACATTTAATATTAATGTTAATTGCAGTTAGGAGAATCTATATTAGTGAAGATTATGACAAATATTGTGCTTTTCTTTTACTTTTGTATTTTTAAATTTTTCCCATATTAGGAAATGATCTTCTTTTAAATAAATTTAACAAATGTAATTGTAAATAATATAACAAGAACAACAAGGTAAAATCAATCTAGAAATGTATTATATACTACACTTACACCATAAATTGGAGGACATTCGAAAATAAGTTTTTGACGGAATAAACCGGTAAAAACACGGTTTTTACCACTGACATGTCAAAAACCAGTTTTTGACTTCAAAAACCCAACCCTGAAATAAATGGATTTTTTTCTTTTAATTCTCTGTAAAATGCAACATTTCCCGTATTTTATTTTTTTAAACTTACCTAAAAGGGATACTGCAAAAATCCAATTACCACATACTAGCTATCATACATGTGCATGAAGCTTTGTACTAACAGTGTATTATAAAAAACAAGTCTCCACTGAAATCTATTAGAAGATTGATAATCAACACTTAACTAAAGTACCAGTATAGAATTCACCAGTCAAGTTGAAAATCAAAATGCAGTTCAATTAACTGATGCTGAAGAAGTTATTTCAGAAAAGAAAATTCGAAATGTTATCATGATTAAAGATTAAACAAATTTAAAATGTAACATCAAGAAATCTTTCATCAGCAGTTTTAGTTATCAAAATTAAGCTTTCATAAAATAAAGATATGCAATTTTTAATATTAATTAAATAATTTATACAAAATTTGATGTGCATAAACTGCTGATTCATATTAAAGAAAAAATTAGTACTTTTTTGTTAACAGAAAACTAGCCATACATGCAATGGTTAAGGCAAATTGATATAACTAGTATAACTTAAAATATAATAAGGCAATCTAATTAAAATGCTTGAAATTATTATGGAAATTAAGTAATTATTTTTGCTGCTATACGTTATTCTAAACATTGTATGTATGAATAGTGCCCCATTAACAAAGATGTACCTAAATTTTTTAATAAAGTTATAAGGATATCAATTATAATAAAGTTCACATATAACTAATAATTTTCTCACTCTCTTTAGCTTTGCTATAAGCAGTTTACAGTGTATTAAGTTTATTACGACATACATTTTGTGTGACTGTTTATCCTTGTCTTTATTTTTTGATGATGATGAAGATGATGTGCCAGAAGACGATGATGAGGACCAAAAAGAACCACTCTCTAAAACTTGACCGGCAGCACGCAGCATTTTACCTTGCACAGCAGCAGGCAATTTTGCAATGAGAGGAGCAACCAACCATATTCGACTGGGTTTGTCAATTTCAAATCTAAAATAACAAATGAGACTATCATGTATTTACCATGCACTATAGTTGCAGATTCCCAAAATCTGGAAGGAGCCAGTGGCTCCTAAACCCAAAAAATCCAGTGGCCACATTGTGAAATAAACACATAAAAACAATATTTTTTTCTCAATTAAATTTGGACAATGGAATATTGAATCTTCCCATCATAATTGCATACAGTTTGTAGGAATAAATTTTGTAATGTAAGGCCTGAATCTTTTGTGAATAAACGATTCTTTCTCTACAGTTTTTTTTTATCTATAGATAAACTTCCCCCCCCCCCCCCCCCAAAAAAAATAAAGGATTTTTTATAGCTGAAAATAAATGCTCAACGTAGGAAATTTTCATAAGAAAATATGTCTATAAAAATCAAAATTAAAAATAAATATATATGAAAAAAATATGGAGAAGATTTATTTTCTTTTAGGTTTTAGATTTTAATAAAATAAATTAAAAAAAAATTCTGACATTTTCAAGGATGGTGGAGAAAGATCGAATACTATAAGCCTCATTGCAACTTTTGTTGCAAGGGGATTTTTTTTAAAGGTTTTATTAAAGAATTTTTTAAATCCCTATGGAGACAAAAAAAATTTTAATTTTTGTGACCGATCGCCATTTTTCATGTTTTATTAGCACAACTCCTTGACGAAATTCACAAATTTTTTTCTACAATTGATTGATTAACTTCACGGTTTTTTCGCGACCAATTGATGAAATGTACATTTATTTTTCTTCTTGAAATTCGCGGTTTTCTTTTTTTTTTTTTCGTCGAAACTAATTGGGGAAATTCGCAGTTTTGTTTTGCGACCGATTGGTGAAATTCGCGGTTTTATTTCATCAGCAATTGATGAAATTCGTGGTTTTATTTAGCGAGCGATTGATGAAATTTGCAAAATTTTTCAGTGACCGATTTTACGAATTTCGCTACCGATTGACGAAATTTTAGATTTCTTTTCATGACTGATTGGCGAATTGATTTGTGGAAGTTTAAAAATAAATAAATAATGATAATTCGAGGAGTTTTGCTAATTCATGGAAGAATCGCATGCCAATCAATATCTGTGTGTACCTGTAAGAACATATCTGAAAAATTGCAGAGCTATAAATTTATTCTCTTCTCGGGCCAAATTTTACTGTGTCGCAGGCTTATTGTGGCATGCCATCGGCACAGAGTTCATTTGCGACACATATCAAAACGATTTTTTTCTGATTCTGCGGGCATTTCCCTTTTTTTTTTTTATCTGCAATTTGCGAATATGTTCAATTATATTTCTTAATTATGGACAATAGAAAAAAGAAAAAATAGAGCTAAATATTGCTGAATTATGGAGGAGAATCCCCGGATTTCATATTAAAAAATAAAGCGGAAATCTGCCTTTCAGCGGAAAAGGGACATCCAGATAAAACACTTGGCGACTTAAACATAGAAAGTTAGTCGCCAAAGCAAAAACTTTAGTCGCCACGTGGCGACTGGCGACCGTGAATCTGCACCTATACCATGCACACATAAAATTTTACTGAAAAATCATTTCACAAAATATATATTTACTGAGAATTTAATAAAATGCAAGAAAGAGAGAAAAGTTTCTGTTGCTTTCTGGTATAGTGCTAAACTTATTTGCTGCAAACAATTGCAAATATATATTTAATTCTTATTCTTAAATATAATGATTTATCAAGATTGGTTTTAGTAAATTTTGAGTCAGGCATATTATGTACCTTTTACATCAAAATACAAATGTAACTTGTTCATGTAATTAAATCAATTCCGAAGAACTACTTACCAGTGAAAGTTACATTGTTTTAATTTACAAAAAAAAAAAAAAAAAAAAAAAAAAAAAATTCTAATTAGTAAAAAACAACAACAGGCTTTAAAAAATCAATTTTGTAAGTAACTCATTTTTTTTAATATCTAATAAAATTCAGGCAAGCTATACAGGTGAGTTAAGACTTGTCAATCAGCATTTGTAACAAGAATGCATAATGAGTATAGCTAAGTGGTTAGAAAGGAAATATATTTAAAAGTTATTTCGAATTAGAATGAAAAATTATAGCTGTAAAAAAAAACAAAATAAAAAAAAACAATTGCTATGTTCAGCAAATGTATAAATGTGTTTGTAATATGATAAATGTAATATTTAAGACAAATTACCCATGCTAACATTCTTATCTTTAAATCAAAATATAATAACTGAAAAAGGAGGGTAAAGGAGAGAGAATGACTCAACATTTGCCCAAATAACAAAAGTTTTTGCAATGATAAATACATATAGTAAACTAAGTGTGTCAGATAATCAGAATTTCACATAATAAAAAAAAAACCTAAATAAATAATCTAATAAAATTTAAATATCAATAATTACAACTATTCTATATACATAAGTTTTATTATATATATAAGGAACCTATAAAAATGCAAAACAGAAAAACAGCAATTTTAGAGTATGTATTACAATTCCTTTAAGGCAAATATCTCTTTCATAATTGCAATGATGTTACCAAACATTCTGTTAATAAATGGGGAAAAGTCACTAGATACTTACTTAGAAGGCGAACAATTTTTCAATGCTTCTCCTTTGATGGGATTTTGGTTTTCTTCGCTCATCATCTGAAAGACATCAATTGTAGCCTTTGCAACACTGTCCAGCCATGTATTGATCTGTGGTGGGGACTGATTTTCACATTGCTTGTACATAAATTCTAATTCTAGCCAAGAAACTCTGAGGGTCCATAAATCTAAATTCTGGGATGAAAAATTACAATTGCAATCAGAAACAGCCATTTATTATTATTATTATTATTATTTGACAAAAAACATACTTACGGAATTTGTTAAAAAATAATAAATATAAAAATATATAAAATAAAGTAAAAAGATTCTGTTAAAACTATGGAATTGATAAAAATTAAGAATCATAAAATTTAATATTTCTTTTACTCTTCTAGAATTTATATATGATGACAATGTATATTTTTATAAGCAATAATAATTTAATTAATAATATGTTTTAAATCCCACCCCCTCCTTTTTTATATATAAATCTTATAGGGATAAAAGAGCATTTGCAAAAAAGCATACTAAAAAAGTTCTAAATTGGAATTTTATCTAATAAAAAAGATATTTAATATTAAAATATAATGTTAAATAATTTTTTGTTCAAGTCAAAATAAAATACCAGAAACTTAATCACAAAACAATCTATCAAGTAATTTTTGTTTTCAGAGTATAGCAATTCTTATTTTCTGACAAAAATGAACAGAATGTGTTTATTTTTATTTTATTATTTTTTTAATAACTCTTACTAATTGAAGTAGTGGGGTAGAAACAGAATTAAAAATATACAAATCCTGATCAACACAGATTAAAATAAACAAATAAAAAGTACTGTGTCAACAGGTTATATTCCCATAATATATAAAATATTTAAATTAATATGAAATCTGATTAAAAAAAAAAAAATCCTATTCACATTTAATAATTTTACAGATATTTGCAATGTGAAAAAAATTGGAAGTTAAATAATGTACGTCAAAAGTTGACTGGTAAAATTCAGTATCTCTTACAAAGTAATATTCAAAAATAATATGTTTTCAATGTAAAATTCTAATATATTTTAGTGAATTTTTTTTAAATCAACTATATGACTATGGCAGGAAGCCTTAATTTTATTGTTTAAATATATTTTCTATTTAAAAGATGCAGATCTCCCACTTTTTCACTTCAGCACACTAAAGAAACTATTAATGCACAAATGCTTGTTAAATGAGATATTATAAATAACATATATATATACAAATGCATGGAAAATAAGTACCTGAAGAATACTAGTAATTAAAGTTTTTTGATCAGCTGGATCGAAAATGTTTGGCGGAATGTCAACCTCTCTAGGGCGACAAATCATTCTAAGAAGTTGCTGAGACTGCAAAATAAAAGATAAAATTTATGGAAGAATAATATTACACATAAACAGATGCTTAACAAAATTTATATTCATTTTTTCAAATACAATCAAAATACAATTCATTTTTCAATACAAATCTGAAAAATTAGTTTTGTAGGAAGGGGGGGGGGGGGGGGATTTCAAATTTTGTAGCTAAAAATAAAACAGAACAAATTATCATATCTTTCTGCAGAAAATATAAAGATAAATAAAATATAATATTTATAAAATACATAATATATTTGTTTTAACTTCTTCCATAAACAGGGCTTGACAAATACGGTCGCCAGATGGCCACTGGCGACCAATTTTCTTTATCTGGCTACTAAGTTTTTTAATCTGACCTTTTTTCTTTTGTTTATTTATCTTTTTTTTTTTTTTTTTCTTACAAAAATTTAACTAAAAAATGAGCATAAACGACATTTTGTCTAAAGTCAAGTTTAAAAGACACTTTCTATTTCATGCACATAAAACACCATTATTTTCTAGTCGGCTAGCATGTCAAGTGATTAGAATGTGGGGAGAGAAGGGAAGTTTCAATAAGAAATATTGTTAATCCAACTTAATGGGACATCTAAAAATTGGATGCGATAATAAAAAAGGCTTACGCTTCTTTGTATGTTTCAAATCAGATTTTTGTGTTCAGAATTAAAATTGATTAATCTATCACATTCATTTTAAAGAATAATAACATATAAGTGATTATAAGTAATTAATTCAAAGTAAATCTATAAAACTTAATTAAAATTTCAAAAATAATTCATTTTAATAAAAATATGTTTTTTTTAAAAAATATATTTCTTCCCGCTTAAAATGCTTGGCACCTCGCGTCTGCGTGCACACGTTGAACATTAATTAGTTCGGTGTCACTCTGTCTTGGCGACAAGTGTCTGGTTCTCAGTTGTTTTTCAATAGTATTTTATGATTACATTGTTTGGATAATGATCTGCAGTAAATGAAAATAACAAATCATTGATTTCACTTCAAAAGGTGTAAGGTATATATTTTTTAATTTATTTATTCTCAAATTCTTATTGTAGATCGCTGGATCAAAATAAACCTCAGCCGGCTGCTAATATCCGATTATGTAATTCAGCGCGGGAAAATGTTTTTCTTTTCTTTTCTTTTTAGCAAAGAATATTACGTAATAACTCTCAAGTTATTTTGCGAACATCACAATGTTGAATTAAATTTCTTGTAAGATGTATCATTATAGGTGCTTCAAAGTTACAAAATATTAAGAAATAAACTTGAAATTATATTCACATACAAACAACATAAAAAAAATATATATATATTTTTTTCTCTAATTACTTAGATATGTTTGGGCATTTCCCTCAAAAAGTGTTACCACAGAAACATACACAAATTGTTTAAAATGAATTTTAAAATTAATAAATCAGAATTATTTGACTTTTTTAATTCGATAGGCTAAATAGGCAAAAAATCGTAATCGTTTTCCGGCTTCACTATTTTATCAATGCCCTCTCATCAGATATAGATTTTGCAGAACTTAACTATTTGGACATTTGAAGCATTCGGCAATCAGCATTTCCCGAACATGTCGGTTCATCCAGCATTTACAGTATTTCCTTTATTTTTTTTTCCACAAATATATAACTTTGATAAGTTTCCTTAGAAAACTTAGTTTTATCTTTTTAAATTACGTACAATTTTCTAAACTATGTAATTAATAATTCTAAACTATGTTTGTTATTATTTTTTCTCACTTAATTCATAAACAAACGCTTGTGCTTTTTGAAAATCATAAACGGTTGGGGGGGGGGGGGGATTTTTTTACTGGCGACTAGAATTTATACCTGGCTAACAGATTTTTTCAATTTTGTAAAGCCCTGTCCATAAATTAAAAAGTTGTTTCAGTGACAGACTTGTAAGGAAAATTATATATATCATTAGATTATTAAGTCAGTATATAACAAGCAATTTCATAAATGTTATTAAGATGTTATTTGCAACACTTAAAATGGAATTTTATAAATGATTAAATGAATTAATTTTCATTTTGAATAAAGAAATGAGACACATGATGAAATGAATGACATTAAATCAGTCTATAAATGTATTATCAACCTGCTTACTGATGATGAATCCAGATTTAAAATCAATGAGAATCTCATACAATTAGACAATATTTTATGACAATTAAAGAAGCCAAGAAATGAAAATGTTTGAATTAAATGCCATAAGCAAATTGCTGAAAATTTATAAGAAGCATTTTTTTTAAACGCATAAAAATACAATAAAGATTAATTTGCAGAAAGCCTTATTTTAAATTAATTTATATTTTTTATGGAAGAATGATATAAGTGATTAAAAAAATAATATGCATGATAGTTGTAAAGTAAGTTTTTTTAAAGGAATGAAGCTTTTTGTATCATCTAATAACTTAAAAAACATAGATAATAAATCTAAATACTGTTTTTTCCCTTTTGAAAAAAAAAGGGGGGACGGGTTAATATAAATTAATAATAACAAGTTATTTCCAATTATCATTTCTGTAGGAAGCAATATCATTAAATAATTACAATGTTTATTATATATACAATAATTTTTTAAATCATCAGATAATCTGCACATAATAATAAAGAATCCATAACTGAATTTAACTAAACTATTAACCAATAGAATATTTGACAATTGGTACAATAATATTCATTTAAAGAGTTTATCATTTATTGAAAACAAACTTAAAAATATGGTAGGGTTGTCATTTTTTCCACTTATTTGTAAAAAGTCCAGGATGCAGGAAACTGGACGAAATGCACAAAATTAAAATCCACTGAATTTATATGTGTCTTGCATTTAAAATTAGTGCTTATAATGTAACAAAAATGTTCAAAATATATAAACAAAATTTTTAAATAATAAAAGAGTAATTGCATTAAGCAGAGGTTATACTTCTTTAGTCTAAAATTCCTGTGATTTTTTTTTTTTTTTTTTTCAGCTACAAAAAAAAAAGAGATATCTATCACTTTTTTACTTTTTGCATTATATTTATTCACATTTTATTTACATATTTAAATTTTTGTGTGTAAAAGAAGTGAATAATACATCCCGATCGGGCGACCGTTTTTCTCCGGTCACAAGCATCTGAAACAAATTTGGTCACTAAATTATGAAAATACATTAAATTCTGTGGAGTAGAGCTTCATAGACAAAAAAGCAGTCATTTGAACAAAAAAAGTTATTTTTTCATCTCTTTTTTTACTTTTTGAAAGCTGGAAAAAATAATTAATCAATGAAAATTGTACTTTTCAGTGATATAAGCTCTAGAAAAAACTATTAACTTTCTTTGAAATAAAAAATTAAGGAAATCTGTCAAATCAAGAAAAATGGTTGTCCAATTTGGAAAACATGCTTTTGAGAAAAACAAGTTTAAAGTTTTACAATAAAATATTCTTTTATAGCCTCATCAATCTCATCTTTGGAATGAAAACGACACCCACATAAAATTTTTTTAGATTAAAAAATAGCCAAAAATCACACATGGCAAGATCAGGAGAATAAGGTGGATGTCCCACAACTTTAATGTTTTTTTGTTCAAGAAATTTGACTGTAATCCTTGCTGAATGAGAATGAAAAGATGCATTGTCATGGTGAAGCATGAGTCCCCTAACATTCACTTCTTGAAGAACTTCTGGAAGACATTTAGTGGTGTACCAGTTAGCTGTAGCTGTAATGTCCCTCTAGCTTAATGGCATTGACCAGACCTGTACTTCGGAAGAACATGACATACACCAGTTTTTCACTGCTTCTTGTCTTTTCACCATTGTTGCTTTTGGATCATCTTCAAAGATCCATCCTTTATTTTCTTGATGTCTTGGAACATAAAGAAAGGTATGTACATCTCATCACCAGTTATGATTTTAGAAATAATGCGATGGCCACCATCATTAAGTAATTTTAGGGTTTCTTTACTAATTCTCACATGCTTTGCTTTTTGGTTTTCTTTTAAATTATGGGGGACCCAACAACAAACTAATTTTTTCATATGCAGTTCTTCATGAATAATTTTATGTATAGCTGCAGATCCAATGTTAAGTTCTTCTGTATCATTTAGTAGGTACAGCGATTATCATCGATTAACATTTTTTGTATGGCCGACACATTTTCTGGGACTACAGCTGACAATGGTCTTTCTGTGTGTTCTTCATCCAAAAGAGAATTTCAACCTCTTCTAAATTCTGTAAACCATTTGAATACAATGGCACTTCATTGTATGGAACTTCATTTCCATATGCTAATTGTAGGCGTTAAAGGCATTCTTCTTGATTTAGCTCCACTTTAAAATCATAGCTCGATAATGCTTGTGCGTCAACTCCATTTTTTTTTCTTTCTAAATTTATTCTACAATCGTTAAATTGCAATTGTTGCCACAAATATTTGTTTGCGGACATAAAAGTGTTCTAATTTATATATCCAACCAAAAATTTTCTTTTGCCGCATATCGTCTGCCCCTGTCACAAAATTTTCAGAGTGACCCTCGTATTACTTTTAGATTACAGTTTTTCTTGAACTATATAGAAATTTAATACATAGAAAATTGAAAATAATTGTGTAATCATATTAAAAAAATATATATAAATTATTATTATTATTATTATTATTGCTATATTTTGTTGATTTTATTTTTATTTCTGTTATTTTCTTTAAACTTTATTATTTACTTAATACTTTATGTTTAACATTTATATCTAATGGAAATTTTTTTATCATTATTATATATATATTTTTACTTTTATTGATAGTTTTGTAAACCATAGCATAAGTAATCAATGTATCTGAAATGTTTTCATACATATCTTCAATTTTCAACAAGAGTGACATAATTAAAAAATGAAGGGGGAAAAAAAGGTTTTAAAGTTTATACTAAAAAATTACAACATATTACTTTTTTATTTATAAATAAAATTATCTAACAGCAATCATATGTAACAGCTTAAAAATGACACTCTTTTAGGTAAAAGGAAATTTAATTTGAAAGATGACGTTAAGGATATCTAAAAAATGATTATTTTTTTACTTATGGTCACTCTTCTGGAAAATGTATGATATTTTAATAAATCATTTCATGCACAACTTTTGAATTCTATGTAATATTTTCTTTATTAACACAAACTTGTTATTATATGACTTCCTTTGTGTATTCGCCGGCTGCTAACGATGCCGCTGGGCACGCATGCGCAGTGATTGATTGCTTTTTTTTCCCTCTCGATCTGTGGAGAGAGTGAGTATTGTGTTTTGCTTGGTATGTGTAGGACGTTACATCCGCTGAGAAATAAAAGTTTGTTTATTTGGTGAATGAGAATTTTACTTGTGTTAAATAGAGTCTCTTCAGTTGATCTTCTTCATTTGGTCACGTCGTGCCTCAGGTGACTATGGATATATTATTGTGCTTGTGTGCTTCATAAGAAAAAAAAAAGAGTTATATTTTCATCGTGTTCTTGTTCTTGTTCTCTCGTTTCTCGTGTTCGAGTTATATTTTCTTCGTTCTACGATTTTGCAATGTGTATGAGCAGTGAGGGAAAAAAAAAATGTACATCGTGTCGGCAAATTATTATTCGAAGTGTTTAATTTAGTGAAAAATACAAGACTAATGAATGATTACGACGAGCGGTACCATGGTAATGGTGAGTACGCTTTAGTTAATTTAATAGAGATCTTAAAAGTTGCTGTGATTTGTTTTGATTTTAAGTTAACTTTGTCATTTTTGGATTCTATTGATAATTAACGTGTGAGTTGATTCCGATTGTAAATTTTATAACTTTGTTGAGTTTAGTTTAGTTTTTTAATTTAAATGTTTTGAGTTTGATTTTAATTTATTGCAATTACTGGGTTCTCTTTTCAAACAAAATGTTGTTATTAAAATTAAAAAAGAATGATTTAATCGAGGTTGCGGAAGAACTTGAGCTTACTTTACCTACAAGGCAGACGATAGTGTCGCTAAAAGAATTAATTGAAACGAGTGATGTTTATAAGAATAATTATGACTTTGTAGAAACGGTTGTTGAATCTGTGACTCAGAAGGAAAAAGACAACGAAAAGAAGGCTGAGCGGGATAGATTAGAAAGAGATTCGGCACTGGAATTAGGAAAAATTAAACTTGCGCAGTTAGAAAAACAATTAGAGCTTACTAATATTCAGAAAGAAACACTGCATAATTTCAGTGAAGCAGTAGTAAAAAGTGACTCTGAGCTATCAAATTGTAGTTTAGAAAATTTGTTAAAAAGTGTTAAAACCTTAACTATTCCAGTACCGTCGCGTGCAGAATCGTATAATCTTTTTTTTCAATCACTGGAAAGAGCGTTTAAAACAAAGAATGTTCCGGAGGAATTTAGAGCAGAAATTCTTTTAAATAACTTAGGTGAAAAGGCCACTAATTTAATGGTATATTTAAGTGAGGATGACCTAAGTAAATATGATAAACTTAAAGACGTTGTGTTGAAAGAATTTCAATCCACTCCGCAGGAAGTGTTAAACAATTTTCGAAGGGCCAAAAATTTCAAAACGAAAGTTATGTTCAATTCGCGTCGCGATTAACTGCAACATTTGATTATTACTGTCAGTTAAGAAAGGTGAATGACTTTAAAGGATTGTGTGAATTAATGATTTCCGACAAAATATTTAACTCGTTAGATCGTGAACTTCAAATTCATATAGGTGTAAAGCAAGGAGAATCTTGGTATTTACCGCAAGAATTATCTAGATGTTGTGATATTTATGTAGCGTCTAAGAATAAATGTAAAACAGAAAATAATGCGTTTTCATGGCCGCAGTTTGGAACCAATTCGCAAAAATATTGTAATGTGTACAGTCCACAAAATAATTCTAAGGTGTTTGTATCGGAAGTTAGGGTTTCAAAATGTATTCTTTGCAAGTCTAATGAGAATCATTATCTTGATATGTGCCCCATTTAAAAAAAAAATGTTAGTTAATGAACGAATTGAGTTAATTAAAGGTAATCAACTGTGTTTTAATTGTCTTAAGCATCATAAAGTTTTTAATTGTTCTTCCAAATTCAATTGCTCAATTTGTAAAAAACAGCATCATACAATTTTACATATTGATAAAAAAGTAGATGAAGGGCATACGCATGGCAATGCAAAAGATACTAATTATGACAAGTCATTTGTAATGTCGGGTGCCGTTTTTGATCCAAGATCAAATGTTTTTGTTCCAAAAGGAGCATGTGGTGATAACTCATCAGCCGAGAATAAAGAATCGTTATCTTTCACAGCCACAAATGTTAATATTAACAAATCTCATATGGTTTTGCTGAGCACAGCTAAAATAATGATTGCGGATAACTTTGGAATATTCCATGAAGCGCATGCATTATTAGACAATGGAAGTTAGTCATGCTTCATATCAAAACGGTGTGCTGACAGATTTAATTTGAAGAAGGAAAAAATAAATGTTGTGGTATCTGGTTTGAATAAATCATCGTCAGTGATAAATTCAGTAGTCAAAACGAAAATTGCGAATCATACCAGAACTTTCGAAAAAAGAGTAGAGCTTTTGATAGTCTCGAATATAACAGATTACGCACCCGCTAATCAATTTAACATTGATATGCTAGATTTAAAGAATTTAACATTGGCAGATGATAGTTTCAATAGCCCAGGTGCTGTGGACATATTGTTGGGCGCACAACTATTCTATGAAATTTTAAAATTCGGTCAAATGAGGATCCCCGAGACAGATATAATTTTGCAAAATTCAGTATTTGGATTTATTGCTACTGGGAGTGTTGCAATAGAGAATGAAGCTTCTGTTCATTGTGGGTTAATTATGGAAAATTTAGACATAACTTTGAGAAAATTTTGGGAGATCGAAAATGTTGAGGCAGAAAGAGTGCAAAACGATGAGAGTTTAGTATGTGAAGATCATTTCATGAAAACTCATTTCAGAAATGACAATGGGCGTTATGTCGTTAGAATGCCATTAAAAGAAGATCCCCCGTGTTTAGGAGAGTCAAAAGACATTGCTGTTAAAAGATTGGATTCTCTTTGGCGACATTTGAGAAGAGAACCTGAGTATCTAAAATTATATAGGGAATTCTTAACTGAGTATGAAGATTTAGGTCACATGCAGGTAACTAACGAGAGTCCAAAATACATTATGCCTCACCATGGAGTTGTTTTCACTGCGGACATAAAAAATATGTATCGACAAATTTATATTAGTCCTGATCAGTGCGATTTACAATGTATTTTATGGAAGAGTCATGAAAATGAAATTATACGCGTTTTTAAGTTGCTCACTGTTACCTACGTAACCAAGTGTGCACCTTATTTGGCAACACGAGTGCTTCAGCAGCTATGCCACGATGAGAAGGAGAAATATCCGTTAGCTGCTGCTGCTGGCAAGGATTTTTATGTCGATGACATCCTCAGTGGTACAAATGATATCGCTACTGCTATTGAACTACAACAACAGTTAATATCCATGCTAAATTCTGGTGGGCTAGAACTTCACAAATGGAGCTCTAACAATGAATTGTTATTAAAAAATGTTCTAACCACGGAGAAAGAGTATGATTTTAACGCTCATGATTCAGACACTGTTAAAACGCTCGGACTGTTGTTTAATCCTAACAAGGACACATTTTGTTTTAGAATTTAACCATTTGTGAATTCTATAACTAAAAGAACAGTCTTATTAGATATTGCAAGGTTATTCGATCCGCTCGGTATCCTGGGTCCGGTGATAGTCACAGCAAAAATTTATATGCAGAAATTGTGGCTCCTTCAGCTTGACTGGGACGATGAAATTCCACTACAAGAAAGAAAGGCCTTGAGAGAGAAAAGGAGGATTAAGGAATTTAATGTAAGTAGTTTATCTCCTTTTATTGATAATGACGGTATAATTCGCATGGGTGGCCGATTAGTTAATGCTAACTTACAAATTGATGTTAAACATCCTATTTTACTCCCTAAGAGCCATAAATTCACAGAAATGATTTTTTTGTATTTTCATTTAAAAAATTTTCATGTTGAGCCCCAAACTTTGTTGTATGCCATTAGGCAAGAATATTGGCCTTTGGGGGGACGTGCTATTGCTAGAAAAACTGTCCATAATTGTGTGACATGTTTTAAGGCGAACCAAAAGAAATGAGTCAAATTATGGCACCTTTACCTAAGGAAAGAGTGACCATTAATCCTCCTTTTTCCAATTCAGGCCTAGATTGTTGTGGGCCTTTCTTAATAAGATATAAAAACCAAAGAAAAGGTGTTTATCACAAAATTTATGTTTGTATCTTTGTCTGTTTTATGATTAAGGCAGTTCATTTTGAAATTATCACTGATTTATCGGCAGAAGCCATGATTGCATGTTTAAAGAGGTTTTTTGTACGCAGAGGTCTGGCATCTCACCTTTTTTCTGATAATGGCACAAATTTTCGAGCTGCTGCTTCAGAAATTAAGGAGTTATTTGCCTTATTTAAAAATGAGTATGTAATTGATTACATGTGTTCTGAAGGTGTGTCATGGAGTTTTATCCCTCCACAGTCGCCTAATTTTGGAGGACTGTGGGAGGCGGGTGTAAAGTCTTTCAAACACCATTTCAAAAGAGTGGTAGGTGAGCATAAACTTACATTTGAGGAGTTTTTGGACTGTAAGCAATCAAATTGAAGATATTTTAAACAGCCGACCTCTGACACCGCTTTCATCCGATCCCAATGATTATAATGTTTTAACGCCAGGTCACTTTTCGATCGGTAGGCCCCTTAACTCTCTACCTGAGATAGATATTTCCTCTGTAGAAACTAATAGACTTTCTAAATGGCAATTGACAACTAAACTGGTCCAAACTGTTTGGAAAAAATGGACCAGAGATTATTTGTGTACGTTACAACAACAATCTAAGTGGCATAGTATTAAAGGTGATATTAAACCAAACATGGTTGTATTGTTAAAAGAAGAAAAATTACCTGCATGTAGTTGGTTAATTGGTAGAATTGAAGGAGTTATTCATGGAAATGATGGAAAAATCAGAGTTGTTCTGGTGAAAACGCCTAAGGGCACTTATAAACGTAGCATTTCTAAAGTGTGTATATTACCTATTTCAGATAATGTTATGTAAACTTGTTAAAATTTGCTATTGTATGATTATAATTGAATTTCTTATTTCATTAGTATATTCAGAGTGTATATATTGTGCTAGTTTACTGTGTGTACCTTTGCATCTATTGTATATTTAATGTGAAAATGTAGTAATAGTACGTTTTGTAATTGGAACCTTTGGGTTTCAAGGTGGGGAGTGTATTCGCCGGCTGCTAACGGCGCCGCTGGGCACGCATGCGCAGTGATTGATTGCTTTTTTTTCCCTCTCGATGTGTGGAGAGAGTGAGTATTGTGTTTTGCTTGGTATGTGTAGGATGTTACGTCTGCTGAGAAATAAAAGTTTGTTTATTCGGTGAATGAGAATTTTACTTGTGTTAAATAGAGTCTCTTCAGTTGATCTTCTTCACTTTGAATTGAGACTATCAGGCATTTTATAATTTTACATTTCTATTTCAATTTTGTAAACAAATTCTAAATTGGTATTAGAAGTACCATGTGACAAAGGCACATATTAAACTTTATTGCAGATGTATTTGTTTTATAATACTTATTTAGTACATCATAATTTTACTATATACATTTGTTGCATATAAGTCATGTTTTACATTTAAGATATTTTTTAGATAAATATATGATTTTTCAAAAATAATGCACACAATATTGTGTACATAGAAATGTGCATTTTTGATTTAAAAAAAATTGTTTCATGAATGGAAAGAATCAACATTAAGATACAGTATAGAACCATTTATCCAGAATGGTCAGAAACAGGTGTATTCTGGATAACTGTTTTTCCTAGATAAATGGTTGAGCATCAAAGCAACATCCTTTGGATTAGATTTGTAGAATATTTGGCTGTACCATTGTTTCTGCTTTCAATTTATAATAATTAGACAACGAATAACATCCAAATCTAATCAAGAAAAAAAATAATAACTAGTTTGAAAGAGGGTAGTTTATGAAGCTCCCCTAAAAACAATAATTCTGCATAAAAATCAAAATGCTTTACATCTAAATGCTTCCATTTCAAACTCTAGATTTCGGCATTGAGTTATGCATGCATGTGGTAATGCACTCAGCACATGTCAAATTGGCACTGTCACTCTTTTCAGGAAAGATTCTGCAGTCAGTAGATTGGATATATGATTCTGGATAACTCGTTTTTTGGTTAACTGGTTTCCAAATAAATGATTCTATACTGTGTTTATTCATAATTTTTAAATTCTGTGGTTTAATTTACAACAACTTAACTTTAAGTACGAAAGGTAGACAAAATGATATTTTGTCCGGGATAGTTTTTTCACAGATTTTTCCTGCTGTGGAAAAAAGCAGAACAATCTTGAAATATGGATACAGTAACAAAAATTGATTCAATAAATTGAGAAAAATATTTAAAATCAGATTATAGGTTTCACTATTAGATTAATTACACACATTTTTATTCAAAAAAATATATTTCAGACATAAAAAAAAAACATGATCATCAAAATAAATTGATAAAATATGCCTGCCTCCATGTGATAAAATTTTATAAAAGTTAAAATATATTTTAGTCATAAATTTTTATACTCAGGTCCTTCAGTTGAGATCCTTAAGTATTTTATTTATATTTGTTTGTCTATTTGGAGAATAAAAAAGAAAAAGAAAAGATAGTCATACCCAGGGCTTGACAAATACAGTAGTCAGGTTGCCACTGGCAACCAAGTTATTTAATCTGGCTTAAACAAAAATACCTAAAAAATAAGCACAAACGACATTTTTTCTCTGTGATCTTCCTCTTCTCTCATATTTTTAATGGAAGAACAAAGTTTAATAGGCATTTTTCATCTCATGCACAGAAAACACCATTTTTTGCCGCTCCAGCCAGCTAGCGTGTCATGTGACTAGAATGTGGGGAAAGGGGAGGGTTTCGATAAAACAGTAAGATATAGCGTAAATCTAGCCTCTGTGGCATCTAAAATTGGATACAATGCTAAAAAATGCTCATTTTTTTAAAGTTTAAAATCAAATTTTTGTGTTCAGAATTAAAACTGATTAATCTATCACATTTATTTTAAAGAACAACATATAAGTGATTAAAAGTAATTCATTTGGAGTAAAACTGCAAAACTAAATTATGTACTATTATGAACTAAATTATGTATAATAATTCTTAACTATGTTTGTTAATATATTTTCTCAATTAATTCATAAAAAACTGAAAATCAATGACGAGAAGGAGGGGGCGGGGAGATATTTTTTACTGGCAACTAGAAATTTTTGCTGGCTACCAGCATTTTTTAAATAATACAAGCACCACTGTACTTAGTAATACAAAAACTACAAAATAGGACAGGTGCTTTTTTATTTATTTATATATTTTTTTTAATTTTTTTTTTTGAGAAATTTACTTTTTTATCTTGAAAATTTTAAAATTAAAAGCTGTAGTCCAGAAGTAAAAAAATTAATTCTTTGAAATGAAAGTTCCAACAACAGATTAATTTTTTTTTTTTACAAAAAAAAAAAAAAAAAAAAAAAAAGTGTAAGTACAACATCAGACCCAAAAATAATCAAGAGATAACTCGCCATAAATGCAGAATATAATGAAAATTTTGAGTATATATTTTTTAATCAAAACAGTTATATGGTAAAGGTTTCTTAATATTTTTAATAATCTTACTTGTTGGTGGGATAACACTGCATCCCTTATAACTTCTTCAGAACACAGCACTTCAGGATACCTCAGACATCTTTCATGAACCCATTCTTGGCAACAGATTTGTTTTAGTACATGCTTAGCTAATTCATTAAGACCTATCATTTCACTTTTGTTTACAGAGGCACTGTTGCCAGCATTTTGATTCTGTGGTCGTCCTAGAGAGGGGCTGTAGGTAATAAATTAGTTAAAATGTCAGTTGAATCCCATTTAAAATAATCAATTAAAAAAATGTTTAAGAAAGTGTTTTCATAACACACACATTATTTTAACCCTAAATCACTAAATTTAAATGCTGATCACAAGTAACTTTGATTAAAAATTATTACTTTTTTTTCATTTTTAAATCATTTATTTATAGCAAAATAGTCCAGAAATACTCATCAGTAATTACTGTTATAGTTATTACACTTTTGGTAATGAAAAGACACCATAAAAGTTAAGAGCATAACTTGTAGACTATAAAATGATTATTTAATTATCTTTGTTTATGTGAAAAATGTCATTATAAAAAAAACATGAACTTCCTTTCTTTGAAGTTTTAAAACTATGCAATCAATAAGCAACATCTGAATTTCTTGTAATAACATTAACAGTTTGATTTTTTGGCAAATGAAATTGATACAAATATAGCTAAATATTTATAAAAAAAGACAAGATAAAGAAAAACAGAAAGTAAAACATTCCAAGTGTAAAATGTCTTACTTCATAAACATCTAATGTAAGCCCCATATTAAAAAAAAACTGCAATGTAAAATAAGAGAATAATAGATTTTTTACAGGAGGTCAATTTTTCCAACAGAGCAAAAAGTATATAGGCCAGGATTCAAACCTGGGATCTTGGCTATATGTGCCAATGCACTATCATAGAGCTACCTAGATGACATCCAGCCTGAAACAATTCACCCACTTGTTGATCACAGATCTGCAAACCTGGCAGCTTACCCGCTACAAAAAAAATCTAGTATTTTGGGTTGAAATCTCGTATGTATAAGAGAATAATGATTAGAAAAAAAAAAAGTTAAATTGCCGAAAAAATTAGTGTTGTTTTAAATACAATGTACATCAGTGTTCCCAGCAAAACATGCCTGGCAATTTCCCTGACTTTCCATGACCAAACGGGCATACACAAAATCTGCTTTAAATAATACAAAATAACAAGCAGCATTAAATAAAAAATTTGTATTGTAATAACAGGGTTCATACTCTTTTCCAAGGAGAAAATTTAAGCATCTTTCAAGAAAATTGTAAAATGAAATTCTATAAAATACTATAATGCAAAAAAACTTCATCTTTGCCAGTTTTCAAATGAATGCCATACAACAAAGTCTAGAATGTGAAATATCATGAAAAAGTCTAAAAAATGTAGAAAACTTTTGCCCGTATTATGTTTTTTCTGCATTGTATTTGACGGAATTTCTCAATCTTGAAACCAACAATAGTATGGAGATTTTTCAGAGGTGCCATGCAGCAAGGAATATATTAAAACTTTTCTGAAAAAGAAATGATTTTAAATTCAATTTTTTTTTCCTCCAGACATTTCCAGGACTTTTTAGGAAATATTTGTAAATTATCTGACTTTTCCTATATATTTTAAATTTTCCATGACTTTCCATGTCACTGGGAACCCTGTATATTTTTGTTTAACAAATCTATCACATATAATCATTTTCTTTAAAAAAGTTGAACAATACACAGCCTTCAAATATATAAAACTAAATTTAAATTGCATTTAGATGTGAGACGCATTAATCAAAAATGGTAAAAAAATTAAGACGAATGCGACTTAAAAGAGAATGAATGCAAAATTTAATCTTAGAAAAAAAATACATACTATATAAACAATATTACATTTCTAATGAAATAAAAGCACCTTCATGATAATTCACTGAAATGCATTTGTTTTGAACAAAAATAAAAAAACTAAATTATGCACATATGTTTGAAAGGGCAAAACAAACATTTTACACCAAATGAACAATATTATTATTATTATTTAATAAACACAATTGAGATTAAAAATACAGTAACATTTTACTTTTACAATACTTAACAAATGATTAAATTCACATTTCATTAAAAATAAATGTACAATGCAATTAAATTAAGATATATATATATATATATATATATATATATATATATATATATCTTATATATATATATATATATATAAGATATATATTATTTATATATCTTATATATATAATATTTATATATCTATATATATTTATATATATATATATATATATATATATATATATATAACTGCTAATGTGTTATACATTTTGGTTATAAATTTAATTATATTTTAGTTAGTTGTATTATATTTCTGTGATATGTATATATTCTTTTCTGGTTGTTTTTTATTGTCATGTAGTGATATTTACCGTCATTGTTTTAATTTGTATGTATACTTTGTGTTTTCAAAATATTATTATGAAGTACAAGAAATTTAATGGTATCGATACCGGCAAGAAATGGAATTTTTCGAAAGACCATTGTGCTCGGTCGGCTCCTGATAACATGGTAGGGGGCGGATCGTCAGAAAGTGACCATGTGGTTAATTATGTAGCGATTACAAGAAATGAGAGTCATAATGGATATGGGGAAGCAAATGACAAAGATTACAAGAATGGTTTTATTTATAGCAAGAAGAATAAAATACCAAATAATAAAAAAAGTTGTACAAAAATATATGATAAAAATTGTGAGCATGATAATGGTATGAAAAACGAGAGTTCAGGAGATGAACGGAGTAATGGATATAATAAGTATAGTACAAGATATATATTTAATAGTAATATTGTACAGGTGTCTAAAAAATGTGGAATGAGGACTGTTAAAATTACAAGATATAAAACTAGGTGGTTTTATAATAAAAATATAGTGAAAAATAGGGAGAGAAATGTTTTTAAATTAAAGAAATGCATGGATAGGCGTTGTAAGGTGTGTTTGTACGTAGGAGAGGAGTACAGTAATATTGAAGATGAGAACTGTTTGAAGTTATGTAAGGTTTATAACTGTGTCTACAGACTCAGATGTAAAATCTGTAATTTGTCTTATATTGGACAAACATCAGGTCCAATTAATAAAAGGTTTAATAATCACAAATCGGATATAAATCATTGTAAAAGTGGTAAAGAAGAGCAAGAAATTGAAATTACCCACTTTAATAAACATGGCTTAGAGAATATAGAATTATCAGTTCTTCATATAATTCCGAATAAGAGGGAAAGATTGCTATGTGAGAGAGACATGATGATAAAATATGGTACTGTTTACCCATATGGGTTAAATGTTATGTTTAACCAGGTTAATGTATTAAAATGCTTTAGAGATAAAGTGTTGGACGTTTCTATATATGAAAGAACTAATCATGATATAAGAAATGAAGATATTAATAATAAAGGAAATTATAAAGATTTAATAAATCTTAATAACATTATGGAAATTGAAAGAGCCATACTTGGTTGTGACATTAAAGTTAATGTAAATGGAATTAAATTTATTATATTCAATTTAAAGAAAAAACTTATTCCAGAACTGCTAAGTTCTATATATATCAAAAATAATGGTGGTATTAACATCGATATGAGTTTGGATTTGTTAAGATTTAGAGTAAGAAAACAAAGTCTAGAAGAATATTTGAAGCTACAGAATAAACATGATAAAATTGATAATAAAGTGTATTTTGTCATGGACTATATTGGTCACAAAATGAGTGGCATTAATTTTAAAACAATACTAAACAAATATAACGAATTATTGCCAGTTAAGAAAATTGAGATTGTAAAGGCATTTAGATATGATAAGCCATTGGGACGTGAAATATTTAACTATAATGGATATGCTAAAGAATTGCAAAAGGGAATTGATAGTAGCGTCTGTCATTGTAATGACGCGAAATACAAGAGTTTTATAAATGAAACGTATGGACATGTTTTAACAGGCAATTTAAATATCGTGCAAAACATAAACCTTAGAAAATATATGCGTTACGGTACGAAGTATCGCCTGAAAAGGATTGTTACAAAAACTCATGCTATACAACGTATAACGAAAAATGTAGATATTTTTGTTCAGAAATTGATGAATAAATATGGCTTACCCGAAAGTGTTTTTTTGGAGTGGAAATTTAATATTTTGAAGGAAATGAACAAGATTTACAATAAAAAAAGTGATGGAGTTACGGGTGAATACTATGATGATTTAAAGAGTTCTATCAAGCAGCTTCAGAACAGCTTTATTATCACATACGTTGATAAAGCAAATTCTAACTATGCAATAATATGTAAACAACTATATGGAGACATTCTACGTGGTAGTTATGATAATAAGGCTAATTATAAGCTCTTAAAATCAAGCAAACAAGTAGTTGGTAATAGGATCAAGGCTTTCTACAAGAAATTAAATATTAAACAACATAGCAACGAACTGCCGTATCTTGTTTTAGTCCCTAAATTTCACAAAACTCCTGTGACCTTTAGAACTATTACATGTGGTTTCGGTTCATATTTGGTTACAGCAAATAAAAAGTTTCTACACATTCTAAACAAAATATTTGCTAAAGTTTTAAAAGAAAAATCTACATGTATAATTAAAAACAGTTTTGAATTGATTGACAATTTAAGAAAATTGTGCAATATAATGGAATTTCATACTTATGACTTTGAAGATTTATACAATAGTATTAATTTAGATGATTTAAAGAGTAAAATTATGGATTTTTTTAAGGAGTTCAATACTACAAATATAAGCTCTGAACAGTTCACAACTCTTTTTAATTTTGTAGTTAAAGAAAATTATTTATATGATGGTAAACGGGTTTACAAACAGATTAAAGGTATTCCTATGGGTGGGAGCTGCAGCTCCATCCTAGCTGATATTTATTTATATACATATGAAAAAGAAGATACTGCAAATCAAAATGTAATATATTACAGATACATAGATGATGTTCTATTAGCCGGGATTAACAATTCCTTGAAAGATTTCAGCTTTAATCACTATCCAAATAGTTTAAGCCTGAAAATTGCGTCAAATAATTCAAAATGTGTCGATTTTCTGGATGTAACTTTAGATGTTTCTAATGGTGAACTGGTAACAAATATTTACGATAAGAGAAATTATTTTAATTTTGATACTATTAAAATGTTACATTTCACTTCAAATGTGCATTTGTCCATTTTCAGAAATATTTTTATAAATGGTTTATGCCGTATTGAGAAATTGTGCTCTAATTATGCAAATATTGCTAGGAATATAGCTGATTTTTATTATATGGCGTTATCACAAGGTTATCCGGTTCAGTTTTTGTCCGATCTAACATACAAATTTATCAGAAATAAAGGTTATAGTGACGAACTGTTAGGAGTGTTCAATACGAGCGATGTTTTGTTGATGTGATATTTGTGGGGATGTCGGTGTAGTGGGTTGTTTACCGTGTTGTAAGTTGAGAATTTGATAGTGAAGTCTGGTTTTAGTTTGTCGGTGTAGAGGGTTATTTACCGTGTTGTAAGTTGAAAACTTGTTAGTGTAGTCTGGCTATGGTTTGTCGGTGTAATGAGATGGTTGCTGTGATGTAAGTTGAGAACTTGATGGTGTAGTCTAGCTATAGTTTGTCGGTGTAGTAGGATGTTTGCCGTGCTGTAAGTTGAGAATTTGTTGGTGTAGTTTGGTTATAGTTTGTCGGTGTAGTGGGTTGTTGGCTGTGATGTAAGTTGAGAACTTGATGGAGTAGTCGGACTTTAGTATTTCGGTGTATTGGGATGTTTGCCATGATGTAAGTTGAGAAATTGATGTTGTAGTCTAGTTATAGTTTGTCGGTGTAGTGGGTTGTTTACTGTGATGTAAATCGAGAATTTGTTGGTGTAGTCTGGCTTTAGTTTGCTTCCTTTTGTTATGTCTGTTTCATTCATTTTCAGTCTGTACTTGTCAGGTATGGGGGAGTGTTGCATGCGTAAAACTAGTTTAACCCAGCAGTGCATGTCTCAAGCCATGCCACCTGACACAGGTTGTTTTAGCTTTTCTTTGTTGTTTATTGGCATTTTTAATTTTTGCTGCAATTTGTTGTGTTCTTTTGTTTTGAGTTTAAGTAGTTAGTTGCGTTTTCTGGTTCTGTGTAAATGTAGTTTGTTTAGTTTTGTTTTTCTAGTATTGAATTTAAGTGGTTTAAAGTTTTTGGTTGGCATTTGTGATAATGGTTCTGCAAGTGATTTTCCATTGGTGTTTATTATTATATATATATATATATATATATATATATTAGAATGTTATAGTTAAATGAACCTATAATAATAAAAGCTTACGGTAATCCAAGATCAAATTCATTATCGTCCATTGATCCTAACAGATCTGACAAATTTAATTCACCACCTTGATTTTCTTTGGGTTTAAAATCACTTATAGGTAATGAGTCACCTAAAGAAAAGAAAAGGTAAAAGTAAAATCACCAAGGAAAAATATCAAGTAAATTTAGGCTTACAATTTTTCTTTTAAATTTTAAAGATACTATGATTAAATAAGCTTTAAAAAATGGTGTCATTTAGAAGCATTTTCTAGAAGAGGGGGGGGGGGGGGGAGGGATTAAAAATCACATTTGCAGTATCAAACTTTTGCAAGTCAGAAAACATGGCTTTAAAAATTGATGAATTAGCTTAATTGAACTGCATGATCAAAATATTTCCTAAACAAAATAAATACTACATGTTTTTGAATATTTTAAATAAAGTTAAAAAAAATATTTTTTAAAGTTTGACATAAAAAATAATAATAAACTTATAACTGTTTTTGCAATATTACTAGTTTTCCTTTTAAATTCAGACCCTACCATCTCTAGCAGTGTTTTGGCAATTTTAACTCAGTTACTGAATTCACTGTTTCAAAAAATCTTATATTTATATTTAAAGAAGATATATACCCTTTAAAAAAATTCAGTACTCATTATTAAAATAGATTGATTATTAAAATAGATTGTGTTTATTAATAAAATGACTGAATAGAAAATAACAACTATGTTGTTATTTTTTTGTCATTTAATGGAATTAGCATCTTTAAAAAAAATTCAAAATTGTGATATGCAAATGTGATTTAATTAAATGGCAAACCATTCCAAACTTACCTATAACCAAGAATCCTTTAAGAACTGCTAAGATGGCTTCCACCCTCATTCCTGAGTGAATGGCAGAAAGCAAGTGACGGTCACAGGGGTATTTAATGTAATACATATTTCTCCTAGTAGTACTATTGGCAGGAACAGCAGGTGGGTTTCCAATATGATAGACACCAGGAGGTGAATAAGCCTTTTTAAACAAACGGCGAATTAAATGACAAGTAAGACGAGCTCCTGGTTCAGCATCAGGATCCCCTCCAGCTGAAAAAGAAATCAACTTTCATAGTGGCATATGATAACATTCCTTCATTTTTTGCATAAAAAGTATTTTTAATTTAATAATGAGACCTAAAAGAGCTCAAAAATAAATTTCAAGAAAATTCAGCATCACTCACAATTGAGAAAATTCCTATTTTCTAGGAGAATGGACTGAGTGTCAAATCCACCACCACTGCATTTGGTAGAAAGGCAAATAATAAAAACAATAACAACATGCTTCAAATAAATAATATCAAATACAATTAAATATATTACTTTTGTCTAAAATTAAAAACAAGAACACCAGCCTAGAGGTCTAGAAGGGCCTGAGTTTGAACTTTGGGGAACACAGGCTTGGGCCAATTTCCTACGATTAGATTTAGCTGGATTGGGGTTTACATTTTTTTACTGCAGATTTGAGTTAGGCACAATATAACTTATTTTTCTTCTACTAAGTGGTTCTGGGCCAGCTTTGAACTTCATTCTTTCTGGAGCATGCTAAGATGCATTTCCTTTTGTAATAATAATAATATTGTACAGTCATAAAAAAAAAGCTATCCACTTTCTAACTCTGCGACAAATTGTTGTATAAAAATGTAACTGGTACCAATTATTTAATAATAGTATTTACTAATTAATCCTATACTTAAATTTTACTTAAAAGTTCGTCTTCTTATTGAAATTGCATTAAACTTTGAAATTTTTAATATGAACACCTAATTTTGATCTCACATTTGGATTATCTAGTAAACTTTACCTTAGTATACCAAGTGGGAAGTAGTTTAGGAATTATGAAGGTTTAAGGTTTGGAACTCTTAATGTTAAAATAATTTTTAATCATTACAAAAATATTCACATAATACAATTCATATATTTTTAAAAAATTAATTTCAAAGTAAGTATTTTTGAAAATAATTTATGAAAATAATATGAATTGTAACCTGTGAAATTTTTAATAGAAATTGATTTCTAAAAGCTTGAAATATGGAAATTCAAAATTACAGTTGATTCCACCAAGTAGTTTTTCAGTTACACTTAAAAAAACTACCTGCACTGTAATCTGTTTTGCAATGATTAAAAATTATTTTAACATTAGAAGTTCCTAATTTTAAATCTTCATAATTTCTAAACTATTTGACCAAATGATTTCCTGTTAGTGTAAAGTTTACAGGAAAATTCAAATATGAGATAAAAAAAAAAAAGATAGGTGTTTATATTGAAAATTTCATAGTTCAATGCAATTTCAGTTTGAAAAAGACTCCATAAGCAAAATTTAGGTATAGCATTAATTAGTAGATATTATTACTAAGCCATTGGTACCAGAGAATTTTAAATTCTTGTGTCCTTCTTGCAACATAGCAATAAGTAAAAAATCAATCCTCTAAATTACATTCTCCCCTGGCCTCCATCCAAAATTTATGCTTCTCCCCCCACCCCCCACCTCCTCAACATACAAAGTTAAAAACCTTTAAAACTCTTTATAAAAAAAAACTATGCTCTATTTGTTGCTCTCTAGTAATAAATAAATAATCAGCCATTTAAATTATCTCTCCACCCCTAAGATGTCTGCTTCCCCCCCCCCCCTGCAACAAAATCTTTAAAACTCTATTTTAAAAAATTCTTCTGTCTTATTTGTTGCTCTCTAGTAATAAATAAATAATCAGCCTTTTAAATTATCTCTCCACCCCAAGATGTCTGCTCCCCCCCTCACACAAAAATATCTTTAAAACTATTTTGAAAAATTCTTCTGTCTTATTTGTTGCTCTCTAGTAACAATAAGTAAATAATCATAATCAATCATCTAAATTACCCTCCTCTTCTCTCGCAAACCTACACTTCTCCTTCTCCTCTCAGGATGCAAGGTTTAAAATCATTAAAACCCTTTATTAAAAAATACATGCTCCATTTGTTTTGTCTAGTAACAATAAATAAATAATCAAAATTTTCAATTAACTCTCTACCACCAAAATGTCTGCTCCCCCTTCTTTGCCACCATCCTATTTGTTGCTCTCTAACACTCAATAAATAACAAATCATCTAAATTACAAACCTCTTCCTTCGAAATTCATATTTACCCTCATCTCCCAGAATACAAAGTTTAAAATTTGTAAAACTCTTATTTGAAGAAATCTGCTGCCCTATTTGTTGCTTAAAATAAATAGAAAATCTCTCACCTAAATTTCCTCTCTACTCCAAAAATGTCTGCCAACCCCAAACCACAAACACATGCAAAATTAGAATCTCTCAAACTCTATTTTAAAAAAATCTGCTGTATTTGTTCTTTTTAGTAACAATAAATGAATAATCAGTCATTACCATAATTTCTCCCAAAAGTTTCACTTCACCCCCTGTCCTCCCACCCAGCAAATATAACAGTTTAAAATCTTTAATGTTATTATTTTTTAAATGTTGCCCTATTTCTCATTTTGCAGTAAGGTAACTCATATCATCTACATCAATTCATATAATAAGTATCACAGTCATTTAAAATCATCATCCTCTTTGAAATTTTGAAATTTTTGTTCTGTCTTTTCCTTCCAAGGGTGAAAGGGGAGGGGGGTGGCATATTTCTAAATATGTGAAAAAAAAAGCAAAAATTTTTATTTTTTATTTTTTTACAAGTTTGGCTGTTTTTATCTCTAAATCATGTGTATATCTTATGTTTTAAAATAAATATGTTCTCTAAAATTACTCTCCCACCATATTAACAAAATATCAGCTCTGAGAACAGCCAAACTACAAAAAAGACAAATCTTCTCTTTGCCCTTCCTCTCTTCCATCTCTAGAAATTCACCCCTATTTTTGGGGATGGAGAATGGAAATTTAAGAGGAAAGTTAGGTAATCACTTATTTATTGCTGTTACAAAATAACAATACAGCATAAAAAATCTTTAAAAAATAGTTTTAAAGATTTTAAAGTTTGTGTACTGGGGGGGGGGGGGGATGCATAATTTGTTTGGGTGTGGAGAGTGAAGCAATTTAGATAATTATTTAATTATTATTGCAAAAAAGTTATAAATAGAGCACAAAAAAAAAAAAAAACTTTTAAAAAAGACTTTAAAGTGTGTACGAGAGGGAAAAGAAAAAAGGACTTTTTTGGTAGGGAAGGGAATAATTTAGATGGTTATTTAAATATTATTACAACAAAATCGCAAATAGAGCAAAAAACAATTAAGAATTTTAGAGATTTTAAATTTTGGAAGATGCAAGTAGAGGGGGGAAGGTCTTCATGAGATGAGGTTGGGGGAGGGCAGGGGGAGAGAAACAGAGATTTTAGGAGGAGGGGATAATTTAGATGGTGGATTAAGTTTATTTATTGTTAGTATAGAGCATCCATACTCAACCTGCGGCCCGAGACACACCATCATTAATCTGTACTTATAAAATTAATTGAGATAGTATACATTACGGTCACTATGATAAATCCAGTTATCATTAATACTAACCGGATTTATCATATTGACCATAACATATACATTTCCAAATTTTCAACACTGATGAAACATTATTCCAAATTAATTAAATTTACACAATATATTTCTACAATTACGCAAAACTAAAGTGGTTACATTGAGCAAAAGAGTGATTTAATTATTAGGGAAAATGGCCTGATATTTTTCTTTAGAACTTGGAAATCCTGCCTTGTTTTATTATAATGTTTTATACTTATTATATAGCTAAAATTGTTTTTTAGGGTTGAACGTTTGTCTTGGAGAAAGTTGACACCAAACATTTTTTACTCTACTATTTCCAAACAACATACTTCGCGGCATATTTCTATAACATTTGCAATAGATACCACAAAGTTTATTGGTTGGAAATAATGGTGTTTTTTGGTAACATTTCTTCCATGACAAATGTTCAATGCTACTGATAACATTAACTTTGTGATATTGCTTTGTTACACTTTTGTTGTTTTATTATTTTAATTGCTCTTTTTAAGTAAATGTTGCAGTCCACCTAATGTTGCAAACATACATTTAAAAAGATTTTTAAAGATTTTAAATTTTATGTGGGGAGAAGGGTGCATTTAGATTATTCTTTCTTTCCTTTTCTTTTTTTAAAGTGAGAATCTGCTGAAATACGAAAGGTTCTTGCCCCCTTTTAACTTCTAAATTAAATATGAAAACTGGTTTTTAAATTTTTTTTTAAATCTCGATTATAAGCCTCCTTTACCAAATTTAATCCTTTTTGCTTTTGAAAAGGGGTGGCTTACAATCAGGATTTTACAGTAATCTTTTTTTTAAAATAAATTTTTAAATTTACGATGTTCATTAATCATCTTTTTCTTCTATTCTAAATTACATTATTTTTTAATGAGTCTGTATTTGAATGTAATTCAAATGAAGACAAAGTGATCATTAATATTGTTATTCTGTATTCCATGGCCTGTGGACATACATTCTGAAAAATGTTGTACTGAATTTTTGCATATATATGTATGGAATATTTTCTTTACAATAATTTTAATTGAAGGATAATGTTGGAATTAATGGTTATGAAATATTGCCATTTTTTGTAAAAAAAAATAGTCGGACAGGGCTTGAAAATTTCAGCTCATACCAATCTCTATACCACCCCGATTTTCAAGGATCAAAATTTGATAGGCTGTTGATCCTTCACAAAAATTATATTTGTATGATCTTTATGACAAATATGGTTAAGCTGGTGCCATATTTAAGAAGTAAATGATGGGGTTTTGATATATATATATATTTGATATCCGTTAATGAAAAAAAAAAGATCATGAACCTGTGCCCTGTCACAAAACTGTGTTTTTATTTACATTTTAGAGAGAACTCTAAAGTTTAAATTCTTAAATTTGATAACTAGATAACTTAAATTTGATTTACATTCATATAGATACATAGGACAGCTTAGGAAGGAAAAGTATGAGAAAAATTAATAATCTTAAACAGATGAATCTGCAGTTTGAATGGGTGCTATCAATCGTTTAAATCCTCTGCACAGAAACTGGAAAATAAGTCTGATATAGTAATTTTAAGAATTAATATTTTCTTTTTGCTGTGACCTTTCTTGAAAATCAAGATGTGGACACATGGATATTATATAAGAATATACAGTAATTAAAAAACAATATTAAAGTTGTTTAGACTTATAGAATTAGTCTCTTATAAAACTAATTTACTGTATAAATATTTTTACACTTATGAAATATTATTTCAAATACTGCATAGTAAAAGAAGAAAATATAATTCCATAACTCAGTATTTTTATGATTTTCAGGAATTTTTTATAAATATAGAATAATTTTGCAACATAATTGGGAATTTTTCCAGCATGTGTATTATGGGGTAAATCAATACTTTTTCTTTTATTATATCAATACATATACATAATATAAAAATAAATGCATTAATTAATATTTGTATATGTAAAGCTCATTCCCACAACTATGATTTTCCATACTGATTGCTACTTCCTCATTAAGATTCATGTTAATTCGAAAACTTATTTATGAGAAATAACAGATTAAAATATATTTATTAACAGTTAAAACTGTTACTTAAAAAACAGAAATGAAACTTACGACAAGCAGCAAGAATAGATGGAAGAGCAACTTGGGCTGCAAAATCCTGAAGTAGAAAACAACGACGGGCAACAAGGATGGATGTTAAAACTGCCAAATTATCATGAATGGATACATCTCGAACCTATAACAAAATTTTATTCATAGAGAAATAATACTTCCCATGTGCTTTAATACAGTATTATTGTTACTTTCTCTGTCCACAGATAATGATACTAAGATTGAAATTTTATTTTACCATGAAGTTAACTTTGGTTAAACAGATAAATATACAAATAACAAATAATAACACTATATATATGCATAAAACTAATGTAATGATTTTAAGAAATAAATTTGTGTAAAGATTTTATGAAACAAATTTAATGTAGTGATTTTATGAAACAAATGTAATATAATAATTTTATCAAACAAATCTAGTATTTTTTTTTTTTTTTTTTTTTTTTTTTTTTGTAACGCTTAAATGCAGAGTTTGTAGAATACTGACAGTAATGTCATTTCAGTGTGTTATTACAGTTTACATTTTCATAAAATTTTAAATTTGAAGTAAACAAAAATATTATGTCTGAACATATTTATATTTATATTAAAATCATTAAAATTACAGACATTACATTACAGTTTCATAAAACATTAAAAACATATTAAAATTGGACGTTTCGGATTTACATGAAAATCCCTCTTCAACAAACATTTTTCATAACGTAAGTCACAGTTCAAAAATATATCAACAAATAGAAAATGCAACGTAAAATAATGTCGAGGCCAAAGTTACAGTTATAATTGTTACGCCACCGTACATTGTTTCTGTATTAATCTATGCTAATTTAATTCATTAATTTCGGTTAATTATACACTTAACTTAATCTTATAATCATTTTTCAGTAAAGTCCTTTTTCTTTCTAAATTTTCAAATATTTCGTTAAAGTAATTTTATTCTGTTATTAAATAATAATATTAATCAATAAATCAAATGTTTTAATTATTAAAATCATTAATATAATATTCAGTTAAAGTAATATCAGTAAAAAGATAAGTTTTTCGCGTGTCAATACAAACAGATACGAAATATTTCTAAGTCCAAAAACGAAAATCATAATTATTAAATATTAAATATTTTGTATTAAAACCATATTCAATCTATAGATAAAAAATTCTACTTCAAGAATCCGTTTACGGTTTTTAAATACGTTATTTAGTTCAGCAGTTATGGCAAGAAATTCTATTTATTCAATTCTCTTTTCAAAGATCGCGCGTTTTGTTTTGCAGAAATATCGACATTTTGATTGCGCATCTTCCCCAAGATACTTGTTGTTTACGATCATGTGACAGGATTTCTCGGAAGAAATAGCGTACAGTTCATTGTACTCAGGCAGAGACGCGCTCCCATCTCAGCGTCCATCCGCGTACTTTTACGGCGTTGTTGCCATTCAGGAGTAATGATGATTTTTATTCATCTCAATTCTACGTTGCGTAGCGAACGCTCGATGCTCATTGGCTGAAAGTTGGCTTTCAAAATTCTAACTGATTTTTGAAAGTTATGTTTCTCATCAGTTATCTACTAGGGATTAAGTGAGCTAGACGTACTATAAATGGCGCGGACCTTCGGGTCCCGCCGGGGTTTTTTGCTGTGAATTTCAATTGCTAAATGTAAATCTTTCGTATGCTGCTTTTCACTGTGGGGTTTCATCGCTTTCTTCGTTTATGAAATGCTGAGTTAGGCAGTTTCTCTAAGGCGTCATCTTCGTCTTTAGAAGACTAATTTTTCACCCTTGCGAGTTTCTTCTTCTACGGCGCTTGCTCTCGTCTATGCAAGTTATTCACTCAAAATCTAAATTCCATTCATCGCTAAGATGATGCGATATATTAAGCGATTCGTCAGTTGTTAATATCTTCATCTACGATTCTGGCTGCCAACAATTAAAGTTCTACCGATTTTGCTATCTCCATCGGCAATTCAAGTTAACTACAGCACGATTTCTTTATTCCTTTTGAATAAACTTAACTCATAGTTTTAAGGAGAAAACGCTTAAATACTACTTCTTTATAGTGCCAGTAAATGCCTTCGTTTTTCTCCGGACACTGATGTCTTCATCTTCAGCTAAGTTTCTTCGTCAACGCCAACAACTGTTTTCTGCTGTCGGTCTTCAATATAATCTTCGACGAATATAAACATTTTCCTTTTCATTCAATCGTAATATAGTTGCTCCGTAACATTCTTCTTAAGACAAGTAATCGTGATAATTTCTCCTTTAACGTCTTAGACTGTGTTCCGCGGTCAGTCAGCAATATAAAAATTTCAACGTATATAATCATGCAATTTTAATAGACATTATTTCTTCCTAACAATAGTATAGATGTGCCATATTTATTATTAACGGAGCAATCAGATACTCATGTCTTTTCAGCATGAATACAGTATTACATTAGATAAATAATTCAATATTTGATTCTCAGTGATCTGAAATAATATTTATAAAGTAATGAAATTAATATTGATTGTATAATTTATCTATGAATATGTTGTGACAGGGTTGGCCAACTAAGTATTTTCCTTTACATATAATTTACATGTATTTCGTAAATAAAATTTCTATATGTGTTTAAACATCAATTTTCTCTCTTCATTTCAAGACTTGGGTGAGTGATTAATTTATATCTATTACATCTTAATCTAATAATCGATTTTTAAATTTAATAATCTTTTCCAAATTGTTTTGTGAAGTTTATTTAATTGTTTATACGGCCTTATTCTTAAATTCTTTTGCTATATCTTTTACTGTTATGTCGATTATTGGGTTAATTACCACTTTACGATCGCGTGCTGTGACGTTGTTTTGGATTGGCATTTTTTAAAACATTTCTTTAGTTCTTTTAACTTCATTAATTTTTGCATCTCTATTTTTCAAAATTACTTTCAATCTTTAAATTTTTCACACCAATCCGAAACGACGTGACAATAATAACACAGAGTATTCATTTGGGATTGCACCTGCTTCATATTGTTGTATTTTCTATTTGTTGATATATTTTTGAACTGTGACTTACGTTATGAAAAATGTTTGTTGAAGAGGGATTTTCATGTAAATCCGAAACGTCCAATTTTAATATGTTTTTAATGTTTTATGAAAGTGTAATGTAATGTCTGTAATTTTAATGATTTTAATATAAATATAAAATTTTAAAATAGATTTTTTTTTATGTTTTCTCATGTTAAAGTTAAATTTAGATAGGACAGACCAGGGTTGGCAAGTTTTTGACAGTGTGACGGTTTTATCCGGTTATAACCATGGTTTTAACCGTCATGTCAAAAACCCCTTTTTGACATAGTTTTTGACAACGACTGTCAAAAACTTAAAATTGAGCCCAAAAACTGTTTATAGTTATTTTTAAAACAACATTAAATTTACAATTTTTCATAATTTTTAGTGTTAGACATGTGGGTAAACTTTTTGACAGTTTTAGACAGTAAAAACCACATATCCTGTATAAAACCAGTGATCGATTCAGGAAAAAGTTCGGACCTATCTAGGGACCTCTTCACAAAAATTGATTTAATACATCAGAACCCTTCACAAAAATTGATTTACTAAATCAGGTCCCTTCACAAAATTCATCTTAATAAGACAGGTCCCTTCACAAAATTCCTCTTAATAAAATAGGACCTTTCACAAAATTCTATTCCATAAAAACATACTCTTCCATGGATTATTTTTATTTTGTTAGGTTTTCAAATGTATAATTTACAACGAAAACAAGTTCACAAGAAAGGAAAACTTTAGCAGAATAAAAGGTTAAAGAAGTTATTATTAAATGCTTGGTTTGAGTTTGAGCAGCTTTCATCTTTCATAACAAAATGATAATTTTCACAAAAATATAGTAAATTTCACAAAAATAATTTTTATTTTTCACAAAATGGGCTCCACAAAAAAAATCTTCATTGACCCATGAAAACTCAAAACATGACTTTGGTTTAACAAGTTGCTTAGAAAATAGAAAATAATTGTAAGCTATAAATATAGAATAAAAAATAATTCAAAGTATCGTTACATTAAAAATATAAACTAATCAAACTATTAAATACTTGTATAATTTAATGTATAAAATTTCATATAATTTTTATATTGTTTTGATGTTTGTCCCAGGTTCATAGAATTCAAACAAAGCAAGAATGTTACACCTGTTCTTTGCTTGTAAATGCACATTCCAGAAACAAATGATTAAGGCTAGACTTACGGTTACAAACTTGAAATATTATGCTCCAATAAATAAATAAATAAATAGGCACTATTTTATAATGTATAAAAATTAAATTTAACATAAACAAATTATTCTAAATAATTAAGCTGAAACTAACATAATAAAATGAAGATAATTGAAAATAACAAACATCTTCTTTTAAGTTATTGATTTAAAGAACGTTTAATTATACTGATTTCATATTATAATTCATTTAATAACTCAGAGAACATTTGTGTTGCAATTGTGGTTTATATCTAATGTTTATGTACAAACACAAACATTTAGAATCATTAAAAGTCTAGGTAACTTATGATCAGTCATTGAATAGTAGTGGCCACTTTAGCTTTACACAAGATTTTTTAAGCATAAATTAGACTGCTAAATTTTTTTATAATAAACTGAACACTTAATAGTACTTTGAAAAGTAGATAAAAAGTACTTTGACAAATGCACTTACTAGTAGTTTCAATATTTTTAACTATTTTTCCTAGCATGACAATTAGAGAAAAAATTTGAATTATGATATATAATTTTATTACAACTTAATTATAGCATAACTAAATAAAAAATATTTATATAAAATAAAAAATATTATTTAATCAGTTTTTAGCTTGATTTAATATAAAATATCACTAATGATTGCTAAAAAAAAATGTATTAAAGGTTTTTGACACTTTTCGACAGGTTTTTGACATGTCATGTCAAAAACCACTTTTTGACGTCAAAAACCCAACCCTGGGACAGACTCAGCTGAACTTTCTTTTATGCAGATAATACCCTAGTGAGAAAAAAATTAACCAAATTTTAATAAAAAATGTTTTTTTAACATATGAGAATGTTAAGATAAAAATAGGGAGATTCAACACAATTTTCTTTTACATTTATACTGCTGACTGGGGGAAATAGGATAACTAAATTTAAATAAAATTGATTTTATATGTATTTTTAATAAATCTTTAGAATAAGTTTTTGCCACGGTCGAATTGATATTATGATAAAAAATTTCACATGATAAAATTTCTTACTATATACCACCTTGATAGAAAATTGCATAACTCAAATTTTAAATTGGATTTTTTTATGTCTTCTCATATGGCAATCACACTCAAAGTTAAAATAAGAAAAGACAGATTCACCTAAACTTTCTTTTATGCCGATGTCCCCTAGTGAAAAATAGAGTAACCAAACTTAAATAACATTGATTTTTTATGTTGTACTGTATGAAGTCATACACAAGTTACAAATAGCTAGGACAGATTAAACACAGTCTCAATTTATAGTGCCCCCTGCCTGGAAAGAACAACTAAATTGAAATAAAATTCACTTTTAAAAATAAATCTTGTAAATAAGCTTCAGCCACCATCAAATTTATGTTTTGATAAAAATTTTCACATGATAGTTTTTTTTATGCTGGTAGCACACTTGGTGGAAAATTGAATAATTAAAACTTCAAAGTGGATTTTTTTATGCTTTTTCATATGGCAACGATACTCCAAGTTAAAATTAGGGAATGCAGATCCAACTTAATTTTCTTTTATGCTGATAATGCCCTCTAGTGAGAAAAAACTTAACCAAATTTAAATAAAAATGCATTTTTTAAAAAATTTATTTATTTAATGTCGGTATGACAGCATTAAGATAAAAATTAGTACAACAGAATCAACGTAATGTTCTTTTGCATTTATAGCATTATAGTATACCCTGTTGGTAAATAGGGTAACAAAATTTAAATAAAATAAATTTTTTTAAATTAAATCTTCAGAATAAGCTTCTGACGCAGTCAAATTTGTTTTGATAAAAAATTTCACAAGGTGTTTTTTTTTTTTTTTTTTTTTTTTTTTTTTTTTTTTTAAATGCTGGTAGCAACCCCTGGTGTTTAATTGCATAAGTAAGATTTAAAAATGAATTTTTTTTTTAATGTTTTATCATATGGCAACAACACCTCAAGTTAAAATTATGTAATACAGATTCAAGGAAAAACTCTTTTGCATTTAGAGTGCCCCCTGGAATTATATAGAGTAACTAAATTTAAATAAAATTGATTTTTGTTTTTTAAATAAATCTTCAAAATAAGCTTAATAAAATTCGGACATCCCGCTACAATGCTTTTGCTATGCGTGCTGCAATGTACTTTATAGAAGTTTTTGTAAATGTTGCTTTTCATTCCTAGCTTGGAAGTGTCATTCATAGTCTGATTCTTACTTTGCCAGATATTTTTTTTTTTTTTTTTTTTTTTTTTTGCAAAACGATATATTTGTAGTAGCTTTTTCAATTTCTTCATTGCATATATTACAATTTTAAAGAAAATGTGTCTGTGAAAATTTTAACTTTAGCTCCAGATTTGTATTATTTCAAAGAATTAGATTCAGATGATTATTCAGATCATTGGAAATTGTTTGTTTGCTACCTGATTGTAGCATAGTAAGAGATGAGGAAGATATAGAAAATAATTTATGCGATGATTTACTCCGTGAAATATCTGGTGAAACAGATCTTCTCCTAAATTCCAAATCAATAAATAGACAAACAAGAAATATGTGATTTAGTGTTTTTTTTAAAAAGGAATTAAATGCAGATAGAGAATTATAGATGAAAGTTCAGATGAATCAGGATACAGAAAAAGTAAACAAAGTACGAAAAAAAAAAAAAAAACAGCTAAAAAATAATTTTCAGAACACTAAACTCTAGCTAAACATTAGAATTATAAAAAAGAAACGTTTGACTGGATAAAATGCTCAGATATATTGTCAATTAAAGGAATCCATTTCCACTTTAGAATAAAAGTATCCAGAAATGACACAGAAATCTCCTAATAAAATATTTCTCCTTTTTTAGCTAAAGAACTGAAAAATAACTACCATAAATGCACGGAGGCTATGTAAATATATATATTTACAGTAATAGTACAGTAAATGTACAGTAATAGTAAATATATATATATATATATATTTTAAATTACCCCTATTTGGTGCCATTGCTCCCATTTTGGAAACATGCCATTTCTCCTGAATATTCGAATATTTTTTTTTAATTTCAGAAGTACTTTAAAGACTTCCTAGTAATCAAGAAAAACCAATGGTTCTACCAAAAAAAAAAATAAATAAATAAAAATAAATAATGATAATAATAATAATGATAATAATAATAAAGATTAATATACATAGCAACGCTTAATGGATTAAACATAATTTAGAAAATTGTAAATCTGCAAAAAACCTATTGTTAAAGGCGAAGATAAGAGTTTCCCTCTATAAAATGAATTGATTGACATAACTATGTATCAGAATAAAATTGGCGTACTTTTACATTTAGCCAATAAGGCATGTCCCGAGATATCATTTGTCACAACTTATTTGTCTCAATTTAATCATAAATCAGAGAAAAGATATTATATTTTGGCTAAAACAGTATTAAGATATTTAAAAAGTACAAAAGAAAAAAAAAAACATTTTACAACAACGAGTTTGGTTTTCTGAATGCTAGTTGGAGAAATACAGAAACTGACAAATCATTTTCTAAAGTAGTTTTATTAGGTAATTCATTGACTTCATGGAAATATCATAAACAAGAAAGTGACAGTCCTTTTTACTTGTGAAGCTGAATTGTTTTCTATTTCTAAAATTTGTAAAGATATTATTTGGACTGTAAATTTATTATCTGCATTAAAATGTAAATACTAGGTGTGCAACTAAGTTCTGGGGTTTCACACATATATGACGCTAGTGGCCCATGTAGTCAACATACATGTCTAAAATTGTGTTTTTCTAATAGCTTGGATATCTATTAACAATAACCAGTTGTAATAAGAACGCATATCAAAACGCAAAAATATTTTTTCTAACAACGAAAATGTTGAGTTTTGTGCCAAATAAACAACATTTATGGGAAGCTTTGCTTTTCTGCTTTAACTTGGAAAAAAAAAAGGCAACTGAAGCACTTCGTTTGCTTGAGAAAGTCTACGGCGAACATACACCATCGAAAATTGGTTTAAACACTTCAGAAATGGCGAATTTGACACTGAGGACAAGGAGCACTCCGGAAGACCAAAAACAATTGAGGATGCCGATCCGCAAGCGTTTTTCGATGAAGATGATACACAAACACAAGAACAACTTGCAGAAGCATTAAACATGACTCGCCAAGGTATTTCCAAAACATTTACATGCCATGGGAAAAATTTAAAAGAAAGGAAAATGGGTGCCGCATGAGTTGACTGAGACAGATGGAAAATCGAAGAGCTACTTCTGAAATTTTGCTTTAGTGGCATGAAAGAAAGAGTTTCCTGCATAAAATTGTTACTGGCGATGAGAAGTGGATATATTTCGAGAATCCCAAACGCAGAAAATCGTGGCTTTCACCTGACAAAGCATCAACATTGAAGGCATGTTCAAATCGTTTAGAAAAGAAGACAATGCTCTGTGCTTAGTAGGACCAGAAATTTATTGTGTACTATGAGCTGCTGAAACTGGGCGAAACTGTTAATGGGAATCGCTACCGACAACAACTGAATAATTTGAACCATGCATTGCTCAAAAAACGGCCAGAATGGGACACGAGACACGAACGAGTAAAATTAATGAATAAATCATTTTTTGCATTTCTCTTAAATTTTTCCATTTTTTATAGATAAAAAAACCCCGGAAACTTAGTTTCGCACGTAGTATCTTATAAATGATCCATAGATGTCAACATTGTAAAGAGTATACAGTCGAACACAGTATATAACGAACAAAAATTTTGGTCTCGCCGTTTTCCCAACTGCATTTAATACTAATTTATCCTTTTATAGCAAACCTCCGAAATCTTTAGAATAGGCTATAACGAAAAAATTTTTAAGCTGACCGCAGAATTTTTTTTTTTTAACTTTTCCACAGTTGGGAAAACATGACTTCGACTCTAATTTCATAAGAAAATGTATGCCAGCCAGTGAAGCACAGTGCAAATCAGCAATAATTATGTTTATTAAAGTGTAGAAACAACTGCTCGTCTCTGGTCTTGAAACCTAGATGTGTATATATTTCTTGCCTACTCTGAATAATTGAATTATGTATGGCCTGTGGAAGTTTAAGAAATTATAAATGTGACTCTCAAGTGTGAAAAGTTGAAGACCCCTACTCTAAAATATCCTGAAGTTTTTCTAACACAAAAAATATTCAGTACAGCTACTGCTAGAAAAGCTGGAAAGTGTTGTTATATTGGATGATTGATCTAACTGGTTGTTTTATTGGATGTAAAAATAATGCTACACGAATTGTTATATAATGGATTTTTTTGATCGGGTGTTATAATATATAATAAGAAAGTTGCTATAATGAAAGATCGTTATATGAAGAGTCTACTGTATATATACTACGGAGTTGTTTTTTGTTCAGAGGGATTATAAATCCATCCTTACGTGAAAACCCCAAGTTTGTAGTATGATCCCCATCTTAGAGACTCTCTAGATCTGCTCTTATTGCGTTTAAAACTGTCTATTTTGCAGTATGCCTATATCTATAAGAGTACAGAGTAATACAGTAATCTCTGAGTTTGATCAATTATAATTATATAGGTGCAATTTATAATTTTTTTAAAATAAATAATTAAAAGTTGTGCAATGTTTAACCTGAACTTGATTAAGGACATCTGAAAATCCATAGGCATGATTTGAAGAACAGCACAATGCTTTCAAAACTCCAAGCCAATCTGCAGTTAGTGGTGCACAGCGAGCAGTCAGTTCTGCACAGAGAACAGCAATTTCATTTAACCTGGATAATAATAATAAAAAAAAGATTGAAGAGGATTTAGTTAAAAAACAGTTGTAAGTTGATAAATAACTAAAAAAATTACTTTGAATTTGAATGTTACAAAAACAGGTAACAACAGCATTAACAACTAATAATAGAAAATTTATTTATTAAAGTTTAATGTCACAGAATAATTGAAATACCAATTAAATATGAAATGATATTTTGGTTAAAGTTTAAGGACAAAATCTAATCAAATTTCTTCTAATACAGTCTTGTGGTATTAATAGAACTACCAAACTTATAACCAGAATAATTTCCTTTTGTAGCATGAACAGCAATAAGATAGATTGCTGAGATTTAGCAGTCAAACTGATTTTCTTTTTATCATTTTGTTTTCATGGTTGTGAAGTGCACATACATTAGTAAGTAGAGTGATCATAACGTTAATGACATTCATGCAATTTGAGATTCCTATAAAACAAGGTTGCTGAATCTACTGATTTTTTTTAAAAGTTTTTATGAGAGCTATTTTCAATACATTCAATATAGTGACCCCAGTGTTAATTAATTTAAGAATTTTTGACATTCATAAGCAGGAAGTTACCTTAGTGGTAAAAAAAAAAAAAATTACAAAAATAAATAAGAATGGAATCACCCCCCCCCCTTTTTTTTCCCCAATCTCAAACCACCCAAAAATTCCACCAATAAAGGTATGCTATGTATATATAGTTTTTATGAAATTTTCATTACATTGTGTTATAAAATTGTCTCATATAATGTATAGCACTGTAATGTGTTTTAATATTTTCTTGTAGGGCATTGTACACTGTACAGTATATTGTTTAAAGTAGGTAAATACATGGTTTACCTTAAAAAGGGGCGGGGGACAATTAATTGTATTTCTATTATTTCTTATGAGAAAATTTGATTTGGTTCTTGAACAATTTGCTTTCTGAATAGTTTTTCAAATGAACTGCTTTTGAGAATTGAGGTGCTACTGTACTTAGAACTTTTTATTGTGTTTTTGCAAAAAAAGAAGAAAAAATGATTTGGCAATATGGAAAGATGTATTATCTTGTTAGAATGTTTACCATCTAGAAAGATAATAAACATGTATAGGTTACAGCATCTACAAGTTCAGATAGATACCCAAATTGGTGTAAATTAACATCTAACGGTCTCATCAGGACAACTGTTATTAGAACATTCTCCAAATAATGATACAGCAACCACCAATTTAATAGTGCTATTACACGGGATAATTTGAAATGAAAAAAAAAATTGTTGCAACTTGCCAGTTTTCCAAGCATTTGATTGGCTGTTCCAGGCAACATTGCTCAACAGTCTTACATTAAGTAAACATTATAGGTGACAAAATTGCTCTAACAAAAAAAAGTTGTTTGTTTTTCAGCCAACTCCTTTAAAGCCATAGATTAACATTGTGTCACCCAAAAATAGCAGCAACTTTGACGCCTCATGCAATAGCACTTTAAGATCTACTAACCTTCTTCAGGAAGTAGACATTTTGAACTTTCATGTCTGATATGCCATTCTCCATCTACTCAGTGGAACAAAAAAATCTGGTTTCATCTGAAAAGGCAACCTTTCTCCAGTACAAGGTGAAATGAAATTTCAGTACTGTTGTACAGATTTCAAGTGCTTTTATTTATGGTCAGCTATAGAGCCTCAAATGCAATAACATCCTCTAAAAAGTTATAAGGGAAACATGTATGGCAACTCTCTAATTCAATTAAAACAGTGAACGGATTCACAGTTAGTTACATATTGTTTTTCTATTGTTTCTAAAGATGAACTTGTCTCTGTGACTCTTCCACTTACATCTACTGTTTTTTTTTTTTTGCTCATATCAACTGAAAAGCCACATTCCATAATTTGAGTATCAAAACACCCATTTGTTCATTCACCATAAACTCCCATTACAAATGTATGGTTACATTTTGTAAAATTTCAAAAATGCTTTTCAAAAATCTTTTTCTATATTTGTTTAAAAAATAACACTAAGCAAAATTTGCAATAATTAGGATTGCAAGGAGATAATAGGTATATTTGCAATTATAAGGAAAAAGAAAATAAGTTTAGCAAAAAGAAAGTATAAACATACCTGTCAGGATCTCTGGTCGCACAAATACTATGTATAGCATTACAAACAAAACTATAGCGAAATGGAGGTTGTTCATTCAGTTGTTTTATAAGCTCTCTATCCACTTTCATTCTATATAAAGACAAAAGAAAAAAAAATGATTGCTTTAAATAGTTAATTTGCTGGTAATTAAAGCTACAATCAATAAAAGTATAAAAATTATTAATTATACAAAAAATGTTTCTGGAGTATTATATAGTTGAACATGCTTATGCATTTATCTTGATTTGCTACCTTTTTAGATCAAAGAAATTTATCTCTGTACCTCTATGCTTCACAAAAAAATTATATAAGACTTTAATTGAAGATTGAAATTTAATTCAAAGAGTCTGGATAAAAATCTGGATTCTTCATAAAATTTATATTTGTATAGTTTTATGACTAAAACTACTTGCAATATATTATCATTATTCAGAAGTAACTGAATAATTTTCTGTAGTTTTTTAAAATTACTAAATAAAGTAAAAAAAAAAATAAAAAAAATCATAAAATAGATTCTCACACTGATTAGAATACATATCAGAAGGTTAACTGGTTTACACATTATTTTTAAAGAATGTAATTCCTGTTGTGATGGATGATTCTAATAAAAGGGTGATAATGAATTTGTAATAAGTTCAATATCTGACAAAGAAAAATCAAAGGAACAAACATTTGTAAAATTTCATAATGGAAATAAGCATGGGACCAAAATTGATTAAAAGTTTTTATAAACTATTACCAATAGAAAGGACACACAAAAGTTTTTATAAACTATTACCAATAGAAAGGACACACTTTTAAATATGATGAAAAAATAGATATTTGTGCAAATTCTACAGCATTTTCATTTTTCTTTCACACAACATTTTACATATATTGTTATTTAAAATCTGCAATTAAAAAATTAAATATATAAAATACATTTAAAAAAGCTTAATGCTATTATTTCAAATACCTGGGATCATTAATGTGCTCAATCATAACTTTAACAGCCCATGGCGAATTTGCTTGTGTTGCAGTTACAGCATTATATATAGCACCTTTTAATTTGGGATATATACTGCCAAAGTGCTCAGAATGTCGGAGCTAGAACATTAAAAAAATACATATATATAATATTAGATATGGAAAAGTTATTCATATATTCTTAGGTTGTTTAAGTTCTAGGTAAATGCATATAATGATGTTACATAAATAATATAGATATAAAGAGTTTTTGTTACTGCATGTTTAAACAAACACTGCGACTTTAATTAATAAAATAAAAAACATACATCAGCTTACATGTTTTAAATCTTGAGTGAATTTAATAAACACAAACTCCTCACAGTAAAATTTACTTGACCAAGAGCTATTTCAGAAGATATCTCATTATTTATGAAGGAAAAGTAAGTAAATGTTCATTAACTTTGAATGTAAGAAACGATAAAAATATCACTGGATAGTAGAAGTGAAGAACATTCTTTATATTTTGATAGAAATGGCTAACCTAATTTACAGAAAATTAAAGTGATATGTCTAAGTATAAAATACAAATACTTAATTTTTTGTATGGAAATTAGTTATTAAAAATAAAAAGTAATAAATTATAAAAGTACAGTAAAGCATTGTTTATCCAAACTCCTATTATCAGAACACCACACCGCACTCCAAAGTTTGTTTTTTTTACTTAAATTAAAAATTTTGCAGTTCAGAAAATGATAAAAAAGACAAGAAAAATTTAAAAAGATTAAAAAAAAAGGCAAAAAACAAAATAAAATATAAAAGCTAATAAACACACACACACAATTTTTAAATATACCAACACTAACAGTTGCCAGTCCTAATCCTGGTTAAAATGTGAAGGAAAATTGTGTACACACAAAATAATTATTTTAATCTTCCTATCCACTATTATATTTTTAAAAACATACATTTGTTCCATTAAAAAAAAAAAAAAAAAAAACTGTTACACATAAAAAATGTATTTTAACCATTTTGTTATTGTCAGACAAATCCATAAAAGTACATGTCCTACTATCTGAACTTTTGCGTATCCGAAATAAGGCCAATTCTGACAGGTTTGGATAATCAGCGCTATATATATATATATATATATATATATATATATTAAGCTGTTAATAATTTTAAACATACAAGTAATAAAACATCATTTTCCATTTGTGTTTAACTTTATTTCTATTTTAAAATGAAATTATAAACAATATGTAAGTACTTTTAAAAAAAGTTAGAATTTGGCCGAATATTCAGTATCGGATCGGGCTACTCGGCCAAATCCCTAAATTATATTGTAAAGATGATTTTAAAAAAAGTTATACAGGATCAAATTAAAGAAATTAGAGTATGTCATTATCTGAAACTGCTTTTTATTTTGTTTAAATTTTAAATAATGAGAGCTGTTTTTTTTTTATAATTAGCAACTGGTTTTTGTTTTAAAAAAAATATATATAACTTTTTATACATACTTTGACATAACTGCAGGAAGAATTCAAGTCGTATAAATATCCCAGAGTACACCTCTCAGCTGAAGAGCAATCATTTAAACTAGTAATGTGCTTCACAATCTTACATAATCTGAAATAAAACATAGTTACTAAAATATTAACTCATTAAAATAAAGTTATGAAAATAGACAAGCTACTAGTTTTCATATAACAATTTAAAATAAATACAAATTTATTAGAATTTTAACAATTTTATTAGTATTGTCATTAAAAAAGTAGCTTAAAGAAGCATAAACAAGTACTAGGTATCATGAAATGTACAAAAAAGTAGGTAATAAAAAAAATAAAGGAGGTTTATTTTGGAGCTGCACAAATCCCATATAGTTTGCATTAAAATTTTGATGTAGCTAATACTAAGACTTTCTTTGCCACACAGATTTCTACTTGAAGAATAGTAGGTGAAAGAAACTGCTTGTCTAATTTCCTTTTATTATTATTAAAATGAAGGCAACACACTTTGTTCATTTCATACCTGCAAAGTCTCTCATATTTTTAAGGGACACTCCTTTATTTTTATCTCACTTTCTCAGTTTTCATTGAGTAATTAAAAATTTATACAATTACCATAAAAAAAACCCATAAATTTGATCAAGATTTCCGTGAAGAGTTTACATTGAAAGCATTGTTACATTGTGTTGTTACAGTACATAATTAGATGCAAATTCATTTTTCTAAAAAATAACACCAATTAGCAATGACAATAGCAATTATCTTTAGTGCTTAGTGTTAAAAAAAGGTTCTTTTATAGATTATTCCTTATGCTAAGATATCTGTATAAAATATTTTTTCTGTATAGAAAATTAATACATACTAGTAAATCTACAGATCAGAGGCCTCAACGTCAGCTCAAAAAATCATATTGTTCTTACTAATTTTTAACATTATCTGAAAAATATTTGACACACTAAAATTCAATCTTTTTAAGTTATTTATACATTGATAAGAATATAAATTTATCGAAAGTTTCGGAAATTTTAGAAGTATCCCCTTAAACACAATGTTATGCAATGATAGGATAAACTACTTGTTACTGTATTTTTTCAGAATAACAATACATTATTTCAGGGGGGCTCCGCCCCCTGAACCCCCCGTTGTCGCTTTAATATTCTATTCTCAATTTCCAGTAATTGTGCTATTTTATTTCTTGAGTATATGTCTGAATGTATTTGCAATTTTCATTTCATTAGAATAACCATCTCTTTGTACAAGAGATTTTATCCTATCCTTAAAAGAATAATTATATTTCAACTACTAAACATCATATGTTTCTGAAGTTGAATAAAATTTCGTGTATAAATTATACTTATACAAATTTAAATTCCTCTTATTTGATCTATATTCAATTTACGCATTCAACGTTTTTATTATTTTCATTTGGAAAACCGATTTGGTAATCATTTTTTAGTACTTAAAATAAATTCTCATCTATTTCATTAAAAAAAAAGCATATTAAAAACTTAAAACCCGAAAATTGGCAATTTTTAATAAAACTTCGCGTAAAAATAATGCGATTCACTTGAATTTTCCTTTGTTGATATTCTTTGAAATATAGTTGCTTAGCAACCATTTATTGAAAGACAGAAAAAAAATGCACTGGAAATTTTTGTAAAAAATGATAGAATAAAATGTATTATATTATTAGAGCAGATGTATAAAATTGCACCAAACATTGTACACCTAATTTAAAAATCTGACGAATGTATTAACAAAATTTCAAATTAATTTGAATAATTTAAGACCTGACTTGATAAATTTTAGCCTTCATATCTTACACATTAAATACATTAATCAAATGCGCCATTTTATTTCAATGGATGAAAATTTTCAAAATCGTCTGAATTCCCATAGGAAAGCATTATGACCTAAAAAGAAATGTTTTCCGTAATCTTATTAAATTTATATTCGTGATTTCCTATTGTTTGTGTGAATGATTCTAGTATATCTTGGATTTCGTTCTACACAGTGGTTTTATTAGGATAAGCAAAAATTCAGAAAATAATTTCATGTTATCCTAGTACCTAAATAGCAATATTTACTTACCTGCCAAACCACGAAACACTCGCATCTGATAGATAAGTTGAATAATATCTCGTGCACAAAAGCAACTTATGGAAATGTAAACTGAATCTACTGTATTTCACTTATCTGGAGGCACGGCAGTGCCTCCGCCAAGTCGAGAGAGGACAGCCGTAAGCATACTTTTCTGGAAGCAACTCAGGGCACTTTTGACCCCCCCATATCTCCGCGCTGGAGTATCCCAAAAATATTAAACTTCAATTATAGACAGTATTTGGCCCACAGGACCAAAATTTAAAATTACAACTTTCTGTCTTTTCTAGTTCAGGCGATATATGAACTCAAACATTCGATTTTTTGTCACTTCTTACTCACTCGTTCACGCGTCATCAAAAAGATTGGGTAGATCCCGTAGCCCCAGAAACTTGACATTTGGAAAAAAGGTAGTGTTTAGGATACAAAGAAAGGAAAAATTATAAAATCCAGAAAATTCGAAAAAAAAACCATTCGAAAATTCAACAAATTCCATCAAAATTGAAAATTGAAAATAATACGATCTTGTAGTCTTGGAAACTTAAGATTTGGTGTGAAGGTAGTGTTTTACATCCAGAAAAAGAAAACATCAAAAACACCAAAAAAATCGAAAGCAAAATTGAAAAAATCGAAAAAATTGAAAAAAAAACGAAAATTTGAAGACAATCCGATTTTGTTGCGCTAGAAAATTCAAATTAGGAATAAAGGTAGTATTTAGGATACAGAAAAAGGAAAATTAAAAAAATCCAGAAAATTCGAAAAAAAAATAAAAAAATTCGAAAAAAATTGAAAAAATGAAAATAATTTGATACGATAACGCTCGTATTTATAAATTAATTTGGATGAAACTAATTGTGTGTATTAAGCTTACCAATGCCTCGACCGAGTTCGTTGGTCAGCTTGGTCCGCCATCTTGTTTCAAGATGGCGGCCACGGAAAATTTTAAAACTAAAATAAATATACAAAAAAGTTAAAAAATCAAGTTTATTTTTTAATTAGGTGTTAGGACTTTATACAAGGATTCCAGAGCATTTTTTGTTTTACCTCTATCTTAAAATTGGCTGAGATAGAGCAGTTTGAAATTCTAGGGTGGCTGACATTTTGAAACAAAACAGCACATTACAAAAAACCAACGATAAATTTATGGTCAATAATGGTCAAGCAGGTGCAATCCCGAATGAATACTCCATGTTATTATAACTGTAACTTTGACTTCGAAATTTTGATACGTTGCATTTTCTATTTGTTGATACTTTTGAACTATGATTTACGCTAAGTGAAATGTTGTTGTTGAAGAGGGATTTTCCATGTAAATCCGAAACGTCCAATTTTAATATGTTTTTAATGTTTTATGGAAGTGTATTGTAATGTCTGTAATTTTAATGATTTTAATATAAATTTATGAGTTTTAGTGAACGCGATTTCTCGCAAATTATTTTCTTTCATTGTTGAAATCATTTTCCCAATCATACGCATAAAACTATATATTCACATCCATTAGCGCCAAATTCTCGCCAAACTTGGCGACAATTGGCGAAATCTCGCCAAATTTGGCGACAAAAATAAGTCTTCAAAAATGAAGCCAACTTGGCTATAGCTCAATAATTTGGCGAATTTCTTATTCAAATTCAATGTAAACGAATCTTTTGTAAACGGTTTCTTTGCATTTTAACTTGCTGTTTTCGAGTAACATTAGCTAAAATTTTAAAACGAAGCTATAGGAAAGCTACCTTTTCCTGCCGGTACAGGCCGGAGGACTTTTTTATGAGTTGTCGGATGCAATCTATGTTTTGCATTAAATAAAGTAAAACATTGAAAAACAAATCCCACAGGATGGGGATAGTTTGTTTTAGATAGATTTTAAGATAATTGTCCTATTAGCTAGTACACCTTCCGTTATTGTTTTGTGTTATTTTCCCCGGATTATGCTTTTCTTTTCTTTTGTTTACGAATTTTGTAATAGAAAAGTTCCGCTATAGACTGGCTACGTTATAGACCTTTTTTTTATAGACAGGTTCATTTTCTTTCACAGGCTTTACTCTATTTAATTTATATATGAAATATTTGTTGTTAAAAGATGTTGGTCGCACAAAAATTTTCACATGTCTCCCTCCCGACATTACTGGTTGGTTATGGCTTGATAGTCCTTTCTAAATAAAATCATGGTGATTCCAAGATTCTCTTGATTTATCTCTAAATTGAACATAAACGATCCTAAGAAAACGGATCAATGAATTACTATATTGGCATGAGGAAATTTAGTTGCAGAAAAATGGAGCATATACACTGTTAAAAATTTCCGTTCAATGTTGAACCATCACATGGTTCAAAGTCAGCAAAAGTACCAAAAGATGGTTCGATCTCTATTTCAAAACCCCTTTTTTTGGTGAATCCTGGATTATGGTTCAACGTTTTACCATCCGATAGTAAATCGTTGCATCCAATCACAGATCGCCCGCCATTGAATGGGAATCTGCTTCTGCCGTCCCTCACCCGTCCGCCACGTCAGAGTTCAGAGTTCGCTTGCACTTCACGTGACTGCGTGCGTAAAACCTCGTGTAGCTGTATTCCGGAGAAAAATAAGCAAGCACAAGGTATTTATTATTATTATTATTTGTTTAATCTTCACAATATATATGTATTTATTTATATTTTTTAACTATAATTTGTGAATAAAGTATATTACTTTATTAATCCTTAACTATATTTCATTTTTTTTGCTAAGTTGATAAAATGTAATTTTATAATGTGCCTGTATTAGGCCTAATTGAGTAATGCGTGTTTGAATTTATTTATTTTCTTTTCGTATAGTTTGCGTATCAGATATAATTTATGTTCTGGATTAGGCACTGATATTGTGAATTAATTTTTGCTAACTAGCTGAGCGTAAAGTTATTACCAGGTTAGGAGTTTGATTCGTCAAGAACTTCAATAGTACTATTTACATTGTAACGTGTATTTGAAATCTTAGAGACCTGTTGCTTGATTATATTTGATTTCTAGCGTAAACTAATATAATGTGTTGAAATTTTTATATGACAGTAATATTCAATTGTTGAACATACAGGGTTCGGTGATATGTATCAATGGATGTATATCATGATCAGGGGTCGATGCAGGTTTTTATTCTTGGGGCCCATTTTGTGAAAAGTAAAGGTTATTTTTGTGAAATTTATTATATTTTTGTGAAATATAACATTTTGCAACAAAAGTTGAAATCCAGTTAATCAAATTCGAACCAAGCATTTTTTAAACAAAAATTTTTTTAAATCCTTTTTGCTGAAATTTTCCTCTATGGTGAACTTGTTTGTTTACAAATTACACATTTTAAAACATCATAAAATAATAAATAAATAATAAATAGTAAGTTTTTATGGAATAGAATTTTGTGAAGGGGCCCATTTTATCAAACTTACTTTTTGTGAAGGGGTCCATTTTATCAAATTGATTTTTGTGAAGGGGCCCATTTTATCAAATTGATTTTTGTGAAGGGGCCCATTTTATTAAATAGATTTTTGTGAAGGGTCCCTAAATAGGCCCCAAATTTTTCCTGGATCGACCCCTGATGATATACTATATCAGGTATTTATTTTTAAAATATCATGAAGTTTGATATTTTCACATATTTGATATTTATTTTCAAAATATTGCGTATAATATTTTTGATATTATACGCACGAAAGTACATTTTATCAACTTAGCAAAAAAAATGAAATATAGTTAAGGATTAATAAAATAATATACTTCATTCACAAATTATAGTTAAAAAATATAAATAAATACATATATATTGTTAAGATTAAATAAATAATAATAATAATTTCAACTTATTACCAAAACATGGTTCAAAATATTACCAAAACATGGTTCAACCTAGTACCAAATCATGGTTCAACCTATTACCAAACAGTGGTTCAACCTATTACCAAATCATGGTTCAACCTATTACCAAATCATGGTTCAACCTATCACCAAACAGTGGTTCAACCTATTACCAAATCGTGGTTCAAACAAAGCACCAAAGGATGGAGAAAGGTTTTATCATCCCATGGTGGCAGCTACACTTGTACCATCTTTTGGTGAAACGTTGAACCAAAATTTTTAACAGTGTAGCTAACATTAAGTCTAATAGGAAAACCACAGCCTTGGCAAGATTGTATTAACAAGAAACCATCCAAATATATTTTTATGAAAGTAATATAATTTTCCCCTCGAATCTATACAAACCATGTATTATAAGAAAAACCGGTACTTCTCTATTATCCCGTCGACCACTTTTCATAACAAAAATCATTGCCAAACTGTAAGATTAAACGCCAAAAATGCAGTCCCATTTACTTGATGTCAGAAGCATTACATGTGTTTGTTATGTCATCAAGTGGTTTTTAATTCGACATTTGCGTGTATTTTTCATTATGTTTTACTGATTTATTAGTTATTTCCTTAATTAAAATAACAATTGGGTCCTTAAATTCTTTCATCTGGAGGCACGGCATTGCCTCCGCCAAGTCGAGAGAGGACAGCCGTAAGCATAATTTTCTGGAAGCAACTCAGAGCACTTTTGACCCCCCCATATCTCCGCGCTGGAGTATCCCAAAAATTTGAAAATTCGTTTTTCTAGAGTATTTGGCACACAGGACCAAAATTTAAAACTACAACTTTCTGTCTTTTCTAGTTCAGACGATATATGAACTCAAACATTCGATTTTTTGTCACTCACTCACTCACTCGTTCACGCGTCATCAAAAAGATTAGGTAGATCCCGTAGCCCTAGAAACTTGACATTTGGAAAAAAGGTAGTGTTTAGGATACAAAGAAAGGAACCGGAAAATTCGAAAAAAAAAAAAACATTCGAAAATTCAACAAATTCCATCAAAATTGAAAATTGAAAATAATACGATCTTGTAGTCTTAGAAACAAGTTTCGGTGTGAAGGTAGTGTTTAGTATCCAGAAAAAGAAAGCATCAAAAACACCAAAAAAATCGAAAGCAAAATTGAAAAAATCGAAAAATCGAAAAAAATCGAAAAATTTCAAATAATCCGATTTTATTGCGCTAGAAACTTGGAATTCGGAATAAAGGTAGTATTTAGGATGCAAAATAAGGAAAAATTAAAAAATCCGGAAAATTCGAAAAAAAATTTCAAAAATTCGAAAAAAAGTGAAAAATTTAAAAAATTTGATTTTTTAGCCTTAGAAACTTAAAATTCGCAGTAAAGATAGTGTTTAGGATTCAGAATAAGTTAAAATAAAAAACGCAATAAAATTCGAAAATAAAATAAAAAAATCGAAAAAATCGAAAAATAAGGAAAATTTGAAAATAATTCGATTTCATAGCGCTAGAAACTTGAAATTTGGAATAAAGGTAATATTTAAGATACTAAATAAGGAAAAATTCAAAAATATGGATAATTCAAAAAATACCCATAAATTAGTGCAGACGATATATGAACTCAAAGTTTCGATTTTTTGTCACTCACTCACTCTCGCGTCATCGAAAAGATTGGGTAGATCCCGCAGCCACAGAAACTTAAAATTTGGAATAAAGCTAGTGTTTCGGATACAAAGAAAAAAAAATTATAAAATCCGGAAAATTTAAAAAAAGCAAAAAACATTCGAAAATTGAAAATAATCGAACAAAATTGAAAATTGAAAATAACACGATCTTGTAGTCTTAAAAACTTAAAATTTGGTGTGAAGGTAGTGTTTAGAATTCAGGAAAACAAAACATCAAAAACACAAAAAAATAAATAAATAAAATGAAAATAAAATCGAAAAATCGAAAAAAATCGAAACATTTCAAATAATCCAATTTTGTTGCGCTAGAAACTTGGTATTCGGAATAAAGGTAGTATTTAGGATGCAAAATAAGAAAAAAATTTAAAAATCCAGAAAATTCGAAAAAAAAAAATCAAAAATTCGAAAAATTCGAAATTTTTTTAATAAAAATTTAAATAATTTGATGTTTTGGCCTTAGAAACTTAAAATTCGCGCTAAAGATAGTGCTTAGGATTCAGAATAAGTTAAAATAAAAACGCAATAAAATTCGAAAATAAAATTAAAAAAATCGAAAAATAAGGAAATTTTGAAAATAATTCGATTTTATAGCGCTAGAAACTTGAAATTTGGAATAAAGGTAATATTTAAGATACTAAATAAGAAAACATTAAAAAATATGAATAATTAAAAAAAAATCGAAAATTTCAAAAAAGAAAAGAAAGAAAGAAAGAAAAAGAGAGAAATTGAAAATAATATGATCTCGTAGTCTTAGAAACTGAAAATTTGGTCTAAAGGTAGTGTTTAGGATTCAGAAAAAGAAAAAATTAAAAACACAACAAAAATTGAAAATAAAATCCAAAAATCGAAAAAAAACGAAATTTTGAAAATAATTCGATTTTGTAAAGCTAGAAACTTAAAATTTGGAATAAAGGTAGTATTTAGGATACAAAAAATCTGTAAAATTCGAAAATTCGAAAAATTGAAAAAAAAATTCGATTTTGTAGCTTTAGAAATTAAAATTCGGCGTAAACATATTGTTTAGGATACAGAAAAAGAAAAACTTAAAACACAATAAATTCGAAAATAGAATAAAAAACTCGAAAAAGATCGGAAATTTCAAAATAATTCGATTTTGTAGCGCTCGAAACTTGAAATTTGTAATAAAGGATACAAAATAAGAAAAAATTAAAAAATCCAGAAAATTATTTAAAAAAAAATCGAAAAAATCAAAAATTGAAAATAATTTTATCTCGTAGTACTTAAAACTTGGTGTAAAGGTAGTATTTACTATTCAATAAAAGGAACAATTAAAATATTCGTTAAATTCGAAAATAAAATCGAAAAATCGAAATATCTTTAAGAAATCGAAAATTCGAAAACAATTTGATTTTGTACTGCTAGAAACATTAGTTTTAAGATAATTGTTCTATTAGCTAGTACAACACCCCTAATTGTTTTATGTTATTTCCCCCGAATTATGGTTTTCTTTTCTTTCGTTTACGAATTTCGTTATAGAAAAGTTCCGATATAGACTGGCTACGATATAGGAGATTTCTTTATAGACAGGTTTGTTTTCTTTCACAGGTTGTACTCTACTTACTTCACATATGAAATATGGATTGTTAAATGATGTTAGCCACACAAAAATTTTCACAGCTCCCCTACCCTCCCCACATTACTGGCTTTCTAAATAAAATCATGGTGACTCTAAGATTCACTTAATTTATCTCTAAACTGAACCTAAATGATCCTAAGAAGCCGGATCAAATAATTACTATATTGGCATGACAATCAGGTAACTTAGAATTAAAATCGAAAAATCAATAAATTTATAAAAAGTCGAAAATTTGAAAATAATTCGATTTTGGGTTCCTAGAAGCTTGACATTTGGCAGAAAGGCAGGGTTTAGTACACAAAGTAAGGAAAAATTAAAAAATCCGCAAATAATAAAAAAAGACTAAAAAAAACGAAAAAAAAAAACATCGAAAAAAGGAATATAGTTTGATTTATTGGGAATTTCCGGAAATTTTAATTTTGGCTTTCTTTTTATACTAAAAAGTTCTTTTATGTTAAATATCAAGTATCTAGGGCTGCGAGTAATATCTCAGATGGATAGCACCTATCCTGGAAGCAATTGAGAGTACTTTTGACACTCCCCCTCCCATAACTTAGTGCTTGCCTAGGAACCTGAAATCTCTTTTTATCTACAGTACTTTGCAAACGAAACTAAAGCTTCAAATTTTTGATACCTGCAAAAAATAGGGACAGAGTGTGGGCTTAGCGAAAATCAGTGGATGATCCCAAAATCAAGAAAAGGAGGATTACTTACAAAAAGAAGTGAAATCTCATCAAAAAGTCACCTGTAAAAAATGCAGCCAAGTCTCGTAACTCATTTACCGTAAAAAGTACTGAGATCGTATAAAGCCAAGTTTAACTATCTTATTAACTCTGAAATTTTCATTCACAAATCACTCCTAGTCTCTACATCTTTAGTTAATTATTATTTTCTGACTTGGCAATTACGCAGCACATGGAAGTTATTACACCTTACTATGTTATGGGATGGGATGGGATAATTTAATTAAGGCAAATTATATACGCACAGGGAAGTTATTACACTTTAATATGTTATAGTATTATTTGATTAAGACTAACTATATACATCACATTCTCGTGCTACGTAATTGCCAAGTCACAAAATAATAATTAACTAAAGATGTAGAGACTAGGAGTGATTTGTGAATGAAAATTTCAGAGTTAATAAGATAGTTAAACTTGGCTTTATACGATCTCAGTACTTTTTACGGTAAATGAGTTACGAGACTTGGCTGCATTTTTTACAGGTGACTTTTTGATGAGATATCTATTGCAGAAATCTAGTGTTATTACAATTTTTGTTTCGGAAAAACAGTTTTGATGGTCATTCTATAATATTTATTTTACATACGTACATCTTGATCTAACTCGATGGCAATAGCATACTAAAATCTCTCAATAAAATATTAAAATCACCCAATAAAATATTGTAGCAAAATAGTCTGAATTATTTGAATTTTATTATTTTGATATTCTTTAAAATTTAGTTGCTAGGTTACGGTTAAATTAAAGAGGTAAATAAAAATAAATGCATTTTAAAATTTGCAGAAAATGACAGAATAAAATGTATTATATTATTAGAACAGATGTATAAAATTGCACCAAAAATTATACACCTAATTTAAAAAATCTGACGAATGTATTAACAAAATTTCAAATTAATTTGAATAATTTAAGACCTGACTTGATAAATTTTAGCCTTCATAACTTACCGTTTAAATACATTAATCAAATGCGACATTTTATTTTCAACGACTGAAAAAATTCAAAATCGTCTGAATTCCCATAGGAAAGCATTAGGATCAAAAATGAAATGTTCTATATTTTCCGAGCGAATGAACCAAATGTAAATAAAAACTATACAGCTAATTCCGGGTATCTCACCAACATACCTACCAAAAATCAAACTAATCGGATCATTTTTACGGCAGTTATCGCGGAACAGACAGACAGACAGACATACGGACAGACAGACAGACAGACAGACGGACAGACAAACAGACAGAAACCAAAAACTTTTCGGGTCTCAACAGTAAGCCTTCACTGACGTTTCGGCAATAACAAATTAATCATCTTTCATTCTAAAAACTAATAGTTTTGTTGAGATTGATGATTGTAACTAAGTGAATGACACTTGATTATATAATGCATACAATTTCAATTTGTAAAAGTTATACAAAATTCTTCCCCCCCCCCTCCCCCAGATTATTTAATTTTTGATTCATAATCGCCCAGAATATTATGATTTTCTCCTATAACTAAAATAATAAAAAGTATGTTTATCCATTGGGTACTTTTTAAGTAATATTAATTATTAAGTGACAGGTATTAACATTATGCAACATTAATATTATTATTTTACTATAAATGTTAAATACACCATTTCCCATAGGGGACATGCTATGGTTATCTCAATATCATATATGGATTTAGTTATGTTTGCAACAGTTTAACATTTTTAAAACCAACTTCCAACTATAATGTACTTCAATTCTTTTCTTAGACCTACCATGCATGGGTGCAAGTAGTCCATCCAAGCCAAGACTGAAAAATTTTCTGAGTATTAGAAATAGCCAAATTGAAATGGACTAGAGTATTTTTATGTCTTGCATTATGGCTAAAAATGGATCTCTTACAATAAAAGATAGTATTTAAAAGTTCTTGATAATAAAATTGCTATTTAAGTATATAAAGTAGAATTTACTATCAGTCCTGAGACTGAAGTCTTGCACCCATGCTGCCATGTAAAACAACTATAAACACGAAACACACTATTCTCAAAAGGAAACATGTTAGAATGAACCTCAATAAAACAGGTTAGTTTTTTTCTGTTTTAAATAAAATGTCATTTAAACAAACTTCAAACAATTATTGCTCACAGACTGTAATGTACCCAGATTATTATGTATATTCTCTTATAATCTCCCAGATCCTTATAAAAAAAAGTATAGATACTATGTACATCATATTCAATAAACAACCTCTTGTAGAGAAATTCATACATAAATTTCATGCTAATCCAAGCATATTTATGGAATTTACAGTACAGACACATGACTGAAGTCAAACACTTTCAACTAAACTGGAAAATGATAAAAATACTAAATAAAACCAATAATTAATCTTACAGATTAGTGAATTAAAGTTACAAACTCTTTTCGAGTAAACTGGAAAGTGACAAAAGGACTAGTAAGGTAAAATCAATACATAATAAATAAATTAATAAAATTACAAACCCATCAAAAACAGCCACAGTCTGTTCTTGTGACACAAGCAAACAGCAGTGATATGTGTATAAAACTCCAACAATATTCAGAGCAACAGAAGTAGCATAAGTTCCAGCAATTGTTGAGTTCTTCTGTACTAGCTGAGTCTCAACATCAACAAGCTCTTTCAGTAACTACATAAGAAGAAACAATATTTTAGAAAATCTGATGATAATGAATTTTTGCTTGGAAAATTTTCATAATGTAAAAAAAAAGAAGTAATTGCATCTTTAAAAGGCTTAATTTTCATTTTCAACAACTTTTTTTCTTTCAAGCAAAGAAATGGGAAGGAGTGGGGGAGGAAAAAAGACTGTACATAATATCAAAAACATGTATGTTTACTCAAACAAAATTGTGTACATATTTATACGTCACATGAAAAAAAAAACTACACTTTTAAAGTAAATTTACATATGTATCAATTATAATAAATGTAATTTTTTATTACAGAAATAAACATTTACTTATTATAGGTTATCCTTCTTACAGGTCCGTCAGAGGGGGGGGGGGGGGGGTAGAGCCGGTACAAATTACCAGGGCCCGGGTCTTCTAGGGGGGCCCGACTTTTGGTACTGGTTTTTAAATAAATATTAGAAAAAGTAAACTGGTATTTTTTACATAAAAATTTTAATTAAAATAGTTGCTTTAACATCTTTATGGACTGGCTAGAATGGGGGATGCTCACGAGGTATTTTATGTTCGAAACAAAATCCAGCTTTTATTAAAAATCAGCAGAACGCACATAGCAAAGATGCAGGCATTTATTTATTTATGTTTTATAGAACAAGTATTTTCTAAATTGTAAAACACAATAACAAAAGTTGCAATAGCGTTAGAAAATCGGCGACTTAATTGATGAATTGAATTAAAATTGAATTATATTTTCAATATTTTAAATTTCTATAGAAGCCCTTATATGAAAAGGTGCTACCAATGCATCATAAACTGTAATACTACTGTAAAATACTGTAAAAGAAAAATAATAAAATTGTAAGAAAATACTACATAGATTTCCTAAAAAAGTACTATCCAACATATTTATTTTCTAATACAGTAAAGGCTGTTTATAATGGAATTCTGCTGTAAACGGAGAAAGATCATGGTCTAGCCAAAAAAATTCCATGCATTTATACCTTTTAAGACGAAAAAACCTATTTAAAATGGAATTTCCTGTACGTTTTCGTCTAAGCAGGTTTTATTTTATCAGGCTTATGATGGGGGCCCGCATTGGCAATATTACCAGGGCCTGCAGTCTTTCTGTACGGCCCTGCCTTCTTAATTTTTTAATACTCTTGGTTACATCATGCTTTCAGATATATTGTACTATTTTTTTTTCTTCCAGCATGTGTGATATGGCAAGGAGTTACTGTAGTATATATATTATTCCTTTTTTTTATCATAATTATTTTCTTAATATTAATCAAGGTACTTGCATTTAGCATTACTGTTCCTTAAAAAGAATATTTTACTAATTCTAATTTCATTAACTGAATACAAGAAAATGAACCCAAAATTATAAATTTTCATACCTGAATACAAAATTCTATCAACCCATGAATATTCAATGCAATTTCCATGAGTTCAAAAAGAAAAGCGATATGCTCCACAAGAGGAAGATAATTTGAATTTCCTGAAGCAAAAGCCATCAGCATTTCCATCACAGATGAAACACCCTGTTGAGTCACTACATGCTGATCAAAATATGACAAACTCTGAAAACGGCTAACAGCAGCTTCAAAATTAAAACCTTCTTTAACATTTTTCTTAACTTTAGCTCCATCAGCTATATCCATAGAAGTCTTTTTACTGAAGAGCTTTGTAATTTCTTTTCCAACCTTTTTCACAGTGTGTCGAGCTTCATCTCGTACTTTTCCAACACCATATAATAGAATGTATCGTTGGTTACAGTCATGTGATACTCCTTCTTCTTGAGGCAAAGGAAAATGAGAAGTATATAATAAATGCCGAGCAGTGTTGCTCAGAGTAGGTGCAGATGTTGAAGCATTGGTAGAAGATGCATTTTCACCACTTGGTGTGCAAAGTGAAGGATGAGCTAATGGTGTTGAAGCACTGAGAGGAATGGACTCATCTTTGTCTGAACCAACTGAATCTATAATTTAAAAACCATGAAACCAATATAAATAGCAAGAAATAAAAATGATATAGTAGTATATTAGTAATATTATATACACTATTTAGATAAAAATCACAAGACACTATCAATTTTAGACATTTTATTTAATATATAGAATTATAGAGAAATACTCGATGAATTCCTTTGGAACTTTGCGAATATAAAGAACTTTCAAGAAAGATTTGAACATGAGGGCAATTAGGGAACCAACAACAAATTGAAGAAAAAAAAAATTGGGATAGCCCTGTAAAATAAAATGCACAAAAAGATATGTCGCTGCAACTCATGACTATGTGGATATTGTAAAACATTTGTGTTCATCTGTGTAGAAGAATAATAGCATGTATATACATGGAGATATAACAATTTCTTTTAAAAATGTAAGACATTTTTGTATGCTTTTTGTTGAGAACATGCAGGATTTTCAACCAAATGTAATGCCAGTTTCAGAAATTTTGACAAAATGTAGTAGAAACAACATAGTACAGTTAGATTATAAATATATTAAATATTTAATGAAATATGAGTAGTTGTATGAAATAAATTTTAACTGTGCATGTGCGAACTATATTAAAGATTTTTTTTCCTGATTTGGAAGTCAATTTTATAGAGTAATATAAAGAAAACAGCCGAATATCTTAAAAATTCATAAAGATATCGATGATATAGTGAGCTAAATTTCAGTTGCCTTCGAAAAGTAGCCAGATGATAAGGGATTTTCCACAAATTGTTATTTTTTATTAACTGCATCTACCATACTTTGTTAAGTTTTCTGAAAGTGGCATTAAATTTGGTTAGAAACCCTGCATGCTATAAATAAAAAACATGCAAAAATTTCTTAAATTTTTTAAAGAAACCTTTATGATTGTATGAATTGTGTTATTCTTACACAAATGTTGTACAATATCTGTATAATCATGCATTGCAGACAAGCTGACCTGGCCTGCATTGCCTGGGACTCCGATACGGTCCTTAAATATACTTAAAATAAGTGTTGAATTATTTTATAATTTTAGAAGAAAATCTTTCCAGATGAACCTATTGTCGGGAAATCCACTGCCTTAGGCAGCATATCATTTTTCAGTGTATCCTATTTCCAGCTGCCTTGGCAAGCATATAATTTTTCATTTTTAAATGAAAATCTATCCAAACAAGTCTAGAGTTAGAGGCCCAATGCCAGGCAGGCTATAAATGCTCCTGAGTGTTTTTGCAAACAAATCACCTCAGATTTGTATAATTTTATATTTATTAAACAAAAATCTTTCCAAACAAATTAAGGGGTCACCCGCTATAGTAATTGCTGGTTTAATTTCTGACATTTAGATTAAACTTTCAATTCTGGATAAAAGTTCTGGAGAAAACCTAAATAATATCAAACACACAACAGCCTCTCACTATTTTAAAATGTGAAATTAAATTGCTTTGAACGCGTAATAATTTAATAATTTCTCTTTTTTAATATTCACACGCAAGTATATTTTTTACAATGTATTTTTCTATATTTACTGCTTTTAAGACGTGATCATTTAATTATTATTTTAAAGTTTTATTTCCATTTTTAATAGTCACGTGTAAAAATACATTTTTTAATTGAAAGTGAATATTATTATGCGCGCTATTTTACAAATTGACAACAATTCCAATAATGGACTTTTTGAAATATAAAATAAATCTTCATCAAAATAATGGAAATTTGAAAAAAAAAATTGAAATAATTTGTTCTAATGATCAGATTTTGATGAAGTTGAAATGGGACTACCTGGCGGCCTTACTCTTTCAAACAAAAGAAAAATTATCAAAATTGATGCACATTTACGAGAGTTATATGTGAACAACACCAAAACATACATACATATGGATCAAATTGATAACCTCTTCCCAGGGCTCGGAAGTAGCGCACTACAAGTAGCAAAACTACAGTAGCCGCTACTTTTTCCAGTAGTTTGTAGTGTAGCGCGCTACATTAAAAAAAAGTGTAGTGTAGCGAGTAGCACGATACAAAATATCAGTAGTTTGTAGCAAGCATCGAAGCTACTTTTGACGCTACTTTAGGAGGGAGAAAAAAAAGTGCCAATCTTCAAATTACGTGATCATCATAACTCGTTTTTTTTGTGCGAAATATGTTCTCTGCAACAATTTGCGAACGTCAGCGACAAATCTCAGTTGCAGTAGTTACAACATAAAGTTTCAGCATGCCCGTGATCTAATGTTTGCTGTATTTGCTGATAAAACCTCAAAGTACTCACTCATCAAAAAAAATAATTTTCTTGCTGGGAACCCTTAGTCTTTTTACTCATTATTAGAGCTTGTGTTTTAATGTGGGGATGCTTCTTTTGAGATTAATGTAATATAATAACAGACAAAAATAGTATAGAACTGCCCTGCTCGGCATATAATGAATATTTTGAAATTATAGAACAACAAGAAATTGGTAATTACTCTATAACATGTAAACTTTGTACAATTAATAAGAATTTATCGGTATCAAAATCATCTTCTTACAGCTTGAAGTGGAATATAGAGGTGAGTTAGCATTTTCTTTATTAATAATAATTACTGGATCGCATCTCGCACTGAATATCTAAATCGTTATTCACTAAAATTCATAAATCATTAAAAAGAGTATTTTCGAATTAAGATCCCTGGTTCAGAAAATAATCTTATCAAACTGTTTATTATCGCAAAAAATATTTTATTAATACGTCTTTTGATTGTTGTGAAATATTTGTCCAATATATGCATACAAATTAATTTATTGCATATTTTCTTTTGAAGATTCCAATAGATAAAACAAAGGTGGTTGAAAATAAAAATATATTATTTTAAAAAATGCCTAAGAATGCTTAATTTGATTTTTATGTCTATTTATTTTTACTTTAGCTGCACAGATTTTTTATTGCTAAAATAATTTATTTATAATGTTTTATATTTGATTTGATATTGGATAGCTTGGTGTTTTAATGAAATGTCTTTATCTTTGTCTCCAGAATGAATCTAAAGGCCAGTATGTTGAAATTCAGGTTTTCAAAGGGACACAAACAAAAAGAGATAGAAAGGAAAAGAAAAGCTAGGCTTTAATTTATGCAAGTCTGTATGATCGTGGTCAATTTTTTAATTGCTTTCAGGAACTATATTTAAATTGTAAAGAAATAGGACTATTTAGCTCTATTTAAAATATATATATATATATATATTCAAATTTACCAATAGCTATCCGCTCTTAAGGTTGTTCTCAAATTCAAACTGGCTACTTTATGACATATTCTTTAATTCACTTTTGTTCGGAAACGTATGGAAATGCAGGTGTCCTTAATCAGAAAATTTGTAACCGAAAGACGTTTTCCACTATTCTTTATTTTATTTAATTTTTTGGTACGACAGAAGATTTTTCAGAAAACAGTGTCAAAGTCGACGTTTTCAACCGAATTTCCAATGCCGCAGCAGGGGAAACAGAAAAAACGTGACACGAATCGCTTATAACCCGATAAGTAATTTATTTATCAAAAAAAGAAAAACTCATTTCGATTCCAAATCGCTTCAATAGTCAGACCTGCCAATTTTATGCCTTTATATTAAAAAATAAGTCAGATAACGTATCAGAAAGTTTCGTGTTGTTGAGTAAGGAATTTGAGAACCAGCTTAAGCGTTACTGGGCTATATCACTATCATACATTTGTAAGATTATTACAATTTTGTATTCAAATTTCCTCTTTTTAACACTTTTCAACATAATTAAAAAGTATCCATGAATTCGCTTTGTCTGTCTGTCTGTGCTCTAACTCTCGTAAATATACTTGGATTGCCATGAAAGTTTTATATGTTATTGAAGTTTACCATTAAATGTTCAGTATTGAAAATGAAGTGCGTAGCATTTATTTCTCGCTTACAGAGACATTCAAAAGAATTCTGTTACAATATGGTCTATAGGGAAAAATCGTTTGCGGTGTATTTAATTAGCGATGACAACTAAAGTAGCGAAAAGTAGCGAAGTAGTGACTACTTTTGAAAAGTAGTTTGTAGTCGCTACTTTTTAAAACAAGTAGTTGTAGTTGTAGTTAACTACATTTTTCATAAAGTAGTTGTAGTTCGCTACAAACAAAAAGTAGTTTTTCCGACCCCTGCCTCTTCCTTTTCTTAACTTGGTTAAAAAATACGGAAATAGGGTATGTTATATTATACAACATTGACAACCTGGGTTGAAAATGTAGAGGTTTTCCCAGACATGCACAAAAACCCTTCCAAAAATATTCAAAAAGCATAGTTTTCTAAAATCAAGAGACAATATTTTCAAAGGCACTTAGAATTAAAAAAATCTATGGCAAATCTGTGAAACGACTTCAAGAAAAAGAAAAAAAATTAAATAGTAAATATTAATATTTTAAAAAACAAATGATACCATTGGAATCAGGAAGGTAAGACAAAAATTTTTGTGTTTTTCTTTTCCTTTCTTTTTTTTTTTTTTTTTTTTTTTTTGTAACTCTATAGCAAATTTAGCAATTGTGATTTCAAAATACAGAAATAAATGAATGCTTCACTTTCACTTACATGAAGATCTAAAGAAATTCAAGTGCAGGCACAATTGACAGAAAATCGCCATTTTGTGATGTTCATTAAGGTTTATAATTGTTATTTTGTTAGGATTAACATATCCATGTTTCCCATTTTGTCTCATAGATTCAGCGTTACAATCATACTTCTATCACTTTCCTCCATTCATACATAGTTTATTTTAGTTAAAAATACTTTTAATATATTTTACCTTTTATCTGTTGAAACTTAGTTTCTTTTTTAAACTGTAATTAGTTCATGAACACCCTTTAACAGTTTAGATTGTGCAGGAAAGGGGTGGATCATGACACGTGCTAGCTATATATAGTTATAGCTCCAGCTATATATAGTTTGTTGAATGTGTGTTCCACAGCTTATTAATAGATTGTTAGTTCGTCTATATGTCGTAAAGGGAAGGCTGGCCTTTCTCTAAAAGAATTAGTATGGTGTATTTTCCTAAATGGATGATTGGTAAATATGCATTTTAATGAACTGGTTAGTTTTAGTTAATACATTATGATAACAGTCAGATTCAACCAAATGTAATCAGTATTGAGTGAAAATAATCTTAAACAGTGAAATATATATTTACTTTTACTTTGTAAAAGAACTTATAATTATTATGCTATCAAAGGAACTGTACTTATCTTATTATTTTGTTTTAAAAGATTATTCTGTTCAACTTTCATTTTATTGATTTTAAAATAAACAACTGGATTTTATAAATCATTTTGACATCCCTGATAATTTCAGGTAACATCATTAGAATTCTATATGGTGGATATGCTTTTGAAAGATAGAAGATACAACTTAATTCATTTTTTATTATAGCATGGACGTCCAGCAAAAGTTTTTAATTGTGTAATTCAGCCAGAGCCAAAAGCTTTGCAGTTTAATGATCGTTTTAGAGTTTGAATAGATTTGCCACAAGCGAATTAAAAAACTACATATCTCAGCTAGACAGACAAATATATTTCTTTTATTAATATAGACAACATTTATAATATTTAGTAAATTACTTCTAAAATTGGATTTGTTGTAATATAGAGGATTAAAATCACAAAACTAGCTTGGAAAATTTTAATATTAATTAAAAACCATGAAATGTTTAATTTTGAAACTATACACTATACCACTATACACTTTTTCAAATTTGGCTTAAAATTTTTCATATTTTTGAAATGTGTAATTATTCTGAATAAGTTTAATAAACTTTCACAATATTCAAATAATTATTATTAATGTCTGTGTGTCTGTCTGTACACGGATAACACTGTGAGAAGCAAGGCACTTCTGGTGTCAAAACATTCGGAAAAATCCAGGCCTTCTGGAATTACAGTTTTGAAAAAGTTGGCCCTTTATTAAGAAAGTCTCGAAAATTAACACAAAAATTGATTTTTTACTAAAATAAAGAAAGAACTTCATTCTTGTGTAGATTGATACCTCGATGCGAGACTAGTGAACATCCAATGAAATGTTCGGAACTGTCTGTATGTGTGCCTGTCTGTACACGGATAAATGTGCCTGAGGTTCGTATAGAACAGATTGTGTCACCTGGCGGTGGAAGGTGGAACTAATGCATGCCTGCTATACGGTGCCGCAGGCAGCAGGATATTCGTTAATATAATCCGAGCAGGATATTCGTTTGATTACAGAATTTTACAATTCGAGGTGGAATTAAGGGTTTTCCTGGTGCATGCACAGCACGCTTAATGTACAGTGCCGAAGGCAGTGGGGACCCAAGCCGGAGGTACGAGGTTTCATACAATTCGAGGCCCCGGTGTAAATTAGGGGCCCGTTAGCGGGCGAAGCCAGCTAGTAGCAATATTAACATACAAATTATTAACAGCAAAAATAACATATATATTCATTAACATATAATAAAATAACATATATAGAACATATTCATATTCACTAGATTTTGTTTAGATTCATCCTAAAGTATACATCAATCAATATGCAAAACACAAACCTGGCTGGTCACTCATATTTTGTTGTCCTTCTTTGATGTGTTGTAAAAGCTTTCCAAGATCAGCATCAATTCTAGCTTCATCCATATCCATTTCAGCATCCCATGAAGCCTAAATACAATTTTTTAATAGATGGATTTAAATAATATTCTGGACAAAGGATAGACCACCCCCCTTTCAAAAAAAAAAAAAAGGAGAGAAAGAGAGAGAGAAAGAAAAAAATAAGTTATCATTCAAAAGCATATTACTTATGAAACTTTTAACAATAACAATTTTTTTAAAAATCCAATATTGTTTGAAAAACCTATGGTACAGATGTCGCAGACGCACCAGGGTTTCTTTTTTATGCAAAAGTGGTGATTTTGGCTGGTAGATCAGATAGTGCAAAGCCATCTGACTGAGTCAGTTGTATTCTTGACAATGGGTGTGTTTTATAGTAAATTAAACATTGTATGTGCTTTATAATAAAATAATTTGCGTGTGTTTATAATAAAAATTATGTGTGTTTTATAATAAAAAAATTATGTGTTTTATTATAAAACTGTGTGTGTTTTATAATAAAATTATGTGTGTTTTATGACAAAATAAATTGTTTCATAACAAAATAAAACTAACATGCCTTTCTCGCAGACTAAGTCTAACATGCATTAAAAAAACTGAGTTTTTTCGCAAAAATGACACAAAAACAAAATTGTGCCAATCCCGGTGCATCTGCGACATCTGTTCCAAATTTTCATATAAAGACATTCAAAACACACAGTATCCAGTTAAGGAATCTGCAGCCTCAAGTCCAGGGAATGGTTTTTTTTGGGGGGGTTATTTATTGTTACTGCAAAAGTAATAAATAGTTCAGGAAATGTTTTTCGAAATGAAATTTTATAAATTTTAAAACTTTGTGTTCTTAAGAGTAGAAGAGTAGAAATTTCACGAAGGGTGAGAAGGAAGGTTTGATTACATGATTGAGTATTTACTTATTCTTAGTACAGAATTACAAATAGGGCAGGGAAAAAAATTAAATATTAAAGAATTTAAAAGATTTTTAACTTTGTGTACATTTTGTATTGGGGGGAGGGAGGGGGGGAGGAGAAATTTATGTGAGTGATTATTTATTGTTACAATAAAGAAACAAATAGAACAACAAAAATTCTAAAAAATTAAAAAGTTTAAAAAATTTTAAACTTTGTGGTTTGAAAAAAAAAAGGGCGGGGGGGGGGGGGGTTGGAATTAAGGAGAAGGAGAATTTCTGTTTAGGGTGAGGGGAAAGGGGTTGATTATACTACATCCAGAACGGATAGTTAAGATATCTTAGGCCACCAAACTCACTGAGGAATGAAGTTCCAGAAACTCAGTGAGTTCGAACTTTCTATTACTAGATACAGCCAGTACCACTCACCCTGATTGGCAGTTGAGGTTGCCTTTAACATATGCACATGCGCACATTCTATATTTGTCCAGATCTCGGACACGGTGATGTTCAGTGAGTTATCTTACCTGAGTTTTGCGGTGTGGACAGGTATTCAAAGGGTAGGGTATCCGGGAGGGTATCACCTCAAAAATGGCAGTCTAAGACATCTTAAATGTCCGATCCGATGTGAACAGGGTATAAGATGATTGCTTATCTATTTTTACTAAAAATTTACAATTAGGGCAGAAAAAAATATAAAAAGTTAAAGAGTTTCAAAGACTAAGTTTTGTGTGCCAAGAAAAAGGGGGAAGTGGCAATTTTAAATGAGAAGAGCATTTCAAATGATCATTGTTACTGTTACAATAAAATAACAAACAGAAGATAAAAAAGTTTAAAAATTAAACAGTTTTAAAGATTTTAAACTTTGTGCACTTAGGGGAGAGGTAAAGGGAAAGAAGCAGATTTTTTTGGGGGGAGGGGGATTTTTAAAGACTTTTTGAAGATTTTGGATAAAAATAAGGAATTTTAAGGGCCAAAAATTACTTTTGAAAAATATAAGGACTTTTAAGGACTATACCAACCCTGTTACAGCAGTAGGTATGTTTTGCTGTTTTATGAATTTTATGACCAATATGATTCATTTAACTGTGACAGGTGACTCAATCCATGTGCCGGTCTCAGTTCATTCTATATACATTCTTATGATTGTGAGTAAGAATGAGTAATCTATGTTTTTTATGTCTGAAAAATGTAAGTTACATACCCTTTCTGGTAAAGCCCCAAAATACAAAGTGAAACAGAAGTGAAAATTACATCTTATTATTTTAACACAGTCATACTGATTGATAATAAAATCATATGAGTTGTAATGTTTCTAACTGAGTGAAAAATCGTTCAGGCCAGAAGTTGAACCCAGGAACTTTTTGGCTTAAATTGCCAATGCTCTATCACTTGAGCTACCTGAATGACCCAATTCACGCAGACAACCTTTTGGCTATGACATCTGGTCTGCCATTTCAGACAGATCAGCAAAATAAATCACAGTTCAAGGAACTCCACTAAACAAAGGATTTGTAATTATGCTTCATTATTTTAATATAATCATACTGATTGGTTAAGAAATCATACGAGTTGTAACATTTCCAAATACTCATATTTATTCATTAGTTAAGGGTAGGTTACCAGTCATTAATATATATATTACATTTTTTAAAAATATCTATAGTCTGTAGAATAAGCCCCTAGAATGGTTAGATGAAATTTGAAATATTTTAGAAGTTACAGCTCAATTGAAAACGAGTGTGGACTGGCTAAAAAATAGATCTGTGGGACATAGCTGCATATGTGCTGAATTCTTTACTTTGTAGATATAAATCCAGGTGTAGCAGACTAGCTGTAATTTACAAAATATAACAATTAACTAAAAAATTGTTTACTCTTTTTCTTTAGTAAAACCTTAAATGAGTATTTTTTAAACGACATTTTTCAACGCGTTGTGTAAAGTAGTGTCTAAATGGATCAACCAATCAACTTTTTTCTTTTTCGAAATTAAGGCTTTATTTTGTGGATGCATAAGCCTTTCATATGTAAATAATAAAAATAAATTAAGCCATATTAAAGTTAGAGAAAAGGGGGAACTTTTTCAGTTGACTATTATTTTGCCATATTTTGTTTAATTTCACTAAAAACAAGTTCATGGCTTAGGAAAAATTTGGGTCCTTTAAAGGACTATTCACAATTTTTTTCATCTTAAAACAGAACCTTTCACAAAACTTTTTGCCTTAAAACAGAACCCTTCACAAAAATTTTCGATATCCAAACTGAACTTTTCACAAATTTAATCATTTTAAAATCAAATCTGATCTTCACTAAACAGCTGAAATTCCAAATAACCTATTAACTACGCATGTAACGATAATTTTAAATTCACAAAATTATAACTTAGGTTTTTACAAATATTAAAATCATTTCACAATTTCACAAAAACAGGACACTGTGAGAAAAATCTGGACAGAAACCTAATACCCCCCCCCCCCCCCCCACCAAAAAAAAAAAAAATCAATATATTTTCTGAATTTTTTTATTTTGTTTGTTTCAGATGACTTTGACAAGCAGTGCACTACACAGTACAGAGTGATGCATGCACAGCATACACATATGCAACTGATACTATCTGCATCAATTTTAATAATTATTGATGATAAAAATATTTTTTTAGTAAAAACTAGGAATAATAAATGGGTAAATAAATTTAGTTTTTGTGTTACTTTATTCTTTCTAGGGAAAAAAAAAAATCTGAAATTGATCAACTTTTCGGGTTGATAAATGGTAACATTTTCTTAAATGATTTGTAAGAAATCATTTAAGGGGAGGTTGCCAAGAGTTTGCATTCAAATGGTTATGCATATTTTATTACTATATACCATCTTACTTCTATAAACATTACCCCTTGTTGTTTAAAGTTTCATCTAATGACAATCATTCAGGGAGGGCAGGAGGGAAGGAGGCACCCGCTATGACAGCCCTGCACCCTGAAATGGATAAACTGAGCTTTGAAAACACGGGATATAAATCAATTAAGACACTAAATCTAACAATTTTAGAAAAAAAAGTATAAATTATGGTATTATTGAGAACTTTTATTATTACTATGTTCCTTTTCAAACTTAGTCGAATCATTAATTTATCTTTACACTAAAGATTCACATGCATACCCTAAACATTCACATTTCCTTTAATTTCAATAATGAATGCATGTTTTACATTGTCTGACAAAGATATTTCTGAAATATTTGCTGACAAGACTATAGTAATAGTAGTATAATTATTATTATTTTTTTAATAAAGAATATAAAGTTTGCCACCTTACATTAATAAATCTGTTGCTAAAAAACAACTATATGAAGAAAAAAAAACAAATAAAATAATATGCTACTATTATTGACAGCACAAAGGATACATTTATACAAAGTTTGTATTTCCCTTAAATAAGCAAGGGAAATCAAGCTTTAGTAAATGTTTGTGGACTTAAAATTATTGCCACGTGGTATCTAAAATCAGAAGGTAGATCACTTTGATTCACAAAAACCCATTACTGCACAAAATAACAAATAAAGTTTGTTTCATAAAAAAAAAAAAAAAAAAAACCTTAAGTACTTTTCTGAAAAAAAAAAAAAAAAAAAAAAATTCTTCACATTTGTATATTCTTTTCTTGCATTATATTATCTACAAATATTTCTTCAACAATATATTATTTCTAGTTTAGCATATAAATAATATCAACTACAATCAATGTTATGTGTTAATAATTTAAAGTATAATTTTCACAAGAAAATAATAGCAAGAAATATAAAAATATTGCAAGCCTTTGCAATCAAATAATCTTATATATTGGGGGGGGGGGGGGGGGGGAAGTATTATAAACAATAGCAAAAACTACCCATTTTTTGTGTATAATATTTTCAATATAAAAGCAAAAAACTACCTCATGTTTCACAGATCCAGGTCGATTATCAGGAGGTTCAAACATCGGAAGTGATTCCTGACGACCATCACCAATTGATGGTATGCCCAATCCTGACATTCCACCAATCCCCATACAGCCAGCACTACCAGGTCCAGGAGACAGACCATGTGAAGGATCAGGCATAAAGCCTGTTAGTGATGGTTCTGGGGTCGACATTGATTTATTTGATTGTGGTATTCCGGCAGCTGATCCAACCTGTGAGCCAACAGCATTGACAAAGCTCCCTCGGGATATAAGGGTACACATATAAGCATCATGAGAGAAGACATCATACCGAATGAGTTCAGCAAAAAGCAAAACAAGATTTGCAAATGCAGCTTTGCTGTCAGGGGAAGGTTTGTCATCTAAATAGAAGAAAAGTTGTAAAAGCAACTATTATATTACTTAAATGCAAAATTTACAATTAATTTTAAATGTTGAATTTGAATTTATATACACTTCTTACTTTTTATAATTGTTTTTAAGAGGAAAAATTATTTATTATGTACAGTAGAACCTTCCACTTTCCATATCCAGCCACCAATCAAAGTCCGCTTATGAAAAGTTTTCCCGTTCGTCACATTTGCATAGCAAAACCTCTCTGCTTATTTATTGCGATTGGTTCTTTTCAGCTGAGCTTCCCAGTTTCTAATGTCTAATTGATGTAAATCACACAAAGGTAATTTACTATTAAATGGAAATAGCAGAGCATTAGCACATATGGTGCGTTTATGCTGACGTTTGCCCAAGTTTAAAGTGAATGTTAAAAGACAATTCAAAATAGCTGTAACTAAAAATAAGCTAGTATATTGTTCAATGAAAGAATAACAGACAAATATATAAAACTTAACCAAACATTTTATTAACAAATAAAAACAATTAAAAACAGTTTAAAATAAAGACATCTCCAATAATCATGAACATATGCATGATGTGACTTTTCAACATGAACTTGAAAACCATGTTTCCATAAGTTAAAACAGAAGGTTATTATCTAACACTAATTATCTTAAACCCTCATATCAACATCACATAGTTCAATAAGACAAACTGGAGCACCAAAGGAATTCGAAAAATATTTAAATATGAAAAACTGTCAATTAAATTACTTCAAAAATTTAAAGCTTTATATTTAAATTAACCATGATCTTATATTTAAATGAAATGAATCAAATTACTTTTAGTTAAATATTAACATAATAAATTAACACAAAAAATATATTTAATTTACTTTTAAAAATTCTGTAAATGATTCTGTTTAAACATGTTAAATATATTTATTAACTTTAAGTAGATTATGTAAATGAAAAACAAATTAAACTTATATTTAAACGAAAAATATCGCATCTCTCCCCCATTACCAGACTCAACATTTCCAATATTTCCAACACAACTTCAGCTTTATAACTTGCTCGGTAACGACCATAGACTTCCAGAAAGCAAAACATACGTAATCGCCAAGGCAAAACATGCTATTCCAGGGTACTACAAGCAGACAGAAGCTATAGTCCCCATGACATTAAGTACACTGATTGTAAAGTACCATTCACAGAGACCCAAAACGAACAACTGAATTTGGTGTATTCAATGGTGAAAACAGAAACGAGCAATTCCGAGAACGAAGCACGGATAAGCCAGAAAGCTAAGTTCTGTTTAAACATGTTAAATATATTTATTAACTTTAAGTAGATTATGTAAATGAAAAACAAATTAAACTTATATTTAAACGAAAAATATCGCATCTCTCCCCCATTACCAGACTCAACATTTCCAATATTTCCAACACAACTTCAGCTTTATAACTTGCTCGGTAACGACCATAGACTTCCAGAAAGCAAAACATACGTAATCGCCAAGGCAAAACATGCTATTCCAGGGTACTACAAGCAGACAGAAGCTATAGTCCCCATGACATTAAGTACACTGATTGTAAAGTACCATTCACAGAGACCCAAAACGAACAACTGAATTTGGTGTATTCAATGGTGAAAACAGAAACGAGCAATTCCGAGAACGAAGCACGGATAAGCCAGAAAGCTAAGTTCTAAAATTGCTGATGCATGTATAACAGACACGCAGAGTCAGCAATAAAAATGAACTCCCACTCTACATTCTAATCTGAAAATAATCAGTAACCATTACAAATCAAAAGCAAAGTCAGAAGATTAAAAACAAGAGATCTGCATAAAGATAAACATAACATTACTTACTTATCACTATTAAATATAAAAAGCCTATTTCAACAAAAGGAAAAAGGATAAAAACAGAACATGTCATTAGCTGCCATTAAATGAAAACATTAAAAGCTTCTTAAAATATAATGGAAGTTGTTTAATACTTGACCATCAAGAAAACTTCTCTAAAACACAAACACCATTAATCCACAGACGAACAAATTTCCATTATGTAGAATCCAGACTGCATCATCATGTCAAACCTAAGCATCATCATTAAAACTCTTTAAAAACTAACACAGGATATCACATTAAAAGATATAGCTTATTATAAAACATCTCTGACACCAACATCGATAAAAATACAACTAGGCCACAAGCAAGATAAAACACAAGATGAAACAAAGCTACTGAACAAGCGGCGAGTGACTGTATAAATACACCCTGCTCCGTGAAAGCTATCATTATGCAATCTTCCATCCCACAGCAAAAACGTCACTATGGCTGTTGTTAAGATCTCTTTTAATTCACGTCCTGACAGCATCTCTTGTATTCCAAATGCATGTTTTTTATTTCCTTTTAATGAACTTGTAGATCATAGGATCTACAAGATTCATCCATCTTGGGAAGGGGGATATATTAAAAAAATGAAAATTTCACACTTTATTTAATTTATTCCATTAAAAATTTTCCTTTATAAATTCATCCCACAACCCTAGTTTATTAAACTATTTACTATCTTAAACAATATTCCTTTTATTTCATTTATTTAAATCTCTTTACTTAAAATGCTTATTTAATATTTTCCCCTCCTTTAAAACATTCTAAAAAACACTTCCCATAATTATTTTTCATCAAAAACCTTTTATATTTCCTAATTCTTAAAAATCTGAATTCATTCTACTTAAAATTATCATTTGTACCATTTTCTTTTCTTCTATTTTTATTCCAAAAGCCAGATTTGAGCATTTTCTCGCAAGTGGCTTAGCACATCCAATTCTTGTTACCATAAGAACAGAGTTCTGACATAATCCTGATATTTTCAACAGACTTGCATTACTTTTTGTGAAATGCGATAATATCAAGGGATGACCACTTTATAATTAGGTCAATGACCCAGTTGTATTGTGAGCTACATACAATCCGAATAATGGGAATCTAGATCAGTGTTATTTGTTTGTGCACATTTCCAGCAATTCTTGGGAAATTATCACATTTCACAGCAAACAAAGTAAGTCCGTTGAAAAATTCGGTAAAATATTTTCATTATTGTTAAAGTAGGAATGAAAATCTGGGTTTGACTCTGAGTGAGACATCCTGTATTTATGACTGAATAAGCAGATTGTAACCCAGTTGTCCTATACAAAAAATATTTCTTGCAATGTGCTCTATCACCTCTTTCATTTTACATAACTTCTAATATTCATATTGCAGATGGAGAAAGACTGAACACATTCATGGTTTTTGTCATAGATCATTAATAATGAAAACTTTCTTTTATACATATGGAACGAAACATTCACAACTTTCAGGATCGACTGATGAGATTAGTGACTTATTAACAAATTTTGAAATTTTTTCCATGATTGATTGATTAAATTCATGATTTTTTTCTGTGCCCGATTGACAAAATTTGGGACCTTTTTCAGCAACTGATCGATGAAATGCATGCTTTTTTTTTTCAGTGATCGGTTAAAGAAATGTGATTTTTTTCAATGACCAATTAACTAAATTCGTAATCCCCCTTCCCTTCATGTCCAACTGACAAAATTTGCGATATTTCTTCGGCAGTCGATTTACAAAATTCACGAGTTTTTCATGATCAGTTGACAAAATGTTTTTGTGAAACATAAAAAAAGTTTTACAACTATTCTATGGCTTGTTTTCTTTTCTTTTTTCTTGTACACCTATTAATTCCAAAATATTGATTTCAGAATTAGCAAAGAAAAAATATATATATATTCGTTGAATTTTGCAAAAAAGAAAATATATTTCTTTAATCTTGCTAATTAACAGAAAAATTCCATGCCTGTTAGTGCTATAGCACAAAACTCATGAAATTTCAGGAACTTCAAGCAGTTCCATATTTAAGGACATTTCAGGACTTTTATTTTTTAGGAATTTTAGGTATTTCAGGACAAGTATGACCCCTGCAAAAGTCATAGAACCTCTTCATTTCTTTTGAGAAAAAAACAGAAGATTAAATACTACTATAATTTAATTTTATATTTATAATTCAAAATTAATGTTATGTAATCGTATTTAAAAATTTCTTTTTTAAAAAAAAACGCTATTAAACACAATAAAACATCTTCTCTTGAAATATTGCATTTTTCTATTGAACTAGCGCTCATTTTCTACTTCAGCAGTATCTTTTTAGGGATTATCATCCTGTCGTTTTTCTTTCTAGAGTGAAGAACTCTACTCATCTCTGAAGGGGAAAAAAATCAGAAAGGGATTTAGATCATGTAAATTTTATTTTATTTTAAATATTATAAGACAAAATTAAGAACCAGTGTTGAATTCAGGGGCGGTCCTGTCACGTCGTTTCGGATTGGTGTGAAAAATTTAAAGATTGAAAGTAATTTTGAAAAATAGAAATGCAAAAATTAATAAAGTTAAAAGAACTAAAGAAATGCTTTAAAAATGCCAATCCAAAACAACGTCACGGCACGTGATCGTAAAGTGGCAATTAACCCAATAATCGACATAACAGTTAAATTTATAGCAAAAGAATTTAAGAATAAGGCCGGATGAACAATTAAATAAACTTCACTGGATAATTTGGAAAATAGTTAAGATATGAAGTCGATTCTTAGATTAAGATGTAAAGTAAATTAAAGTAACACTCACCCATGTCTTGACAAAACAAAGAAACTGACGTATAACAAATAGATTTTTATTGACGAAACAACACATAAACATAAAGGTGTAGAAAGCTTAGTTGGCCAACCAAAACAACAAACATTTAAAAATTTTGTATCATTATATTGAAATTACATATTACTATATCAGTGTTTCAGAACTATGATTATGGTAAATTCATTTGTAGAGGACCACGCTGCATCGACGTAAGTTTATAAATTAGGATCAAATAGGATGATCAGAGTTCTTGTATGAAATAACGTTAAGACTTTGAGATAAGTCACTATAATGAAATGAGTTTGTGAAGTGGAATTCTTACAGTAAAAATATGAAGCTAGACAATTTTGGCATATTGCTTGAAGAGCACAATGAAGAGAGGTGAAGTTAAAATCGTTTAAAACGGAACCAAGATGATAGATGGGACACGCTGAGTGAATTCAAAGAGGGAAAAACAGAACTACTTCTATAGATGTATGAATCACTGGAGATTTCAGGCTAAAAAAGGATTTAGCGAAGCTTAGCTGTATGTTAAAACTACTCATTACAGATTAAACTACGGGCCTAAGATGATCGATGATGGTCGGAATGGATTGTTTGATGAAGCTGCTAACAATCAGGAAAATTGAGTTGTGATGTTTCAAGCTATCTCCGTTACAGGAGATTTCAGGCTAAAAAAATTTAGCAAAGTTTAGCTGGATGTTATAACAACTCATTACAGATGAAGCTACGGCCTAAGATGATCGACGATGGCCGGAATGGTTGGTATGAGGCTGCTAACAATCAGGAAAAGTTACTTGAAATGATTTAAGCAATCTCCATGCTGCGATAAAAATTTAGTTAGAGAGTTTACACTCTAAAATGCAATAACTTTGAAGACTGCTGAAGCTAACATCGTTGAAACGAACTTTCTCTGCGGGACCCGAAGGTCCGCAGCTTAAATAGAGCAACCGAACACGTTAATCCCTCGCTGACAAGTGATTGAAAACATCGTGCTCAAAAGTCAGTTAGATTTTTGAAAGCTAACTTTCAGCCAATGAGCATCGAGCATTATCGAGCGTTCGCTACGCAACGCAGAGTTGAGATGAATAAAAATCATCATTACTCCTGAATGGCAACGACGCCGTAAAAGTACCCGGATGGACGCTGAGATGGGAGCGCGTCTCTGCCTGAGTGCAATGAACTGTACGCTAACCGAAATTAATGAATTAAATTAGCATAGATTAATACAGAAACAATGTACGGTGGCGTAACAGGTCCAAAGGAGACATCACCCCTCAACAGGGTTGTTAAAAATCGTGATTTTTTTAAAAAAATCAAAAAAATCGGATTTTTTTGATTTAAATCAGATTTTTTTGATTTAAATCGGATTTTTTTGATTTTTTTAAATATTTTTATAGTATAATATTATTTGTGTACTCTGCACATATTTATTTATATTTTCTGTATAGATTTACATATTTCTATTAATTTCATTACAATTTCTAGATAAGAATTCAAAATAATTTAAATTTAAAATTGTTGCAAACAAATTTAGATGATTCATTTAAAATTTAAAACATTCTAATATTAAATTGTTATACATATAAATATGTGTGTTATATGTATAAATTTCTATTTAATATAAAAGTAATTAAAATTTTCTTTCGTGTATTACTCCAAATAACACATATTTTATATAACAACGTATAATAAATACAACAAAGAATGCTAAATGCATATGGGTATATATTTATTATGCATCATGCAAGAACAATTCTATAATTTTTAAGTTATGACAAAATATTAAATAGAAACAGTTTAACATTGGTGAATATCTATAAACAGATAATTGTTTAACTCATTAATATAAAATTATAGTTTAATGTTAGATCACAATTCAATCTCTTCCAAAATCTGGTTTTTATTTTGTAATTATTTACATAAATGTAATTATATTAACATTTTTAACCATTTATGCATTTAAGGTTTTGTATAAGAACATCAATTTGGCTGCTTTATCATTTCCTAATTTATTTTAAGTTTAGATTGAACTAAACCATATGTTGAAAAAATTCTTTCCACAGAGGAAGAAGTAGCTGTTGCTGTAAGCAGTTGCTCTATGGCTTTCTTTACACTCCCCTCACCATCTGATACACAAATTTCTGAATCAAAGTGTGTTTTCCACCAGTCTAAGGGATAAATCTTTGTTACGATGTCTTCATCAAATAAAAATTCAGAAAAAGGATCAGATTTTCCTTGAAATTTCATTATCACGGATATAAAATGTAAACTGTATTTGTCTTTAGCAAAAAGTAAGGCTTTCCAGGGGTCGATCCAGGAAAAATTTGGGGCCTATTTAGGGTCCCTTCATAAAAATCTATTTAATAAAATAGCCCCTTCACAAAAATAAATTTAGTAAAATGGGCCCCTTCACAAAAATAAATTTGATAAAATGGGCCCCTTCACAAAATTCTATTCCATAAAATCTTACTATTTATTATTTATTTATTATTTTGTGATGTTTTAAAATGTGTAATTTGTAAACAAACAAGTTCACCAGAGAGAAAATCTTCAGCAAAAAGGTTTAAAAAAGTTTTTGTTTATAAATGCTTGGATCGAATTTGATTAATTGGATTTCAACTTTCGTTACAAAATGTTATTTTTCACAAAAATATAATAAATTTCACAAAAATAACCTTTACTTTTCACAAAATGGGCCCCAAGAAAAAAAAACCTGCATCGACCCCTGCTTTCTTTTTTTCATCATTAGTCAAATTCACACTATACTATTCTAAGGCACCAAATGCAAGGTAATCCTATAACTAAAAGTGTGAATTTTAGTATTTCAATCAATGATCTTTTCTAATGTCATTTTTAATTAATAAATCTTCGAACTACCTGTTATTTCAGACATTATTTTAACGTTTAACACATATAGACAGGCACCAGAAATACGATACATCAGCATTGAAGATACCTGAGCAAACAGACGAAAATATTTTACTTTTAAAAAACTTTTAGCGTGTGGACTGGTTTTATATGTTTTTAAATGTGTTTTTAAGAATGTACAGTGCTTGTCTATATGTGTTAAACGTTAAAATAATGTCTGAAATAACAGGTAGTTCGAAGATTTATTTATTAAAAGTGTGAAGCTATTAATTATCAGTGTTATTGCCTCCCCCCTTACTCAGCCATGGTCAATTTTAGAAAACAATCTTGCTTACTTGACAATACAAATGACTGCTTAGTGCTTAGCTTAGTACAATAACATTTCTTATTTTTTTCCATTGCAATAAGCAATGAATTCTAGGAAAAGAAAGAGGAAAGGGATCAGTTACAGGGATTAAAGTATTTTCAATTATAGAAGAAACATGAAACTGGAATTAATTCTATGTTAGACAAACAGTCCTCCAAATATTTATGTTATAATTAGTTCATGTATTGATCACATTATATGATCAATACATCAACATATAGGATATTGTAATTTGCAGCCAGGGTTGGGTTTTTGACATGACAGTGGTAAAAACCGTGTTTTTACCAGTTTATTCCGTCAAAAACCTATCATTTTCGATTGTCTTCCAATTTATGGTGTAAGTGTAGCATACAATACATTTCTAGATTGATTTTACCTTGTTGTTCTTGTAATTATTATTATTTACAATTAAATTTGTTAAATTTATTTAAAAGAAGATCATTTTCTAATATGGGAAAGATTTAAAAATACAAGAGTAAAAGAAAAGAACAATATTTGTCATAATCTTCACTAATATAGATTCTACTAACTGCAATTAACATTAATATTAAATGATAATAAAAGGTTATTATAATTATTAAATAACCTTCAATATAGATTTTTAATAAAGTATATTAAAATTATTTCAGAGGTGCAAAAAACTGTTACATTGTATGACACTAGATGTTAAGCATAGACTGACCGTGAATAAATTTGAATATTCTTCGATATAATATTTTAAAATGCATATCTTACGTATTTCATAAATGCAATTATGGTGATTTTAATTTGCACTTCAATAAGTAGAATCTTAAAGTTTTGTTTTCAACAATGTAATAAATTGTACTGAAACTATACACATTGTTTAATCTCTAATACTTATAGGTTACAGGATATCTTAAAAAAATCTAACTTTTTTAGACTATGCCAAATAGCTTAAGATTATTGTAGAGATCTTCTAACAGAGATGTACACGTATTATTCTAATGCAATTCTTTTTTGTTTTTCTTGGATGGATAAATATACTTTCGAGTCTTTTTGATATTGAATATTTTATGTAAAACAACTTAATATTAAAGATAGAATGAAAAAAAATGTAAAAAACAAACTACTAAAAAATGGGTTTTTGACATTTTTGACATGACGGTAAAAACCATGGTTAAAACCAGTAAAAACAGTCATGCGTCAAAAACTTGCCAACCCTGTTTGCAGGTAAATGTAAAACAAACTTGTGAATTATGTATAATTTGCTTTAGAGAAAATGACTCTCCACTGAAAATACTATTATATTAAATAGATTTAACTTTAGCTTCAACATTCTTGCTTTAAAAAAATGGAAGTGACTAAGAAAAAAAAAACTTTAAAAATTAGTAAGTATTTATCAGTAGTTTTGGAGAATGTACTATGGATAGATAATATTTTTAATGCAGTGTTGCTTTTACTTTCCTAATATAATAGTATTTTTAATCTTTAAAAGTTTTATTTAATGTTATTAAAAGGCAATTTTTAATCTAAAATGAATGATTTTAACTTTTATTTTAACATGAATGAGGAATTTGATCCTTATTCAGCCAGTAAATATGAATGTTAAAAAAAACTGATTTAAATCAAAGATTTTTTTAAAAAAATCATTTGATTTAAATCAGGATTTAAATCACGATTTAAATCAAGCTGATTTAAATCAAACAACCCTGCCCCTCAAAGCATCGAAATGTCTTCCTCCTTCAAGTAGATGTTGGATTTTATGCTTATTAATGGTCTAAAACTGAAATCTACCCCCACCCCCTTCTGAAACTCCACAGTGTACCCCCCCCCCCCTCACTGGAACTGCAGAAATCCACCGGGTGAAAAATGTTTGAATTCAACACTGTTAAAGACAGTAAGTGATAATGAATAAAAATCCAATGAAGGTAACTGGAAGAAAAATTTCAAGTATTATATGCAGACATTGATGTTTTTAAAATTGCATTTTCATTTTGAAACTGAGGTATATACACTTTTCATTTTTATTTATTTATTTTCATTAAAGTTGTCATAAAACCTGTAGCATAATACATCTACCATGACTTATGAAAATGACAAGGATGTGGCTTAATAAAGTAACTTTTGAAAAAATCAATTAAAAAAGAAACTATATAACTAATTATGAAAAATTAAAAATTTCTATGATTCACAATTAAAAAAAAAAAACATTAAATAAATATTCCATAATACACATTGTGTGATGGCCTTATTTCCGAAATACCTTAATCTATTATCCAATTTTTTCTTGTGTTTGGATCACTGCAAACCCAGATTAGTTTAGATGCAAGAGTCTACTGCACACATAAATTTTAAATAGTTAAAAAAAGAAAAAAAAATTCCTATTTATTACTATTTCAAGTGTCATAAAACTATGAATCGTCACTTAAATAAATCCTACTAACTATGATCCAATTTTTATGAAATTATAAAATAATACAGAATTGAAATTATTGTGACAAAAAATTCCTATACCAGAATAAAATATTGAATGCATACCTATAACAGGAGCAAGGGTATCAAGAAAATTAACTAAAAGGTTTTGATATAAAGGAAGACCAAGAGGAAGGATGCTTGCTGAATCCTGAGAATCTTTTTCATCTGGTGTATCATTGTCACCAAATTTCTGAAAGATAAGATAAAACATTTTTTTTTTCATTTCTTTAAAAAATATATAAATAAAAATTAATTTAAAAAAATGAGAAGAGAAACAATACATTAGGTTTTAATTAAAGGAAAAATGAACATCTAAAATTTTTAGCTTTTCAACTGCAGCTAACACATTCACTATCGGGTTAAAATTAACATACTTGAACTATGTTATATCAGATTACGATGTTCAGTACCGAGGACGCATACGTGACGTCGCTTGGGTGTTCACTTTATAGACCGTTGGCCCCACATATGCATCAGTCATCCTACTTTACAAAACATACCACCATATGATAGGAACACCAGTCCCAGTAAAGCTTGTAATTTTGCTCAGGAATGATAATGAACTGTAACAAATGTGTTATGCTCAGAGGATGCATAGGTGGTGTCAGTGGAATGTCAAATAAGTGACCAAGTGACGCCACGTATGCGTCCCCCGTAGCGAACATGGTAAAGAGGCTTAGATGCTTTATTCTAATTTCTAGTACTGTCCTCCCCCTTCCAATACTTTTGGTACACATTATACATTTATTCATCATATTTTAAAAAGACACTGAGAGGCTAATAAAAATAACAATAATAAATATGCTTATTCATTTATTTAATATTAGTAAAGAAATAAATTCAATTTTGTTTAATCATTCCTGAGTCTAAATTCCTGATATAAATATTTGTCATATTGTAGACACACACTGATGTCACATATCATTTCTTGCAAACAACACTTCTATTTAGATGTTTATTTAAAAACACCAATAATATATATATATATTTTTTCTCCTCCCAAAATATTTTTATAAGAAAATTAAAAGTTTTTTTTTTTGTGTGTGTGTGAAAATACAAATTTGTTTTGTATTTTGGACATATAAAACTCTTTAGAACAATTTTTATACTTTTTTAAATGTTTTTGCTAACTAAATCTGAGTAAAATTCAGAGAAGTTTTGCAAAAAATTAGAAAAGACAGAAAAAAAAAAAAATAATAAAGGAACAAAAGAAGATGGAGGGAGGAGATGGAGTAAGGTGGTAGGAGTGAAATAATGTATTTATGATAGAAAAATAATATATATAAAAGGAAAAAATAAATAAAATAAGAAAACACAAACATTATTTTGGTAACTTTTTTTTTACATTTTCTGAAAAAAAAAAAAAAAAAAAAAAAAAACATTGCATAATTTTATCCCATAACATTTAATTTATCATGATATTTAAGAATTAAACTGTTTACAGGAGTGTTTATTACCCTGTGTGAATATATTTTATTTTTAAATCAGAACTACATGTTTTCTCATATTAAGCACTGTGAGTGAGTGAATATCATTCTTAAATCAATTAATATGATGATGGATGATTGTGCCTCCTATACTTGAGGATTACATCAGTTGTACACATGTTATGCTTAGGTGCTAACACAAACATTCAGATTTGCCTCTTCACACATTTTTTTTTTACACTGGGCTCTTATAAATTAATTTTGTAGTTTGTTTCAAGCCACATCAGTTTTTGTATCAATGTTAATCTTCTGCAAAAAACAAAAGTTTTTCAATGAAATATGAGAAAAATAAAAGTATCTACCTTTCGTAGATTACTTTAAAACACAATAATATTTAATTTTTCTAAAGAAATACTTTTTACTTTGCATACAGATGTGTTTTTAAAATAATCACACTTACTTACTACTGTTAGAATTCTTTCTTATCAGCAAACATTTTTAATTAAAATTTTTTTTTTCTTCTTGCTGAAAAAAGGGAATTTTCTGACACATTCATTAACTCACTTTAGTACATAAATGCATGAAGTATGAAAACATTACTATTTAAGTGCCAAATGATCAAATAACATTCTTTATTTTCTCAAAAATGGGATGTATCTGGATTTATAATTAATTGCTCCCTGATGGCATATTGGCACATCCTGAAAATTGACTTAAAATGGCAACTTCGGCAACATCTTCTGAAAGATGTTTTGCATTTAATGAAAAATAGAAAACACTACTCAATTTCTGGCAGTTTGAATAAGAATAGAAGCAAATTTTATGCATTTAAGAATGAAAATGCTTTTACAAATCAGCAAGAAAGTAGTCATTTGGATTTGAGTGAAGCGTTAATCATAGAATTATACCCAACAACTAAGCCTGCATCATCGTAACTAATTCTCAAAATAACAGAAAGGGACAATACAGATTGCTTTTGGATAGTTGATGTGAAACTACCGTTCAACTACAGTACCAACGAGGAGTCATTCCTTCGTAAAAGACACAAATCTATCTTAAAATCTAGCAGATGCTTCTTTTCCCCATAGTTATTGTTAATCATGCCATCCAGAAGCGATTAAACAATAATTGTGGAGAAAATTTTCCCCACAGTTATGGTTAGTTTTCAGCACTTGGAGGATTTTAAGATCATTACTGTTTTTTAAGAAGGGTTGCTTCTCTGGCCGATATTTAAACCACATGTCCTGAAAATGTAAAATAAAATAAAAGTGAGTAATTAATGAGAAATTTTTGTCAGTGAGAAGAAAAGAAAGAAGAACAATACACAGCTTACAGTTTAAAAAAATAACTTGAAAAATTACAAGCACTAACATTTTCAAATAGTAAGTAAAAGTTACCTCAGTTGTCAGATCGGTCTGTCTTTTTTCAAGAAGTTTAGCTACAACAAGAGCTCTATGTTCCCCACAACGTTTCGTAGTCACAGCCCATTCACATAGTAGTCGGACAATAGCTTCATCTTGTACCAGTATCTCACTTAAGCTATTGTAACTAGAACATTTCTCTTTGTTGGCAAGAGAAGGGAATACTTTGGCATATAAGCTGTCAAGTGAATTGTTACTATCCACTCTGTCAAAGTTGTGTCGGTCAAGAGCATCTAATGCATTTAACACTTGTTGAATAGTTGAACCTACAAAATACATAAAAATATTTATAAAATGGTTTTCTATAACTTAAAATACATTTATAAAGTGTCTTTGGCAGAAAAAAGTTAAGATAAACTGATTGTAATTTAAATACACTTTTAACATATTTAGCAAACAATTAGAGTGAAAATGAACTTTTAAGAATCAATGCAAAAGGAGTTGGCTGGATAATCATTGATTTTCATCAGAATCACTAGAGGAGGTGCACATACAGATGAGTGGGCAAGCTCATCTCTCATTTTGGACTTTTACTATAAAGGAGTTGGTAAATCCTAGCATTTATTGAAATGATTTGGTAATAGCCTGAAATGGAAGCATTTAAAAGCATATTTTGGGCTTTTATCAACTCAATGTTTGAAAGTTATTTTATAACCAATAAAATATCAGTAAATAGGTATACAATTTTATTACATTTAAAAGTACATTTTTCCCTATTCGACAGTATAAAAATTTAAATTGTGTGATACTTAGAAGTTAATAAATCTGCAAAACAGCAAAATTAATTATTCAGATTGTTGCATCATCAACATGGCGTTAGCATTACACACAGACATGTTCTTGCTTTATAATACAGATATTATCCATATGCAGTTTCTTTTTGGTGCAACAAGAAAAACAAATGGATTTGGAAAAAAAAAATGTTTTAAAGTTAAGCCTATGGCACTTATGATCTATAATTATACCACAAAGACACAATTTTTGAGAGATACATATGTTTTATGAAAACCATGACAGTTACAGTAGAATCTCATTACAACGAACCTCGATTTAACGAATTTAATTTGGATTGTAAAAAAAGTCATATTATTCTATTACAGTATAAAAATATTTTCACTTTAACGAATATTTCATTATAGTGAATTTAATCAGTGGTCTCCAGAAATTCGTTGTAACGAGATTTTACTGTATAGCGTCTACTACTGTGCTGAATTAGATGGTCATAGGCCAAATAGTTTAGGAAGAGAAGAGTCACAAAGAAACCATTGGAGTTGCCACAAAATAGCTTTGCTTCGCTCAATTCAATGAAATGCATAGACCAACAGCATTTTATGCATTAGTCCAAAAATGACCAATATTGTAAAAACTATATCAAGAGTAAACAAGTTAAACTTCAGGAGTTTTGGACACTCTTCAGGAGTCAAATATTAGTGTTTCAGGAGTCATATACATTTTTTTTCAAGCTATATTTTTAAATATTTTTTACAAATATTCTCTGAATCTTCACCTTTTATAGTTTTTGCATTTAATCCATACAAACATAATGGAAATAAAGATTACTTAATTTACTATTTCTTTTTAAGTATAAATCATTTTTTGTAAATTTATAAAACTGGAATTAAATATTTTTTATCCCTACAGAAAAAAAAATTCATGATCGATATAATTGTGTGAAATTACGTGACTAGTTGACTAATTATGCGATTTTATTTTCCCACAATTGATTGACAAATATCGCGATTTTTTGCCGCGGGTGATTGACTAATTTCACGATATTTTTCTGTGAGTGATTGATGAAATTCTTAATCTTTTGCCATGGCTTACTGAAGAAATTTGAGATTTTTATCAACAACAGATTGACGAATTTCACGATATTTTTCTGCGATTAATTGACGAATTTTGCAATATTTTTCTGCAACTGATTGACAAAATTTCACCCTTTTTTCAGCAACTGATTGACAAATTTCACAATATTTTTCTGAAAACTGATTGATGAATTTTGCGATACTTTTCTGTGACTGATTGACAAAATTCCCCCTTTTTTTCAACGACCAATTGGCAAAATCTGCGATATTTTGCCATGAATGATTGATGAATTCGTGAATTTTTGCTGCGAGTGATTGGAGAAATTTGCTATTTTTTGCCGCAAGTGATTGATGAAATTAGTGATTTTTTTTTCGAGAACCTAGTGTTCACTCTGGAAAAAAAAAGGGCAGGGTGCTAGTCACAAAAAGGGTACTATTGAAGCATAAAAAGGGCACTAGTTTCAGCGAAAAAGGGCATTGTTTCATAAAAAAAAGTATACTTATTTGGAACCAATATAAGAAACTCATTATTGTTCATCATATACTCATCAATGTTTGTACACACATTTAGTAACATAAATTATAGAAATACATTTTTATTAAATTGATATTTTAAGGTTCTAGTAAGTAATTAGGTTAACATATGTGGATATAAAATTATTAGCTGCGTCTAAACTATGAATTTTAAGGGGGAAGCAGAAATTTTGAACTTAAGATGACTGATTTAGTTACCTTACTAAAGATTTAAAAATAGGACAAAAAAATTTAAATAAAAGAGTTTTAACTTTAAATTTCGTGTGCTTGGAAAAGAAGGGATGGGCATCAATTTTGGGTGAGGGTGTGGGAAATTACTTGATCGATTATTTGCTATAATAAAGTGACAGAGCAGAAAAGTAAAAAAAAAAAAGATAAGGCTTTTAAGCTTGGTGAGCTGAGAGAGCAAAAGAGTAGTTTTTTCCCCCCCCAGGGTGTTAAGAGGGGGAGGGGTGCGTCCCTTTGACGAAATTTGCGTTTTATCTCGATCTTTTGACGAAATTTGCAGTTTTTTCGAGATCTGTTGATAAATTTTGCGATTTTTTTCGCTATTTTTTTTTTTACGAAATTTGCTGTTTTTCGCGATCTGTTGACAAAATTTACCGTTTTTTTCGCGATCTTTTGACGAAATTTGCCGCTTTTCGCAATGTTTTTGACGAAATTTGCTGTTTTTATGCGATTCTCTGACGAAAGTCACATTTTTCCCACGATCTGTTGACAAAATTTATCGTTTTTTCGCGATCTTTGGATGAATTTTGCCGTTTTTCGCAATGTTTTTGACGAAATTTGCCATTTTTGCACAATGCTTTTGACGAAATTTGCCATTTTCTCGCGATCTTTAGACGAAATTTGTCGCTTTTCGCAATGTTTTTGACGAAATTTGCCGTTTTTTTGTGATTCTCTAACAAAAGTCACGTTTTTCCCGCAATTTGTTGACAAAATTTACCGTTTTTTCACGATCTTTTGACGAAATTTGCCGCTTTTCGAATTGTTTTTGACGAAATTTGCCGTTATGTCGTGATTCTCTGACGAAAGTCGTTTTTCCCGCGATTTGTTGACAAAATTTCCCGTTTTTCGCGATCTTTTGTCGAAATTTGCCACTTTTCACAATGTTTTTGACAAAATTTGCCGTTTGTACGTGATTCTCTGACGAAAGTTACGTTTTTCCCGCGATCTGTTGGCAAAATTTGTCGTTTTTTCGCGATCTTTTGATGAAATTTGCCGTTTTTCGAGGGCGCATTTTGCCGATTTTTAAAAGGGCAGGGCGCTGTGCCCTTCAAAAAAAGCCTAGCGGGAACACTAGAGAACCAATTAGCAAAATTCTTGATTTTTTTAAAAAACTAATTGGAGAAGTTCAATTTCTTATCAGAGATAAATTGACAAAATTTGCAATTTTTTTCTGGAACCAAATAATGAAATTCGTGATTCTTTTTTGAAACTGATTGACGAATTTTTTCCCACTGCAAAAAGACAAAATTTGTGATTTTTTTTGCTGAGACTCATTAATGGAAATTCACAAATTTTTGCCGACCATGACAACTGAAATTTGCGATTTTATCAACCGATCAACAAATTTTGCAATATATTTCAATGACCGACTGACGAAATGAGATTTTCTGCCACGACTGATTGGAGAAATTTGCAATTTTTTTCTATTAAAGCGGATTTTCGTATTTTCTACTTTATTAACATACTACCATATTTTATTCTACATTTTCAGAGAAACTCTGGAATTTCCAGAAATGTTGGCATCTATGAAAATGTCATGATTATTATTATTATTCTTTTAAACATGAAGTTTAATGTTAAATTATCGGTTTCACACTACAAAAAAAAAAAGATAAAAGGAAGAAAGTCCTATAATGTACCATGAATTTGGGTTACTTGGAGCCAAACGAAAAGAGTTTTTTAAATCAGTCCTGAATCTAGTGTGTTGGGAGTACTGATGTGATGCACCAACACTCTACATGTGACAACACTAACTAGTAACACAGTACACCCAAAAATGATTAAAAAAAATTTTTATTTGGTTCCAAGTGGCCATTTTCTGAGTCCAAATAGCCCCATGTTGTGGTACGCCTTAAATTTACAAAGTTTTGACATTTCAGCATTACAATAAAAAGATAAGTTTTTTCTGGTTTATATATTTTTTAAAGTACCTAATGCTGTCTGTTGCCATTTATCACAAGACCATCTAACTTCAGCAGCACGTCCTCTTTGTCGTATTTGTTCCTCTGCTTGCCTTAATTCTGCACGAATCTAGTTATAGCACAAAATAAAAATACAATAAAAAAGTACTAAAGTAATAAAAATACATTAGCAGCTTTACATAATCATTGACAAAGTACAAAAATATAATAATAAAAGCTAATCAGTTATTAGAATTAATAGTAGGAAAAAATTAGTGTAAAATTAAAATCTATAATCCTTTTAAAACCATTTTTAATGCCATCATCTAATGAAATACAAAGTTTCAACAACAGATGAAAAAAAAAATCTACTTCAACATTCAGAACATATTAACAAAGAACTTACAACCTTATTTGAAAATTCCATAATTTTTATATGAAGATCTAAAGATTAATTTCCGCTTGCAACTTTTCAGTTAAACTGGATTTTCTAATTATCTTAATTAAAAAGAAAAAAAAATCCAATCCAATAAAACAACATTATTATTATTAGAAATATTGGCTTTTATATATATTTTTTTATTTTCCCCTTAAAAAAAAAGGGGGGGGGGCAGAAAAATAGCTCTTACAAACTAGTCAAGTTTCGCCTGTCTAGAAAGTCATTTTGAGAGCCCCACTGCTTGCAGCAGAGTATAGCTCAGGCTTTACCTGGCTTTCCAATTGCCTTTTCAAAACTAATGTAGTGGTGGGAAGATCACTGCCTTTTCATCGCACAAAATTTCAACTTAAAGGGCTTGATAGAACTCTAGATATGTTTTTTCCCCTCTCAGGGAGCATTGAGGGGAATTAAGAATGTTTTACTTTAATTAAGAATGTTTTTACTTGAGCATATGTCAACAAATTTATCATCCTATAACATTTTATTTTAAAGAGCATGATAGTACCTGATATATGGTTTTGCATCCCCAAGGGGGAGTAGAGTGGTCAAATTTTTAATTAAGAATCATTTAACTCATGCCTATGTTACCATCTACAAAATTTCATCTTTTTCAGCTTGATAGATCATACTCTCCATTTTGCATCCAATGGAGAGGGAGAGGGAAACAATTTTCAATTACGAATCCCTTTGCCTGTGCATTTGTTAATTTATCCTTCCACAAAATTTCATCTTAAAAGATGTGATGGAACATGAAAAGTGGTTTTGCATGCCTGAGGAGGGGAGCAGAAGGATACAATTTTCAATAATGAATCTCTTTATCCGTGGAAATATTAATACCATCTGGAGTGACTCCACTTGACTTTTCAAATACTTTGCATTGAGATACCAGGTAATTCAAAAGTAACGGAAAAAATATGTAATGCAACATGTGCAATTTATTCTACTACAATACTTAAATTATAGAGCTATTATTCCATAATCAGCTTCACAGCTAAAGTTGATATCAAACATGAACAATCTTGGCAACAACTAGTTTCCAGTGTATGAGATTTATAGCCTTTTTTTCACCAAAAAGGGGCCATTTTAGCATAGTTTGCAAAAATATTTGATTTTTTTATTGATTTTTTTTTTAAAGATTTTTTTTAGTATTTCTTTGTATAGAGGGCTTTAAACAATAGAGAAAATGGTAACATCAAATTTGGTGAGAAAAGCAAAATTTTCTAAAGCATTTTTTGTGTACCTTTATTTGCATTTTAAAATCTCATTTGATTACTATATATATCTTTATGAAATAACTGTTAATATATCAAATGCACAAGCAATTTGTTCAATATTTACACCATTTAATACATACATTTATTTAACATATACATAAAAACACCATATAATAATGTAATACGAAATATATAACATATGTCGATGTAAATAAGTCAATTAAAATTGGAAATTTTTTCATTATGTAATGTAACAAAATATTACATGTTACATAGTATATTATAAAAAATTGTGGCTGGTTTAACCAGCTTCAAAATTCAATAAACATTGTTTTTAAAATGTAGGTTAAATGCAAACAAACTCTTATACGTAAATTGCAAGATGCTGTCTACAAAATACATTTATCTAACAAAACAAAAAGTTGAACTTTAATAAACAGCTTAAAAACAAAAATAATAGTAAGAAAAACAATAAATTTAATAAATTACTAAAACTTTCAAAAATTTAATTTAAAAATTAGATTTAAAGCAACATTTTAAAAAAAAATCATTGGGTCAAAAGAAAGTTTTAGCTGTAAATAAAAATTGAAACTAACAACATAAGCTCTCCATTTTCGAAGAATTCTCCACATTATACATCAACACATTTCAAAATATAAACAATAAAATTTTCTCTGAGCTTTGGCTTGCAAACTAATCCAACAAGGCAAAAAAAATTCAAAAACATTTTTGACTCTATGATCTTGTCAGCTAGCCATGTAATATGTTATTAAGAAAAGTTAAAAGAAAATAATTACCAAAGACAAATAAATATTACTTGTCTTGAGAAATACTTAATTTCATCATTCCATCTACAGTCTAAGCCAAGATATTTTCACAATTGTGATTGGTTAATAGCATATTGACATCATCGAATGGCATATGATGTACAAGATTTATTATATGTGATTCAGTGTTTTCAACCTGAATATGTAGCAGTTATAATTTCACCAAGTAAACGAATCAATTGCTGATATGTTGATACGGTTAATTGACTTTCTATTGAAGATATCTTGAATACACGAGTTACTTGAATGAAACTCAATCTCTCAAAAAGTTTTAGTTTTATTACAATCTTTCCAAATAGGTAAATTTTATGCAGTTTTAATCGAAAAAATAATTTTGAGAAAATATGGCCAAAAGGCTGACTCTCAGGTAATTAAATTTTACTGCTTGGCTGGACTGTAATGAACACATTGAGACAGACCTTGGGTTTTATTATAATGATAGACGGTAAATAAATATCTAAAAATGAATGCAAAAGTCTGAAGAATTAAAATCATTCCAAGTTTGAAATTCAGTGTACTCTCACTATCTCGAAAACCTTGATGTGTCGAAAAATTATTTTTCTTCTTGATATTACATATTTATCTAATGTTAATTTCAATTCTTATGTCGAAGAGTTTTCACTCAAAACCTTGTTATGTCCAAAACTTTTCGAAGTAAAAAATGAATTTTTCCGGAAAAATCATCGTTTAGTTGTTGTTGAAGCAAATAGATGTATGTTTCCAAGAATCTCTCACACCCTTCATTATCTCTCAGAGGGGTCAGGGACAATTCTGATAAGTCCATCTGGTCACTTGAATGGCAAACAAAGGAAGCAAAAACAGGTGTTTCCTTTTTGTATGGGTGGTATTTTTGGGGAAGGAGTCTGTGGGTGAATATGTGTCCGCTAGCATGTTTCGCCAATTCACATATCTTGCCAAGGAGAATTCAACTATCCAATTTTTTCTCTTTTGTCACTTATGTTTGTATCTTAGGTGTGTTGTTCTAAATTATACTGAATTTACTGTGTATGGTTAAGTCAGTCAGCGAAAAACTTTAATGAAGTCATAAAATGTGTCAGTGAATCGCCAGTTTTAGTCTCAAAAATTGAAAGTTCCAAAAAAAAAGAAAACAGCTAGCATTAAGAGAAAGTTAAACGTGTTGAAAATTGCGAAAAAGGCAGAGATTTTAGATGCTGTAGATAAAGGTGGAAAAAAGTGACAAATCGCAAAGAATTCCAGCATCAACTTTAGCAACAATATTGAAAGACAGAAACAAAATTTAGAAGATTTTCGAGCAGGAAAAAGGAACTGCGAAGAAGATTAGAATGGCTAGATATCCTGATTTAGAAGAATGCCTCATAAAATGGTTTAAACAGTGCAGAAATCTCAATGTCCCTCTTGGAGGCAATGTGTTAAAAGAAAAGGCTGAACCGTTTGCAGAAAAGCTTCAAATGGATCTTTAGCTTCATATACTATGCTTTTGATTTCCTCATTCATTCATGCTCAAACAAATCAGTGCCAATGCTTTCTGTGATCTTAATTTATTTTTATCTTCATCTATAACTTTACATCTGTGCCAACTTTCCCTTCTAATTTTTCATTCTTTGATGTAAATTCATTTAGTCCTTGACATTAAAAGACCAGGCTGTAAAATTATATTGACCCAACTTTGGAAAGGACATGGATGGACCTTCACCAGCCATTTTCAATATTTCTATTATTACAGGCAGACACGTAAACAACACTCTGCTACCACTCTGTTCGCCCATGGGATATTTCATTAACATATGTGTCTTCCTAAACTGTATTCACAAAGTGGTGAAATCAATCCAACAGTCCTAGCATTAAATGCAACTATTTCTTTATTCAAATTTAACAACATGATTAATATAATTCTTTAAAAAATGGTAACAAGGGTGAGTTAAAATAAATGAGCTTAACTCATTTCCACAATCTTGGCACAGCAAAACAACAAGGTAATTTATCAAAAAAAAAAAAAAAAAAAAACTAAAATACCCCTCTTAGGCTTTCCATTTCAAACTAGCTTCATAAAAGCACTGAAGTAAACCTGGAATCAAACACATTAGCAAGTAAGCAAGCTAGCAAGTATATCACCACATCAGCAGCTGCTCTATAAATACAGACAGACAGCACCCACCCTAGGGACCAGCTTATGGCTAATGGCCAGAACGAACCCCTAAGCCTAGGGAGAGAAAGCTCTATAAATACAGAGTAAATCAGTTAAAGTTACAGATAAGTTGAAGAAACACAATTGCAGTTAACAACAGGTTAATTATGCAAGGGAGAAAAAATATGCCAACACTTTTCTTAGTGACACAGAAACTGAATCCAGATGAACTGCTATAATCTTACCTAACAAAGGTTAAAATTGCAGTTTTATGAATTTTGAGTCCAGCATTTCACTTTACTGTAGTGGCAACCATGTTTGTGTACCTTTTTAACACTACTTTGTTACAACTTTACATGATGCAGGTAACACTTTGTAACTACATTTACTTTATATAAATGCTATTGGTTTTACTTTAGAGAAACTTTACTATTAAGAAAACTTTAAAACTTTACTACAAACTACTAATTTGAGGCTTTACATTGTTAATTTATGAAACTTTAAAACTATCAGTCATAAACAAACATTTTTGAAATACATATGCAAATTGGTTGGAGAGAGAGCTGGGAAAATTAACTGGGAAAACTTTATAAATATAATAGATAACTTTTATTTATATTAACAATAAAAATGAACTAAAATTTTAGTATAACCCAACAAATTTCATCGATCGGGAGCAGGAAAATCATGAATTTCGTCGATCGGGAACATGAAAATCATGAATTTCGTCGATCGGGAACAGAAAAATTATGAATTTCGTCAATCAGGAGCATAAAAATCATAAATATCAGCGAACGGGTGCAGGAAAATCATGAATTTTGTTGAACGGGCACGGAAAAATCGCGAATTTTAAGGAAAAAAGGTAATTGGGAAATCCTGCATTCGGCGGGTTCTTTCCATATTTTTAATCGCCAGTTTTTCAAGTTTAATCGCCGAGTAGCAACTGCTTATTTTCACCTTTAATCACAACAATGGAATTTATCCAAATACATGAAGCCCATATCTTTCAGACAAATATTCTTAATAAATGATTTTATAACAAACTACATAATTTTTTTTAAAAATAGAAGCATGCTCTTAGGTGCCAGACAATCTGAAAATTCTTGCATCAGAGAATACCACCATTGGTAACAGATAGAAAGTACATTAGGTAGGACTTTAAATAATTGGATATCCTTCTGAAACAAAGAACTCAAGAAAAACAGTGAAACTTTTGCTTTGCAAAGAGAAAAAAAAAGTTTACTAATTTAAAAAAATAGTTAAAAAAAGTTAATGTTTTTTAAACATTCCATAAAATAATTTAAATTTTTTTAATAGTGTTCAAATCTAATGCTTATAACTATTAGCTTCACCCAGATGAGGGTGTGCCAGCTTGCAGGCTGCTCAGCCGGCAGATCAGTCAGAGACTGTTGACAATAAGAAAACTAATTTCTTAGGTGAGTCAATCCTTGATTTTACCTGCAAATGTCAATGAAAAAATCTATAACATCATACAATGTTTTACTAAAAACTGTGGCTGAGAGATTTGTCGTTGACATTCACAAATTGTTGTACAGAACATATTTTGCACAAAAGAAATAAGTTATGATCACATGATTTGTAAAATGGCACTTTTTTTCCCTCTATAGGTGTTAAAAGTAGCATCAGTGCTCACCACAAACTATTGATTTTTTGTATCATACTAGTTGTTACGTTACATTTTTCAAGTTGTAGTGTTTTACACCACAAACAACTAGAAAAAGTAGCAACTACTGTAATTTTACTATTTGTAACATGCTATTTCCAAAGACTGCAAAAAAGAATGAGGCCATATTAGAATACCTGTGCATTAAAGGGTCGCTGTGGCATGGGAAGACTAGAAGGAGCACAAGGTAACATATCTAAAGGAGAGCCATTGAGGACAGAGAGATTTTTTCCTTCTCCAATGTTATTCCACACAAGGGCGCTGGGGCATTCTAAAGTGATAACCTGGAATATAAGCAGCATTATTTTATACAATACATATAAAACACCATTAAAGTTTTAAAACTTTAATTCTTTTATCACAATAGGTTATTATATTTTTTTACACAATAAATAAAGAAAGATGTACAAATATTAATCTACTGATTTCATCTCCCTTTTTTGAAAGGGAGATGGGGACAACTCAAATATGTATATAAATTTCCAACAATTGTTTGATATATAAACATAAATTTGTTGTACTAAAATATTATAGAACTGGTCACTTTGAACAAAAAACAGTTGTGCAGTATGAGAATCTTGCCCATCTCTGCATGCATATTAAAAAAAAAAGTGAATTCTCATATCGACAGCAAATTAAAACTCATAGCTAAATAAAAATAAAGTTCTTTAGAAAGTAATTTTTTAATGCATTAAGCATGGTTACAAGCTACATGTGTTTAAATAAAAGCTTAAATTAAACTGAAACATTTTAAATTTACATATCTTTAAAATAGAGTGCATACTAAGGACAAGTTCATTGTACACATGGAAAATCATTGGAAAGTGGAGTCCATAGCTGTTATATGTGGGACAATTTCATTAGAAAGTGACTGTTGGTCAGATGACTATTGACTGCATTAGAAAACATTTTCTAATTTGCTTGAATATTAGTTGTAATATAGTTGTAAGTTTTAAAAAGGGCGAGATTAAAGAACATGGGGAACAGTCCCACACTGTAAAAAAAAAAAATCTCTCAAATTGACAGACAAAAACTCAATTCTGGCGGCAGTGGAAAAACGTTTAATTTACAGAAAATATCTGTATATTTTTATTAAAACAGTTTTTTTCTGTAAAAAATATAGATTATTTTCCGTAAAGTTACAAAATCCACATTTTTTATAGGAAAAAACTGTTTTTCTTTAAAACAGTTTTTTCTGTAAAAAATACAATTTTTTTTGTCAAAATTACAGATTTTTTTTTACAAATTTAGGCTCTGGTATTTTGTTAAAAGTTAAAAAAGAGCAAAATAACAATAAGAATTTTTATGCGATATATCTACTGGCACTAGTGTCTGCTAACTCAGTAATTGAACAAGTTGATCCAGTTGTAGAAGTTCCTGTTTCCTTGTCTTCCTGAGTTTGACCTATGGCAAGAAGTGTTGAAAAATTGTTGACTGAAATATTTCTTTACGGTATCTATTTCTTTATGGTATCTTTTATGTACTACTCTATCAAATTTTCTTTTGAATGTTATGAATTTGTATTAGATCATACACTGTGTATGCCAAAGTGTCTTAGATATTAGATTTAATTATTTGAATTTTTGTTTTAAAGTTTGAAATGTTGGTTTTGCATAAGTTTTTAAATACAAATAGTTTAAATATTGGGAGGTTATTTTTTTAGAGTTTAAAGTTAATATAAAGTTAGATGAAATTTAAAGTTAAATGCCTTTTTTAAATTACGTTGTTATTTTACATTTGATGAATTATAAAGAAATTGTTAAATGCAATCTATAATTTTAGAATTGTTTGAATTTTAATGAAATTTGAAGGTTTTTTTTTTTTTTTTTTTTTTTTTTTTTTTTAAAATAAAATATGAATTGTTTGTCCTGCTTAGTAGTGTGGAATTAACTTTTATTAAATTATATTATTAAATTTTAACATGACTAAAATGTTTATCTTGTTTAGCAATATGTTTAATTTTTTTTAGTAATAGAAACATCAAGTTGATTCTTGCAGCAACATGGAATCAAATTTTTTTTTTTTTACTATACTAGGGGGCATACTTTTTACTATACTATTCTGCCCCATATGAGCTACACTCGCCAATCCCCATACAAACACTGCAGGCATTAAAAACAGGGTTGATAAAAATCATGATTTTTTTTTTTTAAATAAGAAAAATCTGATTTATTTGATTTCAATTGGATTTTTTTTTATTTAAATCAGATTTTTTTTTATTAATATTTGTGTGGTGTGCACTGTATTTATTTATTTTCTCTGTATAAATTTGCACACTTCTATTAATTTCATTACAATTCCTAGATAAAAATTCAAAATAATTTAAATAAAAATAAAAAATTGTTGCAAACAAATTCAGATGATTTACTTAAAACTTAAAATCATATTATTTTACTATATTAAATTATTACTAGAAGTGCTTGGGATCGTGTAGCAGTCTAAATGTGAATTGCTTCGCAATTCACAGGGGTTGGCGAGCATTAGCGAGTAGGGGGCTGAGCCCTCTAGTAATATATATAATCAGGGCTTTACATAATTGATAAAATCGATTAACCAGGAAAAAATTCTAGTCGCCAGTAAAAGATATTTACAACGCAGTACCCAGACACTTTTCTTCAAACCAGAGTAGCCCTGATCTATTTTGCACTATGTGCAGTGCCATGATAATAAAGTCATCAAGCAATTTAAGAGAAGTAGAAAAAATATTTAAAAAATACATATTATTCTTTAATATAACTAAAATTAATTATTCTTTAAATTTTAATTAAGTTTTATAGACCTACTTCAAATGAATTACTTATCACTTATTAATCTTTAATATGAATGTGATAAGAGTAGAGTAATCAATTTTAATTCTGGACACAAAAAACTGATTTGAAATGTGACCATTTTTTAGCATTGTATCCAGTTTTAGATGCCACAGAACCAGAATTCACAATATTTTTTACTGTTGTATTGAGACATACCTTCCCCCCCCCCCCCCCCCCCACATTCTAATCACGTGACATGCTAGCTGGCTAGAGTGGAAAAGCATGGAGTTTTCTGTGCATTAGTTTGAAAATGACTTTTAAACTTAGTTCTTCCAATAAGAGTACGAGAGAAGAGGAAGATTAGAAAATGACTTTAAAACTTGGTTCTTCCAATAAAAGTACGAGAGAAGAGGAAGATTACTGCGTGCGGCTCATTTGTGCTCATTTCTTAGGTCAATTTTTACACAAAAATTTTAAAAACGCGAGATTAAATAACTTAGTTGCCAAATAAGAAAATTGCAGTCTGGCGACTGTATTCTTCAAGCTCTGTATATAATATATAATCACATAATAAATGCAGCAAAGAATGCTAAATATATATGTGTATTTCAACTGATTCAGATATAGTAATGTCATCTTTATCACAGAGATTGCAAGTTTTTTTGTGGTTTTTTTTTCTTTTATTCTTGCCACAATCTCCACTATTCCTATACCACATGGTTTACATATTGCTTTCACACTTTTCCAAAAAAAGTTCTTTTTTTTTTCTGTAAAATAACGCCACATTGAATCTTTCTTTCAGCCAGCCATTTTTCTTATGTATCAAGTATCAATGTATCCATAAGCTCTCTGTACTGTACACCACCTAGTATTAGTAAATGATGAGGTTGTCCCAACTTGTGTTTCACACTATACTATATTAATGATTACAAAACAGTTACAAGAAATGCAAGGTCTCTTAGAATCACATAAATAAAAATATGAAGTTATCGATTGTCAGTGATATCCAATTCTCAGCCATTGACAATTTCAATAATCAATCTTGTTTACTTTACAGTAAAAATGACTGCTTAGCTTAGAAATAAAGTACATATCTTACATTTTCCATTGCAGTAAGCAATGAATTCTAGGAAAGGAAACAATCACATGGATTAAATTATTTTCAGTTATAAAGAAACATGAATTACGAATTCTATAACTCTATGTTAGACAAACAGTCCAAATATTTATTATATTACTATTAGCCCATGTATTGATTATATTATATGATCATATATTATGAATTAATATATGATCAACCATCAACATATGGGATAGTGTAATTGCATGTCTAAGCAATGGTGTTTTGTTTTTAGCCCATGGTGTTTTGTTTTTAGATAGGTAAATGTTATTTATAAAAAAGGTAGTAAACATGAGCTTCAGTTAATTAAATAAGTAGTGCATTGCATGATATAATATTATAGTGGTGTGTTTTTAAGATCCTCTACAAAAGTTTAAGAGTCCATGAATGTGTTAAGCAAGTAATTTTACAACTAAAAAGTTCAGTTACATGTTGCAAAAGAAAAAACACATACCTGAAGAATTCCAGACAGCCAAAAAATAACACTACGGTGATGAGGACAATTTAAATATTCAACTATACTTGCTGTTATAGGATTAAATGAAGGCTGAGATGGAGGAGCAGCCATGGGTAAACTATAAAACAAATTTATTTAAAACTTTAACATAATTAAGAACTTTTTTTTTACAATACATTTAAAAAAATGGAATACGTTTTAATGTACTATTATAAAAATCAGAAAAGTAAATAGAAATTAACTTACTTTGATGTATTATTTAAAATAGGACTTTGGCACCTAGGAGTTTCAGAATTAGGCTCACATAGTAAATAACTTAATTTCTTAGAACAATGATGAGCCAGTCGTCTTGAAAGTAGCTGTGAATTTACAAATTCATCCACATACTAAAATAGATAAAAGTAAATTGCAATACAGTAGTTTGATGTCTGCATATTTTTTTAATACAAAAAACAGGAAAACAGGATTTTATTTTAACGAATTTATTTCAACATAAATGTATTTCAAAGGGCAGAACATTTCTACACAGCGTATTTATCTCACATAATGATGCCATAATTTCAACATGATATTTAACTAAATATCTTTATTAAAATTATTAGTAAATTTTTTTTAATTAGATGACTGTAATCTTCATATATATCTATCATATTAAAATCTGCCAGACTGTTTATATGTCTTCACTACTACTCCTAGATTACTGAATGCTGGTTGATGAAATTAACACCAGTTATCCACATGGATCTGAGGATGTCATATAAGATCTCAGAATTTTTAAATTTAAATTAGTTTCCAAGAATTTTTTTTTTTTTTTTTTTTTTTTTTTGAATTACATACCTGTAATAGTAGTAACTAAATTACGCCATTTTTGTGGATAAAAGATAAACAAGGAGAAATGATAGAGACTATTATATTATTTTTTCTTTAACAAAATTTTCTCATTAAAATTGGAGAGAAATTATTTTGAATTTAGAAATCTCATTAAACTACATTTTCCAAGAAAATTTGAAGAAATAAAAACATACAGTCACATATTCGAACTTCATGAATTAAATTCATTCAACAGAAACAAAAATAGTCTGTCGACATATTGACATTTAGAAATCATTACATCATAGATTTTTTTTCAGTTTTACATTCAACCAAGAGATTTAAACTCCTTTCATTTATGTAGGCAATTATTATCCCTTACTCAAAAGAACTGCATTTAAATAAAAAAAATATACCATTTACAATTATTTCTTTTTGAAAGATGGCAGTTAAAATGTTTCATAAAGGTGCTAAAAATAAAATAAGTTTATCAGGAAAAAATTACAATTTTTTTTTCTTGTAACGTATTTATTTTAATTCAAAAAGCTAAAATATTTTTTTATATGTTTGTCAATGTGGCGTCATTTTCATTTCACAAGCACTGAAATTAGAAACCAAATCTTAAAAGAACAATATACTTTTGACAGAGTTTTGCATCAAAAATCCTGTAATCTGCAAAATGTACGAGGGTTGATCCAGAAATAAGGTTCTCATCAAATTTACATTGTTGGAAAGAGAAAGTTTTCTCTATTTCTCTACATAATCGCCATCTTTTTCTATGCATTTTTGTAAACGGTGCTCCAATTTCTGTATCCAATGTCGTAGAACTCTGCCACCAAGCCGCTCAAGAAGCGTTTCACCTCTTCTTTGACGTCATCGTCGCTCTGGAAGCGTTGGACATCCAAATGTTCCTTTATCTTGGGATTACTGGGATTATCACAAGTGATAATCACTTGTTCCCCAAGATAAAGGAACATTTGGGTGTCCAATGCTTCCGGAGCGACGATGACGGCAAAGAGGTGAAACGCTTCTTCAGCAGCTTGGCGGCAGAGTTCTACGACATTGGATACAGAAATTGGAACACCGTTTACAGGGTTGCAAAAAAGCCGGCTAAAATTAATAAAAGCCAGGCCAGCGGCTTTTATTGGTTTTAACTGGCTTTTTTTGGCCGAAATTGGCCTTTTTTGGTCAAAATTGGTTTTTATACGTTGAAGCAATTTATTTATAAACTGTAGATTTTTAAGTATTTTTTAACTAATTTAAAAGACATTTTATTGAGTTAGAATTTAATAAATAACTTAATTTCTCAATAATGAAGACATTAATATTGGAATAACACATAGCAGACTGGTGATGTGAGTCAGAATTGTAAATATGTTACCTAAATTTTAACAAGGCATACTCAGTGCTTAACTATTGCTATATTTTTTAAATAAAAGCTTTTTTTTATGATTATTAATTTAATTTACACTTTTTTTCAGTTTTACTTCTTTAAATAATTAAATAGGACAACAGTTGTTTAATTATATATTTTATTAATCAACTAATTTTAAAGGCTATTAACCCACTAGTAGAAGTAATGCAACATGACAGTGGGCACTGCAGATTTTAAAAGATTTTTGAAGATTAATCTAATAGCTTAAAAAATACTGTACTTAAAAAAAATAAATAAAAATAAAGAAAAGCTAAATTTTAATTATTGTAATCTTCTTACTGTATTTTCTTTGTAATTGAAAATTTTGCTTATTTAATGGGTTACTATTATTTCTTGTGGCAGTAGACATTGTTGCCTCATAGATAAATTTTGTTTTGCTGCAGATTGATAAACACACAAATTAGTTACTGTGGCTATTGATAGGCAAGTTTTAATATTTCTCATATCTTTAAAATCATTCATGCAGCAATTTAATAAAAACACCATTTTTCACTGTTAAAAACAGTAAAATGCATAACATTTGCTTTTCATTTCAATAAGCTTTTTTTTTTTTTTTTTTTTTTTTTTTTAACTGTTCTCTCTTTTTTTATACACTTACGTCTATTAAAATCTCCTTAAATATTATATATTCTTCCTAATTCCTCTTTCAACATTGATCATTCCATAATTTAATCTCATCATATGGACTTATCTGGCATGAGTTTTGTAATTATTTAGTAGAAAAAAAACTTATTAAAATATATTTTTATAAGACATTAGAATACTGATTACTAACTAAATATGGATGCTCTCAAGTATTATATATGCTAATTTCATTTATTAAATATATAAATTATTAAGTTTTAATCCACAACAATTTTAAAAGTAAAAAGCAGTACATGTAAGAATTTTTCATTTTTGATGGTGATGTTTTGTTATTGTTTAAATTCAAAATAATCTTTTAAAATGTATAGTATATGTCGAGCTATGTAATACAGAATTTCAAAACACCACCTTGCAGTCTAATTTAATATATTCTTTTCAACGAGTATATAAATATTTCAGAAGGAAATATTTTTTATTGCATTAAAAATAAATTAATGCAAATTTAATGTGAATTAGCTGTAAACCACTTTTTTTAATAAGAGCCGGCTTTTTTTAAGTGGTTAAAACCAAAAAAAAGCCGGCCGGCTTTTTTTGGCCTGGCTAAAAGCCGGCAACCCTAACCGTTTACGAAAATGCATAGAAAAAGATGGCGATTATGCAGAAAAATAGAAAAAACTTTCTTCTTTCCAACGATGTAAATTTCTATGAGAATAAACAATGTTGTCTATTTGTAAATTGGATGGGAACCTTATTTCTGGATCGACCCTTGTAATTTTCACAATTTCTGATTAACCTGCATTGTAAAAATGATTTCTTACTTGAAATTTAGTGTTTAATAAAATTAATGTTAAATTAGAATATTGGATTTCTTTTTAAACTCAAAAAATTAGAAGATCTCATGTAAAGTAAATGAAACATATTGGGTTGCCACACAGCTAGTTTTGCATTAAATGGCACATATACATACCGCACATGCCTACACTGTGTAGGCGGCAAACTTTTAAATCCGCCACTAGAAAGAAGGCAATTTAAGACGACAAATTTTGTTTTATACTACGCAGTTTAAATAAAAATAGTATAATAAAGCATTTATAAAATTTAATTAAATAGACATTTGTTTTCAGCTGAAGAAATCTATATAAAAGAATTTCTAAAGATGCTTTAAAGTAAAAGGTTAACGTATACGAAAAAAAAGTTTTAAAAAATTTCCCAAGTATATTTAGGCTTATACCTATTCAACATTACAAGGGGGGAGCGGGGGGGGTGGAAAGACTTCAGAACCCATATACTTACAAAAATATTTATTTCTTATACAGAGAAATTTATTTATTAAAAAATAATAATTATACTAATTCTGAAGAACCACCAAAGAGAATATTAATTCTTTTAAACATAAAACTTAAGTTTTTCATAAAATTAGCTATTTTTTTTTTTAAGTAAAAAAGCATCAGAATTTTTTTTATTTAAATTATCATTTTTCTTCACCATAGCAATTTAAGGCATCAGTTGTTAAAATTTTTCTTTTCTACTTACAAGCAACAATATTTATACCTCCCTATTAATTTTTATGTACATTATCAGTTTTAAACAAAATTACGAAAAGCTAACTTTATATACAGTGGAACCCCGCTAATTCGGACCCCGTTAATCCGGATCAGTCTGGTCGAATATTTTTTCTTTCTTTTTTTTCTTTTTCTTTTCTTTTTTTGAGAAGAGATTGGCAAATTTCCATAACATTAATTTATTTCATCCTCGTATTCTGAATAAAAAAAAGTCTTTTCTGAAATATTTTCGGAAGAATACCTTAAGCTTTCTTATTTAAACTCTTTGATGTTATGTTTCAAAGAAACAACAATGTATCACTTTAAGTTTGGCAATTCCAATTTTCTTCACAGTTTTCTATTTAATCCATTTAGAAATGTCTTCAAAAGCTCACTGCACAATAAAGTTTTACTTAGCATTGCAAGAAAGCAAGATAAAATAATCCCTATAGACCCACTGACTGATAAGGATCGCTTTCCGATCTTTATCAGCCAGCCCATATGTCTCTCCGGACAGTTTCTTTGTCTTCGTGACAAAATGTTTCTACAATATCACTTGCAAACCCCCCCCCCCCCCCCAGTCACTGCTCTGTTTCTTAGAATCCGACCTCCCGTTCAGAGAGAATGTATCAACCCAAATACTTTCGGAAGAATACCTTAAGCTTTCTTATTTAAACACTTTGATGTTATCTTTCAAAGAAACAACAATGTATCACTTTAAGTTTGGCAATTCCAATTTTCACAGTTTTCTATTTAATCCCTTTAGAAATGTCTTCAAAAGCTCACTGCACAATAAAGTTTTACTTAACATTGCAAGAAAGCAAGGTAAAATAATCCCTATAGACCAACTGACTGATAAGGATCGCTTTCCGATCTTTGTCAGCCAGCCCATATGTCTCTCCGGACTGTTTATTTGTCTTCGTGACAAAATTCTTCTACAATATCACTTGCGAAAACCCTTCAGTCACTGCTCTGTTTCTTAGAATCCGACCTCCCGTTCAGAGAGAATGTATCAACCCAAATCGTACCAGACAACTTCCTTTGCCTTGCAGTGTTTTTGAGCATACATTTTTAGCTATGGCGACGAAACGAAAACATAATTTTGTGACTATGCAAAAGAAATTGGAAGCATTGAGTAGAATTGATAAAGGTGAACACTTAAAAAAGATTGCTTGTGAGTTGGGAGTAGGGACCTCGACAGTGTCCGATTGGAAGAAAAATCGAAAAACAATCGAGGATTTTTGCTCGAAATCAATTTCTAACGACGGTTTGGACAATCGGAAGAATGTTAAAAAAGCTAAACTTGAAACACTGGATGAAGCGTTATTCATTTGGTTTTGCGCAGAAAGAGATCATGGTTTACCTATATCAGGTCCAATAATCCAACAGAAAGCCTTAAAGTTAAATGCAAAGTTGCCTGATAGTGATCCAGATTTTAATGCCAGTCAAGGATGGTTAAATAGATGGAAAAACCGGCATGGTGTGCGTCAACTTACTGTGACGGGTGAGAGCTTGTCTAGTGACAAAAATGCATCTGAAAAGTTCAAAAAGGAATTTGAAGAATTTATTAAAGCAGAAGAATTAACGGCATATCAGATCTACAACGCTCATGAATCAGGACTATTTTACCGCATGTTGCCAAATAAAACTTTAGCCTCAAAATTAGAAGAATCAGCTAAAGGATATAAAAAGAGCAAGGACCGCCTCACTATAATGGCTTGTAGCAATGCATCAGGAAAGCACAAATTTCCTCTTCTTTTAATCGGAAAATCTAAAAATCCACGTGCACTAAAAAACATAAATCGTGAGACTTTACCTGTAGTTTACCGTTCCCAGAAGAGTTCTTGGATGGAGAGCAAAATTTTTAAAGAGTGGTTCTTTGTCTATTTTGTTCCGGGTGTTACAAAATATTTAAAATCATGCAACTTACCCATCAAAGCTGTCCTTCTAATTGATAATGCCCCGACACACCACGGAGAAAGTGAACTGACAAAAGAAAACATAACGGTAAAGTTTTTACCACCTAATGTGACTGCGCTAGTATAGCCAATGGACCACGGAGTTCTTCAGAACATTAAGAAAGTTTACAAACGACAAATGTTGAATGAACTTTTAGATGATGGAGAACATGGAGTGGTAGAGATTCTCAAACTCAAATCAATCAATATCAAGAAAGTAATCTATATGATTGCTGATTCTTAGGATCAGGTTGCTGAGAGTACTCTTCGAAAGTCGTGGAAGAATTTATGGCCAGAAAATTGTGATTTCTCGGATAATAAGCTTGAAACAGAAGAAGGAATAAGCGAGAATGAAAGAGAAATTACACCGGACGATTTTGTGAGCATGTGCAAAAAAATTGATGGTTGCTCAGATGTTGATATCAGTGATATTAGCAATTGGTTGGAAGCAGAAAATAATGAAGGTTACGCCTCACTTACAGATGATGAAATAATTGCTTTGTGCACAAAAAATGAAAATGAAGATGATGCAGACAAAAACACCATTATCAATGATCATCAACCAAAAGTTATTAGCCATAATGATGCAACGTCTCATTTAGAACAATTAATGGTTTATTTTGAACGTCAGATGGAGACTACACCCAATGAAATACTTATGCTCAAGCGGATGCGTGACCGTGCGGCCCGCAAAAGGTATACAAAACTCGCACAGCAGAAGATTACAAACTTTATAATTACAAAGTAAACATTTTTACTGCATGTAAATATTCAATATGTTTAATATAAAGGTGATTTTCTGTAAGTATGTTTTAATTTATTTTATTTTTTCTCATTCTCCGGATAATCCGGATTTTCGAAAATCCGGATTGGGTCTGGTCCCAATTAATCCGAATTATCGGGGTTTTACTGTATTGTAAATCAATAACAAATCAGGACTTGTAAAACAATACAATTTTAGTTATTACTTTAAAGTTATTCAAAAAAAAATATTTTTCCTGCAAATGTTTCTAAGACATTTTTAAGTTTAAAAGTTACTTGAAAAATACTTGAAGAGATGAATATTGAAGTTATATGGAATCAAAAAATTTTTGGTACTGATGTCGCAGACACACCAGGATTTCTTTTTACCACCAAAATGACTATTTTTTGCCTCGCATGGCAACCTGCATGCTTTGTACAGCAACCCTGATAGAACAGATTGTACGAGTTTTATATTAAATTAAACACTGTATGCATTCTACAATAAAATAATTTGTGTGTGTTTATAATAAAAATTATGTGTGTTTTATAATAAAATAAATGTGTGAGTTTATATAATAAAATTGTGTGTGTTTCATAATAAAATAAACTGTTTCATAATAAAATAAAACATACTGTTTTTGCACACTAGGACTAACAAGTGTTCGAAAACTGTCTTTTCTCGTCAAAATGGCTTTTAAAAAAAAATTGTGTCAATCCCGGTGCATCTGTTCTCAATTTTTAAAAAATAAATTACATCTTGAGTTATAAATGATTGTTGTCTCATAACAATCTTTATCAGACTGTCATATCTGGAAATTTGCTTCAAAACACTAATTTTGACAGCATTTTCTGAAAATTCCTCTGCATTTATCGAAAACTAGAAAAACTATTTGATATCATAGTTTCTGAATACGACCTATCCATCTCATGCATTTTAGAAACAAAAATTAATTCAGAAATGTGTCAGAAAATAGCCAGTTCAAACTTAAGAGGAGTCTTTAAAGAAAATTTTGACACGTACGAATAGATATAAATATGAACATGTTGACAATGCATAATTTTGTGCCTTTAAAAATAAATTTTGCATTCGAACAATGAGAATATTTAGCAGAACCTTTGATGTAATTTTTGACTTAACATGAAGAGAAAAAAACAAACAGAAATTGAATACTAGTTAAACTATATAGATTGCTTTAATTTTACAAAAAAGTTTTATTGGTTTAGGGCTATGGAATGCACAAGATTATCTTTAGCAGGGATCTAGGATCACAAAGCGAATGCTATCAGAATGTGTATTGGCCTACAAGATCATACAATTTGATAACCCTCAGATATTGTTTAACCCATTCTCTGTAACAATAATTTTATTAACATGTTTGCTTCATACTAATATTTTATAATGAAAATGCTGTGCTATTGACAAAACTACAAAGAAAAAATATTAGTTTAAGAATTATAAAATTATGCTAAACTGCACCATCACATCGGCAGGAAGAATTCATGTAAGTGATACTTTTGTTTTGCTGTTTTATCAATATCTGATTGAATCTAATTTTTTTATTTTTTATTTTTATAAATAAATATGAAAAATTTTAGATGTAGTGAGATATTGATAAAACAGCAAAATAAAAATATGACTGGCATGATTTCAAATTTTATTTATGAAATGCTTCAAAGCACTTAGCATGTACAGACATGTTGCATTTTTTGCAAAAAGTCAATCACTTAATTTCACAATTTTTTTAATTATAAAATATTGCAACTCATAACTCAAAAATTTTAATAAATTAAAACAAATGTTGTAGTTTTCAACAAAAATATGATTGTTGATCCCAATATCAGACTTTCCAAGTTTTGGAAGCCAAAAAACAGAAGTTTTTTTTCAAATGAAAAATTATATTTTAAATGTAGAAAAATGTGTAGTACAAGTTTAATTTTAAGTAATACTTGCTTACTGCTGGAGATTAAAAAGGAAGTACATAATTATATTTAAATAAAGAAATTATATATATATATATATATAAGTACATCTAAAAAGATTTTCAGTATATGACATTTAGAATGTTTTAACAAGATTTTAAATTATATACACAGAAAAAGTTTCCTTCTAAACATTTATAAAACAACAGTGAAGGTCTAACTAATTCTTAATTGAGACAAATTATTGCTAATCAAAAACATGTCCATAATAAGTCACCAAGTTTTAAAGATTCATCCCTTATAATTAATATGAATACAGCTTAATCAAATAAAATACTACTGATCAATCCTACTAAAGAACATTAATAGAATATTGGAAAATGTGCAAGAAAATTGGGAGAAATGTCAAAAATCAAGAGTTTAAGAAAATAAGTGTAAATCAGGAAACTTGGCAAATCTGCAATATCTATTATTGTAAGAGAAAAAATTATTACTTGAGAAAATGTGCTTTTTCACACAATCAGCCGGAAATTGGTTAATTTCAGCTACTCACAAATTGTACCTATTTCCCATCTCCTTAAAAAGTAATTTAATTACTCTTTTGCAACTATGAATCAACTATCTCAGTCTTATTATCCACTTCTCAAATTCTATTCATGTTATCACCCTCTCTTTCACCAAGAATAAATAGCAACTCTCTTTCACCAACAATAAATAGCAATAAAGAAATGTTGGACTGTTTTAGTCGCTACATTAGAACAGGAAAAGTCTTTTAAAAATCCAATTGCAACTGATTTTTATATTTCAGCAATATCTTAGTGTTCATTATAATAATAATTACTTTTATATGGAAATTTCTAAATCTTCAATTGCAACAGCCACCAACATTTGTACAACATGTCAATATTTTAATAATTATACAATTTGTTTGTTAACAACTGATTGGTGATTTTATCATTGATTATCAGCTTTATGATTAATAAGTCAGGCTGACTCATAAAATTTTAAGTGAAATGCAAGCTTGTTACTAGTTACTTTACAATTCATAATTTTATTGAATGGCAATTTGCACTTAACAGAACAGAAACTTAGTTGAAAAAATAAATCAATTTTAATGTCTGAAGAGATGACTAAATATAATATACATCCATCTGGCTGAATAATAATTTAAAAAGGATCAGAACTATTTTTAAAACAACTGAAAGGAAAAATTGCATCATGGATGTTTGGAAAAAGAAAAAAAAATGTTATTCCACAATATTTCTTACTCATTACCATAGCAGCAACTAAAACAGTAAATTCATTTTCTGCCCTTTTTTGAAAAGTGGATAAACATACATAAAAAAAAGGTATGATAATAAAATAAGATACTATGATTTTATAAAATTAAAAGAGAGTAAATATTGTAACAAAAATAATATGTTCAAATAACATTTTTTTACTATTTCAAATTAAAAAACAATCAAGGAAATCGTTTTAAAAATGCAATATATAAGTAACATATCTAGAACTGCAAAAGTTGAAATTCAAAAAGAAAATAGATAGAATGTAAAAATTGCTATATTGCAAAGAACTACAAATATACAAATCAGGGTACTTTTCCATTATACGGACACCATTGTCATCAAGCATACATTTACATGAATTTAATACATACATTTACATACATACATACATTATGCATTAGCATACATTTTGGCATGGTGTCCGTATAACGAAAAAATACGCAAATCAGGGACAAAGAGAAAAAAAAAAAGTCTGCATCAAGCTGCAAAGGAAAAAGGGCTAATAAATGTGTTAGGTTTTTAAAGACAGAAGTTTAAATAACATAAATTTAATTAAATAGAAAAATATAAATACCTGTAAAACTAATGGTAAAACAATTTTTATAATAGGGTCGTCAGGTGATTTTGTCTTTTCTAATAAGTCTAATATCCAAGTAAGAAAATCTTGTCGATCAAGTAACCCTTCCTGAAATAAATTAAAAATTTTCAGGTTGAACTGCATGAGATCTAATGATAAATTAAATAAATAATAATAAAAATTTATATGAATATGCAATAAAACTCAGTTTTTCATGTATAATATAAAAGTATTTATAGAGCAAAGTGATTATTTTCATTCAGGAATTTGTTATACAGTGTGGAACAGTTAGGGGTGTAACGAATAGTTGGCCAATGTTTGGTATTCAGCTTACATGGCTGAATATTGTTAGATATTTAGTCAAATTAATTATGGATTTAAAAAAAAATTAGTTTTCAAAATGTCCTTTTTAATATATTTATAATGAATATTACAGATTTATATTTCAGCACATTATTATTAGAAAAATCTCATAACACTTATTAAATTTATGTTGCTTAACATATTTACACTACTGTATTCAATAATTTTATATAAATAATAAAAATATGTTTCTTGCAGTATATTTCAGCATCATCATTACGTAATTATTGCAACTTATTTATATTAAAATGAAAAATATGTGCCACATTTCATACACTCGATAAAATAATCAATTTCATATTCTGATACTATGCTTTTAAATCATTTTTTCTAAATATAGGTGAACCTCTTATAACAAATGTCTGTTTTAGAAATTTATATGTGTAATGAATCTTTTGGGGATGAAACATCCCTTTACGTGAGATTTTCAATAAACTTCTTTGCAAACTCCACTTATCGAAAAAATGAGTTAAATAAAATTACTGAACTATGCCTTATAAAAGCAATTTCATATTCTGATATTATACTCTTAAATCTTTTTTTTTTTAATGTAGGTGAATCTTTTATAACAAATGACTGTTTTAGAAATTTATATGTGTAATGAATCTTTTGGGGATGAAACACCCTTTACATACATGAGATTTTCAATAAACTTCTTTGCAAACTCCTATCAAATTTTTTGCTGAATTTTGCTGTTTCGTTAAACAAAGTTAACAGCAGTAATAAGTTACTATTTTAGATAAAATATATAAAATTACAAATATTTATGGATAAAATTTTGCTATATTAGTAACTGTTTAGATTTGTGAAAATCATATTGTCTTCTTATTGTTTTCAAAATGTTGTAAATATTACAAAAATAAATAAATAAAATTAATTTTTTTAACATACAAATAATAAAACAAATTGGTGAAATTTTTATTTTAAATTTAAAATTTGACAAAATATTTTATTTACAATAGTGATGGGCCGATTCGAGATCTTTTAAGAATCGATACCTTAGTTTTCAAAAACTTTTCAGAATCGAAATGAGAATCGATTCTTTGTATTCAAATGTAGTAGCACTAAGAACTACTCCAGACTTCCTTCAAACTAATAAATGAGGGATGACATTTCGTCTGTTTCACTCTTCAAATGTTTATTCTACGTAAAATCGTTTGCCTTTTTTTTTATGATCATGTGTCAGATTCACATCAGTCTATTAGAAAAGTATGAGTATAACATAAATTTAATTAAATAGAAAAATATAAATACCTGTAAAACTAATGGTAAAACAATTTTTATAATAGGGTCGTCAGCTCTTTCAGCCAATCAAATGTTTATTTTTCGTACAAACGCTTCTCTTTTGTTTATGATAACGTTTTATAATTTACAGCTGCAGAACAATTTCTTTTCTCGTCAATGTCTTTGAGTTTTGATATAAATATTACGATTGTCATTAGAGGAAAAAAAAGAGAATAATTTTTTGTCAGGATGACTCTATCCCATTGAACTCTACACCACCCCCTCCCAGGGTAAGATAATTTTAAATTTTGTTTTCCTGTTAATGTTCATGTGTTTCAAACTTATCTTTAAAAAAGGATTCAGGGTGGCAAAGCCCTTTGACGGAAAGAAGAACTGCTTCAATTTCCTTTATAAAAACATGTTGGTAAAAAAAAAAAACTTATTTATATTTAGTATTTCTCAATTGATAAATTCTTGTATTGCTTTTTATATTGATATGTTTAAAAATTGTCTTGCATGTTAACTCTGACAAAAAAAAATCTTAGTTTAGATTATTTCCTGTTTATATTCTGCAATTTTAAAAGCAGACTAGACTGTGGGCCATTGCCACACGTGTTCCAAAATCTTGCCCGTCCCAAGATATAATTCTGCCGACGTCCATGTCTCTTAGTATTGCAAGTTATATCTTTTATTTTCTAAGATTTAGAAGACGAAGAACCGGCCCTCCCCTGCATACGCCCGTAAAAGTAAGCAATTTGTCTAATTAGCGAAATCAAAAAAAAAAATTTCTTTTTTACGAACGTACAATTTTATTTTCCACTATGAATAATTATTTTGATCATAAAATTTTAAAAAAATTAATGAAAGAAATTATATTTACTATTCTTAAATACAAATTCACAGAATGTTATTCATTATAATCGTTTTCTTAAATTAAAATCCATATGATCGATTTAACTAAAAATATATATGTATACTAGGTGTACCGGTTAATTTCTGCTGTTTTTTATTGATTTTTGAAGCTAAAAATACAAAGGAAATAATAAAAATGGATTATTCAAACCAGCAGCCATCGCTAGCTACACACTTTTCCCATCTTTCTGGCAATTTGTGGATGCCTCGCCAAAAAAATTGTTCGTTTTTTGAGCCAAACCAGTCATCGAGCCATTTTTTCACATTTTCGTACAAATCGAAGTGTTGCTCTGCCAATGCATGCAACATTGATGAAAACAAATAGTAGTCGGACGGGGCCAGATCCGGAGAGTACGCCGGGTGAGGCAGCAGTTCCCATCCCAGCGCTTTTACGGTGTCTGTAACCAAAGTTGTGGTATGAGCCGGAGCATTGTCATGCTGCAAAATCACTTTTCCATGTCTTCTAGCCCATTCTGGCCGTTTTTCGATCAATTCATGGTTCAAATTCATCATTTGTTGTCGGTAGCGTTGGCCATTAACTGTTTCGGACTGATCTGACACGGATCTTCGTCGAGCAAAGCTTCCAATTCAGGATCTTCAAACTTTTTTGGCTGACCTGGACGTTCTCTGTCTTCAACGCTGTAATCACCACTTTTAAATCATCGAAACCAATCTCTGCATGTTGTTTCTGATAATGCATTGTCACCATGAACTTTCACAAGAGTTATATGACTTTCAGCAGCCGATTTCTTGGAATGAAACAGAAACAAAAGCACAGTCCGCAAATACTCTTTGGAAGGAACGAAATTCGACATTTTTGAGCACGAATATTTATATGATGTTATTACTTTGAGAACTTTTGACATTTATGGTTTTCAAGCCTTATGTTAGTACAACAAAACACACTATAAGTCAAATGATTGAACATTGCATTAATAGCTGCTGCCATCTATTAAGTAAAACAGCGGGAACTAACCGGTACACCTAGTATTAGTTGAATTGATTGTACGCTTGAAAAAATAAAACTAAATTTCAAAACTAAAATAGCGCTGATCATCCTGCTAACCGCAAAATTCCGGAGAAAAGTCTCCAACAGCACCGATTAGTCTAGTATTTGAATACTAGCATTCGCTTGCGCATCTTATAAAACCATAGAAAACTCCAGCTATGAGAACTGAATACTGAATACAGTCGAAAACCGCAGTTTCCGTCGCCGATACAGATGCTAGGTGACTTGTATTTGAATACTCCTGTCTGAAATCGAGACCACTTGAGAACGTGGCTGAATCGAGAACACAGACATTTTGTATTCGAATACTCCCATCATTCGAGAGATCCTTTACAGTCCTGAAGCACCAGGGCTGGCGGCAGTGGTCCTCCGGACCTTTGACCATATCTGATCCTTTATTTATTGACTTTTTGCATATCCATGGACACGACAACAACAACTAATTTACAAACAAAATGAATTTTTTTTTTATAAAGTTAGTTATCTTTAGCCTAAATACTTAGCTAAATCACTATTATTCCTTACATCCCTGATACAAATTGGTTTTTTTTTGTTGTTGTTTTTACCTGAATCATACAACTAGTTAATGAAACAATGCACTGTTGAGGTTTCTTTTCCTAATTAAATAAAATGAACTATATAATTTATGAAATAATGTTTACCTCATACAAGTGGCGTGCTAACTGTGTACAATACTGCCACTGTTTATAAGCCACTTCAACAGTTACACCATTTAATGAATTTGTTCCTAAGCCTGAACTGGTGTTAGAGGAGCCACTTGAAGTAAGAGGACCAATTGAGCTACTTGTATTTCCACTTAATGATGATGATGATGAAGAGGAACCACCTGTAGAACCTCCTGAATTTAATGATATGGAACTATGATGATGTTCGGCCAATTTTTGCAGCTGTTCTCTTAAGAACTTGCAAAGAGCTTGAGTCCATTCTATTAAAAATAAATAAATAAATATTATATACATCTTTTTATATAATACACAAAAACACAAGTGAGGTGACAATTCCATACATGTAAACATCAACAGAGCTGTGTAGTGAGTTATTCATTTTTGAGATTTATTGATTAAAAAAAAAATACCTTCCATTGTTGCAGAGAAATAATGAAAAATATTTAGACACGTGGCTTTTTGAACAAATTTTATTTGCAAGATAATTTTCCGTAAAAATATTTAAGCGCGTGTATTTTATTTAAAAAAAAAAAAAAACATATTTATTGTGACATTACGAGAATATTTATCCATTAGGTTTATATTATCTTTATGCTTATTGATACCATTTTTTTTTTCATTACAATTAAATAGAAAATAAATTTTTATTTGATTACATGTTGGTTAAGCACAAAAGTATGTACATAAAGTACAAGAGAAAAGTTTGTGCTGATGAAAATCACGTTATGCTTAACTTGAAATTTATTTTTATATAGCAAAAACTGAAGAGAAAAATTGATATGATTTTGACAACATGACGTAATTTTCTGATATTTCATTTCTTAATTATAAAGATTATGATTTTCCCTGGAGCTTTTATTGATTACTTCTTGATTGTATACCTTGATTGCATGTTAACAATAGCTTTAAAAAAAAAAAATTATAGGTTAGGTGAATTAGTTTTTTAATAAAGAATTCAGAAAAGTAAAGGATTTCAGGAAACTTAAAATTATTAAAAGTAGTATTACGGTAAAAAAGAAAACTTTAAATAATAATTGTTTTTAGAGTTAGCTTAAACAATTTAAGGCTGATGCTTTATAAGGATTATTTTTGTAGTTTTATTATAAGTTCATTTAACAGTTCCTTATTAGCAACAAAGTCCTATTGCTTTCACTGAAGGATATCTCTGACCTCATCAAAAAATCACAGTCTACTTTTGGACGACAACCAAAACCCAGTTGTAATTTTTATAAATGTGTAATGATGATGACAATGAACCGTGCTATCGCTTTCCCTTTTATCACTCTTAGATCAACACCGTACAATTTCAATTCTTACATCATCGAATAGGAAAAAAACTTTCGAAAGAAATTTGAGAACTGCCACTTGATTTAGTGACTTTTAATTTTCAAGCATGAATTACTTTTCAAATCTATCTCAACAATGACCATCTTTTTTCTTCAATAATGTAAAGTTGTCACTAGTAAATTTAACAGAATCTGAAATTGATTGCCCAAAAACTTTTATCACTCTTAGATCAACACCGTACAATTTCAATTCTTACATCATCGAATAGGAAAAAAACTTTCGAAAGAAATTTGAGAACTGCCACTTGATTTAGTGACTTTTAAATAATTTTCAAGCATGAATTACTTTTCAAATCTATCTCAACAATGACCATCTTTTTTCTTCAATAATGTAAAGTTGTCACTAGTAAATTTAACAGAATCTGAAATTGATTGCCCAAACTAACTTAAAAAGTGAAAAGAAGATAATATTATATATTCTCTTTTATTATATATTATCTCCTTTGTATTCTATATAATATGGCATATTATATCCATAAGATACAGCATTTTGGCACTAAACCAAAATTTGTCAACAAAAAGAAAGATTTTCAGTTTATGTTGAACATTAAATTAATATTATGTTGAATTGGTTGAAATATGTGTTGCATCAAAATATACTAGGAATTGTATTCTATTATTTTTAAGGAATCCATTGGGTACGTCACTTTATAACAGGGACAGGGTCCCGGAACAGACATCACGATTATGGAAGGGGAACTAAGTAACCATATAAAAAAAATTACCAGTTAAAAAAATTAAAACTGTCTGATCTGCAGATTGTATATTATTAAAGTAAAATAATTTCTCCATTTTACTTAAAAATAGATTTAAAAATGTGTTATTAAAACCCCAGAGGCCCATGCATTAATCAGATCCTGAACTGCAGATCATGCCCCATTTCAGGTCAGTTTTACTTATTGTGGATTAATAGTATATGAATACTTTTATCAATTATTTCAAATTTTTAGTCAAAACCATGATTTCTACCCACTGTCCTAGGACAGGCATTTTACACTAATATATATACAGGGTGATTATAATTAAAGTCCCACTTTCAAAATGCTGTAAAAAGGGAACCACTGGTCAGAATGACTTCAATTTAAACTGAATATACTGGAAGAAGGGAGAAATGGTATGGCATAAGAAAGGAAAAGTTCCAAAATGTATTAATACATGGCACTGTAAGCGGCATAATAAAATTGGCTTCGGCTACAAGTGACATTTTTAATCGAAATATGATGGCTTTGGCATGAGTTGCACAGTAAACCAACCATACTGTTCAATGTGCATGAGTGTTTCAGTTGTTTGACGGAAAAATGACTTCCAAATCAGGCAACAGTTGTGGTACTGTTAGTGGAAAGCCCATCCACAACGGCAAGGTCGTACCACATTGGATGTGAAAAATCAGATTTTAACTGTCCTTGGGCCAAAAACTGCATAAAAAGCACATAATGATTCGGTTTTTAATTGTGCATGAGTGTCTTTTAATTTGCATAGTATGCCGCTTTCAGCGCCATCTCTTGATACTCTTTGGAACTTTTTTTTCCTTGTGCCATACTGTTTCTCCCTTTTTCCAGTATATTCAGTTCAAATTTGAAGTCATTCTGATCAGTAGTTTCTCTTTTACGGTATTTTGAAAGTGGGACTTTAATTATAATCACCCTGTATAATTCAGAATTTTTTTTTATGATCAATTAAAAATTCAATTATAGATATGACTTGCCAGCATAAAAGCCAATCACGACACCAAAATTTATACTTTAAAATTAATAGTTCAGCTGTAGCATTAAATTAAACACTAAAGAAATTGAAATATAGTATATTCCAACATACAAAGATATGCATATATATATAAATACCTTGTGAAGGATCTGGAAGTTGACGTTTTTTAATTTTGGCCTCTGATATAGCAGCAATATAAGCTGAAGACATTTTAATGAACCAAGCAGCTCTTAACATTGGAACAGAAAATTCATAGAGTGTCATAAATATTTCTTCTTTTTTGTTGAAGATCGGCACCTGCAAAAGTAACTAATAGTGATATATATATATATATATATATATTATTATTATTATTTGTAATGGAATATCCAATAGAACATATTATAATTAATATAAATCAAATTAACCACAACCCCCGGAGTTCCCCTTGGTTTATAAAGGTGCGGTGTGCTACTGGTAGGAAAAGGGCACTTTTTAGATTCCGAATGGTACATTTTAGATCTTTACAAGATATTTTTTTGTTTTTAAATTAATTCTTTTGATTTTAAAGACACTTTTAATATTTAAAAGTTTGAGCACTCTTTTCAAAACACAACAATGAGTCAGTTTTTACTATGCAAACAAACTTTTTTAGTACAAAAGGCAGAAAGGGCATTTTTTTTTTTTTTACTAAGGAGCAAGTGGAGCATTATTTTTTTATTATATATATATATATGAGGGACAAGAAGGGTGCTATTTTTTAAACCAAAGGGCAGGAAGGGGGCAGCACCCTCATGAAACTCCATGGAGGGGGGGGGGGAGGGGAACTTTGGAATCAGAAAACTAAGTATATCCAGATCAGGATTCATTGATATACAGTAGAAGATCTTTATAACACAAACCTAAAAACATGAGGTTGTGCGTTATATAGAATTTTGCGCTATATAGATCACATTTCACACATCATTAAATTTAGCTTGTAAAACATGGCCAAACATGTGTGAAACATACCAAAATACATTAGAGTATCTTTATATTGCATTCTTTATTACCAGGAGTTATATATTATAATTTTTTGCATAATATAGATCATTCCACACATTGTTATTTTTACTTTATAAAGATTGTCCAAACATAGCTGTACCAAATCATAGCAATTTTTTCAGTAATTAGCTCTTAATTAAGGAGATAAAGTTAAATTAATGTATCAGATTTAGTCCTCTAGAGAATAGCAACTATTTATAATGTAAGAATTCAGGTGTTTCTTAACTGAAAATTCATTGTTTACATCTGAGAAGTTGTGCTTTATATGGAGAATTGTGTTATATAGAATTGTGTTATAAAGATCTTCTACTGTATATCAATGGATATATATATCATGATATATATCCGATATTTATTTTCAAAATATCAAGATTTTTTATATTTTTGATATTTTCATATTATTTGATATTTATTTTCAAAATATCAAGATTTTTTATATTTTTGATATTTTTATATTATTTGATATTTATTTTCAAAATATCAAGATGTTTGTTATTTTTAATATTTGATATTTATTTTCAAAATCTCGCTGTGCAAGATATTTTTGCTATTTTATGTCAAAACAAGTGTAAATGAAATTTTCAACTGATATTGACTGTCATTCTGTAGATAAAGAACATGTCTCTGGCAGTGACTTTTCCAGCTAAAGAAAAAAAACAAAAATCTTATCCAAGCTTTGTTTGAAGTTTTTATTTTTAAATGTAGATTATATGGGACTAATAATTATGTGGGGCACATAGGCGTAGCCTCGGTGGGGGGGGCCTAACTTTCTGAACATCAATTTCTAAAATATGATACAGCCACCAATTAGGGCTTGTCTTGTATTGATACAAAATCGAAATGAAATAACTACTTTTATTTTCATTTTATATTTCTTTATTTTTTTTACTTACTCAGATGTCAATAATGATCAATAAACAGACAGTTCAGCTCTTTTTCTTTGCAGTAATGAATTTGGTGCCAAAAATTGCTGATTCAAATCGGAGTTGGGCGAAATGGGATGAGGGAAAGTTTTTCAGAATTGACTTGTTCGTTAATAAAAAAATAAAGACATTTCCCTTCAAAAATCCTTCTTTAAAGTAGAGGTCTGCACGACCCCGGGCCTGGCTCGAAGCCCGTACCTGGCGCGTGGAGAGGCGGGTCAGCAGAATAAAAACAACTTTTTTAACGTCCGGACCGAGAAAACAAAAAACGAACCGGGACAGGCCAAAAAATAAAATTAAGCAGTCGATTGCCACAATATAACAAATTTAAAAAGGGTCGGACAAAGCGGAGAAAATATTTTTTTTTTCTAAATTCTCGGCCAGACCGTGACTTAATTGTTCCCAGGACGTGTCGGGCAGGCAATGTTTTTTAGATAATAGAGATAATGAACTTTTGTTAACGGAATCTCTGGAAATATACTTTAATAAATTACAGATGTGTTTTTTTAAATCTTCATTTTTTTAATATACAGCTTCAAAAGTTATGTTTTTAATCATCTTTTTTTTCAATTATAAGCTACACTAAATTTTTTTAATGAGTCCATATTTGAATGTAATAGTATAAGAATCTAAGTGATCATTAATGTTGCTATCCTGTATTATATAGCTTGTGGAGATATAGTCTGAAATATACTGTACAATTTTCCCATAAATATGTATGCAGTATTCTTTAAAATAATCTTAATTTTATTTTAAGAAAAATCAGAATTTTTTGTAAAAATTGACTGGGGCCGGGTCTGATTTCATTGATTTTTGCACGGACCGGGCCGAACTGTTAGTTTTTACATTGGCCCGGTCTTGGAAATTTCGGCATGTGCAAATCTCTACTATAAAGGCATTCTATTATTGGCAGTAATGTCTTGTGCATAATTAAATATATTCCTTTCTCTTATTTATTATTATTTATTTTATTGACGGCACTTAATCTTCTGCTATACCTTCGAATTTTTGAGGTGCAATGGTTATGATTTTTTTTTTTTCAAAGTGTGAGCCTTCTTGAATGAGATGTTTTAAAGAATATACAGCCGTTCCAGAAATACCGCTATTAACCCTTTCCGGCGCGGAGTCTGTTTTTAAAATGAAAATATCGACTGACACCAGAATTTACAAAAGAATTCATTAGAAAATATAAACTTGCTTATTTTTCCGTACTTTATAAAAGGAAAAATTTAATTAAATATTCTTGGTGTCGTTTGTCAGTTTTGGAATTAAAATTAGGTGTCCTTTTTTGTGGACACCGCCCGCTAAAGGGTTAAGCAAAACCGTTGCTATCCAAGGTGCAATCTTTCAGGCGCATATACATTAAATGATTAGTACTTCTTAAAAGTGCTGATTAAAATTATTTAAAATGTCTTAGAAGTTTGATAAACGACTTTTATTTATTATATTTGTTACAAAAATATTAATTTCAATAAAAAGAGCTAGTGAAGCTTGCCTCATTTCCCTGGTCGGTTATTTTCCCAAGTAAACCTCGAATTAAATGAACCTGGTAGTGGGGCCTATACTGAAGTCTTGCAGTGTGGAATATTTTGGAGTTTTACCTTTTTTAAGTTCAGTTTTCGTATGTGGAGATATTCTCAGGTTGTAGTTAAAGGATACATAATAATAAGCATCTCTAGCAAGCAAAGGTAGTTGTTTTGTTCTGTTGTTACGTAAATGCACTATGGTTAGAAATTTTACACAGCACCGGAGTGGGCCACAAGTGAACAGGAGCAAGTCTTAGAGCTGAATGAATCACAGACCGATGAAAAACAAAATGCCAAGCACATAAGTTTGGCGAATTGGAATTTGGACGGAGCAAGGATTATGAGTGGCGGTTAGATCTAATTAATAGTATATTCTTTTTATGCGCCTGGCCCACAGAGAAAGAATGTAGAACCGTTGAACCTCTACACTCGCCGCTGTGAGAATAAGAAACGTATGCAAAACTTTTTGTGTGCTGAAACACATTTTAGAGTCTGAAAACGAATTAGTCAAAATATAGTCTGTCAAGATAACCGTAGATAATTGCCATATAAGATTTATTTTTGCAGCTACCCTTAGTAACATCGAAAGAGAAAAAAGATTTCTTTTATATATATGTTTTTTTTATTTTTGCTGCAAGCATGACTCGGAAATAATTTTACTTGAGAATTCAAAGATTAAATGCCTGAGAAAATGAACAGCGAAATATATAAGGCTTGCGGTAAAGAGTTAATTTTAACATTGAAGAAAAAGGGAAAAATAAACAAAAATAATTTAACACAATAAAATTAATTATTCTAATTTACGATTAATTTTGATAAACGAAAACACTATTTTAACAATGTGATAAACTTCATCACAGGGCCCAAGTGCTATCAACAGCGTACACACGCGCAGGCTACGCATGCTTTGGTCTCGAAAACAAACTAACTATGAATTTGTGATTTTTTTTATTTCGACCCATATTAGTTTAATATTTTGAGCATCATAGTTCATATTACGACGATTTTGTATTCTTCCAACTTTAATTTAATCTCAGCAGAGCAAAATTTAACAGAGAGTTAGTTCTTTCCGTTTCGAGAAAAAAAAATGTCAAAAATTTGCCGCTAAAGGCGAAAAAACACTAAACAACTCGCGAAATATACTAAATTTACAAAATATACTATATTGGTCTAAAAGCATGAAAACGGATTCATTTTACAAGTGTTAAAAAATTACCGCTAACCACGAAACATCGCGGAAAATCGCATAAAAAATTTTATGCGATTTAAAAACGAAAAATTCAAAAATTTTAGAGAACAAAATTTATTGTATTTGGGCATATATTATATTGATTATATTATATTATTTTATATTGAAACTGATTTCCTTTTTATGAATGTTTAAAAAACGGCGCCGCGGAATGTGAAAAAAAAGCTAAAAATCTCATTTTTTCAATCACAGAAGACAAAATTTACTATATTGGGATGAAAGGTTGATACCTGTAACAAATATTAAAAAATTGCAGCAAAACGCGAAAAAACGTTAAAATCTCATGAAAAATTAAAGCCATTGTTAAAATCATTCTTTTAATTCCGAATAAACTTTTTGAAACGAGAAACAAACTTACTCTATTGGACTAAAAGTTTGAAACAAGATTCTTTTTACGAATGTGAAAACATATCCACGAAACGTGAAAAAAATCTCATAAAAAAATTCTCGAAAAATTCAAAAATCGCAGAAGACAAAATTTACTATATTGTGTTCAAAGATTGAAATTAGATTTCCTTTACGAATGTTAGAAAAATCACCGCAAAACGCGTAAAAACCGTAAAAACTGCAAAAAATAATCACGAAAAACTTAAAAATCGCAGAGAACAAAATTTATTATATTGGGTTAAAAGGTTGTAGCTGGAATTCTTTTACGAATGTCAAAAAATCGCCGCGAAACGCGAAAAAAAAAAACGTTAAAATCGCATGGAAAATTAAAGACATTGTTAAGATCATTCTTTTAATTCCAAATAAACTTTTCGAAAAGAGAAACAAAATTACTCTATTGGACTAAAAGTTTGACACAAGATTCTTTTTACGAATGTGAAAATATCTCCACGAAACGTGAAAAAAAAAATGAAAAATCGCATTAAAAAATTCAAAAAATTTAAAAATTGCAGAGAACAAAATTTACTATATTGGGTTAAAAGATTGTAACTGGATTCCTTTTACGAATGTCAAAAAATCGCTGCAAAGCACGAAAAAACGCTAAAAAACACTTAACAAATTAGTGAAAAATTCAAAATTCGCTATACGAGTTTCGAATAAATTTTATTGAAAAGAGGCTAACATTTACTATATTGGGCTAAAAGGATGTAACAGGATTCCTGTTACAAATATTAAAATCTTCCGCGAAACGCGAAAAAAAAAAAAAACGCAAAAAGTCGCATGAAAAATTTGCGAAAAGTTAAAAAATCCCCAGAGTACAAAATTTAGTATAATGGGCGAATGCGTTAAAAGATTGAAGCTTAACTCTTAACACAAATGTTAAGAAATTGTCGCAAAACGCGAAAAAAAGCTAAAAATCTCAAACATTTCGCGAAAAATTCAAAAATTGCTGTACGATTTCCGAATAAGCTTTTTTGAAACTAAGACAAAATTCATTATATTGGGCTAGAAGATCGAAAATGAATTACTTTCACCCAATGTGGTAAAATTGCAGCAACGTTGTTAACTTCGGCCATTTTTAACCAAGAAACCACCGCATATATATATGGCGTGTGCGTGCGTGTGTGTTTAATAAACATTTGTGCCCCCCCAAAATTTTCGGTCACGCTACGCCTATGGTGGGGCATAACTAATTCAGGACAGATATAGAAAGATAAACTGTCTAATTTAGATAATCAGTTCTATACAGCTTCATAAGAAAAGAATCAATTTCTGGTTTAGGTGTTGTCGAGCTTAAATTGTACAACATATTAGGGAATAAAAAATAAATAAGCTTACATTTATGTTTAATTTTTTTCAATTAAAAAAAAACAATTTTGTATTTAATTTTTTGTTTTATATATTTCTGATTTCTTGATAGTTGATATTGAATCTTACAGTTGATTTTGTATAAGTGTATAAAGCAAATTGTTTCTGTTTTGTTGATTAGTTGATCTTCAATTTTGTTCAGAGTGACAAATAAAAAAAGAAAAAGGAAAAAAAAAACATTTTTAGTATATTGTTTAAGTGTTCATGTTAAGTTCAATATATTTTAGTTTCTAATTTATATTATGCTTAAAAATATTTATTATCAGCAGTAAGTTGACTATTTCGAAAATATCGGATATAATAAAAAATATCGGATATATATCAAAATATCGGATATATATCAAAATATCGGATATATATCAAAATATCGGATATTTTTGATATTTTCGAAAATATCATTATATTTACAAACCCTGATCCAGATGCCATATTGTAACTCAAATGGAAAAATAAACTGCTATATTGGTAGATTGTATCTAAGCACCAGAGTGGCTAAGATTAATAAGTGTTTTTTAATAAAATCATTGTCAAATAATATTTTTATTTTTATTTTAAAGGATATATTTAGCAGTTTTTGGTGCAGAAATAAAATTACCTGGAGCATATTTTTAATTTACTTCATAAAACCCCTAATTCAAAATCTTCATAAATAATCAAACTTAAAAGGATGATAGAATAATATATTGTATACCTTTTTTGGTAACCATGCTTTAACCATAATGAAAATTTTAAAAATTAGAGAATGGGGAAAAAAATATATATAAAACATATTTTTAATAATTATACTATTTTAAAATTATTCTAAATAATGTCACTTAATTTACTATTTTCCGTCTCTAAAAATGCTATTATTCTTTTTTATCATTTCCCCTTTTTAAAAATCTAATTGATTTTCTATTCATCAATTTCTGTTCATTTTGTCATTGAATCAGTAAAATTCTCTCTTTGATATATATTTTGATAGAATGACTTTTATTCTTTTTCAACACGGTTTTAGATACTACCAGATTTGTTCATCCCGCTTTTTTTGGGAGCCTAATCGCTTCCTTTGGCTATTTTGCCATTACTTCAAAAATCAAGGCTTTGATTGGATAAAAGTCAATTGCAGTTTCTTCCTTGAATGGGTTTATAACTATTTGCACGACTTTGGAACAGAACTTTTTCAGTAGTATCGTCTGTAAAAATAGCCCTGACATCAGAAGAATAAATTCTGATATTTTTAGAATTTTGCCATGAAGATGTATTTTATTGTTATTTGGTTTAAGAATTTATTTCTGATGATTAGAGCTATACGAAGTACTTGGCATATACTCAATACTCGGCCAATTTTTTGAGTACTCAGCCAATACTGAGTAGTTGTAAAATCTGCATTTTTTAAGCATTATTGAAGATAAAGGAATTTATAACTGATCTGTAAAAGTTATTCTAATACAAATGTATAATATATGCAATTATTGATGAAAATTATTTACTTGGTACAGAGTTTCGAGCAGACAGTTTCAGAAGAATGCTGCACCCTGCCTGCCCTTTGGTTTACAAAATAGCACCCTTCTTGCCCCTCAGTCAAAAAGTGTGCTTATTTCTTTTTGTATTAAAAAAATTGCATGAATAGTAAAAAGTGACTCATTATTGTCATAAAAGAGTGCCCTGGCTTTTAAATAGTAAAAGTGGCTTTAAAAATGAAAAGAATGACCTGGCTTTTAAATAAAAAAAGTGGCTTTAAAAATGAAAAGAATGCCTTTGATAATCACAAAAAGTGCTCTCAAGAACATAAATAATGTTGAGAATCCAAAATGTGTCTTTAAGAATAAAAAAGTGCCATTTTTTAAACCTGAGGGAAACTCTGCTTCGTACATAAAAACGTGTACAAAATATAGAACATTTAAGAAAAACCCAATGGAAAATGAATGTAGATCAAATTTTATTTTTACATTTATAAAAATAGGTCTTTTTAAAACTAAGAAAATACTATGATTTTGGATAAAGAAACAGTTTGTAAAAACAGAAAATACAATAAATGAAATGAAAAATATTTTAATAATTAAATTTGTTATATCACAAATTATGGTGCAAAGACATCAATTGATCTATATTTTCAGGAGATAGGACATTTATTTTATTATTGTAGATTTGGCCAGAGCTTTATTTTTTAAGTCCTCATTCGTATTTTTTAGTAAAAAATGACAATTTAAATCAAGATTCAACAGCAGTTGCTATAAAATAATGAAAATGTTCTCGGATTTGTTTATCAATAGTAACCTGCTGATTCTCATTTGCCTTGTTCCCAATTTTCACAAATGTGAATATTTTTTTCCGATTCACCCTTTCATTGTACTACAACCAAAGTGATTGAAACTTTCTTTTTCCAAAAAATGTAGCAATGTCTTAACTGAAGGTACTATTACTTCTGATATGCTCAGTTCATTTGAGCTCATCAATGCTGTGATTTTTTTTTAATGGTGATAACAATATCACCACACTTTCCAGTAATTGTCACTGAACTGTGGTTGAATTTGTTATTTCGTTTTTAGCAGCAAAAAGGCAAAGAGGCTGCTTTAATTCATGAAATCTTTTCAATTATTGATGCAATTGTTCCATCTTGTGAAGATAACCTGGATTATTATTATTTTTTTTTTTTTTTATAAACAAATCCAATTGAATCTTTTCAAATTTTGAACATGCAGCTGCAGAGTTGTTAAAATGTCCCACACACAATGCTTTTAACTATAGCTAACATGTCAGAAATAGCATGTTGGGAAAATAAACCTGATTTTATTATAAATTGCACATTGTGAATAATGCAAGCTATACTTTTAACATCAGCATCTTGCATTATTTAATGAATTGTTACAACACCAATAACCATTATGATAGACAGATTGCAGGTATCAGAATGAGTAGGATAGGTTGAAGATTGTTTTAATTTCATATTGGATAATTGTACTTTTTATGTTTCAATTCTTTTTTTTCTCTTTCATATTTTTAAAATAATGCTACTGTTTAAAATTTTTCAATTTTCAAAAATTGTCTTAAAAAGGTGCAAAATAAAATTTTTAATTGAATTAGTTAATTGCATATAATCATATCATATTATGCATATAATGATTAATATGATTATATGCATAAGATGCATTTTTATTTGTATGTATTTTATATGACCTTTTTGCCATGATGCAGCATTTGGAACTGCCCATTTCGAAATCTACATGTGTCAAGTAGGTGGAGCTAGCAGAATTTTTTTGTTTTTATTTTTTTTTTTTGCTATAAGGGTTGTCTTACAAAAAACTTGTCAATATAAAAGTTGTAGATAATATTAAGGTGATTTATAATAAATTTAAGCGGATTTGATATCTTGTGAATTGACAAAGTTATGAATTTGTTTCTTCTGAAACCCCTATTTCCACCCCTCCCCCCCCTTGAGACCATTTTTAACTATATCAAAAATCTGTCATACATAAATCTTTGGCCCTTTTCCTAGAAGTAATAATAACTTTAAACGGATTCGATATGTATCATAATTAAGAAGTTATGGCGATTTTTCTGTTTTCACAAAAAGCCCCTCCCATTTCCCCCCTTTTGGTTTGATTTTGCCCATTAACGAACTTGACCAAGATTTTATATATCAGTTTGGAAAAGATTTGTGCAGAATTTTTTAATTTATAGTGTCTATAAAAAAGTGACATAGATAGATAGATATATAAAGTTTTGAATTGGGGGTGGTTTTGGGTTCTGGGAGTCATGATCAGTGTAGATCTGCAAACATTTCTCAGAAATTCCAACGTAGGGGAGAATGTAATAGGTAGTATTTCTTACGAAATCTACCTAATAAAGAAAAATGAGATTACCTAAGATACATGGCAGTGTGGTTCCATGCCCATAAATTGTTAATGCCATGGTCAAAATGCAATGGTCTTGTTTGTTTCCCAGCCATATATTGTTAATACAGCGATCATTATAAAGGGGTTCAGTTATTATGCATACATAAATTGTTAAAATTAAATTATTTTAACAGAGCCCTTTGGATTGCACGCCTGCAAACTGATTATGCAACAATCGTAACGCAGCCTTTTGCATACCCGAGCACATAAATATAACGATTAGTATTTAAATTGCAAATCCTTAAATCCAAAAAATCTATTTTGAACAGAGGAGGAAATGTATTCTATTTTGTATAAAAATTTAAATCCGATCGCTAGAGGATGAAAAGCACAAAAAGAATTTATAAAATATGAAATTAAAAAAACTATTCCTTGGAAAAATGTCACTCAAAATATCTAATAAAAAACCATCTGTAGTTGTCTTATTGGTCTAATCTTCCAAGATCGGGTTCATACCTGATGTTGGCGACAAATTCATTTCAGCTTAAATAGCTGAATTATGTGTTTAACTATTTTTTAGTAAATTTCTAATGCTGAATTTCACACTTGATTAAAACTGCTGCTGAAAAATGGCGAAATGACCTAAAACATTCAACCTCCATTTAACCCCCTAGGTGGATGAATATCTAAAATCGCTGAAATACCTATTTAAATATTTTTTAGTACATTTGTTATCCTTAATTTCATGCTCCTACCTATAACTTGTACTGAGATATGGCAAAATGACTTATAACATTCGACCCACATTTAACCCTCCTTAGTGGCTAAATTTTAAAAATCGCTGAAATATGTGTTTAACTATTTTATAGATTTTTTATCCTGAATTTCCCGCTTCTTGAATCTCCCGCTTGGCAAAAGGCTTCAACTTTCAACATCCAAATTAAACCCCCTTATTGGTTGAATTTCTAAAATTGCTGACATATCTGTTTCATTATTTTTTAGTAGATTTATTATCCTGAAATTCAGTTTCCTACCTAAAACTGCTGCTAAGATATGGCGAAAAGACAGAATGACCTAAAAATTTCGACCCCCCCATTTAACCCCCTTAGTGGTTGAACTTCTGAAATCGCTGAAATGCACGTTTAACTATTTTTTTAGTAGATTGGGTATCCTGAATTTCACGCTCCTACCTAAAACTGCTGCTGAGACATGGTGAAACGGCATAATCACCAAAAACTTTCAACCACCCATTTAAACCCCTTAGTGGTCGAATTTCTAAAATTACTGATACACGTGTTTAACTACTTTTTTAGTAGATTTGTTATCCTGAATTTACTGCTTCTACCTAAAACTACTGCTGAAATATGGCAAAAAGGCGAAATGAACTAAAAATTTTGACCCCCTATTTAACTCCTTTAGGAGTGAATTTTCAAAAATCCTTTCTTAGTAGGTGCCTACATTGCGTAAGAAACATGTCTTCCAAATTTCATTGTCGTAGGAGTGACAGTTGAGGCTTGGCGTTGATTATTAGTCAGTCAGGACATGTTCTTTTATAAGTATAGATATATCTGATCTTTGTCATACGATAGCACCCGTACTTACAAACCAATTTGGATGAAACTAAGCGTGTGTATTAGGCTCACCTATATCTTGACCGAGTTCATTGGACAGCTTGGTTTGCCATCTTGTTTCAAAATGGCGGCCACTAAAAGATTTAAAACTAAAAGGTATATACAAAAAAATTTTAAATTCAAATTAATTTTTTGCTTAAGTATTAGGCCTTGAAACAAGGATTTTGCAGCATTTTTGTTTTACCTCTATCTTAAAAAATGGTTGAGATATAGCAATTGGAAATTCTAAGGTGGCTGACATTTTGAAACAAGACAGCAGATTAAAAACAAATATGAGATTAATTTATAAGTTTTAGTCAACGGGAAAAATCTCACAAAAAAATCTTTCATTGTTGTAATCATTTTCCCAATCATACACATAAAACTATATTCATATTTGTTAGTGTCAAATTCTTGCCAATTTGGCGACACTTGGCAAAATATCACCAAATTTATGACCAAAAATGTCTCCATAAATGAAGCCAACTTGGCTATAAGTGACTAATTTGATGAATTTTTTATTCAAATTCAGTATTAACGAATCTTCTGTAATCAGGTTCTTTGCATTTTAGCTTGCTGTTTTCGAGTAACATTAGTTAAAATTTTAAAACGAAGATACAGGAAAGCTACCTTTTCTTCCCGGTACAATCTGGAAGGACTTTTTATATTTACGTTCTTTCAGTACTGTTTTTCATTTTTTTCCCCCAAAGATTTAAAGGAGACAGTCTTTCTCTGCATCTTTTCTGTGTAAGCGAATGTCATACAGTGCAGAAAATTGGCCATAATATACAAGACCAATAGTTTCCTGACAAATTCATGCATAATGCTGACAGGGAGACATTGCAATTTGTATTCATCTTACACTGATAATAAAAACCTGTAAACAATTGGGCGGGCATATTTGATAAATCTATACATTTGAACGTAAGCTACTAATAAAATGCCAACTATAAATGCCCATCTAATTTTTTCCTAGTGAAGTGCAAATCTTATGAGTTGCTTCTTAAATTCTTTCATGGTCGGAAAAACAGTAATAATAATAAAAATTAGATAAAACCGTAGCAGGTGGGAAGAAAGGCAAGTACCCCTTTTTGTTTCCATTATGGTCATTCTTATCCTAACAACTAATCTGCACAACAAAATAACATGTTTTTACAAAATAAACAATCTCACTCTCTTTAAAATCAATATAATTCAATACAAAAATTTACCAGTGAACAATAAAGCATCATTTCCATTTGTTTTACAACTAAACAAGAACGAAAAAAATGCATCAGGCATAGATTATGAAACACTTTCCAATATTAACAGCATATTGTTAAGAAATTCCATGTAATGAAATAAAATATTTAAATAAACAATTTTAAAAACATATAGTTAAAAGATGACCACAGCTGAAAATGCATTTCCAGCAATTATCGATCATAGTCAAACCTGTAACTAATTTTTTTTTGTGTCTTTGAAAATGAATAATAAATGATATGCACTTCATTACATAGAAAACATATTGTAATAAACCACAGTGATGCATATCAATTTCATTGTTTAAATTATCGCAACATCATTAAAATGCACTGCTAATGATTTTCCCTCATAAATCATAGTAGATTGGAATTATTTTGTGAATCCCTGTAAAAAACTATAAGTGCTACTTATTATATACTCCACAAAAAGCAAATTGTACTCCACCCCCATGATGCATATCAATTTCATTATGTTTGAAGTATCGTACCTATTCAAATGAACGTCAAATGATTTTTTACCATAGGCCATAACGTAAAATTCTTTTGTGTGCCTCTGTAAGTGAACTATAAATGCTACACACTTCATTTTCAATAGCAAACATTTCATAATGAACCTCAATAACACATAAAAATTACATGACAATCTGAATATATTTATGAGAGTTAGAACATGGCCAGACAGCAGACAATTTGAACTCATAAATACTTTTCAACTATGCTGGAATGTGTTAAAAAGAGAATACACTTTTGTAAATATAGACCTAGACTTTCAGAAGTGTCCAAGTCCCTGGGAACTGGGATTCCAAAAAAAATAGCAGCATAACTGGTGGAAATAAATTAAGAACTCAATATTATTTAATAAATTTACCTTCTTTGCAAGAATGGTGAGGGATTTTGAGCCAGCCAAATCTTTAAACCAATTTTCAATTGCATTTTTTGAGCGAGCAGTTACCTATATACAAAAAAGGAAGAGGTTAATATTAGAATTATTATTAATTTTTATACTTATGTATTATTTTAGATGAACTTGTCACATTTAAACTTGGACAGGGAAAGTTCCTTTGTAGTGACTCAAATAAAAAGTTTTTCTAATGTAGATATTGATGTAGCCACAAAAAAATACCATACATAAATAAATAAATTTGAAATCAACATTTTACAAGAAAAAAAAATGCATTAAAAATAAATATATATATGTCATTGCTTAAACGTAAAATAATATATAAATAAAAATAAACAAATTAAAACTATCAAAATTGAAATGCATTATTAGGAAAAATAATTAAATGTAAAAACTCTGATAGAAAACATTGAATTTGTACTACATCTGCACAACAAAGATGTGCTATATTTAGTACTTTGCCTTAAAAATTCATAAAAACTTACAGGCCAAAAATTATCTTTAGGGTTGATCTGTTGCCTTTTCCGGCCACTATCTTGAAATCTATTTAATTCTTGTTTCAATCCAAGTACGGCACTAAAGAAAGACCCAAACTGAAAAAAAAAAGGGGGGGGGGAAAGAATCATATTAACTGAAAGTAGAAATAACATTTAAAAATAATAACAAGGGATAATGATGGTTTATCTATACTTACTTTAGTAGCAGTGATGTTTGAATTTCTAGCTGAGCCATACTTAAAAAAAAAAAAAAAAAAAAAAAAAAAAAAAAATTAGTAAAGTAATATGTATATATTTTTTAAACATTTAAAAATAATTTGAAAAAAAAAAAAAATATATATATATATATATATATATATATGCTTGCTCTCCACAAAAAATCATCTAAAGATACCATATATAGAACAACGTCTATGACATCTTTCCCAATTTTAATTTATATATAAAAACTAAGAAATGTAAAAACTTATTTTAAAAAATATATTCAAAAATCATATCAGTATAATTTAAAACAAGGTTTTTTTTAAAAAAAGAACAATTTTTATTTAAAAAAAAATAAAGTATGTAGGGGAGACCGGTACACACTGGACCTATGGACACAGTGGACCACCCCCTAATATTTTATTTATTTAATTTTTTTTTAAGCTTCTCTTCTATCCTAATAGACAACAGCACTGCAATGATTATTTATAGCCTTCAGAAAATATGTTTAGCTCAGATTGAACTATTTTATCCTGATTGGTTGTTTTGAGCTTCTAAAAGTAAAAATTTTCATCATCATATTTTTATTTTTTTAATAATTAAAGGTTGTAGATAAATAAAATAAACAGCTTTTTTACAAAGCTAAGATAGTTGTTTTTAATTTACTTTAAAGTTAATATGTTTAAAAGAAAGCTATAAACAATATTAATATGATTATTTATTGAACTTCAACATGGGGTACAGTGGACCACCCACTCCTGGGGCACAGTGGTCCACAATCCACTCTGCTCCTGTAATGCAGAATGTTCAAAATATTTAATAATGGTTATTTTCTATAAAGAAAGATTGTTTTAAAGTAGATTTAACTGTAAAATAAAGTAAACAAATAAAAATAACAATTTATTTAACATAGTAAGAAATATTTTGTTTTGTATTTACTGCCTTTGATAAATATAACTGTAGTCTAATTGTTGATGATTCTATTCAAGTAAGATTCATGAGACGCAAATTGAATGGAAATCAGTTTATTTCTCCCGAAATTGTAGATGAATCTGCTGTTGATGTCAATGATTTCATAATGTTGCTCTCAGACCCAAAATTATTTCTTGAAAATTCCAGCCTCAATCTTACTCATAAGTACTTTGGAATTTCATTTGCAAATTTTAATGTGCGCTGATTTTTTTGTACTTAAGTAATAACTTCAACTAAATTGCAATTGTTCCTGTATTAATCTGTTATTATTTTCAAAATATAATTAATTTTTTGTTATTGTTTCAAAATTTATATTACCATGTTATTTTGCAGGTGAAGGGGCAACAAAAAACAATTAGATTAATGAAAAATAGATTTATATTGTATTTTAGATAATACCTAATAGTGGTCCACTTTACAAGTGTATATAATTTTTTTTTTTTTTTTTTTTTTTTTTTGAAAAATGTATTGAAAACTATGTTGTGAGAAAATTATGATGGATGTAAGAAGGTTTAAGGAATATTCAAAAATATTTTCATACAGATCGGTCAGTCTGTTAAAGAGAAAAAAAATGTTAACTGAAAAAGTGGTCCACTGTGTACCGTCTCCCTTACATTTAAAATAAATTTACAGTTTTAATTTAAATATTGTTTGAATTTTGAAAAATGTACTTATTTACAAAGAAATTTCGTATATGCAAAGGCTGCTGAAAATGAAAATACAAATATTCCTGATGCTGTGGAACTCTGACTAGATTTAATAAAATGTGTCGATCTCAGAATACATAAAGATAATATTCAAGGAAGGATGAATCAAGCTCTTTTGTCAATTCATTATCTAGCAAATATGATAAATCTAAAATATGCAGGGAAATACTTATCTTCTAAGCAAGTAAAAAATGGCAGAGTTTGGGCTGACAAGCAAACACCCTAAATGGCTTGTACTGTTTTTAGCATTTGAAATTAAAGATACACAAATACAGTGGAACTTCCCTTTAACGAAGTCCCTATTTAACGAAGTTTCTACTTAACGAAATTTTCTGCAGAACTTTGACTTTGAACACCATTAGCATGTAAATTAATCTCCACATTACGAAAAATATATTCTATATAACAAAGTTTATTCCACTTTTGTACGTGTACAGAATTCAAATTAAGCGATTGCTGTTCGAAGGATATGCAAATTTATTTCAACGGATTCGATTGTATGAAAATGAACACATTTAAATAATTTCCATTCTGCTTGGTGCTAAATAAAACAATTTTTTTTCACACTAAGAAAAACACTTGTTATCACTATTCTCCCACTCCGAGACTCCAGCGCTGACAGTTGGGTGAAGGTGAAGTTAAAATCCCCTTTTTACATTCAATGATATAATTTATAGAAGATGACGTGTCGCAATGGCATGAGATGCATTGAAACAAAAAATATCTATTAGAGTCAGACAGGTACTATTCTGATCTTCCATTGCTGATAGACAATTGCTTTGTACATCCAAAAGAACATGCTTCAAAATACAAATCGAAGAACATCAAAGTTATTTTTGTTCCTCCCAATACAGCTAAACTTGAATCATTAGTCTAAGGAATAATAAAATATCTTGGAGTGCATTATCGAAAATGACAGAAAAAAGCCGATGTAGTGAAAACATTAGTTTGAGATTCTGTGTATCAGAGCTGATGAAAGCTTGGGCCAAAGCTTGGGAATGTGACGTGATTTCATCGACCGTACACCGTACGCAATTGTTTTGTTAAAAAACAGCTTCATAATTAAAACTGAATCAAATGCTTCTGAATTCAATATACCTGTTTGTCATATCTGGAGAAATTTCATGAATTTAAGTTAATTTCTATTTAACGAATTTTCTTCATAACGAAGTTTTTAAGTATAACGATGAGACTTTGTTAAATGGAAGTTCCACTGTATATCCACCATTAGTGTTTGTGGATAATGTATGCAATATTTTAACTCTTCACAATGGTGGAGTATTTTGGGAAAATGTTCAACAAATGAAAATCAGTGGCGCGTAGTCGTTAAAAAACTAGATGGTATATGCTAGAAACAGTAGGGTATAGGATATATGCTATAGCTTTATTTGAGAAACAGATGGTGTACGAAGTCCCTTATAAAAATCCAGAAGGTATATGGCATTTACCACTGTTTACCCTTCACTACATCCTTAGCTAAGGACATTAAAACTTTCTGTAACTTTTTGGGCTAACTAGTTGTCCAGCTAATGCAGCATCAATAGAAAAAGTATTTTCAATCTTTGGATTAGCATAACCAAAACTGCATAGCAGATTAAGTCATGAAAAAGTTTAAAAATTGGTAAAAGTGCATAGAATTTTAAATACACTGGCCTCCAAAAGTTAATGTACAACCAATTTTTTGATGCTCACTATCAAAAGAATGAAAATAAATGTAAAAAAAATATGATTTATATGAATGATCATAAGTAACTTCAATAAAATCTTCTGAAATAATTAACCTATCTCTATTTTTTAAAGAATTGGACACTTTTACGGCAGTTGGGGAAAACTACAAATATCCCACTTTTGTTATTTACGTTGATTTTTTCAAAAAATTTATTATTATTATTATTTTTTTTTATGCTTGCTAATATTTAATTGTTAATACTAAAGTAATGCCGCCCATATCTAGACATTAAAAGAGGAATGAAGGTGAAGATGTTATTTAACCTGATTCGTTAAGATGGCAGGAAATTGGATGGATGGAAATGGGATTATCACAAGCTGGTACTACTAGAAGTCTTAATGTGTCTTGTAGTGTAGTCCAAAGACGGGGATCAATTTGAATCTGAAAATTCAGTATCAAGAAGACTTGTTGCAGACCACTCATGGGTTACAACCAGTGCACAAGATCACTTTCTAGTTCTTTTGGCCCGAAGAAGGAGAACTATTGTGGCTCAGCTCATTTCAGATCATCGTAACACAACAGGGTGATATCTGTTCAGTAACACAACAGGGTGATATCTGTTACCATGGTAATGTCTTCACAATTAAGGACACTATGCAAGATGACCAATGTGTGTGTCTCTCTTAAGGGATTACTTCACTCACGTGAAAATACCCACTTGCTAATGTTAATCCCGTGGGACAGTTCTTTTAAAATAAAGTCAAGGATTGATAATTCATGCACCTGTAATTCGCAATTTTCTATAATTCGCATTGCTTAACAAATGTAAACAGTTAAACAAATTTACAAATTCTTGATCCAAAAATGATTTTTTAAAAGAAATAAAAAAAAGTAGTAAAAGTTCATAATAAAACATCTTTTTTTTTTTAAATATATACATATACTTTTTTTATATACCAGTAAAAACCAAACTGTATTACAGAACGCACCTAGGCTAACCAGACATTCAGGGACTAGCTTTTGAAAGACAATATTTGAACTTTTTAGAGCAACAGAGTTTCATTTCTCAACAAGAGTTAATGACTGTTCATAGAATGCAAGATAAACTTTCTAAAGAAAAATTTAAAGTTTTAAAACAAACAATACTTGACTCTATTTTTGTAAAACAAAAAACTTTATAAATATTATTCAATTTTTTATTATTCCATTTTTCAAATCTAATTATTAGATTTCATATTTATCTTTTCATGTTATGCTGAATATGGAATTAAAATGTTGTCCAGAAATAAGAAGATGACGCATAATCCATAAACTGCAATATTCTATAATCTTCACAACATTTGGTCCCAACTTGTGCGGACTAAAGAACTTTGCCTGTAGTTAATTTGCATTTCAATATTTTTAAACATTTTTTTTTTTTTTTTTTTTTTTTTTTTGCATTGGATAGCTGAGGTTGATTCTTTACGATCGTTACTTTTTACTTTTTTGATTTTGTTTGTGGGTTTTTTTTTAGAAGGAACTGGTATCAAAAGTAAAAGTATTCCCATAAAAAAACCTACAAACAAAATCAAAAAAGTAAAAAGCGGCAAATTGTAAAGGTTGATCTCAGCTATGCAAAGCAAAAAAAAATTGTTTAAAAATACTGAAATGCAAACGAGATATTTTAAAAGAACTGTCCCATACGATTAACATTAGTCAGCAAGTGTTTTTGCATGAATGAAGGAGCTTCTTAATCGAGAACACAGAAGTGACCATTTATGCTGGCCAAGAGAGCATGTTACCTGGACCAGACAACAATGAGTTTCTGTACTCTTCACAGATGAGTCCTGGTTTGCTTTGGAGAATGATTCAGCTCATGTGCTGATCTGAAGAGAACAAGGCATCAGATACTACCAATATAACATTGTTAAAAGACAGAGTTATAGAGGAGGTAGAATCGTATTTTGGACTAGGATATCTTGGGTGGTCACAGTAACTTCCATATGTGTCATGGAGGAACTCCAACTGCTGTGACATATCAGACGAGATCCTTGCTCTGTATGTCACAACATATACCATTGCTATCGGTGATGAATTCATTTTAATGAATGATAATGCCTGATCGCACCGAGCTAGAATTGTGGATGAATATCTTGAGAATCAAGGTTTAGAGGGAATAGAATGGCCAGTTCAGTCTTCGAACCTTAATCTGATACAGCATCTTTGGAACTACTTCGGCAGACAGGTGGCTGCCATAAGATCTTCTATGAAGTCATTAAATGAGCTGGAACAAGTGTTGCTCCATGTTTGGGCATTGCTTCCCATTCCAATGTCTCACAACTTAATTGATGGTATGTAAAGTCAATGCCAGCAATACATTACAAGTAGGGTTGGACACATTCTTTATTAAAACCCATTTAATTAATTTTTTTCACAAAAATCTGTCTTTTTTTATCAAATAGTTTACCTTTGAAAAAAATTTAATTCTTTATTTATAAACCATGCTTGATGTTAAAAATTATATAAAATTCGATAAATAATTGTTTAAAGCACAATTCCTCTAAATTTTCTGTTAATTTTTTTTCAAATAAGACAAAAGACTGGTTGTCGTTGTACTTTAACTTTTAGAAACCAGTGTAATAACTAATCAGGAAGAAATAAATGAATATGTAGATGAGTGGGATATGTAAATTTAAGTATTTTACATGTTACCAATAAAAATGTAATATACTATGAAATAAATATATCCTCCGGTTAAAATAATAGTATACTTGTTTAATTATTTTAATTTTGCTGTAATATCTATTTCTCGTTAGTATCTAAATAATAATTACATTATATATTTTATGACCAAACAATATAATAATGTTAAAAATAAAGTACATAAAAATAGAAAAACTTATAAGTGGGTTTTTGGGTACTTAATTTTTTTTTTTTTTTTGGGGGGGGGGGGGGGGAGGGAGGGGGCATTGAACCCCCTAACTGGATTTTTGGTATACATGGGTACGGACAGGTAGTTAACCCTGATTTAATAAATATATAAAAGCGATAAAATCGCTTGCACTTTGGCATATTGAAAAGGAAAAAGTGTTGCTTGCCAAATACTCAAAAGTATTTTATTTTTTTACAGATTTTCTACTGGAATTCAGCAGTTAAATTTGAGTGGTCCTTTATAGTGTACATGAGTAGTTTCATTAGCATTTTTTTTTTCAAAATATTCTGAGTATGCATTTTAAGACCTTTCTTGTCAGAAAAGTGATAACAATAAGAAATACCAGTGGACCCGTGCGAAGATTTCGCACTGCATTTTAATATTTTTTCAATGCAAGTTTAATTTTATATCTATATAAAAAAGGACTAAAAATATCTGCAAACAACGTTAGTCGCCAGAGTATCACCTCATTTATCCCATCAAAGTTACAGTAAAAACTGATCGCTGATAGCTAAGGCAAAAAAAAAAGAAATTATCAATGGTATTTTAACTGCATTAGAAGATAACATCATCTGTTTCGGGAAAAAAAAAACATGGGACAAAGAAAAATAAATTGAGCATTTGAATTTAAATTTTGCTCTTTAATCATAAATATAAAATAAACTCGTGCAGCAATCTTTATTTTACAATTTTTTTTATAATTATTGCTGAGTGCGATATAATGCAGTATTTTATTTTTGTGGCAACATTAATTTCAGCAAAAAATTTCATTTATGAAAACAATGCCGATTTAATTCTTAATTATCAGCAAATTTTTATCAAAAAACATATTTTAGGAAAATGTATTTGCGCTATGTCAGAAGCCTGTTCAAAATCCTTTCATATGGTATCTCATTCGTCGTTCTGCGTTTCGTATTTTCTTAGTAAAAGGGATGTTGACAGAAGAAATAATATATACGATGATTAATAATTATATGCAAAAGGCGGCAGGAAAAAGGGTAAAAAGAATATTAATAACTGAAAAATACGATAAGTTAATAAATAAGTTCTTAATATGAATGTAAGAAACTTAATTACAATGATAAAAAGAAAATAAATAATGCACAAACAGATAAAAAGATGTTTTAACCCTCTGACCGCTTATCCCACAATTTTCATGTGCAAGACATCTGTAGAAAAAATTATTTAATAAACAATTTTTGAAGAAATTTTATTTAAAAAATTCCACAATCAAGGGGACAAATGATAAATTCACAACTTATTTCAAATACATAATGATTTGAAATATGTAATAATAGAGGAGATACTGGTCAATTACATATTGGTCGAAAGGATTTTGAAAAAAATTAAGTGGTCAGAGGGTTAAACACATCATACATACATATGTAAATTAAACATAGAAAGGAAGGTTACAAAAACTAGACATGTGTTAGAAAATGGGGAAAATCATTCCTTCAAATCAAGAGAATGAATCATTTGAGTCATCAGCAACATCCTAAAGCTCAATAAAAATTTTACAAACATCAGAAATGATTTTAAAAGCATACCTCATCGGGAATTTGAGGAGAACTGTTGAATCCTTGTTTTACATTAATAGCTGTAAGTTCATCCTAAGAAAAAAAAAAAAAATTAAGCATTTCTACATGTTTAAAATAACATTTTTTAAATCTTACACAGGATTTGTGTACACATCTTTTTAAATAAAAATAAAGAACTTAAAAAAATTTTCAAGCAGGTTTTAACCATCTTGGTCAAAATTCCCTTTAACTGGGAAGAGATAAACTTGTTTTGTTAAAAGATAAATTTGGCACAACATTTGGATGGATTTGTCCTGCAAAAATGTTAATCACTATTTGTACTTAAATTTTTGATATTAAATAATTTAACAGCAAAAAACCTTACACTGATAAGTAACTTTTTATTATAAACACTGAAATATTTTAAATAATTTGATTACATGTCTGATTTTCAGGGTTGTAAAAAACCCGGGTTTTTTTTATAAAAAACCCAGCCCGGGCAGGTTTTATTAAAAAATCCGGGTTAAATGGGCAATTTTCCACGGGTAAATTGGGTTAAAATGCCAAAATGTGGACTATGATTCCACCTTCCTCACAAATAATAATGTTCAGGGTTGCTACTGTATAGGGAAAACTGGAAAAACTGAGGGAATTTAAAAATGAGTATTAAAAAACAAAGAATTTTACTAAATTTTGATATGCAAAATTTATCCATTGAAATTTTGAAAATTCTCAGAGGAATTATTCAGGGCAAATTAAATTTTTTGCTCAGGAAAGCAGAAGGAATTTGATTGTCAAAATAAGTAGCAATCCTGATCTCAAATACAATCTTTGTGAACACTTCATAGTCTAATAGATGGGAATGACTTCATAGTCTTAATAATGATCTCAATATTTTCCTTAAAATATTTCTTAAAATACACATTATATTTCTTAAAATACATACATGATACCTTTAATTTAAATAACAAACAAATTTTAAATTGCAAAGCTATCAATTGCATGTTATTTAATAATATAATATAAATATAACTTTAAAAAAATTACTCCTTTGAAATTATCATAAGATTAGCAAATGTTGATAAAAGAAAATATCTTACAACAAAAATTTTTCTTGTATGTATGTATAATCTACTCATATATGGTTAAATTTTTAGTTTTTAATACAATTAATTTAGAAGAAATTATTCCTATTCAAAAACGTCACCTAATGATACCATGTGACCCCCATTTTGCCTTAGCCTAAAAGCATTTCTTTTTGAATTAAAACAGTAGCTGTGCACAACTATCCTTAATTAATAGGCTATTCTTATTTTAATTTAAAAAAAAATTAGTACATCCATTATAAATAAGATATATATATGTATATATATCACAAACACAAAGTAGATTACTTTAATTTTTAATAGGCTGATGCAATAAGACTAAATATTGCAAATGATCATTTGTTAAGTTTAGTTTTAAACATTTACATTTTGCCTTCACTATTCAATAAAAAATGATGCAATCTGTAGAAGGATTATCATCACTGCTCATTGTTATTACTTGTATTTAAAATTCCAAAATAGCTCTCTGATTGGTGTTAATGGCATTGCAATATATTATAAAACGTTTTTTAATGGTAATTCTATAACTAATTTTTTTATTATAAATATGAATAAAATATTTTCTGTAACTAAATTTTATTTTTATAACTATGAATAAAATATTTTCTTTGCATATACTATAGTAAATATAATACTTTTCAAGCTAACTGAAAAGCTTAAATTTACATTTTAAATTAAAATCTAAAACATTTTAAAATGACAGGGTTCCCAATCTAAAAGTGCAAGTAAATTAGTACAAATATATTTTCTAAGATTCAAAGAAAAGAATAAATAAAACAAAATAACCATAAACTGTTAACAAATACATCATTTGTTCCTTTCCAGAAATATATATTTTTTAAAGCCCGGGTTTTAAAAAAAAAACCCAGCCCGGGCGGGCAGCTGCCCACTACAACCCTGCTGATTTTACATAAAAAATAATAAAAAGAAAATAAATCACAGAAAAAACATTTCTTAAATTTTATTTAGAATTCAAAAAATGGTTAGGTACTGAAACAAATTTTGTGGTATTTTCTAAGCTTAATCGATTTTGTATTTCATTCTGGATCAAACCAAATTCATAAAACTCTTTTTCCACTGATGAAGAGCTTGGCACAACAGTTCATAAAATGCATAATAAAATTCATGAATTTCAAATCTATATTTTGAATGTTTTACATTACTGCACAGTAAATTTCAGATCAAATTGTATCAATTACACTTTTACAAAAATAAGATTCACTAAATGATTGTTTCTGTATGAGAAGCCAATAAACAAGCAAGGCAAAACAGATCCATCAATATTATTATGTTGGACACTGGCTGACTAAATGTAAACAATTGGCGACTTTATGCTACGGATCTGATTGGCAAAGTGGCAATTTCTATTTTTCATGTAATAGTACAAGTACATACCACATTTACATCTGCAACGATACGCGGATTTTAGTGCCGTGGATTTGAGGGAGTCTACTGTATATATAACAGAGATACAGTTAGAGTTTTTTCAAGGAGTGAAAATATTCCTTGACTATTTTGAGGAGCAAAGTTAGCCTTATTAAAAGTATAAGAATGAAGATAAACAGGAAAACAGTGTCTCAAAAAAGTTTCATGAACGAATTTGGGAAGGGGATATACTATTCTAAAATGTGCTTTTTAAAATATTCAACCATAAAATGTGGATATCAAGTTACAGGGATCATTCTAGTACATAAAAAAAGGCAGGGTACACATTACATAATAAGGGCAATTTTGTTGAAAAGGGCACATCATTTCATAAAAAGGGCATTTTTGTAATAAGTACATATAATACCAATATACTGGTGGGGAGGGAAGTCTGGCAACAGCTTAAAGTACTCCTTAATTTAAAAAATCCAATAACATTATTAATTTACATAACTTCACCATTTGAAAAGTATTAAAAATAGCAAAATGAAACTTATGTTCTCAATTTTTATTGTAAAATTGTTTACTATATTCATAGTCATTTCCCCCCTTTTCCTACGATATTCTAAAACTTTTATTCATCAGACAACTTTTTCTTTGTTTTAGCACAAAACTGGTATCTAATACTATATTTCACTAGAGAAGGTGAAATGAATCAATGAGCCTTAGTTACCCTTTATGTCTTGTTCAATGGAAAAAAAAATGATAAATGGAAAGATGAATCACTCAAAGTCAAAGATTAGACATACCAGGGCATTTCACAGAGAAATAAACAGGGAAAGATGAATACTCCTGATGTACCAATTAGCATTCTAAAAATAAAAGATAGGTAAAGAATTTTTTAAAGTACAATGCAAACAAGGCAGGATTCTACCCAAGAATAAAAAGAATGTAGAATTCAACCTGGAAAAAGGGCAAGGAGGGTAGAATTCTATCTCAAAAAAGGGCAATGAGGGTGGGATTTTATCTAAAAAGGGCATGAGGGCAGGCCGCCCCTCTGAAACTCTCTAGAGTGATCCCTGAAGTTAAAAAACAGAAAATGACCAATTTTAATAATAAATATAATTTTTCATAGTAAAAATATGAAACTCATAATATGCACTAAAATATTCCTCACCTTACATACAATATTTGGCTATGATGTCATACACTCACACAGTTTTTTTTTTTTTTTTTTTTTTTATCGGTTATAAAAAGGAAAAAAGGCGCCAAATTTAGGGTTTTTTTTCCTTTAATGGCAACCCAGCAATTGTATTAAGTTATTGGTTTGGCACGAGCTTGAAAATCACGCCAACCAAAAAATCGCCAAACAACGCTGCATGAGTGTAGAGCATCTGTTCCCAATCTTTTTATAAGATGGGAGAATCTTCCTTAATGGAATTCTTTATGTAGGAAATTAAAACAAGTTTCTAATAAACATTGAAAGTTGACTAAGAGTAAAAGTTAATTTTTTTCAACATTTGAAAATGTTGTAGGTGATGAAAATGTACATAGTTCTTTTAAAAATCTGAAAGTATTACAGTAGACTCCCTTAACATAATAGCGCACCTTCTTAAAATGATCAAGTCAAACAACAATTTCCAATTATTTAAAAAAAGGCCTTTGAAAATGCAAATTGTCTGTTATCAAGTTTATGTTGTTAAGGTAATTAAGATGTGCTTGTCATAATAGTAACATGAAAAAATACTTGTTACTTTATTTAATAAATGGGAAAACGTATAATTGGACATAAATAATATAGGAAATATAGTACAAAATGTTTATGAATAATGCTAGGCGAATTTTTTCCCCTTTATTTTTAGTAAATGTAATTACTAGATTAAATGTAAGTAAAAAGAGATGAGGTAAAATTTAATTGATCACATTAAGGGTAATGTTATACGGATTACATAAATTTTAAAATATCTGACTAATAATTTTGCCCCTTGTTGGAAAATGAAACTTTACAATTAGAAAGTAGTATCCATACAAAAAATATCAAAAATAACCATATCAAATGATTGTTTAATAGTGATAGAGTTCAAAATCATAGATTGACTTAAATTTTGTAGCTCAACCAGAATAATTACAATAGAATGTCATATGCATGTTTGATATGTCAAAAATAATTTCATTATACGTAATTCAAAGTAAAAGTTTATTATAATCGGAACTGTAATTGACGATTGTGTTTATTTTTTCTGGAAAAGGTTTGGATCAATAAAACTCGCTGGGATTCAACTGCGCTAAATCTTTATCCAATAATTATATTTTGATTACATTTTAAATGAACTGATATTTCGTCGGCTTCTTAAAGGTAAACATAGCGGAATGTGTTTAGTAAACAAGTATATGTGACAATTTTCGTTTTAATATAAAACTTCAAATACCTCTTTTTGTTTAGGATCTTGGGGATAGACGTCCGGCGGTCCCAACTTGGCTCTTTTCAAAGGTCGTTTTTCAAAAAGCCAAGAAGACACAGCCATTCTGTCAGAATTTTAATTTGGGGAAAAACTATTATTTACGTTTACAACCGATCATCGGAGGCCATTTTCATTCATACAGTTAAGCAAACAGTCAAAAAAGTCAATAATACTTTTGCACTCAAAACAACAGCACTCAGAACAAGGAGTTTATTTTGAGATATGCCGATACGCCAGATTCTGAATTGGTTGGTTGGTTTCATAATATGCTTGTTGATGCATCCCGCAACCATAGGTCTGCTATTGGTCAAACTATAGTCTGACGTTTAGGACACGGGCAGGCTACCGCGGTGCTTTACGCATATATTTTTTTACAGACCGCGGGAGTCACGTGATGCTCGAATGCACCAATGGAGGTGTACGAAAAGAGCATCACGTCACTCTGGCGGTCTGTAAAAAAAGATAAGTGGAATGGACCGCGAGAGCACGGGCATGTGACGTCATGAATCAGCTGCTGGGTTATTTGGGTGGCAGAAACCATCCTTATCCTAATGTACTTTTCTCTAATGAAAGTGGGCTGTAATTTCTCTGTGCTTTTTCGAATATATTTTTAAATTAGAGTTTTAAAGTTTTTAAACAATGTTCTATGGCGGAACAGGCCCGGGGGGTGGGAGGAGAAGCAGAAAGTTTTTTTTTTTTTCGGGGAGGGGGGGATATTTTAGATGATTGATTATTTATTTATTGTTATTACACGGTAACGAATACGGCACTTTATTTTTAAATAGATGGTTTTAAGATTTTAAATTTTGTATGCGGGATGGGGGAATGGGGGGGGACGGAAATTTCAGGGGAAGGGAATAATTTATATGACTGATTATTTATTTATGGTCACTATAGAGCAACGAATAGGACAGAAGATATTTTATATAAAAATAAATTAAAGATTTAAAAAAAATTGTATGCTGAGGGAGGGGGGGGGTGCAAAGCGTAGGGAGAAGCGTAAATTTGGGAAGTTAGGGGGGTTGGTAATTTAGGGGATTATTTATTTATTTTTATTAATAAATAACGAATGTAGCAATTTTTTTTAAAGTTTTTTAAATATTTGAAATTATGTGTGCTAGAGAGGGGGGGGGGAGAACGGGCGAGTGGAAATCTCAGGGTTAGGGGATAATTTATATGATTATTTTTTGCCACTAGAGAGCAATAAATAGAACAGATTGTTTTAATATAAAATAAAAATTTAAAATATTTAAAAAATAAATATTTTACGCTCTTTTTATGCTGGGGGGGGGGGGGCTAAGAAGGGAAGCGTAAATTTGGGGAGTTACTGGGGTAATTTAGAGAAAATATTTATTTATTTTTATTAGTGAGTAACGAATGTAGCAATTTTTTTACACAAAATTTTTAAAATATTTGAAAATATATGTGTTGGAAGGGGGGGGGGAGTGGAAATTTCAGGGATAATTTATATGATTATTTTTTGCCAGTACAGAGCAATAAATAGAACAGATTTTTTTTAATGTAAAATAAAGATTAAAAATGTTCAGAAATATTTTACACTAATTTGTATGCTGTAGGGAAAGTAAGGGGGAAAGCGTAAATTTGGGAGGTTGATGGAGGGGGGGGGGGTAATTTAGAGGATTATTTTTTTATTTGAAAGCAAAGAATGTCGGAGATTATTTTTTTAAATAGAGTTTTAAAGATTTGAAACTCTGCAAACTGGAGGGGAGGCAAGGGAAAAGCAGAAATTTCGGGATAGGGGATAATTTATATGATATATTATTTATTGTCACTGGAGAACAACAAATAGAACAAAATATTTTTATATAAAATCAAAGATTTTAAAAAATTTAAACTTCTTTGTATGCTAGGGGGCAAGGGGGGAAACGTAAATTTGTGATGTTGGAGATGGGGTTAATTTAGATATTTATTTATTGTTATTAGAGAGAATCAAACAGGGCAGAATTTGAAGATATGAAACTCCATACGATGGGAAGGGGGCGCAAAAGGGGGAAGCATAAATTTTGGCGAGAGGGGGGAGGGTAATGTACACGATTAATTATTGATTTATTATCACTAGAAAGCAACAAAATAGGCCAGAATTATATGATATACCATATATGCCATACTGTGGAAAAAAATTAAAGATTGTAAATTCTTTTACATGCTGGGGGGCAAAGGGGGAGGGAAGCATCAGATACAGATGTAACATAGTCAGACAAAACTGTACTTTACTGAAAATAATCGTGGTCGGATAAAAAAGACATGTTGAGAAAATTGCGATGGATTTCAATGCTAACAAACGAAGAATAGCGAAGTTTCTGCCACCCAAACAGTGAAAATGACAGTTTATTTGTAACCGTGCCCGTGCTGTATTCAAATCATATTTTAGGGAAAACAATAAAACGAGGCAAACATGTACAGCGTCCCTGCAGCCCTGCACCTCCGTTTAGCGCGTGGTGTTAAAAAAAAGTTTTTATCGAAAATGTTTACTGAAATGTTTTACTAGAAATATTTTTACTTTAAAATAAAATATTAAGCTTTTAATTCTATTTTGAATAATGTCTTTTTATGTTCATAAAAATCTTTTTTTTTTTTTTAATGAATCATATTTCAACTAACAATCCATATTATAAAATTAATTATAAATCTTTTTCCACTTTAACCTTACAAACCCTTTTAACTTTATAGTCCTTGTGAAATGATTTCTGAGAAGAAAAATGAAATCAATTTAAAACAGGAACCAATTTTCATTATTATATCTTTCATTTTTGGTTGAGTCATTGAGAATACAAAATTACAGTTAGATGAACGATGTGAGTTTTATATCCAATCTAAATGTTTTTTTTTTGTTTTTTTTTCTTTTTGCAGAAATTATGACGTAATCTATCTATGCCATATCAATACCATATAGGAATTAAGTTATTAAGAAAATCATAAAAATAGTTCTTAAACATTAATTAAAACTTAAAATATATTATGAATGTGCATAAAATTCCAATTTTCTTAAAGTATTTTCAAAGAACTTTTGTGATTTTTTTTTCTTTTTAACCTACAGAATTTTTTTTTTTATAGCAAATTATAGTAACTTTACAGGAACAGGGGATATACTGTTTATTATTATTCCAGAGGGTATACGTCGAGTACACCCCTATATGTTGGTGAGGTACCCGGAATTAACTGTTTAGTTTTTGGTTAATTTTAGTCCATTCATTCGAAAATATAGAAGACATTTCCTTTTACGTCATATTGCTTTTCTTTGACAATTCAGATGATTTCCAAATTTACTATTAATTGAGAAGAAAATGGCGAATTTACTGAATTACTTCAATTAGTTTGAAATTTTATCAGTAATACATATGGCAGGCATTCTACATTTTCTGTGTATTTTTTTATGGAATTTTGTGCTGTTGTTCAAAAAATATAAATCATTTTAACTTTTCAGTTTTATATTTTTGTTATCACAAGTAATTATTTTTTCTATTTAATTTGCTAGTTGCCTAGCAACTCTATTTCATAACAGAAAAGAAAATTTATTAAAACTAGATGGAACCCGTCAAAACTTGACGGAAAAAAATGCTATAACAATATCAGTAAAATAGGAAGGGGTGCGTATGAAACAGTCTTTCAAATATTTTATTTTAAAAGTCCCCCCCCCCCTCCTCCCAAATGCAGGACCGTGCAAGAGAAAACTGCGCCCGGGGCAAAGTTTCAATTTTGCGCCCCCCTCCGCCTCCCCTCCCTTCTTTTTGTGACAGGTAACACAAAACTGATAAAGTACAGAAACAGAAATAAATTCTATTGAATAAACATTTCGCGTTTATGTTGGCACTTTAAAAGGTTTAATTTTTATTCAGAAATTGCAAACAACTAAATAGCATAAGAGAAAATTGCATTTATTTGTTGGAGGGATCATGATATTTTGAGACAGAAAAAAAAGAATGATGAAAAGAGAAAAAGAAATTTCCCAGAAAATGATCGATGACCAAAAAATGAATAAATAAATAAATGAAACCGTGGTTGGTAGTATAAATTTGACGCCCCCTCGATTTCCGGCCTTGGTGAAGGCCCCTTCGCCCCCCTCTTCGCACGGCCCCGCCCAAATGAAATACAGTACTCTTCCCGATGCAAACTCCAAACAAACAATCTGTAAACAACTGTGTAATGCAAATCAGTTTGACATTACCGCCATATTCCCCACGGCAAGAAAGAAAATTTCATGGACGTATGAAGTATCATACTAATAGTATATCCCTGCTTTCATCTCATATTTAGTAAACAAAAGAACATAGTAAGTACAGCACGCATCCCCCTGTGATAATGCAACCGAATGAGCTCCTATGCGCATGTGCATTGCATCTGCCTAAATGCACCGCCGAAATTCGACGTTAAAAAAAAGTTTTAAAATGATTAAATTAAAAGTTTTAAAATGTCTTCTTTAATCATTGTTCGTTTCAAATCCCTATCTTCTAAAACGCATCCATTGTTTTAAGCTAATCAATTTTTATGCAAAGTTGAAGAATTTTTCTTTACAATATTAAATCAATCTGCAGATGAGGGAGATTTTTAATGTTTTCAAGTGTAATTTATTTGTATGGTTTCCTCGGTCCCTTTACATAATCAGGATGATTATCCCTTTTCCATCACAGTCGGGGATTTTTTCCCTCTTATACAGACAGTTAAATATCCAATGGATCTTAAAAAAATAATAAAATACAGTTCCTAGCATATTCACATGCAACATATACTTCAACGAATTCAACATATTAATTTATGTTTTTTTTTTTTTTTTTTTTTTTTTGACAAATTTTAGTTTAGCGCCAAAATGCTCTATCTTATGGATAATCTGATCTGATGATTTATCAGATTTTTTTTTCATTATTATTTTTTTTTCCTTTTCATGATAGCTAGGAAAATCTATTTTCATTTGTGGCAACTTTCCCAGGGGCTATTTTATATTATTAAAGCAAACTGATGGTCATTGTTGAGATAGAATTGAAAAATAATGCACGCTTGAAAATTATTTAAAAAGTCGTTAAATAAAGCGGCAGTTTTCAAATAAATTTCAATCGAAAGCTATTTTTTTTTCTAATTTATGATTTAAGAATTGAAAATGTAAAGTCTAGTAAAAAATTGAAATTTGTAGTTTTTAGAAGTGATATAAGCGCGATGAAAGCTAAAGCGATAGCGCCATTTGTTGTCACAACCGTTATATATTTCTAAAAATTGCCACTGTGTTTTGGCTGGCGCCCAAAAGTAGACTACCATTTTTTGACATCGAAAGAGAAATTCACAGTGAAAGAAATCGGACTTTAGCGTTAATAAGGAACTGTTAAATAAACTTATAACAAACCTACCAAAATAATTCCTATAAAATATTAGCCTTACATTGTTTATTCTAGCTAAAAAAACGATCATTATTTCAAGTTTTTTTTTTTTTTTTACCATAACACTACTTTTAATAATTTTAATTTTCCTGAAATCCTTTTCTTTTGTGAATTCTTTTATTAAAAAATGAAATCTTCTAACCTACAATTTAGAAAAGTAATTGGTAACATTTAATCAAGGTATGCAATCAAGATGAAGCAACCAATAAAGGCTCCAGTTCTAATCTTTAACATTAAAAATTGAAAAATCAGTTAAATTTACGTCACGTTGACACAATCATATAAATTTTTATTTTCAATTTTAGCAATGTTAAAATGCATTTCAAGCTAAGTAGAACGTCATTTTCACCGGCGCAAACTTTTCACACTTACTTTGTATACTTACTTTTATGCTTAAACACCATGTATACAAATAAAAATATATTTTGTGTTTAGTTGTAATGAAAAAATGACATCAACAAAGTTATAATGCATAATGATAAAATAAACCCAATGGACAATATTCCCCTGACGTCACAATAAAGATGAATTTTTATTCTCTTATAAAACACGCAGATACATATTTTTACCGAAATTTAACTTGCAAATTAAAAAATTCGGCCCAAAAGCCTCGTGCTTTTAATATTTATTATTTTCCTTTTATTATCGCAACCATGGAGTTTCTCGTTACTCTGTGTCTCGCAACAATAGGCTTTATCAGTTTGCCGACTTTATGACGTCATATGCAGAAGTAAAAGTTTAATTTAAAATTACGGCTAATTAATTAAATTTTCGAACAAACGAATGCTCGATAACAAATTTGTGTCCAAATATCTTTCATTAAAAAAAAGAATGGTGTAATTTGATGCAGTAGTTTGTTCTCACGCATTGTCGAAAGAAATCGCTTAGCGTTTTAAATATATAGATAATTCATCGTTGTAATTTTACTGATTACGAAACATTTGGGGAAAATAATGTTTATATAAATTATAAAATAGTTAATCCTCTGTAATCGAATCAATGAACAAGGTTAGCATCAAACATGAACGATGCTATTGCAAGAATGTAGTTTAAAATGTTTGTAGATACTATTAAAGAACTCTCAGAAAAAAGTCCAGAATTTATTTATTGTAAAAATCTCACTTGTTAATATGCATGTCATTTAGCAGGAGATACGATGGTTGCAGAAGATAACGCGATGAACATTTTGGAGCTTCCTATATATTAAAACCCCAAGCTAAAATCTTAATTTTCAGGCAAATTCGACGTTTTTGCGCATGCGTAAGATTATATTGAAAACCTATGGACTTTATGCAGAATGCAGGTGATGTCACACGCCAGAGCTGGCGGTAACGTGAATCAATATTCTAGCAACTGTACCCCCAGAATACCAGTATGCGCAGCCGCAACCATCGCCAGCTGACAACTTTTAGCCTAGACCCAGGTTGTGTGCATAAAATTTAACCGAAATTTTGTAAATTTAACAAATATTCTGGATAAAGAACAACATTTTGAATGCATACTACAATATATTAAATACCTACTGCCACAATAATGAATTGCTTTGCGATATTTTTATCAAAAAGTCATTAAAAATGCATACTCCATAGAACGCTATGCTAATGTTCAAAAGTAAATACCGCCAGCAGACGAATTTTAGCCTCGAACTCAGGTCGCGTGCATAAGGTCCATAAATATTTCTGCGATACTTTTTTTTGGCTATAATAAATTTAAATTACTGTCATGTTTTCGGGAAAAGAAATTATATGATTTGTATTTTTGTTGTGCAAATGCTTTTTAATTAAGTAAATTTTAACACCCAACAATATTTTTACAAATAAAAAATTGTACTTTAAATATAACAATATGAATAAAAAAATAGTGTATTAAAATTATTTAAATTTAAAAAAAATGCATCTAATTACACAAAAAAATAAAAATAAGAAAAGCGAGAAGAAAACATATTTCTTTTACAACTAGATAACAATATTTTCTTCAAGAAATTTTTACACGGTCTGTAAAACCGTTATATTTGTAACTGATAAAATTTTCAAAGAATTTGAACAACAAGAACTTTTTTTATTTTAACTATGAACTGATCCTACGTGAAAAAACAATCTCATCAAAAAGTCACCTGTAAAAAATGCAGCCAAGTCTCGTAACTCATTTAACGTAAAAAGTTCTGAGATCGTATAAAGCCAAGTTTAACTATCTTTAAACTCTGAAATTTTCATTCACAAATCACTCCTACATCTTTAGTCAGTGGCGTACCCAGGATTTTATTTCGGGGGGGGGGGGGGGTCTGGCTTAAATTTCCATAATGTTCTGAATATTACGAAACACGTTGAATTGTGTTGTAAACAACAATAATTTTTGACAATAAGGATGTAGCCAGAGGGGGGAAAGGTGAGGAGGGCAGGGGTGATTCTGTTCCTAATTTTCCGAAAATTTAAGGCATGAGGTTCCGAAAATTAAAAAAAATCGGTCATCAGCCCGAAAATTTGGACTTAAAAATATATCACTATTTTTGACAAATGGCTGCCGAAAAAGAAATCAATTTCGCCAATCGTTTGCAGAAAAAATCTCCAATTTAGTTAAAGGATCATGGAAAAATCCGAATTTTGTCAAAGGGCCGCGGATAAAATGCAAATTTTGTCAAAGGACCGTGAAAAAACGCAAAATTTGTCAAAGGATCGCGGAAAAAAGTCAAATTTCGTCAAATGATCGCGCAGGAAACGCAAATTTCGTCAAAAAATGACGGAGGAAACGTGAATTTCGTCTAATGACCGCTGATAAAACGTTAATTTCGTCGAAGGGCTGCAGAAAAAGCGTGAATTTCATCAAAGGATTGCAAAAAAAACCCACGAATTTCGTCAAAGAGCCGCAGAAAACCTCGAATTTCGTTACAGGGCCATGGTAAAAACGTGAATTTCGTCAAAAAGACGCGAATTTCGACAAAAAAAACTGTAAAAAACGCGAATTTCGTCAAAAAGACGCGAAAAAAACGCAAATTTGGACAAAGAATTGCAAAAAACAGTCAAATTTCATCTAATGATCGCAGAGAAAACGCGAATTTCGTCTAATGATCGCGGAGTAAATGCGAATTTCGTCAAATGGTCGCGGAGGAAACATGAATTTCGTCAAAGGGCTACAGAAAAAACGCTAATTTCATCAAAGAACCGCAGAAAAAACGCGAATTTAGACAAAGGATCGCGAAAAAAACACGTATTTCGTCAAAGGGCTGTGGAAAAAACGCGAATTTCGTCAAAGGATCGCAAAAAAACACAAATTTCGTCAAAGAGCCGCAGAATAACCACGAATTTCGTCAAAGGACCATGGTAAAAACGTGAATTTCGTCAAAAAGACGCGGAAAAACGCAAATTTCAACAAAGGATCGCGGAAAAACGCGAATTTCGTCAAAAAGCGGCGAAAAAACGCAAATTTCGACAAAGGATCACGAAAAAAACGCGTTATCCGTCAAGTGGTCGCGGATAAAAGTTAATTTCGTCAAAGGATAGCAAAAACACGAATTTCGTCAAAGGGCCACAGAAGAACGCGAATTTCGTAAAAAGGCCTCGGAAAAACGCAAATTTCGACAAAGAATTCCCCCCCCCCCCCCAAAAAAAAAAATAAAAAATAAAAAATAAAAAAAAGTATTCCGTCAAAGGGCCGCAAAAAAAAAAAAAAAAAAAAAAAAAAAAAAAACGAATTTTGTCAAAGCATTGCGAGAAAACGCGAATTTCGTCAAAGGGCCGTGATAAAATCCTGAATTTCATCAAAGGGCCTTGGAAAAAAACACAGCGATCTGTTTAAAAAATAACACACATACAAACATCAATGTTTATATTTATTGTTTTTAAACTGAAATAATATAATAAACTAACTTTTTAAAAATCTGGTTAAAAGGTCCTTCCAAAACCGAAAATCAATAATGATCTTCGATCAATAATGACAAGTAAGGCACGTCTTACTTGTCATTGCCATTCACAAAAAAAAAAAAAAAAAAAAAAAATACGGATTTGGTGAAATTGTTTTAAAATGATCAATTTAACAATAAGTGTTGCACACACAGAGCAATACATATAGAGCAAAAATTTAAAGAATGTGTGATAGATTCTTAAACTAGATCTCGTTTGAAAAAGAGAATATCTTTTTTTAAGGGGCAAGGAAACTATCATTTAGCCATTACCTACAAAATGTTGGCCTATCCTGCATGTAAAGTAGGTATACGGGATATATGGATACATCACACCCATTATTATATGCATACCAATATTATACGTCCTGCAGTACGCTGTATATAAAATTTTCTTAGAACGCTAAAAAAACATTTACCCCAAACATATGACATGTTGGTACTTTTGAAGATTTCCTGATCTTAGACCTCACTTTTAAGTTCCCCCAATTTTTTTTTTCTCAATTTCTTTTCAACAAAAACTCCCGTACAATATATTTTTGTAGAATTCATACAACTATTTATGAGCTGTGTATCTTGTCTTTTGTTTACTTTAAATCCAAAAATTATTATTAAATGAATTTGAACCAAAATATATCAGATACGCAGTGGATTAGGGAAGATTTGAGGGGAGTAATTGAATGTTATTCTTGCTAGAACACTAAAAATTAAAAAAAATAAATACATTTTTTTTCTTTTTGCTAATAAGAATATGTGATGTGTAAATAGCAGCATAAAGAAAAGCTCAAATAGACAGAATAAAAGATATATCCAACATCATAAAAGGAGTTCCGATTTTTCAATGTAAAACGAAAAGAGATAGACAGCAAGAAGCTCTTTTTATAAACATATACACACAAAATATTTTTATACACATATATTAAATAACGACTTTTCTTATTATTTGTGCATTGCCTAACTAATAATAATGACTTTAAACCGTTACAAATGAAAAATACTGACTTCAAAGTTACGACGGAATAGGAAGATAAATGGGTGGAGCGTTACCAAACTCTAAAGATGTCTTTGCAGTCAGACAAAAAGTCACTGTGTATTTTACAAATACGAGGAAGTAATCAAAACAAAAGTTATCATTCACAGTTAGTTCATGCGCGTATGTATAGTGCCTGACTTCCGACTTAGCCAAAATTGGGAAGAGATTAGCTAAGGTGTCAGTGTGCACTTACATGAGACTAACAAGACAGACAAGTGCATGACATATATATATATATATATATATATAATATTATACATATGTATATATTAGGGTGGGCCGAAAAAAACTTTTTTTTTTTTTTTTTTTTGATTCGCTATACCGCGAAAACTTGCCTCTAGGGTAGCTTAGTATCTACAAAAACAACTTTTCAAAAGTAAAAAAAGCCAAGCGTAAAAAAAAAAAAAAAAAAAAAAAAAAAAAAAGTTGTGGCTAAAAAATTGTGTGATATCAAATTTCCAAGCTATTATATTACTTATTTAACTTTTTACCATTAAATAAGTTATCATATATATAAGTCGAGTGCCTACGTATATGTTAATAGAAATCGTTTTCTCCTGTACTAAATACATCCTAACGAGTTTCTGAAAATGCAATTTTTTTCAAATTATGCATGATGGGCTTGGCGGCCATCTTTGCATATTATTCACAAAATTCTAAGCACTCAAATCCGTAGTTAAAATCCGAAGTTCAAAATTCTTATTTAAGCAAATGTTTTAAGCGTTTCATTTATAGACTTGTATGCTCTGAAAATTGTGTCTTAAGATAATGATGACTTATCTTAAAGATTCATCTTATGATTTATTTTTTAGAGTAATTAATAATTTCAAACTAGTAAAAATCAAATTCTCAAAATATCAGTCTTATCTAGTTTATCTGTCCGTAGTTAAAATCTGAAGTTCGAAATTGTTATAAACATATTACAGTGCAAACATATTACGCTTTTACTTTAGAAATTTGGATGCTTAGAAATATGGAAAGATGACCGCCAAGCCCATCATGCATAATTTGAAAAAAATTGCATTTTCAGAAACTCGTTAGGATGTATTTAGTACAGAAGAAAACGATTTCTATTAACATATACGTAGGCACTCGACTTATATATATGATAACTTATTTAATGGAAAAAAGTTAAGTAAGTAATATAATAGCTTGGAAATTTGATATCACACAATTTTTTAGCCACAACTTTTTTTTTTTTTTTTTTTTTTTACTTTTGAAAAGTTGTTTTTGTAGATATCATTTCTTTTTTTTTTTTTTAAATAGATTAAACATAATTTAAATAATCTAAACATGAGAAATAATTTAAAATTACATTTTACTTTCAGTCATTGTTTAAAGGGTTAACTAGAAATACCAGTAGATTTTTCAATTAAACTAATTACACTCTTAAAAACAACATACTAAATGTGGCTTATTATAATACTTGTTATCCTCCGTTAAAAAATATCACTGACTTATCCATGAAATGAATAAAAATGGAATACGTACATAGCGTGTCAGTGCTGCATTTGATATCAAACGTGATATCACGCTCTTTTATTATTAGCACTAGGTGGCTTCGGCCGTTAGCGGGCCCCTAATTTACATCGGGGCCTCAAATCTTGTAAAACCTCGAATAAGATAAACCTCGAACCGAACGAACCTCCGACCAGGTTGCCCGCTGCCTTCGGCACCGGATAATCCCTTAATTTGCACATCGAATAGTATAAACCTCTAACCAACCGAACCTCCGACACGGGTCCCTACTGCCTTCGGCACCATATAGCAGTCGTGCTGCGCACGCTCAAGTTCCATCTTCCACCACCAGGTAGCGCAATATGTTCTATATGAACCTCGGGCACTGAAATCGTTAAGTTATAGATGTCGAGTCGAATGAGCTATACATCGTCGTGATCCAGCACATAGAACCAGAGATAGGAAAGTGCCTCCTGGTGGTCAAAAAAGGAAATAAAATCAGAAAGCTCTATCGATGTCGAGTCGAATGAGCCATACCCCGTCGTGATCCGACCCATAGAAATAGAGATAGGAAAGCACCCCCTGGTGGTGAAAGCTAATCGCGTTTGCGGGGCAAAGTGGGGGGATGAACACCGGAGATGCATAATAGGATTAAGCGGTCACAGACCTTTCCAACGATGTATCACATGAGGGGTATGTGCAAAATTTAGAAAATAACCCCCCCCCCTGCATAATATGATTAAGCGTTCACAGACCTTTCCAACGATATATCACATGAGTAGCGTCGGGGGGGGGGGCGCAAAATGTGGGGGTGACACCTGTGATGCATAACATGAATAAGTGGTCACAGCCCTTTGTAACGATATGTGACATGATGGATATCGTTAAAATTTAGAAAAGTGTCCCCCCTCCCTTGTGTAGGCAAAACACGCTCCGCCCCTCCCTATAATTTTTGACGCGGCTTTATTTTTAAAATTTATGTTATGCGTTATAAAATATCGTAAAGTTTCAAACAGATAGCCTTATTATACTTCCTAATTTTGTTCACGCCCCTCCCCATTCCCTCCCCGAAATGTGACGCGCCATTCTTTTTTATAAATTTTTTATCATGTGTTATAAACTATCTTAAAGTTTAAATCAGATCGCATTGGAATTTAATATATTTGCTGAAATTACTATTATATATAGAATAATATAGAAATAAACCCTCCTTTAGCTTGTAATTAAGATATACGAACAATTTTTAGAATTTCTGAAAGCTGATTTTTATTTATTTATTTATCTATTTATTTATTTTTTGTTTATTTATTTATTTATTTATTTATTTTGCGTTGCCCTGTGCATGTTTGGAATTTCTTAGCAATTTCTTAGATTTACATTATTTTATTCAATTAAACATTGTACTGTTACAATAAATTTAAATGGAAACTTCACTTCTAAAACAAAAATAATTTAACAACTGGATTTCATTAATTTATAGGAAAATGACGTGAAAGATATTCCTGCGAACGAAATGCCTGTCCGTTACCATGTTTTTTTTTTTTTTTTTTTTTTTTTTTTTTTTAAATAAATGAATCACATTTAATTCATTTAAAAAATTTTGTTTACGTTTGGAAAGAAATTTTAAATGCCGATAAGTCTTAATGTATACATTTTAGAAGGTACATCTTCCCTCAAAAACTAATTTATTTTTAAAGATATTCCTAAAAACGTAAATTATATATTTAAAATATTTTTTAAAGCATAAACACTATACGTCTGATTACTTTATTTTACAATATTTATAAAAACACGCATTTTATCAGACAATTAAATACACTAAACAAACATGAGTGAAAAATTGACCTGGGCCAGGACTCGAACCTGGGATCTTATGCGTACCGTGCTGAGGCGCTGCTGCGAATGAGCCACCCAGATCCATATCCCTGATCGGCAATTTCTCATACTTATTCATGTTAGAAACAGTCATCTGCCACAGTTTGCAGTCATATTTAATTGTTTGATAAAATGTGTGTTCTTATAATTATGAAGTTTTATTTAAAAAAAGAAAATATCTTCAGAAGAAAATGGCTGACTTGCAGATGAAATTCGATGTAATTATAACCTGCAACTGATTTGTACTATTATAATACAGATGATACATGGTCGTTGGCGGGTTTTATCTCTGTTTTGGCATAATTTTTTAATCGCCAAGTTAATTAACAGTTTTTTGCTAATTATGGATAGAAAATAATATTTTTTTCACTGGATTTTATAAAAGCACATAGATTACGTAATTACTTGTCTAAAAATGCAATCCTTTTTTTATTCTGCCGAATATTAAGGTCTGTAGGTTGTTTGAAAAAAAAAAGTTTGACGAAGAAAAAAGTGATCATTTTAAGTAACTCGACGTTTTTTTAAAAAATCTATATCTCTGTTTATAAATTACTTATGAAGATGAGTTTAGTCTTAAATTGAAGAAATTCTTCATTAGATTCTTCTAGTTTTCGTTTTTTTTTTTTTTTTTCTGCGACGCTTGGTTTATTTGATATCTGATATTTTAATCTGGCATGTTTTGTCGATTTAACATTGCGAAGTTGCTTTCTGTAAGTAAGCATTAGCGGTCTTTATTCCAGTTCTTGGGGTTGTTTGTGTGGCGTTTTTTTTAAAGTTTGGCTTGGCAGAGCGACCGCCTTGCTTGATAATGCAAAAATAAAATACATAAATTGTTACGTTTGGTGGTAGCGCATCGGCCCTAAAATTTGAGAAAATATAAGATTTTTATCATTTTCAAGGGGGAGTGCGAGATTTTTTTTTGCTTTGTATTTTGATTCGCTGTACCGCGGAAAACTCTAGGGTAGCTTAGTATAATGCAAAATTAAAATAAATAAATTGTTACGTTTGACAGTACCGCGTCGGCCCTGAAATTTGAGAAAATATAAGATTTTTATCATTTTCAAGTGGGAGTGCGAGAACTTTTTTGTTTTGTTTTTAGATTTGCTATACCACGGAAAATGATCCTCTAGGGTAGCTTCGTAAAATGCAAAAACAAAATAAATAGATTTTCGCGTCTTGCGGTAGCGCATCGTTCCTAAAATTAGAAAAAATAATATACGTTTTTTAAATTTTTTCTAATAAATGGAAATAAATCAAATAACTTCTATAACAAGCAGATATAGACATATTTTAGTAGAACAAAGTATAGAAATGATGAATAAATGAAACAAAAATAGTTCATTTTACAATTTATTAGTAGAGTATTACGGTAGAGGTTTAAATGTTTTTTTTAACTAAAAAAAACATTTTAAAAAAATTGACAAATTTCCATTGAAATCAAAAATCATTTTTCTGATTGTGTAAATATTCAGTTTGTAATGAAATATGATACGTTACTTGTCTTTACTTTCTTTTGATATAATTGAATTAAGTTTGAACTAGGATTAGCTTGAAAAACTAGGCGTTGACGATATTGAAATAAGTATAGTTCTTAAAAAAATCATCTCTGGAAATGGAGTCGATGACTTTTTTAGACGCCTCAGTTCTCCGCCTTGAGTAGGAAAGTGTACCAGGCTCACGAACAGTTAATTCTTCAGGACAGCTGCCTGAATTTATATCACAACTTATCTTAAGCAGGTACAGATTATCTTTGCATAAACTTTGCTTATCCATTTCTGGAATCTCATACTAAATACTGTCAAAATTTACCACTGGGAGTTTTTCACATTTACAAAGCTGTGTGAGCCAATCGGACAACGAAATGATTGTGACCCAGTCGTGCTACCATCTAAAGTTTGAAACAAATGTCGGAATGGAAATTCATTGAAATGTAAGAGGCACACCCTCCACTGTAGTGGTCGTTTAACTTGTTCTTCAATTGTGCGAATAACACGGTTTTCCACCCCATATTAGTAACTGTGCCATCACATCCAATCACGTTCAGTTCATGAAGTGAAAATACAACCTCAGTCAAATAAGAAAGTGTGACAACTCCGACTGCCTATATTACTAATTCAATCAAGAGTTGCAACATGTAAATAATCAATTTTAATCTTAATTGATTTCTAAATAAAATTGGTAAGATATAAATTTTCTTACCTCTAAATTCCAATCGGGACATCGGTGCTCCGCGGTCTTCATGATTCATTACATTTCAGCAAAACAAACTTTCACGAGAGAATAATCTTGACTCAAAATAAAATTCAGTATATTATTATACATTTCTATTTAATAACAAATAACACGACGAACACAAATCATTAATTATTTACAGCTGTTTAACTGAGCGACATGCTCTCAAACAATCATGATCACAAACTAAACTAAACTAAAACTTAAAGTTCTAATAAAAATGTTCTGAAACAGTTACGTAATAAACATAATGTTGCGCGCATGCGTCAAAGTCTCACTGCCTCTTTTCTGCAAATCGAAGTACATTCCTACCTCTACACTGCGTAGGTGTAAATAATTGTCTTTTGATCTTGTATAACTTTAAGCAGAAAAGGGGTTTGGATGATGTAAATGAAATGTATTCCAAATTACAACATCCTCCCACCTTTGAGTTTCAGAGTCTGGAACTCAAATCTTCCAATTAGTTCGAGGTTTTATGAAACGCCCATATCTGGAACGATGAACTGAAACGTCCGACGTACTGTCACTGACTGAACCACTAGGAGGATTACTAGCACCTTTATGTTCATTAAAATCTTGTTTCTTTTTAATGTCCTTGAAATGGTTTCTCATACTGTCGTTATCTTGTGATACTTCTAAGGGTATTAACCTGCTTGTAGGTCTTAAATATTCCCCAGTTTTCATTCTTATTTTCACTAAGCGGATGTGTCCATCCTTAGATGGAAAAATTTCAGTCACTTTGGCCAGAGGCCAATCAATTCTTTTATTATTGTCACTGGAAACAATCACAACATCACCTATTGCTAAAGGTTTCTGTATTTTCTTCCATCTACTAGGTTGTCGCAATTGGCCTAAATATTCTGATCTAAATCGTTTACGAAGGTCTTGTCTTATTTTCTGTTGATAAACAAGCTTTTTGTTCAATGATTTGGCATCTAGCATATCAATATCGGGTGTACCACTACCTTTCACTTCTAGCAAGAACATGGACGGAGTGAGAGGTATGAGATTATTTAAATCTTCTGACACATAAATAAGGGGGCGACTGTTGATAACACTTTCTAGGTCACATATAATGGTTTGTATTTCTTCATAATTCAGAGAACTTTTACCTAAAACCTTTCTGAGTATTCTCTTGGTTAGGCCAATCAATCGCTCCCACCACCCTCCCCACACCACGGAGCTGAAGGAGGTATAAATTTCCAAATAATTCTCCTTGATATACTATCATTTTGTACTGAATTCCAGTTTATTTCTTTCAACAAATTTTCCGCTCCTACAAAATTTTTACCATTATCTGTATAGATAATAGAAGGTCTGCCTCTACGGGCTATGAATCTTCTCAACGTTAGTAAAAACACTTCAGTTGATAATGAGGTAGCTAATTCAAATTGAACTGCTCGAAAAACAGCACAGGTGTATATTACTAGCCAGATTTTCCTATTTTCTTTAAGAATAAGCGGACCGGCATAATCCAGACCAACAATTTGGAAAATGGCAGCTTCTCTTACTCTATCTTCAGGTAAGGGAGGAGTGGAAATTTCTACTGGTTTAAAATCGTGTCGTCTACATCTTACACAGGTTCTAATAATTTTTCTGACAGTTTTTCGGAATTTTAAGATCCAAAAATCTTCTCTTAAATTAGACATCATAATTTGTACCCCGGCATGTCCTAGTTTCAAGTGTCTAGATCTAATTAATTTTTCGACTACAGGATGGTCATGTGGAAGGATAACAGGAAATCTGAAATTCAGAATATCATCTCTCAAATGTATGCGTGATTTCAGCCGCAGAACTCCAGCCGAATCTGTCATGGTCTGAAATGTTTTAAACGTTTATCTTGGGGACCAGTAAACGATTTTTGAACTAATTTCAATAATATATTTTCAGCTTCATTCTGCTCTTCTACAGTTAAAATTTTAAATTCTCTCTCTTCTTTAGCTTTCTTACAATTTTTGTAAAATCTGTATATCCACGCGATTACTTTTACTAATTTATCGTAGGAAGAAATTCTAGTGTAAAATTGTTCACTGTGAACATTTACATTTGTAGCACTAGTAATTGTTTTTCTTCTTTCTGCATCGATAGTCTCGAAATCAGGAAACATTTCTGATATTGGCCACTCGTCCATTGGTTTTCTCAACCACTGCGGTCCCTCCCACCATTTATCTCGGGCTAAAACCTCAGCGGTACAACCCCTTGAAGGCAGGTCAGCAGGATTCAATTGGCCAGGAATAAAGTTCCATTTTGAAGGATCACTTAATGAGCGAATTTCGGACACTCGGTTGTAAACAAAAGGTGCCCAATTTTCATTTATTTTTATCCAGTAAAGCGCATTGACCGAATCAGTCCAATAAAAAATGACAATGTTATCTAATTTCAAATCATTTTTAACACTATTTGCTAATCTAGCCCCAATATTACAAGCCAATAATTCCAAACTCGGGATGGAAATTGTTTTCATAGGAGCAACTCGGCTTCTTGCTTGAACCAATTGACAGAAACCACCGTTCTCATTTTCGGTCCGTATAAATATACACGTAGCATACGCTACTTTACTAGCGTCGCAAAAAACGTGTAAGGAATGCAACTTATCTGCATCTCGAGAAAAACACCTAGGTATTTTAATAGTCCTTAATTTTCCTAATTGTTTTTTCCATTTTTCAAATTTTTTCTTGATAGAAACAGGTAATTCCGTGTCCCATGTCACTTTAGCTTTCCAACACTCCTATAATAATATTTTAGGTTCTAATGTTACAGGACATGTGTATCCGATAGGATCAAAAATTCTGTGTACAGACGATAAAATGTTTCTTTTAATTACTAGGCGATCATCCTCTGAAATTTCTTTTAAATCAACTTCTAGTGTATCCCTTCTAAAATCCCACATTAGCCCTAAAACAGGGACATTTTCCCCTGTAAAAACTTCTCGTAAACTATGCTCCCACCCGCGAAGCTTGAATTTAGCATTGTTAAGAAGAGTTTTTGACTCTTCGATAAATCTGTTCAGCTGTTCCTTATTATCAACACTCGTAACACAGTTGTTTACATAAAATGACTCTAACAATTTTAACGCAGTGTTTTTAAATTGTTCAGGTGCATTTTTTAAATGATATTCTAACGTGGCACCTAGAAGGTAGGGGCTACATGAAATGCCAAATACTACTCTTCTATGTTGAAGCGTTATCAACTTTTGAGGGTCCCCTTCTTCATACCATAGAAATTTCAAGAATGGTCGATCTTTTTCTTTAATGCCAATCTGTAAAAAAGCCTTTTTTATGTCAGCAATTACCCCTATTTTCCCCAATCTAAATCTGTTTAAAACAGAAGGAATCAGTTCTACGAGGTTAGGCCACTTTTCAATACAATCATTTATCGATGGTAAGTCCTTTTCCCGAGCTGAACCATCAAAAACCGGCCGCACCTTTGTAGTGGAGTTTTCTTTAAACACTGCTCTATGAGGAAGGAAATGCTCACTACCTAACGTTTTTCTCTGATCAACTTTTTCTGTTATTTTCTCCTCTAACCATTCATTAAATATTTGATTATAATCACCTAATTTTCCTATTTTTTGTAATGAATCGACACATGTTTTTAATCTACATCGAGCGATATTTTCGTAACTGGGTAGTCTAGGGTGGCCTTGTATCCATGGAAGACTAACTTCATATCTACCCTCGTCATCTACTTTTATATTACTAAGAAAATGTTCTTTAGTGGCTAACTCTATCTCTTCTCTACCCTTTTTCTCCCCAGGATCTCGAATTCCTAAAGTGTCAAGGGGCCATAACTCGTAAATTTTTGCCTCTTTGACATGCAGCGAGAAAATTAAACTGTTCATATTTTTATTTTCATAACCTTCAGTTTTCCCGAGAATTGTCCAACCTAAACGAGTTCCCATGCAAACTAATCCGCCCTGTAATTGTTTTAAATTTCCGGTAAATAATTTTCCGGCGACGTCTGCACCAATTAACACATGAATTTCATCAGGAGAGAATTCGTATAGTAAATCATTAGCTTTAGTGACTCTATCAGTCAATAAAATTCCGTACCGTTTTATTTCATTAATAAAGGATCCTTCCGGTATAGGTGAAATTTCAGAGCAAATCTTTTGTTGGTCTAATACCTCAAGTTTACATCGATAACTATTATCCATATTTCCCAAATTAATTAAATATCTATCGTGTAGTTCTTCACATTGTCGACCCTCAAATAAACTATGCACTATTCTTTCTTTACTTACACTATTATATCCTAACATGTTAGCAGCAAATTTTGATATATACGGGGTTGCGATCCCGTGTCATATAAAATTCTAACATTTCGTACGATATCCCCATTGTATATGCGTACAACCAATGTTTGGAGCAAAACCCTTTTTCTAGAAGTTGTATTCGCAAGCATACAATCTTTATTAGGAGTAGAATCCTCTTTAGAATTATCGCCTAAGTTAATTTTATTCTTTTCTATACACATGAACTGGTGGTGATTTTTCCCACAATGAGTACAATTAGTTTTAATTTTACAAGCTTTAGCCAAGTGGTTGGCATTGAAGCATCGAAAGAAAGCTCCTTTTTTTAATAAAGCATCTTTTCTCTTCGCGAGAGTAGAGAAGAAACAAGGCTCCGACCTCAGGAGGAGCAATGAGCCGGTGGTGGTGGTGAAGTGGAATCATACTATAGTACGATGTGAAAAGAACACTTTAAAACGTAGAAGGGGTCTTAAGGGTGTACTATAGGAGGAGGGTATAAATATGAGGGGGCTAACATTTTTTAAGGGGGGCTTGTTTTTGAGGGGGCTTAATTTTTGTTTAGGATCAAATTTAAATGTTAGATTGAAGTCTGCTATAGGAGGGGGTATAAAATGGAGGGGCTTATTTTTGAAGAGGCGGCTAACTTTTCTGAAGGGGGGCTTATTTTTGAGGGGGGCTTAATTTTTTTTTTTTTTTTTTTTATTGACTTTCAGTTTGAAGGCGAAACGGAGATCAATTTTTTTTGGTGGTGCCCTCTATCGGAAGGGAATGCAATAACGAATATTTAAAATAGGTTTTCTTGAAAAGATTTCACTGAGGTTTGAACCTGCAAAATAGCTTCTTGACTTGATAATTTGTGGTAGGTTTAAATGATCAGCTATACCTGTATGTCGAGATTTTGAGTGTTTAAAGAGAGGTATCGCGATACCGGAAGTGAAAAGTTTAAGGTTTATTTTATACTGAATTTAAATGAAACCGGAAATTTATCTTTTTCGATATGATTGGATTGAATATTAACATATTTATTTTAAAATGTATAGTGGAAGCAATGGTAAAAAAGAAGACATGTTTAGGGGTAAGTACTGTTTTTTTTATTGTGTTTGGTGTAGAAAACATAGGAAAGAGGCGTAGTTTAAAAAACAAATTCAATTTTATTAATAATTTTCCCAATGCAATACATGTGAACCCACTTTTCGTTTTTTAGCGGGTTTTGACAAATCTAATGCAGAATCTTGTTTAATGTTTGTTGACAAATATTTATTTTTAATAAAATTTCGCGGGACATTCATTTCGTTTAATGTTTCTAATAATTCGTTCTGTGCCCTGATCGGTTTTCTTTTATTGACAGAAAACAAAAGATTAAATAAATCTGCCAAGTTCGATTCGGGGATAGGTTTTCCTTCGAAACTTACAGTCAAATTTTTATCCTATCGAAATTTTCTTGGACGTGCCATGACAAACTGAACTAATGCTTTGATAATTTAGGATAGCTTTATCTGTTCAAGTTATGATATCATGGTGGATACAGATCATCAGATTACGGATATTTGTGTTTGGAATAACGCGAGTTTTAATTTTGCTTGTTCAGTTTCAATTATATTGTGAAATGAGGGTTTATTTTTGAAAGATAATGTTAACTTTTTGTGATTATCTTGTAACAGACTGCTTTCATTAAAGTGTATTTTAAAATTGTAAACTGCAATTTTGAATTTTTCGTCTGTTTGGAAAAAAAGCACAGGAAAAAAAAGTATTAAAAAATAATAAGAACAACTGTTCAAAAATATAATAACAACTGAAAAATGTTCAAATAATAAAAACTGTTAAAATAATAATAATAACAACTGTTCAAAAATAATAAAAACTGTTTAAAAAATAATAACAACTGTTAAAAAATGATAAACGATTGACTTATACAACCAACATTTAAAAAAAAGATAATCGAATCTAGTTTTTTCTAACGTGACTTATTTGAATTATTCACTTTTTCTATTTAAATTTATAACATATAAGTGATTTATAACACATAAGTAAAATATCATTTGTAAAAGCACTAAATACGAGATTAATAAAAAATTTTAACTTACAAATGTATGAACTTCTGATACACAAGTGATTCGACCAGTAAAATATTAAATACGAGAATTTTTGACTTACAACTGTACGAACTTCTGATATGTAACACTTTCTGAATCAATGTGTAAGAATTAACTGACTATTGAACTTATAACAGAGTATGATAAAATAATCACGTGACTTTTTAAACCAATAAAAATGTTAATATTTTTAAACAAGCGCCCTCTATCATTTTATGAACTTCCAAGAAACGAGTTAATATGATTATATTGTTTCCTGTTCCCGCTGTGAAAGGTTGTGTTTTTCGTTTTAAGTTAGTTTACATTTAAGTGATTATGGAGCGAGTCATGGATTCTGCTTTGTTAAGTGTTAATGATATATCTAACGTGAAGAGTGAACCCTCATCACCAGGATTAAATGACCATGACATGGAATTTTTAATACAGCCTAAAGAAGAACCCGTTTCGAATTGTGAAGTGAAACCCACCTCATCAGGATTAAAGAAACAGAAGTTACCCTTTGTGTGTTCTACTTGCAACAAAGCTTTTCCCCGAAAGGTTAACTTAACGTTTCACATGAAATGTCATCGGGAGAAAATGCCTCTTGTATGTGTAATCTGTGAAAAAACATTCGCTAGAAAGTATCATTTATTAAATCATATGAAGATTCATTCAAAGACCCCTGTGATTCATAATTGTAATGTATGTGGCGAAGTATTTTCACAAAAGAGTGATTTATTAAAGCATGGGAAAATTCATAACACTTCCAAGCCAAAACAAAGGAAAAGTAGACAGTCACCCAGTCACTGTAAATGTGACGATTGTTTTGAAACATTTAATAATAGATCTGACTTAGCGAAACATATAAAAATTCATCTTTCACCTAAAGAACTTAAACCATCTGATCAACTTTCCTTGGGAAACAGTTCGAAATATGAAATTTCAGACATCACTCAGTTTAGTAAAATATTTAAGTTTTTCGATGTTTTTACTCCTGCTCATTGGAATTTAGGTGAGGAAATGATTGTTGAAGTACAAATGAATAAGAACTATGAGCTTTATGTTCACATACAGAAATATGAAGAATTTGAAAAGAACGGTCGTGAACTTACCCCCACAAATGAAGGCATTACATTATCATGTGCAACATTCGACAAATTTGAATCGAGATTGGATAAATTTAATTTTGTTTCTGAAAAAGATACATTCGTATGTAATAATGACTTACTAATTGCTTATGTAAATAAGGAATCATGCATACTGCAAAAATTATTCAAATCGAAAAAGTTTGGGTTTTGCTTAAAGTCTGACTTTTTACTGCTTACAAAAGATCAATATTTGAAACTAGTGAAAAATCGCTTTAAAATTACCGAATGTCTCATTGAGACGCTTTTAACTAAACTGATTCCTGTTTCGGTTTTAGAAAACTTAAACAAATGTAAATGTACCCACCTCACTATCGAAGAGACTTTGAACTATTTCTTAACATGTTTCGATGACGAGTTAAAGTCATCCGTTTCTCGCGTGTTTGATTGCTATCAATGTTCAATCGGAGAACCAATTAATATGAAACACGAGTGTGATAGTTATAATTTGCGCAGAAAATATAATTGGTGTAATGAGAGTGCACTGCTAAATTTCAACGTGACTGAATTTGTAAAAAACCTATTCAAGCAATGTTCATGTAATTATACTCATTTATTTTTTGAAACTATGAATATGGACTTTTATAATAACCATTTAAACAATGTATTTATAAATTGGCATAGAAATGTATTTATTTAATAAATATTTGTTTATATATTACATATCTGTTTTATTTCACATGTCTATTTATTTTTATATTTTTATTTATTTATGAAATCAATCTTTGAAGTTTTATTTTCAAGAAAAAAAGTGAACATATATTTATGAGTAGGCAAAATTTTTTTAATTGTAGTCTTTAAAGTTAACACTTTTTGGTTAAATGAAAAATTTATTATTTTTATTTGAATAGGTATTAAACTTATTTATTGATAAGAAAGTTTAATTTTTCTCTTCTTTTAAACAATGACATTGCATGTTTTGATAATTTCAATCCCACAGTTAACATTACAGTATTTAACATAGTTAAGAAAATGTTTAACTTAAACCGTCACTGTATTTATTATAGATAAGTAAACATTTTATCTTTAACCTAAATGTAATTTAAATGATTAACTATAACTGTGACTGCTTTTAATCTAGATAAGTAAATGTTTCCAGGAAACACAATCAGTTTACTGTAGACTTTTATCGAGACCACCAGTTAGTGGAATGCTGATTAAAAATATTTTATGACAATGCAGAAAAGATCTCACGAAGAAGTACTTTCACCTTCAAAACGTCTACGTTTAGAAAAACCCATGGAAAATTTAAATACCTATGAGAAGGAGTTAAAAGACCCAAGATTAAAACTTTCTAAAATGGGTAATAACTGTGTAACTACTGAGGACTTACAAGATGTGAAACCCGAGATCGCTATGAATTTTTCAAACTTTGCCTATGGGAATGATACAACATCTTTCGAGAATCCCGGTCTAATGCCAAATTCTGCCACGGACTATTTGAATACATTTTTCGAAGACATGAATTTTGAAAATTTAAATTGTTCTACTACCTTAGCGTTTCAAGAACCTACAAATAATATTTTACAGACTACTGTTAAACGCGAGGTCAACGAGCTAAAAGCAAGCAACCTTTCGCAAACAAGTGGTGAATTACAAACCACCATCTCACCTGCAAATGACATTAAAAGTGATAAATTATGCAATTCCTATGTGTTTCACAAAGAACTAAAGTGACTGTTTCTATTTAACTTTGAAGTTAAGAACTAAACAATATTATATATGTTGCTCCGACGAAAGTAATGACAATTCGTAGATTAGAATTATCTGCATGTCTTCTTCTGACAAAATTGACTAACAAGGTCTTAGAGGCCTTAAAACAACCTCTCGACTCCGTCCAGTTGTTCTCTGATTCAACTATAGCACTAGTTTGGATTGAAACTCCACCAAATTTGTTAAAGACATTTGTGTGCAACAGATTGTCGCAAATTCAGCAGTTATCAAAAAACTATAAGTGGTCTTGCATTCCATCCGAGAGCAATCCAGCTGACATGGTTTCTAGGGGACTTGACGTAAAAGCTCTTGCTGCTAGTGAACTGTGATGGCAAGGTCCACAACTTTCAACTGTTAGTGAACAATCTTTAGAGACTATTCGTAATCCAGATATTCTGTGTGACAATTTATATGTGAATGAACTGAAACCTCCTGCTAAAATGACTCTTTTTAACATTAATGACTCTAATTTTATGAATGATTTATTTAATTTAACTAATAATTTTTTGAAATTAACTAATAATTTTTTGAAATTATTGAAATACATTCAGGTAAAGTATTTTACACATGAAATTGATGCCTTGAAAAAAGGTTCTTCAGTCCCTCCTGCAAGTAAGTTAAAATTTCTGAATCCTTTTTTAGATTGTAAAGAACTAATCAGAGTAGGTGGGAGACTCTCACATGCGAACATAAATTATAAAAGCAAATATCCCATAGTTTTGCCAGCAAAGGATAGGTTAACTAAACTTATTATTCAATACTATCATCTTCGTGATTTTCATGTAGGACCCCAGGCTCTTTTGAATACTGTACGTCTAAAATATTGGCCACTTAGCGGCAGAAACATTGCACGTAAGGTTGTACAATGTGTACAATGCTTCAAAGTCAAGCCCATAATGGCTAACCAGCTGATGGGGATCTCCCTCCTGAGAGAGTAATACCTAGCTCTCCCTTTTCTAATGTCGGATTAGATCTATGTGGACCCTTTGAAATAAAATACAAGGGCCAGAGAAAGGGTACCCTCCAAAAAATCTATGTAACTATATTTGTATGTATGGTCACTAAGGCTAAAGGTCACTTGGATTTCGTTTCAGACTTAACATCTGAAGCAATAATTGCTACTTCAAAGCGATTTTTCTCTCGTCGTGGGAAAAGTTCAACAATTTTTAGCGACAACGCTACAAATTTTGTTGGGGCTTCAGCAGAACTTAAGCGTCTACGAAAACTTATGAATAGCGAAGAAATCTCTAACCTTTTGGCATCAGAGGGCATCTGCTGGAAATTTTCTCCTCCTAGAGCACCCAACTTCGGTGGCCTTTGGGAAGCGGGAGTTAAAGCATTCAAATATCATTTTAAGAGAGTAGTGGGTTCAGCTCATTTAACGTTAGAGGAATTTCTAACGGTAATTGCACAAATCGAGGGCATATTAAATTCGCGGCCACTTTCTCCTTTGTCGACAGATGCCGACAGTTTTGAAGTATTGACTCCTGGTCACTTCCTCATAGGAAGACCGCTTAATGCGCTTTCAGAACCAAATTTAATTGAGGTAAAGACTAACTTATTAAACAAATGGCAAAGAACACAAAAAATGGTGCAAATTATATGGAAGCGTTGGCAGAATAATTATCTTAGTTACTTACAACAACGAAACAAATGGCTATTCAAAAAGCCAAATATTTTGCTAGGTATGTTGGTATTAGTAAAGGAATCACAACTTCCTATTTGCACTTGGTCTCTAGGCCGTATTACTAAAGTAATCCCAGGTGCTGACGGACATGTCAGAGTAGTAGAGGTACGAACCGCGAAGAGCATTTTTAAAAGATCTGTATCTAAAATTAGTATTTTGCCCATGATAGATAATGAAATTAATGCTCAGTAACTATTTAATATTTTTTTTATTATTATTATTCTTAATTGTATATTTATTGTGATGGCTTTAATTGCTTATAATTGTATCATGTTGTTTTCTTTATTATCTGTGTTACATTTGTTATATATTAAAATACTTGTAATATTTCAACGCCGGGCGGGATGTTCCGTATCTATTGGCGATGGAACATTCCCCCCCCCCTCTTTTTTGTTTCTGGTAACCCGTTAATGTAACCTTGTGTGTGGCGCGGTTGTGCTCGGGACTCGGTGGCAACAAGCCGCCATTGCTGTCTTTTCTCTTCATCGTATTTATTAACTAAATAAATACTATAGTTATTTTTATACAGTCCATTTGTTCTAAGTTCGTACAACTAGTACGAAACCTCCGCACAGTTGTAAAGCCTTGTTATTATTATCTTAAATCAAAATGCAAGGGTGCATTGCTTTTAATATAACACACTCTTAGTTGATTATTTACCAGAATTAATTTAAACATTTTTTTTTTACTTAAAAAATCCTTTATATTCTCTATTAATTTATTAAAAAACTATGAATGGCTATGAGAATTGTTTTGAATAAATTGTAGCATTTTTAAAAAAGATCATTTACGTGTTCAAGTAAGATTTAGTAAAAAATTTTGGAAGGTTATTTATAGCTAAAATCTTGAATATATTTTTTTCTCTTTCTCTTTTACCAGAAAGATCCACGCAAACCTTTCGCACTGCAATCTTTGAGATTATTTCCTGCTACGTTTGAGCACTAATTTTTAATTAACATTTTTTTAAAATCAAACAACGCGTTTTAACGAAATGTGAGTGTACTATGTCAGATATTGTTCAAAAACTTTTCGAATGATACCTCATTCATCGTTATATGTTTTGTATATGCATAGAAAAAGGGATGTTGACAACAGAAATCATATATGTATGATGATTGCTTGTGTATAAGAAAATTTGAATAAATTGCCAGAATATTTGTTGCCAAATATTCTTCTCTCGCCAAGGTCATTTCTCTAGGTTGCCAAGACCCCTATACTAAAAAAAAAAAAAAAAAAAAAAAAAAATACCCGAATTATAAAAAAATTGAAACACTGAATCAGACGTGTTTAGAGAATTCATATGAAAGCATTTCCTCAGATTTTGCAAAACTGTTCCAGAAATATCTTAAATACATAAATCCATATTTGGTACACCACTTTTTTGCAAGCCTATGGGAACTTAAACATGGGATGTCCAAACTTTGTGGTCCGACAGCCATTTAAGCGACGTCAGACTTGGCTGGCGTATTAACAGCTTAATGAAATATTAAAAAATAAATACTTACAATTTTTGTAAATCCTAACGAACTGCATACCTAATTGCGAAGATAATCCTTAAATTACGTAATCTACTGGTGCTCCGATACAGTACGCATATACACAGCCATGATTAAACAAAGAAAACAAATAAACAATAGGTGACGCACGCGTAAAAAATAATAAAAACCCAATTAAAAGCTCGATATATTTTCAAAAAGTACGCTCAAGAAATATATTTGCAATTGTATTTTAATTGCATTAGAGGATGACGTCATCCGATAATGCAATATTTTATTTTTGTGGTAACACTAATTTGAGAAAACCTTTTATTTCATTTATGAAAACAATGCCGATTTAATTTTTAATTATCAGCAAATTTTAATCAAAAAACATGTTTTGGGAAAATGCAAGTGTACTATGTCAGAAGTCCGTTCAAAATCCTTTCATATGGTATCTCATTCGTTGTTCTGCGTTTCGTATTTTCTTAGAAAAAGGTATGTTGACAGGAGAAATAATATATACCAGAGGGCCCGTGCGAAGATTTCGCACTGAAATCTAATATTTTTAGGTACTTCTCTATTAACCTGTCGACCGCTTTTCATAACAAAAAACTACCGACAAACTGTAAGATTAAACGCCAAAAATGCAGTCCCATTTACTTGATGTCAGAATCATTATGCGTGTTTGTTTACGTCATCTAGTGGTATTACATTCGACATTTGCGTGTATTTTTCATTATGTTTTACTGATTTAGTAGTTATTTTATTAATTAAAATAACAATTGTGTCCTTAAATTCTTATATTTTATTTATTTTTTGATATTCCAATGGCAACGTTCTCCCGTTTATTTGGCGATAGTTTTTTGTTATGAAAAGTGGTCGACGGGATAATAGAGAAGTATAATTTTTTATCAATATGTAATATTTATTAGATGCAGGTTTAAACTTCTAAAGAAAAAGCAAGGATAAAAATATCTGCAAACAACATTTAGTTGTTAGTCAAGCCAGAATATCATCTAATTTATTCCATCAAAGTTAGACTAAAAACTGATCCAAGATTGCTAACGGCACGCGCGAGAAAAAAAATTAACAATCGTATTTTGACTGCCTTAGAGGATGACGTCATCCGCTTCGGGAAAACCATGGGACTTAGAAATATCAATCTAAACATTTCAATTTCAATTTCGCTTTTTAATCATAAGTATAAAATAAACCCTTGCGGTGTTTTTTATAATAATTGCTATGAGCATCATATAATGTGGTATTTTATTTTTTTGGCAACAATAATTTCAGGAAAACCTTTCATTTCTTTCATGAAAACAATGCCGATTTAATTTTTCAATTTCAGCAAATTTTAATCAAAAACATGTTTTAACGATTTGTTAAGTGGGCTATGTCAGAAGCCTTTTCTAAAACCTTTCATATGGTATCTCATTCGTTGTTCTGCGTTTCATATTTTCTGAGTAAAAGGGATGTTGACAGGAGAAATAATATATAAGGATGATTAAATACCTACTACCTTGAGTACCTACTTTTGAGTTTTAAACACAAAGATGTTGTTGCATCGACCTAAGCAACCTCGTTGTGAAATAATCACAAAAATGCGCAAAATTCGGTAATTGCGCAATCACTTAAACACAAGTATAAGCGCTTCACGCCCATGAAAAAAAATCAGTGGATGCCGCAACTTCGTTGCGTAGTAATCACAAAAATGAGGGAAATTTGATAATACCGCGATCACTAAAACGCATGTATATGTGTTGTCATGCATTTTCATAAAAAAAAGTTCATAATATCATCATTGTTGTAAGGGCAGAAATCACATTTATTGAAGCTTATTGCTTCTTAAACCTGGAGCCAAATCATTAATTTTATCCGGAAGTTTGTTTCTCACACATCGCTTCAAATGCTCGCAAGAATAATAATTTTATGAGTTTTCAATTACATGTTTTTAATTAATGCTGTTGCAGGGGTCAGAAGTAGCACGCTACAAGTAGCAAAACTACAATAGTCGCTACTTTTTATAGTAGTTTGTAGTGTAGCGAGCTCCATTTTGAACAATATGGTGTAGCGAGTATCATGATACAAAAAAAAAAAAAAAAAAAAAAAAAAAAAAACAGTAGTTTGTAGCGAGAACATTCTGCCATTCTGCCATCTGTGCCATTCTGACATCTGTGCCATTCTGCAAATCACATGAACGAAACTTGCTTATTTTGTACAAAATTTGTTTTTCTCAACAATTTTCGAATCTCAGCTGTAGTGTATATATATAGCAAAGCATCGCATAGAGTAGTAGATTTTTCCCATTGACACTTGCTGCTAAATGAAATACTAATCCACCAAAGGAATTAAATTTCTTGCTGGCAACATTTGTCTATTAACTCGTTATTAGGTCTTCATGTTTGACGTCTTGTTCCTTATTGTTCGGAATTGCTTTATTTACAGATTTCTTTATTGTTTCCATTTAGAGTTGTTTTTCTGCAATTTTCAAGTTTATAATCTGTCTTTTAATTTTGTTACGAAATTTGTAATGTGTGTATAAATTAACATTTTGAAGACAAAACACAAAATATTTTCTTGTATGTTTTCTTTCTTAATTTTTTAATGCCCTCGGTTATGTTGCATTTATTTGATTATATCCCGTCAGACGCGATATAACGAGGGTCGCTTTATTATTTAATCCGCGTCTTCAATGTAAATTGCACCCTTCGACAAAATCTGGAAGTAGCGAAATAGTGACTGCTTTTGAAAAGTAGTTTGTAGTCGTTACTTTTTAAAACAAGTAGTTGTAGTTGTAGTAAACTACATTTTTGATAAAGTAGTTGCAGTTGTAGTAAACTACATTTTTTATAAAGTAGTTGTAGTTGTAGTAAACTACATTTTTGATAAAGTAGTTGTAGTTGTAGTTCGCTACAATACAAAAGTAGTGTTTCCGACCCCTGCGGCTGTGGCAAGCATCAAATTTAAACACCTTTTTTTAACACTTTCCAACCTAGTTGAAAAGTGTTTATGACTTCGGTTTGTCTGGCCGTCTGCCGTCTGTCCATGCTCTAACTGCCGTAAATATACTCGGATTGCCCTACAATTTTTATATGTTATTGTCGTTATTTATAGCCTGTTCCCTATTTCAACTGAAGTGTGTAGCACTTATAGTTTTTTTACAGGGACACTCAAAAAAATTCCGTTACATTACGGTCTATGGGGAAAAATCATTTGCGGTTGTTAAAACATAAACTAGAGCAGTGAACACGATTACGAAAGAATTCCTTAATTTTAATCCGCTGTTTTATTTCAAATTGTCAGCCACCCTAGAACTTCTAACTGCTATATCACATAGCCATTTTTTACGATAGAGGCAAAACAAAAAATGCTCTGGAATCCTTATATTAAGATATAACATTTAGAGGGGGGGGGGGGGAGGAGTTTTGGATTATTAATTTTTTGTATATATATTTTTTCGAGTTTGAAATTTTTAAGTGGCCGCCATTTGGAAACAAGGCGGGGGATCAAGCTGCCCCATGAACTTGGTAATCCCTGTACACATGTTCAGTCACATTCAAAATCGGTCCGTAAATACGAGTACTATGGCATGTCAAAAATAAAATATTTGAACGGAGGGAGTTTGGGGGGTGGGGGGAGGGGTGGAAAAGGTCAGAGAAAATATACCGAAATTTTTCGATTTGCTTTCCTCCAGAGGGTCTTACTTTTTATAATGAAGCTAAAGCTACATAATGCATATGTTGATCTAATTTTGAATTTAAATATACACTACTGGGAACGCTGTTATGCTCAGTGGCGCAGCCAGAATTCGGTTCTAGGGGGGGTTTTGAGTTTATAATAAAGATGGTCGCCGGTTATATGAATCATCGGTTAATGGAATCAGTCTTTTAAATGAATGAAATCATAATGCTTTTCTCCGTGTAATAACTCCTCTATACCGACCTGATTAAGATGTTGAGTGGTAGCGAGATCGGATCGTTGGCACAGAGAATTTCTCGCATAAATTAGAAAATAGAATTTTATTGTATAACAATGTTAATTCTAATGAAAAATATATACAAGACGTTAATACAGCATTTAATTATTTTCCGTGAGTCAATCGCTAATAAATTAATGTTCTCTTGACTCTGAGTGCAGCTCGATCAATCAAAAGTCTCAGAAAATTACTGTCAGTCGTAACTTCTAAAGAAAGTTCATTCGGAACAGGGCTCGTCCGTTCCTTCTCTTCGGAAAAATATACTAAATCACGATGCTTCAGAGTTAAAGAACTCTCACTATCGCACTTGTCGTGCTTTTTCACTTCGCTGGGATTTTCACCTGATACCTGCCGTATCTATAGAGGTCAAACCTCACTCTTTCCAGAGAGTCACCACTCTCGTTCAGATCTATCCGAAAAAACTGTCCTCTCTCACTTTTTCATTCTCGCAGGAGAACTTCTTCTGGGGGCGGGGTTTTGTCGTGGCGGGTCCCTCGAAACTCTCCAGCCTCTTAGCAGCCTTGAGATCCCTCTGTTTCGTTTTCACCAAGTCCGTCATTGGACGTTCTAAGACAAAGGGCAAAGTTTCGGGCGCAAACCTAAAAATCGTGTGCAGAGATCGCTTCTCTCGCAGATGATCTCTTTCCCACGACCTCGGCAAGGATCAAAGCATAAGACCCCTCTTTGGGTAACACCTTACCACTACATCACTGTCCGAACTTTCCGCTCCCAGTACAATAGAATTCGGCGTCTGCTAGTCTTCAAGGCAAAAATAGCGAGGGAAGGTATGCAGTTAAGTGTACTCACAGGAAATGCTAGAATGACACATCGTGCACCTGGACGTAGAGGCTCAATTATTTACATCCGCAATTACGTTGGTTATGATTCATTTAAACAGCGTTTACAATATTAGAGTTACAAACTATAAAATGCACCAATGAAATAACACAAAACTAGGTTAGATTTATAAAGTGTTTAAAAATGATGAGGGGAAAACTTAAAGATGGAAGAGCACAGTACAGCAAATAATTTTTACATAGAAAATAACAGAGTTGGAATCCATTTGTTCAATCAAAAATACACAAGGTTTCATTACATAGTCCAGGTGCTAGGAGTGAAAAAACTGCAAATCGTGATACAGTTATACCGTTTGGTCAGTATCTACTCTATATTAATACAAAGCATATAAGAAGGGGAGCCATCGCGGAAAGTGCGGGGAATTCAAGATGGCGGCCGTTATTCAAAATGGCGTCATTTTCGGAAATTAATGCAATTTCTTTTCTATTCATCGTATAAAAGCATTTTTGATGGAAATTTAGATGTTTTTAGATAAAAAATATTATTTGTAACACTTTACAGCACAGTCGAAAAGTATTTATGAATTCAGTTTGCCTGTTTGTCTGTCTGTCTAGTTGCGCACTAACTCAAAAAAAAAATAACCGGATATCCAGATAATTAAAATGTGGTATTGTAGTATACCGTACCAAGTTCGGTATTCATTTTCAAGTGTGCATCATTCATAGTTCATTTACAGGGGCAATCAAAAGTATTCGGTTACATTATGGTCTGTAGACGAAAATCGCTTGCAATGTGTTTTAATGATGTTATACTCTTTGTAACATATTCAAATTAATATACATCAGTGCGGTGCAGTACAAAGATACTTACTATAGAATATGCAGTGCATAGCAGTTTTCGTTCATTTACAGGGGCTCACAAAATAATACGGTCACAGAACTTTCAATAAGCACAATGCTGTCTATGCGCATAATGTGTTAACTGTATAATGTGTTTTTGAACTTTGCTATATATGAAAGAACTAGCTGTTACCCGTGACTTCGTTCACGTAACATTAAAAAAAGAATAAATGCATTAATTTAGCAAAACATTTCACTTGATAATTAACAACATATATAATTAACCAAAGCTTTATCACATTTTATAGGAGACCATACGGTATTTCTTTGCTATAGGGGCCTTGACATAACCCAGTCTTAAAAAAGTGAAATTTCATGCCAAATAATATATACAATCGCGAAAATGAAACTGCAACTAATAAAAAAAGGAGGACCAAGTAAAATCGTGAAAATCGAGGAATTCCTCTTCGTAAAACGAAAAACAACACTGGCAGAATTCTTCTATACAACAGTGCATTTTAGGTGGTATTTAGTGTACAATTTGTATATGTGTGCATTGCTAAATGGGCATTATTATATTGTTTATTTGCATAGACATATGTTATATATTTCTTACTACATTATCCTGTTTATGTATATATTAAATTAAGTGCTTCACGCTAAGTTGTGTAAATAGTGAACAAACTGCTTGTGGATTTTATAAATTGATAGATATTTCACAAAGATATAACAATCTGATGCGATTCTAAAATGTAAATAAAGGTTGCTAGAAAGTACTTTAAATTCTGCCCAATTTAACCTCGATATTTTCTCTATCGCGTCAAGAACACTATAAGCAAATAAATACCGACGACACAAATCTGATAATCTAAATTTACATATTTTTGTTAGTATATATAGGATTATTTTAATTTATTTCATGCGCTTGAAATTTTTTACGCTTTCTCTAGGGTTAGGTGTCGAATAAATGTACTTTCTTGTTATTTTATTTTGCCATTTCTATTTATTCTATTTTCCATTCATTCCATTTATGGATATTGATTTCATTTACATATTCGTGTCAAAGAATATTCTTTAAAGTTATTATCAGGATTAGGATAGGATAGGATTCGATTAGGGTTAGGATTAGGAATAAAAATTGAACGACAATGGCATGACCGATTCAGGTTTAAAGTATGAACCAGGAAGTCTATTTACATCATGAAGCAATAAGAAAATTAGAAAATTATCGGCTAATATTTTTTAATATGTTTTACAGTCATAGTTGGCATCAAAGGTGAGCGGGGAAATGATCATCTAAAATACCATTAAGTGTTTACCACGCAAAAAAAAAAAATCTGGTTACAACAATGTATTTAATTTTGCGCCAAATTTCACTTGATAAAAAAAAAAGCAAATTGACTATGGACTTAATTACAGACCCCTAACCTTGTTATTCTCGGAAATTTTCTACCTATATGTAAAAAAAATTGTACTGTATAGAACGCACTTTCACGTTTATAATGGCACGATCGGCTTGTTCAAGTTTACACAATTCGGCTGGAAGAAAAGATTTCTATGCAATTTTTCTTATCCTGCAAGACTTTACAAAAATCTATTATGAAACAACTTTAAAAAAAGCTATATTTAAAAAAGACAACAAAGTTTTTCCTATTTTAAAACTAAAAGAAATGTAAAATTAAATTCCGGTTCGAAACGACGATTTACAAATGTGTTTTCGATTGTGGGAAAATGATAGAGGAAAAATGCTGTTACTTCGACACAATCATATTAAATCTTTAGCTTTTATCAGAAAAGCAACTTTCTTTTAAAAAATATAGTTATTTTTATTAAGATTTTCTGATTTTCGATACGGATAATTTTGCGATGCATATCATTGACATTTGCCATCCAATATTTTTTTTTTTACTTTTTAAAATTTAAATTAAAAATATGGTATCTTTATGTTAGCCGTGTGCAGACGATAAATCGCCAACCTATCCCATAATTCGTATTGAATTCATTAAAAATATAAATATTTCACTCATTTCATTTAAAACACAGAACTTTAATTTACAACACATACATTTAAAATACATATATTACGTACATTTAAAATAATTCCTTTCATGTGAAAAAGAAAAAGGAAAAAAAAAGAGAAATTAATCACAAATAATTTGATAACCAAAGATCATTTTATTTCAACATCAAAACAAATCTGTTTTATTTTTCTAAATATGACATCATATTCGCTTGCTTTCCATTACTCGTATTTATGCACTTTGTATTATTATCAAATATTTGAAAACGCGCGTTTTATTTCTAATATGACATCATTTCATATTCTGTTTAATTCTTAAATAATTCATTTCCTTTTCATTTTTCACGTGGAAAATTTTCACTTGAAAATAAATTGTTGATTAAAAATTATTACTCAGGGGTTTTATTTTATATTGGCAACGATAAAGTATTAGCAACGGTAAAATAAATTTAACCATTTTAAAAAAAGCTGCAAAACCGGGCCCTTTGGGCCAAACCAACCAACCATTGTAAAATATACGAAAAAATGTCCATTTATTCTGTATGAAAATAATAAAAATTTTAATTTTTAAGAAAAATATTGAAATAAAATAAACGAAAACCAGCCTATATTCATTTGAGGGTTATAATCAACTTATATGCAAAGATACAGGATAATTAAATGCTTCATTTTGATGCTGGCTTCAGCCTAACATTTGCACACAATCAGATTTATAATATTATTAGGATTGCAAATTGTCATATGAATATTTTCTTTTATATAAATATACAATGTAGCGTGTATTTATGTATTTATTACAATGTAATTCTGATGACGAGGCACCACCCAAAATGAGATGTATTCAATATGGGGTTTTGTTCCAAAATTCTAAAACATATTGCATTTTAATGTTGCGATTTCTTATTCTACTCTCAGACTCTTTGGTGCGCAGACGATCAATCTGATAATTTAAATGAAAAGATTTTTGTTTTTGAAAGATTTGTTCTATATATAGATTTATAGCGCGATGCACGATTATATACTGAAACGCGTGATAAAGATGAATTTTGTAAATATTTAGTGTCAGTATCTGTACCATTTACGTTTTCATGTTAATTCGTCATCAATATTTCAACCTCTGAAAAAAAAACAAAATTTTTCTCTTTAGTACTCCGGCAAAAAACATCAGCCAGAAAAATGCAACCCTAAAGGTTTTAAAAAACGGACGTCCAGCTATTTTCCAGGGTTTTAATAGTTGCACAGAATCGTCAGTTAGACCTGCAAATTTTTTTCAACTATGAAAATCAACCATTTCCCCCTGCTTTTTCCAGTGACGGTGAATTTCGACCCAGCCATAAAAGTGATTTAGCACGTATTTTAGAGGAAACTATTGACAAGAATAGAAACACCTTTCCAGGAACATGCGATGCTTTAATTTATGATGGGCCAGTTCTTATTAACATTTTAAAGCCTCATCAGTCTTCAAAAACCTTTAATGATTACTACATTAACACATTTCAACCCCATTTATGTAATGACATTGAGAGTTTTAGTTGCCAAAAGAATAGATTTGATATGGGATAGATACATTACACCAAACATTAAAGGTGAAACCAGACAAAAAAGGGGTGCAGGAACCAGGCGACAAGTGCTATCGCATGTCAAACTACCTAAAAATTGTCAAGATTTCTTAAGAAATTCAAGTAATAAGGAAGAGTTATTTAATCTGCTTGGAATACTAGCTATAAATACCCTAAAAAATACACAAGTTATAACCACTTCAGGTGAACAAGTTAAAGGAAATAATATTACACTAAGTTCTTTAATTGGAATGACTTGCCCTGGTCATGAAGAAGCTGATACAAGGATAATTTTGCACCTCAAAGACATGGCAGAAAACGGATTGAAAAATATTGTTATACGCTCTGTAAATACTGATGTATCAGTTTTAGCAATTGCACATTTCTTTACTCTGTCAGATAGACACCTGCAAACTGTTTGGATTGCATTTGGAACAGGGAAGAATTACAGACTTATTCCTGTATTTCATACTGTAGCTGCAGCAATTGGAAAAGAAAAAGCAATGTCGTTACTAGGATTCCATTCTTTCACAGGCTGCGACAGCAATCCTGGTTTCACAGGAAAAACAAAAAAGTCAGTTTGGAAGACATGGATTCTCTATAAAGATGCTACTATCGCATTTTCATTTTTATCAAAACCGCAAACTTCCATACCTGACGATATTCTAAATATTTTAGAAAAATTCGTAGTATTGTTGTACTGTTCAACATGTAACAGCATAAGTGTAAATGGTGCTAGACAGGAGTTGTTTATGACAAAAAATCGTCCTATTGAACATCTTCCACCAACCAAGGGTGCACTAGAGCAACATATTTTACGGAGTGCTTTCCAAGCTGGACACATTTGGGGACAAGCACATGAGCTGGATATATGTCCCCCCTCTCCAAACAAATGGGGATGGTGGTTGGATAATTTTTCATGGAAATTAAAATGGTCGGAGCTGCTCGAGAATGTAGATTCTTGCAAAGAACTAATAAAATGTATGTGCAAAATCTGCAAAAATAAGTGTAGTTGTAGGAAGGTTGGTCTTTCTTGCACATTATTGCGCAACTGTAAAAACGAATGTGAATGAGAAATAATATGCTACAAACTAAAGTTTTTATATTCTGCAATTTTATGTCATTCATTTGTTATGTAGCATTCATTTTTTAATATGTTGTATAAGTAAGGCATTAGTAAAATGCATTTTTATTATTTATTTATTCCATTCATTTTACTCACTATACAATAAAAAATACTTTAATAATTTAACTAGTTTCATTTTAAGCATATTTCTGATATTAAAAAGAAAATTTTTGATTAAAAAAATCGAAAATGACATAAAAGACACTTTTATATGACGGAAACGGACAAAATTGAATAACAGCCTAAATCTTAAATTCCTAAGACATTTCATTATGCCTCTCTTATATGCATTGTTTTAATATAAAAAAGATACTGACCAATAGGGATATTACTATTAAAAATTGCAGTTATTTCATACCTAGCACCTCCCTTAATAACAATCGATTTAGCTGATGATCTATAAAATTTATACACAAGTTATAAATAGGCACTGTGCTCGGAGACATTAATGTTCCGGTAACCGTATTATTTTGTGAGCCCCTGTAAATGAACGAAAACTGCTATGCACTGCTTATTGTACAGTAAGTATCTTGTACTGCACTGATGTATATTAATTTGAATATGTTACAAAGAGTATAACATCATTAAAACACATTGCAAGCGATTTTCGTCTACAGACCATAATGTAACCTAATACTTTTGATTGCCCCTGTAAATGAACTATGAATAATGCACACTTGAAAATGAATGCCGAACTTGTTACGGTATACTACAATACCATATTTTAATTATCTGGATATCCGGTTATTTCTTTTTTAGTTAGTGCGCGACTAGACAGACGATCAGACAGACAGACAAACAGGCAAACTGAATTCATAAATACTTTTCGACTGTGCAGTAAAGTGTTACAAATAATATTTTTTTACCTAAAAATATCTAAATTTCCATCAAACATGCTTTTATGCGATGAATAGAAACGAAATTGCACTAATTCCCGAAAATGACACCATTTTGAATAACGGCCGCCATCTTGAATTCCCTGCACTTTCCGCGATGCCTCCCCTTCTTATATGCTTTGTATTAATATAGAGTAGATACTGACCAATCGGTATAACTGTATCACGATGTGCAGTTTTCACCTTATTTTTGTCATGAAGAAGCTGATACAAGGATAATTTTGCACCTCAAAGACATGGCAGAAAACGGATTGAAAAATATTGTTATACGCTCTGTAAATACTGATGTATCAGTTTTAGCAATTGCACATTTCTTTACTCTGTCAGATAGACACCTGCAAACTGTTTGGATTGCATTTGGAACAGGGAAGAATTACAGACTTATTCCCGTCCATACTGTAGCTGCAGCAATTGGAAAAGAAAAAGCAATGTCGTTACTAGGATTCCATTCTTTCACAGGCTGCGACAGCAATCCTGGTTTCACAGGAAAAACAAAAAAGTCAGTTTGGAAGACATGGATTCTCTATAAAGATGCTACTATCGCATTTTCATTTTTATCAAAACCGCAAACTTCCAAACTTGGACTATACAAGAGAATCACGAATTCTTATTCCTAACTTTAATAATAATGAAGCAATTTTAACAAAATTTTCAATAAACTTACTTACCTTGCTTTTTGCCAAATGTAACAAGTCATTTAGAACTTTTAGGCTAGAGTCTTGAAATTTTATATGGATGTTACTTAACAGACGTAAATGCTCCCCAGAATTTATTTTTTCAATTCGAAATTTAAAAGAATGCAAGAGTAAGAAGCATTCTAAAATTGCGATTTGTGTGACACAATTGGTATGAAAACTTGGAATTTGGCATGATGATTACTTTTATGTAGTAAATGCTTTCTTATAACATTTTTAAAAACATTTAAAAATTTAAAAGGATGAAATGAGCTGAAAACTTTCTAAAAGTGTTCTAAATTATGATTTAGTTGAAACTGTTAGTGTTAGAAACTTGAAATTTAGTATAGAGATTACCTTTAAGATGGAAATGCTTGGCATAAAGAATTTATTATAAATGGGAAATTTAAAGGTGTGAAACAGCTGAAAGCATTCTAAATTACGAGTTATTTAGAACCTCACGTCATATCGGGCCTTTCGAAGACGATATTTTTTCTATGCTAAAAGTAACTAAACGTCTGTATTTCGACACAATCCATTAAAAGCATCTTGGAAGATCAAAATTACAGCGCCTACAAAAATTTGGAAACGCTCTGATGAATAAAAGTATTTTAAAAAATCTGAAAAATTTTCGATTACAATGCAAAAAGAAAGTTGGGTATTTTGGCGTGGGTTTGCTCGGCGTCGGCTCATGTTTTCAGTATTAAATGTGACTTAGTCTGTTTTGACGTGACTCTGTGACTCTGATCTCTTCAACTTTAGTCAAAGACTTACTTTTTTCACGGAATTTTAAAGAGGGGTTGGATACAGTTATATTTACAATCGAATAAAATTTCAGAGAGTTCGGACAGTAACTTTTTTGTGTTGTTATTTTAAAGGACACGTCGCAAAAAAAAAAAAAAAAAAAAAAAAAAAAGGACGCGAGAAGAAAGCATTTCTTTTACAGCTAGATATCAATATAATCCACGGTCTGTAAAACCATTATATTTATAACCATGGCTTTACAAATTTGATAAAATCTGGTAGCCAGTAAAAAATTCTAGTTACCAGTAAAAAAATATAACCTGCTCCCCTCCGAAGTCACTAATTTTCAAAAGCACAAAAGTTTTTTATCAATTAATTGAGAAAAACAATAAGCCTAGGATTATTAGTTACATAGTTTATAACAGTTACATCATTTAAAAAGATGGTATAAACAAAGTTTTCTAATGAAATTTATCAAAATTATTTATCTATGAAAAAAAATGTAAAGGCTGCATTAACCGGTATGTTCAGGAAATGCTGATTGCCGAAGTTTTCAAATGTCTGGATAAGTGAGTGCTGCAAAATCTATACCTGATGAGGGAGACATGGATGAAACAGTGAAGCAGGAAAACAATTTCTGCCTATTTTCGTGTCGAAGTCAGTCAAATAATTATTTTTTATTAATTTAAAATTTGCATTTGTTAAACTTATTTTTACCCAATTAAAAATGCCGAAAATGAGAAAAAATGCCATTTATGGCCATTTCTTAGGTCAATTTTTGTACAAAAAATTATAATAATAATAAAAAAATCGGGTTAAATAACTTGGTGGCTAGATAGAAAAACTAGGTCGCCAGTGGCAACCTGGCGACTGCATTTGTCAAGACCTGTTTATAACTGATGAAAAATTTATAGAATTCAGACAACTGGGGTTATTTTATTTAAACTATGAAACGAGAGACCCTTACGAGGAAAAAAAACAAACAAACAAAAAAACCCCCAAACAAACAAGGTGTCTTTTAAAAATGATTTTCTGTCTAATAATCAATATTTTTTAGTGAAAATTTCATTTAAAAATATAAAATTGATATAAGATGTATAATCATACAAATTTGAGGTAATTATCATGAGCCCAGCCCAGGCACCGCCGGACGGGTCAGCTAGTATAATTTTAATGACATGCAGATAGCATTCGTTAAAATGTAATAAGTGTAAATCAATGCATAACTAATATATTGCTGATCAATTTAAATTAATGCATGGTTAGCGTAAAATTGTGGGTAATTATAGATAGTATTTTTCTAAAAAAATGCATTTAACACGCATTTAACGCCAATTTTTTTCAAAATCCATACTCACAGGCAGGGCTTAAATTCTAGGAAAAAAGAGTACCGGAGCTCATACATATACGCTATAAGCAAGAACCCGAAGGCTCTCATCCTGTGAAGAAACATATCGGAGACTTGAGGCTTCCATGAAAAAAATATTTTCTTTGAAGAAAGATAATTGAAAAAATGAGGCGGTCCCCCAGCACTCAGAACGTCTATATCTTCACACCATGAAAACTCAAAATCGAATGCCTTTTTTTTTAAGATGCCACAAATTTATCCGCGTAGACCCATAGGGTACAGAAGAAAATTCGTTAGGGAGAAACACATTCTAATTTTTTTGAACGCAAACCGCCAAATCAGATTACCATATCAGCATCTTTATAACAACAGAAAACTAACTGTCCGAACTTAACATCTGCAGGAATTTTAGCATGCAGATGTATCGAGAAATAGACGTTGCATTTTATCTTTCTTTCTTTATTCTGTGATCCAAAATGTATGCATTAGGAAGGCACGCAGATGCCAAACTGAAAATGATTTCATTTCTCATATGAAAACCGCAAGCACATACGAAAGAAAGAATTTAGACCTGTACATTATTTGAAAAAGGATCACTTCAAGCTGCGATAAAAGAGTTTAAGGATTATTGAATTTTAAATAGAAAGGAAAGAGATTTTCTTTTCACAGAAGCGCGATAGAATTAAAAATAGCTAAAAGAGGAACCACAACTAATTTATAAAATTTTAACAATAAATATATGAATCTCCATCATAAGCAAGACGTCGTTGCTACATTACCAACAAATGAAATATAGTCTTTAAATTTGTGTACAGACCCCCTACGAAACAAATGATTCGAAAGAAACACCGATTGCAAAAATCTGCTCATAATCGAAAAATAGCTTTTTATAACTTTAAGTACTTTTTGTAAATTCTTACTTTTGCAAAGATTTTTTTCCTGGGTACGCACATAGCTTGGTCTTAGATATAACTGAGAGCAAAAAACGCAAAAAAAGCCGCTTGAAAGTGAGAGAGACTTACAAAGTGTATGTTTTTTTTCTCTGGAATTCGATGATCTGCTATTGTTTCGAACGTGGAACAAAGACAGAAATGTAATTAAGAAACAGACCACTGTATACTATATAACTCAAAGCGTCTGTGTGAGAGTATATGACCCATCTTTTACTATAAGACGTCTCGACAAAGAGACGCAGTCCAAAAATCAAGTTTTGACATAACCTATGCGTGTAATATGCGCTTTCACAGTTTTAAGTAGAATTTTTGCCGTTTAATTGAATCACATTGTTGAATAGAATTTGATTTAAGAAAGCGCTGGATTCTGCCAAGGCGGAAACGCCAAAAAACTTAATTTTAACTTTAGTAGTTTTGATTCATATAAGCGGCAATTATAGTAATTTTTTTACCCCCCCCCGCCTTGGCTGCGCCACTGGTTATGCTACTCTTTTTTTATTCACTGATCACTGTAATTATAGGTTAAATTCAAAGAAATGCACTACATTTCACATACATTCATAAACGTTGATGTGTAACTGCTTCCTTTAATCTAAAATAGGAGAATGATGTAGAAGAAAGTTTTGGGACTTTTTAAACATACAATTTCAAATTATCTTCTGTTTTTTTTTTTTTTTTTTTTTAATTTTTTTTTTAATAAAAAATATTGAGATTTTTTATAAATTCCATTTTTATTCGGCGTATATCTCTACCCTACTACAGTAAATTTATTAATAAAAGCTAGCAAAAATGAGTGTAGCATTCAAGGGTTAAATCTCTTTTTTTATGTTCTACCTTTCTACAAGTTTTAGAGTGCAACTTACAAAAATTTTAAGACAAAAATTCATACATACAAACATTAAAGAATTTTATTTTCAAGCATTTAGAAATATATATATATATATATATATATATATATATTAAAGTAGAGGTACAAAGACTGAAAAAAAATGCTTAAAACATGGGAATAAACCAGGTTTTTTGGATGGAAATTTTGAAAATTACCAAAAAAAAAAGGGAATTTTGAAATAGATTCATTCTTCTAAAATACCAAAAATGACTTTATTCTTAATTACAAATACATATGAAAATACATAATTAAAATACATATTAAAAATATATATTAAAAATACATATTAAAAATACATGACTTTAATTAAAAATACATATTTTCATTGTATCATATCATTACTTTAATAAAAAAAATTATTATTTGCTAAACAAATTTTGTAATTTGTGATAAGAATATTTTTATGTGCCATTTTTATAATTTTTACCTGTTCTTTTCCTTATTTTAAAGGTTATTAGTTTTAGGTAATAAAGAATATTAAAAATATCATATAAAGCAAAATTTATCTTTTCTTAATTTTCATATTATACTCTTATTGTCTTCACATTACGAAAATATTAAATTTATTTATTTAAATTAAGTTTTATTCTAAGTTTAAGTTTGGAGAAAAATAAAATCTGATTTTATATTTATATTTTGTGAAATTTTACAAAAGGTTTGTTAGAATTTTAGTGTTTTAAAAACATTCAGTGCTTTCAATATAATGTTAGGTATAAGTATGAACAGCTTCTTTCAATCAAAGTTTCCGACGTTTCCAAAATACCTGTTTTTTTCCTGAACATTAATGTTTCTTTAATTGCATTAGAATTCTCGGGGTTTTCGCAACTCCGCTTTCAAATATTCGAAAACATGGTCACCGGCAGAACGAAATACTAAAAGGGGAAATATTTTGGGGCATATGTGTCTGTGGTCAACAGTCTATGGTTGACGATCTTTTCGAAAACACGAAAAAACCGTTTCTAAATTTGATCACTAAGCTGAAATTTTGGGGGAAAATCCCATTTTCAAAATAGCGATAAATTTCAAAACTATCTTAAACCTGGATTTTTTTTTTAAAGGACACTATAAACATGAAACAGGCTAAACTGAAATAAAACAAAACTCCTTGCACAAGGCAATTTTTAAACTTATAAACATTAAAAAAAAATTACAGAAATTTATAAAGTTAAGAAATTTTAAATATTTAAAAATAAGTTTATACTGGCTTTTTTTCAAAATGGAGAAATAAAATCATTTTTTCCCCCCGTCGGGGGTCTACGAAACCGCTGGACGCTAGTGCAAGATATTTTTTTAACGCTATGTTTTAAAATTCATGTGTTTAAAAGTTACTTTAAATCGGGGGTTTAGGGGAACAGATTCACCCCCCCCCCCTCCTCATTGATGAAAAATTCTTAGCTCTTTTTTTTTTCTCTTAGTGTTAATTATTTTAAGTCAGTTGGGAAGAATAATTTTTCCCCCTACAAATCCTCTTGGATTAAAAAAAATTAGTTAATTAAATTTGAAAATCTAGGGAGGGACAAAGGCCTTTACCTGTCTTATCTCCTTTGCCTACGGCTATGTTAGAAAATAATATAAGGGTATTTTTTGCTTTATTTATTATATTATTTAGATGGATGCTGGCAAAGAGGAGCAAGGAAGGACCATTTCTGTCCTTGGATTCGGAAATCTAATTAACTAACTGAACCCCCATGACGGGAAAAAGAGGAAACTGTTTCTATACTCCATTTTGAAAAAAGCGAATAGAAGCTTAGTTTTGTACCTATGTTTAATACCTTGCACGAAGGTTTTGGCAAAGAATTCTTAGTTAAACTTATTTCATGTTTATATCCTTCATTTGAAAAAAAAAATAAAAAAATAAAATGCGCCCTAGGTTGCGGATCTCTGGGACTTTTGTCCAAACTCTTGTTTCTCCTAGGATTTCGTTCTGCCGGCGCCAATGGTTATTTATTAGAAATTTTAAAGTCAATAACATCCAGGCTTTATCTTTAATGTATAAATATTTTCATCATTTAAACGCAGTAGTAGCAGTTTCAGAAAAGAGTGTATCCTCTCGATCCTCTCTCCTCGTCACATAACCCCGCCAGTGTGCTTGTAAAAGCGTGGCAGCCGCATCTTGCTTCCCAAGGCGTTCTTCATGATCTTCCTGTCTTTTGATATCCAAATAGATAGTGTGCTTTTCGGCGTATGTTTCTCCTAAATTCCTGCTGATTTCCACCTCGTTGGAAAAGGCATTCCATTCTTCTTTTACCTTCACCTGAAACGAAACTGATTCATTTAAAACCAAAGGTTTTCAACCGATGAGCAGCGGCACAGTGGTGTGCTGTGGCATCTTAGGTGTGCCACGAAAATATTCTTTCACTTTATTTCAAGATTTTACGAAATAATAGAAATAATTATATATACCTTATATCTATTGTTATGAATTTTGTATATATCTGTAAATATTCCATTTGTTTAAATTTATTTTATTTTATTACTGTGAAAATTGCAGTATTATTAATGTATTTCCTATTGAGCATCATGTAACTCAATGCTAAAGACCTCGGATGCTTTGCAAGAAAAACAACCTTACACCCTCATCTTTATAATGGAAGTCTATGGAAAAATCGCCAAGGAATGGGTTTATCGCCAAGTTGGCGATGGTTTTGGCGACTTATTTTTGTCGCCAAATTTGGCGATATATCGCCAAATGTCGCCAAGTTGGCGACGGATTTGGCGACTTTTTGTGCAACCCCCCCTTATACCTGTACATTGGGATCCTTTCTCGCTTAGGTTCTCTATCGAAAGTTAAAGCACTTTCTGGTAATTTCTAGCATCTGAAGGCTCTGGAAAATTCTACAGTTATCTTTAAAGCCTATATAAGGGACCTCCACCAGTCCAGTTCAGTTAGTTGTCTGTCAACTGCGATTGAATTCATACGAGAGGCTTTGCATTGAGAACTGTGTTACCCGGATCGATTTTGCCGTTGATACGTCGTATTGAACGCATTGTTTCTGTGTGAAATTTTGCTGCGCTTTTATTGGATTTGAAGATTACTGAACATCTTGTAATTTTCAGAAGATATTTGTGATCGTATTGCACTGTTTATAGTGAATAAAGCCTTTTTATTGTTCTTATATATTGGCATCAGTCCTTTCGTACCCCGAGCTAACAACATTTGGTGTCAGGAGTGGGGTTGAATGCCGATCACCAGAGCAATGGAGGAGCAACTGAAACAATTATTGGAGAAATTAGCTGCGAATCAGGCTGAGATGTCAACCAACCTTGGCGAGATGAAACAAGAAATGAAGAAGGATATGTCAGCGATGGATGAGAAAATGACTGCGAACCAGGCTGAAATGAAGGAAATGTCGGAGGAAATGAAGAAGGAAATGTCGGAAGAAATGAAGAAGGAAATGTCAGCGATAGATGAGAAAATGACTGCAAACCATGCTGAAATGAAGGAGATGTCGGAAGAAATGAAGAAAGATATGTCAACCAACCTTGGTGAGTTGAAAGAATTAATAGATAATAAAATAGCATCTTTAAATGAAAGAATTGACAGCGTGGAAAACAAATTTGAAGGAAGATTTCAGGAAATAGAAGAAAAAGTTCAAAAGACAGCCACACTGTAAAAAAAAACGGGGAAAAATACTGCTGATTTGGCTGTGAATTGCTTCACTAGCATTAAAAAACAGCATTTTTGTAAGTTCAATACCGATTTACAGCAAATCGCTGTATTTTTAAGATCAACGAAAGCACCCGAACCGCATTCCTAATGAGATACGCACAGGTGTGTGTGAAGTTGCAACCAGAGCAGGGTATTATTAGCATTAGTGTAGTTCGATGTTAGCGTCAGTCTTCATATGTGCTTATTATTGCATTTCACAATGTCGTTTTTGGATTACACAAACTAGAGCATAAAGACTGGATAAATATTTTAAAAATTAAGGGTAAGTTTTATTTTTAGGTTTATTTGTGTCATTGATTTAATAACCATAAAATAATCAGTTCTCATATAATGTAAGATACAAATTGACCAAGTGTATGTAAACGTTCCCGTCAAACGATGTATAAAGATTAAATATTTTGGCTTCAACTGTAACAAAACATTATTTTAGCATTTTATCTAAATTTAAGGAATTTATTTAGCATTTTCTCATGACTTTATTATTATTTACTTAGTATCAGATTAAAAGAAAAATAAAACGAAGATCCCTATATTCTTTAGCTATGCTTTATTTAGTTTTTATATATTTTTCAAAACTCCATTTTATCCGATTGTATTTCAATATAGCTATAAACTAAATCATGTACTTATTTTATTCTCCAAAAGTTTAGGTTCATTTTCTGTGCTTATTTTAATAGTGCTATTGATTTAGTGTATTATTGTAGTGTATTATTGTAGTTGACTAAATATTCAATAGCAGTCTTATTACAATTAAAGCTGATTTTCGGCCGGTGATATTCAGATTTTATCGCTTATTTTTTACGTGCATTTATTTTAAATATGTTATATGCAATTTTCAATTTATTTATTATGAGCAATCTGGATACACTATTTTATTAATTCATAAACTATTCCAAGAGTTTGTTTACTGTTATCGCAGCTTTAAATAGCAGCAGCTCGCATTTTGTTTTTGTCCATTATCTAAAAAAAAAAAAAAAAAAAAAAAAAAAAAAAAAAAAAAAATCGCATCCAGAATGTTCTCGATGTATATTGTACAGTATTCTACTTGAATTTGGCATATAAAAAACTCTTTACAATGAGTTATAATACTTTGAAATTTTCAATTTATTACTTAGTTGGTGTATTTTATTTATTATTTTGCTTTATGGTGCTAAATTTGTATCTTACATATGTATAATAGAATTGATTATATAAGAATGTTATTACAACAATGATATAAGTAAGCATAAAGATAACACTTAGTGCCCTTAGTCTTTTGAATATGTCTCAATATCATTAGAAAAATTCAAAATAAATATAAACAATACACGGGGGGGGGGGGATACAAATATATATCTACAAAAAATAAAAAATAAATCTAAAAATTTTACAGCTATGCTGTTAAGAGTGTAGTAAAATATTAACAGCAAAATATGCTCTAAAATTTACAAATTTACTGTAAAATCTAAAAACAAAATTACTGTAAAATTAACTGCAAAAAATACTGTGGAATTACAAATTTGCTGTTTACCGATGAAAAACAAAATTGCTGTAAATTTACAGCAAAATATGCTGGCACCCATATTGCCAGCATTTTTTGCTGTAAAACTACAGCAGTTTTTTTTACAGTGCAATAACGTAGAAGAAAGGATAGAGAGTGTAGAAAAAGAGTTGGAAAATGTGAAGAAACAAAAGATAAATGCCGGAAACTATACCGAAGATGTTAAGTATCAATCTATGCTTCCTCGTTCCTGTATTAAACTCTCGACCTATGACGGAAAATCCTCATGGCCAGTTTTTAAGACACAATTTGGGATCGTAGCGGACGCCAATGGATGGGATTCCCAGACAAAGGCTTGCCAGTTAGCTGCTTCTCTACGAACTGATGCTGCCGACGTCCTACAGACATTGCCTGCAAATGAACCGCTGGATTTTGAAACGCTCGTCAGTGCCTTAGAATTGCGCTTTGGCGAGAAATGCATGAAGGAATATAGCAGACTCCAGCTCAAATCTCGACAGCAGAAATCCACTGAATCCCTGCAAGAGCTTGCTACGGATGTCGAGAGACTTTCCCATCTTGCTTATCCTGACTGCCCGACTGAAACTAGAGAAAGTTTAGCTCTGCAACATTTCATCGATGGTGTGCGTGACTCTGAGATCCAGAAACAACTCCGGATTGCAGATCTCAGTGACTTAAAAGGGGCTTTAGTTTATGCCCTGAAATTCGAGGCAGCCCAGCAAGCTACAAGGAAAGATCGGCACTTTGTGCGAGTAGCCAACATGCCTGAGACGTCGGATACAGCTGTGGAGCGTTTACAGCAGCAGATGAAGGACGTGATGAGACATATAAACTCCTTGATGGACAACAAACCTGGAAGAAAGATCAAGTGCTGGAAATGCGGTGGAGAAGGCCATATTCAAAGAAACTGCCTAAACCGACCCAGCACAGAAGGTAATAGCTCCGCACGAACGGCGGAGCAGGAAAACTAATTAATGGCCATCTCGCGGGGCGGAGGTTGCCAGATTTTGAGAAGCCCCATTATCAAGTGTGTCAAATTTCTGCAAGAAGTTGCGGCGAGAACGGAGTTTTTATAGTCGGGCGTGTGAATGATTTGCCCTGTAATATGATCATCGATACAGGAGCCAATGTGACCATCGTTCGGAAAGATCTAGCTCTGCGGCTAGAAGAAAAACTCCTCTGGACTTCGCCCCGTGTTATCCTTCAAACCGTGACCGGGGATATGATCGACATACATGGAAGAATGAAACTGAAAATAAAGTTTGGGAACGCCGCTTACCATCATACAGTCTATGTGGCCGATATTTCAGACCCTTTCATACTCGGACTGGACTTTTTAAAAGAGCATGGATTTACACTGGATTTTAAGAAGAATGAGTTACGCTCTGCTCAAGAAGATATCACTATTTTCAAACTTGGAAATGAGTCCGGGTCTATTCAACGGATCACAGCCAAGGCAGATGTTATCATCCCTCCTCGGACCGAAATGATGATACCTGGATTAACTGAGAACGAAAGTAGTTTTCAATGTGGCTTGGTTGGATATCCTGAGAAGAGCCCAAAAGGAGTGCTAATAGTATCAGCGCTGGTAGATCTGTCGAGAGATGTGATACCCGTGAGGATGGCGAATGTAAGTGAAAAGTCTAGAATTATCCAGAAGGGTGAAGTGCTTGCTATCTGTGCTCCAGTCACCTGTGTTTGCAAAGACCCGAGCTTGACGTTGTCGGAGCCGCCTACAAGTTTAACACCTGAAATTGGAAGAAATGAGAATTTATTTCCTGAGCAGAGACATGCCGCAGAAAGACTGTTCCAGGAATTTACGGATGTGTTTTCACAAAACGAGAATGATATAGGTCGCACTTCTCTGACACGTCATAGAATTGATACTGCCGACCATCCACTGATTAAACAGCATCCAAGACGCTTGCCGTTTGCAAAACAAGAAGAGGTTTCTAAGCTCTTACGAGAGATGCAGGATAGTGACATCATCGAACCGTCATCAAGTCCGTGGGCCTCTCCCATCGTGTTGGTCCGAAAGAAAGATGGCTCAACAAGATTTTGTGTGGATTATCGTAAACTTAACGATATCACGAAGAAGGACAGCTATCCTCTACCAAGAATAGACGACACGCTAGATACTCTTTCAGGACATAAATGGTTTTCCACACTGGATTGAAGAGTGGATATTGGCAAGTAGATATCCATCCTGATGACAAAGAGAAGACCGCATTTACTACTGGACAAGGACTTTGGCAATTTAAAGTTATGCCGTTCGGGCTCTGCAATGCTCCAGCAACGTTCGAGCGCCTCATGGAGACAGTGTTAAAAGGCCTGACTTTTGAAGCTTGTCTCATCTACCTAGACGACGTCATCATTGGTGGCCGCACGTTTAAAGAACATCTAGAAAATATTCGAAAAGTGTTAACGAAGCTAAGAGCGGCGAATTTAAAGCTAAACCCTTTGAACTGCAAGTTCTTCCAACGGGAAGTAAATTATCTAGGACACATCATTTCAGCTGAAGGTGTTCGAACAGATCCAGAACAAGTGTCCGCAGTAAAGAACTGGAAGCGTCCGGAAAATGTCCATCAGTTGCGAAGCTTTCTGGGACTATGCACTTATTACAGAAAGTTTGTCCAGGGGTTCTCCAACATCGCAAAACCATTGCATAGGCTCACTGAAAGCAAGCAGAAGTTTCTATGGACACAAGAATGCGACAATTCCTTCCAGCGGCTGAAAGAAGCTCTCACAACCTCTCCAGTCCTTACCTATCCGCACCCCGAGAAACAGTTCATTGTGGACACGGATGCCAGTCATGAAAGTGTCGGCGCTGTACTTTCCCAAGAAATAGATGGCCAAGAACGAGTCGTAGCATACTGGAGCAAATGTTTATCGAAACCAGAGCGGAATTATTGCGTCACTCGTAAGGAGTTATTAGCTATAGTGAAAGCCATAGAACACTTCCATCACTATCTCTATGGCAGGAAATTTCTCCTTCGTACTGATCACGCATCCCTAACATGGCTGATGAATTTTAAGAACCCAGAGGGCCAAGTAGCCAGATGGATACAACGGCTCCAGGAATACGAAGTTGACATCAGGCATCGCAAACGCTCATCGCATGGAAACGCCGATGCCCTATCAAGAAGACCGTGTCCCGAGAGCTGTCGCTATTGTTCCGGAGCGGAGAACAAGTATAATCCCGAATATGTCATACGCCAGACGAAGACTTCACAATCAACGCCACCAGATCCCTGGAGTGATGAGAAGATTCGAGAAGATCAAATGGCAGACTCTGAGATCAAACCAATCTTGGAGTTATTAGAATCTTCTAGCACGAAGCCCAGTTGGAAAGACATCTCGACTTACAGTCCTACGACGAAGCAATATTGGGCTCTTTGGAACTCCCTCCACGTCAGGAATGGTGTTCTGTTCCGAAAATTCGAATCGGAAGATGGGAAGACATCTCGGTGGCAGTTGGTACTTCCTCGATCCCGAATACCAGAGGTCCTCAAGGAATTACATGGCAGTCCCACTGGTGGCCATTTTGGAGTCATGAAAACATTACATAGAGTCCGAGAGCGCTTCTTCTGGGGAAAAGCGAGAGCTGACGTCGAACAATGGTGCAAATCTTGCGATTCATCTGCAGCTCGGAAAGGACCAAAGAAACGTAGCCGAGGAAGACTACATCTCTACAATGTAGGAGCACCTTTCGAACGCATCGCCCTTGACATCCTAGGTCCTCTGCCAAGAAGTGCTGATGGCAACAAATACCTCCTTGTTGTCATGGACTATTTCACGAAATGGCCTGAAGTTTATGCCATCCCTGATCAAGAAGCTTCTACGGTTGCGGATGCCTTGGTACACCAGTGGATATCAAGGTATGGAGTCCCCCTTCAAATGCATTCTGACCAGGGGAGAAATTTCATCTCTGTTGTGATTGAGGGTCTCTGTCAACTTATCGGAATGGACAAAACTAGGACGACGCCTTTACATCCACAGTCGGATGGCATGGTTGAGAGATTTAATCGTACCATCCTTAACAATCTCTCACTGCTAGTCTCAAGAAACCAACAAGACTGGGACCAAAAACTTCCCTTGTTTCTTCTCGCCTATCGCAGCGCCGTCCATGAAACAACCGGCTATTCCCCGTCTCAGATGCTTTTCGGTCGTGATCCTCGTCTACCTTGTGATCTGATTTTTGGTCGCCCTCCAGATGCGCCTTCATCGCCAGAGGGATACGTGCAGAATCTCCAGGCACGATTTGAAGACGTCCACAACTTGGCTCGAGAGCGGATCAATATACAGACGGAGAAGATGAAGACCAGGTACAACACGAAAACCACGGGACATCAATTCAAAGAAGGTGACAAGGTTTGGTTTTATAACCCGACTCGACGTAAAGGACTTTCTCCCAAACTGCAATCGCACTGGGACGGTCCTTATACAGTCCTAAACAGACTGAACGATGTCGTAATTCGGATCCGAAAGTCACCAAGTTCGAAGCCTAGAGTCGTTCATTACGACAGGCTGGCTCCATACTATGGCCATAGTACTTAGTTCATTAATTGTAAATAGTGTAATGTAAATAATGTAAATTAGTATGACCATGGTCTTGTATATAAGTTAATGTAATAATTTCTTTTGCTTAGCATTATCATTATTAATGTTATTATTTAAATACTTGTATGTAATGATGTCTATGCTTTAATTTAATTCAATTTTTTTTAAAATAAGTGTATATTTTGTATAATTCAGCATTATGAATGTGTTTAATTGTTATTTTCCATGTTTGCTTTAAGTGTTTTGAGTAGTATAGCATTTGTTGGTAACGGGTTTGCTTTCCGATCAAAGGTTGAACTGCCCGGGACGTGCAGTCTTCGAGAGGGGGGCAATGTTATGAATTTTGTATATATCTGTAAATATTCCATTTGTTTAAATTTATTTTATTTTATTATTGTGAAAATTGCAGTATTATTAATGTATTTCCTATTGAGCATCATGTAACTCAATGCTAAAGACCTCGGATGCTTTGCAAGAAAAACAACCTTACACCCTCATCTTTATAATGGAAGTCTATGGAAAAATCGCCAAGGAATGGGTTTATCGCCAAGTTTACGATGGTTTTGGCGACTTATTTTTGTCGCCAAATTTGGCGATATATCGCCAAATGTCGCCAAGTTGGCGACGGATTTGGCGACGTTTTGTGCAACCCCCCTTATACCTGTACATTGGGATCCTTTCTCGCTTAGGTTCTCTATCGAAAGTTAAAGCACTTTCTGGTAATTTCTAGCATCTGAAGGCTCTGGAAAATTCTACAGTTATCTTTAAAGCCTATATAAGGGACCTCCACCAGTCCAGTTCAGTTAGTTGTCTGTCAACTGCGATTGAATTCATACGAGAGGCTTTGCATTGAGAACTGTGTTACCCGGATCTATTTTGCCGTTGATACGTCGTATTGAACGCATTGTTTCTGTGTGAAATTTTGCTGCGCTTTTATTGGATATGAAGATTACTGAATATCTTGTAATTTTCAGATGATATTTGTGATCGTATTGCACTGTTTATAGTGAATAAAGCCTTTTTATTGTTCTTATATATTGGCATCAGTCCTTTCGTACCCCGAGCTAACAACACTATTAATCTCTATATAAATTCCTAATGTAACGATTTTATGAAAACGAATGTGTGTAACGATTTTAGGAAACTATTTTATTAAACGAATTTATGTAACGATTTTATGAAGCGAATTTATGAATGATTAAGTGCGGGGTTTGTAGAACACTAAAGGTAATATAATTTTAGTATGTTGTTACGGTCACCCACAGAATGATTTTTTCTTGAAGAGGGTGTATATAGAGGGTGTATTAATAATTATGAGGGTGTAATTATTGTACAGAGCCGCAAAAATTCCCTATTACACTATCGTCTATGAGCGGCAATTATTTAAAATGCCTTTTAGTGCCATTATGTTATTTTAAACGCTACGAAATTTGTATATGTTACTCAAGCTTACTGCGATATGCCCTCCATTGAAAATATGGGGTGTAACTTTTATAGCTCTTTTACAGGACAGAGTGAAAAAAAAATCGGATGCATTACACTTTATCGCCATTCGCCAATTACTATTAAAGAGATAATTTCTATGTAGTCCAGCAGAGATAGGCCAAAAAAGTGTTTTGCCTTGCAAAAGTTCGGGTAATTCTGATTTTTGAATATGTGTGGTATAACTTAATCTCTAATGATTTAAAAAAAAAAAAAAGTTTTTTATCTTTTAGAGCTAGACCTTGTGCGTTTTCCACCACACACAAGTAATATAATTTTTTTTTTTTTTTTTTTTTTTTTTTTTAAGTCAATTCCTACTTAGGTCAGAAAGAAATTTTTTTTTTCCAGCCAACTAAAATATCAAAAATTAATAGCTCGAAAAGTATTTCTCACAAAATTGTTAGACAAACTGCGTTAGAAAGGTAAAAAATTGTATTTTTCTTGATATAAATTTCAAATCTAATGATTATGCCGTTTTTCAAATATTGATTTTCAAAAATTACCAAACTTCACAATGAAGTATCATAGCGAAACCTCCACGCGTAAAAAGATAATGGGGCTGTTCACGGACGAAGATCAGGCGGCGCGCGGGCGAAGGAGACTAAAATATGGAGTGAGTCTATACTTTTGAACAGAAATTAAATATAAAACTAAAATTAATTAATTAAACTTAATTAATTAATTAATTAATATGTGAAAAAACTGTATTAACATCAATTGTCATCCAGTACAAGTTTAAAAAAATGTATTTGAACTTGAATGGATGAATAAAGAGTATTTTATTAACGATTGACAATTTGAACAAGATATATAAATATATAGAGGGTGTGAGCTAATAGTAGGAATTGAAAAAAAAAAAATCGGCGCTTTTCCCGGTTTTTCTCGGGTAATTCGGTTCCAGTACATTTTACAGAAAACGCGAGGGAAAATGACAAACGAAGCGCGTGGAGGGGAAACTGCCAAGGGTTAAGAAATATATTAGCTGAGTACTATAAAGTAACTTATTATATTTGTGGGGGAGGGGGGAAATTTCGTACTTGTAGAATAAGCAGGCAATGGGGAGGGAATTCTGAATCAACTGGAAGGGAGAGAGCCCATCAAATGTTAATTAATAAAGATGTCAATGTAAGTGAAATTAAAAACTGTTTAAACCTGCAAGCCACCAAAATTAAGAGGGGGGAACTATTATCCCCAAAAAGATAAGTAGTAAACTAAAGAACAGGGGATGCGCTTTCGTATTCAGTAAAGGGTTAAATTCTGAAATTACTGTTACACATGGCGGGAATGTCATCTTGGACCTAACTTAAACAAAGGGAAGGGGGAAGAATTTAGGGGACACTTTCTTATTAATTTGGTTCTATTAAATCAATTGAACAGCCAATTATTAAGAGCAGTAGATACTCATTTTAATGCTCATGTAATTAACAAAAATTAATAGCGGCCTGTCCGTAGAAGGCACATAGGGGTTAATTTTATGCATTAATATATAAGTAGCTAATGACAGCATTTAACAAAAATAAGTAAAGCAAAGGCATCAAGTCGATGTTTTACTCTGATTTTATCCCTCTACCAAGAGACACAATATTGGGGGCGAAAAGAGTGGAGGTAACTGATGGAGGATATCTTCTTCACAAAGTTCATTGAGATCGTAACGAACGCTTCTCTGCCATTTTCGCAAAATATGTGAGATACGTACAGCATCATCACAGTAGTAATGCAACTGTCGTCTTCAATGGTTATTCTGATCATAATAAAAATGTATGTAAAAGTAGCTGATGCGGAGGATTTCTTCTTCACAAAATCCATTTAGATTGCAACGAACGTTTTTCTGCCATTTTCGCAAAATATGTGACATACGTAGCATCATCACAGTGGAAATGCAGTCGTCGTCTTTGATGGTTATCCTGAACATAATCAAAAAATCATAAAACGCGCAGAAGGAGCTCGTTGCTTGAAGACTCATATTTTTGCTAAGGTTCAGTTCAATGAGACCACGTTTCCACAGATGCTAAATAGAAATTGTTGGTGAATGAAAAAGAAAAAAAAGCACTTTTCATTTCTATGCTTCAAAATAAATTTGAAAAATCACAAAGGCCACTAAGAAGGCCACTGAAGATGCAGATGTGCTAATAGTGAACACAGCTATATCCTTGTCCCCTGATTACGATGCTGTCATTGTCAATGGTGAAGGCATTGACCTTCTTGTTCTTCTCTAGCTCCAGACAATGTGTATTTTCGTACGACCAGGAGAGGGAAACTGCCTGATGTTTTCTACTCCAACAAGTGTTTCAAGTTCAGGAAAGTTGCACAAAATATTATTTTCCTTCATGCTGTAAGCGGCTACGACGCCACCTCTGCGCTCTTCAGTCATGGGAAAATGAAATATTGCAGAATTCTTCAGAACCCATCCCTGAACCAAAAAGTTGAAATCTTTAAATGCTCAAATGCAGAGAGGCACAAACTTGTTGAAGCCACAGAAGCTGTACTTCTTGCCCTGTACGGAGGTGATCCCAGGGAAAACTTGGATGTGCTGCGGTATGTCAGCTTCGCTAGAGAAGCTACCAACATTAAATGAAATTTATCGAGACTACCACCGACTCGCGATATTACTCAATGTCATGCGTTCCGGACATACTACAAGTTTTGATATGGCTGGGAAATGAAAAGGACCCCCTCGAATGGGGATTGAAGTGGGAAGCGCATGGGCTCACTCCAGTCACCATGATAAGCGAACACTCAAACCCTCAAACCCTGTTCAATTTCATATCTTGCCAGTGAAAAAATTTTGTAGTACGAAGGGCAATTGTAGGAAGACAGTCTTGAAGTGCTCAGTTATCTATGTGCAGTGCCACAACCAACTATGTGGCAATGCTCTTGTATTGCATTGGACCTTGAAGACTTCGACGACATAGAACCAATCGAGTGGAGTACAGAGAGGGACGGTGAAGAACCTCACTCGACAGAATCACTGTCAAGGCCAATCAGCAGAAAAAGGAAATTTAAATAAAATGGCCATACTTACTCTTTATTTGTTGACTAAGATATAATTATAATGATATCTTATATATAATATAATATGATTAACATATGATATATTGAATAACTTGAATATAATTATTTTTTGTACATACAATAATTAATTAATTACATCGTTTTAGGCAGATTTCGTAAGAAATACTACCTATTACATTCTCCCCTATGTTGGATGATCCAGTTTCTATAAGCCAGATAACACCCTGAGCCTTTTGTTGTGGCGTCGCCATCATGGAACTGCATTAACTAAATGGAATGGTGGAATGAGCGTCTGTTACTTTACTTCAAGTTCAATGACGCGCAGTGCTACCTAGTGTTGAAAAAAACAAACTGAAATTGGTGTGGATAAAATTTGATGAGCTACTGATTTCTTCTAAATTAAAAGACCTGATCTAACTCATACCGTTAACTCATTATAATTTTTTAAAACCCCGGAGTTCTTTTATGGACACCCTGCAATATAACACTGTTTAATTAATTTTGCAGTTACATTTTTGTGGTAAAACCTGTATCAAAAGTTAAATTTTCCAAACTAATTTAAAAGATAAACTGATATAAATTCTTCAAATTATAAAAGTAAGACTTGTTTTTAAAAAACGAAAGAAATCATCATGCGGTAATGGTTTATGCATACAACGTACTAATCCTTAAAAACGTACAATTTACGGAGAAATTGTAGCATTTGGAAGTCTTCTGTGAAATAAATGGTTTTTCCCAACTACAGTTTCTAAATAAACTCAATTTTATGACATGTAATAACAAGAACGAAAAATCATGCGTCAAGCATAGATTATGTAACACTTTCCAACGTTCTTCTTCCAACTTTTTCGCTCTTCCAACGTTTTTCTTTTTCTTTTTCTATCTGAATTTTTTATGGACACGATAAATTTCATAATTCTGCACAAATCTCTACCAAACTGATACATAAAATCTCGGTCAAGTTTGTTAATGGAAAAAATCGGACCAAAAAAAAGGGGGAGGAAATGTTTTTTTTTTTTGTTGTTGTTTTTTTTTTTTTTTTTTTTTTTTTTTTTTTTTTTTTTTTGTGAAAACAGAAAAAAAACCCAATAACTTCTTAATTATGATACATATTGCAACCGTTTAAAGTTATTACTTCTAAGAAAAGAGCCAAAAATTTATGTATGACAGATTTTCGATATCATTAAAAATGGCCTCAAGTGGTGGTGGTGGTGGGGGGGGGGAGGTAGGGGTTTAACAAGAAAAAAATCATAACTTCGTCAATTCACAAAATGTCAAATCCGTTTAAATTTATTATAAATCTTCTTAATATTATCTACAACTTTTATATTGACAAGTTTTTTATAGGACCAACTCTTACAGCAAAAAAAAAAAAAAAATCCCTGCCGGTTCCGCCTACAGGCACAGGTACATTTCGAAGTGGACGTTCCCAACTGCTGCATCATGACAAAAAGGTCCGTCTTCTGCGATTCCCAATAAACAGGCACCCCATGGTCTGCGTCTTCGAAATCTACACGTGCCTGTAAGCTGTGCCGTCAGGGATTTTTTTCATAATATCAAAAATAAAAGGTCCTTTTTTAAATTAGTAAGTTGCCGGTGGTATTTTCATGCTTTCACCCAAAATCGTGTTGCTCTGATTTTCAGCCTCTATTACAGATAATAATGATCTAATAAATGAAACTTATAGACTATTTCATGCTCTACAAAAGTTGATTATATGAAACTTTTGCTTATAAAACGCACTAAAAATGAGTTATTAAGTAAAAACTAGCGTCATTTGTGGATTTTTGCACACTTTTTGTAAATTTTATCCTGTTTTCATGGTTTTATGGACAATTTATAAACATGAATAGTGCATGTTGTAGATAATTTTATCCTCTATAAAAAAGACAGACGGATTTTTTCTGTAAAATATTCTAGAAAAGAAAAAACGAAAAAAGTGTCGAAAAATTTGTTTTTCTCGATATGGTGAAAAATGCACAGCAGGGCTAGAAGGTCAAAAACTTTATTTTTTTTTTTTCATTCGAAAGTCAACTTATACAACATATCCAAAAATCAAAATTACCCGACCTTTTGCAAGATAAAATATACTATTTCTACTGGACTAACGGCCTTTATTTAACTTATGATTGTTTCATGTATCTCTATGCATATAACTGCGTTTTCAACTAACTTTTCGAATGCATTTTAAGCTCACTTCCCACTAACGAATTTCGCTCAAATATTCAGAAGAAGTTTCTGCCATCGTTAATTTATATATTGACTAGCAAGCTACGCCCGCTATGCTGGTCAATTTCTCTTAATGCAATGCACCTTTAATCAAGTGAAATATTGACTTTAAATTTGACCTTGTATTTTAAAACCCTACAGATGGATCTTTACTTGTAATGTCCTTCTGCATTTCTGAAAACGATACGAACGCTATTGCGTTATTACATTTTTAATATGTCAGACAAAATTTGGGCTGTTAAGGACAAATTAGGCCAATTCTCTGTAGACTTTATTATGGAATAGGTCAGCATTAAAAAAATGAATAATTGTGTTAAATTATGGTGTCTATGGGGTTTACATTATGGTGTCTATGGCGAAAAATAATTTCCGTAGGATTCAAATTGGATTTGAATGAAGTTACAATTTACAATACTAGGGGGCTCTGCCCCCTGCTCGCTACGCTCACCAAACCCCGTTCTGATTTCACAGCCTCTTAAAAGCTGGTAATGTATCCTGTTTTAAAAAGATGATGGTGATATCACGAACGGCGACTTTTTTCTGTAATCAGGTTATAATGCTGTTTCATTTAACTGGTTATAATGCTTTTTCATTTAATTCATCTTTTTTATTTTTAATATTCATGTGTAAATCCGATTTTTATGACGTAATTTTCTTTTTTTCCTGCTCACTCACCAAATTATACAAATTGACATAATTTTTATTTTAAATAACGAAAAAACAAATAAATTAGTATAACATTAATAAAAATATAAATAAAACGTCGAAATAAAAATAACTTGATGACGTAAACACGTGTTGTCAAGTGAATGTGACATTTTCGATCAACCACTATTGGCATTTAATCTTACAAATACCTATAGTAGACCAATCCTCGCTCGGTAATTTTTTTCAACAGGTATTTTTTTATTTTATTTTATTTTATTTTTTTGCTAGCTTATTTTAATTACTTTTTTTTATTCATGGAATTTTCCAATCGATTTTTAACACAATTCCTGATAGGCAAGAATTATAAATTATGTTGAAAATTGTTTTGCCGATGACAATACAACATTTTAATATTTTTACAACTTAATTATAAATTAACCAGAGGGCCCGTGCGAGGATTTCGCACTGAAATCTAATATTTTTTAGGTACTTCTCTATTATGCTGTCGACCACTTTTCATAACAAAAAACTATCGCCAAATTGTAAGATTAAACGCCAAAAATTCAGTCCCATTTACTTGATGTCAGAAGCGTTATACGTATTTGTTAAATCATCAAGTGGTTTTTAATTCGACATTTGCGTGTATTTTTCGTTATGTTTTACTGGTTTATTAGTTATTTCATTAATTAAAAACACAATTGTGTCCTTAAATTCTTATATTTTATTTATTTATTTTGATATTCCAATGGCAACGTTCTCCCGTTTATTTGGCGATAGTTTTTGTTATGAAAAGTGGTCGACGGGATAAAAGAGAAGTACCATTTTTTATCAATATGTAATAGTTATTAGATGCAGGTTTAAACTTCTAAAGAAAAAGCAAGGATAAAAATATCTGTAAACAACATTTAGTTGTTAGTTAATCCAGAATATCATCTAATTTATTCCATCAAAGTTAGAGTAAAAACTGATCCAAGATTGCTAAAGGCACGCCCGAGAAAAAAAAAAAATTAACAATCGTATTTTAACTGCATTAGAGGATGACGTCATCCGCTTCGGGAAAAACATGGGACATAGAAATATAAATCTAAACATTTCAATTTAAATTTATATTAAATCATTAAAATTACAGACATTATAATACACTTTCATAAAACATTAAAATTGGACGTTTCGGATTTACATGGAAAATCCCTCTTCAACAAACATTTTTCATAGCGTAAGTCATATAGTTCAAAAATATCAACAAATAGAAAATGCAACGTTTCAAAATTTCGAAGTCAAAGTTATAGTTATAATAACACGGAGTATTCATTCGGGATTGCACCTGCTTCATTAAGAGGTAAATCTGTAATTTTCGTATACCATGCTTCTAAGAAAGTACGAGTTCTGTAGTTGCTGCACTTCGATCTGATTACAAAAAATTTAGCAAAATCTGGAAAATGGTCAGTTTTTATTGCATGACCCACTATTTTGGAATTTAAATTTTTATTTTGAAATGCACATCTGTGCTCCTTTAGTCTTGTCTCAAGTGTTCGACTTGTCTCCCCTATATATATCGCATTGCATTGTTGGCATGGAATACCATAAACTACATCTTTAAACTGAGAACTGGGATATTTATGTTTGAAGTTGCTTAAAAATGTGCACAGATGTGCATTTGAAAATAAAAATTTAAATTCCAAAATAGTGGATCATGCAATAAAAATTGACCATTTTCCAGATTTTGCTAAATCTTTTGTAATCAGATCGAAGTGCAGCAACTACAGAACTCGTACTTTCTTAGAAGCATGGTATACGAAAATTACAGATTTACCTCTTAATGAAGCAGGTGCAATCCCGAATGAATACTCCGTGTTATTATAACTATAACTTTGACTTCGAAATTTTGAAACGTTGCATTTTCTATTTGTTGATATTTTTGAACTATGACTTACGCTATGAAAAATGTTTGTTGAAGAGGGATTTTCCATGTAAATCCGAAACGTCCAATTTTAATGTTTTTAGTGTTTTATGAAAGTGTATTATAATGTCTGTAATTTTAATGATTTAATAATATAAATATGTTCAGACGTAGTATTTTTGTTTACTTCAAATTTCAATTTAAATTTCGCTTTTTAATCATAAATTTAAAATAAACCCGTGCGGTGTTTTTTTTTTATAATAATTGCTGAGCATCATATAATGTGGTATTTTATTTTTTTGGCAACAATGTTTTGAGGAAAACCTTTCATTTCATTTAGGAAAACAATGCCGATTTAATTTTTAATTATCAGCAATTTTTAATCGAAAACATGTTTTAACGAAATGTTAAGTGTGCTATGTCAGAAGCGTTTTCAAAATCCTTTCATATGCTATCTCATTCGTCGTTCTGCGTTTCGTATTTTCAGAAAAAAAGGGATGTTGACAGGAGAAATAATATATATGATGAATGATACATTCACTTGAAATTGATTGTTCTTTTTCAATTAGGCGGTCACAGGTGATAAATCGCCAAATATCTCTGTAACTCGTGCAATTGTATGGGAGTTGAAAAACAACGGATTTCATTATGTGACAGTAAAATGCTCGCCAAAATAGGCCAAAGCGCTGTGAAATGGCAAAAGTCAATATTTTAAAAAGTTAAAAGTAAAAAATAAATTGTTAAAAAAAATGTAACATTCAGAATACGCTTTCATCAATTAATAATTAAATATCAATAAATTTACGATTACACGATGACAAATAAATTTAAAAGAGTAAAAAGATAATTTAAATAATGTTTCATTTTTCTTTCTGATTCTCTTTTGTTGATAAATAAACAGAGCAAAAAGTATATATTTCAAATAAATTCATTATTTTGAGCTCCTGGCAAACGTATAAAAAAGAAGTGAATTTTTCCTAATAGAGGTCTTTGCCCAGGCCAAATTAATGCATTGTAATAGATATTTTACGTAAAAAATATGAATTGCGGTTAAAAAAATTCCGCGGTATTTTCAAGATGACCATTGGTTGCTTATAAAAGAGTGTTTTTAAAAAACTATTTTTGGTATTTCCGCATTATCCCGTCAACCATTTTCCATAAAATAAACTATCGCCAAAGTAATCGCCAGACCCAGACTCTAACGCCAAATAAACAAATAGGTGAATGTTGGCATTGGAATAATAATAAAAAAAAAATCGGAAAAGCTGCATTCACTCAAGTGTCAACTATCAATATTTTATTAAAATAAATTTTAAAATGTATTAAGGAAAACAGAAAAAACAATAATATTGGATATTTATTTATTTACAATATTTTTCATAATTATCCCTCTCGACAGGTGAATGTTTGTGACGTCAGTAGAAACTGATCTAATCTATGTAACTATGCATCACTATTTTTTTTTCAATTCTTTTACCGCTTTTAAAATTTTGTCGAGGCCATTTAAAAACACAATTGTTAGTTAAAGAGGATACTACACTCACACAAAAATACTCGCTGGCTTACTTTAGTCCTGTGGGATATATTTGTTTTAATATCTCCTTTGCATTTCAATATTTATGAATGTTTTTTTCCTTTATTTCTTTTTTTGGTACATTTTGGTTCGAAAAGCACCCACTTTTTTTGGCACTGGATAGCTAAAGTCGATCTGGACAAAGAACTTTCTGTACTTTTTCGATTTTGTTTCAAGACTTGTTTTTTATACCACGTCGAGTTTTAAACAAAGAAAACGAGTTTTCTCGAATTAGTGACCTAGCTAGATCGATTTCTTGTGCTCTAATTAGTGTAGTCATTAATTTTTGTGAAAATCGTTAGTGCCGTTTTCGATATATAGCAGCATTCTTAGTGCTGAGTTCCTTTTAATAGATCAAAATTACCTTTCCCGAATTCGAAACCTAGCTAGATTGATTTCTCGTGCTCGAATTAGTATAGGCAACACGTTTCGTGTAAATTGTTTGAGTATTTTTCCATTTATAACAAAAAACATTTTCAGGGCTGAGTTTGTTTTACCCTGTAAAAACGAATTTTCTTGTATTCGGAACTTAGCTAGATCTTTTTTTCGTGCTCGATTTAGTACAGCGGACAATTTTCGTGAAAATCTTCCACGTCGTTTACGATATCATTCATAATCAGGAAAATCTCTTGCTCGTTTAATATATATGAATTTGGCGACAGTAATTTGGTCGACAGGATAACTAACAAGAACCAATTGTATATATAGTGTTACGAATATTGTAAATAGCTAGTGTTTGTGCTTAAAAATAATGTAAATAGTTCAATTAAGCTCTATTCATAAGCTAATATTAATTTTTGTTGCATTGCAATATCTTAATTTGGTGATTTTTTGTAAGCGAGTAAACACTATTGGATTTCAATAGGAGTGTATGGAAATTTGGCGAAATATTGGAAATACCGTCAAGTTGGCGCCACTTTTGGCCGCCAAATTTGGCGATATATCGCCAAGTTGGCGCTAAAATTGGCGACAGACTCGGGTCTCTTCCTCTTGGTAACCCCTCTGATAGCGTCCATCCTATCTAAATTCTCTACTTTCATGTTAATTCCCCCTAAGAAAAGTCAAAAAGCTCTGACCAATCAGATACGTTTCGAGGTATTAGAAGGATTCATGTGTAAACACAATTTTTATGACGTAATTTTCTTTATTTCCTGCTTTCAACACGTGATCATTTAATTATTATTTTAAACTTTCATTATTGTTTTTAATAGTCTCGCGCAAATACATTTTTTATTTGAGATAAAATATAATCATTTGCGCTTTTTTGGCAACAATATAAAAAATGACTTTTTCAATAAAAGATTTTTTACTCGATTTTTAAGGATTTTTTGAGTTTTTATTGTCCGACCGTGATAATTTTTTGAATTTCTGAAAACTTGTTATATTTCGCGTCTGGTGGTATGATTTTCGAATCCGTAGGATGGCTAGAAAAAAAGTAATCGCTCCTCAAAAAAGTCCCTAATAAAAAAGCGATGAGACTAACCCGGAATATCTACGCAGATTTTCATTGGTCCATTTTTAATATATATATATGTATAGAAGGACTTCAAATATAATGAAATTGATATGCCTTACTGAGGTGGACAAAAATATGCTACTCGTCGAGAACTAAATAAAAATCATGTACTAGCAACATCATAATTCACTTTTATATTTTAACAGAATAATAAGGACTAGCTGTTTAACCCGTTCTACGCACGGAAGTTCATGAATTTAATTCTAAAACCAAAATTAAAAATAAAAATCAGTACAACCAAACTAAAGTTTATGAATAGAACAATTTGTTATGTCTTTTAAAAATCAGTATTTACACAACCAAAAATCCGTAGTAAAAAGTAGTAGTACGTAAAAAATTCACATCAAATAGACATAATAATAATCGAATATGAAACGAAACTTAGCATAAAAACGCAATGACAACAAACAATTTTAAAATATTTAAATGAGAAATAAGAATTCCCCTGTTAAATTGTTGAGTCGTTCAATAACTATTCGATTTAGAAAAATATTTTTCTACTACTGTGCATTTTTTTTTAATGAAATTTAATTTATGTTGCTATGGCAGCAGACGATAAAACGATATCTTTGGAATAAGGGAATAAATAGAATAAAAATTTTGTTGATGTTTGTGATAAAATGTTTTTCTTTATTTTTTAAAAAAGGTAATAATTAAGCGCAATTAAATAATTACTCGTGAGGAGGCGCGCAGTCACGTGCTCGACAACAAATCACTAACTTTGACTGTTGGTATGCATCAACTGAATACGGGCTCTGTACTTTTATTAGGAACATAAATTTAATTTTTACGAAAACTGTTATTCTAAAATAGCGGTATTATCTATATAAAACAGCGATTAAACGTTACGGGTGAAGCTAAAAATGTTAGATTTGTTAAATGTAATTAGTTCTGTTGAAATTAAAGCAGTAGATTTGGATTTATTAATAAGGAGGAATAATTAATGGAAAAGCCGCCGCTAGGTGGCGCGTGGTCAAGTAAAATAAATGTGATATTTAATAAAAAGTCGTTTACCCCCACCCCTCCCCATCCGCGCAAATTTAACAAATAATCTGTTAAATAAAGTTTTCTGTATTAATAATGTCTATCATACTAATATATGTCATGTAAAAAAAACCTTAAACCCAGCTAATTTTCATTCATTAAGTCGATAAAAATCCTTTAAAAGTAAGTTTTTAGCATTTGGCAACGGTTAATAATTAAGTTAATTGTCTACATGTCATATAATCTCTGATCCATCGATTTTAAACTCTCGACTTGCAATAGCAATGATTCCTACCTTGATTTATTCAATGACTTCTGCCGAGATTTTATACAACCAACCAACCGAAGATAAAAAAGCGTATTTTGATGAAATATCTTTGTGGATGGATTTTAATTAATATTTAATCTATCAAAAATATATTTAAAATTTTTGAATTTTTTGCCCCAATCGTTCATGGGCCCCCTACCAGCAACCCGTGTTCCAAATTTCGTAGCCCTGCGCCATGTGGTTCCCGAGTTTTTGAGGTTACATAGATACGCGGGCGGATTTTAATAGTATAGATACTATAATTTGTGACTCGGGCTATAATCAGTATATATACGTCAGGACACATTGCCTTTATCATTATCTTTTTACGCGTGAAGATTTCGCTATGGTACTCCACTGTAAAATTTGGTAATTTTTGTAATTCAATATTTGAAAAATGGCAAAATAAGTGGATTTGAAATTTATATCAAGAAAAATACAATTTTTTACTTTTCGAACGCAGTTTGTAGAACAATTTTCTGACAAATACTTTTCGAGCAATTAATTTTTTCAGTAACTTCAAATGTTTCATTTTCCGAGATTAATCTGTGGCAACAATTAGCGAAAATCCCAGCCGTCAGCAACGCATAGCTTTTTATTAAAGAGGATAAGCTTTTTTACGATGGTAGCGCCCCCTGGCGGGAAATCGGATAAGGGTCATTCCTTGTCAACTGGCCTAAGGGTTAAAATTGAAGGGATTCGAACAGGAACCCCTAAGGCTAGTTGACAAGGAATGATCCTTATCCAATTTCCCACCAGGGGCGCTACCAGCGTGAAAAAAACTAATGAGAAACTTTAATTTTGATGTAATCACTACAGGACATACATATAAGTCTGAAATGGACAGATATTAATGTTACACACAGTTATTAATAACGTTGTAGTCCTGTGTATTTAGACTTAGAGACTACGAATTGGACTTTCTCCGATATTCCTGCTGTTATTTTATTACGCTATTTTTGCGTTTTTTGTAGAACGAATTGTGAGAAGTGTATAGTGATTCTAGAATATTCGCGAATAAATTGTTTTGTTTCTACTTTTAAAAATGATTTTCTACCAATAAAATTTTAATTACAAATTTCTTTTTCTAAGTTCCCCTTTTTGCAGTAATCTTTTCCACATTAGTATTGGATTATATGACACGAAAGTCAATTACTTACCTCCAGTTCCTTTAAAGTTTTGTAGTTCATTTCTTCGATCCATTCAATGAAAGATTTTGTTTCTATAGATTCCTTAAATTCGAAAAAAAAAAAAAAAAAAGAAATAATCTAATAATAAAAGAGTTATTATGACAATATGCGATCAACTGACAACACTAGGAGTAAGTTTATATCTTTCGTCATGAAAAAAAAAAAAAAAAGTTGGAAATTGTACTTCAAAGGTGACAAATGAGGTGCGTTCGTACTATAACTAGTTTCAGTGAAATGAATTAGATCGTCTGTTATTATGATGTGATTAATTTCCGTAATAAAATAAGTATATTTTAAGTTGGCAACATTTTATTTTTTGTTGACATTAACTGAAAATTCCAATGGGAAACTTAAGCCTAGCTTTGAAAATTTCAGAACTTGAAATCCATATTTAGACTCTTTTTCCATTTAATATCTATTTTTCCGGAAACATCTATCCAAAAAACTGTCGGTAGATTACAAGACTGCTATAATTAAACAATTTTAGTATACAAATTCGGTTTTTAAATTCAATAATACGGAAATAATTTGACTCCATCTTAAACATGACGTAATCACCATGGCAACCTAGAATCATTACCTATCATGGGATATCATTGAATTAATTACGTATGATAGGATTTAATAGAATGAAGAATGTGACTATAACTTGGTCATAGAGGTAATAAAATGTCATATACGTCATATATGACTATAACATCATACATGTTAGATAACTTGGCGATATACATCTCGGTCGCTTAACGATTAATCCTTGGAAGCTGCTATAACAAGGAAGTACCGATTTTTTAAAAAGTCAAATTACTTAATAAATATTATTAATATATTTTTAAGTTTTGTTTCGATTTTCATAAAATTTGAAATGATTCGACAAATTTCTGCAGCGATTATATATATTAAATTTCAAACCATTCAGTTGGGTAGTTTTTGCGCTGTTATATGCGCCGCATATAACAGACGGACAGACGAACGGACGGACCATACGACAACTATAAGTGCTACGTATTTATATAATTACGAACGCACCTACAAAAGGCCTTATTTTGGAAAAAAAATTCTTGAACTAAAGGATAAAGATATCAAATCAGGGGTTTGTGGTATGCAGTGCACTATATTTATTGAAGCTTATACAAGCTTAGCGTATTTTTTCAAATATTTGAAACTTTACTTCATATGACGGAGAGTATGTCCAAGTGTTCTCAAATTGTGCGGTCAGTTTTCTGCGAAATTACACATCCGACCATCTTTTTTATTTTTTATAATGAAAAAGGATACTTTTTATACTAGAGCATATCCAACAATATGTATCACTTTTAAAAGTAACTATTTTTTATAGCGTGCTAAAAATAAATCTTAAAAAATCTCTTTTTTCTCCCAAATGACCGCCATTTTGTCAATCATGATCTTTTAAAACAAAATGTAAGTATAAGATCAAAAAAATATCATAATCTTTCAGAATTTAATCGAAAAATTGGTTTCAGAGGTCGTCGGCCGTGAAAAAAAAAAAACAAACACTCGATTTGAAGACATTTGAACATACACTCTGTCATGAAACAAAGTTTAAAATATTTCCGATTAACAAACTTCATGGAGTTTGTCAATACTTCGATAATCAGGGTGCAAAAAACCCTGAGTTGATATATTTATCCTGTTTAAGAAAATAATACCCCCAAAACAATTTCAAATGCTATACATTTCAGCTTAACACTTTATTTCGCCATCACTGAAAAGTGCGGGCTAAAAACGCTCGGTACGTTGAACGCTACAGTAACTAATCTGAAATAGTTGGTTGATATTTGGCACTTTGTTTCATTTACTAGTGTTGAATTTTTCTCCTGGAGGGATTTAGTGTTTAGGAGCCTCACCGCATTTCGGACGTACTACGGACACTCCGGTCTGTTTTGTAAACGACTCTCGAATTTGTATGACTTTATATTTTTAAACGAAGATATTTCCAAATGAACGTAACGTTAGGGCCTTCGGAACGCACACCTTCGTATTTGTATAACTATATATTTTTAAAGGAAACTCTAAGTAAACAAACATAGAGTTGGGGCCCCACTGCCGGCAGTGCAACTCTATGATCTGTTTTTGCAAATGAACCTCGAATTTGTATGATTTTATATTTATTAAACGAAACTCCTTCTAAACGAACTACTGGCCCCAATTATAGTGATAATTTACTATATTAGGCTAAAAGGTTGAAACCGGATTCGTTTTACTAATGTGGAAAAATAGCAGCGAAACGCGAAATAACGTTAAAAATCACATAAAAAATATCCCAGAAGACAAAATTTACCATATATGGATAAAAGTTTAAAACCGGATTCCTTTAACGAATATCGAAAAATATCCGTGGAACGCGAAAATACTGTAAAAAATTGCATACAAAATTGCGAATAATTCAAAAATTGCTGTCTGATTTCCTAATTAACTTTCTTTATTTAAAAGACGACAACATCTATATTGAGGTAAAACCGGATTCCTTTTATTAATGTAAAAAAATCGCCGCGAAAGAAAATAAATAAAACCCGCCGCGAATAAAATTATTAATAAGTAAATAAAATTATCATTAAAGTAAATAAAATAAAATAATTAATTCTTCGATTTAAAACTGTCAAACAGAGAAAGTCAAAAGGTCACAATAAATTCAATTAGGGCAGCGGCGCAGGCAACAACATTAGTTATTTTTTTTTTTTAGAATAGAAAGAAAATACATCGATAGAACGGCAAAAATACCATGCATAAATTGATTTTTTTTTTTTATGTATTTCGATTAGGAAAGAATATCCGGACTTGTAAAAGCAGAGAAAAAAAACGTAAATGCGAAAAAAATGGGACGTTTTACCGCGGATAGCTTTCTTCTGCACAAAAAACGTCGGAAATACAGTTGTAGGCTAGACAACAGTGACTGTGTGCCATTTAATGATGTTCATTAGGGTTTTCAATTAATATCTCGGCTAATTATGAAAAATGAAAAATCTGAGTCTCGCGTGGATCCGGACCTGCTTTCGTCTATCCTCATCCATAATTTCAGACCTCTACGTGCGGCAGATTTCTCTGGCCATCATCGTCAACAAACACACAGACAAAAACTTTTTTTTTTTTTAAATTAGTATAGTGCCAAATATCATCTCAATTTCTGAAGACATTTCTATTCTAATTATCCGCTCAGAGTGAAGCACATAATATATTTAAATATTAAAACGTAAATGTACTACGTAACGTAACAAACTACGTAAAAAAGATATCAGAACTAAAATAAATTTAATATTTAACTATCAGAATATTAATAATATTAGATTTCTAAAACATTGCACAAAAATTTGGTCTGTACCTCGATAATGGTTTGTATTTCTTTCTTATTTGCTTTGACAGCCTGTTGTAAATCTTGTTCAGCTAACTTTAGCCTGTCTTTAAAAGCTTCTAATTTTTTTTCTCTAATATCTGAAATTCTGTCCATATGTTCTTCTGAATTAGCTCTAAAATTCCAATTAAATAATTACAAAACATTATCGTTAATTACATTTACAAATTTTATAAAATAAGAGTTATAAGTAGTACAATACATTAATTTTCCCCCGTTTTACTGATACGGATTGATTTTTAGACTATTTTTCGATATTTTTTATTTCATTTTATTTATTTACTTTCATTATATTTCTTAAAATAACGCACATATAGAAAAAAAAGTTTTTGGCACTGAATTTATTAATTTTCTTCTAAGTGTGTGATGTTTTCATATAAAAATGTTATTTTAATCGATCTAAAATTCATTACGCATATTGTGCACAGTACATCGGTGTAAACTGATTGCTCCGTTAAGAATTATCTGAAACAAACAAACAAAAACCCCGCGGATTCTTAATAAAGTAATCCCTTAACATTTGCGAGGGTTACGTTCGAGGAAAACCTCGCGAATGTCTATCTCTCTGCACTAAAAAAGGAGTTACGTTCCATAAAATTTTAATTAGAGTGGCACAGCATTTCAAAGAACAAAAGAATATATATGTATTCACAAATACGTTACACATAACATATGTGTAGAAGGTGAATGTACGCACATAATCATAAATATGAAATTTATTTATTGAAGATAATTCAAATTAACTACTGGAGAAATAACTACAACTAAAAAACATAGGTTTTTATATAAAGTAATAATTTCGACTCTCTCTATTCGCAAAGAAATGATAATGTATTAGTGAATCAGTACGCGATAGTACAGTTACAATATTAAAATGCGATATTTAAATACAGCTAAATGCTTCAGAAATACTTTTATTTTCTATCTAAGTGCAACTTCAGCTCCATCTTTACGAGAACAGAACCTGCACATTTTAAATGAATAGATTGAAGATGCCGTTACCTTACCACTTCTAATATCCCCACTGTACACTGCAAAAAATAATTGTTGATTTTACAGTATGAAACTGGCACCCAGCTGCCAGTATTATACCGTAAAATTAGCAGTATTAAACAGTAAAATAAGCAGTAATACGCTGCCGTGCAAGCAGTAATACGCTACCGCGCATGCTGCTTGCACGGCAGCGTATTACTGCTTATTTTACTGTTTAATACTGCTAATTTTACGGTATAATACTGGCAGCTGGGTGCCAGTTTTATACTGTAAAATCAACAATTATTTTTTGCAGTGTAAATGAGTATTGTTCTGTTATTATTTTGCTTTCCTACAACACTCTCTCCTTTTATAGTTGATAGCAGAAAATTGATTTGTAAATAGATACTAAGGAAACGCAGAGGAAATAGTCTTTAACCCCTATAAATTGTGAAAAAGAAAGAGATAATAAAAAAAATCGCGAATAATTAAATCAGATTCTCTCGAATGTAAAGTTTTTTCGCATTTTCATATTCGCGAATGTTGATGGATTACTGTATATATTATATTAGTTGGTGGCCAAACTTAAAATTGAGAAGATAAATTAAAATTTCACAAAAAGGCGACTGCTTGAAGTCAATTTTTGGCACTAATTTTCATTTTCGAAACTGTTTAAAAAAAATCAAAATTACTAAAAATTAAAATTTTTTAAAGGTTTCTCCCCCAATGAAAAAAGTCAAATTTATTTTGCAAAAAATAAAACATCCATAGCTTGAACGGTTTAAGCGTGAAAAGATCACCGATTCAAAAAGACTTGTATTAATTAAAGAGAAACGTGTTTAAAATTTTGACCAGCCCTTTTGTCAAACGTGACGTCGCACAGTGGGGCATTTGGGGGATTTAGCCGGCCAAAAGCCATTTTTTCAAAACGCAGTTGAGGAGAAAAATATATAGCTAACTGTGAAGGTAAATAGTTGAGAAATCTCCGTACTGTTATAAAATTTGTCGATGTGCAAGCCGATGAGTGCCAGGCAAGTTAAAACATGTTTGAAGCAGATCTGTGCTCTCAACTTCGATTTTGTGACTGCTCATTTCAGTTTTATTTTTTTTTTTTGTTCAAAACTTTTACTTATATAGTTATGGATTATGAAAGACCAGGTTGGTATGTTTATATTTCACATGAATATGTTTATATTTGTTTAATTATTAATATACATTATAAAGTGATATGAAATATACCATATAGTTTGGAAATTTTTATTGTTAATTTAAATATTTCATAAGGAGTTAGTTAAGCTTCCGGATGAGATCCGATGATATTTTTTTTTCATGAATTGAGAATTCCAGATATGTAGTTAATAACTTTGAAAACAATAGCCGCTAATAACTGCTAATTTAAAAAAAAATTTCAAACGCAAATTGTATGTTTCTGTAAATAACGATATTTTCATTTCCCCGTTTTTTTTCTTTTTTTTTTAATGATACGAATAGCTAAATTGCAAATGTTGCCACAAATTGTCATCTGCAGACATAAAAGAGTTCAAATTTGCACATATCTGATCAATAAATGTATATATCTGGAATGAAAAGTATATCAAAACAAATCATGTTCGATCTTATGAATAATCAGCACCTGAAATTTTAATTTTTCGAGGATTACCTTGTTAACAACTATCATTATTAAGAAAAGCAAAAGTATCAGATGAAGCATGATTTAAGCATTTTTTCTAAGAAAAAGTTAATCTCGATTGCAGGATATTCCAATTGCCGTATGTAAGTCCAGGTTGTCCTCAGAAAGTTTTCTGTGAATTGTAATCAAAGAAGCAAAATAAGAAAAACCGAAAAAGTACACGTCAAAGCAAATCTTGAAATCTTTCTCATGCTACTCAATCACAATAGTATATTACTAGACACAAGAATTCTTTTACAGTGGTCAAAGAAATGACATGGGCTCTATACCTGGCAGCTAAAAGCAAACAGGTGTTCAGAGCATAGTCCTTAGCAAAAGCGAGGCGCGGGTGCAACGTGCAAGAACTTTTGCGAGGCCCTTCACTTCCAAACTTAATACCCTCCCATTCGCACCCATGTTGCCAATTTAGCTTTTCTTTTTTTTATTATTCATCTATCATAAATTTCCAATAAAGTGAAGAAAGTAAAGAAAATCCAGCTGGATTTCCTTTGGTTTCGTGTTTGCCCCAGGTTTGGTGGCTCACGGAAAATATTCCACCTTGTGCTGCGTTTGTAGCCTTGCCAACATGTTATAGTGAGACAGTGCCAGGCTGAGTATCGTTCCCAAGTGGTTCAGTTGGTAGGACGTCAGTGTGCTATACTGATGACCCGGGTTCGAGTCCCGGCTAGGATACTTTTTCACTATGTTGGCTTTACGCCTTTTAAGCAATTAAGATTTGAAATATTATTAACAATAAATAAAAGACAAGATAGTCTGTCCCAATATATCTGGGGGGACATGATCAGAAAATCCGTTCGACAAGAGGGTCGGGTTGTGTATTTCACGTATGCACATAACCAAGACGATCAGAGCCAGTACTGTCCTGTGATTGGCTGAATGAAATCCATCACTTACCGGTAAAGGTGAAATACGCGTAAATATTTGTTTACTTTCGTAGAGCAGTTCTACCATCTATTGAGGAATATCTGATACAATAACGCCGCCAACTCATAAAAGATAGTTTTTTTTTTTTTTAATTAAGGTATAAATTTTAATGATTTAATGATTTATGATGTGTTTAACCTGTAGTCAGAAATAAATTGTTTACGTACAATTAGATGTCAACTAATAAGAAATGCTGCTTTACACCTCATAATATTCTGAACCTTTTTTTTATGCTTTAAAATCTAACAATTAAAGTAAGAGTTCTCCTTAATTTACTTTTTATAGTATAATTGTACGGGACTAACATATGATTTAAGCAAATAAAATTCTTGAAGAAGATAGAATTATTTACTATATTACAAGTAAGTTTATCATTAACTGCTTCAGAAAATTAGCCTTTCTCGTTAAAAAAAAAATATCCCTGACGCCTCGGCCTACAGGCACAGGTAGATTTCGAAGACGCAGACCGTGGGGCGCCTGTTTGTTGGGAATTGCGGAAGAAATGACCTTTTTGTCATGATGCGATAATTGGTACCGCCCACTTCGAAACCTAACTTGTTTCCAGGCGGAGCCGACAGGGATTTTTTTGTTTTTAATTTTTTTTACTATAAGGGTTGGTCCTATAAAAAACTTGTCAATATAAAAGTTTTAGATAATATTAAGAGGATTTATAATAAATTTAAGCTGATTTGATATCTTGTGAATTGACGAAGTTATGAATTTTTTTCTTCTAAAACCCCCCTTTTTGCCCCCCTTGGGGCCATTTTTAATGATATCAAAAATCTGTCATACATAAATTTTCGGCCCTTTTCCTAGAAGTAATAATAACTTTAAACGGATTCGATACGTATCATAATTAAGAAATTATGGTGTTTTTTCTGTTTTCACAAAAAGCACCCCCATCCCCCCCCCCCCCCCCCCGCCTTGGTTCGATTTTGCCCATTAACGATTTTGACCGATATTTTATGCCCCTTGATTTTATGTATGAGTTTGAAAGAGATAAGTGCAGAATTTTTCAAGTTATCGTGTCCATAAAAAAGTGACATAGATAGATAGATGATAGATAGATAGATATATAAAGTTTTGAACTGAGGGTGGTTTTGGGTTCTGAGAGTCATGATCGGCGTAGATCTGCAAACATTTTTTAGATATTCCAACATAGGGGAGAATGTAATAGGTAGTATTTCTTACGAAATCTACCTAAAAGAAGAAAAAAAACCTACTCCCTTTACTTATTTTACAATCATAACAATATCACACTATCAACTAAGCCATCATTTTATAGCTTGTATTCAAATTGCTTTACCTACTTTACTTTAATCCCCTCCTCATTTATTTATTTACTAGCAAGCTACGCCCGCTACGCTGGTCAATTTCTCTTAACGAACCCTTTAATCAAACAAAATATTGACATTTCAGAATATAAATATTGACATTCACTTTCATATTTTAACAGAATAATAAGGCTACTATAATTTGTGACTCGTGCCTAATACACGTCAGGACACGTCGCCCTTATCATTATCTTTTTACGCGTGAAGGTTTCTCTATGGTACTCCATTGTGAAATTTGGTAATTTTTGAAATTCAATATTTGAAAAAGGGCATAATCATTAGATTTGAAATTTATATCAAGAAATATACAATTTTTTACCTTTCAAACGCAGTTTGTCTAACAATTTTCTGACAAATACTTTTCGAGCTATTATTTTTTTCTGTAACTTCAAATGGTTCATTTTCCCAGATTAATCTGTGGCAAAGATTAGCAAAAAACCCAGTCGTCAGAAACGCATAGCTTTATATTAACCACTTCGAGACCGGCGGCTTTTACACAAATTTTATTCGGTTGGCACCACTTTTTTTTAAAAAGCTACTTTTACTTAAACTATCACAAAAATGCTCCAATTAGAGAAAGCAAATATTACTTTTAGTTTTTACTGGTGCCTAAAACAAATTTTGTATGCTCTTTTTGAGGGTGCATATATGCACCCATTGTCCCGAATGTGTTAAAGAGGATGTTGGAGCAGGGATTGTCACCATCACTTTTGAAATCGGTTCTGTAGTTCCAGAGATTCCATAGATATTGTAATTTAAAATGATTTTAGAACGCTTTTCGTTCATTTCACCCTTTTAAATTTCGAATTTTTTTAAAAATTTATCCTTAGAGAGCATTTACATCTTATAAGTAACTACAATGCCAAATTTCAAATTTCTCGCTCCTTCAGTATAAAAAAAGTCGCAATTTTCGAACATTTTTCACTCCTGCACGCCATTGGGGTTAGTGGCGCCGACATAAAATATAGCCTATGTTTGAGAACGGATTGTCACCATCAATTTGCCACCATTACTTTTGAAATCGGTTCTGTGGTTCCAGAGGTTCCATAGAAATTGTAATTTAGAATGTTTTTAGAAGGCTTTTCGCTCATTTCACCCTTTTAAATTTCGATTTTTTTAAATTTTGTTCTTAGAGAGCATTTACATCTTATAAGTAACTACAATGCCAAATTTCAAATTTCTAGCTCCTTCAGTATAAAAAAAATTGCAATTTTAGAACGTTTTTCGATATTGCACCACCCTGGGATTAGTGGAACCGACGTAAAATATAGCCTATGTTGGAGAAGGGATTGTCATTAAAAATTTGCCATCACCACTTTTGAAAAAGGTTCGGTAGTTCCAGAGATTCCATAGAAATTGTAATTTAGAATGTTTTTATAACGCTTTTCGCTCATCTCACTCTTTTAAATTTCGAATTTTTTTAGAATTTGTTCTTAGAGAGCATGTACATCTTATAAGCAACAACCATGCTAAATTTCATGCTTCTAACGCCTTCAGTGAAAAAAAAAAAATCGAAATTTTAGAACGTTTTTTGCTTCTGCACCCCCCTGGGATTAGTGGCACCGACATGAAATATAGCCTACGTTGGAGCAGGTACTGTCACCATCAATTTGCCACCACCACTTTTAAAAACGGTTCTGTAGTTCCAGAGATTCCATAGAAATTGTAATTTAGAATGTTTTTAGAACGCTTTTCGCTCATCACACCTTTCAAATTTCGAATTTTTTAGAATTTGTTCTTAGAGAGCATTTACAACTTATAAGTAACTACCATGCCAAATTTCATGTTTCTAACACCTTCAGCATAAAAAAAAATCGAAATTTTAGAACGTTTTTCGCTCATGCACTCCCCTAGGGGTAGTGGCACCGACATGAAATATAGCCTATGTTAAAGCAGGAACTGTGACCATCAATTTGCCACCATCACTTTTGAAAACAGGTTTTGTAATTTCAGAGATTCCATAGAAATTATAATTTAGAATGTTTTTAGAACGCGTTTCACTCATCTCACCGATTTAAATTTCGAATTTTTTTAGAATTTTGTTCTTAGAGAGCATTTACATCTTATAAGTAACTACCATGCCAAATTTCATGTTTGTAGCTCCTTCAGTATAAAAAAATCGAAATTGTAGAACGTTTTTCGCTCTTGCACCCCCCCCCCCTGTGATAGTGGCACCGACATAAAATATAGCCTACGTTACAGCAGAGACTGTTACCATCAATTTGCCACCAATACTTTTGAAAATGGTTCTGTACGTCCAGAGATTCCATTGAAATTGTAATTTATAATGTTTTTAGAACGCTTTTTTCTCATCTCACTCTTTTAAATTTCGAATTCTTTTAGAATTTGTTCTTAGAGAGCATTTACATCTTATAAGTAACTACCATGCTAAATTTCATGCTTCTAACGCCTTCAGTGAAAAAAAAAAAATCGAAATTTTAGAACGTTTTTCGCTCCTGCACCCCCCTGGGATTAGTGGCACTGACATAAAATTTAGCCTATGTTGGAGCAGGTACTGTCACCATCAATTTGCCACTATCACTTTTGAAAACAGGTTTTGTAGTTTCAGAGATTCCATAGAAATTGTAATTTAGAATGTTTTTAGAACGCTTTTCGCTCATCTCACACCTTTCAAATTTCGAATTTTTTTAGAATTTGTTCTTAGAGAGCATTTACATCTTGTAAGTAACTACCATGCCAAATTTCATGTTTCTAACACCTTCAGCATAAAAAAAATCGAAATTTTAGAACGTTTTTCGCTCATGCACTCCCCTAGGGGTAGTGGCACCGACATGAAATATAACCTATGTTAAAGCAGAAACTGTGACCATCAATTTGCCACCATCACTTTTGAAAACAGTTTTGTAGTTTCAGAGATTCCATAGAAGTTATAATTTATAATGTTTTTAGAACGCGTTTCGCTCATCTCACTCTTTTAAATTTCGAATTTTTTTAGAATTTGTTCTTAGAGAGCATTTACATCTTATCAGTAACTACCATGCCAAATTTCATGTTTGTAGCTCCTTCAGTATAAAAAAAATCGAAATTTTAGAACGTTTTTCGCTCTTGTACCCCCCCCCCCCCCCTGTGATAGTGGCACCGACATAAAATATAGCCTATGTTACAGCAGAGACTGTCACCATCAATTTGCCACCAATATGCTTTTCGCTCATCTCACACCTTTTAAATTTCGATTTTTTTTTAAATTAATTCTTAGAGAGCATTTACATCTTATAAGTAACTACCATGCCAAATTTCAAATTTCTAGCTCATTCAGTATAAAAAAAACTGCAATTTTAGAACGTTTTTCGATATTGCACCACCCTGGGATTAGTGGAACCGACGTAAAATATAGCCTATGTTGGAGAAGGGATTGTCATCAAAAATTTGCCACCATCACTTTTGAAAAAGGTTCGGTAGTTCCAGAGATTCTATAGAAATTGTAATTTAGAATGTTTTTAAAACGCTTTTCGCTCATCTCACAGTTTCAAATTTCGAATTTTTTTTAAAATTTGTTCTTAGAGAGCATTTACATCTTATAAGTAACTACCATGCCAATTTCATGTTTCTAACACCTTCAGAATATAAAAAAATCGAAATTTTAGAACGTTTTTCGTTCATGCACTCCCTTGGGAGTAGTGGCACCGGCATGAAATATAGCCTATGTTAAAGCAGGGACTGTCACCATCAATTTGCTACCATAACTTTTGAAAAGGGTGCTGTAGTCATTCTATAGAAATTGTAATTTAGAATGTTTTTAGAACGCTATTCGCTTATCTCACCCTTTTAAATTTAGAATTTTTTTAGAATTTTGTTCTTAGAGAGCATTTACATCTTATAAGTAACTACCATGCCAAATTTCATGTTTGTAGCTCCTGCAGAATAAAAAAAATAGAAATCTTAGAACGTTTTTCGCTTCTGCACCCCCCTGTGATAGTGGCACCGACATAAAATATAGCCTATGTTACAGCAGAGACTGTTACCATCAATTTGCCACCATTATTTTTGAAAATGGTTCCGTAGTTCCAGAAGATCCATTGAAATTGTAATTTAGAATGTTTTCAGAACGCTTTTCGCTCATCTCACAACTTTTAAATTTCGAATTTTTTTAGAATGTTGTTCTTAGAGAGCATTTACATCTTATAAGTAACTACGATGTCAAATTTCATGTTTCTAACACCTTCAGCATAAAAAATCGAAATTTTAGAGCGTTTTTCGCTCATGCACTCCCTAGGGGTAGTGGCACCGACATGAAATATAGCCTATGTTACAGCAGGAACTGTGACCATCAATTTGTCACCATCACTTTTGAAAACAGTTTTGTAGTTTCAGAAATTCCATAGAAATTATAATTTAGGATGTTTTTAGAACGCGTTTCGCTCATCTCACTCTTTTAAATTTCGAATTTTTTTAGAATTTGTTCTTAGAGAGCATTTACATCTTATAAGTAACTACCATGCCAAATTTCATGTTTCTAACACCTTCAGTATAAAAAAAATCGAAATTTTAGAACGTTTTTCGCTCATGCACTCCCCTAGGGGTAGTGGCACCGGCATGAAATATAGCCTATGTTAAAGCAGGAACTGTGACCATCAATTTGCCACCGTCACTTTTGAAAACAGGTTTTGTAGTTTCAGAGATTCCATAGAAATTGTAATTTAGAATGGTTTTAGAACGCTTTTCGCTCATCTCACCCTTTTAAATTTCGATTTTTTTTTAGAATTTGTTCTTAGAGAGCATTTACATCTTATAAGTAACTTCCATGCTAAATTTCATGTTTCTAACACCTTCAGTGTAAAAAAAAAAATCGAAATTTTAGAACGTTTTTCGCTTTTGCACCCCCCTGGGGGTAGTGGCACCGACATAAAATATAGCCTATGTTGGAGCAGGTATTGTCACCATCCATTTGCCACCATCACTTTTGAAATCGCTTCAGTAGTTCCAGAGATTACCCCCTACAAACAAACAAACAAACAAAAAAAACAATCTTTACTACTTTATGATATTAGTATAGATTGTATGTCACTTATTTTATTAGTTGCTACATTTACTTCATTAATTATTTCAAAAAATTAGTTTAATATGATTTACACTGCTTGACAAATACTAAGGAACAATGAATTTTTGCAAAATTGCGTTTCATTAAGCCGCGCAATCACAGAAAAAAAAAACGGTAGAGGACATTGTACGGCAAGGTCTCTTGTTTCTGTTAAAGGCAATGCATACACGCAATTTCCTTCTTTGAAATTGCAAGTAATATCATTTGAGGTGGAAGACACAGTGTCGGTTTCTGAAGACAAAGCTGTAAATTTCCTTTTTGGACGAGAGGTATTGACTGTTAAAGGTCTGTAAGACATCATTTGATTGCATACAAACATGGTTGAACAGTTGGTAGAGCAAAGTGTTACTAAAGTTAGCAAAACAAGAGACATGTCGAAGAGTGTAATCTTGTGGTTTAAAAAGATCCCTGGATGTGAAAATGCTATGAGAAGACATTGTGGAGCGCGTAGTAGGAACATCATACCTCAAGAGCAACGATATGTCTTCCTAGTGGTCAAGACCAAGAGAAACATAAATGATACTCCAGGTCAGATTTTAGATCTTGCTAACGCTACTGGTACTTGGTTATCTGCGATGGCTATTTTTTAGTGATTAAATAATGTTAGCTTAGATGCACAGAAGCTTGTTACATTTCCACTATGAACACATCATAGAGAAAGTTTACTTCAATGTAAGGAGCATATCTGTTGGGATCAGAAACAGTGGTCCAGAATCATATTCTCTAATGAATCCCGCTACACCATAAACAGTTATTCTAGACACCAGCTAGTGTGGATAGAGAAGGGAATTCATTTCCATTACCAGAATGTCCAGGAAACTGATAACTATGACCAAAAAGTGATTGTGTGAGCGGGTATCAGGCATAATGGCAGAATTATGCTTCACATATTTGGAAAAGGTACAGTGACATCGCAGCAGTATTGCACAGGTGTTCTCTAAGGACATATATCCATCTTTTCCTCATTACCATCATTATATCAATCTTTTCCGTGGTGCAGTTAGTCCAGTCTGTTCATGGATAACAATGCGCGTCCACATAAGAGAGCTGAAGTGTCCTTCACACTAGCAGCAGACGATATTGAGCGTATGACATATCTTGCTTATTCTCCGGACACAAATCTTAAAAAGCACGCCTGAGATGCACTCGGTAGACGTATTGCTCACAAACAGAACTCTCCTTGAACCGTGTAGGAACTGGACATCACCCTGTGAAACGAATGAGAGAGAATTCCTCAAGCTCTCCGCAACTGTTCAGTGAACACCAAGCACAAACGATGCAAAATGTGAGTGAGTGTCGAAGGAGATCATACTCCTTACTCACCGACTTATATGTGTTCCTTTTTTTGGGTAGAACAAGCCTTTTTTGTAACTGTTGAAAAATGCAATAAGAAGCATATTTTGTTCTTTTGCATCTTTCTTTGACATGCGATAATATTTGTATCGTTTTGCATAATAAAGATGCATAAGAACCTCTATTAATTATGTACCAATTTTTATTTCGATGTTTATCATTAGTTATGAAGAAAAATGTCTCTGTTCTTTAGCAATTGTCAAGCAGTGTATTTCATTTTACAGTAATTGAATAAGAAATTACATAAGGGACAAATGGCCAATTTTCGAATCAATAGTGAAAAAATATAATTTTTATTAAAATATATTAATACTTTAGAATTAATTTCAGTAGATTTAGCACAATTGCATGAAATGTAGTTTTTAATTTAACCAATCAGAAACTCTTTAGTATTTATTTTATTTATATAAGAAAATTTTATTCTATGTCATTTTAACACATTATTCCATGTAATGAAGCACTTCTCGGTTAAAAAAAATATATATATTTAAAATTTTATTTGTATTCTTTTAAGTAGTCTGAAAATTAGTAAAAAGTGAAACAGGGGGATTACATCAACTATGACAATCAGAGATATTTTCATTAGCCATCAACTTAATCAAATAAAGAATTAAATAGTGAATTAATTAAACTTTGTATACGTAGAATTTTAGATAAATGACAAATAACAATTTTTTCAAATTAACTGTAAGAAAATAGGAAAAATACCATTAAAAAATAATAGGATATTCAATATTCGGCCGAATATTTGGTTATTTTTAGATCAAATGATAGTTTTCCTATTTATAATTTAGTCAAAATAAGAAATAAATTTTTTTTCGCCATTTATGTAAAATTCTTATGTATATGCAAAGTTTAATTAAGTCATCATTTATAATTTTTATTAATATACTAGCTGACCCGCCCGGCGTTGCCCGAGCCCTTGTAATAAACTTAAATCTCTTAAAAAACGGAACTCTGGCCACGGTCTACGATGGCTTCGGAACCGTATACCAGGCATGCTCGTACGCTCTAGAAAATCTTTTATTTCCCCCTACCACCGCCAGGGGAGCATTCTGTTCTAAACAAACCTCTTTCCGAACGAACTTCAGAGACAGGTCCCCACTGCCTACGTTACTGTATAGTAGGCGCACTACAAAATTGAGTTGGTTTCGAGAAGATTGGAATATTATTAGCCCAGTTACTGCAATAAGGCACAGTTAGAGAAAATAACCTTGAGTGAGGTGCCGAAGGGAGGAGATGTTCGAGTGTCCTTCAGAAAATGACTAATTAGGAGGCCCACTATGCATGCATAAATATTCGTTCGTTTTGTTAAGCTAGGAACTTAATGACAAAGTTGGCTTAAACTCTTATTTGTAAATAGTGGTAACCGCTACTCATAAATTTAGTTTAATGTTATAAAGAGTGACATTTATGTTAATTATAATGTTTGGAATCACTTGTGTTGAAATCGGAAAGATAGTTGCTGAGATATGAAAACAGAGCATAGTTAGAGAAAAAAACCTTGAAAGGAGTGCCGGGGGGGAGGGGTTGTTCAAGTGTCCTTCAGCAAATGACTAATTAGGAAGACCACTATGCATCTTTCAAAAATCGTTCGTTTGCTTAAGCTTTGAACTTAATTGCAAATTTGGCTTAAACTATTATTCGTAAATAGTGGTAACCGCTACTCATAATTTTAGTTTAATGTTATAAAGAGTGACAATTAAGTTAATTATAATGTTTGGAATCACTTGTGTTGAAATTGGAAAGATAGTTGCTGAGATATGGAAACGGAGCAGAGTTAGAGAAAAAAACTTGAAGGACGGGCCGGGGGGGGGGGGGGGGGTTGTTCAAGTGTCCTTCGGCAAATGACTAATTAGAAGGACCACTATGCATCTTTCAAAATTCGTTCGTTTGTTTAAGCTAGGAACGTAATTACAAATTTGGCTTAAACTATTATTCGGAAATAGGGGTAACTGCTACTCATAAATTTAGTTTAATGTTATAAAGAGTGACTATTAAGTTAATTATAATGTTTGGAACCACTTGCGTTGAAATCGGAAAAATAGTTGCTGAGATATGGAAACGGAGCATAGTTAGAGAAAAAAACCTTGAAGGACGGGCCGGGAGGGGTGGGGGGGGGTTGTTCAAGTGGCTTTCAGCAAATAACTAATTAGGAGGACCACTATGCATCTTTCAAAATTCGTTCGTTTCCTTAAGCTTTGAATTTAATTACAAATTTGGCTTAAACTGTTATTCGTAAATAGTGGTAACCGCTACTCATAAATTTAGTTTAATGTTATAAAGGGTGACTATTAAATTAATTATAATGTTTGAAATCACTTGCGTTGAAATCGGAAAGATAGTTGCTGAGATATGGAAACGGAGCAGAGTTAGAGAAAAAACATTGAAGGACGGTCCGGGAGGGGTGTGTGTGTGTGGGGGGGGGGGGTTGTTCAAGTGGCCTTCAGCAAATAACTAATTAGGAGGATCACAATACATCTTTAATGATTGATTCATTTGGTTAAGCTAGGAACTTAATTTGAAATTTGGCTTACTACGTTTACACTACTATTCGAAAATTCTGGTAACTGCTTTCTAGAAATACACCTTGAAGCTTAAATGTAATTAGACCCTTGTCGCTCTTAATTCCCGCAAATATAAAAAATAATCTGTTAAATAAAGTTTTCTGTATTAACAATCTCCATCATAATAATAAATGTCATGTAAAAAAAAACTTAAACTCGACTAATTGTCATGAAGAAAAATATGCCTGCAAAATATTTCAATCAGTGGGACGTATGTGTAATTTATCATGTACAGGTGGCGTGACATTCGCATGGCTCCTCTACGCTGATAACTTCAATCCATGTTGACACTATTTAGTTAGAAATCCTTATTTATGCATCGCTACTCTGGTTTATTTAATTACTTCTGTGAAGAATCGATGCAACCAACCAGTGAACCAACCAACCCATGAGAATAAAAGCGTATTTTTAATGAGAGTTCTTTGTGCATTTTAATTAATATTTCAGAAAGTAATTAAAATATTAAAATTCTGAAGTAATGGTGCAACAGGAGAGGGTTTGGACTACCTAAATCTAAATTTCCAGCCTTCTAGGTGGGCCAGATTTTCCTAGCCATCGCCAACAGACACACACACAGACACACAGAGCGAAACTTTCTTTTATTAGTTTAGATTATATGATATCATTTTATAGTATTCGGTGTTCGGCCGAATATTCGTTTAAATTTATACCAAATATTTAGTATTCGGTATTCGGAAAAAAAAATCAGTATTCGGTGCACCCCTGATCTATACTATTATATAAAGAGGAAACGGTGACTGACTGACTGACTCATCAACGACCAGCCGAAGAGGGTTAAAGGGGGTTCGAATGTTTTAGGTCATTTTGCCATGTCTCAGCAGCAGTTATAGGTAGGAGCTTGAAATTCCAGAAAACAAATCTACTAAAAAAATGATTAAACACCTATTTCAGCGATTTTAGAAATTCCCCTCAGAAGCGGGTTAAAGGGGGGTGGTCGAATGTTTTAGGTCATTTCGCCATATTTCAGCAGTAGTTATAAGTAGGAGCGCGAAAATTAGGAAAACAAATCTACTAAAAAATGATTAAACACCTATTTCAGCGATTTCAGAAATTCCCCTCCCGGAGGGGGTTAAAGGGGGGGGGGTCGAATGTTTAGGTTATTTCGCCATATCTCAGCAGCACTTTTAGTTAAGAGCACAAAAATCAGGAAAACAAATCTACTAAAAAATGATTAAACATGTATTTCAGCGATCTTAGAAATTCCCCTCCCGTAGGGTGTTAAAGGGGGTGGTCGAATGTTTTAGGTCATTTCGCCATATATCAGCAGCAGTTATAGGTAGGAGCGCGAAAATCAGGAAAACAAAGCAACTAAAAAAGGATTAAACATGTATTTCAGCAATTTTAGAAATTCCCCTCCCGGAGGGGGTTAAAGGGGGTTGGTCGAATGTTTTAGGTTATTTCGCAATATCTCAGCAGCAATTTTAGTTAAGAGCACAAAAATCAGGAAAAGAAATCTACTAAAAAATGATTAAACATGTATTTCAGCGATTTTAGAAATTCCCCTCCCGGAGGGGGTTAAAGGGGGTATTCGAATGTTTTAGGTCATTTTGCCATATCTCAGCAGCAGTTATAGGTAGAAGCACGAAAATCAGGAAAACAAATCTACAAAAAAAAAATGATTAAACATGTATTTGAACGATGTTAGAAATCCCCCCCCCCCCGAAGGGGTTAAAGGGAGGTGGTCCAATGTTTTAGGTCATTTCGCCATATCTCAGCAGCAATTTTAGTTCAGAGCGCGAAATTAAGGAAAACAAATCTACTAAAAAATTGGTTAAACACGTATTTCAGCAATTTTAGAAATTCCCCTCCCGGAGGGTGTTAAAGAGTGGTGGTCGAATGTTTTAGGTCATTTCGTCATATCTCAGCAGCAGTTATAGGTAGGAGCGCAAAAATCCGGAAAACAAATCTACTAAAAAAATTATTAAACACGTGATTCAACGATTTTAGAAATTCCCCCCTGAATGTGGTTAAGGGGGATGGTCAAATGTTTTAGGTCATTTCGCCATATCTCAGCAGCATTTTTATGTAGGAGCGCGAAATTAAAGAAAACAAATCTACTAAAAAATTGGTTAAACACGTATTTCAGCAATTTTAGAAATTTCTCCCCAAAGGGGGTTAAAAGGTGTGGTAGAATGTTTTAGATCATTTCGTCATATCTCAGCAGCAGTTTTAGTTAGGAACGTGAAAATCAGGAAAACAAATCTACTAAACATTGAATAAAACACATATTTCAGCAATTTTGGAAATTCCTCCCAGAAAGTGGTTAAATGGGGGGGGGGGGGGGTGAATTATTTAGGTCATTTCGCCATATCTCAGCTTTTATATAGGAGGACGAAATTAATTAAAACAATTCTACTAAAAAATTGGTTAAACACGTATTTCGGCGATTTTGGAAACTCCTCCCAGAAGGTGGTTAAAGGGGTATTCAAAGGTTTTGGGTCATTTTGCCATATCTCAGCAGCAGATTTAGGTAGGAGCGTGAAATTCAGGAAAACACATCTACTAAAAAATGGATAAACACGCATTTCAGTGATTTTAGAAATTCCCCCCAGAAGGGGGTTAAAGGGGGTGGTTTCGAAAATTTTAAGACATTTCGTCATATCTCAGCAGCTGTTTTATGTAGGTGTGCGAAATTCAGGAAAACAAATCTACTAAACAAATGATTAAACACGTATTACAGTGAATTTAGAAATACCCCCCCCCCTCCCGAAGGTGGTTAAAGGGAGATTCGAAAGTTTTAGGTCATTTCGCCATATCTCAGCAACAGTTTTTGGTAGGAACGCGAAATTCAGAAAAACAAATGTATTAAAAAAATTACATTGTCTACCCGTGCAAAGCTGGGACGGGCCGCTAGTATTTAATATTTCTAATACTTTTTGCTACCTGTAGTTAGAATGATGGCATTCATAATTGCAAGAAAAAGCAAAGCGTGAAGATTCTTTCGAAACCGATTTGCGCACATTCCACGACGTATCTGTACTTATCTGGAAGTCAGTAGGCCACTTTTGGAAGTTCTCTGATGCATCAGATTAATTTTATTTTCAATAAACAAGAGAATTTTTCCTCGGAAGTGTACATACTTGTAACAAATTTAAAATAGAAATTAGATGGCAAGAGATAATTCAAATCACTGCGTGGATCTTTTAACCTTTAACTGCTGTGATAAAAGATGTCGCATAGATACTGTGACCGGTCTCTGAGAGCTGAGATCGCTTGTTCGAAAGATGAATGAAAGGCACGATTAACTAAACACACGCATGCTGCGCGGTAGCGTATTACTGCTTGCACGGCAGCGTATTACTGCTTATTTTACTGTTTAATACTGTTCATTTCACGGTATAATACTGGCAGCTGGGGTGTCAGTTTTATACTGTAAAATCAACAATTATTTTTTGCAGTGTAGGATACCGTTTCTGTACTAAACTGTGTGTATTTTGAGGGTATTGTGAGATAGTCGGGAAATATGGAATAGGGGGTTAAAAATGAAGAAAACGATCAAAGTTTGGCCCAAAAACATATTTAATGGCATCAAGAGAGCATGATCAAAGTATAGCGTTTAGGTAGTCAACCAATATACTTCAGTTCATACTTCAGATTTGCACAAATCACAAATATAAGGATATGTCTTTGTGGCACTACAATCATGAGATATTGGTATACACCATAGGTTTCCAACCTTTTCTGGACCACTACCCCCTTTACAAAAAAAAACAAAAACAAAAACAAAAACAAAAAAACAAAAAATCCATAATATTTAATCATAATAAATATTGTTGTATATTATGTTACCTGTTTTATCTGCTTATCTATCTATCTATAACTAAGAATCACAAAGCAGAAATTAATTAACCCCTTCAGGACCGGCGGCTTTTACACAAATTTTATTCGGTTGGCACCACTTTTTTTTAAAAAGCTACCTTTACTTAAACTATCACAAAAATGCTCTAATTAGAGAAAGTAAATATTATTTTTATTTTTTACTGGTGCCTAAAACAAATTCTGTGTGCTCTTTTTGAGGGTGCATATATTCACCCATGGTCCCAAATGGGTTAAAACGACCATCAAATATAGTAAAAAATTGTTTATTAAAAATTTTAAAAATTAACTCAAAATCAATAAGATTTTAAAAATAATTAATGAGATGGTTGAAGCTGGTGGAGTTTTAACAATTTGTTAATGTCTTGTTCCAGTTTCGTTAACATGAGTCTCAAATTACCCCGTTCAATGATGTGCAATCTGTTCCCTTTCTTAGACAGTAAATTAGCCTCTGCACTGAGCCCACGCTCAGACAAATACGATGAAGGAAAGGCAATTAAAAATGTCTCTACTGTCTCCCACTATCCAGGGTAGAGAGCTGGTATGGATTTTTGAAACCAAAACTCTTGGTATCCATTTCTGAATTTTACTTTTAGTTCTTCGTTAGTTGTGAGTTCTGAAAGTACTTCTAAATTTTATCATTCTGCTGTAACTGCATTTGCGAAAAGATCCAAAACCCAACTTGGTATATTCATTTTTAAAATACACTGGAATCGTTCCGTGAAAATAGGCATGAAGAACAACCAAGTGTTGGTAGTAAGTAAATCTTCTGTTTTGCATAGACTGTTGATAAAGAGGGAAAGTGGCTATATTTACCTCTACCTAGATTTTGTTTGAACAGAAGTTGTCCCACAAAAGCAGCTATGATGTTTTTTGTTTCAATTAAATTCAACTCATCACCTTGCAATTGTAAATTGACTTCATTAAATATTCTAAACAGGTCTGTCAAATAAACGATATAACCGATGTCATTTTTGGATGTAATCAGGTTTTCGCACAGTTTTTCGTCTCTGTTTTCAAGGAAGTCCAGTACTGAGTCAAATAGATTGAAAAAACGATTCAGACAGATACCTACTGAGAGCCAACGAACTTCTGTTTGCAGCAGCAAGCGATTGCAATCTTCATCATTTTCACTACAAAGTTGTCAAATAATCTGTCATGCAATGAATTGCTTCTAATTTTACTGACAGCTCTAATAACGTAATAAAATGACGTATGCAGGCGTTAATTCAGATTTTTTGGAGCCAAATGCTGACAATGAAAAACACAATGTACAGCGAGTACATTTGGTAAGGCTTGTTTCAAATGCGCTGTGAAACACTTATGACGCCCCGTCATTGCTGGAACACCATCGGTAACAGCTGACAAAATATTACGAATAGGAATTTCTTTCTCTTGAAAAAAAAACTTGTTCATGGTATTAAATATCGATTCTCCCTTTGTATCAGTTTCCAAATTCTTAGCAAATAACTCTTGACAATTTTTTCTTCTTTTATGAATCGAACTTATCGTAAGAGTAGTGCTTCATTATTTGCTAGAGTTGATTCATCGAATTGAATGGAAAATTTTGCAAGTATTTAAGTAATAGCATAATGATATTTGAACGTCTTTCAAAGAAAAGAAATCCGGTTTTAATAGCAAAATTTCAAAAGCGGCCTAATATATTAAATTTTGCACTCCACGATTTTTGGAAAGTATTGCGGTAACAATGTTTTATTTCGCTATAGTAAAAATTTTTCCTCCGCGAGTGTTAGCGTTTATTCCTGTTCCATGGCGAATTTTTGACATTCGTACAAGAAATTCGATTTGGAGCCCGCAGCTCTAGGTTCGTTGGTATAGATTTTCACTTAGAGGCATACTTACGATTTTTATCACGGGCTGGGAGGCGGCCAGCTAGTTTTATTATATTAATTTCCTAAATAGGTAGGTACGCCACGGGCGCCCCCTTTGACTGTCTTAAGCCTCTGCCTCTGGATCCGCTACCGCCCCCCCCCCTGGAAGGCTCCAGCTCCCTCTGGGGGGGCGGTACCGCCCCCGTTCGGAATCTATGGTATATACTATATAACCCGACACCGCCGGTTGGAAAAAAAATTACACTATGTTTATTGGTGTGAATAGCGAGCTAAAAAAAGAGTATTACATCAAACTGTTAGCATTTCGGTGTACTCTTAGTTCGGTGAACTGTTAGTACTTCGATGCTTAATTTCAATGTAAAAATATTACTTCCAATAATTAATAAAAAATATTGAAAAATTATCTCCTGAAACTTTCCAACGACGAAAAACAAATATTTATTCACACAACGCGATCTGACACCGACCGACGAACTGGGCATTCTGGGGGTGGGGGGCACTCTGGAAACGTTCTTAAGTAGTTTATGATATTACCGCTTGGTGACAGCACTTTATGAGACAGAAACTTTGGTATTCCATATTACCCGACTGTTCCATAATACCCGAAGTTCACCTACTAGGGCTCCAAACGAAACAAAATTTCACTAGTACCTGTTATTGAACTGTGAAAATTTAAAAAAGCAGCGGTCTGTGAGACCTCTAACAGTAGTTGAGGATTAAATTACCTATTTCTTCCATAGCGCAACCAACGGGCAAACCTACTTTTGATAATAACGTAAACAAAGCACTAACATTTACCAGTAGTGACGAAATTTGTTCAGCCAATCAGAGAACAGTATTGCCTCTGGTCATCTTGCCCATGAAGATAGAATATATCTCTCTATCTTTATGATGTTGCCTATGTGTGTATGCGAAATACGCGGTCGGGTTGATTCTAATTTTTTTCAAGTGCGTGTAGGTTTGGTTTCGGATTGGGTATTGATTGTTAAAAATCAAATTCGAGTACATCCGATTTTTAAAAAGAAAGCCCAAAACATAAGTGTCAGATGAAAAAGCTCTTATATTTGAAAATGAATGAGGACATATCTATTATTTTTACATGATAAGAAATAAAATTGGTATTAGAGTTATATCATTTCTGCATTATTGTCATTTAAGAAGCGTCATCAGTTTTAAACTTGAAAAAAAAAAATTAAAAAAATGTTTTGTTTTTTATTTAAACAAACAAACACAAAAAATACAATTCTGAATCGAACAAAACAAACAACATGAGAATATTCAAATAAAAGCTGGGTCAATTTGATTTCGAAAATGTATACTTTACAGAAACTCCAATTGATTTTTAACTTTGCATTCGTTTATCTAAAATCACGTTTCTGCCTCTTGCACACACTGTAAAGAAAAATCGAATGGCGAAAGATAATTGATTTTGAACAGATGAGTGTAAAATATTATACCTACAATCTAGATTTACTTTTTTGTAAATGTAACGATGCAAATTTTATTTGTTGCGATTTGAATGTGCTTTTCAAAGTGCATCACGTTACAAAACACATTCTAATCCACGCAGCTGACCACAGCGTCTTTGGAAAAGAAAGTCCAAATAAATAATTTATGACTCTTTCGCAGAATTTAGTTATATACGAAGCCTTAAGATAGAGGTCTGCCCAAAGAATTCTATACGAAGCCGTAAGGCACCGTCCCGGCCCGGCAGAATGAAGGCAAATTTTCAAACGGGCCGGCCGGCAGAGTAAAGAATATTTTTAACGGGCAAGGCCAGGCCGATTAAAAATAATTAACGCGCCAGGCCGATAAAACAAATTAAGCGGTCTGACCCATTCCCAGTGCCGAAACTAGCCTTTTTGGCGCCCGGGGCAAACATGGATTTTGGCGCCCCCCCCCCTTTCTCCGAAAAGAAAATTTCCAAAGTGAATTTTTTTAAATTTCTAAAATTTAAAGTATATAATCAGATAATCTGTAATACTGAACTAAATAATCAGCTTTGTCAAATACCGATTCATTAAAACCTTGAAAATGGAATCGAAAAATATTCCGTTTTATACAGGTTTTCATCTTAGGAAGTATAATTATTGATATTCTCAGGGGCGGATTTAAGGGGTTGCGATGGTCTCAATCGCAAAGGGCCCCTCATCCAAAGGGCCCCAAAATCCTCTTTTGAGTTCAACGAGAAAAATTATTTTTTGATCAAAGGATTTTCTTAGCACTTTTTAAAAATTAGTATTACTACATAATTTTCATGTAATTTAAATAGAATATTTTTTATACCATTTGCTATTCCCAGAAACGTTTTAGTTATGTTTAAATGTTTTTCCTTGTCTTCTTTTCTATTAGCAATTATCAGAACTGTGAACGGTTGTGGAGGGTTGGGGTGAGACTCAAACTTGGATCTGAGCTGAAAGGAACCCTCTTACTGTTAGAGACTTTTATGACGATTTAATTACACAGATTCAGAGTCTAATTAAATCAGATCTGATAAATCTAAATCTGAATCGTGACACTGGGGCCCCTGATTTAGGGTTCCCCTACACTTGGTATGCTGTTTACATAAAGCTGATATTTAGAATGTATTTGACTTTGTTACTGATTATGATCGATATTTTGCATTTTTAGAGTAGGATAAGATTAAAAACAAAAATAAATTGAGCTTGACTATTACAGAGGCACACGATGTATTTGCCCCGGAAATTTTCATCTGGATCTAAAAAAATAATTACAGCAAAAGAATGGGCAAAACACGTAAAAATGGGAAAAAGACGATTTTTTTTCAAAGATAAAGGCAGAGACGACTTTATTAGCCATGGCACCCTGTGCGAGGTTCTTTTCTGCGTCTCTACAAATGGTATATTTTTAAAACAGAAAAAAGGGAGGAGAGGTTACTATTTTATCTTGCATATGTTTCATCGCCTTAGTTTTTAGTGTCGCTAGCAATAGCCAACTTCGCGCCCTTTAAAGCCGGATCTGTATGTAAAAAAGTAATTGTAACAAATGGTATGGCGGCATTTTTCATTTATCTGGAAATGGCCAAAGGACGAGAAAATAATTTGGGAGGATAAAGGCAGGGGCGGCTGCGGTTTTATTAGTCATAGCAACTTGGGTATGGTTTTCTCCCTGCACCCCTACAAATGACATTTTTTTTCAAAAAAAGTTTTAACAAAGAGTTTTATTTTGCATATTTTTCAAATTATCCTTTCAATATTATTTGTTTTTAGTATCCCAGGCAGTCGCCCAACCTCGCCCTCGCTAATAATACTAGATTGGATCTGGATAAAAAAGTAATTTCAGCAAAAGTAACAGGCCGGCATATTCCAGTTGCCGCCAAGGGCGGCAAAACGCTTAGAAAAATTTCGTAAAAAGACGAGTAAAAAACTTTTTGGAAGATAAAGCCAGTGACAAGATTTTTTACTGTACCTCTGCAAATGCTATACTTAAAAGAAAAAGATTTTACTGAGAATTTTACTTTGGGCATTCATCCCCCAATTTGTGTTTATTGTTCAGGGCAGTCACCCCTCGCCCATGACAAAATGGAAAAAGAAGAAAGCTCCAAGCTGTGAGAAAAGGGAAAAAATAGAACATCCTTCATGGAATATTTTTATCTAATAGAAAAGTCAAAGTGAGGGGAGATTTAAATGATAGACGGCATAGACATGATACATTTGAAATGGGGGAAAGAAAATAGCCTTCATTTGCTATCTTGTATTGTAGACGAATCTTTTTATCTATTGGTCTATTTTAATGCATTTGGTTCAGTTTTTCTTTTGGATTTTCCGGCTGCGACACTTTTTATACAAATTTCATTGTATATATATACATTTATATATCAAACAACAAACAAAACCTGCATTTGGCGCCCCCTTCACCTTCTGTTCTGCTGGCGCCGGGTCACGTGCCCCCTCTGCCCCCCCCCCCTTAGTTTCGGCCCTGCCATTCCGATATAACAAATTTAAAAGGATCAAACTAAGCTCATAAAATATGAACAATTTTGAATGGGACGAGAATAAGTATAAATGTGCTGCACGAGCCGATGCTAGCTTGACAACATCAACACAGAAATATAACATGTCCAGCGTATAGAGATCGGTATTGGATAGTTAAATCGTGTCTGAGCCTGAGCCAAGACTTTTTTTTCAGCAGACTAGGGCCAGGTCGCGATCAGGCTTACATTTTATTCTACATACTCGGGCCGGGCCGGGCCGGGCCGGAACTAGACCAGAATTGTTCCCAGGAAGTGTCGAGCAAGAAATTTATTTTATAAAAATAGTAATAGCGATAATAAACTTCTGTTAATGGGATCTTTGGAAATATACATTAATAAATTACAGATTAACATTTTCAAAAATCTACTTTTTTTTTTCAACAAACTCAACAATAAGTATTTGCTTGTTACAGTATTGGAGAGTAATATTTGCACCAATATAAAAATATGCTCTTTTTCCTATTTTCTGTTGTCATATCTTAAAACAAAACTGAGCAAAAAGTAATATTGGTTGATAAAATTTCATTAATATAGAACCTTTAATATATTATCTTTACATGAGAAGCGACATGATATAAAGAATATGAATTTTCATTTATAAAGCATAACTTTAAATTCGCACTCTTTTAAAAGTTTTTTTTAAAGAACTATTTTTACTTTATATCACTAATATTACTATTTATATATATTATTACTTCTATGTATATTACTATTATTACTATTGCTATCACTATTATTTTCTTATTAATTACTACGTTATATTTTATATGCTATATTGCACTGCATTAAATGTAAAATAACACTGTGATTTACTCATTGCTAGTTTTGTACTTAAATTATTAACATTACATTGTTTTTTTCTATTTCCATAACGAAATGAACGTTTTATTATTACAAATATTTTTCCCTTTTTTACCACAAAGAAAGGTTTGTCGGAAAAAATAAATAAATGTAACTTAAATCGAAATTTTTTTTAAAACTCACATAATAGAGAAGGGCTGCAGAGATTTGAAATCTTCGGAAGCCAAATCCATTTTCCTCTCCTGTTTTTCTTTTGTTTCTTGTTCGAACATCTTTTCACAAAAGCAAAAGACTCAGTTATTATTAAAACACATTTCTTGAACAATTAATTACACTAGCATAAAAACATATCTGAATCTTAATTGCACTTAAACATAGCTACGAAAAGAATTAAATCGCAAAATACCAACTACCAATTCTCTTATTTATTTATATAAACAGAGGCACGGAGAACCATCGTAGGCCCCAGGGATAAAGTTTCTATGGGGTCCGTATAACCGGAATAGGGAGATGAGTAATAGAGTAATAATATTTTCTTATAAAAGAGTGTTCCAAGCACAGTTAGACTCTATTATAACTAAAATAAAGCATAGGCACAGAGAATCAACTTGGGCCTTATGGATAGATAGTTTCCTCTTTTATTAGGACAAATTATTATACAAATTACTTTAAAATTATTTTAATTTTTTAAATTAAAATAATTTTAAAGTAATTTGTATGTTTATAACCACTTATTTTTTAATTAAATGTTTTCAATTAATATATTTTAGGTAATTTTTAAATCAAAGTAACGTTTAATTAGTAGTTATGTACTATTTGTGATTTCTATTCAAAATATTATTTGGGTAATAACTTGCACATGTCACTTTATATTTGTTTCATGAGCTGTAGAAGCCAACTGAATTTAATTTTCAACATATAATGTTAAATGAGAATAATAAATTTTTCTTTTTGAGGAGTGTATTTTTTATTCCTATTCTACACAAAAATAGAATTTAAATTTTGAAAAAAAAAAAATCAATCTTTCTATAAAATTGCATACACCTTATAGTAGTGGACGGTTGTAGGGGGAAGGGGGTGTCCTTGGAGGCCCCTGAGATTTCCCTCATCCGTCCCCGTCCGGGACCTTCGAGACGACGTTGTTGTGTGTGTGTGTTTTTTTTTTTTTACCGGGCCTGCTACAAGTATTAGTGACGTCATAAGCGAGATCCAGTTCGGTCAATGCATTCCAGCAGAAAGAAATAATAAGGGGAGATGTTTTGAATTTCCTGCCTTAAAGTTTGTCATTATATAAATAATAGTACTAAATTTCATAATCGGGAAATAAAAGGGAGTTAATAAACTTGTTTTATAAAAGAAAACTAAAAGTTTTAAACTAACATAATGCTAAGATTAATAGATCTGATTGAACACATTGACTTACCTTTTCCTAAAAACATTATTTTACAATAAATATACGTGCAAAAAGTATAATAAATCTGACAAAAACTTTACAAAATCAATCCCTTTTACCACTACATACCACAATCTAACCACCAAAACACAATAAATGTCAAATTAAATAGAAAAATCGATATTTTTCAACTATAGAGAGCCTTGGCACTTTTTTTTTAAAGCTTGGCGCAATCTGGGCTTCAGAAAGTTAGATATGTTTCCAAATTATATACACAGCTATGAAAACAGACCTAACGAACTTTTATGTTTATTTATATATGCAATTCTGTTCTATCTCTATATAAAAATGGATAAATGGCTTCTTTATATTAAATAAATTCTTTAAATATTGGAAAAAATGCTGATTTATACAAAACAGCGAATAGGTTGCCAGAAAATATGTTGCCAAATTTCCTTCTCTCGCCATAAGCCATTTTCTCTAAATCGCCTGTATTTGCTTTTCTGTTTTATCTTAACTTGATAACTTCTTTACAACATTTTCAAAAATTGTCTATTTATTGTACTTGTGTCCAGGACCTAATAACCATCAAATGAACTTACCAACAGATTATATTTGTACACTTAAGTTAGCTAAAATTTTAAATGAAACTACTAATTTGGGAAAATCAGTTACTTTTAATTTTATAAGCAAGCACACTCACTTCTAACTAAGTGTATCCAAATTTCATTCAATTTATTACAGTATTTATTTAAAAATCTTTGAAAGATGTGTTGTCATCGTTGTACCATTTTTTAAACTCTTTATCATCTGCTTCTTTTATTCGTTGTTAGAGTTAATTTTTTTCTCGGCACAACAAGTTCAGTACCATCATATTAATTCGAGCTTCACTAATTATATAATGTATATCGAAACGTTTAATGCAGACCACTGCTGTTGAAATACACTGCTCAAAACATTTAAAGGATATTTGAAGTTTTATATAAAATAAAGATATAAACGAAATTTTTTTTGCCGAAAATAGAAGAAGAGAATCACAAATGCAAATTTTTCTGGTTTTCAAACTGTGGAGTATGAAAATTTTGAGTTCGACGTCAAAAACGTCGCTTCAGCGGCAGCGAATGAAATTTGACTTTCAACTGGATAAAAGAGAATGAAGACAAGGATGATCGGCATTCAGTGATTGCTTTGTTTCGATGAGTACGATGTCTCAGCGAAGTCATTTGACAGATTCAGAAGCTTGGAGAATTGTTGGTAGGTTAGAAGGGGGCCAAACTCAAGCCGAAGTAGCGCAAGCCATTGGAGTGTCACAAAGTGTCATTTCCAGGATCTGGAACCGTTTTTTGGAGAGTGGATGTGCAGGCCGAAGACCAGGGCAAGGTCGTAGACGGGCAACAACGCCCAATGAAGATCGGTATTTAGCGTTAACAGCTCGGAGACACCAAAACATAAACGCTATTCTTCTCCAACAACACCTTCGCTCGGCTACAGGCACCACGATTTCAACTCAGACTGTCCGAAACCGGCTCCATGCTGTAGGTCTGTATGCTCGCCGACCGATGGTATGTGTTAGATTAACATCAAGGCATCGTCGCGACCGCAGGGAGTGGGCAACCGAGCATGTCAACTGGAGGAGAAATGAATGGAGCAATATTCTGTTTTCTGACGAGTCCCGTTTTTCTGTGCATCCGGATAATAGGCGTATTTTCATCTGGAGGGACCGTGGCAGTAGGAATAATCCTACGTTCGTGCACGAAAGTGTCAGATTTGGCGGTGGAGGAGTGTTGGTGTATGGTGGCATCTCCATTGACGGGCGCACTGACCTCTACATCATTCGAGATGGAGCTCTGACTGGTCGCCGATATAGAGATGAGATCCTCAGACCTATTGTAGTCCCTTACGCTGCAGCAATCGGAGATAACTTCATTTTAATGGACGATAACTGCAGGCCACATCGTGCAAACCTGGTGGAGGATTTCCTTTTCGAGGAAGGAATCGTTCGAATGGAATGGCCAGCGTGTTCTCCAGACATGAATCCAATCGAGCACGTTTGGGACGCTCTAGGAAGACGAGTTTCTGGCCGCCAACAACCCCCACAAACTCTCCAAGAACTGGAAAGAGCTCTTCTGGAAGAGTGGGGCAGAATACCCCAACTCGTCATTAATAGCCTCATTGAGTCCATGCCTCAAAGGTGTTCAACGTTGCTGGCCGCCCGTGGAAACCATACCCCCTACTGAAAATGATTTTCTTTGAAGAAAACACCTTTTCCTATTCTTTTTTTCTCATATGCACAAATTGTGTTTTTTTCCTTTTGTACACAAATGCGCAATAAAATGCATTTTTTTCTGCCAAACATGTGTAATTTATTCTCATATAACCTACTATGTCTGTCGACCATATATCAATCAGCTAAAAAGTTTCCCAGATACAAAATCCACCTAAAACTGCAATATCCTTTAATTGTTTTGAGCAGTGTATAAGTAAAATTATCACAATGTAATTTTCGTAGCTAAGATTTCATCTTTTCATTATCCGTTGGGAATTTGAAGACTCAGATTTGTAACCAGGAGCACAATATTTTCTTCTCATTAATTATTTTATAGATATAATCTACACTTTTTTTAATAGTTATAATCTATAATTACTGATAGCGTTATAATCTAAATACACTGAAAAATATTATTAATTACTAAATAAAACAATAAATAATATCAAAATACTATCGTAAACCATCCTATAGAAAAAGCAAACAGCGCCATCTCGTATGCGCCGCCCCGTGTCTGTACCACAGTAAACAAATATGAGATACTTATGATACTACTATTATCAAGAATATGAGACTAAAAAGTAGATCCTTGAAGGCTCCGGAGGTTTCCCTTTTTCGTTCCTGTCTATGTACCACAATAAACAGATATGAAATACTTATGATATTATTATCAAGAATATGAGACTAGAAAGTAGATCCTCGGTGGCCGCTGAGATTTCCCTACTCCGCCCCAGCCTCTGTATCACATAGTAAACAGAAAACAGATATGAAATATGGCATTATTATCAATAATATGAGACTAGAAAGTACTTTTTAACAGAAAATTCAGTTTTTCTCTCTAGGCAAGTCTGTCCAACCTTTCAGGAAGCAGGGTCACCTCACCTGTTGGCAAAAATGGAAGGCCTCCATTATTAAATCATTGCTAACCTACAACAATTATCTCACTAAAGTAGTGATGATGTATACATACGCCTAAACCAAAGCTGTTGAATCCGCGGTCCATATGTGGCCTAGGTCTGTAGTGAATGCAGCCCGCAAAGCATTGCGAATCTCCTTAAAGTATTGAGATTTTAATGTAGTTTTTAATTTTTTTGATCATACAATACATTTATTGAAAATATTACTACAAGACAATGCGAATATAAATATATTGCTGAAAGAATGCGTTCATTGCATTTCCCGTGTTACACTGATTAGACAAAACGTTATGGACAAATCCTGTGTATGAGTGCGCCTGACTGAGGTGTAATTGTACCTGACAAGTCACGAAAGATATATCAGGGATTATGGTAATATAAAGCTATTATTTTTTTTAAAAATCAGAATATGTTTAATATATAGAAGGATTCGATTGATGTTTTCGACGTACTCAAATTTGTCTTTAAGCGACTGGATTTAAAGTTGCAAAACATATATTTGGGCTACAGCATCGAAGAAAATTTGAAGAATGGTTGTAAAATCAGTAGTATACGTACACTCTAAAAAAAATCCGTGAAAATACAAGAGATTTTCCGTAAAATTTCACGGAGAAGTTTCATTTTTCCAAAGTAACAGTATAATTTCCGTAAATGACATTAGTTCCGTAAAGGTGATTTCAAATCCGTAAATATGCAGAAAGTTTTCCGTAAATTTAATGGATTTTGTCCGTATTTCTTTCAAAACAGTACAATGTCCGTATTTCTTCCAAAACAGTGCAATTTCCGTAAATAACTTTTAGAGGTTTGCTTACAGAAATCGCCTTGTTTGAAATGGGAATTAAGATTGTTGTATTTACTAGAGTTCTTCAAGGATCCAGGCCTGACCCGGCTCGACATGCTGGCCCATTCTAACCGAGGCCGTGTGTGGACAGTAATTTTTTGTGAAAATAATAGTAATATTTATATATTTTTTTATGAAATATTAAGAAATTGATTTTGTTTTTATAAGTTACAGAAAAAAAATCTTTTTTTAAAATCTATTTTTTTATTTTTATTGGTAGTGCTTCAAAATTAGAACTTTTTTTTTTTTTCACTAATTTTTTAACATTTTAACTTTTCTAACGTCAGGCAATATTGGGTTATTTAAAGGTTTCATAACACAATATCTCTGCAAGTTATCGCTACGTAAATTGTATTAAACTAAACTGATTTGGCTTATAAATTTATGAATTAAACTAAAATTTATTATTTTATAAATTATAATTTTACAACGCTTATAATTGTGCGCTCCCGAAGTTTGCTTAATAGATCAGCGCCACCTAGCTGATAAATTGTAAAACCGTCAGTTGAGCTTCGTTCTCAAAACGAGCAGCATCTCATGTCACGAGTGCCCTTGCGCTCAAACCAGAAGTTAAACAAAACTTCACTTGCCCCTTGGCAATTAATTAAATAAATAATTAAAAACTTACTACAGTCCACTCTCTTACTGCTCCCGACATATGGTCCTAAGCGACCGGAGCACAGTGTAAATGAGTAATTTAACAGCTTTAAATCGCCAACGCGGCGTGTTAAAAACAAAGCTAAACGAATCTCAATCTCAGAACTCAAAACGTCATTGCGTGAACTCATATACGCCTATACACAGCTTCCAGAAGATGTGGAATTAAGGGATTCTTTGGATATAACGTCTCAACTCGAAGATGAACTGGAAGAATCAGAGGTAAAGCTTAATATATTTATATCTAAATTAGATTGTTCTAATGTTAAAAAAGATAATTTGACTGTCACGACTAACTTTAAAATACCTGACTTACCTCTACCTAGTTTCTCAGGAAAATATGATGAGTTTCAAAATTTTAAAACTCAATTTATGTCAATTATAGGCAATAATAAAAATCTAAATTCAACTCAGCAGCTATGCTATTTAAAGGGCTGTCTAAAGGGTGAAGCCAAAAGGCTCGAGTCAGCACAAGACACTTTTGAATCTCTTTGGTCTTCTTTAGAAGAAAGATATGAAAACAAAAGGTCAGTTATTGATTGTCATATTATTAAATTATTAAATTTATCGAAGGTACCAGACTCTCCTAACCATTTAATGCAATTAATTGATAATACTAAATGTAATTTGCGTGCATTAAAATTACTCGAGTTTGAATCAAACGAGCTGTCAGATGCTTTAATAATGCATATACTGTTTCAAAAACTGGATCCTGAAATAAAAAAATGTTTCGAAATGAAATTAATTAAAAATGAAATTCCTAAACTAGATAACTTTTTAAGTTTTTTGGAAGAAAGAGCTAGAATTCTTCAAAATACTTTTCTGCCTAAAGAAAATAGAAAGATTCCGTACAGTTGGAAAACTGGCGCTAAGCCAAATAATGAAAAATCATTTTTAACTAAAGCAAAACATGGAAAAAGCTGCGTGCTAGGATGTGCGGATAAACACTCGTTATATAGATGCGAGAAATTCAAACTAATGGATGTGACAAAAAGAACAGAAATTGTAAAAAATAACAACTTATGTTTTTCATGTTTAAATAATCATTTACCTAATCCCTGTGTATCAAAGTACAGCTGTTTTGCTTGTAATAGCAAACAACACAGCACTCTATTACATCCAATTAATCAAAATAACAAAACAAATCGACCTTTTGAGGAGGAAGACGGACGCCAAAATTCTTCCCCCCCCTCTCTTGATAATCAAACATTTTTCGCGAAGGAAAATAAAACAGATAAATCTTGTGTGATTTTAAATACAGCTGTAATATATTTGAAGGATTGTTCTGGGGAATTTAAACCATTAATTGCAGCATTAGACAGTTGTTCTAGCTCACATTTAATAAGTGCATATGCTGCAAACGTGTTGGGATTGCGTAAACAAAAAACTCATATTCCGATTTCCGGACTTAACGATTTATGCTTAAACGCTAAATCATTTATTAGTACAGAATTAACGAATGAAAGCAAAACTAAATCTTATCAGTTAGATATGGTAGTTGTCCCGAAAATTGCCGAACTTCCCCCTTCATATGTGAATGCGTCGAAATTAAAATTGCCGGCGAATATAATTTTAGCGGATAATAACTGGAATAAACCGAAACGTGTACACGCGATTATTGGAGCAGAGTTATTTTATGAATTAATAGGATCGAATAAAATTAAAATTGATGATTCTCAATTAATGTTAGTAGAAACAATTTTTGGACATGTTATATCAGGCGCTGTTTACAATTCGATCTCGAATTTAAAGGAATCTTCTGATTCTTGTTTCTTGATAACAGAATCTAAGAAATTAGAAAAAGAAATAAGCTCCTTTTGGGAATTAGATCAGGTAAGTGAAGTAAAACCCTTAGTTAGTGAGGAGTTAAATTACTGTAATGAACATTTTTTAAAAACTCATTACCGAAAACCGGACGGTAGGTACGTAGTTGAATTACCCTTTAAATCTCAAATGTTAGATAATTCTTTGGGAGATTCAAAACAAATTGCCACTAAAAGATTAAATCAGTTATGGAAACGTTTAGAACGAGATCCCAAATTAAGGGAATTATACATAGAATTTCTAAGAGAATACGCTACATTGGGACACATGGAGGAAATGTCTGATGACACAAATCCTGATGCAGGATATTTTTTCCCTCATCACGGTGTTTTGCGACCGTCAAGTACCACAACTAAATTAAGAGTTGTTTTTGATGGGAGTTGTAAAACTAGTAATGGAAAGTCTCTAAACGATTTATTGTTTAAAGGAGGGTTAATACAGGATGATCTTTTTGCGATTATGATCCGTTTTAGGAAAAATATTTTCGCATTTACTGTTGATGTAAATAAAATGTTTCGACAAATAGAAGTAAATCCGTTGCATACTAGATATCAAAAAATATTGTGGAGAGAGGGGAGGGAAAAACCGGACAGAATCTATACCCTGAAAACAGTTACATATGGCTGTGCAAGTAGTCCATTCCTCGCCACTAGAGTTCTCCAGCAGTTAGCAACAGATGAAGCAACCAATTTTTCATTAGCAGCTAAGGTCGTAATGAGCGATATGTACACGGATGATTGCCTTTCTGGGTCTTCAGACATTGCGGAATTTAACGAAATTAAAGAACAATTGACAGATCTCTTCAAAAGAGGCCAGATGTCTTTACATAAATGACAATCTAATGTTGTTGAAGAAATAACCCCTGATTCTCAAATTTTTCCGTTTAACCAAAATTCTGAAAATACTTCATCTAAAACTCTCGGAATACTTTGGGACTGCAGTAGTGACACTTTTAAATTTACGGTGATTGTCAACAGAAGTGCTAACTATACAAAACGCGAAGTTTTAAGTCAAATTGCCAGACTCTTCGACCCTTTAGGGTTACTAGGGCCGGTAATTTGCCGTGCTAAAATCTTTATGCAAAAACTGTGGTTACTAAAGTGTGACTGGAATGATAACATTCCACTTCCTGTTGCTCAAGCATGGGACAAGTTCCTTAATTCACTTGTTTTGATAGAATCATTCAATATACCTAGATGCATTCTCATTAAAGATGTATCAACTATAATATTGCACGGCTTTGCTGATGCTAGTGAAAAGGCTTACGGAGCGTCTCTTTATCTCCAATCAGTATCGAACTCTTGTTCTCCTGCTTCTCATCTCATTTGCAGCAAAAGCAGAGTTGCCCCAATTAAAACTCTCAGCATCCCACGACTTGAACTGTCAGCGTGTTTGTTATTGTGCCAACTTACTCAAAGAGTAGTAAACGCACTAAAGCTTAATTTTGACAAGGTCATACTTTGGTCAGACTCCACCATTTCCTTAGCCTGGATAGAAACTTCACCTCATCTCCTTAAAACCTTTGTGGGCAATCGAGTCTCTCAGATTCAAGAACTGTCAAAAAACTATGAGTGGAGATACGTTCCTTCAAAACTTAATCCATCTGATGCGTTATCCAGAGGTCAAGATGCTACGTCCCTTTCAACCAACAAACTGTGGTGGGAAGGCCCGGAATTCCTGAAAAGGGACATTAGTGAACTTTTTCCTCAAAATGACTCTCACAAAAATGATGAACTCTTTTTAAAGGAACTAAAGTCAGTTCTGGTCTTAACTTCAGTTATAAAAAATGACTTTATTAACTCTTTTCTTAATATTTCAAACAGTTATGTGAAACTAATAAGAGTATTAGCGTTTATTTTCAGGTTTTTTAACAACTGCAAGAATAATGTTAAACTTAAAAATCACTTAATGTTGGAGGAAATAAAATTTGCCAGAAATGTATTGCTGAAACAGATTCAAGGTGAGTATTTCTCAACAGAAATTTCGGCATTGAAAAAGGGCATGTCTGTCCCTATAAAAAGTAAGTTAAGGTTCTTAAATCCATTTCTAGATCAAGATGATCTATTAAGAGTAGGTGGTCGTTTAGCCAACTCAAATTTAAGCTATGACCGATCTCACCAAATTATTTTACCCCCAGGTAGTAAATTAACAGAAATCATCTTTATTTACTATCATAAAAGAGACTTACATGTTGGTCCTCAAGGACTATTGAATACTGTAAGACAATTATTTTGGCCTATTAACGGAAGAAACATTGCTCGTCAAGTTGTTCACGATTGTGTTCAATGTTTCAAAATAAAACCTACAATTGTCAATCAAATCATGGGTAATTTACCCCCTGAGAGAGTAATCCAAAGTCCAACCTGTTCTAATGCAGGACTTGATCTATGTGGTCCATTTTTGATTAAATATCGCAACCAAAGAAAGGGAATGTTTAATAAGGTTTATGTAGCAATTTTCATATGCATGGTGACAAAAGCAGTGCATTTAGAGTTGCTTTCTGATTTAACTTCTAATGCATTAATTGCAACTCTAAAAAGATTCTTTGCTCGCAGAGGCAAAAGTAGTACAATCTCATGTGACAATGCATCCAACTTTGTTGGAGCATCTAGAGAATTGAAAAAATTATTAAATTCTATAGATAAGAATAATGATGATGTATCAAAATTCCTATCATCCGAGCAAGTTCTCTGGAAATTTCTACCCCCTCGTTCACCAAATTTTGGAGGTCTCTGGGAGAGAGGTGTCGGACAGTTCAAATATCACCTAAAAAGATCTATTGGTGTTATGAAATTAACTTTAGAAGAATTTTTGACAATTACTACCCAAATTGAAGGTATTCTTAATTCTCGCCCTCTTTCCCCACTGTCCTCTGATCTAGAAGACTATGAAGTTTTGACCCCAGGTCATTTCCTTATTGGAAGACCAATCAATGCTCTACCTGAGCCAAATTTGATAAATGAAAAGGAAAACTTGCTCGACCGATGGCAGAAAACTCAAAAAATCGTGCAACTCATATGGAAAAATTGGACCAATTCCTATTTAAGCCATTTACAGCAGAGGTCCAAATGGCTCTTTAAAAAAGAAAACCTTGCACCAGGTATGATGGTTCTTGTAAAGGATGGTGACCTACCAGTTTGTAAATGGATAATAGGTCGAATTTCAGAAATAATAAAGGGAAATGATGATAATGTCAGAGTTGTAGTAGTTCGTACTCCATCTGGACTTTACAAAAGAAGTATTTCTAACATATGTATTTTACCTATTGTAGATAACGATAATATCAATTAATCTTAGCATTTATCTATTGAATTTATTATTTCTTATCATTGTATTATATATTAGTGCATAATGTGTAGCCATTAATTAATAATTCATTGTATGTTATTGTATATTCATTTGTTGTATCTCATTGAACTATTAGAATACTTCAATGGGGGCCGGTATGTGCGCTCCCGAAGTTTGCTTAATAGATCAGCGCCACCTAGCTGATAAATTGTAAAACCGTCAGTTGAGCTTCGTTCTCAAAACGAGCAGCATCTCATGTCACGAGTGCCCTTGCGCTCAAACCAGAAGTTAAACAAAACTTCACTTGCCCCTTGGCAATTAATTAAATAAATAATTAAAAACTTACTACAGTCCACTCTCTTACTGCTCCCGACAATAATTTTTTCCTTAAATTTATAAAAATAGTTAATATTTTTTCTTTACTTTTATAAAAATGAAGTTTATAATTTTATTAACTTTATAATTTATTTCTTTAGCTTATAATTTTATAAATTAAACTAAATTAATTTAAACTAAATCAATAAGTCCAAATTTAAATCTTACTTATCACAAGATCATTAATTTCGAAATTGTCTTTAAGAATCAAATTCTAATAGCATGTAATAAATACGTCTCCTTCAGATAATTATTATTTTTATTGGAATTGATAAATAGATCATCAGAAAAATAATTTTAAAAAGTATATGTTAAAGAAAGAAAATGTTGTACTATTACAAAAGGATACAATCATACAATGACTGTTAATACAATGTCTCTTAATACAATGTCTCTTAATACAATGTTTTTCCTATATGATACATAATAAGTTAAAATTTATCTGTTATAAAGCATCAAATAATAAAACAAAATACTGAAAAATATGAAAAGAAAATATTGAAAATTATTAAAAGAAAATTTTAGAAACATTGGAACTGAAAAAAAAAAAAAAATCATGGAACCTTCAACTTTTTGCATCATAAAAACCGGCTTGGGCTTTATTGGCGTGACGTCATAAACCACCATCATGTGACCTCCCTGCTGTGTTTATATTTGTTTGTCTATGTATCGCATGCATACATTCCGATGGAAATTCCGATAGTAAAATATCACCATCACGTGTTGGTGGTATCGCGACCTACGTTATACACGGCCGGTGCATGACGTTTAAAACGTCACATGGAGTGGATCATTTTTACACGGTGATTGGTGCAAAGCGGCGCCTCCCCCCCCCCCGTTTTGCACCAATCACAGTGTAAAAATGATCCACTCCATATGACGTTTTAAACGTCATGCACCGGCCGTGTATAACGCAGGTCGCGGTGGTATTCGTACAATCTCGAAAATGGGCTTTATTCGAGGCTAAAGAAAAAGAAAGGCTACCGCGGTGCTTTACGCATATCTTTTTTTACAGACCGCGGGAGTCACGTAATGCTCGAATGCACCAATGGAGATGTACGAAAAGAGCATCACGTCACTCTAGCGATCTGTAAGATAAGGGGATTGCACCGCGGTATCCTGTCTTTTTCGTTAGCCTCGTCACCATCATGTGACCTCCCTGATGTGTTTATATTTGTTTGTCTATGTGTCGCATGCATACATTCCGATGGAAATTACGATAGTAAAATACCACCATCACGTGTTGGTGGTATTCTTACAATCTCGAACTCAGATTCCCAATAAAGCCCATAAGTAGCAACGTTTGAAAGAGTCGAACATCTAATCATAGCGTAGGGGTTGGGACCTCCGGTTCAGTAAGCGAAAGTTGCTGTGCTAGTATTTTCTTTCTTTTCGTGAGTTGGCATCAGTATTATTTTATTCTTAAAACAAATCTTTTCGCTGTTTTGATTAGTTTATACTAATTGGTAGTTTTTTTTCCTTTGTCAAAGAATTATTGCGTGATTATGGGTAAAGTAAGTGATATTTTTCCTAGAAAACTAGCTGTGGTAAAGTGTCTCATCCAAGAAAATCACTATACACAGCACGAAATTGGTAAAAAAGGAAAAATTTCGCAAGCATCTGTGTGTAGAATAAAAAGATCTTTGGACTCCAAATGTGAATATGAAAATTCTACAGTAGGAAAATGCGGAAGAAAAAGTAAATTTACTGCAAGAACAGAAAGGAAATTAATTAAAATTGCGAAAATTAACAGAAGAGCAACTAGTCATGAACTAAAAATCTCTTTGCAAGCGTATGGTGTAAATGTATGTGATTCTTCTATCCGTAGAAAGCTCATCTCAGCTGGACTCAATGCTCGTCGTCCTCGAAAAAAGGCTAAAATCACATCTGCTATGGCAAAGAAGAGAAGAACTTGCTCGGGCAAAAGTTGTGCAAGAAAAATTCGGAAATGGCTGGGGCAAGGTGATAAATATTAATTTTCCTTTAATTAATCAGTTGAATTTAAGTTGTTCATTTCTTTTCCTGAAATCATGTTTTTTGCATACTGGCTAAAGATACAGAACTGTTTATAAATTTGATTAACAAATTCTTTATAAGAATATTTCTCTACAAATTACATATCTTAAAGTATTTTTTATCTTTCAGGTATGTTTTTCTAATGAATCAATGTTTACGATATCAGAAGAAAGCCGTCAATATGTCAGGAGAAGTACCAGTGAAGAATTTCCCCCAAATTGCATTGCACAAACGGTTAAACATCCTATACTAAAGTAATGGTTTGGAGCGTGATGTCTGCTCAGGGTACTGGACGTTTATACATTGTAGAAGGCATGATGGATCAGTATAAACAAGTTGGAAATTGTACGTCAAACGTGACATATGAGGTGCGTTCATACTATAGCTAGTTACATAAATATTCAGATCTTGATGATTTTTAATTCTGTGAAATTATTTATATCGTCTGCAGATTAATTTCTGTAATAAAATAAGTATCTCGATCGCTTGACGATTCAACCTCGGAAACTCCTATAACAAAAAAGCACCGATTAAAAAAAAAATTCAAATTTCTTAATAAATGTTTTTATTAATATTTTCTAAAGTTTTGATTCGATTTTCATAAAATTTGAAATGTCTCGACAAAATTCTGCAACGATAATATACTTTAAATTTCAAACCATTCGGTTGGGTACACTGTAAAAAAATTTCGGAACGTTTCAGGAAATTATCCTGAAACATTTCGCATATTTTACCGGAATTTGAAATTTCTTTATGTCCCACGTCAATTACGGCAATAATTCGTGTAATATTTTTGAAAGGTTTCAACTTTTCCGTAAACTACATTCTGCGCATGCGTGCTTCATGATTTATGTTCCATTAGCCATTTTGACAACTAAAGAAGAATAAAAAAACAGCTGCCTAGGTAAGTAGAGACAAAAGCAATCTGAACAAATGACATTCTTTGTTTGGATATCAACCGATAAAGTAAGTAGCTAATTTAAATCTTTTTATGCTTCATTATTTGAATTTTCATTTTATCAGTAATACGAAACTTTAAAATTTAATTGCTTAAATAAGACACTGAATAATAAAAAACAGTATATTGATTATTTTTATAATGCCTAATTATGAAATAATTATTCTTTGTAATAAAAACTGAATGTATCTGCCAATTGAGAAAATGCTTTTTATTAAAATGTATAGATAAGTAATGTTTCTCAATTTTCTTTTGAAATAAGCTTCCTACTATTTAATACGAGAATTGCATTAATAAGTTAAAAACATTGTGACATATATACATTTTTTAAGATAAACATCATATTTGATTTTAAAAATTTCATAGAATTGCAGTACAATCCAATTCAGTTATGCTATTAAAAATTAATATTTTTAATAATTTATGAAATAAAGCATATTTAAATATGCCGCAAACGGTGTTTATAATTTTTGTATTGCTTCATGAAATTTAGCCTTTTAACACTTTCCAACTTAGTTGAAAAGTGTTTATGACATCGGTTTGTCTGCCGTCTGGCAGTCTGTCCGTACTCTAACTCCCGTAAATATACTCGGATTCACCTGAAAATTTTGTATGTGATTGGCACTTACTATAGCATGATCCCTATTGAAAACGAAGTGTATAGCATTTATAGTTTATGTACAGGGGCAATCAAAAGTATTCAGTTACATTACGGTCAATGGAAAAAAATCATTTCAAGTGCATTTTGATGATGTTACGCCATTCGAAACATGATGAAATTGATATACAATTATGTAGCGCACTAAAACATGCTTTTTTTAAAATAGGGTATACAAAGCATTTGTTATTCATTTACAGGGTCACACAAAATAATTCTGTCACACAAGGTTCTACAGGAAAAAATCGTTTGCAATGTAATTTAGTTTCAATATTTAAAACATAGTGAAATTTATATGTATTACTGAGATGCATTATAAATTGCTCACTGAATAGCATGGTGTGCATTGAGTTTATCGTTCATTTACACGGACACACAAAAGAATTCGGTTACAGTCTTTGTTCGATAATTACAGTCTATGAGTGATAAAAGTGTTTTCAATTTTGGTTTGGATTTTTAGGTTTGACTAAATGTCTGCATAGTACGTGGTGTGTATATATTCTGTTGATCATATACAGGGCTACACAAAGGAATTCGTACGTATTACTAACTATGAGAGTAAATTGCTTAATGGTATTTTTAATTGCGTTACGCATTTTCCTGTTCAACTATATTTAGTATACTAATAGAAGTTTGTGGAATATAAATAAATTCATATACAGGGCTAAGCAAAGAACAAGATATGTTGTCGTTTATGGTTGGTAACTGCTGGAAGTGAGTTTTAAGTTGCCTTATGCATTTTTTACCTTAATTAGATTTTAGCTTAATATGGGGTGCGTACAAAAATCTTTAGATAATATACAGGTCTGTACAAAAGATTTCGAGTGCATTATTTCCATCGATTTGCAAAAATTGCTATATGTGAATTTTTTAACTGAACTAAATTTTATCACTCTATGTAGTATATATATCCAAGTCTATGGGTGATATACAGGGCTGCACTATATAATTTGACTACTTTTTTGACTAATATTTGGAAGGTAAATGCTAAAACTGGATTTTTAAATGTGTTAGATGTTTCCTAAACTATTTAATATCTTCTTTCACCTCATTTAACGGTGTAGTTTCGTTACAGTTTTCTAGATGTAATGGAAAGTGTTTCATAATCTATGCCTGATGCATGATTTTCCGTTCTTGTTTAACTCTTTAATGGATGCCGTTTACATGGCGCAAACACCAAAAATTCACAAATTTGCCACAAGTATTTTCGAATAGAAATTTTTGCTTTTATATTTTGGAGATTTTACACGTAAAAATTATTATAGAAAAATACTGGTTGTAAAACATCGTACTTTTGATATATATCGGTGCCCTTCAAAGGATTAATGCATTTGAAATCATAGAAAAAAATGTTGGTGCTACAAGCGTTTTTCTTTCTTTATTTATTTATGTCTTTTTTAAATGAGTAATAAAATCAAGTCCATGTTCACATTTTGTTATCTTTCAAAAAAATTATATATTTTGTTAATCAGTTTTGGTACTTTCTTTAATTTATAAATTACTTAAGATGTCTTTTAAATACATCATTAAGCCTATGTTATATGTAAATTGTTTTCAAAAATCTTATCCGTTGACACAACCATATATTGTCTTTTTTTCATTTAATTAATTATAAACAATGATTTTAATAAATTTGTGTCTAGGGCAGTTGAAATAATTTTAGAATTTTTAATGTCCCACCTTTCCTATTTATAAAATATGATAGATGTAAAATAATTTTAATGTACTATTTCTCTCATTTTATTATGTAAAATTTGGAAAAAAAATTAACGCATAAAAGAAGTTTTTGCACGTTTTATACTTATCTTTTGTATTGCTTATCGAATGTTCTAGCAAGGATGTAAATTATTAAATCAGAAAAAAATGGATTAAAAGGAAATTTTATATTTTCTAAAAACTTAAGATTTTAATAATGGAATAAAAATAATGTTTGCATTTTAAAAAATATAATTAACATTTTTACACTTTATTTACTCGCGTAAATCCGAGCTCGGAATTCAGTTTTAGCAAGTATTTTTTATATGTTTAGTTATGAGTTTCGATTAATATATTTTTGTTGTACAGCTTCGATTTTGTTACCTGATAAATAAAAAATAATATTTTCAGAATTAAAAAAAAAAAAAATTTCGAAACAGGACGTTCTGTGAAACTGGAATATTTCAGTATTTTGATATGAAAGGTTCCGAAAAAAGAAATCAGCTGTAAACTTCTGAGAAATGATTAATAAACAAAATATTAGGGACAGCCAGCAATCATAATAAATCTTCACACTGTAAAAAAATTTCCGGAAGGTTCCGGAAAAAAATGGTGGCATTAAGATGCCACGGCTTTTTGCTGTTACGTTTCACAACAAAGTAGTGAAACATTCCAAGTTGTAATGTTTCAGCATTTTGATATGAAAGGTTTCGGAAAAAGCGTATCGTGACGCTGAAATATTTTAGTATTTTGATATGAAAGGTTTCGGAGTATATGTTACGGAATGTTTCTGAAAAATTGGAATGTTTCACTACTTTGTTGTGAAACGTAACAGCAAAAAGCCGTGGCATCTTAATGCCACCATTTTTTTCCGGAACCTTCCGGAAATTTTTTTACAGTGTAGTTTTTGCGTTGTTATATGCGGACGGACGGACAGACAGACGGACGGACCAGAGGACGACAAAAGGTGCTACGTATATTTATATAATTACGAACGCACCTAAAAAGGGCTTGAACAAAGATTAATTCCACAATTAAAAGACTGGTTTCCAAATGGAGACAAATATTCATGCATGATGAAGCTTTATCTGTGACCAAATTTTTGGATGAAATAATATAAAATCACTTCCATGACCTGGAACCAGTCCAGATATGAACCCAATAGAGAATCTTTATGCCATTGTAAAGAAAAAATTAAAGAAATGCAACATCACAAACAAGAATGGTCTGATAGAAAAACTCATCCAAATTTGGCACCATCACAACAAACTACAAATTAATTAAAAATCGAATTACTTTCGATTTTTCGATTTTTTTCTCGATCTTTTCTTCAAAATTTCCGGATTTTTAAATTTTTCCTTTCTTTGCATCCAACCCTACCTTTATGCCAAATTTTAAGTTTCTAGGACTACAAAATCGAATTATTTTCGATTTTTCACCGATATTTCGATTTTATTTTCCAATTTTCCCTGTTTTTAATTTTTCCTTTTTTTAAAAAATCCTAAACACTACCTTTACACCAAATTTTAAGTTTCTAAGACTGCTAAATCAAAATATTTTAAATTTTTCGATTTTTTTTTCAAATTTTTTGAATTTTCGAATTTTCCGTATTTTTTAATTTTTTCTTATTTTGTATCCTAAATACTACCTTCATTCCAAATTTCAAGTTTCTAGTGCTACAAAATCGAATTATTTTAAAATTTTCGATTTTTTTTATTTTATTTTTGAATTTTATTGTGTGTTTTTAATTTTTTCTTTATCTGAATCCTAAATACTACCTTTACGCCGAATTTTAAGTTTCTAAAACTACAAAATCAAATTATTTTGAATTTTTGAATTTTTTTAATTTTTCGAATTTTTAATTTATTTTCTTTTTTGTAGCATAAACACTGGGGTAAAGTGCCCAAATATGAATCACTTTTTGTTGATGTAATTTTTTAATTATTTTCAAATGCTCTTTTTTGACCAAAAAATTACCAGTTGTAGATAGATCCATTTCCTCCCTATAAGTTTCTGGGGTCAAGTTTGTCCAAAAATTAATACAGCTTGAGAAAAAAGAAATTGTGTGGTGTGTCATTTGCAGGTTTCAGCGAAAGGGGTTCTCAATATGGTATACACTGGGCCTCTAATATGGCACCCAGTACACATATTCGGCACCCACACCAAAAATGTCAAAGAAAATCAAGATTTCCGGGTATTATAATAAAATAAATTTATTAGACTAAAATATTTAATCACGAAAAAGTATTTTTCTCAAATATAAAAATAAAGCTGGTGCAAAGAATAACATAAAAAATTCTTAACTTAAGATAACTAGCCTAAGATATGTAATAAAAAATATTCAAATAAGTAGTTATGAAGAAATAAAAGTAAACGGAAGAAAACAAATAATTGACATAAAAGTTAAAAAAAAAAGAAAGTTCAAAACATGGGGATTGCACAGAAATAAGTCAGTTTTCCTCTCCCCACAATCCTCGTGAGACCACCTAATACACTGGGTGCATCTAGACCACTTTTCTCCCATGCAATCATCAGAGAATTTTGATGCACAAAGGGGAGACTCAACGTCTTCTTCTGTTTATTGTCCTTTTTACCAATTTTCATTCAGACATTATTTAGAAAAAACATGGTCAAAAATTTTCACTAAAAACGTTCCCCATTTAAAAAATGTAAAAACAGTTTCGAATAAAAAATCTTCACCACTCCACAAAAGCGCTTTCGCCCTAGTTAGAGCATCATCAGTTGTGATCTTCAATCCTCTGCCTCTCCGCTATATATACGACTGCTGGTTGAAGAGCTCCCCCTATCGGCATTCAATTCTCTCTCTCGCTTTCTCTCCTCTTCTAACCTTTTTTTCCCAGCGGCAATCAATCAATGAATGAACCATATCATTGCATGCGTCTTTGGATGCATTAATTTCTATTGCTTCTCTTATTAAAGCATTATGTAAATTTTCACAGCTAGGGCGGAAGCGCTTTTGTGGAGTGGTGAAGATTTTTTATTCGAAATTGTTTTTACATTTTTTAAATGGGGGACGTTTTTAGTGAAAAATTTTGACCATGTTTTTTAAATAATGTCTGAATGAAAATTGGTAAAAGGACAATAAATAGTAAATTTACAGACATTAACAAATGAACACCTGTTTTTAATGTCTTCTTTTGTTTCACTGAACGATTCCGGGTCCATGTCAGAATCTGTGCCGATCAGTGGAAGGTCATCCTTATCGAGACTATCATCAGATTATTCAATATGAATAGCTTTTCGGCGTCTTTTCCGAGTTATTTTCTTCTCGGTCTTTAAAATACGATTTTTTTGCTGCAGATTTTCCTGAAATTGATGTTTTAGAGGTCGATGGTCTTTCTTCATTGGTGGGAACACTTACTGCCAGTTTTTTCTTAGCCTTCTCTTTCTTCTTTCGTTCTTTAGCAGTTTTGTCATCCTTTTTTTGGTTTAACATCTTCTTGTAGGGAGATGATGTTATATGTGGGGCTTTCCCTGATCTTGATGACGGATAGGAAGCAGGTCGTGAAGGCACAGGTGAGATGTCGTTAGGTGACACGAAGTTTTGAGTACGTTGTATTGTAGTAGCAGGATTCAAACCATTAGTGGAAGAAAGATCCTGATCAGGCACTCCAGGAGAAATTGATGAAGCCTGAAGAAGAACACCATATGAAGCATCATTAGAATCGTTTCTGTTTAAAGACTCCTCACTATTATTACTTGGCATGAAAACAATATCCTTGAAAATGTGACTGTTACAAGTTCAGTCTTCTTAAAGGCATTGATTGAAGTCAACATTGCCGCAGTTCTATTGTATACTTTCCCAAAAAATTCACCAACCTGATTGTTTGTCACAATCCTTCCAGGGTTGTTCCTCAGCCATGTCTCAATGTCTTGCCCATAGTAACACTTGAGGGGAGCCATGAACCCTTTGTCGAGGAGTTGCATCTTGTAAGTTGAGTGAGGAGGTATTGATACAACAGACACATGATTTTCACGCGCCATATCTAATATATCCACATTTCGGGGTTTTGTGAAACTCCAACGCAGAGATATGAAGGGGGTCAAAAGTGCCCTGAGTTCCTTCCAGAAAAGAATGCTTACGCCAGTGCTTTCTCGACTCGGGAAGGCATGGCAGTGCCTCCAGATAAATGTAATATTTACACTTATAATAAATATTTATTATATAATAAATATAATAAATATTTAACTCATTTATAATAAACCATTTACAATAAATCACTTATAATAAAATAAAACACTTATAATAAATATTTAATTCATTGCTCGTAGACTAGTTTGTTATTCCCAGTTCAAATAAAATTTAATAAATATACGTTTAAATTGAGGAATCTTTCATAATAGAAATTCTTGTGATTTTTTTTTTATAATAAATGCTTTTTAGACAAACGAAAGTTACTCTGTCGTTAATAAATGATTTTGCTTCTCGGGTTGCATCTTAACTAATATTGCCAGGTATGTCCTAATTTGCGGAGGACGTCCAGATTTTCAAGGGCTCTAAGACCCATCCTCGTAACCAATGCGCGGGACCAATTTTTCATGATGCACAAATTATTTTTAATTTCTTTTCGTTCCCTGCTATTCGTTAATCTGCATCGAGTGGAATTTAATGCAGTAAAACCTGTGAAGACAGAACCTGTCTATAACGGATAATTCTATTCTTCGAAAGGAATACCTTACAAATCTTTCAGCCTGCATGGAAACCTGTCTAAAAAGGATTATTTTGTGTGTTCACATAGATTCTGATTTCGCAGGTTTTACTGAAAATAAGTTTTACTGAACATAGGTTTTACTGAAAATAAGTTTTACTGAACATAGGTTTTACTGAAAATAAGTTTTACTGAACATAGGTTTTACTGTACTTTTTTTCAGTAAGCCCTGCGAAAACGGACCTGTTTATAAAGGAATTCTGTTTTAAAAGTAAAAATTGCATTCTCCCAGCGATTCCGCTTTCACAGGTTTTACTGTATAACATTGCTGTGTTTATTTAGTATAGTAAAATCTGCAAGGAATACAAGAAGGAATCGCAAGGGACCAGAGAAAAATTCTGTTTTAAACAGGTTTGCGTCCTAGCAGCTATAAATGTACTGTATTCTTTAGAGACAATAAAAATTTTACGTCTATGACAGGATTCCGTTATAGATAGGTTCTATTTTAATAAGATTTACAGTATTTTTGTGTTCGATTTAGAAGCCGTTGTTCCGCTTTTTTGTCTCTTTGTCCCGCTTTTTGGGACACTGAACCTGGTAACACTAATTATAACCCTCCGTGTAAGGCTTTCGTGATTTTCGCAGGTTCTCAAGTTTGTCTGCTATTATGGATCAAGTGGAAACAGCGAGCAAAGGGTTACCAAAGCGAACTATTTTTTAATTATTTTGTCTACCACTATTTTTAAACAATAATTCCATAATCTGCTAGAAATTCACCACGAAGATTGTTCTTTGGAGATAGCGTTAGACAAAATAATAATTTTAAAAAATAGCCGCACACGCAGAGATGTTACTAACGATTATTTTGATCAACACTATTTTTAAGCAAAAATCTTTGTGATGCACTTTCTACAAGATATACAAGACAAATTTACCATGAAAATTGTTATTTAGAAATACAGGTAGACAAAACAAGGGCCAGTCCCCCCTCCCCACCTCCCTGCGCAAGCGATTAAACCATACCCGCTTAAGCTCGTAAGAGGTATTGTATGTGTTTTGAAAAATAAAAATAAAAACTATTACAATTCGTATATTATATTCAAATTGTTAAGATGTGAATAGTAATAAATGTAGATATAGAGAAAATATAAAAAAATCGTCACCCACTTCAGGACCAGAAAGTGTGAAAATCGCGTCGTGCGCGGAAGGTTAATAATCCAGCATCTTCATAAATGATGAAAGAATCTTTTATCATTGCTTTATAAATTCAGCTAAACTTTATTAAAAAGATTGTATACTAATATATTTGCCTCTTTATTTTTGAGAAGTCTTGCTTTTTCTACCGAATTCCGAACATCATATAATTGTTGCTGCAATGTCTCGTAAGTTCTAGAAAAGTGCATGAAATCCCATTTGGTATCTTTCCACTCTTGTAGAGGCAATGCTATTTTTCGCTCAACTAGATCTCGAAATTTTCTAAAATTCTGGTGAAAATCTGCAAAGAAAAAAATTATCATTTCTTAAAGATGTAGTATGATCCTTACCTCGTCTGGCGATATTTCTGGTGCTGCTTTTTGGCTAATTTATGAATAACATTTCCAGAAAAGTTGACACATTCATACAGTACACTGCTAAAAAAATTAATAGAGCAAAATAAACAAGTGGGTAAGTGTGATCGAATATCGCTCAAAGGGTTTCGTTTAATATTCCTTTCAAAACACTTTATTCTTTCTTTAATAAATCCAAATAAATTTCATTTAGCAACCAAAAAAAAAAAAAAAAAAAAACTTATGTTTTTTGTTTAAAACAGCCCGATAGCGGGCGAAGCCGGCTATTATATTCTGTCATAATATTCTGTCATCGACTATATATCTGTCATAATAATATCTGTCACGCGGACTAAATGCGATATAAAAAAATAATTTCAAAATTAAACATGTTGTACACCTTTAAAATGTTAAAATATTCGAATATTTCCATAATCGGATTTTTATCATGATTCAATATGTTTCTCAAACTCATATATTTACTACTAGCTGTTATCCATGACTTCGTTCACGCAACATTAAAAGAAGAATAAATATATTAATTAACCAAAATACTTCACTCCCGATAATTAAAAACGTTAATAATTAACTAACTATTTATCACATTTCATAGGAGACAATACGGTATTTTTTGTTATAGGGACCTTGACATAACTCAGTCGTAAAAAAGTGAAATTTTGTGCCAAATAACCGCGAAAATGAAATTGCAACCAATGCAAAAAGGCGGGCCAAATAAAATCATGTAAATAGACGAATTGGGTAAAAACAAATGTCAATTTTACCTGATAAACGATTTTACTTTTAACGCATTTGTAAAACGTTAACAGCCATCCTTCAAAAAAACATTAATTGGAAATTAGTAATATGCTTTTTCTTTAAATTCAATTCTGCCTCCTTGGTTTAATGTATAGCTGAAACAAATCTTGTTTTCTAAATGACAGTATATTGGCAGGCAAATTTTGTTCTCCAGAATAAATTGATACAGGAAGTTTGAATATGTGAAAATATGTTTTTATTTTTCGGATAATTTACTGAAATAAAAATTTTGTTTTCACCATCTATTCAAAGTGAAAATAAATTCTGTTTTTCAGTTTTAATGAGAAAATGGTGTAAAAAATATACTGATCTGTTTTATTTCTCCTTTTTTATACACAAATATGGAGTAATTTACTTTCCGTTTTTAGAGAAACTTCATTAAAATTTACAAAAAAAAAAAAAAAAAAAAGAAATCTTGGCATCTAATTTAATTTTTTTAATTCTGAGAGTTTGTGTGACATCCTCGGATCAATGATAACCGGTATTAAGTAAATCGCGTTGCGTTCGATAGTCTTAGGAATAGCTGCGAAATACCAACACACGATCAGATTTTAATATAATAGATTCGTGTTCATTTTCCTTTTCTTAAAATTATGATGTGATTTTTAGCAGAAAACTCTCATCTTTATATAACGGATACTCATACTTAATAATCAGTATAGATAAAAAAAATTAAATTTTTCGTTATAAATATGGCGTGAAACTCATCTACTTTCTATACTTATTGATCCTTGTATTATTAATGTAAGGAATTGATTCACACTCATTTTAAAACATATTGGAAAATTCCCGTTTTATTTCAAATATGACGTCTCTTTTTCCCCAGAGAAATCTTTTTTTAATGACAGAATTCTTGTTAATTTTCTTTTCCAGGTAAAGAATTTCAATACTGGCATAGGGGAAATTATGTTACTTTAACGAAAGAATATTAAATCTTTAGGTTTTATCAACAAAAATGGAACTATTATCATACGTCATTTTTTTTTTAATGTAATCGAGTTATTTCTTTTAGTTTTAAGAATGAAAATAACTATTTATCGCTATCTATGACATCATTTTCGACATGGATAATTTTGCGGAGCATATTATTGACATTCGCTAACCATTTTCTTTTCAAACTTCTTTTTACTTTTTTAAAATTTAAATAAAAAATACGGTATAGTTATATTAGCCGTATATAACTATATCGGTATAACGCCAAGTATTGTTACCACACAAAAGAAAAAAAAAAGAAACTAGTCGTTGGGGGCCACCGTAATACTTACCCATCATGGATATGCATAATGTAAAATATTAAAATAAAAAATGTGTAAACTACTTATAAAATGCATTGCAATTCAAATAAAATCGAGGCTTGATGACGTCACAAACTTTAAAGGCTGGATTACTGAATTGCTTGAAAGAAACATCCTTATAACTCCAAAAATAATAATCCTATTAACTAGCGGTTTATTGCATCTGATTAAGCGTCAAATTTCCAATTAAAATATATCTTTGAAGTGAAATTTGGATGAAATACAGCGTCATGAAAAATCGAAGAGTGTGGAAATAGGATTCCAAATATCTCGGCAACTAATTATCCGATCAACTTCATGCTTTATGCAAAATTTATGTTTTTTTATTGTCTTTTATAATCATTTCTTAAAATAACCAATTTCGAAAATTTTTATATACCTTTTATCAGAACGAATATTTCGAGAGTCCGAAAAAAATAGTTCCGGTGAATCGAGGTTATTGAAATGAAATAGGCTTCTTCCCATTATTACATACTAAGTACATACCAAATTGCAAGTCTCTATCTCAATTTTTTCGGGAGATAGAGCGTTTACAGACACACAGACGGACGGCAAAAATTTTTTTCTAAAAATATGTTTTTCGGAATCTTCAGTGTCTGAAACGTGTAAATCCGTCAATTTTTTTTTTGTTCGATTTTCAAAACGATTACAAGACTTACCCTATACTACGTATGATGGGTAAGTAAAAACAGAAGATCGTATATTATTATTATTTATATTATTATCATTATTATTTATATTATTACTAGCTATTACCCGTGACTTCGTTCACGCAATATTAAAAGAAGCATAAATGCATTAATTAAGGAAAATTTTTCATTCCCGATAATTAGAAACGTAAATAATTAACTAACTCTTTATCACATTCCATAGGAGACAATACAGTATTTCTATGTTATAGAGGCCTTGACATAACTAAGTTTTAAAAAAGTGAAATTTTGTGACAAATAATTACGAAAAGGAAACTGCAACCAATGGAAAAAGGCGGGCCAAATAAAATCGTGGAAATCGGCGAATTGTGTAAAAACATATGTCAAGTTTACCTGGTAAACCATTTTACTTTTAATGCCTTTGTGAAATGTTTTAATAGCCATCCTTCAAAGATAATGGAAATAGTATATTCTTTTTCATTAAATTCAATTCTTGTGAATAGGGAGCAATAATTGTAGACCTAAATGCAAGGAGCTTAAATTTGCCTCCTTGATTTAATCTATAACTGAAAAAAAAAATCTTTATTTCTAAAGGAAAATATGTTGACAGATGATTTTTGTTCTCCAGAATAAATTGATTCATGAAGTTTAAATATGTGAAAATACGTTTTTATTTTTCAAAAATTTTACTGCAATCAAGATTTTCTTTTTCTTTCACCATCTATTCAAATTGAAAAAATTTTTTTTTTCAGTTTTAATGAGAAAAAATATATTAACCCGTTTTATTTCTTCTTTTTTATCCACAAAAATGGAATAATTCAGTTCTATTTTTAGAGAAACTTCGTTAAAATTTACAAATAATAATAATAATAATAATAATAATAATGATATCTCGAAATTTAAATCATTTTTTTTTAAATTCTGAAAGTTTATGACATTCTCGGATCCATAACAACCGGTGTTAAGTAAATCGCGTTGCATTTGACAATCTGAAAGGAGTAGTTGCGAAATACAAACAGGCGAACAGATTTTAATATAATAGATTCGTATTTATTTTTTCTTTTCCTAATAATCATGGTGTGGTTTTTGGCAAAAAACCCTCATCTGTATGTAACTGATATTCATTCTTAATAATCGGTATAGATAAAAAAAATATTTAAATTTTTCGTTTTAAATATGGCGTGAAACTCATCTACTTTCTAAACTTACCGATCCTTGTATTATTAATGTAAGGAATTGATTCACGCTCCTTGTAAAACACATTTGAAAATTCCCGTTTTATTTCAAATATGGCGTCACTTTTTCCTCACAGAAATCTCTTTTTAATGGCATAATTCTTGTTAATTTTCTTTTTCTGGCAATCAGGGCGTAAATTTTAGCGGAAAACTCACATTTGTATGTAACTGGTATTCAAGCTAATTATTAATCAGTATCGATAAAAAATATTTCAGTTTTTCATCTTAAATATTACGTCCATTATCTAATCTACTTTCATTAAACATTGATTTCATGCTCCTTGTATTATTACGAACGTTTGAAAATACGTGTTTTATTTATGACGTCATATTTGTCCAAGCCGAGGAGGATCCTTTTCATAGTTCCATGGTCCAAGCGAAATCTACTTTTAATAATATAATTATTGCTCATTTTTCCTTCTAATTATAACACAGTTTTTGACAGAAAAAGATCTTTTTAATGTAACCGATATTCATACTTCATGTATAATAACAAATATTCCATATTTTTGTTTCAAATATCACGGAAATTCATCTTCTTTTGAATTTTCATTTTTCACGTGAAAATCGTTCAATTGAAAATTAACTGTTGAAGAAAAAATATTTTTCCGTGTTTTTATTTATTGGCAACGATCAAAGCCCTAGCAACGATAAAGTAAAATGGTTAAATTTTATGGGAAACTGTCCATTTATTCTCTATGAAAATAATGAAATTTTTAATTATTAAAGAAAATATTTGATTAAAATAAATAAAATGTAGCCTATGTTCATTCCCGGGTTATAACAACCTATATGCAAAGATACATGGTAATTAAATTCTCCATTTTAACGCTGGCTTCAGCCTAACATTTGTACACAATCGGATTTATAATATTACTAGCTGTTACCCGTGACTTCGTTCACGTAACATTAAAGAAGAATAAATACATTAATTAAGCAAAATATTTCACTCCCAGTAATTAAAAACTTTAATAATTAACTAACTATTTATCACATTTCATAGGAGACAATGCGATATTTTTTGTTATAGGGACCTTGACATAACTCAGTCTTAAAAAAAGTGAAATTTTGTGCCAAATAATCGCGAAAATGAAATTGTAACCAATGCAAAAAGGAGGGCCAAATAAAATCGTGGAAATAGACGAATAGGGTAAAAACAAATCTCAACTTTACCTGATAAGAAATTTTACTTTTTACGCCTTTGTGAAACGTTTTAACAGCTATCCTTAAAAAAAAAAAAACTTTAATTGGAAATAATATATGATTTTTCTTTAAATTCAATTCTGCCTCCTTGGTTTAATGTATAGCTGAAACAAATCTTGTTTTCTAAATGACAGTATGCACAGAGTAAAAAGATTTAAACAGAGAATCAACTCTCATAGACTTCAATGGTAACTTCTTTAACATGGGATTACACATAGACAGTGGCGATATCTGCGGATGACGCAGAAACTACGCGCATAACAGAAGCGAGGTTTCTAATAACGGCTATATATCGCTTTCTTGGCGACAAATGAGGGAAGGGGTAAAAAACGGCGACTGCTTGTTGCTGCTTGTTATTTAAATCTTATTTTTGATATTATTTAACATCGTACAATCCGCAATTATTATTTTTTCAATTGCATGCATATTTATAAGCATATAAAATTCTTCGAATGTTCCAGAAATTAGAATCATTAAATTAAACACGGTGTTATAGAATGATAGTGTAAAATTCGGATGAATTGCTTATTCTTTTAATTTTAAAAATAAACAGGTATTCATCAGCAACGAATAAATTAAAGCGGAAAGTAAAAATAAACGCTTTTAAAATTTGTAAAAAATATGAAAATAACATGTTTATATTTCCCGAACAGATTCAAAAACATTTTCAAATATTTTAAGCAATTAATTTCTAAATTCTATTAAATTTATCGGCAAAATTTTAAAAGTATTGGAAATCCCTATCGAAAATTTAGCATTCATAATTTTACGTCTAAATCCATTATGCAAACATTCTATTTTCATTTCAGATAAAAATGAAATTTGAAAAATCGTCTGCATCCCCATAGGAAAGCATTATGGCCTAAAAAAAATTTCTATATTTTCCGAATGAATGAACCAAATTTAACCAAAGGCTATACAACTAATTCCGGATACCTGGCCAACAGACCAACTAAAAATCAACCTAATCGGACCATTTTTACGGAAAACAGACAGATGGAAACCAAAAACTTTTCGCGTGACGTTTCGGCAAAAATCTGTCAACACTGAATATATATAAAATATTTCAAACATTACGGAATTTGAAAAACAAGAACAATAACACATGAAAATAAATCATAACTTACATTTTGAAGAATTATAATGACCTATTTGATCTTCAAAGAGTAATTTTAATAATAAATATTAATCAAGATTCAAAAATCAAATTGCGAACGCCGAAAATTTGCACTTGTGCAAATGAAAACAGCAAAAGCAGTCAAGCTGAATAGGGTTACAAAACAATTAAACGGAAATCACGAAAAAAATCGCCAAAGCGATAATTTAGTTTATAAGTCATCCGCCGCAGTCGCTATTTTCAGGCGAAGTTGGATCTCTGTCTTACTCTGTGACAGTATGTTGACAGGCAATTTTTGTTCTACAGAATAAATTGATTCATGAAGTTTGAATTTGTGAAAATATGTTTTTTTTTTCGGATAATTTACTGAAATCAAGCTTTTGTTTTCACCATCTATTCAAAGTGAAAATAAATTCTATTTTTCATTTTTAATGAGAAAATGGTGTAAGAAATATACTGATCTGTTTTATTTCTCCTTTATTATACACAAACATGGAGTAATTTACTTTCCGTTTTTAAAGAAACTTCGTTAAATTTTACAAAAAAAAAAAAAAAAAATCTTGGCATCTAATTTAATTTTTTAAATTCTGAGAGTTTTGTGACATCCTAGGTTCAATGATAACCGGTATTAAGTAAATCGCGTTGCGTTCGATAGTCTAGGAGTAGTTGCGAAATACATACACACGGTCAGATTTTAATATAATAGATTCGTGTTCATTTTCCTTTTCTTAAAATTATGATGTGATTTTTAGCAGAAAACTCTCATCTGTATATAACGGATACTCATGCTTAATAATCAGTATAGATAACAAAAAATTTAAATTTTTCGTTATAAATATGGCGTGAAACTCATCTACTTTCTATACTTACTAATCCCTGTATTATTAATGTAAGGAATTGATTCACACTCATCTTAAAACATACGGGAAAATTCCCGTTTTATTTCAAATATGAAGTCTCTTTTTCCCCAGAAAAATCCCCTTTTAATGACATAATCCTTGTTAATTTTCTTTTCCAGGCAATTAATTTCAATTCTGGCATAGGGGGAATTATGTTACTTTAACGAAATAATATTAAATCTTTAGGTTAAAAAATATTATTCCGAGTTTATTTAGTTTTGGCAACGATAAAGTATTAGCAACGGTGAAGTGAATTTAATCATTTTAAAATATTATACGGAAAAATGTCCATTTATTCTCTATGAAAATAACGAAATTTTGAATTATTAAGAAAAATATTTGAATAAAATAAACAAAAACCAGCCTATGTTCATTTGAGGGTTATAATCGACCTATATGCAAAGATACAGGATCATTAAATTCTCCATTTTGACGTTGGCTTCAGCCTAACATTTGTACACAATCGGATTTATAATATTATTAGGATTAGGATTAGGATTCTCTATTACTGATATTGATACTAGCTTTGTATTATTCTCAAACATCTGAAAAATTCGTTAAACTTCCAATATGACGTCAGATTTTCTTTTTAATTCTCTAATGACGTGTAATTAATCTGCTTTGTGTACATACACATACTCATACTCCTTGTATTATTGAGAAATCTTTGAAATTTTCCGTTTTATTACCACTATGACGTCAATCATTTTTATTTCATATTAATCTTTTTTTGAATTGGTGAAACTTTTTATTTCATTTTCATTTTTCACGTGGAAATCGTTCAATAGAAAATTAATTATTGTAGAAAGAATTTCATCGTGGATTTTTAATTTTTGACATCTGCTATAACGAAAAATGTTTAAATTTAATAGGAAAAGGCTGTTAGAATTTTGGTTTTTTTTTAATCTCTATTTATTAAAATAATACTAATTTTTCAAATTTTAATATTTTGAGCTCTTTATAGCTGGTATTCAGCTATATACACAAAGTTTCAACTCTGTAAGTTACATAGTTTCTGAGAATAGCTCTGTGACAGACAGACAACGGAGCGGGAGTAATAGGGTTTCGTGAGATGAACGAAACCCTAAAAAGGGGAGAAAACTATGCGAGACAGCCATGCATGGGCATAAAATGCAAAGTACGCATATATTAAAACGTAATACTGAAAACAAGACACCAAAACGTCACGTATGGGAATATTAATTCCTGGAAATGATGTGAAGAACATGAAAAGAAGCTCCAAGGCACCAATTTGGATAACTGTAAGTGACAAAAGAAAAGTGTGTGTTGTTTGAAGCTGATGAAAGATTTTTAATATGGTGCATGTATGTCTCCTCGAACAACTAAGAATTGTATACACTCGTTTTTCATAGATGCGAGTCCATGAGACTTGGGGGAATTTTGTTCCACTCTTTATGGAGTGTAATTTCCACGTCTCGGGCAGTCAACGGCTGCATTGGTTTCGTTACAATAAGGCGTCAGAGTGCGTCCCAGATATATGCTCCATCGGATTTAAGTCAGGATATGATGTGTGTCTTTTATAATAAAATTGTGTGTATTTTATAATAAAATTATGTATGTTTTATAATAAAATAATCTGTTTCATAATAAAACAAAAGTAACATGCTGTTTTTGTACGCCAGGTCTAACAAGTACTCGAAAACGACGTTTTCTCGCCAAAATGGCGCAAAAAAATAAATAGCGCCAACCCCGGTGCATCTGCGACATATGTTCCCAATATTAGTCTAAGTTGAAAATAAAAGTGAAAAGTGCATCTCAATTAAATAATCATTGTAATATGTTTCATTTTTATGTATGAAATTGCCGATATACTTTTACATATGTCATATTCATAATGGAAGCTCAATGGGTACTTCTCTATTATCCCGTCGACCACTTTTCATAACAAGAAACTATCGCCAAACTGTAAGATTAAACGCCAAAAATGCAGTCCCATTTACTTGATGTCAGAAGCATTATACGTGTTTGTTATGTCATCAAGTGGTTTTTAATTTGACATTTGCGTGTATTTTTCATTATGTTTTACTGATTTATTAGTTATTTCATTAATTAAAATAACAATTGTGTTCTTAAATTCTCTTATTTATTTATTTATTTTGATATTCCAATGGCAACGTTCTCCCGTTTATTTGGCGTTACAGTTTGGCGATAGTTTTTTGTTATGAAAAGTGGTCGACGGGATAATAGAGAAGTACCGCTCATTGCGTCTTTCTACGTTTAGGGTTGATGAGTATACTTATTTTCATTCTCTCCGTGCGAAGAACGGGTTTATTGCTAGTAGCAAATGAAATTTATGCAGGTTATGGTTATGCATAAATATGTTACGGACAATAGTAGCCTCTCTTTACATCGCTTGTTCAGATGCATAGCTCTGTTTTCGTGTATACGAAAAAAAAATAATTAGGCTGTAGTTTAAATGAATATTTACGTTATTGTATTATGTATCTCTCTTAATTTCGCTAAGAAAAACGTAATATGTGTATAAACTAACACAGAACATTTTCTTGTATATTATTCCTTTTTAATTTTTTAATGCCCCAAGTTATATCGCATTTATTTGATTGCACATCGACAGACGCGATATTGTTGTGGCATAATTTATAGTCTTTATACGTACATCATATTATGTTTAGCTCATTGTATTATTTTTATCTAATTTACAATTTTATGTCATTTAGTTTTTTAAAATTTGGCAACACTCTAAAGTTTTAGTTTTTATTTTGCATCTTAAAGTTTGTTCCATGAAAATAAAATCTGATAAGTTAAAAATGAATAATGATGTCAGTATTTTTATTTGCAAATACACGCAAGAAAATAATTAACGATTTGTATCTGAAAGTCGGCTCCCCAACAACTGGTGACCTGCATTTTTAAATAAATATTGCTCAATAACTGTAGCAATCTATCTTTAAGTAAATATGTCTGCAGACGATGAAAAATCAAAAGATTCTACGCAAGAACTATGTAAGGTGAGTGTTAAAATTCCTCCTTTTTGGATTGATCGTCCGGAAATTTGGTTTTTTCAAGTTGAGGCGCAGTTTAAGATAAGCGGAATTGTTTCTGAGGAAACCAAATTTAATTATTTAGTATCGCAATTGGAACCGAAATACGTCGAAAACATTTGGGATATTGTAACAAAAGATACCGATAGGAAGTACACGGAATCTAAAACAAGACTTTTAGACTTGTTTAAAGAAAGTGAAAGCACTCGTATTAAAAAACTAATTACTGGAATTGATTTAGGTAATTTAAAACCCAGTCAATTATTACAGAAACAGAAATCAGTCGCAACATCAGATGTATCTGAAAATTTAATAAAAACCTTATGGCTAGAAAAATTACCAGATTCTATGCGAAATATAATACTTGTTAGTGATGAAGAGCTACCAAAGCTGACGATTATGGCTGACAAGATTGCCGATATGACACCTTCTAAAGATATTTGCAGCGCATCTTCTACATGTAATTGCTCGAATACCGAATTACTATCCAAAATCAAATCCCTTGAACAGCAAATTGCCCAATTAAGTGTTGATCATATATCACGACCACTATTACGGAATAACTCTGTTTCTGGTAGAAGATCTCGAAGCAATTCTAAAAAGAGATTTAATCCTCGAGGAAAATACTGTTTTTATCATTTCCGTTCTGTGCCAAATGTCATCAAGACAAATGTACTCCACCGTGTAGTTGGTCAACTGATTATTCACCAAACCAGGGAAACTCCAAAATGCAGTAGAGAATGCGGCATGCTCTTCTGCTCATAATTTTACGGATTGTCGCAAATTTCGCTTATTTGTTAAAGATAAAAAATCGAAACTGCGATTTTTGGTAGATAGCGGTGCAGATGTTAGTATTTTACCAGCTTCTAATCAATATAAACAATCCGTGGATTATAAATTGTATGCAGCAAATGGCACAGAAATTGAAACATATGGTATAAAGATGCTGACACTTGATTTAGGACTTCGACGGGAATTTCAATTTCCTTTTATCGTTGCAAAGATCAATAAAGGCATTTTGGGAGCTGATTTTCTAAACAAATTTAACTTGTTAATTGATTTGCATAATAAGAAACTGATTGACGGAGTAACTCAGCTAACTATTACTGGCGAAGTTGCTGCTGTCAGTGAAGATAGTGATGTCGGTACTGTAAATAATACCAATAAATTTTATAACCTGCTAAAAGAATATCCCGAGATAACCAAACCAAATTTATTTTTATCAAGTGTAAAACATAATGTTCAACATCACATTATAACACAATGTCAACCTGTCCATTCTAAAGCAAGGCAATTAAATCCTCAACGACTTGCGACAGCGAAGCAAGAATTCCAATTCCTGCTCAATAATAATATAATAAGACCCTCCAGGTCTCAATGGTCAAGTCCTCTTCATATGGTTACGAAAAAGGATGGTACTTTTCGCCCATGTGGAGATTACAGACAACTCAATGCCAGAACTGTTCCAGATAGATATCCTATCCCTCGAATAGAAGATTTCCATCATATTTTGAAAGATACAACTATATATTCTAAAATTGATTTATTTAAAGCCTACTACCAAGTGCCCATTGCCGAAGAAGATAAGTGTAAAACAGCAATTATTACTCCATTTGGTTTGTACGAGTTCAATGTAATGAGTTTTGGTTTAAAGAATGCACCAGCAACATTTCAAAGATTTATTAAGGAAGTTTTTTCAGGTCTAGATTTTGTCTTCGCCTATTTAGATGATATTCTTATTGCATCTACAAGTGAAGAACAACACAAAAATCATCTCAAATTGGTGTTTGAAAGATTAAACCATTAAGGACTTCGCATTAACATTTCCAAATCTGTCATGGGAACACAAGAAATAGAATTTTTGGGATATTTAATTACTCCTCAAGGCTCACGTCCTTTACCTGACAAAGTTCAAGCCATCGTTAACTACAAACTTCCAACAACTATTCATGAACTTAGAACATTCCTAGGCATGATTAACTTTTATCGTCGATATTTAAAGAACGCTTCAAAACATCAATCTCTCTTACATGATTACCTCAAAGGAGCAAAAAAGAAAGATAGACGAAAAATTCCATGGACAGATGAAGCGAAAGAACAGTTTCAACAGTGCAAAGATGATTTAGTCAATACTGCACTCTTATCATTTCCAAAGTCTGAACTACCTCTGTCACTGTACGGACGCTTCAGATTCGGCAATTGGAGCAGTAATTGAACAATATGAAGATAATGGATGGAAACCTATCGCATTTTATTCTAAGAAACTAAATGATGCACAAAAGAACTACAGTACTTACGATAGAGAATTACTTGGTATTTACCTCTCCATTAAACACTTCAAGCATTTACTAGAAGGAAGAAAATTCACGATATATACAGACCACAAACCCTTAACCTTTGCATTCCTACAAAAGCCTGAAAAAGCATCTCCTCGTCAACTTCGTCACTTACACTATATTTCACAATTTTCAACTGACATCCAACGCCTTAAAGGTCACGATAACATCATCGCAGATACCCTATCCAGAGTGGAAGAAATTTTTTTGATCGATTATGATAAAATAGCAGATGAACAAGATCAAGATGAAGAATTCCAAACTTTAAAGGCAACCACAACTTCCCTGAACTTCAAGCAATATCCGCTACCTTCTGGAAAGGTTTTTTGGTGTGAAACCTCAACAAGTAATATTAGACCATACATTCCTGAATCCCATCGCATGAAAATTTTTCATCAAATGCATAGAGTATCCCATCCTGGAATTAAATCATCTGTGAAACTCTTGACATCAAAATTCATCTGGCCAAGTATCCGAAAAGATGTACAGCTATGGACCCGATCTTGCATGGCTTGCCAAAAAAGCAAAATTAATCGGCACACCAAATCAAATTTCGGTGAATTTCAACCGCCATCGGAAAGGTTCAGTGACATCCATGTTGACCTGATAGGACCTTTACCACCATCTAACGGAAATATCTACTGCCTGACCTGCATCGACCGGTATACTAGCTGGATGGAAGTAGTTCCACTGAACAACATTTCAGCCGAAACAGTTGCTAAAGCATTTTACGGTAATTGGATTTCTAGATTTGGAACCCCATGCCGACTCGCCACAGATCGTGGTGCACAGTTTAGATCAGAGTTGTTGAACGCCCTGTCGAAAATGTGTGGAATAAAATTGCAGCCCACGACTGCCTATCACCCCCAATCCAATGGAAAAGTCGAATGGCTTCACAGATCTTTAAAGACCGCACTAATGGCACACAATAGCCTGACCTGGGGTGAAACACTACCAACTGTTCTTCTTGGTCTACGCACTGCCATGCAGGAAGATTCGGAATACATCATTGCCCAGATGGTCTATGGACAAAACATACGATTACCTGGAGAATTTTTCCACGAAAGTACAGCTCAAACAACACCTGATACTTTTTCAAAACAACTTCAACAAGTAATGGAAGAAGTTGGACCAAGAACTGTGTCAAAAAAATATGTTCAAAAAATATTTGTTCCAAAAGACTTAAAAACCACGTCGCATGTATTTATTTGCAAGGATAGAGTTAAAAAGCAACTGGAACCCCCATACGAAGGTCCCTTTCAAGTCGTCGACAGAAATGAAAAATATTTCACATTCAAAATCAAAGACAAAACTGTCACTGTGTCTATTGATAGATTAAAGCCGGCGTATTTCTTGCAAACACCAGACCTTTGTATTATTTTTTATCTAATTTACAATTTTATGTCATTTAGTTTTTTAAAATTTGGCAACACTCTAAAGTTTTAGTTTTTGTTTTGCATCTTAAAGTTTGTTCCATGAAAATAAAATCTGATAAGTTAAAAATGAATAATGATGTCAGTATTTTTATTTGCAAATACACGCAAGAAAATAATTAACGATTTGTATTTGAAAGTCAGCTCCCCTACAATATAACGAGGGGACAAAAACGAGGGGATTAATTAATCCGTGTCCTCAATTTTGAGTGAAGGCAAAATCTGAATGTAGCGAAGTAGTGACGACTACTTTTGAAAAGTAGTTTGTAATCGCTACTTTTTAAAATAAATAGTTTAAGTTGTAGTTAACTACATTTATCATAAAATGCAATTGTAGTTCTAGACAAAATAAATTTTCCGACCATTGCACAGTGGGGCAAAATCCCGAAAAGCTGGTCAAAATATGAAAATGTTATTCAAATTGGACGAAACTTCATACACAAGTGTTTTTCAGGATGCTGATTACGATTCCGTAGTTAAAATTAAAAAAATCAAAATGGGAAATCCAATATGGCGGACTAAAAATTTAATTGTTTTGAAAGCTATTCAATTTGTAGGAAATTTCGGATACAGGTGCTTTGAAGAATGCTAATTACGATTCAAAAGTTAAAATTAAAAGCAAAAATGGCGAATTAGTATAGATACCGAAAGCATGCAGTAGAAAATTGTTAATACCATTTTTAAATTGTTTCAAGAATAATTTTCTCATTTAAAAATCTCTTCTTATGTAGAAATAGTATTCATTGTAAACATTCCCTCATGACAACAATTCGTGATTTTCATATCCCTGAAAATCGGTTTAAATTGGGAACTTTTTTAATTATACCCAACCACTGGCAGAAATTTGACAAAACTCAAAATTCTTATTCTTTTACAATATCATTGTACAAGTGCGGCAGAAAGACATAAACACTTTTTTCCGGTCATTCTGGAAAAGAATGTCAAATAAAAAGCGAGGATAGATAAGGGATAGCCCACGGTTTCTATATATTAATAATATCGACCATGCAAACGCTTAAGAATCACACAGAATATTTGTCTTTATATTCTTATCAATAACAACTCATTCCCGTTTCAAACTGATTTTCAAAGGGTTGTAAAACATTTTAAGAAACTTAGACTACAACCTTCTTGTTCAGATAGCATTTTTTTTTCTATTTGTAAATAAGTAAAATTTTTACTTTGAGCTCGAGCCCTACAAAGAGAAAAAAGAGAACTGTATCACACATTAATTAAACCCTCTTTTTTTTTTTTTTTTTTACAAAACTCTTGTTCAGAATATAATTATACACGTCAATAAAACAAAAACGCTGCCATTTTCGGAAAAATAACTTTGCACAAAGAACTATTGCTACTCAACTTTGTAAGAAGACCACAGCAACTCTGACAATAAAATTATCTTCTAACACAAGCACTACTCTTTACAATTTCAGAATTTTTGAAGCGACTAATAACTAGTCGTTGGGGGCCACCGTAAAACTTACCCATCATGGATATGCATAATATAAAATATATAAATAAAACATGTGTAAACTACTTATATAATGTATTGGAATTCGAATAAAATTGTGGCTTGATGACGTCATAAACTTTAAATGCTCTATTACTGAACTGCGTAAAAGAAATATCCTCATATCTCTAAAACTGACAATCATATTAACTAAAAGTTTACTGCGTCGGATTAAATGTCTCATTTCCAATTGAAATACATCTTTGAGTTGAAATTTGGATGAAATACAGGGTCGTGAAAAATCGAAGAGTGTGTAAAATAGGATTACAAATATCTCGGCAACAAATAATCCGATCGACTTCATTCTTTATGCAAAATTTACGTTTTTTAATATTCACTCCTTAAAATAAACAATTTCGAAAAATTTATGTATCTTTTATCAGAACGGATATTTCGAGAATCCGAAAAAATAGTTCCGGATAATCGAGGTTACTGAAATTCAAAATGCTTCTTTCCATTATTACATACTAAGTACATACCAAATTCCAAGCCTCTATCTCAATTTGTTCGGGAGATAGAGCGTTTACAGACACACAGACGGACGGCAATTTTTTTTTCCTAAAAATATGTTTTTCGGAATCTCCAGTGTCTGAAACGTGTAAATCCGTCAAAAAAAATTTTTTTTTTCGATTTTTAAAACGATTACAAGACTTATCCCATACTACGTATGATGATAAGTAAAAGTGACATTTCTACTTGTTGTTGCAAAAACCTGCACGAAATGTAAAATGGCAGTTTTTAGCAGCTGGTTTTTTCATTATTCATTAGATAATAGTTCAGGACATTATCTCCTTAAATTTCATCGCGGAACACTGTGGAACTTATAAACTTTCTGATGTTTGAAAACAAAAAAAATATATTTTTTAAAAATATTTTAATCAAAAATAATCATGACACTATTAATTTTTATGCGCTTAATATAATTTTTCTAATGCATGCTAATAATTTACACACCATCATCGTGTGAATCCATTTTACAGAATTAAAATTGGATGATATGGAAAAATGTAGCACGTGTTTAAAGGAACCACTGTTTTGCTCTCTTTGTTCACCTCAGATGATACTTCCCCAAACGTCACTTTTAAAATGATGCATGTTGTTAGGGAAACGAGAATACATTTTTCTAAATACAGATTCTGACCCTCCAAACATTATTCTAGCCAACTGTATAATCAAAATTCCCGAAATAGTAACTTTATTTTTCGACTTTTGGCCAGCTTTTCGGGATTTTGCCCCACTGTGCATTGGTCGGGACACGGCTATTTGTCTTATGGTTAAATAAAAATTTAGAAGGGTTTTTTTTTTTTTTTTTTTTTTTTTCTTGCGCGATAAATGTTTCTATGAGTTTGTTGTGATCTTCAGCCTTTAGGGTAGCTTTATTTAAACGATATTTTTCTGTAGATGTAACATTATGCAAATATATTTTTTATGCATTTTTAATAGATACTTTTATATTTTGTGTGATTTTTCTATTTTTCAAAAACTGTAGCGGCAGTTGTGAACGAAATTTTTAGCTTTTTATCCGTACTTTCAGAAATATTAAAAAAAAAAATTAAATGAAGCGTATAATTTTTTGTATTTTTATACGGACCACTTCTTTATTTTATGATTTTAAGTGCTATTTATATGAGATATATCTTTCCAGAGATTCCCATAAGTTATTTTCAGTAAGTTTTTATCTATTTTTTATAATATGCAGTCTACTCAAAATTAAGAGATGAAAAATAAATAACAGCACTTGTAAATTAGCATATTTTAATAAAGCTTTGGCTACAATCAATGCCAGCTTGTAAGCGTTTGTTCATTAATTTAAGCGTTTGTTTATTAATTCTACACAATTTGTCACCCTCACAATAACAATTATTTATCACAAAAAGGCCTCTTAGTTTGTTAAATATGCTTGTTTATGTATTACTTGCTAAAATATCGAAAATGGCGATACATTCAGAAACATTTACCATCCACAATAACAATTATTTATCACAAAAAAGCCTGTTACCCAGATCGAAATTCATGCTAGTACTAGAAAAAAAAAATAGGCTAGTTATTGCTTATGTATTGCTTTGTCTGCTAGATTTTCTTGCTATTATATGCTTTATAATGCTAGCCAGCATAAAATGCTATATAGCTAGCTTACACAGCAATAGCATGACAAGCTATATACAAGCATCAATACATACCATGACTTGCTGATGGTAATTGTGGTGGAACCAGCAAATGTTTATGGTAGTTATGCTGGTACTTCTCCATTATCCCGTCGACCGCTTTTCATAACAAAAAAATAGTGCCAAACTATAGGATTTAAGGCCAAAAATGTATGATCACATTCACTTGACGTCAGAAGCGTTACACACATTTGTTATTTCATCAAGTGGTTATTAATTCTACATTTACCTGTATTTTTAATTATGTTTTACTGATTTATTAGTTATTTCCTTAATTAAAATAACAATTATGTCTTTAAACGGCGGTGTCATGATATTAAAAAGAGAAAAAGCATTGAAAATATGTTGTGATGTATAGTTACGTACTATAAATCAGTTTCAACTGACGCGACGTCACAAATATTTATTCACCAACCGAGAGGGATATAATTAAGAAAAATAATATAAATAAATAAATATCCAAGATTTTTTGTTCTGTTTTCATTAATATATTGTAAATTTTATTGTTTAAGCTAATACTAAGTTGATACATTGGTGAGTGGGCATTTCCAAATTTCTGGTATTTATTTATTTATTTATTTGAGATTCTAATGGTAACATTCTTCCATTTGTTTATTTGGCACAGTTTGGCGATAATTTTTTGTTATGAAAAATCGTCGACGGGATAATGGAGAAGTTCCGTTATGCCATTTTACTTGCTGGGATACAGCATTTAATGCTAGTCTAGCAAACAAATACCAGCATGAATTTCGACTTGGGTAGGTTTGTTAAATATGCTTGTTTATGTATTACTTGCTAAAATATCGAAAATGGCGATAAAATCTTGGTTTAGCATCGTACTTATTTCTTTAAGATGGCGCAAAAACATGGTTTAATAAACATACGTTTATAAATATTAAAAAAAAAAAACATGTTTTTCCGCAATCTTCAAAAGTTTAATAAGATGATGAAACTGCCTTCTGTCGCCATTTTGGTATTTTTCGCCAATCCTGCCAACCGGCACAGGATACGGAACTCTTTCAAAAATTTAAATTGACGACATATAAACAATATACAAAGGGTAGTATAAAAGTATTACCAAACAAATGTACTCCCAATTCAATTCTCACCTTTAATAGCTGTCTCTTTGTCACTTTTTGCAACAGATTTTTCTTTTATTGGAAAATCTTTCAGCAGTTTAAACAATTTAAAACATTCGTCTTTTGTTGAATTTTCTGTAATTTTACTGTACATCTGAAATACTTCTTTATATTCAGCAGGTAATTCTTCGTGTGTTTGATGCATACGACTGATCAACGACAGATTATGCATATCTCTGAGCATTTCATCGAACGCTGAAACGACGCCTTTTGCAATGGGTAGTTCAAAATTCATTATTTTTAAATCATTTACACTTATAACATTGAAATTTCATTAACCAGAAAATCTACATTTTCTTTTTCTTCATTTATATAACATACGTTGCCAGACAAAAAAATAATAACAGCGTAAGATAAAATCAGAACATGGAGAATATTATTTTCACGTATCACAGTCTTTCAACGAAAACCTTTCACCGAGGAAAATGGCATCATTTTTAACAGGAAACGTGCATTTGAATTGATCAAATTGAAATATCTTTATACAAACTAGATGGAACCCGTCAAAACTTGACGGAAAAAAATTACAATACCAATATTAGTAAAATAAGCTTCTTTATTACATAAGAAGTGGTTTTTATGAAACAATCTTTCAAATATTTTATTTAAAATTTTTTTTTCCCCAGTGAATTAAATTACTATTTCCGATGCAAACTCTAAACAAACAATCCGTAAACAAAATGCAAATCAGTTTGACATTACCGCCCTATTCCTCACGGCAAGAAAGAAAATTTCCTGAACCTATGAAGGATCATACAAATAATACATCCCTACGTTCATCTCATATTCAGTCAATAAAAGAACATAGTAAATAAAGCAGACCCCCCCCCCCCCCCCCTTCCTGTGATAATGCAACCGAATGAGCTCCTATGCGCATGTGCATTGCATCTCCCCAAACGCACCGTCGAAATTCGACGTTAAAAAAAAGTTTTAAAATGTTTTGATCAAAATTTTTAAAATGTCTTCTTTAATCATTGTTCGTTTCAAATCCATATCTTCTGAAACGCATCCATTGTTTTAAGCTAATAAATTTTTATGTAAAGATGAAGAATTTTTTTTTTACAATAATAAATCAATCTGCAGATAAAGGAGTTTAATGTTTTCAAGTGTAATTTATTTGTATGGTTTCTTCGTTCCTTTACATAATCAGGATGATTATTCCTTTTCCATAATGAAGGAAAATAATGCAAATAAATAAATATCCAAGATTATATATAAAAAGTAGCTTGTGTGCTCGGTGGTGTTTCGCATAAACGTTGTAAAATTCAGGTTATTAGATTTTATCCATCTTTGCTGTCATAACAGCTGATGAAGCAGTCATTTTCGGCGATTTTTTTTTTTTTTTTTTTTTTTTTTTTTTTTTTTTGTTATCTGTAAAATGTGTGTTTTTGGTATAGCCCGAACTAAGAAAAATTTTAGTACTTTTCCATTATACGGACACCATTGTCGCCAAGAATATATTTACATGTATGGCATGGTGTCGGTATAACGGAAAATAACCAAAATTTGCGATCGATCAAATAATTAAATTTCGTTAAACATTAAATTTTCTGGTACTTCTCTATTATCCGGTCGACCACTTTTCATAACAAAAAGCTATCGCCAAACTGTAAAATTAAACGCCAAAAATGCAGTCCGATTTACTTGATGTCAGAAGCATTTTACGTGTTTCTTACGTCATCAAGTGTTTTTTAATTCGACATTTGCGTCTATTTTTCATTATGTTTTACTGATTTATTAGTTATTTCATTAATTAAAATAACAATTATGTCTTTAAATTCATGTATTTTATTTATTTATTTATTTTGATATTCCAATGACAACGTTCTCCCGTTTATTTGGCGTTACAGTTTGGCGATAGTTTTTTGTTATGAAAAATGGTCGACGGGTTAATAGAGAATTACCAATTTTCTTATTTTTAATCTGAGAAAGAAACAATAATCATGGATTTAATTAATTTTGCAATATGCGGTGCAACCAAAACAATTTTGATTAATTCGGTGCAGATATCGCCGACGCACCGGAGTTATTTTTTGACGCCTAAATGACGATTTTTGCTTTGTATGGCAACCTGGTGTTTTATAATAAATTTGATTATGTGTAAATAAATAAAATAAAATAGGTACTTTTATGTTAGCTGGGCGTCAGGGGTAACTCTCCAAATGTTGTTTCAATTAGAATTATTTAAATTGCAACAGTTTAAGTGAGATTTGTTATTCATATTGATATGTTTATGTTTAAATATTTTATTATGATTATATTCTAGCTAATTAAGTTTTTTTTAAGATTTTATACTACAATGTTAAAATATTACCTAGTTGATATTAGCTAATGTCAAAAGATTGGCGAACCACAGAGTTCAGAGAATAAACTGTATGCCTCGCAACAGTGAGTGTTGCCGACTTTATGACGTCATAAGCGGAAGTAAAAGTTTAATTGAAAATTACGGCTAATTAATTAAATTTTCGAACAAACGAATGCACGATAACAAATCTGTGTCCAAATATCTTTCATTTAAAAAAAGAATGGTGTAATTTGATGCAGTAGTTTGTCCTCACGGATTGTCGAAAGAAATCGCTTAGCGTTTTAAATATATAGATCATACAAATGGATCAATTTGATATAATATTCACTGACAAACATTTTCACTGACAAAAGGATTTCGTATTTATTTAAATACAGGTTTTCACCCTCCTTAATCTTAGTAGTGGTAAAAAGAAAATGTAGAGAAAATTTACTTCATTATTTTTTTTTCAGGTTTAAGAATGAAAATGCACGTTTATGACGTCATTTTTCACAGTTTGTTCCGCCAGTATAGCATCTGCAGTCTATTCAAAATTAAGAGAGATGAAAAATAAATAAAGCACATGTAAATTAACAGCTTTTAATAAAGCTTTGGCTACAATCAATGTCAACTTCTCAGCTAAGCCTTGATCGTTGCCAAAGAAATGATCGGTGCTTTCCCATAAAAGGAATTGCAGTTTGTTTTCTTTGATTTTGATCAGTGTTTTCTTATATAGTTAAAAATGGTTAAGGAAAACAAAATAACATGAAACCCTCCCAAAATAAAGTAAAAAAAAATAAATAAAAATTAAAAAAAAAACGTTTTTGCAAAGCAATCTTCATAACACAACGATTCGTTTGTCATTAACGAAGATTTCAGCAATATGATTCATCAAGTTCTGACAGTGATTTTTAACACTTTCCAATATAATTGAAAAGTGTTTAACTCGCGTAAATATATTCGAATTGTCATGAAATTGATATATGTTATTGAGGTTTACTATGGCATGTTCGGTATTGAAAATGAACGGTGTAGCACTTATAGTCTTTTTTGGAGGGACACTCAAAAGAATTCTGTTGCATTACAGTCTATGGGGAAAAATCATTTGCGGTTTCTTTTAATGATATTAGACAATTTCACACATATTGAAAATGATATAATACCACTGAGGTGCAGTACAAGAGGCTTACTATAGTTACATAGAATATGGTACTTATAGTTAGTTCTTTACAGGGACACTCAAAAGAATTCCGTTACATTACGGTCTGTGGAAAAAAAGGTTTATTTTAATAATGTTCCACTATTTCAAACATATTGAAATTGATATATATTACTAAGGTTCATTACAAGAAACTTACTATAGAATATTGTGTGTATAGCATTCATCGTTGATTTACAGGGACACACAAAATAATTCGGTACAGTCTGTTAACAATAATTGTTAGAAGTGTTTTTTCAGTTGGTGAACGCGTTTTCAAATTTAACTCATTTTTTCCTATTACTTGCTGCGGATAAATTCTATAGATCATGTACAGGGCAGCACAAAAGTTCTCGAGTACATTTCCGTTTATTGACGGAAATTGCAGAACGGGAATTTTAAACTATGCTCCGCGTTTCCTAAACGACCTAAAATTTAGTATTCTGTGTAGTATATATACAAATTTGTAGATCATATACAGAGCTGCACAAAAGAGTTCGGATATTTTTCCGACTATTGTCGGTAATTCCTGAAATTGGGTTTTTAAATATGTGATGCGTTTTCCAAATTGTTTACTTGGATATCATATTTTACCTTATTAAACGGTAAAGATTTGAAAAATTGTTTTGGAAGTGTTTGAAAGTGTTACATAATGTATGCACATGAATTTTCGTTCTTGTTAGAATATGTATATAAAAGGAAAAAAAAACATCATACAAAATTGAGATAAATGTTTAATTAACGTATCAATTAAACGTAATTATTAATTTACTTTGTTAAATTTCAAACATAAATAATTGAGAAATTTTTTCTAAATATATATACATATGTAGTCGAACTCGGTTAATACCAGATGCAAGGGATTTAAAAAAGTACTCGTATTAACCAACCGTTACTCGTAATAGCAGTGAAGATAACAAAAAAAGTCCTTCCGGCCTGTACCGGGAGGAAAAGGTAGCTTTCCCATATCTTCGTTTTAAAATTTTATATAATGTTACACGAAAACAGCAAGTTAAAATGCAAAGAAAACGTTTACAAAAGATTCGTTAATACTGAATTTGAATAAGAAATTCGCCAAATTATTGAGCAATAGCCAAATTGGCTTCATTTATGAAGACTTATTTTGGTCGCCAAATTTGGCGATATTTCTCCAAATGTCGCCAATTTCGGCGAGAATTTGGCGCTAACGGATATGAATATGCGTATGATTGGGAAAATTATTACAACAATGAAAGAAAATAATTTGGGAGTAATCGCATTAATGTGCTGTTTTGTTTCAAAATATCAGCCACCCTAGAATTTCAAACTGCTCTATCTCAGCCATTTTTTAAGATAGAGGTAAACCAAACAATGCTCTGGAATCCTTGTATCAAGGCCTAACACGTAATTAAAAAATAAATTTGAATTTTTAATTTTTTTGTATATTTATTTTAGTTTTAGATTTTTAAATGGCCGCCATCTTGAAACAAAATGGCGGACTAAGCTGGCCAACGAACTCGGTCGAGACATTGGTGAGCTTAATACACACAATTAGTTTCATCAAAATTGATTTATAAATACGAGCGTTATCGTATGACATAGGTCAGATATATATATATATATATATAAATCAACATTTGAACGGAGGGTGGTTTTGGGGTCTGGGGGTCATGATCGGTGAAAATATATCGAAATTTTCCGGAACTGCTTTCCTCCGAACGGTTGCAATAGGTAGCTTTATACTTTTTTGTATTGAAAGCTACCTAAAACTTTAAAACACACACATAATTAACCTAACTACTATTATTAGTTGCCCTAGTTATTTCAATGCTAAAATATTTCCTTCTATATTAAAAAAAAAGTAATCTGGAACTGAGCCAAAAACGAAATGGACCAATCAAATTTTGCGTAGATATTCCGGGTTATTCTCATCGCTTTTTTACTAGGGACTTTTTTGAGGAGCTATTACTTTTTTTCTAGCCATCCTACGGATTCGAAAATCATACCATCAGACACGAAATATAACAAGCTTTCAGAAATTAAAAAAATTATCACGGTCGGACAATAAAAACTCAAAAAATCCTTAAAAATCGAGTAAAAAATATTTTATTGAAAAAGTCATTTTTTTATATTGTTGCCAATTTCTAAATAAGCGCAAAGGATTATAGTCCAGTAGAAATAGCGCAAAAAAGGGCCTTGCCTTACAAAAATTCGGGTAGTTCTAATTTTTGAGTATGCTGTAAAGGTTGACCCTCTAATAAAAAAACCAAGTTTTCGACCTTCTAGACCTTGTGCGTTTTTCACAATATTGAAAAAACCAATATTTTTCGGCACTTTTTTCGATTTTTCTTAAATAACTCAATTTTAGTGCAATTTACAACAAAAGCACTTTCACCATTTTGTAGAGCATAAAATTCTCTACAACATGCAGTATTCATGTTTGTAAATTGTCCAAATAGGGGGTAAGATACGGGGCCGGGAAAAGGGTTAAATTTGGAAAAAATGTAAAAATCCACAAATGACGTTAGTTTTTGCTTAATAACCCACTTTTAGTGCATTTTAGAAACAAAATTGTCATAATCAACTTTTTAGAGCTTTTAAGTATGTTATTAAGAAAAAACTAACGTCATTTGTGGATTTTTACATTTTTTTTCCAAATTTAACCCTATTTTCCCGGCTCCGTATCTTACCCCTTATTTGGACAATTTACAAACATGAATACTGCATGTTGTAGATAATTTTATGCTCTACAAAATGGAGAAAGTGCTTTTGTCTCTGAAACACACTAAAAGTAGGTTATTAAGCAAAAACTAACGTCATTTGTGGATTTTTACATTTTTTTCCAAATTTAACCCTATTTTCCCGGCTCCGTATCTTACCCCCTATTTGGACAATTTACAAACATGAATACTGCATGTTGTAGATAATTTTATGCTCTACAAAATGGTGAAAGTGCTTTTGTCTCTGAAACACACTAAAAGTAGGTTATAACGTCATTTGTGGATTTTTACATTTTTTTAAAATTTAACCCTATTTTCCCGGCTCCATATCTTACCCCCTATTTGGACAATTTACAAACATGAATACTGCATGTGGTAGAGAATTTTATAAAATGATGAAAGTGCTTTTGTCTCTAAAATGCACTAAAAATAGGTTATTAAGCAAAAACTAACGTCTTTAGTGGATTTTTGCAAATTTCACCCTATATTCCCGGCTCTGTATCTTACCCCCTATTTGGACAATTTACAAATCTGAATACTGCATGTTGTAGAGAATTTTATGCTCTACAAAATGGTAACAGTGTTTTTTTCTCTAAAATTCACTAAAATTGAGTTATTTAAGAAAAATCGAAAAAAGTGCCGAAAAATATTGGTTTTTTTAATATTGTGAAAAACGCACAAGATCTAGAAGGTCGAAAACTTGGGTTTTTTATTAGAGGGTCAACCTATAATAAATGAAACTATCGACTATCTCATGCTCTAAAAAGTTGATTATGACAATTTTGTTTCTAAAATGCACTAAAAGTGGGTTATTAAGCAAAAACTAACGTCATTTGTGGATTTTTACATTTTGCCAAATTTAACCCTTTTCCCGGCTCCGTATCTTACCCCCTATTTGGACAATTTACAAACATGAATACTGCATGTTGTAGAGAATTTTATGCTCTACAAAATGGTGAAAGTGCTTTTGTCTCTAAAACGCACTAAAAGTAGGTTATTAAGCAAAAACAAACGTCTTTAGTGGATTTTTGCATTTTTTGCAAATTTTACCCTATTTTCCCGGCTCCGTATCTTACCCCCTATTTGGACAATTTACAAACATGAATGCTGCATGTTGTAGAGAATTTTATGCTCTACAAAATGGTAACAGTGCTTTTTTCTGAAAAATGCATTAAAATTGAGTTATTTAAGAAAAATTGCAAAAAGTGCCGAAAAATATTGGTTTTCTCAATATTGTGAAAAACGCACAAGGTCTAGAAGGTCGAAAACTTGGTTTTTTTATTAGAGGGTCAACCTTTACAACATACCCAAAAACCAGAACTACCCGAATTTTTGTAAGGTAAAATGCTATTTCTACTGGACTATTATGTTTTATCTCAAATAAAAAATGTATTTGTGCGAGACTATTAAAAACAATAATGAAAGTTTAAAATAATAATTAAATGATCACGTGTTGAAAGCAGGAAATAAAGAAAATTAAGTCATAAAAATTGTGTTTACACATGAATATTAAAAATAAAAAAGATGATTTAAATGAAAAAGCATTATAACCAGTTAAATGAAAAAGCATTATAACCTGATTACAGAAGATAGTCGCCGTTCGTGATATCATCATCATCATCTTTTTAAAACAGGATACATTACCAGGTTTTAAGAGGCTGTGAAATCAGAACTGGGGTTGGTGAGCGTAGCGAGCAGGGGGCAGAGCCCCCTAGTATTAAAAGTCAAAAACATGTCCGTGAATAACGCTGAGTTTCATATCGAGGACGGCAATGATCTAAAGAACCCATTTCCCCTCTTTCGCAAACTTAATTACTCCTAAATATCGCACAATTGCAATTTTTACTGAGCCGAATAGAGAAAAAAAAAATGTTATTTTACAAGTACAATTTGTTTGAAAACTGCATCTAAATTTACTGATTTTTTAAAATTATTTTCATGCATAAGTTAAAAAAAATCTCATCTATATAGCGTGCAGCTTGATTACGGAAGATTAACCAGTTTACATTTACAACGATATAAATAGTTCAGCTTTTATTTCCGGCTAATACTCCTTAACGAAATTAACACTTCATACATCTATAATAATAAAGATAGAATTTTGTCTGTCTGTGTGTGTTTCCAGATCTTTCTGAAGAGACCGCTGCGCGCAGAGCTACAATAATTGGCATGCAGTACCTGTATGTCACAGTTATGCAGCCTGTAGCCAGTTTTTCCCCAATTTTATTTTATAATTAGCCGAAATATTAATTAAAAACCATAATGAACGTCCCAAAATGGCGCTCTGTCGCTTGCGTATATGTCAAAACGGCATTTTCGCGAAACGTCAAGCAGAAAGAAACGAAGGGCGAAAAAACTTTCCATTTTAACGCATCTTACGCATTTTAAATTGTTGTATCCGCTTTTCAGAACGAAATACGAAAAATCAAAATATATCCACTTATTCTGGGTATTTTCCGGTCATAACGGAATTATTTGTAAAAAAAAAAAAAAAAAAAAAAAAAAAAAAACAGTAATAATACACTGCTCAAAACAATTAAAGGATATTTGAAGTTTTATATAAAATAAAGATATAAACGAAATTTTTTTTGCCGAAAATAGAAGAAGAGAATCACAAATGCAAATTTTTCTGGTTTTCAAACTGTGGAGTATGCAAATTTTGAGTTCGACGTCAAAAACGTCGCTTCAGCGGCAGCGAATGAAATTTGACTTTCAACTGGATAAAAGAGAATGAAGACAAGGATGATCGGCATTCAGTGATTGCTTTGTTTCGATGAGTACGATGTCTCAGCGAAGTCATTTGACAGATTCAGAAGCTTGGAGAATTGTTGGTAGGTTAGAAGGGGGCCAAACTCAAGCCGAAGTAGCGCAAGCCATTGGAGTGTCACAAAGTGTCATTTCCAGGATCTGGAACCGTTTTTTGGAGAGTGGATGTGCAGGCCGAAGACCAGGGCAAGGTCGTAGACGGGCAACAACGCCCAATGAAGATCGGTATTTAGCGTTAACAGCTCGGAGACAACGAAACATGAACGCTACTCTTCTCCAACAACACCTTCGCTCGGCTACAGGCACCACGATTTCAACTCAGACTGTCCGAAACCGGCTCCATGCTGTAGGTCTGTATGCTCGCCGACCGATGGTATGTGTTAGATTAACATCAAGGCATCGTCGCGACCGCAGGGAGTAGACAACCGAGCATGTCAACTGGAGGAGAAATGAATGGAGCAATATTCTGTTTTCTGACGAGTCCCGTTTTTCTGTGCATCCGGATAATAGGCGTATTTTCATCTGGAGGGACCGTGGCAGTAGGAATAATCCTGCGTTCGTGCACGAAACTGTCAGATTTGGCGGTGGAGGAGTGTTGGTGTATGGTGGCATCTCTATTGACGGGCGCACTGACCTCTACATCATTCGAGATGGAGCTCTGACTGGTCGCCGATATAGGGATGAGATCCTCAGACCTATTGTAGTCCCTTACGCTGCAGCAATCGGAGATAACTTCATTTTAATGGACGATAACTGCAGGCCACATCGTGCAAACCTGGTGGAGGATTTCCTTTTCGAGGAAGGAATCGTTCGAATGGAATGGCCAGCGTGTTCTCCAGACATGAATCCAATCGAGCACGTTTGGGACGCTCTAGGAAGACGAGTTTCTGGCCGCCAACAACCCCCACAAATTCTCCAAGAACTGGAAAGAGCTCTTCTGGAAGAGTGGGGCAGAATACCCCAACTCGTCATTAATAGCCTCATTGAGTCCATGCCTCAAAGGTGTTCAACGTTGCTGGCCGCCCGTGGAAACCATACCCCCTACTGAAAATGATTTTCTTTGAAGAAAACACCTTTTCTTATTCTTTTTTTCTCATATGCACAAATTGTGTTTTTTTCCTTTTGTACACAAATGCGCAATAAAATGCATTTTTTTCTGCCAAACATGTGTAATTTATTCTCATATAACCTACTATGTCTGTCGACCATGTATCAATCAGCTAAAAAGTTTCCCAGATACAAAATCCACCTAAAACTGCAATATCCTTTAATTGTTTTGAGCAGTGTATATACCACTTCAAAAAAATATTTTCCAAACATCGATTTCATGTTTTTTTTTTTTTTTTTAATGGATATTTACAAGTTTGCATCCGCTTTCTTGATGGAAAAAAATAAAATAAAATAACCATTTATTAGGGTACCTTCACCGTTATAAACGATGCATTTTGTTTAAAAAATATATTAATATTTACCGTTTAAAAAAAAAAAATGATGATAATAATAATGTCGATTTCATGTTTTTTTTTTTTTTTTTTTTTTTTTTTTTTTTTCAATTTTTAAAAATCTGCAACCGTTTTCCGGATTGAAATACAAAAAACCAAAAATATACCCTCTTATTCATGGCACCTTTACCTTTCTAATGATTTCTTTGTTTTAAAAAATATGTTAATCATTCCAATTATATTAATGTTTACTTTAAAAAAAAAATCTGAATGCCAATTTTATGTTTTTTTGTTTTTTCTGCTCATTTAAAATTCCGCATCCGCTTTCCAAATCGAAAAAAAAAATGCCCACTTATTCCTGGTACTTTTTCGGTACCAACGATGTTTTGGGTTTAAAAGAATATTAATATTTACTATTTCAATAAAATATTTTCTGGAAGTCCTTTCACGAATTCGCCACACATTTTCTTTTTCTCAATACCTTCCCAGATACCCTTTAGTACTGCGTGAGAAACTCATCTTGCCCTTTTATCGTATTCGTGTTTTAAAAGATGGAAGTGGGGGAGGGTTATATTATTTAAGTTTTCTCAGGAACTTTTGGTCAGAATAGCAAGTTTAATATATCTATATGTCAGAAATTAAATAGGCAGCCACTGTAATGAATGCCCCTTAAACTATTAACCTCTGGCATGTGTCCAATACGAAAGTATCGCTTTTAAGAAGTTTCAAAACTTTATTCAAATACATAATTGATATTTTTCATATGAAACAAACCTTTTTGTTGTTGTTACTAGGGGATCTGAAAAAATATATTAAATATAAAAAATCATATATAACTCATATATATATCATAATAGTTTTCAATAAAAGCAAATGGTTTCACCTATATTATGTACACTGGCCAGTATCCTCTGGTAATAGTAATGAAGAAAAATAATTGTCAAGTAGTTAAGGCAGTACTTCAAAAATTTTTTGTAGTAAAAAAAAAAAAAAAAATATATATATATATATATATATATATATATATATATATATATATATATATATACTAGCTGTTACCCGTGACTTCGTTCACGTAACATTAAAAAAAAATTAAATGCATTAATTTAGCAAAACATTTCACTTGATAATTAACAACATATATAATTAACCAAAGCTTTATCACATTTTATAGGAGACCATACGGTATTTCTTTGTTATAGGGGCCTTGACATAACCCAGTCTTAAAAAAGTGAAATTTCATGCCAAATAATATATACAAAATCGCGAAAATGAAACTGCAACTAATGAAAAAAGGAGAACCCAGTAAAATCGTGAAAATCGAGGAATTCCTCTTCGTAAAACGAAAAACAACACTGGCAGAATTCTTCTATACAACAGTGCATTTTAGGTGGTATTTGGTGTACAATTTGTATATGTGTGCATTGCTAAATGGGCATTATTATATTGGTTATTTGCATAGACATATGTTATATATTTCTTACTACATTATCTTGTTTATGTATATATTAAATTAAGTGTTTCACACTAAGTGGTGCAAATAGTGAACAAACTGCTTGTGGATTTTATACATTGATAGATATTTCACAAAGATATAACAGTCTGGTGCGATTCTAAAATGTAAATAAAGGTTGCTAGAAAGTACTTTAAATTCTGCCCAATTTAACCTCGATACTTTCTCTATTGCGTCAAGAACACTATTAGCAAATAAATACCGACGACACAAATCTGATTATCTAAATTTACATATTTTTGTTAGTATATATAGGATTATTTTAATTTATTTCATGCGCTTGAAATTTTTTACGCTTTCTCTAGGGTTAGTTGTCGAATAAATGTACTTTCTTGTTATTTTATTTTGCCATTTCTATTTATTCTATTTTACATTCATTCCATTTATGGATATTGATTTAATTTATATATTCGTGTCAAAGAATATTCTTTAAAGTTATTATCAGGATTAGGATAGGATACGATTAGGGTTAGGATTAGCTAGGAATAAAAATTTAACGACAATGGCATGACCGATTCAGGTTTAAAGTATGAACCATCATGAAGCAATGAGAAAATTATCGGCTAATAGTTTTTAATATGTTTTACAGTCATAGTTGGCATCAAAGGTGAGCGGGGAAATGATCATCTAAAATACCATTAAGTGTTTACCACGCGAAAAAAAAAAAATCTGGTTACAACAATGTATTTAATTTTGCGCCAAATTTCACTTGATAAAAAAAAAATAAAAAAAAAATGACTATGGATTTAATTACAGACACCTAACCTTGTTATTCTCGGAAATTTTCTACCTATATGTAAAAAAATTCTACTATATAGAACGCGCTTTCACGTTTATAATGTTATGAATTGGCACGATCGGCATGTTCAAGTATACACAATTCGGCTGGAAGAAAAGATTCATTACTTTTTGATGTTTTCTTTGCTTTTGCATTACGCGAATTTGTTGGTAAAATCGATTTTCTTTTCGATAACGTTGTTTTTTAAGCTTAAAAAATATTGTAATTTTACTTAAACATTGCTTTAAAATCTATGCAATTTTTCTTATCCTACAAGACTTTATAAAAATCTATTATGAAACAACTTTAAGAAAAGCTATATTTAAAAACGACAACAAAGTTTTTCCTATTTTAAAACTAAAAGAAATGTAAAATTAAATTCCGGTTCGAAACGACGATTTACAAATGTGTTTCGATTGAGGGAAAATGATAGAGGAAAAATGATGTTACTTCGACACAATCATATTAAATCTTTAGCTTTTATGAGAAAAGCAACTTTCTTTTAAAAAATATAGTTATTTTTACTAAGATTTTCTGATTTTCGATACGGATAATTTTGCGATGCATATCATTGACATTTTCCATCCAATATTTTTATTATTATTATTATTATTATTTACTTTTTAAAATTTAAATTAAAAATATGGTATCTTTATGTTAGCCGTGTGCAGACGATAAATCGCCAACCTATCCCATCATTCGTATTGAATTCATTAAAAATATAAATCTTTCTCTCATTTCATTTAAAACACAGAACATTAATTTACAACACATACATTTAAAATACATATAGTACGTACATTTAAAATAATTCCTTTCATGTCAAAAAGAAAAAAAAAAGAGAAATTAATCACAAATAATTTGATAACCCAAGATCATTTATTTTATTTCAACATCAAAACAAATCTGTTTTATTTTTCTATATATGACATCATACTCGCTTGCTTTCTATACTTACTCGTATTTATGCACTTTGTATTATCATCAAATATTTGAAAACGCACGTTTTGTTTCTAATATGACATCATTTCGTATTCTGTTTAATTCTTAAATAATTCATTTCCTTTTCATTTTTCACGTGGAAATTTTTCACTTGAATATAAATTGTTGATTATAAATTATTACTCAGGGGTTTTATTTTATATTGGCAACGATAAAGTATTAGCAACGGTAAAATAAATTTAACCATTTTAAAAAAAGCTGCAAAACCGGGCCCTTTGGGCCAAACCATCCAAACTAACCAACCATTTTAAAATATACGAAAAAATGTCCATTTATTCTCTATGAAAATAATGATTTTTTGAATTATTAAGAAAAATAATGAAATAAAATAAACAAAAACCATTCTATGTTCATTTGAGGGTTATAATCAACTTATATGCAAAGATACAGGATAATTAAATGCTTCATTTTGACGCTGGCTTCAGTCTAACATTCGCACACAATCAGAATTATAATATTACTAGCTGTTACCCGTGACTTCGTTCACGCAACATTAACAGAAGAATAAATACATTAATTAAGAAAATATTTTACTCCCAATAATTAAAAACGTTAAAATTAACTAACTATTTATCACATTTCATAGGCGACAATACGGTATTTTTTTGTTATAGGGACCTTGACATAACTCAGTCTTTAAAAAGTGAAATTTTGTGCCAAATAATCGCGAAAATGAAATTGCAACCAATGCAAAAAGGAGGGCAAAATAAAATCGTGGAAATAGACGAATTGGGTAAAAACAAATGTCAATTTTACCTGATAAACAATTTTACTTTTAACGCCTTTGTGAAACGTTTTAACAGCCATCCTTAAAAAAAAACATTAATTGGAAATAGTACATGCTTTTTCTTTAAATTCAGTTCTGCCTCCTTGGTTTAATGTATAGCTGAAACAAATCTTATTTTCTAAATGACAGTATGTTGACAGGCAATTTTTGTTCTCCAGAATAAATTGATTCATGAAGTTTGAATATGTGAAAATATGTTTTTATTTTTCGGGTTTTAATAAGAAAATGGTGTAAAAAATATACAGATCTATTTTATTTCTCCCTTTTTTATACACAAATATGGAATAATTTACTTTCCGTTTTTAGAGAAACTTCGTTAAAATTAACAAAAAAAAAAAATCTTGGCATCTAATTTAATTTTTTAAATTCTGACAGTTTGTGTAACATCCTCGGATCAATGATAACCGGTATAAAGTAAATCACGTTGCGTTCGATATTCTGGCACTGTAAAAGAAAATTGTAAATTCACGGGCATTCTCCGTGAATTGCCGCCGTAATTTTACGGGAAATGCCCCCTTTTCAAGGTAAACGGTCCATTTCAGTAAATTTCATGTTTTTACGGGCAAAAAACCCTAATCTAATAACAAAGCTCGTTTATCTAGTCACAAAACCGGTTTTCTTATGGACATTGCCTGGAATCTCTGCTGCAGTAGTTTTACTGCAGCAATTTTTTACAGTGAGGAGTAGTTGCGAAATACAAACATAGATTCGTGTTCATTTTCCTTTTCTTAAAATTATGATGCGATTTTTAGCAGAAAATTCTCATCCGTATATAACGAATATTCATGCTTAATAATCAGTATAGATAAAAAAACATTTAAATTTTTCGTTATAAATATGGCGTGAAACTCATCTACTTTCTATACTTACTGATGCTTGTATTATTAATGTAAGGAATTGATTCACACTCATTTTAAAACACATTGGAAAATTCCCGTTTTATTTCAAATATAACGCCTCTTTTTCCCGCAGAGAAATCCCTTTTTCATGACATAATTCTTGTTAATTTTCTTTTCCAGGCAATTAATTTCAGTACTGGCATAGGGGAAATTATGTTGCTTTAACGAAATAATATTAAATTTTTAGTTTTTATCAACAAAAATGGAACTATTAACATTCGTCATTTTTTTTTAGGTAATCGAGTTATTTCTTTTAGTTTTAAGAATGAAAATAAATATTTCTCGCTATCCATGACATCATTTTCGATATGGATAATTTTGCGGAGCATATTATTGACATTTGCTGACCATTGTCTTTTGAAACTTCTTTTTACTTTTTTAAAATTTAAATACAAAATACGGTATAGTTATATTAGCCCTGCGCAGACGGTAAAACGCCAAGAATTATTACCATACAAAAGAAAAAAGCGAAGAAAAAAAACCCAAGATCATTTTATTTCACCAATCAAAGATATCCGCTTTATTTTTTATGTATGGCGTCATATTCGCCTGTTTCCTATGGTTACTCATATTGAAACCTTGTATTATTATCAAAAACTAAAAAAAAAGTACGTTTTATTTCTAATAATATTATTTAATCTTCTTCTTAATTCTTTAATTTTTTTATTTCATTTTTATTTTTAACGTGAACATTTTTCAATTGAAACTAAATTGTTGACTAAAAATTATTATTCCGGAATTTGAATTAGTTTTGGCAACGATAAAGTATTAGCAACGGTAAAGTAAATTTAACCATGTTAAAATATTATACGAAAAAAATGTCCATTTACTCTCTATGAAAAAACGAAATTTTGAATTATTAAGAAAAATATTTGAATAAAATAAATAAAAACCAGCCTATGTTCAAATGAGGGTTATAATCAATCTGTATGCAAAAATACAGGATCATTAAAGGCTCCATTTTGACGCTGGCTTCAGCCTAACATTTGCGCACAATCAGATTTATAATATTATTAGGATAGGATATATATATATATATATGTAAGTAAATGATATATAAATAGGCACTTTACTGAACCAATATGACAAATAATCGATGAACAACAAAATATGCACTTTAATTTCAACTAATAACACTTTTGGTCGAAACTATACAACGCATTTACATTACGATAATCCAACCAGGCATAACGGCTATATCCATTTTTACATATCTTGCTTGAAAACAAAAAATAGAAAACTGGCTTTTAGCCAAATCTCGCGATTCAAACCATTTATAACTCGCGCATGTCTAACCATGGATAATAATAGTAGTTAGTTCATTTGGTGAAGTGAAGTGTCTAACCATGGATAATAATAGTAGTTAGTTTATTTGATGAAGTGAAGTGTTCACACTGAAATCCTACAAATCGGTCATCCTGACGTGATGGCGTCTCGACATCAGCATCCTGGCCTATCCAGGAGTTTAACCTGTAGACCACGGCTTCATGTATTCGGCTCCGGTTGACGTCTTTCCTGGACCTTCATGATTTCCTACTTTTTGCACTTCATACCGATTATGATTCTTGGCTGCCGTTATCTCATATGGTCCTAAATATTTTTCTTTAAGTTTGATAGCATTGCCAAATTGCGTCCTCTTTATAGCAACGATATCCCCTACTTTGTATCTTCGTGGCTGTTTTCTTTTCTTATCAAACTGCACCTTGTTTTCTTCTTGTATTTTGAGTATATTTTTCTTTGCTTCTTCTCTCATGGCTTCGCGCTCTTCCATGATGCATTCAGTATATTCTTCTTCCAAAACCTTCTTGATGTCTTGTATGTCACTGTCTTTCATTTTAACTCCTGTCATTAATTCAAAGGGACTATACTTGGTGCTTCGCGTTATTGTGCTGTTGATAATTCTTTGTAATTTTGGTACATATTTATACCACCTGGATTCGTCATCGCTAGACAATTTTGACAGAACAGATATCATCACTCTGTGTATTCTTTCCACCTGTCCATTTCCTCTTGGCATCCCAGTTGTTATCTTTACATGCTCAATTCCTTGTTTTGTACAATATTCCTTGAACTCGCTTTCAGTAAAAGCTTTTCCTTTATCGGTTATAATTCTAGTTGGGTTCTCGAAAGTTGCTTGCTGTAGTTCCAATTTGTCTATTACTTCTTTGGCCGACTTTGATTTCACTGGATAAAACCATGCGAACTTAGTGAATGCATCTACAACGGTGAAAATATATTGATATTTTTTATTTGTGAGAGATAATGGGCCTATGTGGTCGATGTGATAAGTTTCTAATAATTTGTCGGTTTGTCGCCTTTTGTTATAGGGTTTAAAAAACCTTCAGCTTTTCCCTGCTTCCTATTATACAAGATACAATCAACACAGTTTGCGATTACCGTTTCTACTTTCTTCCTTAATCCAGCTATGTAAAAATCTTGCTTCACTATATCATCCGTCTTTGATACAGCAAAGTGTCCTCTTTCGTGAATTTTTCGAATAATTTCTCGTTGCATCTCTTCCGGCACCACCAACATTTCTTTTCCATTCTCGAATTTGTACAATATGTCATCTTTTACTAAGTAATTATCGGACGAACCACTTCCGACTAGTGACTTGATAGTTTGTATGGATTCATCTAATCTTTGCGCTATTGCAATCCTTTTCGTTATTTCTGCTTGCGATCTAGTTATAATTAATACCGATTGCGTTATCGGCACATTTCGGCTTAATGCGTCTACATGTTTCATTCTTGTTGCTGGTCTATGCTCTATCTCGTAGTCATATTCTTCGATGAGTAATGCCCATCTTGCTACTTTAGGTGTTAAATCTTTTTTATTTAATGTCATCTGGAAGGCTTCGCAGTCGGTTACAATCTTGAATTTATTTCCCATTAGGTAATTTCTGAATTTTTTTAGAGCTTCTATTATGGCTAATACTTCAAGTTCAGAACTTGAATATTTCTCCTGTTGTGGCGAAGTTTTCTTACTCATGTATTGCAACGGGTGAAATTTTCCATCATCTCCTTTCTGTAATAAAACTGCGCCAAAACCTTGGCTGCTTGCGTCAGTATGGAGTTCAAGTATGGCTCCTTGTTTATATAGTTGAAGAACTGGTTTCGTTGATAATGTTTTCTTTAACTCATTGAAAGCCTCGAGCTGTTCTCTTTGAAATTTGAAACAATTTCCTTTCCTTAATAAATCACTTAGAGGCTTGGCGATTTTGGCATAGTTCGGGATAAACTTTCTAAAATATGCTGTTAAACCTAAAAAGGATTGTAATTGTTTCGTTGTAGTTGGCTCAGGAAAATTTTGGACAGCTCTCGTTTTCGCTTCGGACGGTTTTATTGTTCCATTTTCAATTATATAACCCAAAAATTCTATTTTCTGTTTAAGAAAATGGCATTTTTTGAAGTTAATTTCTAAACCATATGCTGATGCTACTTCTAATACGCGTTGCAGCTTCCTCATTCCGTCTTCTTCATCATCTGAGGGAATCACAAAATCATCCATATATACAACTAGCTGTTACCCGTGACTTCGTTCACGCAACATTAAACGAAGAATAAATACATTAATTAAGCAAAATATTTTACTCCCAATAATTAAAAATGTTAATAATTAACTAACTATTTATCACATTTCATAGGAGACAATACGGTATTTATTATTATAGGGACTTTGACATAACTCAGTCTTAAAAAAGTGAAATCTTGTGCCAATTAATCGCGAAAATGAAATTGCAACCAATGCAAAAAGGAGGGCCAAATAAAATTGTGGAAATAGACGAATTGGGTAAAAACAAATGTCAATTTTACCTGATAAACAATTTTACTTTTAACGCCTTTGTGAAACTTTTTAACAGCCATCCTTAAAAAAAAAAACACAAAAACATTAATTAGAAATAGTATATGCTTTTTCTTTAAATTCGATTCTGCCTCCTTGGTTTAATATATAGTTGAAACAAATCTTGTTTTCTAAATGACAGTATATTGTCAGGCAATTTTTGTTCTCCAGAATAAATTGATTCATGAAGTTTGAATATGTGAAAATATGTTTTTATTTTTCGGATAATTTACTGAAATCAAGATTTCGTTTTCACCATCTATTCAAAGTGAAAATAAATTCTGTTTTTCAGTTTTAATGAGAAAATGGTGTAAATATACTGATCTGTTTTATTTCTCCTTTTTTATACACAAATATGGAGTAAGTTACTTTCCGTTTTTAGAGAAACTTCGTTTAAAAAAAATGGCATTTAATTTAATTTTTTTTTTATTCTGAGAGTTTGTGTGACATCCTCGGATCAATTATAACCGGTATTCGCTAAACCGGTAGTAAACTAACCGGTAGTAAATCGCGTTGCGTTCGATAGTCTAGGAGTAGTTGCGAAATACAAACACACGGTCAGATTTTAATATAATAGATTCGTTTTCATTTTCCTTTTCTTAAAATTATGATGTGATTTTTAGCAGAAAACTCGGAAACTCATGCGGAACGAAATAACGAAATAACGGATACTCATGCTTAATAATCAGTATAGATAACATAACATTTAAATTTTTCGTTATAAATATGGCGTGAAACTCATCTACTTTCTATACTTATTGATCCTTGTATTATTAATGTAAGGAATTGATTCACACTCATTTTAAAACATATTGGAAAATTCCCGTTTTATTTCAATTATGACGCAATTATCCCCAGAGAAATCCCTTTTTAATGACATAATTCTTGTTAATTTTCTTTTCCCGGCAATTAATTTCAATACTGGCATAGGGAAAATTATGTTACTTTAACGAAATAATATTAAATCTTTAGGTTTTATCAACAAAAATGGAACTATTAACATTCGTCATTTTTTTTTTTTTTTTTTTTTTTTTTTTGGTAATCGAGTTATTTTTTTTAGTTTTAAGAATGAAAAATCACTATTTCTCGCTATCCATGACATCAGTTACGACATGGATAATTTTGCGGAGCATATTATTGACATTTGCTAACCATTTTCTCTTGAAACTTCTTTTTACTTTTTTAAAATTTAAATAAAAAATACGGTATAGTTATATTAGCCGTGCGCAGACGGTAAAACGGCAAGTATTGTTACCATACAAAAGAAAAAAAAAAGAAAAAAAGTGAAGAAAAAACCCAAGATCATTTTATTTCACCAATCAAATCCTATCCGCTTTATTTGCGATAAATGACGTCATATTCGCCTGTTTCCTATGGTTACGCATATTGAAACCTTGTATTATTATCAAAAACTAAAAAAAGTACGTTTTATTTCTAAAAATATTATTTAATCTTCTTCTTAATTCTTTAATTTTTTAAATTTCATTTTCATTTTTCCCGTGAAAATTTTTCAATTGAAACTAAATTGTTGAGTAAAAATAATTTTTTCGGGTTTTGAATTAGTTTTGGCAACGATAAAGTATTAGCAACGGTAAAGTAAATTTAACCATTTTAAAATGCTGTACGAAAAAATGTCCATTTATTCTCAATGAAAATAACGAAATTTTGAATTATTAAGAAAAATATTTGAATAAAATAAACAAAAACCAGCCTATGTTCATATGAGGGTTATAGTCAGCCTATATGCAAAGATACAGGATCATTAAATGCTCCATTTTGACGCTGGCTTCAGCCTAACATTTGCACACAATCAGATTTATAATATTATTCGGATAATAACGCCTTCTCGCAGTAAATCTTGAAATACTGTGTTTACATACCTTTGGAATTGATTCCCCGATATGCACAATCCGAACGGACAACGTAAAAATTCATATTCTCCTTCATGCGTTACAAAAGCTGTATATTTATAACTGCTTTCTTCAATTTCAACGTGAAAAAAGCCGTTTTTGAGATCTAATGTCGTAAACAATTTTCCCTTTTGCAATTTATCAATCACATCCTCAATTAACGGTAGTGGGTAGCGATCTTTTATTATTTTTCGATTTATTTTCCGATAATCTATACATAACCGGTGTGAACTAGTGCTCGCGGTTATACGTATATATACGTTTAAACGTATACGTAGTTAAGCCTTTTTTCCATATTATTCCTATCCAAAATCGTTACCGGTTACAATACGTTTTATACGTATTATACGTATATTCGCGAGCACTAGTGTGAACCATCCTTTTTCTTACTCAGGACTACAGGAGCCGCAAAATCCGAGTAACTTCGTCTAATGATTCCATCTACCAACCACTGTTGTATTTGCTTACTGATGATTTCCTGCTCAACTAGAGGGAATCTCCTTGGCCGCTCGGATAGGTTTTTCATCTGCCAGTAGTATTTTCATCTTTAACCCCGTATCTTTCGTTTTATTCGGCTTATATGATTTTATTAATTCTCTTATTTTTTCCCTGCTTGCTGAATTTGTAATATGAGCCAAGTCCACCTCGTCGTTTACGTAGTCGATATTAACTATATCTTCCCAACCTCGATTATCGTTGTTTATACTTGATGTGGCTACTTCATCAGTTTTGTACGGAACTTCATTAACTTTAATGTATCCTACTTGTACTGTTTTGTCACTTATTATTCTAACAACATCTTCCGCTACTTTTAACGTCAAGCCTTCTACTGCTTTCCTACCTATTATTAAATCATAGTCAATGTCTTGCACTACGTAAAATTTATCCTGTATTTCTATATTGTCTACATATACTTTATGCCAGAAAAAACCCGTTGGTTTAATTTCTTTTCTACCTATGCCCGATATAGATATATTGTCGCTTGTTAATTTTGGCGCGTTTATTGCAGTATGATATCTTGAATTGGCGATTGAAATATCGCTCTCTGTATCAATTATTACGTTTGTATTTCTTCCGTGAATATCTAAAATTCTTCCTTTTTTTCCATTTAACATGCCCATATTAACTATTTTTCTTTGCGTGTTTTGGGTCTCATTTTGGTATTTTGTTTCTCGCCAATTTTGATTACGTTGCGGGTAAAAATTTGAATATTCTTGTTCTGTATTATTCGCCATGGCACATTTCGCACTCACGTGACCAGGGTTGCCACACGCAAAACAGATTATATGCGACTCTTTGCTTCCATGATTCATACTGTGTCTATTGTCAATTTGGCGTCTTTTGAAATTGGCGTAATCAGCCACTCTCGATCTTCTGTCCTCAAAATGTCCGCTTGTATTCCTAACTGTTTGTTTATTGCAAACCCTTCGGGCCGTTTCGTAAATATCCAATTTATTAACTAAGTCATCAATTTTCTTTATTACTAATAATTCCTCTGCAAAATGTGTCTTCGTTTCCGCAGGCAAATTATGTCTAATTTGATTAACAATAATTAATTCAAATAAATCTTCAAAGTTATTTACTTGAAGACCTTCAATCCATTGTTGAAAATACACCTTTATCTCATAAGCGAAATCTCGCCAATTATCTGATGGCTCCTTTTTAGATGAGAAAAATTTCAGCCTAAACTCCTCTGGTGATAGCTTGTAGCGTTTTAGTAGAATATTTTTTATATAATCGTAATCGTGAATTTCAGGTTCGTTTTCCCTTGTTATTATATTGATCACATCTAACGGCATTAGATTAATTAAATAATTCACCCATTATTTTTTATCAATGCCCGTTTGCGCCATTTGCCTTTCGTACATAGATAAATATAAACTAATATCATTCGAGCTATCATATTTAGTTAATAATCTAAGCAATTCGAATTGCTTACCTGGATTTGTCCTTGGGTTATCCTCAATGTGTTCTCTTGAATTTTCTTGTATCTGCATTTTCTTGATTTCAAAATCTCTTTCGCTTTCGCGGTCTTTTTGCTCCATTTCTACTTTCCATTTTCTCTCTTCCATTTCCATTTCCATTTCCAGTTTATTTTCTTCAATCTCTGCTTATAATTTCTTCTCTTCTCTTTCTCATTCTCTTTCTGCTTGTAATTTCTTCTCTTCTCTTTCTGCTTGTAATTTCTTCTCTTCCAGTTCTGCTTGTAATTTCTTCTCTTCCAGTTCTGCTTGTAATTTCTTCTCTTCTCTTTCTTCTTTCTCTTTTCTACTTGCTATCACTACTTCCAATCGATCTCTTATAAAATCTTCTTCGTAACTCTCCCAACTCTTGATCAGCTTTATTAGGACAGGAATTGTCGGTTTTTCTGGTGCTTCAATTCCGCATTCCTCGCAGAGGTTTATTAGATCAATTCTCTTGGCTTTATTTAGAGTTCCCATCTTTCAAAAATTGTACTTGAAGTGATACGATTACGGTTTCACCTTGCTAATTCGTAACCTAACTTTTGATACTGGCGTTTTACAATACTTTACGTTTGGTTTCCATTTCACTACTAGTGGCTCTTACTTTTAATAATCCCGGCATCCGAGCCCCCAAAAATGTAAGTAAATGATATATAAATAGGCACTTTACTGAACCAATATGACAAATAATCGATGAACAACAATATATGCACTTTAATTTCAACTAATAACACTTTTGGTCGAAACTATACAACACATTTACATTGCGATAATCCAACCAGGCCTAACGGCTATATCCATTTTTACATATCTTGCTTCAAAACAAAAAATAGAAAACTGGCTTTTAGCCAAATCTCGCGATTCAAACCATTTATAACTCGCGCATGTCTAACCATGGATAATAATAGTAGTTAGTTCATTTGGTGAAGTGAAGTGTCTAACCATGGATAATAATAGTAGTTAGTTTATTTGATGAAGTGAAGTGTTCACACTGAAATCCTATATATATATATATATATATATATATATATATATATATATATATATATTTATATATACATATATATACATATTTATATATACATATTATATATATATAACAAATTACAATAACCACTGGGGAATTGTTCCGAAAGATTAAAAAAAAATAATAATAATAAATTACCGCACTTTTGTGTTATAGCGGCTCCCACAATTATGATTATGCCAAGGTTTCAGTTATGATTTCGCCAATATCATCGCAAAGCTTATATATGCATCCTATATACGCATATATACAGGGTGTTCTAGAAAGGACTCCCCAACTTTGAAATGACATAACTTCGAAACAGTGAGAGATAGAAATGTGAAACAAGTTGAATGTTAGACAGATAGGTCTGGAATTTTTTATACATCAATTTAAAAAAATAGTTCCAATATTGGACACGAGAGGGCGCTGCAATCACAAAGCTGTGTCTTTGAAATAGTTCCTGAAAGTGAGCTGTTTGAACTGAGATAAAAATCACATTACAATGGTTTCGATATGGTTACCTTTTTCAGCAACAACATGACGCAACCTAAAGGTAAAGTTCGAAATCACTTGTTGCAATACTTCTATTGAAATGGATGCACATGCCTCACAGATGAATTGTTCAAGCTGTTCCAACGTTTGGGGATTCTTAGAATAAACAGCGTCCTTCAAGTAACCCCACAAAAAGAAGTCGCATGGATTCACATCCGGGGAATATGGTGGCCAATCTATACCAATACCTGTCTCTTTGAGATAATTTAAAGCAATGACTCTCTCACTGAAGTATTCCTCGAGGAACTCAAACACTGAAGTAGTACGGTGCGGTCGGGCCCCATCCTGCATAAACCATGAAATCTCTGGTGCATCCTCTAGAGTCTAGAGCTTGAAATGTTCCAATAAACTGCTATAAAATTTCAATATATCGAGATGCATTAAACGTTTCCCTCCTGAAAAAGGGCCCAATGATTCCTTTGCTGGACAGTCCTGCCCACACTGTAATTTTTGCTGAGTGCAGTGGTTTTGAAAGACACACAAACGGGTTTTCAGTGCCCCATATTCGCCAGTTTTGTTTGTTCACATATCCCTCTAAATGAAAATGGCCTCATCGGTGAACCGTACATGACCGACATCAATTTTATTTTCATCAATCATCTGCAGTAACTCATTTGCAAAAACTTCTCTTTGTTGTAGAGCTGTATTTGTGATCGCTTGATGGCACTGTGTTTTATAGGGAAACAGCTTCAGGCCTTTTCGCATTATACTGTACGTAGTGGTGTTTGACAATCCTGCTTCAGCAGCGACTCGCCTTATGGACTTTCGAGGACAACGTCTAACAATTTCTTCGACTGCTTGCACATTTTCAGGTGTCATGACTGATCGACTGCATCCCACATTTCCGCCTAAATCATCGCACAGTGTGGTATATTTAGTCCCAAAACCTGGCCAAAATTATTTTATCCCTCTAAAAGCTACACATCTACGTTTTTATTAGCTCACAAGCTATCAAAGCCTGAGAGCTAATGTGCCCGCCGGTTCTGTATGTACGTACGTATATATGTACGTACGTATATATGTACGTACGTATGTATGTATGTATGTATGTACGTAACGTGATAACTCTTGATAGAAATAACCGTTTTGCTTCAAATTTTGTTTATAGGTCCATTGTGATAAGGCGCTTCTCTGATTAGTTTTGAGGGTTCATTGGTTAACCCTTTCCGGCACAGTGGTCCCACTCCGGGCACACCTAATTTTAATTCCAAACTTGCCTTCGGCACCAAGAATATTTTGATGAAATTTTGTTTTTATAATGAAAGCTTAAAATAAGGAATTCGCATTTTCTAAAAAAGTCGTTTGTAAATTCCGGTGTCAGTCAGCAATTTCTCATTTTACGAACAGACTTTGTCTGTGCCGGAAAGGGTTAAGTATAAAGGGGGGGGGGACGAGGGGCTATATTCCCTTAATTTAGATAAATGAGTTTTTCATGCAGAATTATTCGATTTTCTTCAAATTTTGTATATATACTCATTGTAATAAAGCACTTCTCTGGTTAGTTTTAGGGGTTCATTGGTTAAATATAAAGGGGGGAATGGGGGGATGATCTCCCTTAATATATAGTCGATTTCCTTATTTTTCGAGAGGCAAGAGTATAATATACAATTAGTGAGAAATGCCTGTGATCTCAATGTCCTCAGTTTAACTGAGCAGTTTTCTTTTTTATTTGAATTGTAGAGTGAAAGCGGTAAAATAAAGTCTTATTTATAAATGAAAGCATTTAATCATCAATTTCATCACTATTACTGTCTTTAAGAATATTAACATTTGTAATATCACTTTCTAATAACAGATGTAAAACTTCAGAAGATAAGGGCTTTCTTTTCTAGTTTGTGTTGCATTTCATGCCAGTTATTAGGGGGTCAGAAGTTAAAAGAAGCCTATTCAGGACATCAATGTACAGGCCACTCGCGAAAACTTTCTTCTGCAGTTTAATTTAAATGACCTAATATGTTTATTGCGAGCTTCTGCAGCCTCTTCAGATAGTTGGCCTATTGGCAGAATAGCTTTTTTTATAACGCCTGTTTCATGACGAAGTACCTTGTGCATTGTAGGGGACATGGGATAAAAACCATATAGCGACACATACAGTTCAGCTGTCTCTTAACAATATTTTTCAAATTCTTCTGTATTAATTTTGTATTAGTATTGTTTTCTTCAAATATTGTCATTTTTTTTTTATGAGTAGCTACCCTTTTTTGTTTGAACTGATTTTTAATAACGGAGAGCTTTTGCTTCATCTCAGCTATCCTTGGATCACCTTCAGAATAATTTCTCAATAATTCTTGCTCCAAAAATTGATGATTTCCATCAAATGTTGACTCATTTGAGTATGCATGATGGTATACAAGTCATTTCGAGTCATAGATCTCAATTCAGAAGGCCCTGTTACCAAAATAAATAAAAAAATAAATCGCAGTAATTTATATAAAAAATTGTAGGAACCAACAAAAAAATTCCTTAAAAATAGGGGGGCGGTTTCGGGTGGCTGATTTGTTTATAATTGCCTTGTATACTAAGTACTGCATATTACACAATAGTTTTCATCGCATAAATATGTTTAAAAATATAACAAAATCCTTCCTAAATATTATAAATAATTATTTATGCCACTATTAACTATACCTAAGTTGTCGACCATATAGACAAAAAATCCGCAGGATATTCATTAGGTAAATGTAGTGTGTATAAAGTATATACCCGGTTCAGAATAATCCATCACAATAACAACCACTAAATTGTTTAGACACAAAACTACAAGAGATTTTAAAACACTAAAATCTGAGCGCATCGTAAAATCTAAAGTTACAGAATTTCGTTAAAAGTGCTTAAAAAATTCTTCTAAAGTTACAGAATTTCGTTAAAAGTGCTTAAAAAATTCTTCTAAAGTTACAGAATTTCGTTAAAAACGGTTAAAATAGTAAAATACGAACATCATTTGGTGCATTCTCGATCGAAAGCAGCAACCCATTTTCCCAATGGTTAAAACAAATTATATTTAAATATACTAAACCAATATTTTTCAAATTATTATTTAACGATATATTTGGACTTTATTCTATTTATTGTAACATTATAAAGGAGAAACGTTTGTTTGATTGTAGGAAAATAGATCATAAACTACCAAACCGAATTTTTTTTTCACTGTATAGGATATATGTGATAGACGGAGTTCACAAATAGGCTAACTATATTTTATCAGTTTTTCGCAAGGTGGTGGCTGCAAATGGATTGAATGAAGATTTTTCTCTTTTAATTCAACTATATGCAATCAAATATTTTTATTGCTCAAGTTCATCTTATGCATATATCTGCTAACTTCTACGCTTTTTCAAATAATATAAACATGTCTTGAACACCCCCCCCCCTCCCCCTAAATAAATAAATAAATAATAACAATAATTAACCAACTAATAAAATCAGTGCTGCTTTTATTTAATGAAGTTCAGAAAGCATTTTATTATTATATTAATTAAATGAAAATTCTGGTTCAAGTACGTTTATTTCACTTAAAGCGTAGAAGTTTGCAGCCATGTTTATGTCGATATAGCAATGATGTTTTAACAGAACGCAACTGCATTAGCTATATTTGAATTATCACTAGAAATATATATAATTTTCAACTCACGTTAGTAGGCATACAAATATCACTCGGTAAATTTCAATAACCACGTGCGCTAAGCCGCGGGTAGTTAACTTAGTATCATTGTGTTGTCAGTTAACTTATTACCATAAAGTTAACATAAAATAAAACATTCATTTTTACCTTTGTAAGTGTCATTTCTGTATACAAAATTACAGTACTAAAGTCAAAGGCCCTAAAGAACATGAAAAAGTTACATGATAATCCCTAAAGGACATGACCGACGTACAGTAATGCAACTGATCACTTCCCTTTTTCCCGGAAAAACTCGGCTAACATTGCAATAGTTATCGAGTTGCTGATTTCACAAACCTTTTTTCATTTTAACAGTGCAATAAGAGACATGAAAAATCTAGTTAATATATGTTAATATATAACATGTTTTCGGCAACATTATTTCAACAATCCGAATTGTACACCGGTTAGAAAAGCTAATCCATTTATGCCGTTTTTTGATAAAAGTTTTTTGATGAAATCGAATATTAAGTAGGGAAACTATTTCAGTATAAACTATAAAACGTTTTCAACAACCTTATCTGGTAGGAAATCCGACTGAAATAAATCCAAAATGAAAATATGCGTAATTATTTTAAGCGCTATACGTACTGAAGAGGCTGAAATTATTCTAATGATAATTCTAATCTAGATAAAAATTCTTCGCACTCAATTATCGTTAGTTTGCAGTGAATATAGGGTTATCAGATGATAATTGTTATCGGCGTTAAAAAGTTACCTTTAAAACAATCCAGATTGATCTTTGATCGAAGTCTGCCTTTGCGTTGGTTTGAAACAAGTCTTATTTCTGCTGAATTTTATCAATATACACTGTAAATTCGTCGATGGCAGACTTAGGATTATGTTTTGGAACAGTTTAATGCAATTTTTATTGTTGGTGTTTACAGATTTTAGAAAAAGTGTTTACGTTTTAACTAACTGTATTTAGCATATTGTTTAGGATTTTTTTTAAATTATTAATTTAACATGTCAAGGATAAAATCCGCCAGTGATCCAGAGGTAAGTTTAAAAAGAAATTAATAAAATATTTTTGTTTATGTATAAATGTCATGAAATTATGAAGCTTTCTTCTCTGTTTCATTAGAAACAAAAATGTTTTTCATTATATTTCATCGTAATCAAAGTAATCCAGCATTTTAAAATAACATTAATATACTGGGAAATGTATTTTATGTACGATCCTGGGGGGGAAAAAAAGGAAAGTATAACACCTTACTAACTCGGCCACAAATTGTCCTATAAAAATGTGACTAATATCAATCGATTAGAAAAAATGTCTATTAGTTAATTTTATGCATAAATTTTGCTTAGACGGTCGTCTACGTAGAAAAAATTGTACTAAACTTACAAATTTTCAATAATAACGTCTAATTTTGACACCTATTTGGTTTTCTGGAAATTTTTACTTTTAGATACCAAACGGAAGTCATTCGGTCGATTAGTTTAGTAAAAAGTCAGGTTTAAAGTTTGGAACTCCTAATGTTAAATTTATTTTTAATCGCTGCAAAACAGATTGCAATGCGGGTAGTTTTTAATTCAAAAAGTACTCAGCTGTAAATTTTGATCCGCATATTTGAAGCTTCTAGAAATCGATTTCTGTTAAAAAAGTTATAGGGTGAAACCACCAGTTATTGACACCTAACCAGTAACTGACACTTGAGCAAAAATCTAGCTCAAATAAACATTTGGCTGTAAAATTCTGCAAAGTAATGTCATCTAGTGCTAAATTAGACACTTATTTTTTATTTTGGAGTCAATTTATTCACCACTAGAGGGCCAAGAACATATTTAATGAGGAAGGAACTTTTGAGAATACAAAAAGTGCCATTTCGAAGCAAACGTCTTATTTCTAAAATTATGGAAGTGTTTTTTTAATCTATTTATAATGCAACCATTCTAAACTTTTTTTTCTTAAAGTTGTACTTGTAGAAATTTAAAGATGCATATGATACATTAAGGCCACGATTTATAATTATTTAATTAAGTTCAAGGGGGGGGGGGGTGCCAGTTACTCGTTCCTAAGAATTTCATTTCACCAGTCTCTGACAGGGTTGTTAGTTATTGGTTATGTTAAAGAAAGTTGAAATCTATTATTTGAACTGTTTAAGAATGCATAATAATAAATTAAATTTATCTTGTAGTAAACACCATTAAAATTTAAGTTGTTTTATTAGTATCTGACACCAGATGTCAGTTACTGGTTCATAAGTGTCATGTTATTAGATATCTGCATTGTTAATAATTTAAAACCTGAAAAAAGGACATATGTCCTTAAGGCTGCTCATCAGTAAACTTCCCGATTCCCCTCGCTAATGTTATTCCTATGGGCGTAAGATGCATTCGTATTTTTAAAATATCTCCTCGGGAAATTAATATTTTTAACTTCAGTTTCCTGTGTACTGTTCGTTAAGAATGCCTCTTTTTTTTCTTAGTTATCAAAATATTTCTAAACTATGTGCTTAATTTATATTTTTATGTGTTAAAATCTTAGCGAAACTGAATACGATTTTAACATTTCATATAAAATTAAGTATATAATTTAGAAAAAAATTGACAACTAAGAAAAAAAGAGACATTCTTTAAGAACAATACAAAGAAAAAAGAAGTTAAAAATATTAATTTTCCGAAGATATATTTTAAAAATACGAATGCATCCTACGCCCATAGGAATAACATTAGCGAGGGGAATCGGGAAGTTTACTGACGAGCAGCCTTAATATGCCTCATAAATAACGATTAAAATATTATGTTTTAATAATAAAAATTTAAAAAAGTTTAAAGCAAAAATTCCTTGAATTATAAAATAACTTTTTTTAAAAAATCTTTTAAAATATAGTGTGAGTCACTGATTCACGTCAGTTATTGGTGTTTCAAAATAGGGATGGTGTCAGTTACCGGAGTTTTTGACCATATTTATGAAAAAAAAATCACTTTTTAATAATAAAATGTATATTTTTTCAAAATTTTGCCAACAATATTTTGTTAATATATCTCTACTATCCTTTCAAAAGCAAAGGTAAGTATAAAATAGATTTAAAATTTTGTAATAGTGATTTGAACGAGAAAGAATCCTTAAAGTATCAGTTGGAGTTTCACCCTACACTGCAAAAAATAATTGTTGATTTTACAGTATAAAACTGGCACCCCAGCTGCCAGTATTATACCATAAAATTAACAGTATTAAACAGTAAAATAAGCAGTAATACGCTACCGCACCAGTTTTATACTGTAAAATCAACAATTATTTTTTGCAGTGTACATTACAATTGATAATTTTTTTTAATTAATTTCAAATCATACATATTTTCATTAAATATATCATTAAATATATCATATATATTAATTAAATAACTAGTAGTGTTTAACCCCTTGCCTGTGACGCCCGAACTCAGCAAGTGCGACGCAAACGCGCCAGTTTTGACATACCGGCAGGTATATAAATTTTTCGCAAGTTAAAAGTTTCTCTGCAATGTTTTTAAGCATTGCAAAAACTGAGTTCGGGCTTCACGGAATTGAAACACCGATTTTTCTCTTGCCCGAACTCAGGTCGGGTATGTCAAAATTGGGTATTTGCGTCGCCCGAACTAATGGCTGTGACTAAGTTCGGGCGTCACAGGCAAAAGGTTAGAGGAAAAAAAAATCCATTTTTGGCACGTTTTTCTCAAATATATTCCACAGGCAAGGGGTTAAGTTATGATTAAAAAACTACCCGCATTACAATCTGTTTTGCAGCGGTTAAAAATGAATTTAACATTAGGCGTTCCAAACCTTAAACCCTCGTAATTGCTATACTTAACTGAATGACTTCCCGTTTGATATCCGAAGTTAATTTTATGGAAATTTCAAATATAATGTCAAAATTAGGTATTAGTATTGAAAAATTATAAAGTTTGGTACAATTTTTATATGCAGACGACCCTCCAAGCAAAAGTTAAAGAGTATTAATTAGTAGACGTTATTATTGATCGATTGCTACCAGTCACAATACATTACAGTCACATATATTATACAGAGATTAGCAACGGAGTTAGTATGGACAGTGTTGAATTCAGGGGGTGGCCCGGGGGGGGGGGGGGGACATTCCCCCCGGAGCATTGAAATGTACCCCCGGAAGATTTGAGATTCTATGCTTTTAGTGGTTAAAAAATGCAATCTCTCCCCCGGAACTCTACAAATTCCCCCCGGAGCCACAGAAATCCTTTCCGGAAAAAGTGTCTTTATTCAACACTCAGTATATACCGGGTGTCCTAAAAAGGACTGACTGATTTTAAAATTCAATAACTTACAAACGATAACAGATATTTAAAAAATTCTTTCAGGAGGGTTATGTAAGATGTCAGGAGTTTTTTTATTGCGATTCCTGGTTTTAGTTTGAATTATCATCAATAGATGGCGCTTCGAGCAATAGGCGCTCAATCGAGATCAAAACGGAAATCAGGAGGTTACATGTATGGAGTGAGTCTCAATCACCAATACAAGTTTTTTTAGGGCCCGATTCTGAACTGAGACGGTATGATTTCAATATTGTAAGGGTCAAAACAACAATAGAAAAAAGTATTGTTTCCACGAAAACGACTTCTTCCAAATCGAAATGTGTAACAACAGTGTTCAAAATATCAATTTTTTAAAAATTTGTTACATTCCAAGAAGGATAAGGTTTTTTTAAAAATGAGTGTCTTTTTCATCAATCAATTTTTTTTTCTTTCTAAGAATTTCCAACACAGTTGAAAAGTGTTTATGCACTCGGTTTATCAGACGGTCTCTCCATGCTCTAACTTGTGTAAATATGTTCGAATTGCCATGTATGTATCAGATACAGTATATTGAGGTTTATCATGGAATGCTCTGTATTGAAAATGAAGTTTGTAGCAATTATGGTTCGTTTACAGGGGCACTTAAAAGCATGCCCGTTTTATTGTGGTCTGTGGGATAAATCATTTGCACTGTATTCTAATGATGTTACACTATTTCAAACTTATTAAAAATAATATATTGCACTAAAGTGCACTAAAAGATGCTTACTATCGAATATTGTATGTGTAGAACTTTTAATTCGTTTACAAGGTCACCCAAAACAATTTCATTACATGATGGTACATGGGAAAAATCGTTTACGGTGAATACAATATATTAATGATGTTACACCGTTACAAACATAATTAAATTGATTTACATTTATGAAGTGGACTAAAACATGTTTTCTGTAGAATATGGAGTATAAAGCATTTATCATTCATTTCCAAGGCTACGCAAAATAATTCTCCTACATAATGGCCTACGGGGGAAAAACTGTTTGAAGCGTAATTTAATTATGTTACAGTATTTCTAATATAATGAAACTGATATACATGACTGAGGTTTACTAAAAGGTACTTGTTGTATAATATGATGTATATTTATCCTTCATTTACAGGGACACGTGAAAGATTTCGGTTGCAGTACTGTATCCGGAACACTGTCTGTAAGCGGTAATTGCTGGAAGTGCACTTTCAATTATAGTAAGCAGTTTAAAAAACATTTTTGCATACTACGTGATGTGCATAATGCTATAGATCATATACAGGGCTACACAAAAGAATTCGTAAGCATTACCAAGTATGAGCGTGAATTCCAGAAAAGAGTTTTTTATTCGAGTTATGTTATGCATTTGAATGATATCATGTACAGGGCCACGCAAAGAACTAAATATATGGCCACCGATGGATGATAATTTCTGGAATTGTTATTTCAGCAATTTTAACCGTGTTTTTGCCTGAATTAAATTTTAGTTTTATAATTGGCATGTAAAAAATTTGTAGGTAATATACAGGACTGTACAAAAGAATTCTAATATATTTCCGTCTATTACTAGAAACTTCTGAAGGTGAATTTTCAACTGCATTATGTATTTTCTTATTAAACTAAACTTTAGAATACTATGTAGAATATGTACGGTTTTATAGGCTATATACAGGGCGTTGCAAAAAAAGTGGAGTACTTTTTTGGCTATGAGTAGTAATTACTGAAATCTTGTTTTCAAATGTGTTATGCGTTTTCTAAAATGTTTAATTAGATATACTCTTTCATCTCATTAAATGGTGAACTTATTGTGGCGATTTTAACGCATGGCAAAGTAAAATTAGAACGAATTATTTTGAGTTGCAGCAATTTTCGTTTGCATTTTTAGGGTTTCGTTCATCTTACGAAATCCTATTACTCCCGCTTTATTGTCTGTCTTTCAGAAAGCCGGTTCTCAGAAACTATATAACTTACAGTCATAAAATTTTGTGTACTTATAGCTGAATATATACTATGCAGCTCAAAATCATAAAATTTGAAAAAATCGTATTATTTTAATATAGAGATAAAAAACCAAAAATCTAACAGCCTTTTCCTATTACATTTTAACATTTTTTGTTATAGCAGTTGCCAACAATTAAAAATCCACAATAAAATTCTTTCTACAATAATTAATTTTCTGTTGAAAGATTTCCACGTGAAAAATGAAAATGAAATGAAAAGTTTCACCAGTTGAAAAAAAGATTAATATGACGTCATATTGGTAATAAAACGGAAAGTTTCAAACATTTCTCAATAATACAAGGAGTATAAGTATGTGTAAATACAGAAAGCAGCTTAAAATGACGTTATTAGAGAATTAAAATGAAAATTAATCTGACGTCATAACGGATTTTTCAAATGTTTGAGAATAATACAAAGAGAGTATCAATATGAGTAATAGAGAACAGTAAATAGTTTGAGGAATATCTTGAATTATGATAAAAACCCGATTATGGAAATATTGACATATTTTAACATTTTGAAGGTATTTTTTTAATATCGCATTTAGTCCACATGACAGATATTATTATCAAAGAGTATAATAGCGGGCTTGTTCAGATATTCGAGAAAGCGAAAAAAAAACGGTAAATCTTTACTTTTTTTTTTTAAATGAAATTTATTTGGATTTGTTAAAGAAAGGATTAAATGTTTTGAAAGGAATATTAAAAGAAACCCTTTATGCGATCTTCGATCACACTTACTCACTTGTTATGTTATACTTCCTGTTTAGAAGATTTTGATTACTTCTGCTTAAAGAATCACTTGCAAGAATTTATTTATTGCTTTAATTTCAAGAATTCTCATACAATTGTTTAATTGTATTCGGATGCGGAGCATTCCTTACGTTAAATTTTTCTTGGAAACTTCTTCTAGTAGTTATTATGCTTTGATCCAAGCGGTAGTACTCCAGTATTATAAATATTCTTTCTTCCAACGTATAAACCATTTCCAAGATTCTTTTAAAATATATTCAACATGAATAAAAATCTACTGAAAAACTTCCTTAAAAGATCTAAAATCTTCTTAGAATTTAACGAAATTTATGAAATTTTAACAACAACAAAAAGAAAAAAATACTGAATCTATTCTCCTAGTTCTAAGTTGTGATGCACAAAATATTATTTAAAGACGATAAAAAGTAATTAAATCCAGGAAAATAAAGCTTTATAAATATAAAATCGTCTGCTCTTTCGCATACTGCTTATTAAATTCATGCCCAATTCTGAATGCTGTCTTTATATTGAAGAATTCCTTATTTCCATGGCAACAACACATTTCATTGAAAATATAACGACTGAGCTCAGAATCGGCCCGAACAAAAATTGTATTGGTGAATGAGACCCACTCCATACATGTAACCTCCTGATTTCAGTTTTGGTCTCGATTGAGCACCTATTGCTCGCAGCGCCATCTATTGATGATAATTCAAACTAAAACCGGGAATCGCAGTAAAAAAACTCCTGACATCGTACATAACCCTCCTGCAAGAATTTTTTGAATATCTGTCACCGTTTGGAAGTTATTGAATTTTAAAATCAGTCAGTCCTTTTTAGGACACCCGGTATATACAGTGGAACTCCAGTTATACGTTTTGCTCGGGACCGGATAACAAAACGTATAACTCAGTAAAACGTACAACTCAATCAATGCTCTACCGGAACTATTTTTTAAATATATTGTAAAAACTTTGTTCCGCTAAGGAGTTTGTTACTTTTAATATCGAAAACGGAAGTTTCCTAAGTATTACTGCACCCATGACAAATTTTCGGAAACAAAACAAAGTAGATAAAAGGTACATATGAAGTTATTTTATCATAAAATCTTTACTAAAAATATTTTAATACACATAGAATATTTAAAAAAAATCATTGCAATCGCCTTGGCATGTAAACCATTTATCAAAGGACATTTCAGTAGTTTACTGAATCTTGTTGAAATAATCACTAATCTTCTGTTGTTTCTTTTCTTCAGAGTCAACATTGAACAGCAAACTTCGGATTTCTGTTAATAATGCACCATGCCGCCGCCTTATCGTTACTGCTTTCTCTACTGACGAACCACTTTACTACGTCAAAAGCCCTCAGATCAGCTCCGAAGTTTGAGTTTGATCTTTCAAATCAGACTCATCTGACATTTCGTCAGTGTTTTCGGTTACAAAATGTGCAAATGAGACAAAATTTTATCCGGGGACGCAAAAACGTAACGTATAACTGAGGGAAATGTATAACTCAAAACGTATAACCCAGTTAATTTTTAATGGCAAACGGCCGGGACCGCTGAGTTGAAACGTATAACTGAGGGAAACGTACAACTCAGGTAACGTATATCTGGAGTTCAACTGTATATATATTTCCATGACTGTTTTACGATGTAAACATCCCTCCTCTTCTCCGATTCTGTCAGTAACGAGTACGAAATGTGCTATTATTTGATCAACGCTGTGAAATAATATTTTGTAATTCAAAAAATTATTTTTACAATCAATACTTCGTATGTATATGGGTGTACAAATGTAAAAAGAAACAAATATGTAAATGGAGAGGAGGATCTGATTAAGAGCTTATTTCCAATTAAAGCAATTAAAAACTTGAGTTATGATAAAACATACTCTTTGAATCTATATTCACCTTGTACTATAAATACTAATTAAAACAACATAAATGTCCAAAAACATATATGTACGATTTCATAAAATACTTTACTGGAGGTGTTTTCATATACAAAACTGTATTTCTACATAGATAACCGAGCGCTTTCGAGCAAAAGTTTGCTTGAAAGCGTTCGGTTATCAATGTAGAAATACAGTTTTGTATATGAAAACACCCCCAGTAAAGTATTTTATGAAATCGTACATAGATGTTCTTGAACATTTATGTTGTTTTAATTAAAGCTTATTTCCTCAAAAAAAAAACATGCACAGTCGAATTTTATTACAACTAGAATCAAAGAACCAGAACATTTGCTTATTATAACCCAGTTCTAGCAATAACCAGGATCAACTATTCCGAAACTAAGAAATTAAATTTTAATCAAGTTATTGAAAATTAATGTATGATCGCAGAACGAAAAATGATTTTGCATTCTTAACCCGAATCAAAGAGGGATAAATTTGACCAAGGCCAAATGTGTGATTCGGTGGTTTTTATAAAAAGTTGTTTATTTATTTATTTTTTATAATTTTTGTATCTAAAATTAAAATATATAATATTTTATACTTCTATCATAAAGTATAATGACGTAGAATTTTTTCTATATTTTTAAACTGACTTCTATTAGATTTTTAAAGCGTTAGACCCCTTTTTACTTTCTTCTATCTTTACAAGAAGAAAGTATTGGATTCGTGAAAAAATTCGACTTCCGGTTTTTGGAGGATTTATATGTTTTACAGGGTCGGTCCTGAACACGATTTGGCAGTTTTTTAGAAAATGCCTGACTGTGAGTCTGTCTGTCTGTCTGAATGTGACAAAAATTTTTGGGCGCTCTATCTCAAGAACTAATGCATGGAATTTAATAAAATTTTAGCTTCAGTAGTCCCTGATATAAATTGGTGCTGATTAGTTTTTTGGCATGAATCGCCCCACAAGTGGCACTGCTATGCTGCATTATTCACGATAGCTATATCTCAAGTACTGCACAAAATTTCATCAAACTTCAGATTCTGTTAGACCTTGATATAAATAGATGCTGGTTACGTTTTGGTGTGTTGTTATTATTCATTATTCCATTTGGTGTATTCTTCAAGCCTGAATTCCCCGCCGAGTTCACGAGCAGGCGGCGCGCGACCGTCCAACGTCCATATGCTCTTTACCACGACACACTTGACCGGAATACAGACGCAAAATAGAAATTTAAGGCGGTATTCAGAAAAAATATTTTTCCACGCTCAACAACTCAAAATTTGAGACACATTTTCAGACTCATTTTTAAAAATAAAAACATGAAACTTGGCGGCGTGATTTATAAAGACATTTATAAGGGCCCCATGTTTTTATTTTTCGTTCAATAAATTAGAAATTGATTTACAGACAATTATTGTCACATAGTACGATCATTTTTATTTTTGTTTCCAGCGCTATCGCTTCGGGAAATTCGGTTCAAAATGTCCACTTTGACAGCAGTCATTTTTTGAAATAAATTCTGTCTTTATAAAAAAAATCGAGACAATACGGACATTATAAAGTTTCTGAATAAGAGAACCTGCCAATTGGATGATTTTAGAGCAAAAATGAATTTGCAAATGTGTCTCAAAATAAACAGTTTCGATTTGAATACACCCTTAAAGCCAGATACAATAAGTTTTATGCAGAAGAAAGCGGGAAAGGTTGGGCTCGGGGCTCTGAGATCATCGGACGACCGCAGCGGCTTCACTGTAAACTGAAATGTCTGAAATTGAGACACATAAGTGTCTAAAACAGATGGTTAAAAAAAGAGACACTTTAAAGTGTCTTAATTTTTAAGACACTTGTCTGTGTCTTAATTTCCGACACATGAAATGTCTGAAATATCGCCATTTTTTTTACCCGGTCAAACAGATAATAAACAACTGTAAAAAAAGTTTAGCGTCACTGCTGCCATCTATGGGAGCATTTTGATTTTATGATATAGGAGAATTACTTTTGCCACCTGACCCGAGGATAAGAAAACTAACGCCTTTATGCATTGCGCCAACGGTACCATGTGAAGGTTTCATTTTAAATATAAGTAATTTAATGACTGGGCTGCGTGTTGATATTCTTACAGGAAATATAATAAATTATCGGCGTTGTCATAATACTTACTGCTTTTAATTATAGAAGTTAATTTATTACTAGAGTTTTCTATGGTCAATGAATATTAAGAATGTCATTTGATTAATATAATTTATTAGAAACATTTTCTTTGCTTAACAAATAGTTAGAATATGGTTTAATTAATTTGCTGCTGAGAAAATTGGAAATTTTGAAGAGGATTTTGGGTAGATATGGTTAATTTGAGTTGGTGGTTAAGATTGTAAAACTTTATTATTTATGTGGATGGAGGCAGGGCCGGGGCAACCATCGGACAAACGGGGCTGTCTTTCAGGGCCCTGCGCCTGTTGGAGTCTTGTTAGGGACCCCGAGCTCCTCTGTACAATTCGAAATAACGTTATATTATTGCTCTAAATTTGACTTAAAATGATTTTCCACAAAAAAAAAGAAAAAAATAACTTTATTTTTTACAACGAATTTTGATATAATTGTCGGGGAATGTATAGATGTGAGGATCCTGAAAGCAACCGTAAACGCAAACAAATAGACATTTAAAATATTCTAAAGGATAGAAGATTTTTAAAAATTAAAAATTATTATGCACTTTACATGTGAAAGAATTTGCATGTTATCTTTCATACATTTTACACTTTATATTATAAATTTTCTATGATATATACAATTTTTAAAAATGATTTTTATTAGTCGAATATTGCAGTCAGAGACGTTAGGCCCCGCTAAGTGATATGCCAGGGCTCCGCACGACATTGCGCCGGCCCTGGGTGGAGGTGATATGAATTATACATATTTTCAATTTGATTGTTATCAACACATTTCTTAAATGAAAAAGCTACCTGGAAAATGAAATTTAATTTACTAAATTTTCTTTTTGACCTGTTTAAAAAAAACGAAAAAAAAAACGCAGTAAAATTATTTTTTTCGAATAACTTAAAATAATTGAACACTAAGAGAAAGTACAGCTAAGAATTTTCCGTGGAGGTTTCCCCCGTGGGGGGGGGGGGAGCTTTCGTCCGTAAATTCACCATAAAATTAATAAAAAATATGAATTGTAAGGTATGAATTTTTTTGTACCTTACAATTCATATTTTTTATTTCGAATATTAATTTTATAAAATATGTTAGTTGAACAAAGGTAAAATTTAACCAAAAAATAGAAATAATGAGATCAAAATTGGATGTTAGTATTGGAAATATTGGAGTTTGTTACAATTGAAGGTAACCTTAATTTGTATCTTGATTTAAAAAAGATTAAATGATTTCTGGTGTTCAACGTATTTCAGTTTTTTTAATTCAGAGATGAGTTCGGGCTCTCTTTTCAGAGCCCGGGCCCGCCCGAGCCCGACGATTTTAAATCCGAGCCCACCCGAGCCCGAAACATTTTGTGTCAACAGAGCCCGAGCCCGAAACATTTTGTGTCAACAGAGCCCGAGCCCGAAACATTTTGTGTCAACAGAGCCCGAGCCCGATATCGAAAAAAAAAATGCATAATATTAAAAAAATATGCTTTAAAAATAATATATCATATTTAAAAACTTTTTACATGAAAATAACTGTTAATCTCCAGCACATAATTAAATTTCATGGTAATTTACTTTCAATCTTTTCAAAAGAGAAGTTTGGTATGAAATAAAAATATACTTACTTAAAAGATTCTGATAATTTTCTCACCCAACAAGCAAACCTGATGGACACATTAATGAAGTGCGTTTTATGAATAAATGCATGAAATTTGCAGAAATTACTATTCCTATGCCGTTTTTCTATTTCCTATAATAGGCGTATTTCATAAATTATAATTGATTCCTTAATTAAAACAATATTTCGTGTTCCTGAAAATCAGCTTAAATTAAAAATTTGGCACCGTTATCTCAAAGATCCTATGCTTTTATAGGCAAAGTGGAAACACTTTTCGATTGCTTTCTTATCGGAATAACAATACATGACAATTATTATGACTTACGAATGGGAGTGACTTCGTAAATGTTTAGAGAAGAGCTTTAACATGATGAGCAGAGTTCATGATGAAAAATAGAATCACTAACGTTATTTTCATATGAAGTATGACGAGCCATTTATATGATCGCACACAATAGAAGACTAAAAATTTCCAAATCTTAAGCTAATGCTGATTAACTGCAAACAAAAGAAAAGCAAACAAAACACTTCTCTTTAGATATCTAAAAATAAATAAATAAATAAACGTCCCAATTGAAAAATATCCTACTTTTACAAACGAGAATCGAAATTATTCGCGCCTTTTTTAGGTGCGTTCGTAATTATATAAATACGTAGCACCTATAGTCGTCGTTTGGTCCGTCCGTCTGTCCGTCCGTCTGTCTGTCCGTCTGTCTGTCTGTCCGTCTGTCCGTCCGTCTGTCTGTCTGTCTGTCCGTCTGTCTGTCCGTCCGTCTGTCTGTCTGTCCGCATATAACAACGCAAAAACTACCCAACCAAATGGTTTGCAATTTAAAATATATTATCTTTGCAGAATTTTGTCGAGACATTTCAAATTTTATTAAAATCGAATCAAAACTTTAGGAGATATTAATAAAAATATTTATTAAGAAATTTTAAATTTTTTTTTTAAATCGGTGCTTTTTTGTTATAGGAGCTTCCGATGGATGTTAAATCGTCAAGCGACCGAGATACTTATTTTATGACAGAAAATAATCTGCAGACGATATAATTCATTTCACAAGAATTAAAAATCATCAAGATCTGAATATTTATATAACTAGCTGATACATATATATCTGAATATTTATATAACTAGTTAAGATATTTGTATGAACAGTGTCATAAAATATATACTTAACTAGCTGTTTAACCCGTTCTACGCACGGGATATCATGAATTTATTTCTAAAACGTGCGTACGAACGCACCTCGTTTGTAACGTTTGACGTACAATTTCCAACTTGTTTTCATTGGCGCCATATCATCCAGTTGTCGCGTCAGTACCGCACATAAATCTGCAAATATTGCAAATTTTCTTTTAAAGTAGCATTCTAAAACTGGAAAAGAAAAATAAGATTTCTGCTTCCCTTTTTATCCATTCTGATCAAAATAGCATTAAATGACTTAAAATAGAATATGTAATTTTTTAGGGGGAAAAAAGTTATTTTTATTTTTATTATATGAGAATAAATAAAATTGTCAGTTTTAGAAAGAATGAGCCCGAGCCCGCCCGGACCCGAAGATTGATTTAAAATTCGAGCCCTAGCCCGTGTCGGCCCCGGGCTGAGCTCGTCTCATCTCTAATATATATACATATATATATATATATATATGTAGGATTTCAGTTTGAACACTTCATCTCCTTTATGACGTAAATGATCATCAAGTTAACTGACGCTCTAGTGTACTATTATTAATCATGATTTAGATGCACGAGTTATAAATAGCGAGATCAAGATTTGAACATCTTCAAAATTGAAAAGAGCCAGTCTTCTAATTTTTATTGTGAAGCAAGCATTAAAGTGAGAAATAGCCAGTAAAGGTGCTGTTAGGCCTATTTGGTTTAGGCCATGTTTATGTTTTTTGGAACATAAACATGGGCGAAAAAAGTATTAGTTGAAGAGAAATTATGAGTAGTATTGTAGAGTTATCTGTCTGGGACTGTATTAAAGTTCATATTTTGTTATTCATCGTCTATTTGTTCATATAATTCCAGTAAATCAACTATTTACATACCATCTTCTTACATTTATGGGGGCTCGGATGCCAGGATAATTAAAAGTAAAAGCAACTAGTTGTGAAATGGAAACCAAAGCCAAAGTGTTGTAAAACGCCAGTATCAAAAGTTGGATTACGAATTGGCAAGGTGAAACGGTAATCGTATTACTCCAAGTACAATTTTGAAAGATAAAAATGGGAACTCTAAATAAAGCTAAGAGAATTGATCTAATAAATCTCTGCGAAGAATGCGGAATTGAAGCACCTGAAAAACCGACAATACCCGTCCTAATAAAGCTGATCAAAAGTTGGGAGAGTTACGAAGAAGATTTTATAAAAGATCGATTGGAAGTAGTTATAGCAGCTAGAAAAGAGAAAACAGAAGAAGAAAGAGAAGAGAAAACATTACAAGCAGAAACAGAACTAGAAGAGAAGAAATTATAAGCAGAACTAGAAGAAAGGAAATTGCAGATTGAAGAGAGGAAATTACAAGCAGAGATTGAAGAAAAGAAATTGAAAATAGAAATGGAAATGGAAGAGAGAAAATGGAAAGTAGAATTGGAGCAAAAAGACCGCGAAAGCGAAAGAGATTTCGAAATTAAGAAAATGCAGATACAAGAAAATTCAAGAGAACACATTGATGAAAACCCAAGGACAAATCCAGGTAAGCAATTTGAATTGCTTAGATTATTAACTAAATACGAAAGTTCAAATGGTATTAGTTTATATTTGCCTATGTACAAAAAGCAAATGGCGCAAACGGGCATTGATAAAAAAGAATGGGTAAATTATTTAATTAATCTAATGCCGTTAGATGTGATCAATATAATAACGAGGAAAAACGAACCCGAAGTTCACGATTATGATTACATAACAAATATTCTGCTAAAACGCTACAAACTATCGCCAGAAGAGTTTAGGCTGAAATTTTTCTCTTCTAAGAAGGAGCCATCAGCCAATTGGCGAGATTTCGCTTATGAGATAAAGAAAGGTGTATTTTCAACAATGGATTGAAAGTCTTCAAGTAAATAACTTTGAAGATTTATCGGAATTATTTGTAGTTAATCAAATCAGGCATAATTTACCTGCGGAAACGAAGACACATTTTGCAGAGGAATTATTAGTAATAAAGAAAATTGATGACTTAATTAATAAATTGGATATTTACGAAACGGCACGAAGGGTTTGCAATAAACAAACAGTTAGGAATACAAGCGGACATTTTGAGGACAGAAGATCGAGAGTGGCTGATTGCGCTAATTTGGAAAGACTCCAAGTTGACAATAGGCACATTGTGAATCATGGAATCAGAGAGTCGCATATAATCTGTTTTACGTGTGGCAACCCTGGTCACGTGAGTCCGAAATGTGTCATGGCCAGTGTGACCGTTTTTAGCTTGTTGTAGCTATTTTAGCCTGTTGTAGAACTTACAACAAGCTAAATCAAGCTAAAAAAGTCAGGCTAAAGGTTGACAATCCTTTGGACGGAATTCCAGAAAACTTTTTTTTTTTTTAAATACGCAACAACAAAATTTAGACAGGATTAAGGATGATTAGCACAGTAGTACATAAGTACTTATTGCTCCTGGAGGTTCTTTTTCTATATGTCTGTTTCTATATCTGTCTGTCTATCTATCCTACAGCATGTTTTTTCTTGAAGAGGATAAATATAGCATTTATAATTATATTACAGGGCTGCACAAAAGAATACGAATATATGTTAAAAGTGGCATTCTAGAACGCTGACAGTAATGTAATTTTAGTATGTTGTTACAGTCAACTACAGCATGTTTTTTTTCCCTTGAAAACGGTGAATATAGCATTGGTAGTTATTTTACAGGGCTGCATAAAAGAGTACGGATATTTGTTAAATCCGGGGCTTTTAGAACGCTGACCGTTATGTAATTTTAGTACGTTGTTACAGTCAACTACAGCATGTTTTTTCTTGAAGAGGATGAATATTGTATTTATAATTATTTTACAGGGCAGCACAAAAGAATACGAATATATGTTAAATGTGGCATTTGTAGAACGCTGACTGTAATGTAATTTTAGTATGTTTTTACAGTCAACTACATCATTTTTTTTTAAAGTGAAAACTTCTTTAGGCACGTTGGGCTGTGGGGTGTGGCTCGTAGAATGTTAGAAAGTAGCGTGAATAATATATTTATTCTCGTAGATAATCGTCTTTATAAAACTTATTAAATATCACAAAAATACAGCAGCCAAACGATCATTTTATTCTTTTTCTTTCATTCTAATGACAACAAAAACCTGGACCGTTGCCAGATTTCAAATCAAAAATTTTCCGATAACTTTAACAAATAAATAAAAAATTAAATTAAATAAATGGAACATGGAGTTAATAAATGGATATTCAGTTGCTCTAAACTCAGTAATCGAGCCACTACATTTACTCCCCTACCAGTAACGAACGTTACGTTAAAAAAAAGGTAGGAAAGTACAAAACATATAGAAAACAATATATATACAAATAAATACAATTTTAAAATTATTCAAAATATTTACAAAAGAAATAGTTATAAAACACTTCAGCAAATTTTTAGTCTCTAAATCTTACTGGAAGTTTAATTGTTCTACCAGTTCGTGATTGTTTCAAAACAGATACAGGCTTTTCCACTGTATTACCAGGTTGAATAAAGTTTCTATTGTTCAGATTTTGTGTAGATGAAGTCTTAACTTGTAACTGAGTTGCTTGTTCAGGGTGTGAAACTATTTTGGGATCATCTGAGAGAATATATGCTGGTTTCAGTCTATCTATAGATACATTCACATTATTACCTTTAATTTTTATAGTGAAATATTTTGAAGAGCGACTAATTACTTCATAAGGACCTTCATATGGTGGTTCTAGTTGTTTGCGTACTCTGTCTATCCTTAGGAAAACGTGTGTACTTGATTCCAAATCCTTATGAACAAATATATTCGGAATATATTTATGTTGAATTTTTCTTGGTCCAATTAGTTGAATCTGCTCCTGTAATTTATGAATAAAACTTCCTGGTGAGACTTGCATGGTACTCGGCTGTAAAAATTCACCGGGCAGCCGAAGTTTCTCTCCATAAACCATTTCTGCTATAGTATAGGGAGTATCTGTTCGAATTGCTGTGCGAAGACCCAAGAGAACTGTAGGTAAGGTTTCAGTCCAATTTATTTGATTATGCGCTTTTAGAGAAGCTTTTAGTGATCTGTGGAGCCGTTCTACTTTGCCATTGCATTGCGGATGATAGGCTGTTGTATGTTGTAGCTTAATACCGCATAATCTTGAAAGGGCTTGTACTATTTCTGAATAGAATTGACCTCCACGATCAGAAATGAGCTTTGAAGGTGTTCCGAATCTAGAGATCCAATTATTATAAAAAGCTTTTGCTACAGTCTCTGCCGTGCTGTTATCCAGTGGAATGGCTTCCATCCAGTTGGTGTATCTGTCGATGCAGGTTAAGCAATAGATGTTGCCATTTGATGGTGGTAGTGGACCAACGAGATCAATATGGACTACTCGAAATCTCTCTGAGGGCTCTTGAAATTCACCAATTGTTGATTTTGTATGACGAGTAATTTTTACTTTTTGGCATGAAATGCATGATCTAGCCCATTTTGTAACATCTTTATTAATGTTAGGCCAAATGAATTTCGATGTTATTAGCTTAACTGTTGATTTTACTCCCGGATGGGATAATCCGTGAAATTTCTGGAAAATCTTCATTCGGTAAGTATGAGGTATATAAGGACGAATATTGGAAGTAGAAACATCACACCACAGATTCTGACCAGAAGGAAGAGGGTATTGTTTTAACTGTAAAGTTTTAGACTTTTGCAAATCTTTAATTTCTTCGTCTTGAGATTGTTCTTTTGCTATTTCATCATAATCGATTATTGTAATTTCTTCAAGTCTTGATAATGAATCTGCTACAATATTATTTTTACCTTTGACATATCTGATGTTAGTAGTAAATTCGGATATATATTGTAGTTGTCTGCACTGTCTTGGTGATGCTTTGTTAGGCTTTTGCAAAAAGGCATACACCAACGGTTCATGATCCGTATAAATCGTAAAGGTTCTTCCTTCAAGTAAGTATTTAAAATATTTTACCGATAAGTAAATGCCCAATAGTTCACGGTCGTATGTGCTATAATTCTGTTGAGTGACGCTTAACTTCTTTGAATAAAAACCGATAGGTTTCCAAGATTTATTTTCGTATTGGTGCAGGACAGAGCCTATGGCCAAATCTGATGCATCTGTAAACAAACCTAGAGGTAAATCAGAATTTGGGAAGGATAATAAAGCTGTATTTGCTATATCTTGTTTGCAAATTTCAAATTGCTTTCGTGCTTCTTCAGTCCAGTCAATTTTTCTTTTATCTTTTTTCTTGGAACTTTTAAGGTATTCATGTAGTAATGCTTGGTGTTTAGCAGCATCTTTTAAATAACGACGGTAAAAATTAATCATGCCAAGAAAAGTTCTTAAATCATGAATGGTTTCTGGTAATTTATAATTTAAAATAGCTTGAACTTTTTCTGGTAAGGGACGTGAACCTTCGGGTGTAATAAGATAACCTAGAAATTCTATTTCTGGAACTGCAAATACTGATTTGGAAATATTGATTCTGAGGCCGTATTTGTGTAATCTTTCAAAAACTAAATTAAGGTGATTTTCATGTTGGTTTTCATCAGCAGAAGCAATTAGTATGTCATCTAAATATGGAAAAACAAATTCAAGATCTCTTAACACTTCGTGAATAAATCTTTGGAACGTTGCGGGGGCATTTTTAAGACCAAAACTCATGACATTAAACTCATATAATCCAAAAGGAGTAATGATAGCTGTCTTGCATTTATCCTCTTCTGCAATCGGTATTTGATAGTAAGCTTTAAAAAGATCTATTTTTGAGAACATTTTTGCACCTTTCAAAATATGATGAAAATCGTCAATTCTGGGAATTGGGTATCTGTCAGGAATGGTACAGGAATTAAGCTGTCTGTAATCACCACAAGGACGATAAGATCCATCCTTTTTAAGTACTAAATGTAAGGGACTTGCCCATTGTGATTTAGAAGGACGAATAATATCATTGTCGAGCATGTATTTAAATTCTTCTTTGGCTATTGCCAGTCGTTTTGAATCGAGTTGACGAGCTTTATTGTACACTGGGGGACCTGTCGTACTGATAAAATGCCTCACATCATGCTTGGATGTTGAAATTAGCAAATTTGGCTTCGCAATATCGGGATACTTAGAAAATAAATTTTGAAATTTAACAGTTTTGTTCAGTGTGCCAATATTGTTAAAAGCAATTGAAGAAACTTCACCTTTTACACAAAGTTTTGTTTCTCCATCAATTAACTGTTTATTTTTCAGGTCAATTAGAAGATTATATTTATTCAAAAAGTCTGCTCCAAGAATTCCTTTTGTAACTTTAGCAATCACGAAAGGGAATTGAAAATCCCTTCGAAATCCTAAGTCTAGATTTAGAATTTTAATGCCAAAAGTTTCTATTTCTGTTCCGTTTGCTGCATATAGCTTATAATCGGAAGATTCTTTATTTTTTTCAGTGGCTGGAAGAACACTTATATCAGCACCACTGTCAACTAAAAATCGCAAATTTGTTCTTAAATCTTTCACATATAATCGAAATTTGCGACAACTTTCGACATTTTCTGCAGTAGTATGTGCCGCTAGATCTACTGCAGATCCAAGTTTTCCTGTTTGGAATCGATTTTTTTGTTCCAAGCACATGGCTGAATGCATTTATCAGGGAAACAACGATTACGGAAACGGAAATGAAAATAACACAGTTTGCCGTTAGGATTGTAGCGCTGACGAGACCTGCTTCGGGAGCGAGAACGGTTTTCGTTATTTCGAAAGTTAGGCCTGGATTGTCGTGAAACGCACAGTTGCGAAATTTGCTGTTCCAGAGAAGTAATTCGATTTAAAAGTTCATTATTGGCAAACGACGTCGTGCTATCATTAACAATTTCAGTTTTATTACTTGTGGCAAAGATTTCGGTTTTGGGATTCATATCGCTGATTTTGTCTGCCATTACAGCTAATTTATTTAAATCTTCTTCACTAACAAGCAATATATTTTTTATGCAATCGGGCAGTTTTTCAAGCCAAAGCGTTTTAATCAACTTTTCTGAAACATCAGCAGTAGCGACAGTTTTTAACTTTTGAAGTAGCTGACTAGGTTTCATAGTGCCAAGTTCAATTCCGGTTATCAATCGCTTAATTCGAACATTTTCACTTTCCTTAAATAAATTAAGCAATCTGGTTTTCGAATCGGAATATTTGGTTAAGCTTTCACTACTTATTATGTCCCAAATATTCTCTATGAATTTCGGCTCAAGTTGCGCAACTAAATAATTGAATTTAGTTTCCTCTTTAGTGATTTCGTTAATTTTAAACTGAGCCTCAACTTGATAAAACCAGATCTCTGGTCTATCAATCCAGAAAGGTGGAATTTTAATACTCACCTTGTTAACTTCCTGCTTTACCGTGGAAGGCGAATCGTTCTTTTCCGGTTCACTGTCACTCGTAGACATGTTTTAAACTTAACGGGTCACCAGTTTGTGTGGGGTGTGGCTCGTAGAATGTTAGAAAGTAGCGTGAATAATATATTTATTCTCGTAGATAATCGTCTTTATAAAACTTATTAAATATCACAAAAATACAGCAGCCAAACGATCATTTTATTCTTTTTCTTTCATTCTAATGACAACAAAAACCTGGACCGTTGCCAGATTTCAAATCAAAAATGTTCCGATAACTTTAACAAATAAATAAAAAATTAAATTAAATAAATGGAACATGGAGTTAATAAATGGATATTCAGTTGCTCTAAACTCAGTAATCGAGCCACTACAGGGCATTTTTTGAGATGGGAAAAAAACCATTTAACTCGTGACACTGTTACTGTAACCGACACCTCTGTATGTAAGTATGTACATGTATTGTATATAGTTCGGTATGAAGTAGGGCGGGGTATGAAATGTATGGTAGCATGAACCAGAATTTTTAAATAATAAACTAAGCGACATTTGAAATTCAGTTCCTAGCGGAACGAATAAAATCAAATTTTAAAGATGTATAGGGATCAGTCTAATTAGTCTTTTAACGAAGGGCTCTGGACCCCACGCCGACGCCTCCCCTCCGGCACCCCTTTTACGGTGTTTTAACTAACCATGTCTCGTTTCCATATCTCAACAACGGACAGTCCAATTTCAACGCGACTGATTTCAAACATTATAATTCACTGAGTAATAAATGTCCGTAACATTAAAATAAATGTATGAGTACCGTGAACCAGAATTTTTAAATAATAAACTAAGCGACATTTGAAATTCAGTTCCTAGCTGAACGAAAAGAATCAATCTTTAAAGACGTATAGGAATAAGTCTAATTAGTCATTTAACGAAGGGCACTGGACCCTCCGCACCCTACCGGCCCCCCTTTTACGGTGTTTTAACTAACTATGCCTCATTTCCATATCTCAACAACGGACAGTCAAATTTCAACGCGACTGATTTCAAACATTATAATTCACTGAGTAATGAATCTCCGTAACATTAAAATAAATGTATGAATACCGTGAACCAGAATTTTTAAATAATAAACTAAGCGACATTTGAAATTCAGTTCCTAGCTGAACGAAAAGAATCAATCTTTAAAGACGTATAGGGATAAGTCTAATTAGTCATTTAACGAAGGGCACTGGACCCTCCGCACCCTACCGGCCCCCCCTTTTACGGTGTTTTAACTAACTATGCCTCATTTCCATATCTCAACAACAGACAGTCCAATTTCAACGCGACTGATTTCAAACATTATAATTCACTGAGTAATGAATCTCCGTAACATTAAAATAAATGTATGAATACCGTGAACCAGAATTTTTAAATAATAAACTAAGCGACATTTGAAATTCAGTTCCTAGCTGAACGAAAAGAATCAATCTTTAAAGACGTATAGGGATAAGTCTAATTAGTCATTTAACGAAGGGCACTGGATCCTCCGCACCCTACCGGCCCCCCTTTTACGGTGTTTTAACTAACTATGCCTTATTTCCATATCTCAACAACGGACAGTCCAATTTCAACGCGACTGATTTCAAACATTATAATTCACTGAGTAATGAATCTCCGTAACATTAAAATAAATGTATGAGTACCGTGAACCAGAATTTTTAAATAATAAACTAAGCGACATTTGAAATTCAGTTCCTAGCGGAACGAAATAAATCAAATTTTAAAGATGTATAGGGATCAGTCTAATTAGTCATTTAACGAAGGGCACTGGACCCCACGCCTCCCCTCCGGCCCCCCTTTTACGGTGTTTTAACTAACTATGCCTCGTTTCCATATCTCAACAACGGACAGTCCAATTTCAACGCGACTGATTTCAAACATTATAATTCACCGAGTAATGAATCTGCGTAACATTAAAATAAATGTATGAGTACCGTGAACCAGAATTTTTAAATAATAAACTAAGCGACATTTGAAATTCAGTTCCTAGCTGAACGAAAAGAATCAATCTTTAAAGACGTATAGGGATAAGTCTAATTAGTCATTTAACGAAGGGCACTGGACCCTCCGCACCCTACCGTCCCCCTTTTACGGTGTTTTAACTAACTATGCCTCATTTCCATATCTCAACAACAGACAGTCCAATTTCAACGCGACTGATTTCAAACATTATAATTCACTGAGTAATGAATCTCCGTAACATTAAAATAAATGTATGAATACCGTGAACCAGAATTTTTAAATAATAAACTAAGCGACATTTGAAATTCAGTTCCTAGCGGAACGAAATAAATCAAATTTTAAAGATGTATAGGGATCAGTCTAATTAGTCATTTAACGAAGGGCACTGGACCCCACGCCTCCCCTCCGGCCCCCCTTTTACGGTGTTTTAACTAACTATGCCTCGTTTCCATATCTCAACAACGGACAGTCCAATTTCAACGCGACTGATTTCAAACATTATAATTCACTGAGTAATGAATCTGCGTAACATTAAAATAAATGTATGAATACCGTGAACCAGAATTTTTAAATAATAAACTAAGCGACATTTGAAATTCAGTTCCTAGCTGAACGAAATGAATCCATCTTTAAAGATGTATAGGGATCAGCCTAATTAGTCATTTAACGAAGGGCACTGGACCTCCCCTCCCCCCTCCGACCCCCCTTTTACGGTGTTTTAACTAACTATGCCTTGTTTTCATATCTCAACAACGGACAATATAGTACATTAAATAAAAATTGTAATATAATTTTTGTAGTAGTAGTTTATGATAATGAATAAAAAAACACTTCATTTAAAAGTATTTCCTGCACAATAAAACATTTCCTGACGATTCAAAAAATATACACGTAGTTGTTCAAGTTTTCACTTCTGTCAGCACTCCCGGAGTGCCTTTTTTTTTTTTTTTTTTTCTATCAGACGATTTCCACGTGAAAAACGAAAATGAAATAAAAAGTTTCACCAATTGAAAAAAAAGATTAATATGAAATAAAATTTATTGACGTCATAGCGGTAATAAAACGGAAAGATTTCTGAATAATACAAGAAGTCTGAGTATGTGTATGTACACAAAGCAGATTAATATCACGTCATTAGAGAATTAAAAAGAAAATCTGACATATTATCGAAAGTTTAACAGATTTTTTAAATGTTTCAGAATAATACAAAGCGAGTATCAATATGTGTAATAGAGAATAGTAAATATATGATATAAATGCTGGGCGATTACACCATGAAACATTACTACATTAAAGACGTGAGTATAAAACATCACAAATTTACTGAATGGTGTATACAAAACGTTTGTTTACACCATTCAGTAAATTTGTGATGTTTTATACTCACGTCTTTAATGTAGTAAATATATGAGTTTGAGGAACGTATTGAATCATGATAAAAACCCGATTACGGAAATATCCGTATATTTTAACATTTTGAATGTGTACAGCATGTTTAATTTTGAATTTTTTTTTAAAATATCGCATTTAGTCCACATGACAGATATTATTATGACAGAATATAATAGCGGGCTTTGCCCGCTATCGGACTAATTTAGATATTCGAAAAAACGAGAAAAATATACCAGTAATTTTATACTTTATAAAAAACGTGACCTTTTTTTTTTGGTTGCTAAATGAAATTAGGGAAGGGGAGGTCCAGTGTCCTTCGTTAAATGACTAATTAGGCTGATCCCTATACATCTTTAAAATTTGATTTATTTCGTTCCGCTAGGAACTGAATTTCAAATGTCGCTTAGTTTATTATTTAAAAATTCTGGTTCACGCTACTCATACATTTATTTTAATGTTACGGCGATTCATTACTCAGTGAATTATAATATTTGAAATCAGTCGCGTTGAAATTGGACTATCCGTTGTTGAGATATGGAAACGAGGCATAGTTAGTTAAAACACCGTAAAAGAGGGGCCGGAGGGGAGGCGTGTGGTCCAGTGCCCTTCGTTAAATGACCAATTAGACTTATCCCTATACATCTTTAAAATTTGATTTATTTCGTTCCGCTAGGAACTGAATTTCAAATGTCGCTTAGTTTATTATTTAAAAATTCTGGTTCACACTACTCATACATTTCATACCCCGCTGTACTTCATACCGAACTATACACAATACATGTCATACTTACATACAGAGGTGTTGGTTACAGTAACAATGTCTCGCGTTCAATGTTTTTTTCCCATCTCAAAACATACCCAACGCGCCTAAAGAAGTTTTCACTTCAAAAAGTTATTTAGAAACGCTTTTTAATTTCAATTTTTTTAAATAACTGTTCTATGTTGTGCATTTGCGTGTTAAAAGTAATAGTCATGTCGAATTTCAAGCTTCTATACCTAAAAACAAGGCCGAAAATAGGGGGAACAAAGGAGGCATATGCCCCGGATGTAAGTGTAGAAGGGAGCGCGAAAAGAGGATTTGATTCGACTTTCGGTACAAAAAGACAAATAACGAAATTTAGAGAAAAAAACTTGCAATCGGATAACCCAAAGTAAAAATGTATTAATTGATTTTATATATTTTTCTTTTAGTAGGGCTGTTTTTTATTTTTCATTATGTGATAACGTAGGGGCAAAATTCTTAATCAATACTTGTTTAACGATTTCGTTCAAGATACTCACACGATTAATACACTGTCCCAATTAGGTTAGAATTGGTTCAGTATTTCGGACGTTATCGTGGTGACAAGTTTTAAATGTTTTTGTGCTTTTCTGTGTCCTTCTAAACGAACTATAACTATAACTTGATTAACGAATTCATCCACGATACTCACAGATTAATTTACTGTGCTCATTAGCTTCAAACTGATTCAGTACTTCACACTTTATGATAATGACAAGATTTTCATTATACATATATAATATATAAACGAAATGATTGTGATAGGTCGGTTTTTAAAGAAATCAACCTAAACATTTGAAGGTTAATATACTTTCTATCAATTATTTCAGATTTAAAACAAAAAATAAGATCAATGAATCGAAAATTTTTATTTATAAATTAATTTTGGAAAGTGGTGAGGGGGCACCAAAAATTCACACTTGCGACTGATGAACAAAATACTAGTTATGGCCCTGCCTAACGATTCGATAGATATCGTAATTTAGAATGTTTTTAAACCGCTTTCCTTTCATTTCAACCTTTTAAATTTTGAATTTTTTAGAAAATTTATAAGTAACTACTATGCCAAATTTCAAGTTTCTAGATTCTTCAGTATCGCAAGAATCGCAATTTAATACGTTTTTCACTCTTGCCACCCCTCCCTCCCCCCCGTGTAGTACCCCACCAACATAAAATATAGCATATGCTGGAGGAGGAACTGTCACCATCACTTTTGAAATCGGTTCGGTAGTATCAGAGATTATCCCCTACAAACAAATAAACAAACGTTACTTCTTTATAATATTAATTATATAGATTCACACAACATTTCAGCAAGTTTCAGATCAACTTAAAAAAAAACGCGTAACACATTTGTAAACGTATTATCAGAAGTTCCTATCCATCATAGATAGTAATTTGAATTTATTTGGGCACCCTGTATATATATTCTATAAATTACATACACACTGCATAATATACCAAAAATAAGTTAAGCTTGAAAATGCATAATAGGGCAGCTGCAATTGACGTCATGCTGGAAGGTCACACACTACAAATAGTCAGTTCTGATTGGTGGAATTACCCTGACCTCGATTGCAACTCGCCTTCCTACATTTCTCTATCATAAAAGAAAATGCAATGAAATTCTTTTGTGCATTCCGTAAAAAAGCATATATTAAATATTACATATATTTTTATGTTTACGGAAGATGTTATCGCTCAACTTTAATAACGCATGCCAATTTCATAAGGCACTCATCAAACAACTGTCTTCGGACAGTAATGCAATTATGCAATATAGTCCATGGCGTGTCCCTGTTTAAATGAATTATAAATGCTACTCATACTATTTTGTGTAGAAAAAAGTTGAAATGCATATAATTAATACACTTCACTTTCAAGCGGGAACATACTACAATGAATCTTAATACCACGTTTCATTTTTATGCCACTCTATGCATTTTTACCAAAGTTAAAGCACTGCCCATAGACGATAATACATTCGAATTATTTAGTTCAGAACCGTATTAAATTATCTATATATTTTTATCCATACCACATATTGTACTAAAATTTCATTTAGCTAAAAAACGCATAACAAAACTCTTTTCAAGCAGATAACAACCATTGTCAGCAATGTATCCACATATTTTACTACAACAATGTATATGTTTTTTTTTTGTTTTGTTTTTTTTCGAACAAGATACTTTACTAAAATTTAGTTCACATAAAAATCGGGAAACAGATTAAAAAGTACTCTCATCAACTACCTTCTTATACGTCAGCGCCTTCGAACATTTTTTTTTCTAGCCCTGTATATACATACAATGTATAAACATTCCTTGATATACGAAAATTTAGTTAAGCATGAAAATGAATGACGCAATAGAAAGCGCCCTTTCAGTAGTTATCATTCGAAATTCGTAGACGAAAGTATATTTGAGTTATTTTGTGCAGCCCTGTAAAACAAAATTAAATCTAACACATGCATTGTTTCATTTTTAAAATATTATAGGAACCGCATATATCAGAATCTCAATTATCAAAGAAATAGTATAGTATCGGGGACACGCACATCAAACAATTGCAGTTATGCTATTTATATTTTTACTTTTCCCTGTAGATGAATAATAAATGTCTAGCACACTATCTTTTCATAAAAACTTATAATAATGTATATCAACAATTTATATAATTTTCGCAATGTTGAAAGCAGGGCATCTCATGTCAATTAAAATGTAGTACTTCTAACAATTATCGCACATCGAAAGCGATGGATCCGATGACTTTTGTGAAGTCCTGTACATGGACAACAAATACTACTCAAACCGTTTTTGATTGGGGCCGTGTTAAAGTGAACTTGAAGATCATATATTGATTTCATATCCAATAAGTTGGAAATTGTACGTCAAACGTGACAAATGAGGTGCGTTTGTACTAGATCTTGATGATTTTTAATTCTGTGAAATGAATTATATCGTCTGCAGATTAATTTCTGTCATAAAATAAGTATCTCGGTCGCTTGACGATTAAACTTCGGAAGCTCCTGTAACAAGAAAGCACCGATTTTTTTTTTTAAATTCAAATTTCTTAATAAATATTTTTATTAATATCTCCTAAAGTTTTGATTCGATTTTTATAAAATTTGAAATGTCTCGACAAAATTCTGCAAAGATAATATATCTTAAATTTCAAACCATTCGGTTGGGTAATTTTTGCGTTGTTATATGCGGACGGACGGACAGACAGACGTACGAACCAAGCGACGCCAATATGTGCTACGTATTTATATAATTACGAACGCACCTAAAAATAGGATTTTTCCCTTTTTAATTATATTAACCGTCAATAGATGGCGGGATCATCCAATTAATTTTTAGCTTGTTGTCAGTCCAAATCTAGCCTGCATTTAGCTTGAAAAAACGGTCACACTGGTCATGGCGAGTAATACAGAACGAGAATATTCAAATTTTTACCCGCAACGTAATCAAAATTGGCGAGAAACAAAATACCAAGATGAGACCCAAACCACGCAAAGAAAAATAGTTAATATAGGCATGTTAAATGGTTAGGAAGAATCTTAGATATTCACGGAATAAAAACAAACGTAATATAATTGATACAGGGAGTGATATTTCAATCGCCAATTCAAGATATCATACTGCAATAAACGCGCCAAAACTAACCAGCGACAATATATCTGTATCAGGCATAGGTGGAAAAGGAATTAAGCCAAAGGGTTTTTTTCTGGCATAAAGTCTACGTGGACGATATAGAAATCCAGGATAAATTTTACGTGGTACAAGAGACGGACTGCGATTTAATAATAGGTAGAAAAGCAGTAGAAGGCATGACGTTAAAAGTAACGGAAGAGGGTGTTAGAATAATAAGCGGCAACACAGTACGAGTAGGATACATTAAAATTAACGAAGTACCGACAAAAATTGATGAAGCAAGTATAAACAACCATAATCGAGGTTGGGAAGATATGGTTAATATCGACTGCGTAAATGACCAGGTGAATTTGACTTATATTACAAATTTAGCAAACAGAGAAAAAATAAGAAAATTAATAAAACCATATAAGCCGAATAAAACAAAAGATACAGGATTAGCTGATGAATGGAATGTTGACTATCCATCTCCAGAAGAAAATTATGAAATTAGTAGTTCTGCACATGGTAGAAAAGACTATGTGAAAGATCGCAGTAGGAATTTTGATCATAAGGGAAAGAACAGAAATTTTAATAGACCATTTGATAACAGAAGCAATAATAGATATGGCCAGAGATATTTTAAACAGTCATTTAACCATGGAAAGTACAATAAATATAGATATGGGAAACAGAGTTCCGAGAATTCTTACCAAAATGAATCTGAGATTCCTGAAAACTTTGAGACTAAAGATTCTTTGATACCTCAAGACATAACAGAAAATGCTTCACCTAATTCAAAAGCAAGATATAATCCAAATTTTCCCCCTAGATACATGAATAGAGGCTATCATGGTCGAAATAATTATAATTATGGTGGCCGACGATCATTCAAGGCTAGTTATAATGAACAAAGATATTCACAACCATCACATAAGAATAATTCTCATCATGGATTTAAAGGAGCTTATAGTGGAAGCGATGCTTATTCAAATTCTTATCATTCTAGAAGCAATAGGTATATAGCTTCCAAAGATAGAGAGCAATATCCGGAAAGAAATTACAGAGATATTAGATATATGCAGATTCCAAAGATAGAGAGCAATATCCAGAAAGAAATAAAAATCTCAAAAAAATAACTGTTTAGGCATGAAAAACATAATAAATCAAGATGCTGATGTCGAGACGTCATCACGTCAGGATGACCGATTTGTAGGATTTCAGTTTGAACACTTCATCTCCTTTATGACGTAAATGATCATCATATTAACTGACACTCTAATGTACTATTATTATCCATGATTTAAATGCACGAGTTATAAATATTTTGGATCGCGAGATCAAGATTTGAACATCTTCAAAATTGGAAAAGAGCCAGTCTTCTAATTTTTATTGCGTGAAGCAAGCATCAAAGTGAGAAATAGCCAGTAAAGGGCTGTTAGGCCTATGTGGTTTTTTGGAACATAAACATATTGTATATATCGGGCGAAAAAAGTATTAGTTGAAGAGAAATTATGAGTAAAGTATTGTAGAGTTATCTGTCTAGGACTGTATTAAAGTTCATGTTTTGTTATTCATCGTCTATTTGTTCATATAATTCCAGTAAATCAACTATTTACATATCATCTTCTTACATTTATACACTGCTCAAAACAATTAAAGGATATTGCAGTTTTAGGTGGATTTTGTATCTGGGAAACTTTTTAGCTGATTGATACATGGTCGACTAACATAGTAGGTTATATGAGAATAAATTACACATGTTTGGCAGAAAAAAATGCATTTTATTGCGCATTTGTGTACAAAAGGAAAAAAACACAATTTGTGCATATGAGAAAAAAAGAATAAGAAAAGGTGTTTTCTTCAAAGAAAATCATTTTCAGTAGGGGGTATGGTTTCCACGGGCGGCCAGCAACGTTGAACACCTTTGAGGCATGGACTCAATGAGGCTATTAATAACGAGTTGGGGTATTCTGCCCCACTCTTCCAGAAGAGCTCTTTCCAGTTCTTGGAGAGTTTGTGGGGGTTGTTGGCGGCCAGAAACTCGTCTTCCTAGAGCGTCCCAAACGTGCTCGATTGGATTCATGTCTGGAGAACACGCTGGCCATTCCATTCGAACGATTCCTTCCTCGAAAAGGAAATCCTCCACCAGGTTTGCACGATGTGGCCTGCAGTTATCGTCCATTAAAATGAAGTTATCTCCGATTGCTGCAGCGTAAGGGACTACAAATGTGACGTGGTGAATTGTTGCGGGCGAAGAGAGTCTTTTAAATTATATAAATATTTTCCAGGTTCAGCAATTTTCAATAAAAAAACTCCATAAATAAACATTCAATGCTTTTTATTAATTTTTCCATGATCATATAGTATAATATAGGAGAGGTGTCTCTTTGCAGGAGCCAGCAGAAGAAGCAACTCACACAGTGAGTATTCAAAGAGAGAGTGAGTCTTCACATAACATTATTGCCAGAGACTTACATTACTTGGCGAACAAAATTGGTGCCAAAACACATTACTCAATACATTATTTTGGCGTTAGAATTCGAAAAGACAAGATACTTTTGGCTGGGTGTGGAATTTCCAGTAAATTAAAATAATTATTTGCCTCAGAGCCAGAAACGTTACCATATTTGGACATCCAGTAAATCAACTATTTACATATCATCTTCTTACATTTATACACTGCTCAAAACAATTAAAGGATATTGCAGTTTTAGGTGGATTTTGTATCTGGGAAACTTTTTAGCTGATTGATACATGGTCGACAGACATAGTAGGTTATATGAGAATAAATTACACATGTTTGGCAGAAAAAAATGCATTTTATTGCGCATTTGTGTACAAAAGGAAAAAAACACAATTTGTGCATATGAGAAAAAAAGAATAAGAAAAGGTGTTTTCTTCAAAGAAAATCATTTTCAGTAGGGGGTATGGTTTCCACGGGCGGCCAGCAACGTTGAACACCTTTGAGGCATGGACTCAATGAGGCTATTAATAACGAGTTGGGGTATTCTGCCCCACTCTTCCAGAAGAGCTCTTTCCAGTTCTTGGAGAGTTTGTGGGGGTTGTTGGCGGCCAGAAACTCGTCTTCCTAGAGCGTCCCAAACGTGCTCGATTGGATTCATGTCTGGAGAACACGCTGGCCATTCCATTCGAACGATTCCTTCCTCGAAAAGGAAATCCTCCACCAGGTTTGCACGATGTGGCCTGCAGTTATCGTCCATTAAAATGAAGTTATCTCCGATTGCTGCAGCGTAAGGGACTACAATAGGTCTGAGGATCTCATCCCTATATCGGCGACCAGTCAGAGCTCCATCTCGAATGATGTAGAGGTCAGTGCGCCCGTCAATGGAGAGGCCACCATACACCAACACTCCTCCACCACCAAATCTGACACTTTCGTGCACGAACGTAGGATTATTCCTACTGCCACGGTCCCTCCAGATGAAAATACGCCTATTATCCGGATGCACAGAAAAACGGGACTCGTCAGAAAACAGAATATTGCTCCATTCATTTCTCCTCCAGTTGACATGCTCGGTTGCCCACTCCATGCGGTCGCGACGATGCCTTGATGTTAATCTAACACATACCATCGGTCGGCGAGCATACAGACCTACAGCATGGAGCCGGTTTCGGACAGTCTGAGTTGAAATCGTGGTGCCTGTAGCCGAGCGAAGGTGTTGTTGGAGAAGAGTAGCGTTCATGTTTCGGTGTCTCCGAGCTGTTAACGCTAAATACCGATCTTCATTGGGCGTTGTTGCCCGTCTACGACCTTGCCCTGGTCTTCGGCCTGCACATCCACTCTCTAAAAACGGTTCCAGATCCTGGAAATGACACTTTGTGACACTCCAATGGCTTGCGCTACTTCGGCTTGAGTTTGGCCCCCTTCTAACCTACCAACAATTCTCCAAGCTTCTGAATCTGTCAAATGACTTCGATGAGACATCGTACTCATCGAAACAAAGCAATCACTGAATGCCGATCATCCTTGTCTTCATTCTCTTTTATCCAGTTGAAAGTCAAATTTCATTCGCTGCCGCTGAAGCGACGTTTTTGACGTCGAACTCAAAATTTGCATACTCCACAGTTTGAAAACCAGAAAAATTTGCATTCGTGATTCTCTTCTTCTACTTTCGGCAAAAAAAATTTGGTTTATATCTTTATTTTATATAAAACTTCAAATATCCTTTAATTGTTTTGAGCAGTGTATATATATATATGAGTATGTGTATTTAGCGATTTGTAGAAGCTTCAAACATGCGAATCCAAAATTACAGTTCATTTCGTCAAGTTGTTTTTGAGTTATGTTTAAAAACCCACCCCCTCTTTTGTAACGATTTAAACTGAATTTAACTCTAGAAAAGACATTCCGAACTTTAAACCAGCATAATTCCTTAACTACTGGACCGAATGACTTCTCGTTTGATATCCGAAGGTAAAATTTACCGAAAAATCCAAACATAATGTGAAAATTAGGTATTAGTGTCAACAATTTTAAAGTTTGATACAATTCTAATATCCGAAGAAAAGTTTTAAGGGTCCTCTCCTCTCACGCGAAAACACACGCTCGCTAATATTAATCCTATGGGGCACTATTTTTTTAATATCTCATTTGCATTTCCACCTTTTTTAAACGATTTATTTTGCATTGGATAGCAGAGATCAATCTCTATTTCCGCCGTTGATTACTTTTTCGATTTTCTTGCCGATTTTTTTTTTTTTTACGAAGATACTTTTACTTTCGGAACCGGTTTCGAATAAAAAGTATTACCGTATTTTCGGGTGTATAGCCCCAACCCAGTGTATTGCCCGCACTCCTAAATCGAGAAGTACAGTAAAAAAGTTCGTGTATAAGCCGCGGAGCTGCATCGGTGTATAGCCCGCGGGCTATACACCATCTACGGTCGTATATTTCCATCAGGGTTCGAAATTAGTGGTCATTAGTCATAATTCGTAATATAAATAAACCAAATTATTTCGTGATGCTTAATGTCTACAGCAATTTGGTTAAAAATTAAGGACATCACTACAAAAATTATGCAAATACAAAAAAAAAAATATTTTTTTAATTTTTATATAACAGGTAGCTTTTTGTAATAAAAAAGTATGGTAGCGAAGTATCTTGCGTAAATAATTAAACAGTAGTAACTCAGAATTACTATTACAATAATATTACTTAATAATTTATATTGCTTTCGGCAAAATCTTAACATCTCTGTAAATGCAGTAAAAAGAATGTTTTGTAGTGCTGCCATCTATTCGCGAAATGAAATACGTATTAGTAATTTTACATTATTTTAACATAACGGGCATTTGTTTTAATTTGTAATGAAAAAGAATCAGATTGAAGTAACTTAAAGCTGCTATCACACGTACTCTCCTATCATAGTCAATATCAGATATTTCCTCCGAAACACGTTTTTCAAGAGGGAAAATACTCGAAAACGGTCCGTGTGATCGATTGCTTCATGTAACTTCGTCAAGCGCTAACTTATGGCTGTTTGTATCGCCTACGATGGATATCAGCTCGAAATCCACCAAAAAGAGCTCTCTAAAAATTGTGTTTCTCAATTCTTATCCAAGATGGCTACCGACAGTGAGTGTACATGTTATTTTCAGCGTGGTACGCAAATATTGGAACCGAACATACAGAAGAATTAAGAAAAATGTAATATCTTTGGTAACACAGGGACCAATTATACACGAAAAGAACTTTAAAAATGTGCAGTTATTTTGAAATTAAAGGATTACGTATGCGGCAATTGTCCTTTCGGAGTTCGCTATTTTTCACTACCGATAAGAACTTTATTTATTAATTTAAAGTTATTTATTGCGTTTATTTTATTTCAATTCCTTATATTATTTGCTATATGTTATAATTGCACTGTCGTAGTCGCTTATTTACTTCTCAAACTGCACTCGATATACTACTTTCCGCAGCTGGATTTGGCGTTATTTCGTACTCATTGCCAAGTTATGTTGCCATAGAAGCAAAAATAATTTGGATGCACTATGACAAACTTAAAACTTAAACTTAAAACTTTTGAGTTGAAAAATTATAAAAACACTTATAATATCACTGACAATTTTAACTTACATAAGTTGTGTAATGAATGTAGCAATTTTTAATTTCTTATTCCATTAAGATTGTTTACAATAAAATTTATTTGAAACAACAGATATTTTTGGGCGCCTTAAACCTGTGGTTCTGGAAAAGTGTCCCGTGTGCCTTGCCAGTAATATGGAATTGATCCTAAAATAGAAAAAAAAATTATGAAAAAAATATTGTTGATTGAGATTGTCCCAAGCAAAATTAATTTATTGTCAAGCAAGAATCGAAGCCAAGAATTTAGAGGGGTTGGGATAATTTTATAAATTATAAGCTGCAAGGACTTTCTTTTAAATGAAAGTATATGAAACAGCCCATTATCACTTTTCAACATATTTCGGAGTTGGAGGAGAAGGGGAGGGTCGGGTTCTGTCCCATATCTCCTCCCTGTTTTTCTCTGGCTACAGCCTTATTGTAAAACATTATTGCTGTTTACAACGCAATTCAATGTGTTTCGTAAGACTCAGAACATTATCTAAATTTACATCAGCCCCCTTCCCGAAATTAAATCCTGGATACGACACTGCACTCCGTTTTACCGGGTGGTTTTTGTCTATTTCCTTTTTTTTTCTTTAGTTGAATAACTGGAGACATTTCTAGTGATTTACTGATTTCGTAATTATTTCATTATTTATTTTAAATTTTCCGCAATATTTTGAAAATTATACTTTTTAAGACAAGATTCTTCAAAAGTAAATGTTAAAAATTTCCAAGTTCCGTTTTTGGGTATCACAATACTCATTTATGTTTTGTTGATAACAAATTATTAAAAACAGAATATTGTTAAACCCCAAAAAAAGAATCAAACCACTTATGTTACTAAAGAAAATAGTAAAAAAGAATGAAAAATATTTGCTTGAAAAATGCATCGGGTTTTTTTCTCAAGACTTGGTTCAGCCACAACTTCATCACTTCCTCATTCATCCAGTCTTTTTTATTCGCTGTTACAATGATTCCTGAAGGAAATGGTCCCTTGGGTAGTGTTTTTCTTTTGAAAATTACTAAGAGATTTAATTATGTGCCATCTGCACAGCAGGCCACTACAATCGTAAAGCAGTTCCTTTCATTCCCAGTAGTCGAAATGGATATAGTCTTTTGACCTAAAAATTTGTGGTGAACTATTCCCTTATCATGCACCAGATGTCAGTAAAGAATTAAAATCCCAATCTTTGTGTTTGTGGCAACGGTGTGGTTGCAAAACTTTTATCTTCATGCTTGTGGCAACAGATATGAGTTGTTGACAGTGCAGACTTTTCCCGGTTTCGCTTGCAGCATGTATCACTTTCCAACCTGACGCAAGAATGTATCTTAGTTAACAATTTATATTTAACTATATTAATTATGTTTGTATAAGTGTTGAACCTTGAAAAGATTGAATAATCTTTAATTACTAAAAATTTTCTGTTAGTTTAAATTTAGGACAATATTTAAAAACCTAACACTGAGGACCTTCGTGTATTAAATATGCATCAACGGATCGTGGAGGTACATGACTGACCGAGTAATCGCCTTTCATTGCAAATAATTTCATACTGCAGCATGTAATATTTCAAAAAGATTTACGCCGTAGTTTCACATGGCCATTTATTATTGCAAATGTACGTCAACCGATTATTGGAATTGATTTTTTAAAACATTTTAATCTGTTAGTTGATGCCAGAAACAACAAAATTAATTGATGATACTACTCAAATTTCTTCTGCTGCCACATCCGCTACTCTAAGCTCTGAAATATCAAATATATGCTTTTGGCGATTCCCCATTTCAAAAAATTGTTTAAAAATATCCAACAATTATAAACACTACACGATCCAAATTGTCTTCACATTTGACAACATTTCATCATATTGAAACGACAATTCCGCCTGTGTTTTCTAAGCTGAGAGGATTAGCCCCTGAGATGTTACGTGCTGCATGGCAATAATTTGAGTATCTAATGTATCAGGGAATAACTAGACCCTCAAAAATCCCATGGGCTAGTCCGCTGCATATGGTAAAAAACAAGAAGGAGATTGGCGTCTATGCGGTGATTATCAGCGTCTCAATTCCGTTACTGTGCTTCACAGGTAGCCTGTACCACATATCCATGATTGCGCGCAACTCTTAATCGGCAAAACTATTTTTTCTACCATAGGCTTGGCCAAAGCATATCACCAAATACCGGTAAACCCTTTAGACATCCAAAAAACCACTATTACAACACCATTAGGTTTATTTGAGTTTGTTTACATGCCTTTTGGCCTACGCAACGCTGGACAAACATTCCACAGGTTTATAAATGAGGTACTATCTGACTTAGAGTTTTGTATATCTCATTATGATGACATTTTGATTGCTTCTGCTAATGAAGCTGAGCATATTAGACATCTCAACCAAGTTTGTAGCCGTTTGGATTTACATGGTTTAAAAATTAATCCCACCAAATGTGTTCTAGGACAATCCGTGCTAAAATTCCTTAGCTGTCTTGTGAAGCCGGAAGGAATTCAACACCTACCGGAAAAAGTGTCTACCATAAATGATTTCTCAAGCCAGATGTCAGTAAAGAGTTAAAATCCCGATCTTTGTGTTTGTTGCAACAGTGTGGTTGCAAAAATTTTATCTTCATGCTTATGACAACAGCTATGAGTTGCTGACAGTCCAGACTTTTCCGTGTTTCACTTGCAGCATGTATCACTTTCCAACCTGACGCAAGAATGTAACTTGCTTAACAATTTATATTTAACTATATTAATTATTTGTATATTAGTGATGTACCTTGAAAAGATTGAATAATCTGTAATTACTAAAAATGTTCCGTTAGTTTAATTTTAGGACAACATTTAAAAACCTAAGAAATTAATTAATTGAATTTTTTTTTAATTATATTGAACAAATTTCCTAAATAAAAGATTAATTGTATGAAATAAAATATGTATAAAACATTACTTACCGATAGTATTTACGGTCCTACTGGGAGGCATATCAAAAGTCATGGACACTTCGTCCATATTTACGATACTTTTCGGCTTACATTTATGTTCTTTGATGATTTTCTCCACGTAATTGTTGAACATTGCAATCTTCCCATACGAATCATTTGGAAGATCTTGGGATATAGTTGTCCAAATTCGATTGGTTTATCCTTTCTTTCTCATAAATCTGTTGCACCATGATGCATTTCCCTTAAATTCTTCTAAATTTAAATCTGTTGCAAAACTTTTGGCTTTCATTCTAATAATGATCGTTGAAATTGGTTTGCCCTCCGATCTCTCGGAATCAATCCATTTATGAAGTTTTTTTTTTTCTAAATCAGGCCATAGCGCACCTTTTCCCCTCCTTGATCTTTTGAACTTCGGCATTTTCTCTAGGATTGTTTTATCTTTCCACCATTGCCGGATACTTTTCTCATCAATGCCTAATTCTCGGGCAATAGCTGTATTGCCGAAATTTTGGCTTTCTGCACCGCTTGCAGTTTATATGCGGCCGTATAACTTGCACATCCTTTATGCATCGTACATGTAAAAATAGGAAAAAAATAATCTTCTTAGTAGTAGCACGTGTTAGTCAAACAGAATCGGAAATGAGACGGAAAATGAGTGTTAATTGTTCAACTTTTGTCTTGACCCACCTTACTGGTCGCTGAAACCTCTTAGGTCAAATGTTACACTATTTTGAAGCAGAGGTCAGGTAGCTATTATAGCTCTGTTAGTTCAATACTTGGCGATAGTTGCAACAATTCTTCCAAACTCATAAATAAATAATAATAGCATTTAAACAGAAAAACATTACAAACGCGAGAAAATTCTATAAATTTCGCGACATAGTGAAAAAAATTCACAAATTTCGATGATTTTCGAAATTTTTTGGGGGTTTAAAAATTGTAGAAAAATAACACGTTTTCAGTTTTTTTAAAGAAAAAATCTTTGTATAACCCGCACCGTGTATAAGCCGCAGCGGTTATTTCAAATGTTTTTTTCTTGTATACCCCGCGGGCTATACACCCGAAAATACGGTAATTCGTTTAAAGTTTTTTATTCCATTTTCAATGATTTTTAACCGATTTTTCGCGCGCATCATCCGTTTTTGTTCACATATGTCTTCGCTATTGCAGAATAATTATTGCATTATCCGATGGACAGGACATAAAATATATTTTAATATAATATAAAATTTATTTCAAATATCTAACGCCATTAAACTATTTATGGTGATTCTTTACAAATTATTTTTCAATCGTCAAAATTTTCCTTTTTTTTTTTTAAATTCCTACTATTAGCTCACACCCTCTATATATTTATATATCTTGTTCAAATTTTCAATCGTTAATAAAATACATTTTATTCATCCACTCAAGTTCAAATACATTTTTTAAAACTAGTAGTGGATGACAATTGATGTTAATAAATTTTTTTTCAAATATTTATTCATTATTTAAATTAAATTAATTAATTTTAGTTTTATATTTCATTTCTGTTCAAAAGTATAGACTCACTCCATTTCATTTCTGTTCAAAAGTATAGACTCACTCCATATTTTAGTCTCCTTCGACGCGCCGCCTGATCTTCGTCCGTGAACAGCCCCATTATCTTTTTACGCGTGAAGGTTTCGCTATGGTACTTCATTGTGAAGTTTGGTAATTATTTAAATTCAACTAGCCACCACTGGCGACCAGTTTGGTCTCCCTTAAATGTATGTTAAGCACTGTAACACGTTACTTTTATTCATAATTTATTTTTTCCGTAATACTTCGCTAAAACGGAAGATTCTAATAGACAAATCAAAAACTTTTGCGATCATGGTAGCATTTCGCATATTTTTTGTTGTTATGTATTTCATCTTTCTTGACAAAAACCGCTTAACCAACTTAAGCGTTTATGCTTCATATCCGTTTGCTTATCAGTTGCAATATGTTTGCTAATGAGGCGATTTTTAAACATATTAAGTAGTTTTCCGTAATTGGATCCATTGCCGAATGGCGTATTTTAGTTAATACGATTTGGTGCAATGAAGTCTATTTTGTGAAAGTCTTTAATGATATCCACATTTTCACTGAACCATATTGTTGCCAATATTTTTTTGTTTGTTTGTTTGTTTCTCGCTAACTTTGGCTGTAGACTTGATTACGGGAGATTAGAAAATCTATCATTATTCTCATTTAAAACGTCTTGAATAATGTGACATAATCGGGGTGCATATTATAACACGTAATTTTCGAGAATGGTTTGGTGAAACATTGAACTTTTGGAAGCCAGTTTTGATAATCATATTCCTTTTAAACCATATTTGCTGTCAGCACTTTTGACCCGTGGCGTAGAATCTGATTAAAATTCACGAACTTCCTTCTAGATGCCGATCTCTGTTTTTCTCTGCTCTCCTATTTTGATATAGTTCAGGAGTTTTCATAACTGCATAATTCCCTTACTTTGGAATTTCTGCTTAATGTCTACTGACTATTAAGATCCGTAACTTGTAAATACGCCACGCCAACATTACCGCCTATAATTCTAATTACAGCAAACCGTTTTTTCTCTCCATATCGCAACTCTTAGTTAATATAGTACCTCGGTGCGTCTACGACAGCTGTTCCATCAGAACATTTGATTTCAAAATCAAAGTATCGTTTCTAATTTTCACACGCGAAAAATAAAAGCTAGTATTGGCGATTTTAAATATGCTATTGGCGAGATTTGCGCCCAAATAACACAAAAGTACTTAATGATGGTATGTATTTTGTAAATGTATATTAAATTACTGTTTTGAAAGCGATTGGTCATTAATAATGGTAAATATGATTAGTGATTAACAATCATTTTCAGTGGTCTCTCTTCCTTGTACGTATAATACATAAATACGAAATTAACTGACAATTTGTTTCGAAATTTGATTCATTAAATATAATTACATGAGTTGTATTTGTTTACATTCAGCTTGCATCAAGAAAAGATAAAGAATGAAGTTGAGTTGTATAGCACATAATTATGGTAAACTTTGATTGTGTCACTGGTACGAATTATTTTTTTGACACCAGGCAGCGCTCCAAAAAATCTTTCACGGAAAACGTACTTTACGAACGATTATCTCCATGGTTTAATGGTTTAATATTTTAAACCTTCACGACGAATGAATCTTTTTTTTTTTTTGTTTACTTTCATGGATAGATAATTTGAACTGCGAAGCTAATTTCAACTGAAGTTTTTGGAGAATACATACATAATTGAACGTAAGTCATCTCTCAAATATTAATTTATTTTGAACGATCTTTCTAAAAATGTAACATTTATGAAGTTTTATTCGAAAAAATAATTTTGAATAAAAATTGCCGCCTGACATATGAAAAAGTGAAGCGGGCATTCCGGAACTGTTGATGACAGTCACATGACTTACGGTTTTATTATAGAGATATTTGAAAAACGGCATAATCATCAGATTTGAAATTTATATCAAGAAAAATACAATTTTTTACCTTTCTAACGCAGTTTGTCTAACAATTTTGAGACAAATACTTTTCGAGCTATTCATTTTTGGTATTTTAGCTATTTATTTTTTATTTAAATTTTAATACATTTCAAAAATTTCTCTTATATAAGATATTTAGCGGGATATACATTTAGGAATAAATATCGTCAGTGACGAAGCGTGTAGATCGCTGGAAAAAAATTTCTTTTTGACCTAAGTAGGAATGGACTTAAAAAAAAAATTTTTTATATTACTTGTTCTTGCAGAAATTTCATTGTATCTTTTCACTTGTCAGTAACATCGAGAAAGAAATTCTCCAAAACTTAAAACATAAAAATGAGAAAATATCCTTTTGGTCATTTTTAAAACTCTCTAAGCATAGTTGAAAAGTGTTTACGACTTTGATTTGTCTGTCCGTACTCTAACTCTCTTAAATATACTCGGATTGCCCTGTAATTTTTGTATGTAATTAACGTTTACTATAGCACGATCGCTACTGAAAATGATGTGTAAGCATTTATAGTTCTATTACAAGGACAGTCAAAAGTATTCGGTTACATTACGGTCAATGGGAAAAAGTTGTTTCAAGTACATTTTAATGGTGTTACACCAATTGAAACATAATGGAATTAATATGTATTTATGAAGGGTACTAAAACATGTATTCTGTAGAATATGGAGTGCAAAACATTTAGTATGCATTTATAGGGTCGCGCAAAAGTATTTCGTTACATAATGGTCTACGGAGAAAAACAGTTTGTAGAGTATTTTAATTATGTTTCACATATTATGAAATTTACATACATTACTGAGGCTTACTACAAGATACTTGCTGTATAACATGATGTCCATATCATTCCTCGTTCATTTACAGGGACACACAAAAGATTTGGGATACAGTATTGTATCCGAAGTATTATCTATTAGAAATAACTGCAAGATGTGCGTTTTTAGTTATGGTATGCATTATTAAGTTATGCATACTAAATATTTGCTACGTCCTACATGGTGTGTATAAATGCTATAGATCATATACAGGGTTACACAAAAAAATTCGTAAGCATTACGGAGTTTGAGCTTGAATTGTTTAAAGGTGGATTTTAATTGAATTGTGCATTTTCAAGCTGAACTATATTTAGTATACTAACAATAAGAGATGTTTGTAGAAAAAATAAATAGAATCGCGGAAAAAAAAGGGCTACTTGGCCGCCTATGGATGATAATTTTGGGAAATGTGATTTCAGTTAGATTTAAGCAGACTTTAATCTGAATTACATTTTAGCTTAATATTTGACGTGTATATAAATGTCTGTAGGACTGTATGTAATATACAGGGCTGTATAAAAGGATTGAAGTATGTTTCTGTCTATTGGGTAGAAATTGCTGAAGGTGAACCTATTATGCGTTTTCTTAGAAACTAAATTTTAGCATACTATATAGAGAAAAAAGTCTATAGATTATATACAGAGCTTCACAAAATAATTGGAGTACTTTTCTGGCTGTGGACGGTAATTGCTGAAATCTGGTTTTCAAATGTGATACGAGTTTTCTAAAAAATTCGTAAGCATTACGGAGTTTGAGCTTGAATTGTTTAAAGGTGGTTTTTAATTGAATTGAATTGTGCATTTTCAAGCTGAACTATATTTAGTATACTAACAATAAGAGATGTTTGTCGAAAATAAATAGAATCGCACACACACACACATAAAAATGGTTGCATGGTCACCTATGGATGAGAATTTTGGGAAATGTGATTTCAGTAGTTTTAAGCAGACTTTAATCTGAATTACATTTTAGCTTAATATTTGACGTGTATAAATGTCTGTAGGACTGTATGTAATATACAGGGCTGTATAAAAGGATTGAAGTATGTTTCTGTCTATTGGGTAGAAATTGCTGAAGGTGAATTTTCAACCTATTATGCGTTTTCTTAGAAACTAAATTTTAGCATACTATATATAGAGAAAAAAAGTCTATAGATTATATACAGGGGCTGCACAAAATAAATGGAATACTTTTTTGGCTGTGGACGGTAATTGCTGAAATCTGGTTTTCAAATGTGATACGAGTTTTCTAAAATGTTTGCTTAGACATTTTATTTGCGTAATAAACAACGAAGTTTTAAGTATTCTGGAAGTGTTGAAAAGTGTTTCATAATCTATGCTTGACGCATGATTTTTCTTTCTTATTATTTTAATATATTACAGTATTTTATAATTTAATTAATTTATTATTTCTATTAATTTATTTATAAAATTCTTCTGTTTTTGTCAATAGGAGCTGCTACTGAGTTGCAATTTTGTTTATCCAGTAAAAGTAAATTTTACATTCATTTAATGTTTTGCTTTTTAATTAATCTTTTTTTTAACCATGTGCAAGACAGACACAAATTTAATGCTTGTATATTCGAGGGCTGTTCAATATAGAATGATCATAATTTTTTTATTCATATAATTTATTGTACACAAATTTGATTTCTCTTTGTATTGTCAGATTAGTCTATAATGGATATTTGGGAATTGTTTCATTAATTCAATTCCAGTAGTGCGGCAGTGGCAGCCATGCAAGTTCAGACACATTCAGAACATGTGAGTTGTAATTTTCCAACTGGACGGAAAATGTCCGGGCCAGGATTCGAATCTGGGATCTCTTGGCTGAAGCTGCCATGATCTACGAACTGAGCCATCCCGGTCGAATCTGGAGGACCTAATTCATCCAGTTTTGTCCAGTTCGAAAATTACAACTCATATAATTTCATTACCAATTTGAATAATTGTGTTAAAATTAATCTAATACATCCAGAACAGCCCATACGGGAACGATGAAGGAAGGCAACATACGATGAGCCATCTGAAATTTTGCTTTCGCTTGAAGAAATCGTCATTAAAATGCTTCGGCAACTTGCACGGCTGCCACTACCGTATTACTGGAATTAAATTAATGAAACAATTCCCAAATATCCATTACAGACTAATCTGACAATACAACAAAAACTTAAATTTGTGTACAATAAATTATCGGAATAAAAAATTATGATCATTCTTTATTGAACAGCCCTCGTATATATAGCAATCTGAGTTACATAAAGATTTTGCAAAACATATTCCCCCAATTTCACATGTATCAGAGAAAATTAATGTTATTAAAATGTTAATTAATGTTAATGTTATTAATCCATACCGTGAAACATGTTATCGGATAACAATAGATATTATGTCAGAGCGCTAAAAAATATCAGCAGTTCAAAATATTGTAGAGATAATGTAATGTTATTGTTTAGATTTTAGTTCAACGATCAAGGAATAATGAATGTGCTTTCTTTAGAAAAGGTAGGATTGGTATTTAATTTAGCTATTGTATATTATTAATACTACAAAACATAGGTGAAAACCTTTTGTTTCTAACTCTAATAGATATTTTTTACATTTAATATATTTTTTTAGATTGTTCACTAGCGTCCAAAACGCATTTTTATATTAAAAATATCAGTAATGCGTATTAAAATAAAGTTTTTAAATTTATTAAAAGCGATACTTTCGTATTAGTTGCATGCCAGGAGTTAATATCCGAAGAAATCGCCAAAGATTGAGTTACTTGCGGCAGCCTTTTTGACTCTAATAATTAATTTTAGCTGTTTAAGCGCCTATGCCTTTTAAATTTGTGTTTTATTTATAATTATTTTGTTTATTTATTTATTAATGAAGTTTTAATTTCGTTCTGGGGTATTAGCCGGAAACAGATGCTGAACTATTTACATGGTTTTAAGTGCAAACGGATTAATCTTTCGTAATCGGGCTGTATGCGATAAAGATGATTTAAAAATAATTCATACTTGAAAATTATTTTAAAAACTACAAACAATCAGTAATCTAAGCTATAGTTTTCAAACAAGTTATAATTGAAAGTACATTTTTTTTCTCAATTCGGCAGTGTAAAAATTGAAATTGTTCGATTACATATACACCGTGTCCCAAAAGTTTAGACAATTAATAAAATTTGCATTAACGTAAAAAGTAATATAAGGTGCAATTAAAATTCGTGAGATAGGTAATAAATAAAAGCAGTTTTACTGATATACACATGTAAATTATGATCAAAGGTTTGAAATTATAAAATATACATTAAATTGTATAACAATGTGCTGTCCCAAAAGTATAGACACAATACAGCATTACATGTTTTTTTTTACATTTTTGTTCACAAAATAATTCTTTTTTGTCTGCTTCTATAAATGCAGAACAATTTTTCCCTTTAATTGAAATATCGTCTGCTGTATTTTTAGCATAATAATTTATTGAAATTTTGTGGAATCAAGTGAGTTCAATGTATTGTTTTGTTTGTGATTCGTAAGAGATATTTCCTGCGTATTCTCATAAAAATGCCAAGTTCTAAAGAAATTTCTAAAGATGAAATTAAGATTTTACATTTAAAAGCGCAAGGACAAAATCCTGTACAAATATCGAGAAAAATAAAGAGATCCTTGAGCAGTATTTATAGAGTTTTGAGATCAGGTGGAACATGGAATACTAGAAAGTGAGTCGGAAGACCAAAGAAAACAAGATTACGTGATGATAGAATGTTATTAAAAATGGCTTCAGTTGATAATTTATCCGTGCGGGAAATTGCATCAATTTCCAGAATTTCAAAATGTACTGTACACAGAAGAATTAAAGCTTCAACAAGTGTTGTTTACAGGAGAATGAAAGCAAAACCTTGCTTAAAGCAGAGACATAAAGATGCACGTCTAAAGTGGGCTAGAAAGCATATGTCATCTTCAGTGATGAAAAGAAATGGAATTTAGACGGCCCTGATGGTCATAAATTTTACTGGCATGACCTAAGAAAAGAACGCAAGAACTGTTTCAGCAGGCAACAAGGCGGAAGACCCCTAATGACCTGGGGACGGCCAAATATTTCTAGGATTTGTCGACAGAAAAATGAAATCAGAAGATTATCAGGATGTTTTACGTACCAATTTACTGCCAATTATGGATTTGCTAGCAGGGCCGGACTGTGTTTTCCATCAAGACGGGGCATCCATCCAGACCTCCCACATCATCGAAAACATGGTTTAGACAAAACAATATTCCATTATTAGACTGCCCAGCACTTAGTCCAGATTTGAATCCCATAGAGAAGATATGGGGGATCTTATCTAGTAAAATATATGAAAATGGAAAGCAATATACATGTGTAAATGACTTAAATATTGCAATTGACAAAGCATATGGTATGAAATACCTCCTTCTGTAATGCAATGCTTAGTTAATTCCAGTGTTGAATTCAGACACTTTTCTCCGGGAGGGATTTCTGTGGCTCCGGGGGGGGGACATTATAGAGTTCCGGGGGGGAAATTCCACTTTTTGACCATTGAAAGCATAAAATTTCAAATCTTCCGGGGGGGACATTTCAATGCTCCGGGGGGGGACATTCCCCCCCGGGCCACCCCCTGGATTCAACACTGGTTAATTCTATGGAACAACGTGTATTTGATGTTATAAAGTGTCGTAGCAGTACAAATAAATATTAAAAGTAAGTTTTTAGTTATTTTTATAAATGTAAAACCAAAAAAATTACATGTGTCTATACTTTTGGGACAGCACATTGTTATATAATTTAATGTATATTTTATAATTTCAAACCTTTGATCATAATTTATATGTGTATATCAGCAAAACTGCTTTTATTTATTACCTATCTCACAAATTTTAATTGTACCTTATTACTTTTTATGTTAATGCAAATTTTATAGATTGTCTAAACTTTTGGGACACGGTGTATGTTAAATTTGTAATTTATGTATTTTATTTTATTTTATAGTATTTGTTTATTGCCGAAACGTCAGTTGAGGCTTACTGTGGAGACACGAAAAGTTTCTGGTGTCTGTCTGTTTGTCTGTTCCGCGATAACTGTCGCAAAAGTCATCCAGTTAGCTTGATATTTGGCAGATATGTTGGTGAGGTACCCGGAATTAGCTCGAAGCCGCAGGGGTTCCTCGATAGCTTCAGAGCCGCGAGCCCAACCTTTCCCGCATTTCGAGGTGTTTAATATGTTCATCTTTCCTTTTAAATTTGCTCGGTTTCAATTTTCAGAGTTTTTTCCCTTTCTTCCTGACTTCCGTAAGTGTCTCGGCATAAGGGACGTAGCAATGACCATCAAGCGAAACGCCGCGTTCCGCGAATTCTGCGGCGGTAACCGACTATTTAAGAAAAAGTATATAAGCTATACTTTTTGGCTGTCAAAAGTGGGTGTTACCAGCTGAAAATTTAAAGTTTGAATAAATTTTAATATGTAGGCAACCCCTATTTCAAAAAATGTATTCATGTTAGGCACAACTGCCAGTCGAACGGTACCCTCGCATATTTTTGCGACAACAATTTGGTGATAAAATAGCATGGTGTGGCGTCCCCCCTCCCCCCCCCCCGAAGGACTGTACAGTCGGTCAAAAAAAATGTAAAATACACGGAACCGCCCGTACATTTTTATCGCCAAATAGCCGCAGGGAAATGAGAAAATAGCCATTCGATTCCATATTATTTTACATTTATTGTTAAATAAAATGTTATTTTCTGAACATAAATATAACGAAGATATAATTCCTAATCGAATGGCTATTTTGTTTTTCTTTGTATCTATTTGGCGATAAGAAAATACGAGGAGAGGGTGGATCTCTCTCTCTCTCTCTCTCTCTCTCTCTCCCCCCCCCTCCCCCCCCCCCCGCACACATACAGGTTTTTTTTTGCAGTTTGCAAGTGTTACAAGTTTTATTTATTTATTTATTTTTAATAAATGATGATGCTAGAGTCGATTATTATCATTTTTTTAAAGGTTTAAAGTCTCATTTATTTTCACGCATTCGATAATGACCTTCAGATAAAATATTTTAATCTTTTTGTCCAGGAATTATCTCGCGATCAGATAATTCTAGATGCGCACCAAGCTTTTTAACATATATTTTTAGGAAAATAAAACAAACAAATAAAAGTAGAAATCAGAACTAATAAAGAAATACTATCATTTTTTAACACTTTCCAACGAAGTTTATGTGTGGAAAAGTGTTTATGAATTATGTTTGTCTGTCCGTGCTCTAACTCGGGTAAATATACTCGGATTGCCATACAGCTGATATATCTTAATGAGGTTTACTATGTCATATTTGAAAGTGAAAATGAAGTGTGTATAATTTATAGTTCATTTACAGTGACACTCAAAATAATTATGTTACATTACGATCTATGCAGAAAAATCGTTTGCGGTATATTTTAATATTGTTACACTATTTCAAACAAACTGAAATAGATATACTGAGGTGCACTGCAAGAGGCTTACTATAGAATATGGTGGGCATAGCATTCATCGCTCATTTATAAAGACATACAAAAGAATTCGGTTACAGTGCATGAACAATAATTGCTGGAAGTGCGTTTTAAATTGTGGTACGCGTTTTTAAATTTAACTAATTTTTTACATATTATTTGGTGTGTATAAATGCTATACATCATATACAGGGCAGCAGAAAGGATATCGAATACATTTCGGTTTATTGACGAAAATTGTTGAATAGTAATTTTTAACTGTTCTATGCGTTTCCTGACTGAACTTAATTTTAGCATACTATGTAGTATATTTACAAATCTATAGAACATATACAGGGTTGCACAAAATAGTTCGGATATTTTTCCGAATATTGTTGGTAATTCCTGAAATTGGGTTTTCAACTGTATTAAGAGCTGGGTCATTCCATGGTAACTTACGTTACATTTAGAATAATTTTCTTTAGTAATTTTCATAATATAACACCAAAAAATATTGAAAATGTAATGTTGATATGATTTGTTAATTAAACCTAATCCAAAGCGAAATTTGGATGAAAATTACCTACCTTTAGTGCTATTTTTTTAACACTGGCCATTATATTTATTATGGTAAACTTACGTTCTTTTTGTCAGAAACGCAAGTTACCATAGTAAATATAATGTTTAGCGTTCAACTAACCAACTAACTAACAGTACTAAATTTAGCTTTGTATAGGTTTAATTAACAAATCATATAAACATTACATTTTGAATTTTTTTTAGTGTTATATTACTAAAATTACTGAAGTCAATTATTCTAAATGTAACGTAAGTTACCATGAAAATGACCCAACTTTCCAAATTGTTTACTTAGACATAATCTTTCACCTTATTAAACGGTAAAGATTTGTAAAAGTATTTTGGAAGTGTTGGAAAGTGTTACATAATCTATGATTGACGCATGATTTTTCGTCTTGTATCTATTATATAGCGGTATGCATAATTATTTTCCGTTTTATTTATAATTTGATATCCAGATTAGGAAAATCATAGGATTTTAAACCAGATGTCACATAGGACTCATTGCTGTATAGGAAAGAAGGTGGTAATATGGATACTATTTTCTTTTCGGGCGAAAATATCAAAAATTACAATCTTTTTCATCTCTTCTGGGTAAGGATATGATGTATCAACTACTCTGATCATAAGAGTAGGCGAAGTTTTGATTGTGGACGTATTTTTTGTCCACTAATTATAAAGGTGCGTAAAAGTATCAAGGCTATCTTTCTTTAACTTTCGATGAATGAGTGTTGAAACCTCGGAACTTGTGAGTTTTTGCTTTGCATCGATATTTATGCAAATTTCTACGTCTGGTCAATCGATGGGTTAGTATTTAAGCATTGGCATGCGTTGGGAAAAGTGGAACTTGGATCGAGTTTCTCCTCCCCGTGAGTTGGTGTTAGATCCGGCTATTGTACTCAATTATTTCGAAGCTGAGAAAGGAGAGTAGCAGTTGTAGTATCCTAGGCGGACATCTTGCCATCAGAGTTCGATTAGCTTGTAGAAGCGGACATTGAATCGTTGTTGAAGGTATCGTGACTTGATGCATCTTCAAGGTTGTAAGTTACGTTTTGAGTTCTTTATAATTGATATTTGAAGTTGTATTTTTGCTGTGTGAAGTTTCGGGGAGCTGAATTCTTTTGACATAAGGAAAATTAGAGTAGTGTCTTTCTCAAAATCCTTGCCCACTTAAGTTTTTAATAAACTTCACTTTAAATCTTATACGTCTTGTGCTCTATTTCGACTGACTAGCATTGTTCATTATCACTAACAGCGACATGGCTGTTACAAGGAAAGGATGCATATTCAGCATCATTTCTCATTTAGTTGCCGAAGCGATTTCTCGTTCGATATTACTTAAATTAGCACAATAAAGAGTATGAAATGTGAAACACTCTTCCGATGGAAACTTGCGGGTAATATGGACCCATTAAGTGTTTCTAATGAAAAGAAAATTATAACCCAACTACCGAAGAAAGTTACAGAACGATTATGGAATTTTACACCCTGAGACGTCCAGTTAAAAATTCAGAATTGAACAACTCGGATCCGATAATAGGGATATGAAAACGTAACAAAATCACTTACCTCCCAAAATTGTTCGAAACGAAGAAGACGCGAATACCTATACTGCAAAAAATAATTGTTGATTTTACAGTATAAAACTTTCGGTATTTTCTGCTTGCGTTGCATAATTCTTGTTTTTTTTTTTTTTGGCATAATTTTTGTTTCAGTGCAGTGCTAAGAATGGAATGGAGAACCGAAAAATTATACTTTTTTAATTATGCTTTAATTATGTCATACTATGCTTTTTTTTATTTCAAGAAGGGTAAAAATGCTAGTCAGACTGCTCGTAAAACTTGTGCTGTATAGGGACAAAGTGCTGTTTCAGATGACACAGTTCGAAGGTTGTTTGAGAAGTTTAAGCGCTGAAATTTCAGCCTCCAAGATGATGCCGCTTTGGGTGACCATCGTCTGTAAAGGAGGACCCCTTAAGAGGCTACTTCACTCAGGAGAAAACACCCACTCGCTAATGTCAAGGCCCACTAGATATCTAGTGTGCCTTGCTAATGTTAATCCTATGGGTAAAATATTTTACGATATCTCGTTCGCATTTCAATATTTTTTTATGATTTTTTAGGGTTTCGTTCATTTTACGAAACCCTATTACTCCCGCTGCGTTGTCTGCCCGTCACAGAGCCATTCTCAGAAACTATGTAACTTATAGAGTTGAAACTTTGCGTATATATAGCTGAATGCCAGCTATGAAGCTCAAAATATTAAAATTTGAAAAAATCCTGTTATTTTAATAAATACAGATAAAAAACTAAAACCTTAACAACCTTTTCCTATTAAATTTGAACATGTTTCGTTATAGATGCTGCCAAAAATTAAAAATCCACAATGAAATTCTTTCTACAATAATTAATTTTCTATTGAACGATTTCCACGTGAAAAATGAAAATGAAATAAAAAGTTTCACCAATTGAAAAAAAGATAAATATGAAATAAAAAGTTTCATTAATTGAAAAAAAGAAAAAAATATGAAATAAAATTGATTGACGTCATAGTGGTAATAAAACGGAAAATTTCTAAGATTTCTCAATAATACAAGGAGTATGAGTATGTGTATGTACACAAAGCAGATTAATTACACGTCATTAGAGAATTAAAAAGAAAATCTGACGTCCTATTGGAAGTTTAACGAATTTTTCAAATGTTTGAGAATAATACAAAGCGAGTATCAATATAAATAATAGAGAATAGTAAATGTATGAGTTTGAGAAGCATATTGAATCGTGATAAAAATCCGATTACGGAAATGTTTGCATATTTTAACATTTTGAAGGTGTACAACATGTTTAATTTTGAAATTATTTTTTTAAATATCGCATTTAGTCCGCATGACAGATATTATTATGACAGAGTATATTGGCGGGCTTTGCCCGCTATCGGGCTTGTTTAGATATCCGAAAAAACGAAAAAATAGACTGGTAAATTTTTACTTTATAAAAAACATGACTTTTTATTTTATTTTATTTTATTTATTTTTGTTTTGTTTTGTTTTTGCTAAATGAAATTTATTTGGATTTATTAAAGAAAGGATAAAGTGTTTTGAAAGGAATACTAAACGAAATCCTTTGAGCGATCTTCGATCACACTTACCCACTTGTTTTGCATTGGATAGCCGAGGTCGATCTCTATGCACGCTCCTTTGTATTTTTTCGATTTTGATTACAAGTTTTATGTAGCTTTCAATACAAAAAAGTATAAAGCTACATATTGCAGCCGTTCGGAGGAAAGCAATTCCGGAAAATTTCGGTATATTTTCACCGATCATGACCCCCGACCCCAAAACCACCCTCCGTTCAAATGTTGATTTCTATATATATATATATCTGACCTATGTCATGCGATAGCACTCGTATTTATAAATCAATTTCGATTAAACTAATAGTGTGTATTAAGCTCACCAATGTCTCGACCGAGTTCGTTGGCCAGCTTGGTCCGCCATTTTGTTCCAAGATGGCGGCAATTTAAATATTTAAAACTAAAATAAATATACAAAAAAGTTAAAAATTCAAATTTATTTTTTGCTTACGTGTTAGGCCTTGATAAAAGGATATCGGATCATTTTTTGTTTTACCTCTATCTTAAAAAAATCGCTGAGATAGAGCAGTTTGAAATTCTAGAATGGCAGACATTTTGAAACAAGATAGCACATTACAAAAATCCAACGATAAATTTATGAATTTTAGTGAACGTGATTTCTCGCAAATTATCATCTTTCATTGTTGTAATCATTTTCCCAATCATACGCATAAAACTATATATTCATATCCGTTAGCGCCAAATTCTCGCCAAACTTGGCGACATTTGGCGAAATATCGCCAAATGTGGCGACCGAAATAAGTCTTCATAAATGAAGCCAACTTGGCTATAGTTGACTAATTTGGCAAATTTCTTATTCAAATTCAGTATTAACGAATGTTCTGTAATTGGGTTCTTTGCATTTTAGCTTGCTGTTTTCGTGTAACATTAGCTAAAATTTTAAAACGAAGATATAGGAAAGCTACCTTTTCCTCCCGGTAGAGGCCGGAAGGACTTTTTTTTATTGAGGATACTTTCACTTTCGGAACCGGTTTCGAAAGTGAAAGTATCCCCAATAAAAAAAACTGCAACAAAAATCGAAAAAGTAAAAAAGAACCTGGATAGAGATAGACCTCAGATATCCAATGCAAAAAAAAAAAAAAAAAAAAAAAAATCATTTAAAAAATATTGAAATGTGAACTAGATATCGTAAAATATTTCCTCCATAGGATTAACCTTAGCAAGCGGGTGTTTTCGCCTGAGTGAAATAGCCTCTTAAAGAAGCTATGTCGGAAAATCTAAGTAACACACTTCAGGAGCTATCACACAGACTAAATATTCCAAAAGTACAGTGTATGATCATTTGACAGTTTTGAGGTTCTCCTTTACAGATGATGATGGTCGTCCAGAGCGGGCATCATTTGTCTGGCAATATTGTTTTCTCTTTTATCCGATATACAGGGTGGTCATAAATTTTTTTTTGCCGATATATGGAGCTCTAGCGGCCGGTCCGCTCAACCAATCGAGGTGAGATTTTAGATATAGTTATTCAGAAGTATGAGCTCGGGATTCTGTGAACGGCAACAAAGTGGTGCTCACGGTTACGGTTATAGGTACAGAAACTCGAAATTTTCCAATAGCAACGCCCATTTATTTTCGTCGCAAAATGCTCAGCGCATGCGAAAACCCTAAAGAGCGTTGGAACCGTACGTGTATAGCAAGAAACGGACTCGTTATGCACGCACAAAAAACAGCTCTGCAAACGGCCAAAAAAAGAAGAAAAAAACATGATTGGGGCATACGGAGGACATATGCATATGACACAGAGTCAGTACACCAATCACTGATTACAACACAGATCGGAGAAAAGAAAACTTTTATTTTGATTACACATTTTCCACATGGGTGCTATCACAGGCAATTACACATTGCATGCGGGCGACTGTGGACAATACAGCCGAACGTAACATCGCATGAGGGATGTTTGCAATCTCACGTTTGATATAATCTTTCAAATTCGGCAAAGTTTGCGGATTGCACATGTACACTCTAGATTTGAGATATCCCCAGAACCAGAAATCCATAGGAGTGAGGTCGGGGGATCGCGGAGGCCACGGAAATGGAAAATGGTGTGAGATGACACGGTCGCCAAAATGATGTTTCGGGACCCTGCGAACAGACTTCGCTATATGTGGAGGTGCACCATCTTGCATCCAAACGAAGCCATTCAGTGCATTTCGCTACAGCAATTCTGGTATGACGTAATTTTGCAGCATTGCCGTATAGCGGGAGCCTGTTACAGTGCAAGTTACAAATCCCGTTGGTGTCGCTTCCTCAAAGAAGTACGGCCCGAGAATAATTGTGCCTGCAATGCCGCACCACACAGTAACTTTGACGTCGTATAAAGGTACTGGTGCCACAGCGTGCGGATTCATGTCTGCCTAGTGCACACAATTTCTGGTGTTGACGTTGCCAGTTAAGGTGAAATGTGCCTCGCCCGTCCATAATATACGAAGAGGCCAGAAATTATCTCCATCATATCTGATAAGAAATTCATTAGCAAAGTCTATACGTTGTTGATGGTCCCCTACTTCCAACATCTGGACGCGCTGGTACCGGTGAGGAAACATGCGGGTTACAGAGCGCAGTAGCTTTAGGACCGTTGATTTTGGTATATCCAATACACGAGATGCACCTCTTGCAGTTTGCATGTGTCCTGTAGTCACTGTATGATGCACTTCCATAACAGTATCCTCAGGAACGGTTGGTCGTCCAGATCGCGGTCTATCATAGATGCAGCCAGTTTCTTCGAATTTCTTTACTAAATCATGAAGAGCTTGGGGGCAACATGGGCCATGTATTTGGCGATGGTTTCAACGGTAAACACGCAAGGTTTTCGCAGCATTCATCCCATTTTGATAATAGAGTTTTACCAACTCACCACGAACTGTCACTGGAAGAGTAATTTTGTCGGCATGTGCGTGATCCCGACTGAAGAACTAACATTCCCACCCCACTTTTTCTCAGTTTTCTATGTTGACTATCTGGCGAACGGCGTTCCGTGATTGGTGTTTTGCCTCTGTCATATGCAAATTTCCTTCGTACGGATCGTATTTTTTTTTTAGGAATTCGTTCATCTCACGAAACCCTATTACTCCCGCTGCGTTGTCTGTCTGTCACAGAGCCATTCTCAAAAACTATATAACTTACAGAGTTCAAACTTTGTGTATATAGATGAATACTAGCTGTAAAGAGCTCAAAATATTAAAATTTGAAAAATTCGTATCATTTTAATAAATAGAGATAAAAAACCAAAATTCTAACAGCCTTTTCCTATTAATTAAAAAAAAAATTCGTTATAGCAGATGCCAAAAATTTAAAATCCACGATGAAATTCTTTCTATAATAATTAATTTTCTATCAGACGATTTCCACGTGAAAAATGAAATAAAAAGTTTCACCAATTGAAAAAAAGATTAATATGAAATAAAATTGATTGACGTCATAGTGGTAATAAAAGTGAAAGATTTCTCAATAATACAAGGAGTATGAGTATGTGTAATGTGCACAAAGCAAATTAATATCACGTCATTAGAGAATTAAAAAGAAAATATGACGTCATATCGGAAGTTTAACGGATTTTTTAAATGTTTCAGAATAATACAAAGCGAGTATCAATATGAATAATAGAGAATAGTAAATATATGATATAAATGCTGGACGATTACACCATGAAATATTTCTACATTAAAGACGTGAGTATAAAACATCACAAATTTACTCAATGGTGTATACAAAATGTTTGTATACATATACACCATTCAGTAAATTTGTGATGTTTTATACTCACGTCTTTAATGTAGTAAATATATGAGTTCGAGAAACGTATTGAATCACGATAAAAACCCGATTACGGAAATATTCGCATATTTTAACATTTTGAAGGTGTACAACATGTTTAATTTTAAAATTATTTTTTTTAAATATCGCATTTAGTCCACATGACAGATATTATTATGAAAGAATATAGTAGGGGGCTTCGCCCGCTATCGGGCTGGTTTAGATATCCGAAAAAACGAGAAAAATTGACCGGTAAATTTTTACTTTATAGAAAACATGATTTTTAGGTTGCTAAATGAAATTTATTTGGATTTATTAAATAAAGGATAAAGTGTTTTGAAAGGAATATTAAACGAAACCCTTTCAGCGATCTTCGATCACACTTACCCACTTGTTTTTTTTGTTTTCTTTTTTTGCCGTTTGCATAGTTGTTTTTGTGCGTGCATACTGCGTCCGTTTATTGCAATACACGTATACCGTTCCAACGCTCTTTAGGGTTTTCGCATGCGCTGAGCATTTTGCGATGAAAGAAAATGGGCGTTGCCATTTGAAAATTTCGAGTTTCTGTAGCTATAACCGTAACCGTGAGCGCAATTTGTTGCCGTTCACAGAATACCGAGATCATACCTGTGAATAACTATATCTGAAATCTCATCTCGATCGGTTGAACGGACCGGCCGCTAGAGTTCGATATATCTGCAAAGTTTTTTTATGACCACCCTGTATATATATATCAACTTCTAAATATCACTTAATTTCATTTTTTACCTCATTGAATATGGAGGAAATTGTACTTTTGAATTAAATTTGTTTGAAAACTGTAGCTTAGTTTGCTAACTTTACCAAATGGAAAGATGGTAATAATTACTTTTTAAATATTTTTCAAGTAAATCCATCTCAACAAGGAGCAATTATTTGCTACGATAATATAAAATAACTAGTGATTGGTAACTACAGTTGCCAACTAATTGCCCAGCATCTCTATTCTAAAACTAGACGGATATGTCAATCCCAAAACTTTCTTCTGTTGTTGGCGAGTCAGAGAAAGAGCCAAGGCACTTCTCTGAAAGAAGGGGTGCCAGAGCCTCAAGAGAGGTTGGACTTCTAGAGCTGGTCTCCTAATTTTGAACCAATTCCAGATGAGAGACCTGCACCTGGATTGGCACCCCCAGAGGAAACGCTTATACTAAACTTTTGGAGGACATTGGAGCCACGAACAGATCTAACGTGCACCAAATCCCATTAACATACATAATCCCACAGCAGCGGCAGTCGAGAGAGGTTGTCACCCTCCGAAGCACTGACCTTGGTCGATGCTGTTTCGCCTTCGGTGATCTTACGGGAATCGAGCTTAACCGTCTGCGCCACTGCGGGACTGCTATCTTATACATGTGAATGCCTCAAAATTCGCTATCACACCGCCAAAAAATTCAGTATTTTTCGGCATTCTGTTGTACTTGCGAATCGTCGGGTTAACTGGATGCGAGCAACCGATGTATTATACTCAGGGCTTAATTACTAAGAAAAAAAAAAGTACCGGAGACCTAATATTCTGCAGTACTAACACCCGTAGCGTACCCCCCCCCTCCCTCCGCCGTCACTTTAATCTGCATATTTATATTTCATACATTATTTTCAAGATTTAAAGCATTTTTTTATTGCAAAATAAAAATGTTAAATACATCTATCTGCGTATACTTAGCTATCAACTATTTAACTTTTTAGTAATTACTACTTCCGAATAAAAACCTTTTCTTGATCTTAATGTTAATTAATCGTAGAATTCTGCGATTAAATAAGCTCAGGATTATGATTCGGAAATAGTGTTAACACAAAAAATGAATAGTTCGCAGCTATCCAGAATAGAAAAAGTCCTTCCGGCCTGTACCGGGAGGAAAAGGTAGCTTTCGTATATCTTCGTTTTAAAATTTTAGCTAATGTTACACGAAAACAGCAAGCTAAAATGCAAAGAAACCGTTTACAAAAAATTCGTTAATACTGAATTTGAATAAGAAATTCGCCAAATTATTGAGCTATAGCCAAATTGGCTTCATTTATGAAGACTTATTTTGGTCGCCAAATTTGGCGATATTTCGCCAAATGTCGCCAAGTTTGGCGAGAATTTGGCGCTAACGGATATGAATATATAGTTTTATGCGTATGATTGGGAGAATTATTACAACAATGAAATAAAATAATTTGCGAGAAATCGCGTTCACTAAAACTCATAAATTAATCGTTGGTATTTTGTAATGTGCTGTCTTGTTTCAAAATGTCAGTCACCCTAGAATTTCAAACTGCTCTATCTCAGCCATTTTTTAAGATAGAGGTAAAACAAAAAATGCTCCAGAATCCTTGTACCAAGGCCTAACACGTAAGCAAAAAATAAATTTGTATTTTTAACTTTTTTGTATATTTATTTTAGTTTTAAATTTTTAAATGGCCGCCATCTTGAAACAAAATGGCGGACCAAGTTGGCCAACGAACTCGGTCGGGACATTAGTGACCTTAATACACACAATTAGTTTCATCAAAATTGATTTATAAATACGGGCGTTATCGTATGACATAGATCAGATATATATATATATATATATGGAGATATATATATATATATATATAAATCAACATTTGAACGGAGGGTGGTTTTGGGGTCTGGGGGTCATGATCGGTGAAAATATACCAAAATTTTCCAGAATTGCTTTCCTCCGAACGGCTGCAATAGGTAGCTTTATACTTTTTTGTATTGAAAGCTACCTAAAAGGCTATTTCTGTTTACTCTTTATTCTGATCAAAATAGCATTAAAATGATTTGAAATGGAAATAAATAAAATTTTGAATTTAAGACAGATTGAGCTCGAGCCTGCCCAAACCCGAAGACTGATATAAAAAGCAAGCCTGTTTCATCTCCATATCTTACGTGAGCAACACATTACGCCACTATAAGTGTTTTGACGCAAAATAAGGCAAAAGATTGGAGATGGGAGGAAAAGGAAAGACTAATTTAGGCTCCGATTTTCGAAATAGTTATTGCACTGGGCTCCGGAGCGCAGTGTTTATGAGCCCCGGTGAATTCTGGCTAATATTATTTAAATATTTACGAAAAACAGAGAAGTACCGGAGCTGAGCTCCGGTGAGTTCCGGCGCAAACTAAGCCCTGAATACTAAACTACGAAAAATCCTTCTGGCCTGTACCGGCTGGAAAAGATAGCCTCCCTATTGATTGGTTTTAAAATTTTAGCTATAATGCTACTGAAAATACACGAAGCTAAAATGCGCGGAAAACGATTACAAAAGAGTCATTCCCAGTTCTCTTCAATATTGAATTTGAATGAGAATATCGCCAAATTAGACAGATATAGCCAAGTTGGCTTCATATATGGCAACGTATTTTTGTCGCTATATTTGGCGATATTTCACCAATTGTCGCCAAGCTTGAATTTGAGGTTGGCGAATATAAATATATATCATCAAAAACGTCACCTGTAAAAAATGCAGCCAAGTCTCGTGACTCTTTTTCCGTAAAAAGTTCTGAGATCGTGTAAAGCCAAGTTTAGCTATCTTATTAACTCTGAAATTTTCAGGTTCCTAGGCAAGCACTAAGTTATGGGAGGGGGAGTGTCAAAAGTACTCTCAATTGCTTCCAGGATAGGTGCTATCCATCTCAGATATTATTCGCAGCCCTAGATACTTGATATTTAGCATGAATGAACTTTTTAGTACAAAAAGTAAGCCAAAATTAAAATTTCCGGAAATTTCCAATAAATCAAACTATATTAATTTTTTTCGATTTTTTTTTTCGTTTTTTTATTTTAGTCTTTTTTTATTTATTTATTTACGGATTTTTTAATGTTTCCTTACTTTGTATACTAAATCCTACCTTTCTGCCAAATGTCAAGCTTCTAGGACTACAAAATCGAATTATTTTCAAATTTTCGACTTTTTATAAATTTATTGATTGATAACATTATATTTAAACATTTATTTTATTTTATTGATTTATTGATTTTTCGATTTTAATTCTCAGTTACCTGATTGTCATGCCAATATAGTAATTCTTTGATCCGTCTTCTTAGGATCATTTAGGTTCAATTTAGAGATAAATCAAGTGAATCTTAGAGTCACCATGATTTTATTTAGAAAGGACTATCAAGCCATAACCAGTCAGTAATGTCGGCAGGGTAGGGGAAGCTGTGAAAATTTTTGTGGGGCTAACATCATTAAACAATCCATATTCAATATGCGAAGTAAATAGAGTATAACCTGTAAAAGAAAACAAACCTGTCTATAAAGAAATCGCCTATAACGTAGTCAGTCTATAGCGGAACTTTTCTATAACGAAATTCGTAAACGAAAGAAAAGAAAACCATAATCCGGGGGAAATAACATAAAACAATTAGGGGCGTTGTACTAGCTAATAGGACAATTATCTTAAAACTAATGTTTCTAGCAGTACAAAATGAAATAGTTTTCGAATTTTCGATTGTTTAAAGATATTTCGATTTTTCGATTTTATTTTCGATTTTAACGAATTTTTTAATTGTTCCTTTTATTGAATAGTAAATACTACCTTTACACCAAGTTTTAAGTTTCTAAGACTACAAGATAAAATTATTTTCAATTTTTGATTTTTTCGAATTTTTTTTATAATTTTCTGGATTTTTTAATTTTTTTCTTATTTTGTATCCTTTATTACAAATTTTAAGTTTCTAGCGCTTCAAAATCGAATAATTTTGAAACGTCCGATCTTTTTCGAGTTTTTTTATTCTATTTTCGAAGTTATTGTGTTTTAATTTTTCCTCTTTCTGTATAATAAACTGTGTAACAACTGTGTAACAATAAATTTTCGCCGAATTTTAAGCTCTACAGCTACAAAATCAAATTTTTTTTCAACTTTTCGATTTTTTTTCCGAATTTTACAGATTTATTATTATTATTTCTTTTTTTTTGTATCCTAAATACTAACTTTATTCCAAATTTTAAGTTTCTAGCTCTACAAAATTGAATTATTTTCAAATTTTCGTTTTTTTTTTTTCATTTTCTTATTTTTTTTTTTTTTTTTTTTTTTTGTGTTTTTAAATTTTTCTTTCTCTGAATCCTAAACACTACCTTTACACCAATTTTTCAGTTTCTAAGACTACGAGATCATATTTTCAATTTCTCACTTTTTCTTTTTCTTTTTCTTATTTTCATTTTTTTTTTTTCAAATTATCCATATTTTTTAATGTTTCCTTGCTTAGTATCTTAAATCTTACCTTTATTCCAAATTTCAAGTTTCTAGCGCTATGAAATCGAATTATTTTCAAATTTTCCTTATTTTTCGATTTTTCCGATTTTTTTCGATTTTTTTATTTTATTTTCGAATTTTATTGACGGCCAGACAAACCGAAGTCATAAACACTTTTCAACTAGGTTGGAAAGTGTTAAAAACTGGTGTGTGAGAAATAACTGGTGTATAAAATCAGTAATTTTCGTTTTATAAATAAAAATAAAAATATCCATGAAGCATGTTGTACTTAGAATACACAGAAAAAAATAAAACTCAATTTGGGTCGAAAGATTCTTAGGTATGTGCCTAAATTGGGCCATGCCTGTTTTGGTTACCACTGTGTATCCATTTTGGGCCCTGTTAAATACTCATTTTCAAAAAAATTTTATTTATTTATTTATTTATTTATTTTGAAAATCGGTATTTAACAGTGCCCAAAATGAATACACAGTGGTAACCAAAACAGGCATAGCCCAATTTGGGCACATACCTAAGAATCTTTCGAGCCAATTTGGGTTTTATTTTTTTCTGTGTAGAGAAAATAATTCATCTATAATCGATACTTGTTTCTTAAAAGATCTAAAATTCGATATAAAAATAACAAGAATGAAAAATCATGCGTCAAGCATAGATTATGTAACACTTTCCAACGCTTCCAAAATAATTTTACAAATCATACCGTTTAATAAGCTAAAAGATAACATCTAAGTAATCCGAATACTTTTCATCAGCCCTGTATAGGATCTATAGATTTGTATATATACTACATAAGATGCTAAATTTCAGTTCAGTTAGAAAACGCGTAGCACAGTTTAAAATTCTCCGTCTGGAGTTAAATAACACGGAAATGTGTTCGCGAATCGCGAACTTTTGTGCTTCCCTGTATAGGATCTACAGAATTTATACACACCACGTAATAGACAAAAAGCGAGTTAAAATTAAAATCGCGTTCAGTAACTTAAAACGCACTTCCAGGAATTATTGTTAACAGACAGTAGAGAATTCTTTTGTGTGTCCCTGTAAATGAACGATGACTGCTATACACACAATATTCTGTAGTAAGCCTCTTGTAATGCACCTTATATAAATTTCAATGCGTTTAAAATAGGGAAACATTATTTAAATAAACCGCCGACGATTTTTCTCCATAGACGTAATGTAACGGAATTCTTTTGACTGTCCCTGTAAAGTAACTATAAGTGCTATGCACACACTATTCCATATTAAGCTTCTTCTAATGCGCCTTAGTGATATATATAAATTTCAATGCGTTTAAAATAGTGAAACATTATTTAAATAAACCTCAAGTGATTTTTCCCCATAGACCGCAATGTAATGGAATTCTTTTGAGTGTCCCTGTAAAAAAAGTATAAGTGCTACACACTTCTGTTGAAATAGGGAACATGCTATAGATAACGACTATAACATATAAAAATTGCAGAGCAATCCGAGCATATTTGCGGGAGTTAGAGCACGGCCAGACGGCCAGACGGCAGACGGCAGACGGCCAGACGGCCAGACGGCCATACGGCCAGACAAACCGAAGTCATAAACACTTTTCAACTAGGTTGGAAAGTGTTAAAAAGTAAGCGTAAATTTTCTAGTGCTTTTCAATGGCACGGATCTGAATTTTATTTCCAAGAATGTGCATTTTTAACACTTTCCAACCTAGTTGAAAAGTGTTTTATGACTTCGGTTTGTCTGCCGTCTGCCGTCTGGCCGTGCTCTATCTCCCGTAAATATGCTCGGATTGCTCTGCAATTTTTATATGTTATTGTCGTTATGTATAGGATGTTCCCTATTTCAACGGAAGTGTGTAACACTTATAGTTTTGTTACAGGGACACTCAAAAGAATTCCGTTACATTGCGGTCTATGGGGAAAAATCATTTGCGGTTTATTTAAATAATGTTTCACTATTTTAAACGCATTGAAATTTATATATATCACTAAGGTGCATTAGAAGAAGCTTATTATGGAATAGGGTGTGCATAGCACTTATAGTTACTTTACAGGGACAGTCAAAAGAATTCCGTTTACATTACGTCTATGGAGAAAAATCGTCTGCGGTTTAATTAAATAATGTTTCACTATTTTAAACGCATTGAAATTTATATATATCACTAAGGTGCATTACAAGAGGCTTACTACAGAATAGTGTGTGTATAGCGATCATCGTTCATTTACAGGGACACACAAAAGAATTCTCTACTGTATGTTAACAATAATTCCTGGAAGTACGTTTTAAGTAACTGAACGCTATTTTAATTTTAACTCTCTTATTATCTATTACGTGGTGTATATAAATTCTGTAGATCCTATACAAGGAAGCACAAAAGTTCGCGAACACATTTCCGTTTATTGACAGAAACTCCAGCCGGAGAATTTTAAACTGTGCTACGCGTTTCCTAACTGAACTAAAATTAAGCATCCTATGTAGTATATATACAAATCTATAGATCCTATACAGTGCTGAATAAAAGTATTCGGATATTTTTCCGAATATTGTATATGTTGGAAATTCCTGAAATTATGTTTTTAAATATGTTATGCGTTTTCCAAATTGTTTACTTCAGATGTTATCTTTTAGCTTATTAAACGGTATGATTTGTAAAATTATTTTGGAAGCGTTGGAAAGTGTTACATAATCTATGCTTGACGCATGATTTTTCTTTCTTGTTGTAGTTTAAACGAAGAATATTGTCCAGAGCGTCGTTATTAAAGTCCGGGAGGCAGAAGTATTTTTTACTTAAACATTTAATAGAAGCTGATTTTCAAATACGTAGTTGATCTTACTTAATCAATCACGAAAATATCCGTCAGCGGTGGATGTGGCCTTGGGAAACGAAAAAATTCCCAGTCAAAGGGAAGTGAATGGCAACCCAATTACAGAATATAGCCACTGGTCGTGATAATATCATTCAGTCTTAAGTAATCGGGTAATCTTTTTAAAACAGAGCAAATTAGCTTGTTTTTAGCGCCTGCAGGTTGTGGACGGAGGTTGACGAGCATAGCTCGTGGAGGGGGCAGAGCTCCCTAGTAAATAAAAAAGAAAAAGAAAAGCAGATTAGCCGTGGAAGTATCAAGTTGAAATTAATATAAAATAACATGGTATTCGGACCAAATGTTGTGTAAAAATTTCGAGCTCCTAACTCAATGCAATAAAAAGTTACGGCTTTTTTCAATATTTTAATTTTTCATAATCGGGACCGACGTCAAATTAAATATTGTAGGCGAAATTTGGTTATATTTCTCTTCTAAAAGCATGCAGCCATTAATAAGTGAAAGAACTATTACGAGCAACACAGTTATAGACAATGTTTTTTCTAACTTTGGCATACAACGTGGTGTAGTCCATTCTTTCTTCAGTCATCACAAACTAATCGTGTTAATATTTAATAGATAATTAAATAAATTACAACTTTACGATATAAAAATTACAAGAAGCATCTTAGGCATAAGTTGAGAGTTTTTATCTATATTATAACTAGGGAATCGAACCCGGGCTTCCCGGGTTTAAGAACTCAGGCGAAAATCATTTTTTTCCCTAAATCTAATAGATTTTTCATATTTTTATTTGTCAAAGTTGCTACACTGAGTGATTTTTTTTTTACTGGTTTCTTAGCTTTTCTTGTGCGTGAAGCGCTCATATGTGCGGTATCCATCCATTTTTTTTTTTTTTTTTTTTTTTTTTTTTGTACTAAGCGTTCATACATGCGATATACTGATCGCGACATTAACGAATTTCAAGGGTTTTGTTTATTTTTTATTTTTTTGGTATTATTAATACAGGGAGTTCGCTGCATCCAGTGAAGCTTCTTTGTTAATTTATTATTCATCATCTTATGCATGCGATATAGTGATCGCGATATTAACGAATTCCATGTAAATAAATAATGTAATCCAATCACTTGTTCATGTATTGTTCATTGATATTTCATGTATATTCATTTTTTCCAACTTCGCAATGACCGTTAACATTATTTGTAATACTGATGAAATATGAATTAAAACGTTGTTTCTTACTGCTCATATTAACTTTTTATATGCATTTTTATTAAATTTGTGAAATAATTTTTTTTATATTTTATTCATAAAAATGCAATATCTAAAACAATATCTTCTGTTTAAATTATCTGTTAAAGTATCCGATGTTTGTTTATGGTGTAAAGAAATAATTTCCTTTAAAATTTTTAAATTATTACAAAGCTTCCTTTTCTCCAAAATCGTCTGAACTAATCAAATTTTGTATCCGGTATAACGCTACTCTCATATAAAGGCACTCTATTCTTGTGACGTTTTTATTTCAAAATTCATTAATTTTACTACCTGTAACTATTTAAAAATTTATAATGGCAGCATTCTTCCATTTGTTTATTGGGCGTTTCAAAATTCATGCTTAAAAATTATTTTATAAGCCATAATATATCAGACAATTAATATATAGTTTTCAAACAAATTGCATTTGAAAGTAATTTTTTTTCCTCTGTAACGGTGTAAAAATTTAAAATGTGCTATGTTTAGAAATTAAAAAAATTGCAATAGCAAAAATCACAAAACCGAAATTTCATCGTCAGTTGTTGCCATTCGCAAAATGACGTATGCGTTACGCACGGACACGTTTGGCCTTTATAATATAGATAGATAGATAGATAGATAGATAGCTCAAGTCATGTGACTGTCATAAACAGATACGGGCTGACCGCTTTGCTTTTCTTATGCTAGGAGGCTATTTTTACTCAAAATAATTTTGCCGAATAAGACTGCATAAAAGTTACATTTTCAGAAAGATCGTTTCAAAAAAATTAAAGTTGGAGAGATGAGTTACATTTAAAAGTATATAAATTCTGAGATAACTTCAGTTGAAATTAGCTGACAGCCCAATATCTCATTCCATCAAAATAAACAAACACGAGAGATTCGTTCATCGTAAGCGATAAAATATTAAACCATACAGGTAATCAACGTATGATTCCGACTCGGCCCCTTCAGTGGGGAAGGTAACCGGGCGCCCGACACAGCTAGATGTTCTTCAATACGACTGGGGCAGGTGACGGATGGACCGCCACCTCAACGTGGTGCGCCGATGATAGAGGGGTGTCCGAAAAAGCCGGAGACGCCATAAAGACTCGGTGACGCGGGCCACTGAGTCTGGGTCTCCCCCTCATAAGCGCAGGTTTTTTGCGGCGTGAGGACTCGGCCAATGCTTGGAGCCTCCTCCATTAGGTGGTGGAAGGACGCCCTGTAGGCCAATCTCAGTTACTCGAGCAATTTTGAAAAATTATACTTTTTATTACTAAAAATTAATTTTTTTTTATAAATATTTTCAATATCTCCAGTAACTGATACCATCCTTTTATTGAAAAACCAATAGCTGAAAAATAAGATAACAGTTAAGAAAAATAAGTTATCACTAGATGAGATTACTTTGCAGAATTTTGCAAGAAAATGCTTATTTTAGTTAGATTTCTGCTGCAGTGTTAGTTACTTGGTTAGGTGTCAATAACTGGGGGTTTCACCCTATGAACTAATAGAGTTACAATATAGAAAGAAAAAAAATATTACTGTAATTAGTATTATAGGCGCCATTGTTGGCATAGTGTATTTACCTGGCATGGATTTTAAAAGTCAGTAGACAAAAGCATAAATGCCGAAGTCAGTGAGTTACGCAGTTATGAAAACTCCTGAATTGTATCAAGAAGGGCGAGCAAAGATAAAAAAAAATATATATAGGATAGAGGTCAGAATCTAGAAGAAAGTTGGTAAATTTTAATCAGATTGCATGCCAAGGGGGCAATGCATGGGCGATACTGATAGCAAATATGGTTTAAAGGGAATTTGATTGTCATAAATAGCTTCCAAAAGTTCTATGTTTTACCTAAACACTCTCCCTAAAATACGTCAGTCAGTATGCAGCCTCGTTATGACACATTATCCAAGACGATTAGATGAGAATAATGATAGATTTTCTGATCTTCCGTAATCGAGTCTGTAGTCAAAGTTTAGCGTGAAACAAAAAATATATTAGCAACAATGTAAATTTGGATATCATTAAAGGCTTTTCACAAAAAAAAACACTTCATTGCACCAAATCGTATTAGCTAAAATACGCCAATTGGCAGTGGACTCCATTATGGAAGATTATTTAATAGATTTAAAAATCTTCGCATTAGCAAACGTATTGTAATTGATAAACAAACGGACATGAAGTATAAATGCTTAAGTGAGCTAAGTGGTTTTTGTCAGGAAATATCGATACATAAAAATATATATATATACGAAATGCTGCCATGGTCGCAAAGCGTTCTTGATTTCTTTATCAGAATCGTCCGATTTGGCGAAGGACTAATGAGCAAGTAAATTAAATTATGAATTAAAGTAACATGTTGCAATACCTAGCATACATTTAAGTGAGACCAAACTGGTCATCAGAGGCGGCTAGTCTAGTTTCTGTGTGTTTGTAAAGAAACTAGATACTGACTCAGCTTTACTGTAATATGACATAACGGTACGGAATCCTCAGGTTCGCACTTGTCCTGTTTATTTTAAACTATTTTTTTACTTTAATATTTACTTCATAACACTCCTTTTTTCAGTTGGTTTCTGAAAGATCCAGCCCACCTGTTCCGGGATCTACGTTTCAAGAGCGCATTTTAAACTCTCTAACGGATGAGGACGACTATAACCATAGGGCAGGCACCTATGGTAGCATTCAAGAGCAGAAAAGAGAGTCATGTTGCGTTGCTGGAGAACACTTCATGACGTCCACCAGCCAAGAATTTATCAGGAGGAGTCTTAGCATGGACAGTGCCGTACATGTAGACGTAAGTATCATCGTTATTACACCATCAATGGTGACATCTAGTAAGCAAAATATTACTTTTGAAAAAAAAAAGTTCTTTTAATTCATCTTTTAGTTTGAATGATTTTAGAGAACAAACATAAACCTTAAAACTAGGTCATTTAAATATCAAAAATAAATGAACAACGTGAAATAGAACAAATAAAAATATATAAATTGGCAAACAGCTGTTTCGGAGCCCCTAAAGCTCCATCATCAGTACCAATTCAAAATATTAAAACCGATTTAAAAGTTTAAGTCATGCAAATATGCTTGCGTCTTTCGCACGTGCCAAGATTGAATGGCGCCAAGAATCCATAGAATCCTAGACAATCTTTTATAGTAGGAAAATTTTCAATTCGTATCTACTGTATATTAATACTATAGGATACTTAGTCTGTGGATTTTTTTTTATTTTTGATGTATTGAATGTCTGTATGTTCATTATAGAATTTCTGCTGGCTTGTCTATATATTAATTGTGAAAATTTATATATTTATGGTGTAACGACCATTAAAAATAAATAAATAAATACCAGTAAAGCAAAGAAGTTATAAACTGCATAGGTTGACAGCTCCACTCGCGGTCTGACTCTGACTCTGCAATTTTTCTATCGATGATAAACTAGTAAATCTACAACAGATCAGAGGCCTCAACGTCAGCTCTACAAATCATTGTTCATTAATCTCACTAATTTTTAACATAATCTGCATAATATTTGATAGCTTAAAATTAAATTTTTTAACGTTATTTATACATTTATAAGAATATAAGGTTTATTGAAAGGTCCAAAAATTTTAGAAGTATCACATTAAACACAATTTTATGTCGGATAAATGATAAGATAAACTACTTATTACTGTATTTTTTTTCAGAATAAGATTACATATCTTCAGGGGGGCGGAGCCCCCCTGAACCCCTCGTTGTCACTTTAATTTTATATTATGAATTTCCAGTAATTGTGCGCTTTCATTAATCGAGTGTATGTCTGAGTGCATTTACTATTTTAATTTCATTAAAATTAACCATTTCTTTATACAGGAGGTTTTATCCTATCCTTAAAAGAATAGTTCTTTTTCAATCACTAAGTATCATATGTTGCTAAAATTGAATAAAATTTCGTGTATTAAAAGATGCTTATACAAATGTAAATTTCTCTTATGAGACTTATATTCCATTTTCACATTCAACGTTTTTATATTTTTCGTTTGGAAAGCCGATTTGGTCATCTTTCTTTAGTAGTTAAAATAAATTCTCATCTATTTCATTAGAAAAAGCATATTAAAATATTAAATCACCCGAAAATTAGTTATTTTGTTAATAACATTTCGTGTCAAAATAACTCGCTCGTTAATAACATTTCGCGTCAAAATAACTCACTTGAATTTTCCTTTGTTGATATTCTTTGAAATACAGTTGCTTAACAACCATTTAATGAAAGAGAGAAAGAAAATGCAATGGAATTTTTTGTAAAAAATGAGAATTTAAAATTTTCATATCTTTCAAATTAATGCGTAAAATGTCCCAATAATTTATACAATTAATTTAGAAATTCTAATAAATATATTGGGAAATTTTCAAACCTATCAAATTAAATTACGATATCCATTTCGTAAATTTAATATTCATAATTTAGCATTTACAATTATCCCAATGCGTGATTTTCTTTTCGCGAAATGTTAAAATAAAAAAAATCGTCTGACTTCCCATTGAAAAGCATTATGACTTAAAATAAAATGTTCTATATTTTTCGAACGAATGAACCAAATTTAACCAAAAACTGTACAGCTAATTCCGGGTACCTCGCCAACATACCCACCAAAAATCAACCTAATCGGACCCTTTTTGCGGCAGTTATCGCGGAACAGACAGACAAACAAACAAACAAACAGACAGAAACTAAAAACTTTTCGGGTCTCAACAGTAAGCCTTCACTGACGTTTCGGCAACTAGTAAATCTGCAGATCAGGAGCCTCAACGTCAGATCAAGTTACTGTTTTTTAATCTCACTTTTCATATTATTTAGCATCTTACAATCCGCAATTTAATTTTTGTTCTATTGCATACATATTTATAGGCATATACAATTCTTTGGAGGTTTCAGAAATTAGAAACGTTAAATTAAACACGGTTTATGCAATGATATTCTGAAATTCTTATGAACTTCTTATTCATGCAACTTTTTAGATTAAAAAAAAACTTCTATTAAAATAAATTCTTCATTTATGTCAATAGAATACAAAAATAATTTATTTTGCTAATAAATTATTGGAACAAAATAGTGCGAGTTACTTTTATTATTTTTATCTTCTTTAAAATATCGTTGCTAGGCCACTGATAAATTACTGAGCAAAGTAAAAAGAAATGCATTTTAAAATTTGTAAAAAACATGAAAATAAAAGTTTTATATTTCCGGAACAGATGCAAAAAAAAAAAATCCAATCATTTAAACAATTCATATCTCAATTCTAATAAATGTATCGGCAATTTTTCTAAATTATTGGATATATTTAAAACCTCCATATCGAAAATCAACATCAATAATTTTACGTTGAAATCCATTATTCAAATATGCGATTTCCATTTCAGTTAAAAATGAAATCTGAAAATCGTCTGCAGTCCCATAGGAAAGCATTATGACCTAAAAAGAAATGTTCTATATTTTTCGAACGAATGAACCAAATGTGACAAAAAACTATACAGCTAATTCCGGGTACCTCACCAACATACTCACCAAAAATCAACCTAATCGGATCATTTTTGCGTCAGTTATCGCGGAACAGACAGACAGACAGACAGACAAACAGACAGACAGACAGACAGACAGACAGAACCCAAAAACTTTTTGGGTCTCAACAGTAAGCCTTCACTGACGTTTCGGCAATGAATAGGCTTGATAATAGTCATTCAAAAGAAAAAAAGAAAGAAAGAAAATTGAAATGAAGTGTCAGAAATGTAAACAAAATCGAGTGTCACTGACTTAAAATTATTTCTAAGCGGGTTTGCTTTAAAATAGATATTGAATTAATTGGAGCTTTTAACATGAAAGTTAATTAGAAACGTTTGGGACACTGACAATATATTTCGTTAAGGGGGTGGGAATATTCCTTTAACCATTGTCATATTAAGCGAACTTTTTAATAAATAGGCTCACTTATTGTTTCATTCATGCACAATGTCTCAAGAACAGTCTCTAAATCAAGACAAATAAGACCATGGCATCATACATATAAATGCGTTATGACTTTGTGTTATCTTTTCGCTAAATATTTTGGTTTTAATGATTTTCAGTCACTTATGTATTTTTTTCCTTAAAATAATATATTGAAATTTATTTTTAACCCCTGTATTAACCCTTAACTGCTGTGATAAAAATTGCCACATACATACTGTGCGCAGTCTGTGAGACCGCTTGATCGAAAGATGAATAAAAGCTTCGATTAAGTCATAAAATACTTTTTCTATGCTAAAATTTATGTACAGGATATTATAATAAAAATTCACCTATTCAGAAGATTTTTAGCGATAGTACTAGAGTTCCAAACGAAACAAAATTTCACTAGTATCTATAGATAAGCTGAAATTTAGAAGTTAAACTGTGGAAATTGAGAAAAGCAGCTGTCTGTGAGACTGCTGACAGCAGCTAAGGGTTAATGAACAGGCTTATATGAAGGATGAATTAAATTTTGAAAACATTTGTTCGTGTCATTTCAGATATCAGATATTAATGGAGAAGGCGATGTGTCCTATGTTCCTATAACTCTGAGAAGATGCAAGAGGACAATCATAGCTCCACACTCTTGTCTTTTGTCGTTTGTAAGTTAGTATGGTTTCAATCTCATTTTTTAATATGTCCAGTTTAGCTGCAAACGAGATAAAAAAAAAAAAAATAACTGCGACAACTAAATAAATGAAATGCATAAAATATATTATGAAACCTTATTTGAAATTGGGTTTTATTATTCATGCTAATTTATTATTCATGCTAATTTAATTCTCTATTATGAGTTAAAAACTATTGCTTTCACCTTAACAATAAACTTACAATAGCAGAAAAGTAACAATTTTGTGCATAATTTTTTCAATGAAATCATCATTATTACTATGACATGAAGAATTGCTTTTAAGCCCTTTCGAGACGAGCGTCAAATATACTTCTTTTAAATTTTCGGCACCACTTTTTCCAAATAGAAATTTTTATATTATTTAATCGCTGAAATTCAGTACTTATTATTATTATTACTAGCCGCCACTGGCGACCAGTTTGGTCTCCCTTAAATGCATGGTAAGCATTGTAACACGTTACTTTTTTTCATAATTTATTTATTTTTTTAATCCTTCGCCAAACCGAAAGATTCTAATAGACAAATCAAGAACTTTTGCCATCATGGTAGCATTTCGCATATTTTGTGTTGTTATGTATTTCATCTTTCTTGACAAACACCGCTTAACCCAGTTAAACATTTATGCTTCATGACAGTTTACTTATCAGTTGCAACATATTCGCTAATGAAGTTTTTTTAAAGTACCATATTGTTGCTAATATTTTTTTTTCTCGCTAACTTTGACTGTAGACTCGATGTCTGAACATTAGAAAATCTATCATTATTATCATCTAAAACGTTTTGAATAATTTGTCATAGTCGGACTGCATATTATTACAGGTGATTTTGGGTACAGCTGTCGCAGACGCACCGGTGTATCATTTTGGCGCCCAAATGACGATTTTATGCGTGGGCAACCCGGCAGTTTCAGCTAGATTTTGTCTGGTATGGCAACCCGATATCGTATGTTTTATAATAAATTAAATATTGTGTGTTCAATCATAAATTGTGTTAAATAAATAGTGTATTAAATATGTTTTATAATAAAATTGTGTGTGTTTTTTTTAATATAAAATAAAATATTTCAAAATAAAATAAAAGTAACATGCTGTTTTAGCATTCTCTAACAGGTACTTGAAAATAGAGTTTTCTCGCCAAAATGGCGCAAAACAAAAATCGCGCCAACCCCGATGCGTCTGCGAAAGCTGTTCCATTTTAAAAATGCTATTGACGGGATTTGCGCCCAAATAACATAAAAGTACTTAATGATGTTATGTATTTTATAAATGTATATTAAATTACTGTTTTGAACGCGATTGGTCAATAACAATGGTAAATATGATTGGTGACTAATAATCATTTTCGGTGATCTCTCTTCCTGGGCTCTTCCCATAACACATAAATACCAAATTAACTGACAAATCGTTTCGAAATTTGATTCATTAAATATTATTACATAAGTTGTATTTGTTTACATTCAGCTTACGGCAAGAAAAGAACCGGAAGGAAGTTGAGTTGTATAGCACATAATTATGGTAAACTTTGATTGTCTCACTGGTGCGAATTATTTTTTTTTTTTGACACCACGTAGCTACAGCGCCTACAACACATAGTGTGGAAACCGGCTATCCTTGTAATGCTTTAAAAAGTGCTAAAAAGTTGTAGCCTATGAATGTGCAACGGTGCTCCTACGATAATAAGGCGATCATTCCAGCTGAAACATTCACAATGTTTCCGTTCACATTCAATGTTTACGCTGAAAAGAGTAGCATAGGGCGCTGTAAGGCTCCTATAATAGGAGCTGACGCATATCCATTTTGTTTCGCATTATTCGGGTCTCAGTTCAGCATCTCAATCTACCGCTGCCGGAGCTGGGGTTGCCTAAGGCCTCGTTCCTCCACCTTCTGAAAGAGGCTGGATGTTAAATGGCAGAAAATTAGCTTGGTTTTTCGACTTTGAGACACATATCTGCGAGGATGCGTCAGCCTGTATTATAGGAGCTCTAGGGCGCTGCGATCCCATCGTTATCATTTCAACAACGTTGTACATTTATAGGATTCAATTTTTTAGTACTATTTTGTAGCAGATTTCCACACTATGTATTCCAGGCGCTGTAACGTAGCGGTCCAAAAATTCATTCGCGGAGAACTTGCTTTTCGAACAATTACCTCCATGGTTTAATATTTTAAACGTTCACGACGAATGAATGTTTTTCCTTTTTTTGTTGTTGTTTACTTTCATGGATAGAGAATTTGAACTGCAAACCTAATTTTAACTGAAGTAATTGCAGAATATATACATAATTGAATGTAAGTCGTCTCTCAAATATTAATTTATTTTGAACGATATTTCCAAAAATGTAACTTTCATGCAGTTTTATTTGAAAAAATAATTTTTAATAAAAAATGGCCGCCTGGCATATGAAAAATGAAGCGGACATCCCGGAACTGTTGATGACAGTCACATGACTTACGGTTTTATTATATAGATTATTATTATTATTATTATTATTATTGTCAAAAATACTGGTGCTCAAATTCAAAGTTTTTGTGCACTCTGTAACGGCGTGTTGTGTACTTGTCACTTCCCGCGAAAGGGTAATGTATTTTTTATTTTTATTTTTTTCAAAATGAAGATATAACGACTTAAATACACATCTAGATGACTGATTCTTGTTTCTGTAGACCTAAAGTTGCTCTGCAATATGTTATCGTTGTGTCTCTAATTAAACATACTTATCTGGTAAAAACAAAACACAAAAATAGTAACTAAACATTTTTATGTAACTTTATTGTAAGTATATCTCTAGATTTACTTTAGTTTCCGAAGTAAGTGCCACAAGATTTATTGTTACATTAAAGACGATAAAAGAATTGTGAAACGTATAAGATGTCGTTGAACCGATAGTTACAAAGTATTTGATGCCAATTTGATTAAAGTCTTTAACAGTGGCGGCTCATGTGTAGGTATTGCGGAACTACAGAACCCTCTATTTGCATTCGATATTATCAGTAACATTTAATATAATTAGTCTTTTTCTATTTAAAACTGTCTTCATACTTGTACATTATAAAATCCTTAAGGGGACATAGTATCTGACATATTTTTTCAATTCATCATAAACAAAAAACGGTACTTCCTTGTTACAACGGCTTATACAATTTAGAGGGTTAGAATGACAGTGGAGTAAGTCAAAAATTTGAAAATCCTAGATAACCATATTTTCACTGAACGTATATTAATTTATATTCAGTGTGACAGTCAAATAAGTCACAGTTCACTTAGGGAGTCGCTAGAGGGAAAAACAAGTTGGACCACTTAATACAACAGCAATATAACAAGTTTCACAACACCTTTCATTTCTCAAATTACTAAATATTGACTTACTCTACTGTCATTCTAACCCCTTCAATTACGAGTTACACCAAGGTTGCAGTTAAGATTTCCTCAAGGTTGTCACCAAGCTTCTATACACATTATATACGTCAAACGCTTATATATACGCCATTTACGGCATATAGTGATATTTCCTTCCTATATATGCATCATATATACGTGATATATATACCATATATATGTAATAATATGTTTAAATCTTATATCATGTATATGTCATATATAAATTATATTACATATTTTACACATGTCATATATATTTCCTATATGACTAACGTCATATGTGTCATATAACTTGGCGATACATATCGGTCACTAATCGTCGAGAGCCGCTATAACAAACAAGTACCCAAAAAACTTTGGCTCATATTAAATTTAGATGATTACAGCTTGTACAATATAGCATTAAGTTTTCAAATTTAAATTTATTTTTGAAAAAAATAAATACAAGGGGCCTTTCATTTTAAAGAGTTGCTTTAAGACTTTTCTTTAAATTTTCTTTCTCTTGGCTATTATTTGGTACATCATCAATGCAGACAGCTACAATTAATAATATTTTATTTTTACATTTATAGAAAATACCTGGATCTGCTTTTTATCTCCTCTAATCCAATTTCTTTAAGGGCTCTACCAAGTTGTAGGTACCAGTAGAGACTTGCTTGTTTGAGTTCATAGATAGATAGACTTGTTTAAATATCAATAACAACGACTTGAAGAATTCTTGATTGTCAGGCAATTCCATATATATCGCTTCATCTATTAGGAACGTTCAAAAAGTAACGAGGCCTAGGAACAGAAACTAGTACATGTATTTCGGAAGTATTGGCCCTGGCTGTTGAGGCACTTGTCCCACTGAGACACAAGGCGGTGAATGGCTGTCTCGTAAAATTCCTGGTGCTGCTATGTGAACCAACTCCGCCACGTACTGCTTGACGTCGTCGTCCGAGGTGAATCGTTTGCCCCTCAGAGGGCGGTCCTCTGTAACGAGCCCATCAACCAACTGGACGATGTCATCAGTAATGCGGTTTGGTGTTCCAGACTGTGCATCATCGGCTATGGAAACCCGCCCTTCCCTGAAGCGCCTGTGCCACGCCTTGACCCTTGCAAGGGACATGGTGTTCACCGTACACTTGTGACATTCTTCGATGAATGTTTACTCCTTCCGCTGTCAGAAAACGAACACCTCTTTGCTCTTCTTTTGACGCCTACGTTTCACTGCTTACAACACGAATGAGCGTTGGACGACTGATGCATGCTTATGCAAACTTTGTAGTCACGCGACTTGCACTCGTGACCCTCTAGCGGCGGGCATGTGGACTTCCGCGCTCTTGTCGGAAACCCTCTTTATTACTGACGCAACGATATTACCATTTTGTCACCGGTTTGCACATTCCAGACTCCAGCTCGTTTCTTTTTGAACGTCTCTTATAGTTCAGGTTGCAGTAAGGCAGTCACAACATCCATTTGATCTAGATCAAGGTCTAAGTTGGCGGCTAGAGATATGATAAAAGCTACTGAGTTATGTCTTATGGTGAGTGAGAAAGTCTCTTCCTAGTCGATGCCGTGCTTTTGAAAGCGTTCTTTTGTTACTAGGCGTACATTGAGTCTTTCGATATCGCCATTTGCTTTATATTTGATTTTGAACGTCCACCTGCTTTTAATCAGTTTTCTTCTGAGTGGTAAATCACAATAAATCCAAGAATTATTTTAGTGGTGCGTTTATACTTCATCTTCAAGCGCTAATTTCCACTTTATTGCTTCAGGCGTTTTTACAGCTTTTTCGTAAGTTTCTGGATCGTTGGTTTGGCTTTGTAAACAATGTAGTCATCATTGGAGTATTTTCTATTGGGAGTTACAGTTATTTTAGGACGTCTGCATCTTCAACTTCTAAAAGGACTGCATATTGAGTGAATTCTGATTTGTCGCACAAGATTCTTGCGATTCTTCTTTCGTTGCATTTCCGGAAAGCAATGTATGTGAATTTGTCTTCTGCTTTGTTTCTACAACATCATATAGTATTTATTCTGTGCCTTCAGATCCGGTTTCGGTTTCATCTTCAGGTGAATTTTTCAGACGTTATTTTTCAAGGAATAACATATCTCGACATATATTCACTTTTTACTTTCTTCTATCTTTACAAAAAGAAACTATTGGATTCATGAAAATTTTCGACTCCCGGTTTTCGACGGATTTATACGTTTTAGAAGGTCCTGAACACGATTTGACTGTTTTTAGAAAATGTCTGTCTGTGAGTCTGTGAGTCTGTCTGTCTGTCTGTCTGTATGTGACACAAATGTTGTGGGCGCTCTATCTCAAGAACTAATGCTCGGAATTTAATAAAACTTTAGATTCAGTTAGTCCCTGATATAAATTGGCGCTGATTAGTTTTTGGTAAAAATCGCCCGGCAGGTGGCGCTGCTATGCAGCATTCTTTGCGATTTCCGCAATAGCTCTATCTCAAGAACTAATGCTCGGAATTTAATAAAACTTTAGATTCAGTTAGTTCTTGATATAAATGGGTGCTGATTAGCTTTTGGTAAAAATCGCCCGGTAGGTGGCGCTGCTATGCAGCATTCTTCTCGATTTCCGCAATAGCTCTATCTCAAGAACTAATGCTCGGAATTTAATAAAACTTTAGATTCAGTTAGTTCCTGATATAAATGGTTGCTGATTAGCTTTTGGTAAAAATCGCCCGGCAGGTGGCGCTGCTGTGTAGCATTTTTCGCGATTTCCGCAATAGCTCTATCTCAAGAACTAATGCTCGGAATTTAATAAAACTTTAGATTCAGTTAGTTCTTAATATAAATGGGTGCTGATTAGCTTTTGGTAAAAATCGCCCGGCAGGTGGCGCTGCTATGCAGCATTCTTCTCGATTTCCGCAATAGCTCTATCTCAAGAACTAATACACTTATTTTCATCAAACTTCAGGTTCTGTTAGGCCTTGACATAAATAGATGCTGATTAGTTTTTGGTAAAAATCGTCCAGCAGCTGGCGCTGCTATGCAGCTTTTTTCGCGATTTCCCACAATAGCTCTATCTCAAGAACTAATGCTCGGAATTTAATAAAACTTTATATTCAGTTAGTCTCTGATATAAATGGGTGCTGATTAGTTTTTGTAAAAATCGCCCAGCAGGTGCCGCTGCTATGCAGCATTTTGCAGGATTTACACGATTTTAGCGATAGTCCTATCTCAAGATATATTGCACGGAATTTAATAAAACTTGAGTTTCAGTTAGACCTTGATATAAATTGGTGCTGATTCTATTTAGTGTATGTGAAACCTGTGTGAGATAGAAGAAAGTTTTGGGATTGACACATCCGACTAGTTTTGTGATGGGATTGTACATACGATAGCCTTTAGAGTCTTCGGCGTATACAACAAATATTCTTTCTTCTGATTTGGCGTCAAATTTCTATCTGTAGACATCTGGAATATATGTTATTACTTTGCAGCTAAATATTCTAAGAGGAGAAAGATCTGGTTTCTTTTCAGATCAAGCTACTTCGGGAGCTTTAAATTTCATAGCTTTTGTAGGTGACCTATTTTTTAGATAATTGGCTGTGTTGGCAGCTTCTGCCCATTGTTTCATTCCTAGATTTGCGTCAACTAGTATAGCATGAGCTTTCTCTACCAATGTTTTATTCAGACATTAGGCAACTCTATTTTGTTCAGGAGACCTAGGTGCTGTTGTCTGGTGTCGTATAACACTTAACTTAAGACAATTTATAAGATCTCGACACACATATTCACCTCCATTGTCCTTACGCAGAATTTTTATTCTTTTGCTTGTTTCATTTTTAACTAAGGCTTTTAATTCAACCAATTTTTCTTTTATTTCAACTTTTGTTTTCAGAAAGTACACGAAATAATTTCTTGAAAGTAAGTAAATACCTTGAACAACTAAAAGATGGAGTTGACATTGGTCCACATAGATCAGGATGTACTAGTTCAAATATAGCTTTGGAACAATTTTAGACGATTGTGGAAAGGGTGACATGTGCTGTTATACCTTTCAAACATGTAATGCACATTTTTACTTCATCGGGTTTGCACGAAATCCCCATAGATACTTTGTTAATTAACATTTTCATGTCACGCCTAATAAGATGAGCAAAGCGGCGATTACAAATATCACGAAAATTCAATATTACTGTAGATACTATAATTCGCAAGACATCGAATTTGTACACATTATTTATTTCTGAAGCAGTGGTAAAAATGTCCTTTCTTGAAATTTTGATTCTTGACTTTGTTATTCTGCAGACTAGAGGATCAAAATCTATTGAATTGCCAGTTTTAGCAATGCGGGATGTGAACAGCAAGTTAGTTGTCAGATCAGGAGTATAAATTACATATTTTGCCGTGACCATGGAATTAGCTATTTTTATACAACATTACCAATTCCATTTGCGTGTACAGAATTACTATTTATAACATCGATAATTCGATTTATTTGAGGTTTAAAATAAGTCAATCCCTAGGCGTCTAATGATTATTACACCCTGAATTTAAATTGAATTTCAGTCTCTAGAAAATTTTCTACCATTTTCCGTAGTAGCCAGTAAACTTCGCGATTTCTCTTTATGCTGCGTTCAATATTTCAAATTGCCTTTTCGAGTTTAGGACATGAAGAACTAAAATGACCAAAGTGATTATAGTTAAAACATCTCGGTTTACGGGTATAGGTGTTTTTTCTGCTTCTGCTGAAATTTAGCAGTACATTTTCCATAAAAAGCACTATCAGAGGATTTTGAAGTGGAAGACAGATCCTTTACATTTTCTTGGAAAAGTAAATTTTTGATGAATTAATTTGTGATAGGCTGATTGGATCCTTACCGAGAATCAAAGGTGTAATTTTTTTCTGCTAAGCTATCTAAAATAATACCGCCTAGAGTTTCGCTTTCTAATGATTTCCCTATATTTTCTAATTGTTCTGCGTTGTTAAGTGATCAATATACGCCGTCATTGAATGAAATGCCTCAAATTTCGTTTGAAATAATGAATCAGAGAAATCACTTCTTCTAATTGCACCTCTATCTTCGTACGTATTCTGAAGAGAGAACCAACCTCCCTAGCCTAGCGGTTTTAGCAGACTTTTTGGTTTCATCAAACGCAATGTGTTTTATGGACAAATTTATTTTTGCCAAAGCTGTTGGATCTAATTCCGCATCGATTTCGATGCTATCAAGTGTCTCAATACAATTCCAGAAACCGGTATCTACGAGAAAATTCTTCATAAGAAATTTCTAATTAGCGTAGTGTCTTCTATCTAAATATTTCGATTCGGGTAAATCTCCCACTTGACGTGGACGCCAGAGACTTTTTAGTACTTAATTGTATTTGGAACAGTTCAATTTGACGCTGCAACTGCTGTACTGCTTCGTTTTCAAACATATTTTATTTTGAAAACAATTCAGAACACAAGTATTTCAGTAATTCTCCGTAATAAATACTCAGATTATGAATTTAAAAAAAAAGGTTTTTTACATTAGTTAAGAACAACAATTTATAAATATCTATGTGGGAATATTCTATCTTCCTTACAGTGATCAAGGCAATAATTTAACTGTGAAATAAATCTTCGTAAAAAGGCATGGTGGCTCATGAAAAAAACGGCCCGCGTGATTTTCAGCACCTTCTTTAAAACAAACGCGTAAAAAATTAATTTTTAAGGGACTTAAAAAAGAAATCTTCGTTTTCGGCCGCTATGCACGTGTGTGTGTATCTCTATGTCTGCAATTTTCTCATCAATAACTGAATGGACTTGAATGAAACTTTTTTGCACTACAATTCTAGCACACCAGGGAAGATTTTAATTGAAAACTAGTCGCAGTATCGTGTATAGTTTTTTTTTTAAATTATTACAGGGACACGTCGACAAATTTAATATATGACTTTCTACTGCGTTTCAACCGTGAGTGATGCGGACAACTAGAATGCCTTTTTAAATAAGAGAAGGGCGACATACAAACAATAAAATTTTATTGGTCGAGATAATTTTGGACAAGAATTTTACAAGCCTGTCATTATCGCTGAGCTAATGTAACAATAAAGGGTTGCACAAAAAACACGCTGTTTGCCAAGACATTCTCGCTAAAATCTGCCAACAGGCACGCAATAAGCAAGTAAAAAAGTAGGCACTGTTTATAACATGCGAGTTTTTGCACAGTCGCAAACAGGTTGTATATTAAGAAAACAGTCACTCAAAGTCCCTTTTATATTTTATTTCGAAGTTACTTTTAGTAATTAGTATTTATAGATTTTCCATTTGATTATTTCCTTTAATTATTTATTCACAACTAGCAGAACCACTCCGCTTTGCCCGTGTAATCCTGGGGTACTTCCGGGTAAAATAAATAAAAATGCAATAGTACGGCGATCACAATAACGGAGCTCTCTGCATTCGCGTCCATAAATCGTTAAAAAGACGATGAACAAGTAATATAAAAAAAAAATTTAAGTCAATTCCTACTTTTTAATCATAAATATATAAAATAAACCCGTGCAGCATTAATGTCCCAATTTATCTTTATTGAACATTATTTTATAATCATCGTTGCGGTATTTTATTTCTGTGGCATCACTCATTTGAGATAAATCTTTCATTTCATTTATGAAAACAATGGGAGGAATTTTTTTCTCCCATATAAAAATTAAAACTAATTAATTAAATTTAATGAATGAATTAATATTTGAAAAAACTGTATTAACATCAATTGTCATCCAGTACAAGTTTTAAAAAAATTATTTGAACTTGAATGGATGAATAGAAAATATTTTATTAACGATTGAAAATTCCAACAAGATATATATAGAGAGAGTGTGAGCTAATAGTAGGAATTTAATAAAAAAAATGACGTTACTTTGTCGGAATCATAATAAAATTCCCCAGCTTTATAAATGAGAAAACATGTTTTCTTTGGCACGTGGTAAAAGAAAATATACGATTTCTCTGACAATACGGGAAAAATTCAAAAAAATCAACTAAATGACTTAGCATTCAGTGAGATTCTATTTCGTATGGCAGTATTTTATATAGAAACTTTCATTTCCATTCATAAAAGCTAAATAAACTAGGATTACAGTAAAATGAAGTTATTTTCCAGACTTCAGTCGTGACGTCAATCATAAAGTGAACTTTTTGAACTGTCTCTAAAAGAAGGTTTGCTAGGTTTCATTTCCTATTTAATATAAATCGTAAAAAATGTTACCACTTCTTCTAAAGTATTGTTGTGAGCTCGGGGTTCGAAAGGACTGATGCCAATATATAAGAACAATAAAAAGGCTTTATTCACTATAAACAGTGCAATACGATCACAAATATCTTCTGAAAATTACAAGATATTCAGTAATCTTCAAATCCAATAAAAGCGCAGCAAAATTTCACACAGAAACAATGCGTTCAATACGACGTATCAACGACAAAATCGATCCGAGTAACACAGTTCTCAATGCAAAGCCTCTCGTATGACTTCAATCGCAGTTGACAGACAACTAACTGAACTGAACTGATGGAGGTCCTTATATAGGTTTCAGAGATCTTTCCAGATTATTCCAGAGCCTTCAGATGCTAGAAATTACCAGAAAGTGCTTTAACTTTCGATAGAGGACCCAAGCAAGGAAGGATCCCAATGTATAGGTATAAGGGGGGTGTGGTTGCACAAAAAGTCGCCAAATCCGTCGCCAACTTGGCGACATTTGGCGATATATCGCCAAATTTGGCGGCAAAAACAAGTCGCCAAAACCATCGCCAACTTGGCGATAAACCCATTCCTTGGCGATATTACCATAGACTTCCATTATAAAGATGAGGGTGTAAGGTTGTTTTCCTTGCAAACCATCTGAGGCCTTTAGCATTGAGTTACATGATGCTCAATAGGAAATACATTAATAATACTGCAATTTTCACAATAATCAAATAAAATAAATTTAAACAAATGGAATATTTACAGATATATACAAAATTCATAACATTGCCCCCCTCTCAAGGACTGCACGTCCCGGGCAGTTCAACCTTTGATCGGAAAGCAAACCCGTTGCCAACAAATGCTGTACTATTCAAAACACTTAAAGCAAACATGCAAAATAACAATTAAACACTTTCATAATGCTGAATTATACAAAATATACACTTATTTTAAAAAAATTAAATTAAAGCATAGACATCATTACATACAAGTATTTAAATAATAATAACATTAATAATGATAATGCTAAGCAAAAGAAATTACTACATTAACTTATATACAAGACCATGGTCATACTAATTTACATTATTTACATTACACTATTTACAATCAATGAACTAAGTACTATGGCCATAGTATGGAGCCAGCCTGTCGTAATGAACGACTCTAGGCTTCCAACTTGGTGACTTTCGGATCCGAATTACGACATCGTTCAGTCTGTTTAGGACTGTATAAGGACCGTCCCAGTGCGATTGCAGTTTGGGAGAAAGTCCTTTACGTCGAGTCGGATTATAAAACCAAACCTTGTCACCTTCTTTGAATTGATGTCCCGTGGCTTTCGTGTCGTACCTGGTCTTCATCTTCTCCGTCTGTATATTGATCCGCTCTCGAGCCAACTTGTGGACGTCTTCAAATCGTGCCTGGAGATTCTGCACGTATCCCTCTGGCGATGAAGGCGCATCTGGAGGGCGACCAAAAAGCAGATCACAAGGTAGACGAAGAACACGACCGAAAAGCATCTGAGACGGGGAATAGCCGGTCGTTTCATGGACGGCGCTGCGGTAGGCGAGGAGAAACAAGGGAAGTTTTTGGTCCCAGTCTTGTTGATTTCTTGAAACTAGCAGTGAGAGGTTGTTGAGGATGGTACGATTAAACCTCTCAACCATGCCATCCGACTGTGGATGTAAAGGCGTCGTCCTAGTTTTGTCCATTCCGAGAAGTTGACAAAGACCCTCAATCACAGCAGATATGAAATTTCTCCCTTGGTCAGAATGCATTTGAAGGGGAACTCCATACCTTGATATCCACTGGTGTACCAAGGCATCCGCAACCGTAGAAGCTTCTTGATCAGGGATGGCATAAACTTCAGGCCATTTCGTGAAATAGTCCATGACAACAAGGAGGTATTTGTTGCCATCAACACTTCTTGGAAGAGGACCTAGGATGTCAAGGGCGATGTGTTCAAAAGGTGCTCCTACATTGTAGAGATGTAGTCTTCCTCGGCTACGTTTCTTTGGTCCTTTCCGAACTGCACATGCATCGCAAGATTTGCACCATTGTTCGACGTCAGCTCTCGCTTTTCCCCAGAAGAAGCGCTCTCGGACTCTGTGTAATGTTTTCATGACTCCAAAATGGCCACCAGTGGGACTGCCATGTAATTCCTTGAGGACCTCTGGGATTCGGGATCGAGGAAGTACCAACTGCCACCGAGATGTCTTCCCATCTTCCGATTCGAATTTTCGGAACAGGACACCATTCCTGACGTGGAGAGAGTTCCAAAGAGCCCAATATTGCTTCGTCGTAGGACTGTAAGTCGAGATGTCTTTCCAACTGGGCTTCGTGCTAGAAGATTCTAATAACTCCAAGATTGGTTTGATCTCAGAGTCTGCCATTTGATCTTGTCGAATCTTCTCATCACTCCAGGGATCTGGTGGCGTCAATAGTGAAGTCTTCGTCTGGCGTATGACATATTCGGGATTATACTTGCTCTCCGCTCTGGAACAATAGCGACAGCTCTCGGGACACGGTCTTCTTGATAGGGCATCGGCGTTTCCATGCGATGAGCCTTTGCGATGCCTGATGTCAAAGTCGTATTTCTGGAATCGTTGTATCCATCTGGCTACTTGGCCCTCTGGGTTCTTAAAATTCATCAGCCATGTTAGGGATGCGTGATCAGTACGAAGGAGAAATTTCCTGCCATAGAGATAGTGATGGAAGTGTTCTATGGCTTTCACTATAGCTAATAACTCCTTACGAGTGACGCAATAATTCCGCTCTGGTTTCGATAAACATTTGCTCCAGTATGCTACGACTCGTTCTTGGCCATCTATTTCTTGGGAAAGTACAGCACCGACACTTTCATGACTAGCATGCGTGTCCACAATGAATTGTTTGTCGGGGTGTGGATAGGTTAGGACTGGAGAGGATGTGAGAGCTGCTTTCAGCTGCTGGAAGGAATTCTCGCATTCTTGTGTCCATAGAAACTTCTGCTTGCTTTCAGTGAGCCTATGCAAGGGTCTTGCGATGTTGGAGAACCCCTGTACAAACTTTCTGTAATAAGTGCATAGTCCCAGAAAGCTTCGCAACTGATGGACATTTTCCGGACGCTTCCAGTTCTTTACTGCGGACACTTTTTCAGGATCTGTTCGAACACCTTCAGCTGAGATGATGTGTCCTAAATAGTTTACTTCTCGTTGGAAGAACTTTCATTTCAAAGGGTTCAGCTTCAAATTCGCCGCTCTTAGCTTCGTTAACACTTTTCGAATATTTTCTAGATGTTCTTCAAACGTGCGGCCACCAATGATGACGTCATCTAGGTAGATGAGACAAGCTTCAAAAGTCAGGCCTTTTAACACTGTCTCCATGAGGCGCTCGAACGTTGCTGGTGCATTGCAGAGCCCGAACGGCATAACTTTAAATTGCCAAAGTCCTTGTCCAGTAGTAAATGCGGTCTTCTCTTTGTCATCAGGATGGATCTCTACTTGCCAATATCCACTCTTCAAATCCAGCGTGGAAAACCATTTATGTCCTGAAAGAGTATCTAGCGTGTCGTCTATTCTTGGTAGAGGATAGCTGTCCTTCTTCGTGATATCGTTAAGTCTACGATAATCCACACAAAATCTTGTGGAGCCATCTTTCTTTCGGACCAACACGATGGGAGAGGCCCACGGACTTGATGACGGTTCGATGATGTCACTATCCTGCATCTCTCGTAAGAGCTTAGAAACCTCTTCTTGTTTTGCGAACGGCAAGCGTCTTGGATGCTGTTTAATCGGTGGATGGTCGGCAGTATCAATTCTATGACGTGTCAGAGAAGTGCGACCTATATCATTCTCGTTTTGTGAAAACACATCCTTAAATTCCTGGAACAGTCTTTCTGCGGCATGTCTCTGCTCAGGAGATAAATTCTCATTTCGTCCGATTACAGGTGTTTAACTTGTAGGCGGCTCCGATAACGTCAAGCTCGGGTCTTTGCAAACACAGGTGACTGGAGCACAGGTTGCAAGCACTTCACCTTTCTGGATAATTCTAGACTTTTCACTTACGTTCGCAATCCTCACAGGTATTACATCTCTCGACAGATCTACCAGCGCTGATGCTATTAGCACTCCTTTTGGGCTCTTCTCAGGATATCCAACCAAGCCACTCTGAAAACTTCTTTCGTTCTCAGTTAATCCAGGTATCATCATTTCGGTCCGAGGAGGGATGATAACATCTGCCATGGCTGTGATCTGTTGAATAGATTCAGACTTATTTCCTAGTTTGAAAATAGTGACATCTTCTTGAGCAGAGCGTAACTCATTATTCTTAAAGTCCAGTGTAAATCCATGCTCTTTTAAAAAGTCCAGTCCGAGTATGAAAGGGTCTGAAATATCGGCCACATAGACTGTATGATGGTAAGCGGCGTTCCCAAACTTTATTTTCAATTTCATTCTTGTTGGGGAACCGTCGGTAGCGTAATGAATTTTCTTATTTTTATAAATAGTTAAATCAGTCTTCAAATTTAATATACATTTTCATCTTTTGATATGTTAAAGAAGTTTGTTCAGCTTACCTGAGATTTTCCTTATGCGCTGAATATACCCACAGTAGTAATCCAAAGTGTTGTAGCGATATTTATCTGATCCATTGATTCACTTATATTGGAAGAATAATAAATAGTATTAGTAGAAAATGACAATTGTGTGAAATAAACAGAAGATTCATTTTCCTTTGAATATAATATAATTCTTGGCTAGATGTACATGTTTAAAATCGCATTTTGGAGGCTGCGTATAAGTGCTCCAATTTTACATTATATTAAATATATTTACATCATATATATACAAGAGCGTCTTAACTGTTCGGAAACATTTTGGAAACTGAAGGGAGATTGTTATTAGAGTTCTGTGCACACGCGCGGGACAAACAGCTGTACTTTGAAGGAGGGACATCTGCAGTATTTCTCCAATTAGTTAGTTTCGACAGTCTCTGGTTTTGTTCACTATGTTTTTCAGCTGCGGCACTTGAAGTACTTATTGGTAATTGGGGTCTGGTTTTTAACATGTTTTTCAATCGTTCGCTGCACGTGGAGATTAATTAACTGCATATAAAAGGTTTCTCCGTCACTCCCCCGTAATCTCCTGTGTGGGGAATGGTTGAAGATTCAGTTTCTTACGGTGTTTCTCGTACACAGGTTTGGGAGTGGGCTTCGTGAGAGTGTCGGCTGTCATTTCTTCAGTGGGACAGTATTGTAAATCGATTTTTCCTTCTTCTTTCATCAGTTTGATGTTGTGGAAACGTATGTCGATGTGTTTGGATCGCTTAGTATCTTTATCGTTTTCAGTCATTTTTATACAGGACATATTATCCTCAAAAATCGTGATGGGTAGTTTTTTTGGAATGTTGAGATCGCTTAGCAAGTTTGTTATCCAACTTAATTCTTGTGCTGCGTTGCTAGCTGAAACGTATTCAGCTTCGGCTGACGAAAGTGCAATGCAATTTTGCCTTTTTGTAATCCAGTAAATCGGCGATTTTCCTAGCATGAATAGATTTCCTGACGTTGATTTACGTGTTTTCAAGTCACCTGCCCAGTCTGCATCGGCGTATGCTGTTAGGATGGGCTTGCTGTTTGCGCTAAGAGTTAAATTCAAATTTTCTGTAGTTTTAAGGTATGAAATGATTCTTTTTACTGCTGTCCAGTCCTTTTGGCGTGGTGTTTCATTTCTACGACATAATATGTTGACTGCTGCAGATATGTCAGGACGCGTGATTGTTGATATGTAAAGTAATGTGCCTGTGGCTTGTCGATATTTCGTGTTATTAGGTAAAAGATTATCATCGTCTTCAAGTCTGTTGAATCCTGCAATCATTGGTGTGTAATGAGGTTTCATGTCGTTTAAATTCAGTTTTTTCACTAGTTCCTGTATTTTATTGTTTTGATTTAGGTAATATGTATCGTTGATTTTATTAATGTTTATGCCTAGGTAATTATTCACTTCTCCTAAGTTTTTCAGTTCATATTCTTTCTTAAGTTGGTTTATTGTTTCTTCGATATCACTGTCTTTTCCTGCTATCAGGATATCATCTACATAAATGATGATGTATATCGGATTTTCTTGATTTGATTTAAAGTACAGACATGGATCATTTTTGCTCTGTAAGAAATTATTGTTTTTGAGTGTTTCCGATATTTTGGTGTACCAGGCCTTTGCGGCTTGCTTAAGACCGTAGATGGCTTTTTGAAGTTTACAAACTTTTCTTTCATCGCCGGGTTTAATATACCCGTCTGGTTGACTCATATAAACAGTTTCAGTTAATTCACCGTGCAAAAATGCTGTGGTTATGTCAACATGTTTCACGTTCAAATTTTTGTGCAATGCAGAGATGAGAAATGCTCGTATTGTAGCGTGCGAAACTACAGGTGCGAAAGTTTGATCATAGTCAATCCCGAATCTTTGACTATATCCTTGTGCTACTAGACGCGCTTTATAGCTTTGAACATTTCCTAAATTGTCCTTTTTTAGTTTAAAGGTCCATTTTGAGCCGATAATTTTTGTTCCGGGTGGTGGATCTGTTAAAGTCCAAGTGTTATTTTTTCTTAGGCATTGGATTTCATTTTGTGTTGCTTTTATCCAATTTTGTTTATCATTAGCATTTTTCATTTTTTCGATATCTTCCCAATTTTCGGGAATGTTTTCAGATGAACTATTTGTGAGACAAACATATCTGTCAGGAGGAACGCCTCTATTTGTCCTATTAGACCTTCTTGGTTCAATTGGTTGCTGTTTGGGCACGGATGGTGTCTCTTCACTGTCAAGTTTTATTTCTAAGTGATTTTCATGTCTATCCGGTAATTGTGTATTGTCATCTGATGTTTTTGTGGTGATTTGTATCTCCTCAATGTTATCTGAGTGTACATTTTCATTCTCAAGAAATTTCACCGTTCTCACTGTTATAATTTGTTTTCCTTGTGTGTGAATTCTATAACCAGTCGATCGTGTATCATAACCTACGAACGTTCCGGTTTGAGCCCTGTTATCGAGTTTTCCTCTATTTACTTTATCGACGTAAAATAGCGCTTTACAACCGAATGTTCTTAAGTGTTTTAAATTCGGTTTAACTCCTTTCCATAATTCGTAAGGTGTTCTGTTGTTGTTTGCTTTGGTTGGGAGTCGGTTTTGTAAATATGTTGCAGTGTTTATGGCTTCACCCCAAAAATGTTTGCTTAATTTTGCTTGTGATAGCATGCTTCTAGCCATATCTAATAAACTTTTATTTTTTCTCTCCGCAACTCCATTCTGGCTCGGATTATGCGGGACAGTCAATTGGTGTAAAATTCCGTTCTGTTTTAAGTATTCATCTATCTCTTGATTTACATACTCACGACCGTTATCCGATCTAATTTCCTTAGGTTTTTTACCGAACTGATTGTATATCATCGTTATATACTCTTTTATCTTTTCAGCAACTTCGCTCTTTTTAGATAATAAATATATCGTAGTATATCGGGAATAATCATCAATAAGAGTCATAAAATAAATTTTTCCGCCTAAGGTCGGTGTATCTAGAGGTCCACACACGTCACTGTGGATCAAATCCGCAATATTAGTAGCTCGATTTGTTGCTGATTTAGGATACGGCATGTTAGTTAATTTAGTTTCGATACAAGTTACGCATGTTTTATTTTGATGTTTACATTTTCCTATCTTTATTCCGTCCGCAAGTTGATTTGTTATCATTGATTTAATCGCGTCATAATCTCTGTGACCTAGTCTGCGATGCCAGAGATCTATGCATTGTTTGCTGTCACAGTTATACGTTATGTTTACATAATTTTGTGGTTCTTCCACATCGTCCATTTCCTCAATAATGTATAAGTTTTTCTCATTTTTCGCCCTAATATATATTTCTTCATCAAAGATCAAATCGCATTTATTATCGTCGAAGATTAGTTTACACCCGTTTTTAGCGGCTTTACTAACCGAAATTAGGTTCGACTCTAAGTCTGGGACATAAAGCACTTCGCGTAATTTCGTTAGTTTTTCTTTTCCTTCGGGGGTTAATGTTTTTATAAAAACTTCTCCTGAACCTAACGCTGTCAGTTTATTACCATTCGCGATCGTTACTGAAGTTTTATTATAATCAATAAATTTACTAAATAGGCTTTTATCATTACAAATGTGCGAGGTAGATCCTGAATCGAGAATCCAGTTATTTTTGCCTACTTTTTGAGTGATTAATGCTTTATTTTGCGTCTGATCATTTGCGTATTTTCTTTCGTTTGGAACTTTGTTTTCCCTATGAGTTTCGTTTTTTTCATAACATAATGAAGATGAGAAATTCTTTTTATTTTTGAATTGATTGTTACGAGGATTTCCGGATTGTACCGTGTTTTTGCTCTTGTAGTGCCAGCATTCGTAAGTCGAATGATTTTTCATTTTGCAGTTGTTGCAATATTTTTGTTCTCTTCTATTTTCAGTGTGTGTATATCTCCTATTTGTTTTAAATGCTCTCTCACTGTTGTTATATCCGCTATGTGATTGTTCTGACATTTCATGTCTACGATTATATTCATCCGTTAATTTATTTTTGATAAAATCAGGGGTGAGCTCATTTTCTGGTCTCGCCTCCAACGCAGTTATCAAAGTATTGTAACTGGGGGGAAGAGAACACAGAAATAGCGCGGAAATATGTGAATCGCTAATATTTTCTCCACTGGCATTAAGTTTATCTATAATTTGCAAGATATTAGTGATATGTGAGATCATGTTTCCGCCCTCCGCTAATTTAGTACTGTATAATTTTCGTAACAGGTAAAGCTTACTAGATAAATTGCTTCTCTCATGTATATTTTTCAGAGCTTCCCATGTTAATTTTGCAGTTTCTAAGTTTTTTACATTTACGATTTGAGAATCATCAATGCTTAAGTTAGTTAAAGCTCTAGTCTTGCGGTCTCTTTTGTGCCATGCGGGGTCGGGTGGAGCTGGTGGATCTTGTACTATAATATCGTCGAGTTCCTCTTTAATCAGGAACATCTGCATCTTGAACTTCCATGTACTATAATTTGTAGAATTGAGTTTTTCAATAAATTGAGTATTTTCTTTTATCGCATTCATTTTTTTCTTTTTTTTCTTTAGCGTTCTTTTATTTATTATTATATTTTAGAAATTTGTTAAATTATCGTTTTTGATACTGGGATAATATTCTTTTTTCAGAATCAGTCTTCCATAATCTTTGTTGGGGAACCGTCGGTAGCGTAATGAATTTTCTTATTTTTATAAATAGTTAAATCAGTCTTCAAATTTAATATACATTTTCATCTTTTGATATGTTAAAGAAGTTTGTTCAGCTTACCTGAGATTTTCCTTATGCGCTGAATATACCCACAGTAGTATTCAAAAGTGTTGTAGCGATATTTATCTGATCCATTGATTCACTTATATTGGAAGAATAATAAATAGTATTAGTAGAAAATGACAATTGTGTGAAATAAACAGAAGATTCATTTTCCTTTGAATATAATATAATTCTTGGCTAGATGTACATGTTTAAAATCGCATTTTGGAGGCTGCGTATAAGTGCTCCAATTTTACATTATATTAAATATATTTACATCATATATATACAAGAGCGTCTTAACTGTTCGGAAACATTTTGGAAACTGAAGGGAGATTGTTATTTGAGTTCTGTGCACACGCGCGGGACAAACAGCTGTACTTTGAAGGAGGGACATCTGCAGTATTTCTCCAATTAGTTAGTTTCGACAGTCTCTGGTTTTGTTCACTATGTTTTTCAGCTGCGGCACTTGAAGTACTTATTGGTAATTGGGGTCTGGTTTTTAACATGTTTTTCAATCGTTCGCTGCACGTGGAGATTAATTAACTGCATATAAAAGGTTTCTCCGTCAATTCTTCCATGTATGTCAATCTTATCCGCGGTCACGGTTTCAAGGATAACACGGGGCGGGGTCCAGCGGAGTTTTTCTTTTAGCCGCAGAGCTAGATCTTTCCGAACGATGGTCACATTGGCTCCTGTATCGATGATCATATTACAGGGCAAATCATTCACACGCCCGACTATAAAAACTCCGTTCTCGCCGCAACTTCTTGCAGAAATTTGACACACTTGATAATGGGGCTTCTCAAAATCTGGCAACCTCCGCCTCGCGAGATGGCCATTAATTAGTTTTCCTGCTCCGCCGTTCGTGGGGAGCTATTACCTTCTGTGCTGGGTCGTTTTAGGCAGTTTCTTTGAATATGGCCTTCTCCACCGCATTTCCAGCACTTGATCTTTCTGCCAGGTTTGTTGTCCATCAAAAGCTCTGTCCGACGTCTCAGGCATGTTGGCTACTCGCACAAAGTGCCGATCTTTCCTTGTAGCTTGCTGGGCTGCCTCGAATTTCAGGGCATAAACTAAAGCCCCTTTTAAGTCACTGAGATCTGCAATCCGGAGTGCTTTCTGGATCTCAGAGTCACGCACACCATCAATAAAATGTTGCAGAGCTAAACTTTCTCTAATTTCAGTCGGACAGTCAGGATAAGCAAGATGTGAAAGTCTCTCGACATCCGTAGCAAGATCTTGCAGGGATTCAGTGGATTTCTGCTGTCGAGATTTGAGCTGGAGTCTGCTATATTCCTTCATGCATTTCTCGCCAAAGCGCAATTCTAAGGTACTGACGAGTGTTTCAAAATCCAGCGGTTCATTTGCAGGCAAAGTCTGTAGGACGTCGGCAGCATCAGCTCGTAGAGAAGCAGCTAACTGGCAAGCCTTTGTCTGGGAATCCCATCCATTGGCGTCCGCTACGATCCCAAATTGTGTCTTAAAAACTGGCCATGAGGATTTTCCGTCATAGGTCGAAAGTTTAATAGAGGCCCGAAGAAGCATAGCTTGATACTTGACATCTTCGGGATAGTTTTCGGCAGTTATCTTTTGTTTCTTCACATTTTCCAACTCCTTTTCTACACTCTCAATCCTTTCTTCTACGGTTTTGGCTGTCCTTTGTATTTCTTCTACCTTTTCTTCTACGGTTTTGGCTGTATTTTGAACTTTTTCTTCTATTTCTTGAAATCTTTCTTCAACTTTGTTTTCCACGCCGTCAATTCTGTCATTTAAAGATGTTATTTTATCCTCTATTAGTTCTTTCAACTCACCAAGGTTGGTTGACATATCCTTCTTCATATCATCTTTTAACTCACCAAGGTTCGCAGTCATTTTCTCATCCATCGCTGACATATCTTTCTTCATTTCAGCCTGGTTCGCAGTCATTTTCTCATCCATCGCTGACATATCTTTCTTCATTTCTTCTTTCAACTCGCCAAGGTTCGCAGCTAATTTCTCCAATAATTCTTTCAGTTGACCCTCCATTGCTCTGGTAATCGGCATTCAACCCCACTCCTGACACCAAATGTTGTGAGCTCGGGGTTCGAAAGGACTGATGCCAATATATAAGAACAATAAAAAGGCTTTATTCACTATAAACAGTGCAATACGATCACAAATATCTTCTGAAAATTACAAGATATTCAGTAATCTTCAAATCCAATAAAAGCGCAGCAAAATTTCACACAGAAACAATGCGTTCAATACCACGTATCAACGACAAAATCGATCCGAGTAACACAGTTCTCAATGCAAAGCCTCTCGTATGACTTCAATCGCAGTTGACAGACAACTAACTGAACTGAACTGATGGAGGTCCTTATATAGGTTTCAGAGATCTTTCCAGATTATTCCAGAGCCTTCAGATGCTAGAAATTACCAGAAAGTGCTTTAACTTTCGATAGAGGACCCAAGCAAGGAAGGATCCCAATGTATAGGTATAAGGGGGGTGTGGTTGCACAAAAAGTCGCCAAATCCGTCGCCAACTTGGCGACATTTGGCGACATATCGCCAAATTTGGCGGCAAAAACAAGTCGCCAAAACCATCGCCAACTTGGCGATAAACCCATTCCTTGGCGATATTACCATAGACTTCCATTATAAAGATGAGGGTGTAAGGTTGTTTTCCTTGCAAACCATCTGAGGCCTTTAGCATTGAGTTACATGATGCTCAATAGGAAATACATTAATAATACTGCAATTTTCACAATAATCAAATAAAATAAATTTAAACAAATGGAATATTTACAGATATATACAAAATTCATAACAGTATTAACACAATTAGCTTTAAAGTATAACTATAATATAAAGCTGTCGTCCACTAACGAAATAGGAAATAAGACATAGAAACCGTTTGTTCAGATTCAGTTTGACGTCACATTGAAAGCGTTTCGTAAGAAGTGACGTCATATGTAGTACATTATTTAATTATTATCTTTTTTCTGAATTTCTTTTTTTAATTAAGATGTCTGTATTATAGTAGATGTTTAACTTCAAATACATTTAAATGAAGGTAATACGTCATTTTAACGTACGTATAGTTAAAGTTTTTATTTTATGTATAAGAAATGCGCATTTTTTGCTCAGAATGAAGTCAATTTCGGATACTAAAATATAGCGAATTAGTCTAAATCTTTATTGGCTTATGACGGGGCCTCCGAGATGTCGCTGTGTGTCCTACACCGGGCCTGCTACAAGTATTAGTGACGTCACAGTAGTGATCCACTTTGGTCAAAGTATCGCAGCAGAAAGATGTAATAAAAAGAGCATTTTCGCTCTTATAATTTGTGATTACATAAATAATATTAAATTTCATAATCGTGAAATAAAAGGGAATTAATATACTTGTTTTATTAAAGGAAATTAAAAGTTTTAAATTAAAAAAATTCTAAGATCCGATTGAACCCATTGACTTACCTTTTCTTAAACACATTATTTTACAATAAATATACGTACAAAAAATATAATAAATCTACCAAAAACTTTACAAAATCAATCCCATTCCTCCCTTTTACAACTACATACCATAATTTAACCATCAAAACACAATAAATGTAAATTTAAATACAGAAATCGACATTTTTTAACTATAGAGACCTTGGCACTTTTTTTAACGCTTTGGCGTAATCCGGGCTTCAGAAAGTTAGATATGTTTTAAAATTATATACACAATTATGAAAACAAACCTAATGTACTTTTATGTTTATTTATATATGTATAAAATTATTTATATATACAATTCTGTTCTACCTGCATATAAAAAGAGATAAATGGCTTCTTTATATTCAATAAATTATATAAATATTGAAAAAAAAAACTTATTTATATGAAACTACGAATAGGTTGCCAGAAAATATTTTGCAACTTTCCTTCTCTCGCCATAAGCCTTTTTCGGTACTTTTCGGTTAGCCGGGCGCCAGTGATACATGTACATATATAAATATATATATTAATTCATACATATATGTGTGTGTAGATATGTGTATATATATATATATGTGTGTGTGTGTGTAGATATATGTGTGTGTATATATGTATATATATCACTGGCGCCCGGCTAACTGAAAAGTACCCAATTTTCTATCTTGACTTTGTAACTGATTTGTAATATTTTAAAAATTGTCTATTTATTGTACTTGGGTCTAGGATATAATAACCACTCAAAATAACTTATCAAAAGATTTATTTTCATAATATATTTGTACACTTAAGTTAGCTAAAATGTTAAATTGAACTACGTAGAATTACTAAGTTGTGTAAATCAGTTACTTTTAATTTTATAAACAAAGCACATCACTCACTTCTAACTAAATGTATCCAGATTTCATTCAATTTATTACAGTATTCCTTTCAAAATCATTTTTTAAACTGTTTATCGTCTGCTTCTTTTATTTATTTATTTATTTTCTAAAGATCATTTGACTCTTTTCGATTTGGAAGTACAAATTCAATCAAATATGCCAGAATATTTCCATTACAGTAGGCTAGACATTTGTTGTTAGGTTTTTTTTCTCTGCACAAGTTCAATACCATCATATTAATTCTAGCTTCACGAATTATGAAAAGTATATCGAAACATTTAATGCAAACCACTTCTGTTGAAATGTAAAAATAATTATCACAAGGTAATTTTCGTAGCTAAAATTTCTTCTTTTCATTATCAGTAGCGAATTTGAAGACTTAGATTAGAAACTAGGAGCACAGCATTTTCTTCTCTTTATTTTATAGATATAATCTACACTTTCTTTAATAATTATAATCAATAATAATTGATAGCATTATAATCTAAATACACTGAAAAATATTATTAATTACTATATAAAACAATAAATAAAATCAAAATACTGTCGTAAACAATCCGTACAAACGAACAAAGTACATGAAAATTTTTAAGTTATTATGGATCACTGTTTTGACGTCAGCAGGTTGTGACGTCACCTGTAGCAGGCCCGGTGTAGGACACACAGCGACATCTCGGAGGCCCCGCTTATGAAAACACAGTAGTGTTATAATTTTGTTTTATTCTCGCACCGTTTACTAGGACGTGGGAATAGGAATGAAAAAATTGCATTAGAAAACTAAAATATAAATTTATATAATAAATTAGTATAATAAATATAGATTTGTACACTATGACAGGTGGTTGAAAAAAGAGGGTAAAGACGCCTTGTTCAAAAACGTATGTACATCAAATTTCGTGCAAATCGGTGAAAAACTGTAGATTTGTATAAGGAACATACATTCAAACATTAATTTTTATATGTATTGACAGATGTTCAGCAATGTTGATATAAATGTATCTATCTCATGAACCTAGATTTCTTCTACGTTCATGATCTATCTATATATGCGCACTCGTGGCAGGCAGATACACTGTCTTTTCGTGCGCACCCTGTATTTTCTTTTCTGTGGTGTGATCTTGAAATGATTCACTAATTTACATATGTTAGTGAGGTCTGTCTGCATGTGGAAATTCTTTTTGGAATTATTACTATTATTATTATTATCTTACGCAGATTGGTTGGAGACCCTGGTTTCAAGAATCTTTGAGTCGCCGGTGTTCCTTCTGGAAATATTTCAATTGTTTCTATCCGGCCGTTATCATGACGCTCATCATCAGTCATTATTTCTTTCAAGTATTAAACTGTCAGGGAAAATTTAACATTCACGAAGATGTAGAGGTAAGTAAACCTAAATTTTGTGTTAATAAAAAATTATTTATATAAAAAAATGAGGAATACTGTGATTACTTTGTATAAAATACTTAATCCTGTAAAATCACTATAAATTTTCATCCTTAGTTGCAAATTCGGCTTTAATAACTTATGCCGCTTTGGGAGAGATTTGATGCGCTCCTTGAAATAATAGCTTCCAAAGCAATATTAAATAACTATATCGTGCATCTTCCGCGTTTTAGGCTCATTTTCCCAGAAACGTACAAGACAATGTCACAGAATTTCTATTAAAAAGCTAATTGCAATTGAAAAGACATAATGGAAAGATTTTATATTGAAAGAATGAATTAAATATACTTTTTTCAAATGGATGCCTTTTTAAAATGACGTCATTTTGACAGGTTGTCTTCTCGAAAATTTGCCTCTAATTTCAGAGCTATAGTAGATTGAAAAATGTCGTTTTATCGTAATGAATGCATCGTCGGTCGTATGCATTTCATGTAATTGTTGCAACACCTTTCCTGGCGGTAACTCCTTCACACAATGTAAAGGTGGAAAGTCTACCCAGAAACCGGTTGTTTGTTTGGAATCATTCTACTATATGACGTCACATAGTGTCTGTATGAAAATGCATTTCGTTTGAAGATGACATGATTTTCACCATCGGAGCCATTCATAACTTCCAAGGTTAGGGCATCATCTAAGCAATTGTTTTAAAATTTTCGAGTTTCATTGAATATCTATTATAATTATTAGAAATAACATAATTTTAAGAAATGTTTTATACCATACTTACCAAGTGTAAATAAATAGCAAGTATTCAGTCTATTTAGGCGCATAAAAAAAAAGTCAGTGAACGTCATATTGACACTATCATAGTGAGATATTTTATATTCATGGATGAATCCAGACGGATCCATGGACCGCTGACACCATCTGTGATTTTTTTTTTTTTTTTTTTTTTTTTTTGCCAGCGCCCATGATATGAAATCTATAAGTATCAAGCATTATTATTATTTTTTACAGGCAGGATTTTGGGGCCAAACTGTGATCTACTTTATATGAATTAGCAAAAAGTATTTTCATATTACGTACAAAGTCCTATTTCTTTCAGGACGCACTTTTCCGTCTTTCCATAAATTCATAGCTGACGTTTGGTCGGCTATCAGACATGGTTCTATTTTTGGAAATGTATAATGATGATAGCAACAACCTGCGCTTGCACATTCACAATACCTACTCGGTTCAGATCTAGCGGTTCTGATTGGCTCGCAGATTCCAAACAATACTGACTTTTAATGAACTTGGAAGCGGTGATCGACTGCATCACGTAACCCGTATTTTTAATGCACACAAATTAGTTATAACACAATTTAATGATGATTCTGAATAATTAAAAAAATACGTACACAAATGATTTACGCACATTTATCAAATATTTTGTTCAATTTCTACAAACGCAATATAGGAGATACCGTGCTTTTAATAATGTAACTATTGTTTGTACAAACGTTTGTAAATTTTATAAATTAGTACTTTTTTAACCATGTACCCCCACTAACGCATGTATGGGCGCTTCGCGCTCATGAAAACGACAACGACAACAACAGCAACAAAATTTACTTCATGCATCAACCTCGTTGTGTAGCAATCTCAAAAATGCATAAAATTCGTTAAAGCCACGATCAGTGGCACGATCGTTAAAATATATCTTTGAAGTGAAATTTGGATGAAATACAGGGTCATGAAAAATCGAAGAGTGTGGAAAATAGGATTCCAAATATCTCGGCAACTAATTATCCGATCGACTTCATGCTTTATTCAAAATTTATGTTTTTTTATTGTCTTTTATATTCATTTCTTAAAATAAACAATTTCGAAAATTTTTATATACCTTTCATCAGAACGAATATTTCGAGAGTCCGAAAAAAATTGTTCCGGTTAATCGAGGTTATTGAAATGAAATAGGCTTCTTTCCATTATTACATACTAAGTACATACCAAATTGCAAGTCTCTATCTCAATTTTTTCGGGAGATAGAGCGTTTACAGACACACACACAGACACACAGACGGACGGCAAAATTTTTTTTCTAAAAATATGTTTTTCGGAATCTCCAGTGTCTGAAACGTGTAAATCCGTCAAATTTTTTTTTTCGATTTTCAAAACGATTACAAGACTTACCCTATACTACGTATGATGGGTAAGTAAAATGCATGAAATACGTTAAAGCTCCCCCAATCACAAACGCGTGTATAAACGCTTTATGCCCCCACCCACAAAAAAAAGCCACTGGATGCAGTAGTGTAGTAATCTCAAAAATGAATGGAATGTGTTGAAGCCGATGTCACTATATAACGCGTGTATGAACGATTCGCACCCTTTAAAAAAAATAGTAAAAAAATAAGTAAATTTGGCTAAATTGTTGCATTGGAATCTCTAAATATAGGCAATTTGTTGAAATCGCAATCAATATAAAAAATCTTTTAAAAAATTCACATTATATAAATAAGTTAATGTTGATTCAAATTATATTTTATACTTAGTTAATTATTAAAAAATACAAACTTTTCACTTTTTCATTCAAATTATTTTGGTATACTTAAGTAAATATTGAAAAATAAAAACCTCCCACTTTTTAAAACTTTCCTCTACCTAGGATCGAACTGAAGGCCCCAGGTTTCGAGACAAACGACATAATAGCACTACGTTACAACACACTCATTTCAGTTTAGAGCAAAATTTTAATTCACCGATATCACCGCTTCCAAAACACTGAAAATCAGTATGGTTTGGATATCTGGGAAGGAAAGTCAATTAAAACGGTTCTAGACCCGAACCGAGTAGGTATTGTGAATATTGTCTGCACTTTCCCTTTTGTTTTTATTGCTCCTATACGCAGTGTTGCAAGTCCGCTCCTTTTTTATTTTATTCAGATTGCTTCATACGTTTTTAAATTTAGCTAAATTTTTGCATACTATGTAGTTTATATACAAATCTGTAGATCATATACAAGGTTGCACAAAAGAATTCGGAGATTTTTTTTCAGACTGTAGATGCGGTAATTGTAAATGTGTTACGCGTTTACCAAATTGTTTACTTAGACATAACCTTTCACATTATTAAACTGGGAAGTTTTCTTATAGTATTCTACACCATGTCCCAAAAGTTTGGACAATCAATAAAATTTGCATTAACATAAAAAGTAATAAGGTACAATTAAAATCCGTGAGATAGGTAATAAATAAAAGCAGTTTTGCTGATATACACATATCAATTATGATCAAAGGTTTGAAATTATAAAATATACATTAAATTATATAACAATATGCTGTCCCAAAAGTATAGACACAAACATGTTTTCTTTTACATATTTGTTCACAAAATAAAATATTTTTATTTTCGTCTGCTTCTATAAATGTAGAATAATTTTACCCTTTAATTGAAATATCGTCTTCTGTATTTTTAGCATAATAATTTATTGAAATTTTGTGGAATCAAGTGAGTTCAATGTATTGTTTTGTTTGTGATTCGGAAGAGACATTTCCTGTGTATTCTGATAAAAATACCACGTTCTATAGAAATTTCTAAAGATGAAATTATTAAGATTTTACATTTAAAAGAGCAAGGACAAAATCCTGTACAAATATCGAGAAGAATAAAGAGATCCTTGAGCAGTATTTATAGAGTTTTGAGATCAGGTGGAACATGGAATATTAGAAAGCGAGTCGGAAGACCAAAGAAAACAATGTTACGTGATGATAGAATATTATTAAAAATGGAATCAGTTGATAATTTATCTGTGCATGAAATTGTATCAATTTCCAGAATTTCAAAAAGTACTGTACACAGAAGAATTAAAGCTTCAACAAATATTGGTTACAGGAGAATGAAAACAAAACCTTGCTTAAAGCAGAGACATAGAGATGCACGTCCAAAGTGGGGTAGAAAGCATATGTCATACGGTGAAAAATGGATTTCTGTCATCTTCAGTGATGAAAAGAAATGGAATTTAGACGGCCCTGATGGTCATAAATTTTACTGGCATGACCTAAGAAAAGAACCCAAGAACGGTTTCAGCAGGCAACAAGGCGGAGGATCCGTAATGACCTGGGGAGGGTTTTCTTTCAACGGCCAAACATTTCTAGGATTTATGGACAGAAAATGAAACCAGAGGATTATCAGGATATTTTATGTACCAATTTACTGCCAATTATGGATTTGCTAGCAGGACCGGACTGTGTTTTCCAACAAGATGGGGCATCCATCCATACCTTCATATCATAGAAAACATGGTTTAAGCAAAACAATATCACACTATTAGACTGGCCAGCACTTAGTCCAGATTTGAATCTCATGGAGAACATATAGAGGATCTTATCTCGTAAAATATATGAAAATGGAAAGCAATGATATACATGTGTAAATGACTTAAAAATTGCAATTGACAAAGCGTGGTATGAAACACCTCCTTCTGTAATGCAATGTTAGTTAATTCTATGGAACAACGTGTATTTGATGTTATAAAGTGTCGTGGCAATACAATTAAATATTAAAAGTAAGTTTTTAGTTACTTTTATAAATGTAAAACCAAAAACATTACAAGTGTCTATACTTTTGGGACAGCACATATTTATATAATTTAACGTATATTTTATAATTTCAAACCTTTGATCATAATTTATATGTGTGTATCAGCAAAACTGCTTTTATTTATTACCTATCTCACGAATTTTAACTATACCTAATTACTTTTTATGTTAATGCAAATTTTATTGATTGTCTAAACTTTTGGGACACGGTGTAAATGTGTTGGAAAATGTTTCATAATCTATGCTTGACGCATCATTTTTACTTTCTTCTATCTTTACAAGAAGAAAGTATGGGATTCATGAAAATTTTCGACTTTCGGTTTTCGAAGGATTTATACATTTTAGAAGGTCCTGAACACGATTTGACTGATTTTAGAAAATGTCTGTCTGTGAGTCTGTGACTCTGTCTGTCTGTATGTGACAAAAATTTCGGGAGCGCTCTATCTCAAGAACTAATGCACTAAATTTAACAAAACTTTATATTCATTTAGTCCCTGATATAAATTGGTGCTGATAAGTTTTTGGTAAAAATTGCTGAATGGGTAGGCGCTGCTATGCTTCATTTTTCGCGATTTCCGCAATAGCTCTATCTCAAGAACTAATGCATTTATTTTCCTAAAACTTCAGATTCATTTAGACCTTGATATAAATTAAATGCTTGTTACGTTTTGGTGTATATATCCCAACAGGTGGTGCTGTTATAGCACTTTTTTCCTGATTTTTACGATAGCAATATTTCAAGAACTAATGCACGGAATTTCATCAAACTTCAGATTCTGTTAGACCGTGACATAAATAGATGCTGATTACGTTTTGGTGTAAATAGACGAATAGGTGGCGCTGCTATGCTACTTTTTTTCATTATTATCACAATAACTATATCTCAAGAATTAATGCACGGATTTTCATCAAACTTCAGATTCGGTTAGACGTTGTTACGATTGTCTCCCTGGCGCTAGTCAGACGATTTTTTGTCTGACTAGCCTTTTGTCTGTTGCTAGTGGCAACGGCCTTTTATTGTTTATTCTGATTTCGTTCTTTCAGTAAGATGATGATGTAACTTTCTGAACCGATCTTTCGGTAATAATTTTGAACGCTCAAACGAGTGTTATAAAGAATAATATTCTATATTTAAATGTAAATAAATAGTTATTTAAGTTTTTAAGAAGTTTGTTCTGCTGTGTGCTTATAATTTAACGACTCTCGATTGATTTCATAAAAAGAACTTGGAAAGATATTCGGCAATGAAAATATGAATGATCCCACCAAGCGAACAGTACTTAAGATATTACTGAAAATTTATGATCCCTTAGGAATTTTGAATCCATTTGTTATTCGTATTAAAGCCTTGTTGCAAAAAACATTGCAAAGAGGTTTAGAGTGGGATAGTAAATTACCAGACTATTTGAAATCTGAATGGGACACTTGGTGTTCACAAGTTGTACAGCTGAAAACATTTGAAATACCCAGAAAATATTTCCCTAATGGAATAAATATTTCCGAAAAAACACAAGTTCACATTTTCTGTGACGCTAGCCCTAGGGATATGGAGCAGTCGCTTATTTGCGTTGCATTTCATTAACTGGTGAAATCCAAACAAGTTTTGTTTGGAGTAAATGTAGAATAGCCCCCCTCAAGAGGTTAACCATCCCTCGCTTGGAGCTTATCAGTGCTATAATTGTCGCTAGAATGTGGAAATATTTTAAACAAGTATTACATATTCCAAATTTAAAAATAAAGTTATGGTCAGATTCTGAAATAACTCTATGTTAGATTAGAGGTACCACTACAAATTGGAAACCTTTTATAGCAAATCGGGTCACTGAAATTCAGTCATTGACAAATCCAAAGGACTGGAATTATTGTCCTGAAAAAGAAAACCCAGCAGATCTGCTTACACGTGGGGAAAACTTGTCGAAGTTAACGGATAATAAAATGTGGTGGTACGGCCCACCTTGGTTATCACTGTCGGAACATATGTGGCCTTCCAAAAAGGCTGTAGAAATTGATCCCGAAGCTTTTATTGAATTGAAATCAAAACCAAATTTAACTCTATTGTGTAATGAACCAAATACTACTCCTAAACCAGTTTTTGATATGACAAAGTTTAGTAGTTTAAATCGAGTGTATAATATTACTGCCTGGATAATGCGTTTTATTCATAATGCCGATTCGAGAAACCCTAAAATTTCAGGGCCTTTAACTGCTTCAGAAATAGAAACAGCAGAAAAGTATTGGGTAAAACTAATTCAGGAAACTTCATTTAAAGTTGAAATACAGGCACTTAAACAAAAGAAACCACTTAATAAAGATTCTCCATACAACCTTAATCCCCAATTCGATGAAAATAACTTACTTGTATTATCTGGAAGACTTCAGTTTTCTGAAGTAACAGAGAAGGAAAAACATCCATGGATTCTTCCTAATAAATCTTATTTTGTAAAATTACTCATTAAGGATGCTCATGAAAGAATGATCCACTTCGGTGTAGCTGTCACCTTAGCTCACCTTCGTGAAAGGTATTTTATAATAAAAGGAAGAAGATGCGTAAAATCAGTCCTAAGATCTTGTATGATATGTCGGAAACTTAATGCTACTCCTGGAAAGGTGAAAATAGCCCCTTTACCAAAAGACAGAATCATCCAAACACCAGTTTTTGAGACCTCTGGCGTCGATTTTGCCGGCCCAATTTATTATAAAAATTCTGAAGGTACTGGAAAGGCTTATATTGTTGTATTTACATGTGCTGTAACTAGATCGATACATTTAGAACTAGTCACCAACCTAAGTACGCAAACCTTTATTTTAGCACTACGAAGATTTTTCTCTAGAAGAGGATTCTGTAAAATAATATACAGTGACAATGCAAAGACCTTTTCTAAAGCAGATTTGGTGTTAAAAGACGCTTGGGAAAGAATTTCTAAGCAAGAAATTTTTGATTATTTGAGAAAGAGTAAGATAACATGGAAGTTTATAATTCCCAGGGCTTCCTGGTGGGGAAGCTTCTGGGAAAGAATGATACGATCAGTAAAAACACCTTTGAAAAAGGTTCTAGGCAAAACTTGTCTCACTTATGAAGAACTATGAACAATACTTACAGAAATAGAGGCTGTGATTAATTCACGTCCCTTATGCTATCTCTACGAAGAAAATACTGAACCATCACCTTTGACAGCGTCTCATTTTTTAGTTGGTAAACGATTAATGTCCTTACCTTCTTATGAATTACCAATTTGCACCCAAGAAAAATCCAATAAGATCTTGTTGACGAAAAAATATAAATATAAGCAACAGATTACTGATCACTTTTGGAAAAAGTGGAGAAACGAATACCTGTTAGAATTTAGATCTGCTTTTCAAGTGAAAAACATCAATTGATCACCTCAATTCAAAGTAAACGATGTAGTGTTAATTCATGATGAAAAACTCCCAAAACATATGTGGAAATGCGGTCGTGTTAAAGAACTTATATGTGGTCGTGACTCTAAAATAAGATCATGTGTATAACAAACTGTAAATGGTGATCTCAAAAGACCCGTGCAACTTTTATATAACCTTGAACTGGACTGGTGGACTGGTGGACACTATAAACTATATTCTTAAATATTTAATTTCTTTGGTTACTCATATTTACTTTATTATTGTTTAATTTGCATTAATTTCATGTGTTTTATTTTTTCTTCTTAGATTCCAGAATTGTTTGTATTAATTTAGCCTTTTGAATTTCTATATGTATATGTAAGTATGTTACCGAAAATGTTTTTCATGCATGTAAGTAAACTTTTATGTTTATTAAATTGTTTAAGAATTGTAGATGCTGAACTAAGTGTTCAGCCGGGGGCAGTGTGTTACGATTGTCTCCCTGGCGCTAGTCAGACGATTTTTTGTCCGACTAGCCTTTTGTCTGTTGCTAGTGGCAACGGCCTTTTTTTGTTTATTCTGATTTCGTTCTTTCAGTAAGATGATGATGTAACTTTCTGAACCGATCTTTCGGTAATAATTTTGAACGCTCACACGAGTGTTATAAAGAAAAATATTCTTTATTTAAATGTAAATAAATAGTTATTTAAGTTTTTAAGAAGAAGTTTGTTCTGTTGTGTGCTTATAATGTAACGACTCTCGATTGATTTCATAAAAAAAACTTGGAAAGATATTCGACAATGAAAAGAACCTGCAGTCTGATAAATTGACAATTGGAACAGACGTTGACATAAGTTGTTGTTGATTAGGTTTTGATCTAAATCTCTAAACAGGTGGCGTTGCTATGCTGCATTTTGCAGGATTTTCACGATTTTAGCAATAGCCCTATCTCAAGAACTAATGCACGGAATTTAATAAATCCTTAGATTCAGTTAGATCTTGATATAAATTGGTGCTGATTCTTTTTAGTGTATGCGAAACCTGTGTGAGATAGACGAAAGTTTGGGATTGGCACATCCGACTAGTTCTTTTCTGTTTCATCTATAAACTAATTTCAACTTATTACACAGAAAAGGGCAAAGAAGTAAATTTCATCTCTCAATTTCTGGATAAGTTTTGTGTTCTAGTAAGCTATCTTTTTTTTTTCCATTATAGCCTTCTCCCACGCCTCGGATTCCGCAAGTGGTGAACATGACTGGTAACTGTTCTTGGGGCATCATAACTTTCGTCTGCCACGCCCAATACATCGTGGATGCCAAAGAAATGGAAATGGCCCGGGAAGCGAACGGATTTTGCCAGCATATCATTCCTACCTACATCATTCCGAGCTTTGTCCATTTTCTAGCATTTGCCTACGGATTTTACCACTTCAGGCTGGTGACATGTGAGCAGCTGTTCTCTCTCATGGAAAGGGTGAGTTTTCAATCTTTAGCATTTTGCGATATGAACAATGGCTAGATAGTACCCGTCAAAACGTGACGATAAAGAGCTTAAAGGTTCCACAGGAAAAGGGTTCATAAGATCATTAAATTGTCAAAAATTTTCACAGAATATTTCTTAGCAATAATTAAAAGAAATAAAAACTTCTCCTTTTATAATCTTTCTAGAGACCGGCTGCACATTAGCTATCTTTGTCACTCCGGATACAGACAACAGAACATTTTTCAGAGAATGCAGTTTTCAGATCCAAAAAAAAGCAACTCCAAGTTTTTTTTTTCTCTTAAAAATTTTACAAATATGATTTTTTTTTTAAATTAAAACTGTATTAGTTTTTTTTTTCAGATATAAACATTTAAATGCATTCCATTACCAATAAATGGCCCCACAATTTTTTTTATATAAATATTTTTTTCCTTCTTTCTAGTTTTTTTTCTTCTATACGGAATTTAATCACCTTAGTAGATATGCCATATAGATCAATTGTAATAAAAATATACCAAAAATTGTATATCATTTTCATTTATTTAATTGATAATTATTACATGTGTGTATGTGCCAAAACTTTTAATTTTAAATACAGAATCATTAATTAAAAAATATATATTAGGGATGGTAAATTTCCTTAATAATATTGAAGAAAAAAATAAATTCTATAACTTTTCCTCTTGAAATAAAATATAATTCACAGTGTTTGTAAAAACTTTAAGAACAGTAAAAACTTTTATTTTTTTCTGATAAATTTCAAATTAGATTAAAAAAAAAAAAATACTATAATGTGTATCATAAAGTTGAAAAGCTAATTAAAAAGTCATCAAAATTTATCTGTAAGTATTTTATTACGAAAATCAAATAATGATACAAAAATATAGTATTTCCATCTACGAAAACACTTTAAGGACAGCAAAATAAAAACAATACAGTATTGAAGAAACAAATACTTAATATATTGTGCAACCACCATTGTTTTTAATGACTGCAAATATTCTATCTTCAATCGTAGATATGAGTTCTGAAGCTGAGAAAAAATGTCTTCCATTTTTGTAAATTCGTCTTGATAAATTCCTCCACAAGTTATAGATAGAAATTAGATCAGGACTGCCGGGTGCAAAACTTCAATATGTTTCTTCTGGAACCAAAGTATTGTCCTACGGCCTGTGTGGATAGGCGCAAAATCTTGCTGATAAATCCATTTTCTCCTGCCAGAAGTGTTGCAGGTAAAAGATGGTCAGAAAGAGTTTTGAGATATGTCTTTGAATTAACTTTTCCTAAAAGAAATGCAAGTGACCCCACGCCGCCGTTCAACGAAAAGCAGTCCCATGGAACTGCCATAATAGATCAGCCAACTAATTGACGTTTTGAGAAAGAAAAAAAAATTTCCTTTTCTCAAATCATGCCAATAATACTTCCAGCCATCAAGACCCTATAAGTTCCATTTTTTTTTTTTTTTTTTTTTTTTTTTTTCAGCGGAGAAAATAACCTGCAGCCAGCCATTTGTTGTCCCAGGTCATCACTTGTTTTGCAAACTGCAAAACGCTGGGTTTTGTGTCTAGTCAGTAAAGAGAATTTACACAATTTTGCTGTATATTGAAAAATCTCAGATCGAGTAATTGTATTGCAGATCGTCTTCTTGTACACATTGAACCCAGTCGTTTGTAAAATTTCTTTACTTGAGTATTTTTCCAGTTGATGCAAACTTTAAAACTCTCTTTTCATCTCTGGGAGACAAGGATTTTGGCCTACCTCCAGCATTTTTTTTCCATATTCTTCTTTTAATATTAAAAAATCATTGGTGACGCGGTTTTAGATCTTCCTTTCTTTTTTATTATAGACCGGCAACTCATTCACTGCAAAAAAAAAAAAGAAAAGAAAAGAAAAGAAAAAGAAAAAAGAAAAAAAAAGTGTTGATTTTACAGTATAATACTGGCATCCGGCAGCGTATTACTGCATATTTTACTGTTTATTACTGTTTATTTTAATGTATAATACTGGCAGCTGGGATGCCAGTATAATATTGTAAAATCAACATTTTTCTTTTTCTTTTTTTTTTCTCAGTGTTCATCACTATGGAAAACATTCAACAGCACCTTTTTTCATATTCAGTCAGTTTACTTCTTTTGGTATCTCTCTATATTTAAAAAAAAAAAAAAAAAAAAAAAAAAAAAAAAAAAAAAAAAAGTAACCACCGCCGCCGCAGAAGCTGTCAATGCATTTTTTGTGCCTTGAGATCTTTCTGGACTAATATTCAGAAAACTATTGCATATAAAAATACAAAAATTAGTAGTTTTATAGAGAAATGTTCAATAAACACGCTGAAGTAGACAATTTTTAAATCGAAGAAATATTTTAAAGATATTTAACATTAAAGTCGGTCAAAATAGTTATCTTAAAAAAGTTTTATAAGAACGAAAACTATGCATAGGAATTTAACCATAATTTAAAATGATATAGTTGACAAGCCTGCGGTTTGTAGATTGCAATTCTTTTTTTCTTAATTTGACTGATTTTTTTAGGCTTTATTTCAATCTGTCATTCCAATTTTCATTATTTTGATGGAGATTTATTTCATATTTCAAAAATTCCATTATATAAATTGTTGCCAATTTGTAAAATAGCGCACATAATAATATTCCCTTTCAATTAAAAAATGTATTTACACGTGGCTATATAAAAAAATAATAATAATAAAATAAAACGTTAAAATGATAGTTAAATGATCCCGTGTTAAAAGCAGTAAATGTAGAAAATTACTTAATAAAAAAATATACTTGCGCATGAATATTAAAAAGAGAAATAATTAAATTATTACGCATTCAAAGCATTAAATGGGGAAACTTACGTCATATTTAAAATGCTCAAATAACAATATTTGCAAACAGTTTCAGTTTAAAAGTATATTTATAACGAGAGATTAATTTATTTCGGCAAAATCTTTTACCTATTATTGCAAATTTTATAACATCGTAAATAATATCTCCTTTCAATTAAAAACTATATTTTTACGTTTAATAATCACGTTTAAATTAACGAAATAACTAATAAATTGTTAAAATATCATTAAAAATACAGATAAACGTTGAATTAAAAATCACTGGATGACATAACTAACACCTGTAACGCATCTGATGTCAACTGAATGCGTCGCCACGATTATTCTTTTTTGACGTTAAATCCTATATTTTGGCGACAGTTCTTTTCTTTTATACAAAGTAGTCGACGGGATAGTGGAGAAGTATCCAATTTTCTATAGCATCGATATAAAATTCCCTGATGCAGCGACATTGTTTACTTAACAATTTTATACAAGTTGATTTTCAAATGTTCAATTGATCTTATTTAATCAATCCCGAAAACAGTTGTTAGCTGTTTCGATAGCAGTTGATTCGGCCTTAAAATTCCTTAGTCAAAGGAAAATGATTGGAAGCCCAATTATAGCAGATGGCCACTGGTCGTTTTAATTATAATTCAATCTGCCGTATACGTTTTAGAGTTGATCAAATCAAAGTGTTTTTAATGTTTGCGGTGTCAGAACGGAGGTTGGCGAGCGTAGCTCGTAGGGGACAAAGCCCCCTAGTTATTATAAAATTAACAAAACTCTTAATAGAAAGTATGCGTTAGAAAAATCACTATACACAAGAGTTTTTAAGGTGCAAATCAAATTATACGTAACATTTATATATAAAAATAGTGGTGTCCTTAATGTTTTTACACAGTCAAAAATAGCGTTTGTTTGCATTATTATTATTATTATTTTATTATTATTATTATTATTATTATTATTATTATTATTATTTTATTTATTTATTTATTTTATTTTTGTTATTTTATTTTATTTTTTTCTTTGACGTAAAAAGCTCACAGATATATTTTGTTGATTTTTATATTAGCATTTCAACTTTATAATCAACATTAAATTTCCATTTTAATTATCTGATTTTAAATTTATCAAAATTCTTACAATTTTTTTCTTTGCCGTAAAAAGCTTACAGATATATTTTGTTGATTTTTATATTAGCATTTCAACTTTATAATCAACATTAAATTTCCATTTTAATTATCTGATTTTAAATTTATCAAAATTTTTACAATTTTTTTCTATTTTTAAAGTTTTTACACGCATTGTATATTATTGAACTGAGTTATCAGAGTACTAACGATATCTAAATACATCTTATGACAGGAGGATAATTTTCTCTTCCTGAATTTTCAAATTTAATTAACTAAATTTTATTTTATGTCATGCTTTTGGGGAAAGAAATTATTATTCTCAAATGATTTAAAATAATTACACAATAAGACAGAAGTAAGAATTTTTCCTCAGGGGGGCTCCTCCCCGTTGGACCTTCCCCCATTCGTGGTAAAACGTTTCTTTGTTCTGTTTAACTTTTTTACGTCAATCTTTTTAAAAATATCTTAAACGGAGGGTTTAGAGATGGGAGCGGAAGGGTAGAGCCCGTGTGATGAAAATATAACAAATTCCTTATTTTTGGGAAAAGATGTTAGAAGCTTAATTTTAGATTTTTAATATGATTGATTTGTTATATTTTAATATTGATTTTTTTATGCTGATATGTTCAAAAATTGCTTTGTACATGAGGTTCCGACAAAAAAGGGATTTGTTTATTTAATGTATATATTCTTCATTAAAAGGGAAAACAAGTTGGAAATTGTACGTCAAACGTGACAAACGAGGTGCGTTCGTACTATAGCTAGTTATATAAATATTCAGATCTTGATGATTTTTAATTATGTGAAATAAATTATATCGTCTGTAATAAAATAAGTATCTCGGTCGCTTGACGGTTAAACCTCGGAAGCTCCTATAACAAAAAAGCACCGATTTTAAAAAAAAAAATCAAATTTCTTAATAAATATTTTTATTAATATCTTCTAAAGTTTCGATTCGATTTTCATAAAATTTGAAATGTCTCGACAAAATTCTGCAAAGATAATATATCTTAAATTTCAAACCATTTAGTTGGGTAGTTTTTGCGCTGTTATATGCTGACGGACGGACAGACAGACAGACGGACGGACCAGACGACGACTATAGGTGCTAAGTATTTATATAATTACAAATGCACCTAAAAACAGCCTTGGCAGATGACTACAGGCAATAGGCATATCTTTAGAAAATCTTACCCGTGCTTGAATTTTGTTCTGCCAGCGTTTATGCCACCGCGTACGACTCTGGAGATTTCGGCGGATCATCAAATTCGTCCGCTTTTATAGTTGACGTGAAAATGCTGGCGAAAGTTTGCCACATTTTTTATTAATACATTATTACCAAACCACAACTTAAAAATCTATATATTTAGATTTTAAAAAAATGTAAAAAAAATCATCCCGTATTCAGGAAAGCGTCAAAATCAAGCCGTACGTGGAAGGTTAACCAAGAAAAATATTATTTTAAGTGACACTGATGTCCATTGATAGGCATACTAAACAGCTTCTTTCATATTTTGCATTCATTTTTTTTTCAGGTATTTTTGCAATGTCATTCCACTCCATCTCTTCAAAATTCCTTAATTCGAAACTCTAGGTAAGATGTTCTTCTCTAGCACAGATTCATACAAGCTATGACAAAAAAGGTTCAGTGAATGTGTTCAAAAGTAAATGATTCTTACATTAAATTAGTAAAAATGTTTTATATTCCTTCAAAGTTAATATCCGTCGTTTCAAATGACTGTATATACACTGAAGAGAAGAAAAAAAAAAAAAAAAAAAAAAAAGTGTTGATTTTAGAGTATAATACTGGCACCCCAGCTGCTAGTATTATACCGTAAAATTAACAGTAATAAACAGTAAAATAAGCAGTAATACGTTGCCGCGCATTAATAATACATATAACTTAAATGTCAGCTCCGCTATAACATAAAATAGATATTTGCAGCTTCCAAAACATAGAACATATTTTTTTCAGTGGTAAAATTAAATAACTGCAACAACAGGCAGCTTGCATATATTATACAAAAAATAATAAACTATTTCATCGTTTAAGTTTAAATTCATTAAGTATTGCGCATTCGAACAATCATTTTACAAGCAAGTTCAAAATGCATTAAAATCGTTTGCGTTTGGCGAGTAAAAAAGGTTTCTAGCCAAATCGTGTCTTTTTGCGCAAAATACTCGAAATTTTATTTATTTTTTTTGCAGATTTTCTACTGGGATTCCGTAACTAAATTTCACTGTAACTTTATTACATGCATGACTAGCTCCATTAGCAGTTTTTTTTTTCAAAATTTTCTGAGTATGCTCTTTAAGGAGACCTTCTTTGTGAGAAAATTCATTACGTAGATCAGTGGTAACGGACATTTTTTTGCGTGCGCGTGCCGAGTATCTCGGAAATATTTTTTGTCAACATTCGGAACGTATTGTTGAAAGAAATCATTCGTCCGCAGTGAACATGCCGCTGAACAAGAAAGAACGCGATTTGATCGTAAAACTTTTTTATCAGAATGAGAGCAATATGCTTCGGCAGCCCTCCGTGCTTCTGTCCGTAAATACAGTTAAATGCATGATTTGTAAGTTTGAAAAAACTGGTTTTCTGGATGTTGCACCGGGAAGAGGACGACGTGCAACTGAGTCGGCGATTGTGGAGGAAGTTACGATTGCAACAGCTGAGGCTTCTGCAAATTCTTCAAATGCTACTGTAAGTGGCCGCTAAATAGCACGAGCATTGGACATTCCATGGGCAACTGTGCGCATGATTTTACGCAAAATTCTGAAGCTCTACCTTTACAAGATGCATATCGTGCAATAGTTGAAACCGCAAGATGACTCTGTGCGTCTTGATTTTGCATTGCATTTTCTGACGAGGATGCAAGTGAATGACTATTGGCCATCGCACATCTTATGGACAGGCGAGGCTTATTTTCAGTTTGATGGTGCTGTGAACACCCAGAACTGCCGAATATGGGGTTCCACCAATCCTCATGCCGTGCAACAACAGCCACTACATTCCCCATACGTCACGGCTTGGTGTGGATTCACGGCGAATTTTATTTTGGGCCCGTATTTTTTCGGGGAAGTCACAATGAACGGGTTTATTAGGCCTACTGGTGACCTATACAGCAGACTCCTGGAGAATCATGTTGTCCCGGCGTTAAGTCAAAGAGGCTGTTTGACTACCGCAATTTTCATGCAAGATGGAACAACTGCTCATACGGCGAGATGTGTAAAGAATGTAATTCAAGCCAACTTCTCGGACAAACGTGTCAGCTCGCGTATTTTCCCGATTTCCTGGCCAGCAAGGTCACCAGATCTGAATCCATGTGACTTCTGGCTGTGGGGTTTTCTTAAAGATCATGTTTATCAAGGACGTGTAACTAATTTAGCGGACTTGAAAGCTAGCATCATACGCCATGTCTCCCTCATTGCTACTGATATGTTGTGTGCGGCCGTTGATAACGCGGTAGTAGGCTTTCAGCATATTGTTAACAGCCAAGGCATGCACATAGAGCACACAGGTGTGTAATGTAAATAAATAAAATATTCCGTTATTCATTGCTTTTGAATCATTATCTTTCATTTTACATTATTGAAACACCACCTGGTGGCAAAATTTGAAACTTTATTTTTTTACGAAAACCTTGGCTGCATGATCTACATAACATTAATCTGACTTTTCATTCGGATCCATTCAATAGAACTGGAGTTATGACCCTCTGAGTACCGTCAGTTTAATTTTAACTACCCTGTATTATTATTCTTAATACAGTCGAACTTCGTTAACACGAAATCGCTTAACGCGAAATTTCGCTTAACACGAAATAATATTGAGGTTCCGTCAGATGAGACTGAAAATCAATGTTAATTAATTCGTTTAACGCGAAATAGAATTTCAGAAATTCCCGCTTAAGGCAAATATTGTTTTGGATTTTGCAATTTTGCAACAGAAAGCAAAGGCTTTTGCTGCTACTCGATGAGAGTGATTTCATTTGTTCTAACGGATGACTGAAAAGATTTAAAGAGCTTCATAGAATTGTCTACAAAAAGACATGTAGCCAAAAAACGGGAAATTCTTTCTTAGGCATTGTTTTTTCCGAGTACATTTCCATAGATGAAGATGTGCTGACTTCGGATGTGACGACAGACTAAGAAATAATTGCTGAAAAAAAATATAAATAAAAGTGACAACATTGAAGTGTCGGACCAGGAGGAAGAAATTGACACCGAACGGAAAAGTTTAGTGTCATTAAAATAATCTACCTCAGCATTGAAAACTGTACAACGTTTTCTTCTGGAATAACAGGTTGCTTCAAGAACTTTGAACACATTAGATGAGGTCCATACGTTCCTAAAAGAACTACTCTGACAAATTGAAGCAAAAGTTAATAACGGACTTTAAAAAAAATGATTAGCAAGTAAATAAATTTATTATTGCCTAAAAAATGATGACTAGTTTGTTAATGAAATTTTCTATTTCTTATTATGATTTTGTGAGCAGAGTTATACTTGTAGGTTAATTTATTTAGTTTTTATATCTAACATAGATGGCCCCACTATTGTGACGGTTAACACGAAATTTCGGATATCACGAAATAAATTCGCAGTCCCTTCAATTTCGTGTTAACAAGGTTCGACAGTATTGGTTTTTATATCGTTGAAAGTTCTGATTTTACTGTTTCTCTAATGCTTTTTTAAAGTGCCTCTATGTACTTTGAATATAGTTTATTGCAGTCCTTTATAATTTTCTTTTTTTTAATTGCAGGTTGTTTTTCACTGCAGCCCTAATATGGCTCCTCTTCCAAGTGGCATTAGAAGTTTTATACTGCGTTTCGTTTCCACAAGAAAGGTTGGAAATGTGAGTAAAATTTTGTGATTTTTCAATTTTTTTTTCTTTACATAACAATAATGCCTATATTTATGAATTATGCCGCTTTCGTTCATGAAAGTTTCTTTTTAAATGTATGTGATTTATTTTGTCACTAGCTATCATCTATATTTTAGAATTGAACCTAAATCTAACCGTTAAAGGTAGTATGGCAACACCTTTATTTCATTGCGCACTTACTATTAAAGAAAATACTTGGAAATACAAATTTTCATCATATATTTAAATTAGTGGTCAGTGAAATACAAATTGGTGAAAGCATTATAAGTAATGATAAAAAGAAGCCTTAATCGCTATGATAACTTGTGTATTGTTTTATTATTATTATTATTATTATTATTACACATATCAGATAAAAAAAATCATGGGCAGGGCAGAGAAGAGCCATTGTTCTTAACTGGATTTTGAAATAAGTTTAACACTAAAACTGCAGGAAATTTTACTCAAATTTCATCAAAATATTTCACACCCAGAAATGTTATTTAAAGCTATTTAACTTATTTATTTAAATTATTTTTGGGCAGCATATATTAATTTTATAAAAAAAAAATTCTGGTGCGAATCAACATCTACTAATTTGGTACGGGTCAAAGTAACCCGTCATCGCGGTTCTAGTGTTAAAGTATAAACCTTTTACTCATTTCATTTAAAATACATTACATATATTTAAAGCGCATACCTTTAAAGTACATATATATTTAAAATACACTAGATGGTACCCGTCAAAACTTGACGGAAAAAATTACAATAGCAATATTAGTAAAATAAGCTTCTTTATTACATAAGTAGGGGTGCTTATGAAACAATCTTTCAAATATTTTATTTAAACAAAAATTTCCCCCAGTGAATTACGTTATTATTTCCGATACAAACTCCAAACAAACAATCCGTAAACAAAATGGAAATCAGTTTGACATTACCGCCCTATTCCCCACGGCAAGAAAGAAAATTTCCTGAACCTATGAAGTATCATACAAATTGCATATCCCTACGTTCATCTCATATTCAGTCAATAAAAGAACATATTAAATAAGGCACACATCCCCCCCCCCTGTGATAATGCAACCGAATGAGCTCCTATGCGCATGTGCATTGCTTCTCCCCAAACGCACCGTCGAAATTCGACGTTAATTAAAAGTTTTAAAATGTTTTGATCAAAATTTTTAAAATGTCTTCTTTAATCATTGTTCGTTTTAAATCCATATCTTCTGAAACGCATCTATTGTTTAAGCTAATCAATTTTTATGTAAAGATGAAGAATTTTTTTTACAATAATAAATCAATCTGTAGATAAAGGAGATTTTTAATGTTTTCAAGTGTAATTTATTTGTATGGTTTCTTCATTCCTTTACATAATCAGGATGATTATTCCTTTTCCATAATTAAGAGAAATAATGTAAATAAATAAATATACAAGATTATTTTTGATTCTGTTTTCATTAATATATTGTAAATTTTATTGTTAAGTTATTGTTAATTATATTAAGTTACTGATAAATGATACTTTAGTAAATGGGGCTTTTCTTAATTATTTTATTATTATTATTATTATTCTTTTTTGAGATTTAATGGCAACATTCTTCCGTTTGTTTATTGGGCGCTACAGTTTGGCGAATTATTTGAGGTACTTTTCGGTTAGCAGGGCGCCAATGAAGTATATATATATATATATATATATATATATATATATATATATATATATATATATATATATATATATATATATATATGTATATATATATATATATATATATATATATATATATATATATATATATATATACATACATGGTGTTCTAGAAAGGACTCCCCAACTTTGAAATGACATAACTTCGAAACAGTGAGAGATAGAAATGTGCAACAAGTTGAATGTTAGACAGATAGGTCTGGAATTTTTTATACATCAATTTTAAAAAATAGTTCCAATATTGGACACGAGAGGGCGCTGCAATTACAAAGCTGTGTCTTTGAAATAGTTCCTGAAAGTGAGCTGTTTGAACTGAGATAAAAATCACATTACAGTGGTTTCGATATGGTTACCTTTTTCAGCAACAACATGACGCAACCTAAAGGTAACGTTCGAAATCACTTGTTGCAATACTTCTATTGAAATGGATGCACATGCCTCACAGATGAATTGTTAGAGCTGTTCCAACGTTTGGGGATTCTTAGAATAAACAGCGTCCTTCAAGTAACCCCAGAAAAAGAAGTCGCACGGATTCAGATCCGGGGAATATGGTGAATACGGCATGATATTCTTGAATTCCGAATTATTCTCTAATTCTATACAACTTTTTTACACGTGTCAGCAATGAAACAGACGCATGAATGAAATTTCTGTTCTTCTGAGTATCATTTAAAGTTCCATGTGCTTGTGCTGCCACCTGTTATCCAATATTAGAACTATTTTTTCACATTCGTGTATAACAAATTCCAGACCTATCTGTTTAACATTCAACTTGTTTCACATTTCTATCTCTCACTGTTTCGAAGTTATGTCATTTCAAAGTTGGGGAGTCCTTTCTAGAACACCCTGTATATATATATACATAATGTATATAGTTTTGTTTTTCTAGTATTGAATTTATGTGGTTTATAGATTTTGGTTGGCTTTTGTGATAATGATTCTCCAAGTAATTTTCCATTGGAGTTTGTTATTATGTGTATGTATATATATACTTTATTGGCGCCGGCTAACCGAAAAGTACCTAATTTGCATATAGCTTTTTTTTTCTTAATCGGACGACGGGATAATGCACGGAATTTCGACGGGATAATGAATATTTTTTATGGTACCAGTATATTTTTCTGTATTTTATAGTTATATTAAGAAATACATATTTTTATGATTTGCTGAATCACTTAGTTGTTTACTTTTTCATGCATTATATTATTGAAGGTTGTTAGTTCTCTTATTCGTTTAAATATACCCAACTTATAGAAAAATAGCGTGTGTTCTCTGTGGTGTTTCGCATAAACGTAAAATTCAGGTTATTAGATTTTATCCAACTTTGCTGTCATAACAGCTGATGATGCAGCCATTTTCGGCGATTTTTTTGTTACCTGTAAAATGTTTGTTTTTGGTATAGCCCGAACTAAGAAAAAATTGAGTACTTTTCCATTATACGGACACCATTGTCGCCAAGCATATATTTACATGTATGGCATGGTGTCGGTATAACGGAAAAGAACCAAAATTTGCGATCGATTAAATAATTGAATTTCGTTAAACATTAAATTTTCTGGTACTTTTCTATTATCCGGTTGACCACTTTTCATAACAAAAAATTATCGCCAAACTGTAAAATTAAACGCCAAAAACAAAGTCCGATTACTTGATGTCAGAAGCATTATACGTGTTTGTTACGTCATCAAGTGGTTTTTAATTCGAGATTTGCGTCTATTTTTCATTATGTTTTACTGATTTATTAGTTATTTCATTAATTAAAATAACAATTGTGTCCTTAAATTCATGTATTTTATTTATTTATTTATTTTGATATTCCAATGGCAACGTTCTCCCGTTTATTTGGCGTTACAGTTTGGCGATAGTTTTTTGTTATGAAAAGTGGTCGACGGGATAATAGAGAAGTACCAATTTTCTTATTTTTAATCTGAGAATGAAACAATAATCATGGATTTAATTAATTTTGCAATATGCGGTGCAACCAAAATAATTTTGATTAAATCAGTACAGATATCGCAGACGCACCTGGGTTATTTTTTGGCGCCTAAATGACGATTTTTGCTTTGTATGGCAACCTGGTGTTTTATAATAAATTTGAATATGTGTGTAAATAAATAAAATAAAATAGGTACTTTTATGTTAGCTGGGCGTCAAGGATAACTCTCCAAATCTTGTTTCAATTGGAATCATTTAAATTGCAACATTTTACGTGAGATTTTTTATTCATATTGATATGTTTACGTTTAGATATTTTATTATGATTATATTCTAGCTAATTAAGTTTTTTTTTTTTTTTTTTTTTTTTATACTACAATGTTAAAATATTACCTAGTTGATATTAGTTAATGCCAAAAGATTGGCGAACCACAGAGTTCAGGGAAAAAACTCTTGCCCTCAAAAGTGGGAATTGTCCACTTTATGACGTCATAAGCAGAAGTAAATGTTTAATTGAAAATTACAGCTAATTAATTAAATTTTCGAACAAACGAATGCACGATAACAAATCTGTGTCCTAATATCTTTCATTTAAAAAAAGAATGGTGTAATTTGATGCAGTAGTTTGTTCTAACGGATTGTCGAAAGAAATCGCTTAGCGTTTTAAATATATAGATGCCTTTCACACATTACATTTTAAAAAGAAAATCAATAAGAAATAATATCATAAACCCAAACATGTTATTTCAACATCAAATCATTGTTTCTAATTTACACATGCGAAAAATAAAATGTGCTTATTGGAGAGAATTGCGCCAGGCTAACATAAAAGTACTCGTTTTTAGGGTTTCGTTCATCTCACGAAACCCTATTACTCCCGCTCCGATTTCTGTCTGTCACAGAGCTATTCTCAGAAACTATGTAACTTACAGAGTTGAAACTTTGTGTATATAGCTGAATACCAGCTATGAAGAGCTCAAAATATTAATATTTGAAAAATTCGTATCCTTTTAATAAATAGAGATAAAAAACCAAAATTCTAACAGCCTTTTCCTATTAAATTTAAACATTTTTCGTTATAGCAGATGCCAAAAATTAAAAATCCACGATGAAATTCTTTCTACAATAATTAATTTTCTATCAGACGATTTCCAAGTGAAAAATGAAAATGAAATAAACAGTTTCACCAGTTGAAAAAAAGATTAATATGAAATAAAAATGATTGACGTCATAGTGGTAATAAATCGGAAATTTTCAAAGATTTCTCAATAATACAAGGAGTATGAGTATGTGTATGTACACAAAGCAGATTAATATCACGTCATTAGAGAATTAAAAAGAAAATCTGACGTCATATTGGAAGTTTAACGAATTTTTCAGATGTTTGAGAACAATACAAAGCTAATATCAATATGAGTAATAGAGAATTGTAAATATATGAGTTTGAGAAACATATTGAATCATGATAAAAATCCGATTATGGAAATATTCGCATATTTTAACATTTTGAAGGTGTACAAGATGTTTAATTTTGAAATTATTTTTTTAAATATCACATTTAGTCCGCATGACAGATATTATTATGACAGGATATAATAGCGGGCTGGTTTAGATATTCGAAAAAACGAAAAAATAGACCGGTAAATTTTTACTTTATAAAAAACATGACCTTTCTTTCGTTTAACTAAATGAAATTTATTTGGATTTATTAAAGAAAGGATAAAGTGTTTTGAAAGGAATATTAAACGAAACGCTTTGAACGATCTTCGATCACATTTACCCGCTTGTTTCATTTATTATTAACTAACTGCAGTTTTGAATCAAACATAGCATGTTTTAACGAAATATAAATGGGTCATTTTCCACTGTACGGGCCTCGACGATTTTTTTTTTTTTTTAATCTTTGCAAAATTCGGGCTTCAGAAAGTGAGATTTGTTGCCAAATGATATAAACAACTATGAAAACAAAACTGATAAACTTTTATGCTTGTTTATATGTATTTATATATAAAAAAAATCATTTTATTCATACATATGTATATTATTATTGTTTTCTATAGACAATTTACTCGTGTTTGTAATAAAAACAGATAAAGAGTTTCTTTATATTAAACTAGGGGGCCACCCCCTGCGAGCTACGCTCGCCAACCCCCGCTCAGACTTCGAGGCCTCTAAAAACATGACAGCGTGCTTTATTTTAAAAATATTGGTAAATCTGTAATTGGGTTGCCATGCTTTTAACGTTTTAATGGGCATTTTTTTTATTATCATGGCCTCATACATAGCTGTTGCGACAACTGACGACTGTTTTCGGGATTGATAAGTAAAATCAATTACAGCTTGAAAACCAGCTTGTATAAAATGGTTAGGTTTAAATTGTGGCTACCTCTGGGACTTTTATAACAACGATCTGTATTCTATTCTTCCTTTGCGTTTAAGGATGAGAAAAATTCCATCTGCTTGCGAATAACATTAAGAACCACGGTATTGAAAAGTACTATGTTATAGACATTTTCAGTAACAGGTTTTAATTTTCTCTCTATTTTAATGCACCATCATGCATATTTTCATGTTATTTTAAATATGTAAATTATTTATTTCAATTAATATGTGTATATGAATTTTCTAATAATTATTTATCATGCAAAATTAATTAAATATTTTGTGCATGCATGCCTGCATTTATTCGGCATTAATTGATGAGATATTTAAACAAATTTGCTATCCGTGATAATTTTACACCATGTTATGTCACTTTAATATTGTCCATAAGAAAATCGGGTTCTTTTCCAGTATAGAATTCTTTGCTTTTAGGTTTGGCGTAATTCGAGTTTCAAAAAGGGATAGATTCGTTAATATACATAGATTTGTTGCCAAAAGTTATGAAAAAAAAACAATGAACTTTTGGTGCTTTTCTATTATAAGGGTCTTGACGGTTTTTTTTTTAATTCTCCTTCCGTTCAGTTGGACAATTATTATTTTATATATTCGTTTCAAATATCCGAATTAGTGATTTTATAAATTCGTTTAGTTAAATTTTACAAAAAAATAACAAAATGATATCAATAAATAATAATTACTATTAATTCCTTTTCCCCCCTTTCTTTTGCTTTTATATAAATGACGTCATTTGGACGAATTTATTCAAAATATTTTCAGTTTATAAATTAAATTAAATGCTGACAGACGATTGAATCCTGACTATAGAAATGTGATTTTTTTTTTTTCAAATTTTCCTGAAAAACATAATTTAATCACAATTTTGTCTTCATTATCGATTGAAATAAAAGATAAATTCAATTTCAATTTGAAAATGACGAATAAAAAGAAATCAATAATCCCTATCGGGATCCTTTTCAATTTTTTTCCCTTTTTTGTCACAAAAAACTGAGTAATTAGTTGCCATCATTACAGAAATGTCATTAAAATTAGAAAAAAATTAATATCTCGAAAACTAATTCCAATTTCAAAATTCTATTACCAGTTTTGACATCCGCGGATTTTTATGGACAATTGGTATTAATTTCACCATCAAGCGTTTAATATTTTATTAAAAATAGCCCTGAAACATAATCAGTCGTTTAATCAGTCGTTTCATAAATTCGTTTCATAAAATCGTTTCACAAATTCGTTTCATTAGGATTTTATATATATAGGGTAGATAAATTGGTACTTTTGTGTTATAGCGGTCCCCACAATTACGATTATGCCAAGATTGCAGTTGCGATTTCGTCACGATCAACGCAAATATGCATCATATATACGCATATATAACTCCAGACGCTCATATATGTACCATATGTCCTTATATACATATTATTTACGTCTTATATGCCATATATATACATCTTATACACGTCATATATGACTCTGGGCCACCGGCCGGCGTTGGTTTCTTGGCGATTCATTCTCGGAGGCCGCTATAACCCAAAAGTACCAAAATGCTTTTTGAAGGTGAAAATTTCATTAATTGGTGATTTGAGGCATAGAGGGTTAATGTTTGTGTGATATTTTGCAGGTTTGGCGAGAGCTATAAATTCGTCTTCATGGCGATCAAAATGCTCGGTTTGATTTTGGTGCAAGGAATTAATGTTGCCGTGACCATCAATTACTGCGTACAGTGTGAAACTCTCATCCTCTACATCAAAGGCATTTGCTTGAAACTTCACGAAAAGTCGATGGAAATAAAATCAGCCATGCATGTATGTTTCTATCTTTTCTTTTCTTTTTGCACTCTTTCACTTAACTGAATTGGTTTTTGTATGTAAAGATGAAATTTTGTAATCGATTTTTCATCGAACTCCCTGATATGCTAGAATTATAAACATTATGTACACAGGTAATGTTTCTGATGACAGTATAACATTTTAATATTTTTTGACCACTTTAATATTTTTAAACCTTAATCACATGGCCACGGACGGTTAAAAAAAAAGAAAATCCTGAATAGATAGTTTAAATAATGCTCTCTTTTCCTTTCTTGTTGCCATATCTTTAAAAAGAAACAGAGCAAAAATTATATATTTTTTTTAATAAATTCATTATTTCGCGCTCTCTACTAAGCGCAAATCAAAGCTGTGAATTTTCGATAAATTGAGGCTAGATTAAACTAGTGTGATTGCAATGGAATTTTTTTTTGTGACTACATGAATTGCAGTCATGAAATTAAGTGTGATTTTTAAGATAAGCATTACAATACTTATAAAAGAATGTTTTAAAGAAAAACTATTTTTACTTTTATTTCATTTTTAAAACTGCTATCCTTTTTATCTGACCACGACATGCCAAGGTGATCTATATATTTATCATTTTGTGTATGTTCTTATGACCGGATCGCCAAATAATCAGAGTTGGAAACTGCCTGTAAGCCCTGCGGCCCGAGAATTTCAAACATATACGATTTCTAAAAAATAAGTAGATTTTTCTCCGTAACGTATTATTATTAGTAGTAATAATATGTATTGCGCAAAGCATTAGGATATCTTCAGGGTGTCGAAGGATTATTGGGACAAACTTTAAGGGGAGGTAGGGGACATCACAAAGATTCATATTTGCATAGCAACCCATGGTCGGAAAGGTCATGGGAAAGTAGTATGACAGGTACAAGAAACGGAGAGACACAAGACTGAGATCATCTGAAATAATTTATTGGTCAAAGATATTACATGTGCTGTGGCAGATGATATGTGAAAATGTCACAAAAGACGTTCAAAGTTTCCGCAATTGCTAGTGATGCATGCACTACACCGTCGGACCATGGATTGGCGGACTTGCTCAAATACACCTGGATTTTGTTGGATATCCGCAGCAGCATACAGACGAGTCTTGCAACCAGATCCATATCGGAATCCACAGGCGTTGCGTACACATCACTTTTCAGTACACTTCAAAGAAAGAAATCTATGCTGCTTAAATCAGGAGAGCGTGGTGGTCAGGGAATCGGTCCACCATGGTCAATCCTGGGACACCCATATATCCAATAATCCTGGGACACCCTGTATGCGCGTATTGTTTCCGTTCAATCCACTAACATGTTTATATTTCATACATTATTTGAAAAATTTAAATCAATTTCCTTTTCAGCAAAAGAAAAATTTCAATATATTTTGACTATATGTATATTTACAACCTAAGAGGGACTGCTCAAACGAGAGGACCAAGTCTGTAGAGCAAAGATGTTCCTCCCGGTTCCTTTATTAAGGCTTAAAAAAAATACAATATTCAGCGGAAGCTGGACCCGCCGGTAAGCGCGAAAGGAGGCAGGGTGAAAAATACTATGGCTTTGTGCTATAATTGCTCGAAATTCACAGAGCAAAACCCTCGCTGCCAGAGAACAGATCTCCCTCGCGACACGGGGTAGCAAGGTGCCAAGGTTTTTGAAATCGACTTGAGGATGGTGTGCCTCACAGCACCTGGTTATCACACAGCAGATGAGCTAAAAGATTGCGCGCCAGAGACATGCTCTCTCGCGACAAGAAGCGCTGTGGCATCGCCAAAGGAACTCTACTCGCGACAAGGAGCGATGCCATACGAGGAAATGGGAGTTGCTCTTGGTACTAACTAGCTTGTCAGGTTGGAGATGTGTGCTAGGTGTGGGTGGATGTGTTTGAGATTATATAGAAGTGTGGGTCTTGAAAGAACGTTTTGTAGTTATCCCTCTTAGGTGGAGTGGCTTGACATTTAATGTGCCAGTGTGCGGTAAGTGTGCATTTGTGGTAGGCGTTGGTAGGAAATCCCACCTCTCGTCTCACGACTATATCTAATGCATTTATATTTAATACAATCTAGTAAATGAATAAAGCAAAAATATTGAAATCAGGAGTGGGGAATGTTCAGAAAATCCTATTCGCCAAGGATTTTTTTATTTTTTGTATCAACGAACAAAACACAACACACAGCGCTGTTCCGGTGAGCTTCGGTGCACAGTACTTATAAGCTTAGCTGGTTCCAACTAATATTCAAATATTCAATAAAAATAACAAAAAGTATTGAAGCTGCACTCCTATGAGCTTCGGCACAAGCAAGTTGATCAGTAAAAATATTTTACTAACACCAACAAAAAGCGTGTAAAAAAGAAAAGCGGCAAGAGTAAAAACAATAGGTACGGTTGCGTTTAATTCTGGCTTTCCTCGTCGCCATTCGTAAACCGCTGAGACAGACAACCATTGAGTCTACACTTGTGAGCGCTACATAGAAGTTTGCTCCTACGAGTGCGACTACACCACATATGTAAGCTGGTAGGACAGAACGCAAAATATTGGGGATGGGAGGGAAAGAAAAGGATAATTTAGGATTCAGAGTTTCAGTAGTGCTGGGCGCAAATTAAGCACTGACGAAACAGATTACAGATAACTGCCAGCCAGCTTGTGCACCAGCGAGGGATGTTGATATAGAAAATTAGCACAGCTCGCTGCAAAGTGAAATGAATGGCATTCCTATTACGGATGCTGCCAGCGTAGTCGTCGTATCATCCGTAATCGAAATATCATTCATTTCACTTTGCAGTGGGCTGTGCTATGTTGCTATGTCAACACCAATCGTTGGTGTGCTAGTTGACCGGCAGTTTTCGCTATCTGTATCACCTAATCTATCATATATATCAAAAGCATCGATGCTGAAATTAGTTGCAAAAATGTGACGCTGCCTTTCGAACTATCTATTTATATAATACGCAAGTGAGGTGACGAATCCGGGTCTTACACATCCTTGAGAAACGGCAAACGTATAGCGGCCATGTTAGGCGTATGTATTCAGATGCCGTAGGTATGCCGATTGTTCAACTTATGGAAATATACACATAATCTGCTTTGTATCATACCTATTATTCATTATTTTCTCTAAAACCTTCGAAAACTATCCAATTATAATGTTTTAAGTTCTAAATTAAAAATAACGGATAACCAGCTATGGTAAACAACGGATTAAAATATATAAACAAACAAATACTGTTGCCATTCAGAACCACAAATTGCAAATCGAGAAACAAATGAATGACTCTTTTAACGTTTCATTAAAAAAATTACCGAATGACATCCGATTCTGCTCTTAAAATATTTGTAAAAGCATTGAAGATTCAAAAGATCAAATACGTCATCTGGTGAAAAAAGATATAACTTCTCACTTCAGAAAAGCCCCGAGAAAGCCCATTGCATTACATATATTTTTAATTTTTTTATATTTACATATATTTTTTGCACAATTACAGATTTCATGTGATATTGGTGTTCTGTGTTTATATGACAAGGTAAAAATTATCCGAATTTGAATATCTAACACTTTCAAACGCGTTTACAATAAATAAAGATTTCAATGGCACTTTAGCATTAGTTAAAGGGATAATTTTCCTGTACCGACAGCTGTGATTAGCGCCCTCTTTAGGCCTTTCTAAGCCCCAATATTAAAGCCTTTAAATAGTTTGAAATGCGTTTTCCACTTTTTCAGACCGGATTTATACCGACTCATGTATTTGTGAAAAATGAAGTTAACTGCCGATTCAAGCGCTCGAATACACCATCTGGTGGAGAAAATATATAACTTCTCGCTTCAGGAAAATCCCGTGCAAGCCCATTGCATTACATGTTTTTATTATTATTTGTTCATAATGATCCTTTATTTGCACAATTTCAGATTTCATGTGGCATTAGTATATTGTGTTTATATGACAAGGTAAAAATTATCCGAATTTGAATATCTTACACTTTCACACGCATTTACAATAATAATTTCAATGGCACTTTAGCATTAGTTAAAGGAACAGTTTTCCTGGGGGCAGATGTGTTACACTCACGCACCGATGTTTGGCGCGCTTTCAAAATTTCAACACCAATTGCATAATACAAGCATAATAGCTAGGTTACCATTTGAGGAAAAAATCACCAAAGTTTGGCGACTTTTTACTTTTTTATGACCGATTAAAAAAAAAGTGCGTGAGTGTAAGACAGCATAGCCTTTTCCTGTACCGACAGCTGCGATTACCGCTCTCTTTACGCCTTTTTTAGTCCCAATTGTTAATTTTTTAATAAAATTTTCCAAAAGTCGTTCTCGTTTGAAATACGTCAAGTTAAAAGAAATTTGGTGGCGCCCTCTGGCGAGTGTAAAATAAAATATTTTAAGGTGATATTTTTCAAAATTAGCATTTATAAACTACCCTGGGGGAAGGGGGGGAAAGAAAGAAAGAAAGGAAAAAGTCAAACTTTATATGCGAAAATTGATTTTTTTTTCTTTTTAATTTTGTGACAAATAAAATTTTGCACTGAAAGATTGAATGCTGCAAATTATGAATTTATTATTAGCTTTTTTAAAAGCCTATTCCTAGCATTTTTTTTTCTTTGAGCAAATTATTGTTCATAAAATATGCCTTTGAAAATTTAACAAGATAATTTTATGATGAGTTTACTTTTTTCGAATCGAATTTTGCATTAAGGATCCTTTTTGTGAAATAGAATTTTGAGAATGGTCTCTTTTTATTAAATTAAATTTTGTGAAAAGACCCTTTTTATTAAGTAGAATTTTTTTAAGGTTACCTAATTTTTGCCTGGATAGACCTCAGATATGAGATGTGTTAATATGTGTTCATTATATGTAATTAAATTGTATTTTCCGGCTTTTATTGGTAATGGTTCTAATCATTAAAAAAATAGTTATAATGAAATTTGCAACAGGTTTTTTGTTTTGTTTTTAATTTTCTTATTTAACCTATGCATATTTTAAATTCAATTTAATATATTTCTGTGAATTATTTTGTGTTGTTTAAGAAATGCAACGGCTTTTGCTTTATTTTAAACTTGCTTTATTTTTAACTTATGCATATTTTTATGGCTACTTTACCAACACATAGCTGGCAACTTACGCAAAAGAAAATTCAGTAGATTTCTTTTAAAAAAATCAGTTGTTTAAGCTGCTTTAAAAAAAAAGCTTTGATTCAAAGAAGCACTTTTTTCACATTTTATAAATGAAAAATAGCATTAATAAAGAAAAAAAATATGGATTTTTTTATTCCTAAAATTTTTAGGCAGTCTACACTTCAAGCAAAAAATCATATTGAAATTACAGTTAAAATCGTACGAAGTAAGCATATTTTCTTCCTCTGGAGATCGACTTTTACTAACACTAGGGCATTCAACCCGGGAATCCCGGGATAAAGAATATACTGTAAAAGCACTTATTTTCGCGAGCCGTAATTTTCGCGAAAATGAAGATATCGGTGATTTCGCGAGCTGAAAATTTCGCGAATTTTAATGAACAAAACCGAAAGTTGAAAAATCGCGAAACTATCTAAATAGAACCCCTTTTGCATAAGGCATTTTAAGAAAGTTCCTTTTGTCCGAAAAGTTCGTCCCCCCCCCCCCTCTCCCCATCACTCTAAAAAACAACACGCGGACACACAACACAAACAAAATGTTTTTCCCCCTGAGATGTTCGTTAACTTCAATCAGATAAACGCAAAGTTTGTGCCTACATCTGAATACACATTGGAAGAACGTGGTTCAAAGCAAGTGTCCCTAATCGGCATGGAAGATAAAAGAAAGATGACTCTTTTGTTAGCATATTCCCTTTCTGGAAACTTACTTCCACCACAATTGTTGTACGCTAGAGAAAAAACAAATTGTCATCCATAGCTTACATTTCCCACGGATTGGGATGTGTGGCACACCGATTTGCACTGAAGCAATACTGACACAATGATTCGATAAAATCAGGAATATTCTTGTACCTTATTACGATGAGCAGAGAGAGCTTCTCGGGCTAGTTCCAGAACAACCTGGTGTAGCATTGTTCGACGTTTTTAAGGCACACCAAGATTTTCTTTTTCTGTCTGAACTAGAGAAGAGGAATATTATTCCAGTTTTTGTGCCCGCTTCCTGCACAGGAGAGCTCCAGCCTTTGGACTTAACTGTAAACGGCGAGTTCAAACGTTTGCTCAAAATGAGTTTATTGAGTGGTATTCTAATGAACTTATATTTATAGAGGAAAAAGAATCTGTGGACCAGCAAATATCACGACTAAAACCGATTCCAGCTTCTAGGCTTGTGTGCACATTTAACGGTGTTGAAGTCAAACATGAGATAATTTGGAATGGCTTGAAAGAAGCTGGTATAAATATTGTAAGTGAATGAGCTGCATTCTATTAGTTGTATTATTGTTTTTATTTAAGAAATAGTTGTATTATTGTTTTTATTCAAGAAATAGTTGTATAGTATTCAAGAAATAGTTGTAAGTATTCAAGATATTTCTGTACTTGATTCTTATTTAAGTAACTGTAATCATTAAATTTTGGATAACTGAAAAATTTCTGATTTTTTATTATTATTTGGGGCGAAAAAAAAAATATTTCGCGAGGCTTAAATTTTCGCGATTGCGACGGGCTCGCGAAAATAAGTGTTTTTACAGTATGTGAAAACCATTTATCTTTTTTATTGAAAACTCTTAATAGATGTTTTACTTTTAATAATTTTTTTTTTTTAGATTGCACCCTAACAACACCAAACAGCATTTTTATATGAAATATGTCAATTATGTATTCAAATAAAATTTTGAAATTTATGAAACGTGGTAAAACCGTATTGGTCTCTGGGTAGAAGTTAATAGTAGAAGAAATCGTTAAAAATTTCATTATATACAGCAGTTTTTTTATTCTGATAATTTCAGAGGTTTTAAGCGCTTATTTCAATTACATGTCTGTTAAATTTGTGTTTTATTTATACTATTTTATTTATTGCTTAATGAAGTTTTAATTCCATTATGGAAAATTAGCTGGAAACAAAACTGAACTTTTATATTGTTTAAAAAGGAAATGGATTAATATTTTGTAATCGTCTGCAAGCAATAGAGATAGATTTTTAAAAAAAAAGACGTGCTTGAAATTTAATTTAAATGCTATAATAAATCACTAAATTAAGATACAGTTTTAAAATAAATTGCATTCGAAAGTAGATTTTTTCCCATGTATATAACGGCGCAAAAATTAGAAATGTGTGATGTTTAGAAACTTAAAAAATTGCAGTAGCAGAAATCGCAAAACAGAAATTTCGTCGTCAAGTGTTGCCATTCGGAAAATGACGTCAGCGTTACGCACGGACACGTTTGTCCTTTATAATATAGATAGATAGATAGATAGATAATTTTTGGGGGTGATTTTGATGACTTGCCACTGTTGGAATGATAGCGTATAACACAAGATGACAGTAAGACAACATTACAGAAGTCCCCATATTGCATCTCCAATAAAAACGCACACAATATTTCAATTTATATCATCTGTTTAAATGAAACAATATGTCAATAATCTGATTTAACGTTCTAAACTGAAAATAACACTTTTCCGTCATTTTTGACGGGGGCATATGTTAGTTAGTAAATAATGATGGACTTGAATTTTGATTCATGAATGCTTTCCTTTTTCTAAAGTTTAATAAATCTACTTTCGCGAGTTGATAAAACCAATATAAAAAATTTCAATAGTATTTGTAAACATTCAGAATTTTTAATAAAACTTCCATTTCGTTTACTTAAATTATTGCATTTAAACATTTTTTTTTCCCTTTCAGGAAATTCTGGGCGTTCGAGAATACATAAGTTCATTAAATGGAAATGTAGCCAAGATGATGTCGCTTTTAATAGTTAATTTTGCAGAACTTACTATATTAGGTACTTATTTCCATCCTTCTGTTTTTTTCCCTAAAATCACCGCACATTAAAACTCTTTGTTAGCCTTCTTTTTAAAGTATGCCGTATTTTATCATATGTAAGACGCTCTTTTGTATAAGATGCATTCCAAAATTTAACACTTTTTTAAGAAAAGCATAAAAGTAAATGAATGGCTAATTACCCAATTTAAAAATAAAAATATTTTTATCAAAATACTGTAATAGCTTTTGAACAGTACACTGACCTTTTAGAAACCTTCCATCTCAATATCATCTGAATCTTTTACCCCGCTCATGTCGTATTCATTGTCGTTGTCTTTTTCTTCCCCTTCTTCATCATCATTGTAGTCTTCATACAAAAAATGACCCTCACTTCCACCAAGGGCATTAGTGATGCCACAGTTAAGAAAACATTTAACGACACTTTGTTCGTTCAGTTTTGACCAAACCTACTTGCACACCTGTGTGACAAGAGCCGCAACTACACTGCAAAAAATAACTGTTGATTTTACAGTATAAAACTGGCACCCCAGCTGCCAGTATTATACCGTAAAATTAACAGTATTAAATAGTAAAATAAGCAGTAATACGCTGCCGCGCAAGCAGTAATACGCTACCTGGCAGCTGGGGTGCCAGTTTTATACTGTAAAATCAACAGTTATTGTTTGCAGTGTAGTGGGGCGCCAGAGTAGAAGGGGACGCCAAAAGAAGATTTGGTTCGTCGTTCGGTACAAAGAACAAATAACGAATTCAGGTAAAAAAGTCTTGGAATCGGACAACTCAAAGTAAATATTTAATCGCTAATTTTATACTCTTATAAGGCTGCTTTTTTCCATTAGGTTACCACCTAGAGGCGCCAGAACAATGCTTGATTAACGAATTCCTTCACGATACTTACAAGATTAATGCACCGTCTCAATTAGATTTAAATTGGTTCAATATTTCGGACATTATTGTGATGACAAATTTTGCATATTTTGCTATTATGTGTCCCTATAAACAAACTATAAGATCTATTTACTTAATTAACGGATTCATCCAAGATACTTGCAAGATCAATACACTCATACTAACCTCATAATATTGTGTAATCCAAATTAGATATACGAAACATTTACAATTCTTCTTGTCATGAAGGTTAAAGTCCTAAATATTAAGTGGCCGAAGGTAGATTATACTAAATATACAAGCATAGAGATCACTCAGTTTCAGTTCTCAAATGCCATTCCCTTATCCAGTGAGTTAAGAGAACAGGGTGTTAATGAAAATCCTTATTGTGTTCCTCTAACATATTTTTGGCTTTGTGACATGAAGCATCGCCTTTTTGGTAGATTCCGTCTCAGTAGAAATTTCTAGTTTAACATTTAAAAAACTACATCAAAATATCAATTTTTTAAAGACATTTTCGACTGTCTGCTGGGTCGCTGGTTAGACAGCCTTGCATAGTTCTTGATTTGGACATAACATACCTTTAATTTCTCATTTCTTTTTCACCATTTTTCTTTGACATTTTCCTTCCTGATTGCATGTCGTTGTCTGTACTGTGATGTTTTGTGCGTAATTTCTTTATTAATTACTACTAATTGGAACATAATATGAAGTGCATAATGGCTCCTAAATACCCCCCCCCCCCCCTCCTTCAAGCTAATAAAAAGTGCAGTTCTTCATATGGTATCTCATAAAACTTTTTCAAGAGACAATCTATTTTCAGCTAATGGCCTTTTGCGTTATAAAGTCTATAAATTCCCAAAGGAATTTCAGTATACTGACTTTTATTAAATCATTTTTCTTAGACACTTGGAGCTATTCCCAAGTCACATCAAGATGAGCTTAACTTCGACAGGGCTTGCTTAAATACAAGCTTCCAGGGGCCCAGATTAGGTAATGCTTATGAGTCCTCCAGAAAAGAGTAAACGCAGCTCTCTCTCTTCCAAGAGAGTTCCTACGGCAAAAATTATGCCGGGAAATTGACATTACCAGGATCGAACCTGATATAAACATTACGAAAAAGACTCTAAAGTTGCGTGGTGTAACTTACCGTACGTGATGTCTTATCGCTTAATAAATTGGTGTTTGTCCTTAAACAAAGTATTTTAATTTAAAGAGCGGTACAGTGCCCTTGTTAATTTTTCTTATCAATAATGATATAATTTTACACCAGTCTTGTACGTAATTTGTCGCTATCAATATTATATTAGGTAATAAGTCCCATAATTTGGCGAAGACCTTTAGTGGTATAAATCCATAACCTCCCCCCCTCCCCTGGATATGTAGAGACCCCTACCAGAAAAAAAAATTGTCTGACTTCAACACTGCTAGGAGATTCAATAGCCTACAATGTGTCCACGGATTCTACTCTTAAATAAATCTTTCTTGCGAGTCTTTGAAAAATACCTCTGCTTGCTTCAGTAATAAAAAAAAAAAATGATATAGTTCTTGGTAAACACTGAGAAGTACCTGGCATTACAAGATTCAACATAATCGCATGGCAGCAAATACTTTTGCTCCATGAAGATGGTTTGGAGTTTGATTTTTGAGTCTGGATGGGAGACACCGCTACATTTGTCGCTCATGCTTGAAGCTAATAAAATTTATTTGCTACACAGCTTTCTGTAGAAAGTCCTGTGCTATTTAAAATCTTCAGAAATTAGTGGAACAAAGAGCGCTTCCTATTTTACATATTGGAATTGGCAGATTTAAAAATCTGTCAATTCAGCAAAGTTAAATAGAAACCTTGAACCGGCAAACAAAGAGAACTGTAGCAAACCACTAGAGAGCAAGCACTGCAGCGATGCCATCAAAACTATAGTCAGGTGGATTACAGTCATGCTGTGATCAGGCGAATATCGCCCCGCGACCAGGTACTAACTCGTCAAGCTAGGCACTCATGCCGGGCAGGTAGGGGCCTGGTTAGTGATATATATATATATAAAAAGTACATTAACGCACTGTCATAACTTGATGTATCCGTTATTGTATCTATAAACACAGAAAAAAATTTGATATCTTCACTTCGTTAAAAATTTCAGTCTAGATTTCAAACCGATCGGTGTTCATGCTTTTTGTAAGGGTAGTCTTGCTGTGAAATATGACTTGACTGGCTCTTTCCTTTTTTATGAAGTTATTTATTTAGTACAGGCATTTACTAAGTCACACTCTTCACATGCTGTTCTAAATACTCACCATAATTAGAGAGCAACAGTAAAATTCCAGTTTCCATGGTTGACAGAAAAATAATGAAGGTTGCAGAGGCACAATCTTCCTTTATTCACATAGGTCCGGTCAGCAAAAAGCCAAGCGCGGGTGCTATAGGAAACCCGGCCGGAACCCGTACCTAGCCTATTACAGAAAAGGTGGGATTGGATAGAACCGGTGGCAGTGGTTTGGAGTCTGGACGCTTCCCTTTTATCTGATTATCTCACCCCAACCCAATGTTACTACATATCATAAGGTTGCGCCGTTTTACCCTGCAGCCAATAGGGAGTTCTATTCTTCTAGGGCAGAGGAGCAAAGCACTAAGCCAGGGGCAGAAGTATGGGGCCATGGACATCCATGCGTCGGTCATGCAGCTGCCTACCACTTCTGTTTTCTGCTAGATCCAGGGCAATATGTGTAGTCATTTGTTTTAGTAATTAGCTAACTAATTTTAAGTGTACTAATACATATTTTAATACTGAGTATAACTCAATCTTTTACAAGTTATCAATTATTCAGTGCGAGTGCAGGCCAGTTGGTCCCGTTGGTTGTGGCGATTTTTGTGCAACAGTGAGGTTTTCCCACACCATTTTTTTAAGTATATGCCTCTTTAATCGGACCCGCTCCAAGTTCAAATGTCGAACCGGGGGGGGGGGGGGGCTATATTTCGTCTTAAATTCAACTAGCCCCGCCCATCGGACCCGCTCCGGAGCCAGTTTTTATCCGGTGGGATGCGGTAGAAAAGCGGAGTTTCGTCTCCCCCTGCAATGAGCAAAGTTTGCCCCTGAATTCATTTTTGTTTCTTCTGGTGCAACTTACATATTTGCAGTAATCCCATCGTTTTTCTCCCACCCTCTTAATTTTTTTCTTTTAAGTCAAATTTGCACCACCAATTAGGTTAAAAAACATCCAGTGTATGTTCACATAGCACGGCAGGGAAAATCGGTGTGCTGTGCAGCGCCAATTCGACAAAGTTAATATGTCAACAGAAAGCGGCCAACGCAGTGTTTAAGAAAAAAAATCTGGTGTCCTGCATCTTTGACGGCCAGGGTGCTTGTCCTGTGGTTGCCACCATGTGACGATCAGGCGAATTTCGCCCCACTGCCTGGATTACAACCTATTCAGTTAGTTACCCCTGTAGGTAGGAGCCTGTCAGTGGTCTCGAGTAATACAAGATTAAACTTTCCGGCATTCCATTATTTATTTATTTATTTTCTAAAACTGGTTCTCAAATGTATGACTTCATCTGCAAATGTATGTAGGTGAAAATTAAAAACCGGGAACCAAACGGTTTTCCTTTGTTGACGAAAGTCTAGAAGGACGGAAAAATCGGAGCACACCACCAAAGTGTTTGGGGACATTTGGGCTGTTGAAAAACCACACCTGTTGCCACAGGAAAATTCTTCTCTACTTGGGAAAATACGTTTTCTAGAACAATCTGAAACAGCGCCGAATTTTAGTGGTAGGGCAAAACCGAGTACTAATGATAAATTAAGTTTTTACACTTCCAGTAACAAAAAGCTTTATTGTAATACATTTTGAATCAAACTTTAAAACATATATATATATATATATTTTAAGGTCACTAACTTATTTTCCCAGGTTTCAAGTAATTTTTAATTATCTCATGTGCTCACTATTTACAGGCTGAACATTGTATACATTCTTCGTCACTTGTTGAGTAAGGAAACAGTTCATTGCAGAATTCAGTGCAAAATCATGGGTATTACGGGTTTTGCCCCAACAGACGATCAAAAATCAACAGGGTCGTTCTCCTGGATAAGCTGGACGTACACACTGCGAAGAAACATGGTACCACGTTTGACCCTACTCTCCCCTATATCCTCTGCAATAATCGCTTGAAAATGTAAGGGCTAATCTAGGTTACTCCTACAAAATTTTTTTAATATATCTTTAATTTCTTTGTGATAGTAAAGCTCTCTTGAGCTGTCAGTATATTAATTAATGACCACTCATAAGCAAAACCTGGGATTCGATGCACGAATCGAAATATTTGAAATATTTGAGTCTTGTGTGCAATCAAGAAAAAATATTAGATGGGTTAGGAGGTGAAACCGGAGCCGAAGGCATATCTGTTACCTGACTAAGGGCACTCGGGCCAGTTCGAGCCTGCTTTAAATTTAAATATCAAGTACAAGTTACATAATAGGAAATTAACAGTTTTAATAATATTATTACTTTCAATATTTTTCATAGTATAATATCAGAACTACAGGTCTGCACGGGCCCGGGCCGAGCCACGTTCTAACATTTTACTGCAGACATGGGCCAGGCCGGTCCTAAGTCATCACTCTTTCCATCTCGGTCTCGGATCTAACATGTTTCTGCAGACTGTGGCCGGGCCAAACTTTTTTTTTTTCAGGCTAAGCTGGGCCTGGACTTCATTCTTCCTAGAAGTATGCACGATCCGAAATTTTGAGACCCGTGCAAAAATCAGTAAAATGAGGCCTGACACAACAATTTTTATAAAAAAGGAATAGATTTTCAAATGGTCATTATTCTACAATTAAAATTCTTTTTAAAGAATAGTACAACCTGTGCAATAAAACCTGTGTATGACATAAACCTGTCTTAAACTGAAAAATGCCTTTATCCGTGCAGAAAGAATATAATACATAGACAATATACGATGTACCTATGCTAAGAATGGAACCTATCTATAACAGATTTTTCTTCTCTTACTGAATCTTCATTTGAATGTAATTGTCTAAGTCAATTTTTGTAATCGGTGTTTATGTACGTAATTGTCTAAGTGGTCATTGTGGAATAATTTTAATTGAAGGATAATGTTACTTTAGAAATATAACCATGTTTTGTAGAAATTCAGTCGGGCAGGGCCCCAATTTTTTTTTTTTTTTTTTTTTTTTTTTTGTGTGTGTGGACGGCGGGTCGGGTTCTAGCCGAACTTTTTGCTTTTATACGTGGCCGGGCCAATAAAATTTTTGTACGGACAGGTTCGTTCAATTTTTGTACAGGGCCGAAATTTTAACTTTTATACCGGGCCGGACCGGGCCAAAAAATTGTACTGTTCGGGCTGAGCCCGGACCTGGAATTTTCGACCCATGCAGACCTCTAATCAGAACCTTGTAGTATACACAAAAATATTATTCACTTAACAATATTTTATAAGATGGTAGACTACTTGGAAGTACTAGGTTTTAGATATACAGTTTTGTATTTTATTTTATTTTATTTTATTTTATGCAATTAACAACGTATACACCTTTTAGTAAAATTTGACTGAATTTATTCTGAATTTATTCATGCAACAAATTCCTATTTTAGTTTATGTATGCTGTAAATCAGTCATTCTTCTCATGCTAAATTTGCTATTCCTTTTAATTTAGGTACGGCGCTGCTGTTCCTGAACAAAAATACAAGTAGAAATATAATAAGTTATAGAGTGATATTTCCTCTGTTATGGTTCACAGCTCTGTTTTTGCCACTCATCCAGGTAACTGTTTTCATCTATAGCAAACACTTCTACCACATTTTTTATCAGAATTTTTCACTTTATTTAACTGCAGAAAAATATTGCAAATTCTGTGAATAAACGAGGCGATTGCGAATTCTTTGATTTAAAAATGAAATATAAACTTTTCTTATCATTGATAGTGGAGTGAAACTCGTTGGAATTTCCTAGAAGTGTAAACACCTTGATCTACCTAGTGTAAAACTATCGATTGACAGATCTCTTTTTGTACGATACACGTTTTTAGGGTTTCGTTCATCTCACGAAACCCTATTACCCAAGCTCCGTTGTCTGTCCGTCACAGAGCCATTCTCAAAAACTATGTAACTTACAGAGTTGAAACTCAGTGTATAAATCTGAATAGCAGCTGTAAAGAGCTCAAAATATTAAAATTTGAAAAATTCGTATTATTTTAATAAATAGAGATAAAAACCAAAATTCTGACAGCCTTTTCCTTTTAAATTGAAACATTTTTCATTAAAGCAGATGCCAAAGATTTAAAATCCACAATGAAATTCTTTCTACAATAATTAATTTTCTATCAGACGATTTTCACGTGAAAAATGAAAATGAAATAAAAAGTTTCACCCATTGAAAAAAAGATTGATATGAAATAAAATTGATTGACGTCATAGTCGTAATGAAACGGAAAATGTCTAAAATTTCTCAATAATACAAGGAGTATGAGTATGTGTAAGTGGACAAAGCAGATTAATATCACGTCATTGGAGAATTAAAAAGAAAATCTGATGTCATATCGGAAGTTTAACTAATTTTCAAATGTTTGAGAATAATACAAAGCGAGTATCAATATAAATAATAGAGAATAGTAAATATATGAATTTGAGAAACATATTGAATCGTGATAAAAATCTGATTATGGAAATATTCGCATATTTTAACATTTTGAAGGTGTACAATTTGTTTAATTTTGAAATTATTGTTTTAAATATTGCATTTAGTCCGTATGACAGATATTATTATGACAGAATATAATAGCGGGCTTGGACCGCTATCTGGCTGGTTTAGATATTCGAAAAAAGAGAAAAATAGACCGGTAAACTTTTACTTTATAAAAAACATGACTTTTTTTGTTGTTGTTGTTGCTAAATGAAATTTGTTTGGCTTTATTAAAGAAAGGATAAAGTGTTTTGAAAGGAATATTAAACGAAATCCTTTGAGCGATCTTCGATCACACTTACCAACTTGTTTCAGATTTCTGCTCAGCATTCAGCATAGGCATGAGGCAGGATTACCTGGCACTGGTAGTTATGTATAATGATGGGGGAAAAAAATTAACACTCCCTATTAACTCTGCAATAAATTATTGTAAAAGAAAGTTACTGGTACCAAACGATTGGAAATTAAGTCTACTTATAAATTATGTATATAAAATTTTCTTTGGGGGCCATCTACATATCAAAATAAACCCAAACTTTGTTTTATTTTTTTCAATGGCAAGACCCTATTTTGACACGATATTTGAAATCTGCAGTTCAAACTAAGACTAGATACCAAATTTCATGAAATTCCTATGATTATTTTCAGATAAATTAATTATTTTAAAATGAGCATATTTTAGAGGCTGTGTCCAAATTGAAGTTCGGTACTCATTTGTTGAAATGCTACAGAATGTAATATTTCTTGCCAATATGACCATTTTACTCACTTAATATGTTTCGGATATTGTTATATATACGGTAAAATCCTTTTAAATATTCATTTTATAATGTTTACAGGAGTTGAATCGATTAAAAAATATATAGTTATCTGTGATTAAAATAGTTTTCGAACACGTGAATGTGGTTGGGATTTTATAGATGTTTTTATACTGCGTTTTCTCATATTTTGAATTTATTTTGCTCGCTCTTTTCTAAATTTATAGGTAAAGAATATCGGTGAATACAAAATTTAGAATGAAAAATATTATGAAGCAGTATAAGGAAATGACGTAGAAAAACCGCAGTCAAATTGCTTTTCAGTCTGAATATAAATCTTAACTCAATGTTAATGGCATATATTTTTAAAACTTTTCAGGAAATACACAACACGTATGCATTTATAAGAAACTTTACTTCAAACATCTATACCGCAGAAAAAAAAAAAAAAATACCTTTATTGGACTGGAGAAGAAGCTAGGAATTCAATTAAATGTAACAAAAATAATAAGATTTTTTTTTTCTACGTTAGGACTGTTCATTTAAAAAAAAAATGAGCTTTGTTAATTTAAAAATAAAAGAAAAACTAATTAATATAACTGACGTATAATTATATCTCATGCAAATGCGATTTACGTAAGTTTAATTAAAAATTCAAAAGCAGACACAGGAAAATTATATTAAAAAAATTATTCTAATTAACAATAAAATGAGTAAAAAATATTTTTTAATTATGCTTTTCTGCACATCATAGACGGTCCCTTAAACCAGAATTTTGCCATTTTTTAAGCATAATTTGAAAACTACTTAGAAGAAAAATTTTAAAAATATATAAATATAAATAGGACATAATAAATATAAATCCATCAAAAACATTTTACGTTGCAATTCATAATTTTTTCTAATATTAATTTCATAATTCATAATTCATATTATAAAATTATAAAAATTGCAAATTCAACGTATTTGTGTTTGGGTGTTTTAGTATTATAACCAAACAAAAAATTAGCATATTAGGATTATAATTTCAGGAGATATTAAGTGTGATCGAAAATAGCACAAAATGCTGCATTATGTCACGCTCAGCAATGATTACAAATAATACAAATAAGATAAATTCTGGGTGCCAGATTGCACGGGTTTATTTTAAATTTATGATTAAAAAGCAAAATTGAAATTGAAATGTCTAGAAGAAAAAGACATTATCGATCAATCTAAGCAGTGGTATTTCACGTGTAGCCTAAAAGGTATACTTTGTGTATTAGGTTAAATTGTGTTTTATCTGTATTCAATTTATTTTTCTTTGTCCCGTGTTTTTCCCGAAGCGGATGGCGTCACCCTCTAATGCAGTTAGAATTAAGGCTCCTGTAATAGAATATGATCGTTAATTTGTTTCTGCGCGTGCCTTTTGCTATCTACGATCAGTTTTTGCTGTACCTTTGATGAAATAAATGATATGCTATACTGGCTTGACTAATATTGTTTGCAGATGTTTTTATACTTAATTTTTCTGTAGAAGTTTAAATCTGCATCTGAAAAATATTAGATATCACTAAAAAATATTAGATTGCAGTGCGAAATCCTCGCACAGATCCACTGGTTGTTTTATAAACGCACTAGGAAAAAAATGTTTTGAACATTTTAATGTTACTTTTTAGGCTGCAAGATTGACTCGCATCGGAAGTAAGCTGAGGCAAATATCGTTTGAAACTCGTGTGTTTGGATATCAGAACTGCTCTATGTTGGAATTAGACTCTTTTGTGCTGTTTGTGAATGGAGCTACTCTACGAGTAAGTTTTTCTTCTGTACTTTCCACTTAGTCGACAGAATAATATAGTTCCCCAATTCTTAACAAGATGTTCCACCATAGGTGCCGACCCTCCCCGAATTTTGAAATTTAATTAACTAATTTTTTTTGTTGTTGTTTTAATGATTTTGAAAAAAAAAAGTAAAATTTGTTTTGTTGTTTTGTACAAGTGATTTAAAATAATTAAATACTAAGTAAAAGAGGAAAGAACAATATTTCGTCAGAGAGTCAAACCAAAATTCAGATACATTATGGTCTATAGACGATAATTGTTTGAAGTTCATTTTAATGATTCAATGAATTATACTACTTCAAACATTAACCCCTTCGTGACCATAGCATATATGCTCGTCAAAGGGTGGATACAGCTATTGTTTTCGGCACCAGTAATAAAGGAAAGTAATATTTGCATTATTTAATTATGGCATTACCGTATTTAAATAAATAAAGGTAACTGTTTTAAACAAAATGCCAATCGAATAAATTCGTGCTTGAGACGCTAGTCGCGAAGAGGTTAAGAAATTGATATACATTATTGATATGCAATCACAGACTTCTAATTTACTATTTTTGCTCTGAGTGTGCAATACAAGATGTTTCCTATACATAATGTTGAGCATAGCATTTATTGTTCATTTATAGGGGCACACAAAAGAACTTCATGCATTGCTATATGTACGCAGTAATTGTTTGAAGTGAGTTTTATAAACTTGATATACGTTATTCAGGTGCGCGATAACATCTTCCGTATAGGACATGCAACTTTTACTGTTTTTTTACAGGATTGCACAAAATATATGGCCTATGAGTGTAATTGTAGGAAATACGTTTATAGTTTTATCTAAATTGTAGTATATTTTAAGTGTCTACAAATTCTCTAGATCAGCGTTTCTTAAACTTTGTGAAGTCGCGGACCCCTTTTGATGTGCTATACATTTCGGGGACCCCCAACAAAATTTTTCTTCATAAAATATAAGAAATTATTTTAATGGATATACAACTTATTTATTTTTCATTACACATATTTTATGTATAGTTTACATCATTGGACAAAATCAGCTGCATTAATAAAAATAATTATCATACATTTTAAGATAGTTAAAATATGCATACTATGACTTGCTATGCGAAGGATGCTGCTGCTGTTTTGCTACTAGATGTGCAATATTTGGTTCATTGTTTGAAGCATGTATCCATAAGTCTAGTTCGACATCCAGTCAATTTTTACATTTGTTTTTCATATAGAAAAGGAATCACATGGTAATAATTCCTTCTTCCATGTTTTGCATGTGTATAAGGCTGGAGAAAGTCTTTTCGCAAAAAAACATATTGCTGTGGGAAGTAATTGCTTGATAGTTTTTTGTCCTTTAGTTCTGCATACGCATTTCTCTCACACAACCAAAAAGTAGGGTATTCTTTTAGAAAGCCATTTTCATGGAACCGTCACATTATTCCGCAACGAGGCTAACGAAAAAGAAAGGCTACCGCGGTGCTTTATTCATATCTTTTTTTACAGACCGCGGGAGTCACGTGATGCTCGAATGCACCAATGAAGGTGCACGAAAAGAGCATCACGTCACTCTAGCGGTCTGTAAAAAAAGATAAGTGGTTCCCCAATCCTCAAGTTGTTCTTCCTCTAAGAATGTGAGGGTTTTGATTTCACTAATTCATGGTAAATGAAATGGATTCCCCATCCAATCTTTTTTTGACTCCGAGAAAGGAATATAAAGTCTGAAATTGTAAGTGTTTCAGGTGTACAACAAAATTTTTAATAATATCAGGGGAAATTGAATCGCTAGTAGCTTGTAAGAAATTGAATAATGTTGAGAATGATTTAAAGTCAATTTGCCCATGATTTTATTATTATTATTATTATTATTGTTGCTTCTACTTTGTCCTGCACTTTGAAAATGTGTGGCGGTGTTCCATATAAGCTTAAATTCAGCTCATTCAGAAAATTTAAAATATCTGTCAAATAGGCCATCTTCACAAGTCAAAAGAAATGATTGAAACGATTGCACTTGTTCACGCAGTGCAAAATGCGATTTAAAACTTTTCCTCGTGAAAATTACCTAATTTCCATACTCAAAAGTATCTGTTAATGTTGACTCACAATTTCTTCGCACAAAATATTGAAAAAGCCTAGAATTCAGTGTGCGAACCTCGCTATAATTTATTACTGAAACAACTTCATTGAATGTAATTTTCAAATCTTCAGGCACATTTTTGGCAAGCAGCTACTCATGATTCATCAGTGTGTCCAAACTAAATGCAGTGGTTTAGCTTTAACCAAGCTGATCAAGCCATTAACAGTTCCACTCAAAGCTCAATCCCCATGTGCAATTATCCCGACACATCTTGGACAGTATATTTATTCTTCTTGTATGAAACTGTCTAAACATGAGAATATGGCTACACTTGTTTCATTTGAAAAGATATTTCATAACAAAAAATCTTCACGTATCTAAACATCAAATTTATAACGAACGAAAACTACCAAATTTACATTATTGAAAATATCTAAAGTCTTATCTAACTTCAATGCGAAAAAATGACTGATACTTACATGTTCAATCAATTGGTTCTCAATATTTTCACACTTGTATGATTCTAACTCTTAACAGTATCGTTAGATTATAAATTTAAATGCTTTTCGGCTTTTTCTCCGAGCATTTTTAAAAACCGATTTCGCAGCAGGAAGAATTAAATTATCAGCAATCGTTTGAGATTTTGCTACCATTGTAACGATTTCATTAAATCTCTCACAGTCTGCTAATTAGGCAGAGTAATCAAAGATAGAAGTTCCCAAGAGTTGGAAAACTTTTCTCACGCTTCGCTGTGGTGTTACAAGAATGTGGTTTACAATAATAGGAAAAGATGAGCTTCGATCAATCTTGTGAAACTGAAATTGCTAGACAGCAAACATTTCTCTGATCTGTCCGACTACATGGGAGGTCTCGAATCGTGAGAAAGTTGCCCGTGTGAACATTCTAAAGTTCAGGGAGACCTCCCAAAAGAATGGTTTATCCAATGACTTAAAAACCGAAACTAATGACGTAAACTAAAACTTTTTTGATTGGTGATCGGGGAATCTTTGTTCGAGCAAGCGGACCGGAAAAGAGAATCGAGGGGAAGTCAGAGAGAGAGAGAGGTTTGGCAGGAGAACGAGTGTTGGTGGAAAACACTCATCTCAGGACGGATTCCCATCTTAGTAGGGAAGGAAAGGTTTGCTGACAGATTTTTGAATGAGAGAGTGCGATCTCTCTGAAGTCAACGCAAAAGCCTTGGATATGACCTTTCGGGGAGAGTGAAAGGTAGCACTAGTTAAGACTTTAAGATTCTAAAACTACTGTAAAAGACTGGACTATTTGGTGATTTGCTATAAATTACAAGTCGAGCGAACTCAGCTAAAACAAAGTGTTGTAAATAATTTTTACCTCTAGAAATTTCAAGAACGCTTTTTAATAAAATTTGTTCTGAAATATTTAATGAAGGTGATCCATTGTGAAACGGTTCCACGCTACCCCATTTCAAAAACACACAACATCGTGGATTCTTTACACCATTAAAGACTGCTATATCATCATGAGATTTGCTACCATCCACATTATGAGGCAAAAGCAGCCTTTTCATTATTGGAACCAGTTGCGGTCTTTTCAATTAATTTCTAATCTGTTTCGTAGTTCTTTGACGAAATTAGCGTTTTTTTCGATCCTTTGACGAAATTTCACTTTTTTCGCGATCCCTTAACGAAATTAGAAATTTTTCGCAGTGCTTTGAAGAAATTTGTGTTTTTTTTTTTTTCTAGACCCTTTGAAGAAATTCATATTTTTCCGCGATTATTTGACGAAATTCGCGGGGTTTTTTTTTCGATCCTTTAACCTTTTTTTTTTTTTTTTTTTTTTTTGGTGATCCCTTGATGAAATTTTTACATTTTTTTGGAGTCCTTGGAAAAAATTTGCGTCTTCTTCGCAAGCCTTTGACGGAAATCGCGTTTTTCTGCGATTTGTTAACAAAATTAGCGTTTTTTTTTCTTTTTTTTTGCAATCCTGCAACGAAATTTGCGTTTTTTTTTTTCGATCCTTTGAAGAAATTGTCTATATTTTCTGCGAACGATTGACATAATTTTTTTCGGCGACGATCGTTCAAAATTCGAGATATTTATGTTCGAAATTTTGGACTGAAGACTAAAATTTTCGAAACCGAATGCCTTAAATTTTTAGGAAAACTTGAACAGAATCACCCCTGATGAAATAAATACATAACTATTTTTTGTTTCTAACGAATCGTAATATAAATTAACTTTAAACTAAAATTTGAGAGAAAAATGATCTGTTTTTAATTTCGGGAAGAGAGAGAGAGAAAGGGGGGGGGGGGTACCGTGTTCACCCGCCACCGAAGTAACAATATTTTAGTGATTAAACATTGAAACACAATAGATTGAAAAAAAAGTTAGAAATCGGTAAAATTTTCGAAAAATTTCAGAAAATCTAAAATTGTAGTAAAAATTTACAAATTTAGAAAATTTTTGAATTTTTCTTTCCGGACTTAGGGTCTTTCCGGATTTTGGATTTCCGGATAATGGGTCATATACTGTAAATTGATTCTTTCTTATCAAACGTAATTAAAATATAAGAAATGCATAGTACAGCTTAATTTCCATTTAATTTTGCTTATGTAATCAAACAATGAGTTATGTGGTGAGTCAAGCTGTTTAAAAACTCATTGATAACACTTTTTTACAAAAACTTTTGCACATGGATTGTTTGTTAATATTTAATTTGAATGTTTTGTCCAATCGTTGGAACTATTTCAGAAATTTAATACTGAGTATAAAATATATATATATATATCCTCATTATTTTTATTTGTAGAAATCATTTGTCATTTTTAAAATGTATTTTTCTACAATACAAACCTTTCTATAATAAATCTTCATGCTGTTTGTTTGTATGAAGTCTTATGAAAATGAAACGCAGATCAACAATCCGTCATTTTTGACGGGGTTAGATACTAGTATATTTATATTCGCCAACGTCAAATTCTCGCCAAACTTGGCGACAGTTGGCAGAATATCGCCAAATTTGGCGACCAAAATAAGTTGCCATAAATGAAGCCAACTTGGCTGTAGAGGACTAATTTGGCGATATTCTCATTCAAATTCAATGTTGACGAGAACTGGGATTGAATCTTCTTTATTTAGGTTCCACGCATTTTACCTTTGTGTTTTCCAGTAAAATTAGCTAAAATCGTAAAACCAAGGAATAGGGAGGCTATCTGTTCCTGTCGGTTCAGGCCAGAAGGACTTTTCGTAGTTTAGTATACATCGGTTGTTCGCATCCCTGTAACGCGACGATTCGCAAGCAGCTGACGTACAACAGAATGACGAAAAATATTGATTTTATTGGCGATGTGATAGCGAATTTTGAAGTATTAACATGACTGAGATAGAAGAAAGTTTTGGGATTGGCACAACCGACTAGTTTTATTTTGTTTACAATTGCATTTTGAGGACACTTTTAATTTCGAAAAAAAAAATGTTGGTTGGTTTCAAAATTGAAAGTATGCAAACAACGAAATTTACAACCAAAATCGAAAAAGTACAAAAGTACAATGTTAGCCATCGAATTCAGACATTCTGTGCAAAAAAGAAATATTTAAACATATTGAAATGCAAACGAGAAATTTGCAAATATATCGCTTCCGTTGGTTTAACATTAGCTTGCTAATGTCCATGTGTGGCAGAAGTAGAATTCTTAATGACAAATATTAAAATGTATATTTTTTAATCATTATAGTTAATTATTTTTATATATTTCAGTCTAAGTTATTTGGAATAACTATACGATCCTCAACTGTGATAATGACTCTGGGACTATCAGTATTTATTCTTCTCACTTTGATGGTTGTGGACATTTTGACTGTGTCTGGATATTCACGATTGTTTTAAAAAAGCGAAAAGCTTCTAAAGAAGTTTGTTTGTAAGATATTATTTAAAATATGTAATTTTACATTGAAATAAAAGAGAAAAGAACAAAATGTGTACTATTGTTTTATCTTGTGTAGAAATGAGCATACAGTAAAACTCCAATCATTTGAACTCCCAAGGCCCGATCATAAAAATTTTAGGCTCTTAGGGAAAGAAAATAGTTTGGCACCTATTTTATAGATTATCACGATTTTACAAAGAAAGTGTATGAGAATTTCACGAATATACTACTATGCGTTACTAATTCGAAAATGTAAAAGAAAAACTTGCATCATTGTGCATACAAATTTAATTACTTTTGTATTATTTTTTTTCTTTCATAAAAAAAATAGTATTTTTAGCAGTTTAATACCATATAACATTAATAATGAATGAAGTTTATACAATATTGAAAAACTTATGTGTGCCACCTCTTGGCTGTCACGTGATCAAGATAAGCTGGATTCTATCGATTGTCCAACTGCCATGTGATCAAGACCGCTGGTCTGCGTCTTATACTTGTTGAATTTAGCTTTTATATTTTTCCAGTGGAATCTTTCATGATTGGGTCTACAAAGGAAAATTTTAAAAGCTAAATTCAATAAGTTTTGGACACCATTGTTCGAGATGGCTGAGGCGTTAATAAATTGGAGGACCAAGGCAGCTTCAAGCTCACTAATAGCTCTTTTTATGTCTTTATATGTCTCCAATTATCCGAATTTCTGCATGGGATTACGTTCAGAACACATTAGTCCGGATAATCGGAGTCTCACTGCACCAACTAACTTTTAAATAAATTTTGAGGTTATTAATTTAGCTGAAAAATTGCCTTGCAGGACGAAAAGAGTTGAGAAATCGCATGTTAAACAGTTGACATTGGTGTACTTTTTCTAGAGAACTACTGAAGAGATTTCAATACATTTGTTTAATAGTTTTAGCAGTAGCTAAACTATATATTGATCGTACGGGAAAAAATAAAAATAAAAAATGCAATAGTTATGTTAATTAAAAAATAACTTAGATTCCTTTAGTTCGTAAAATTGTGTAACTATTACAGGACCGTATAGGTGTTCCTAAAAGTGCTATTACACTGAATAATTTGAAGCGACTCGTCAGTTTTCCGAACATTTAATTGACTGTTCCGGATAAAGGATTTTCCCTCGTCAGTTTTCCAAGCATTTCATTGGCTGTTTCACGTGACATTGGTACTGCTTCGTTTTGAGGAAAAGAGGCAACAAACGCAACTTCGTTTTGAGGCAACAAAATTGCTCCGACAATAAAAAGTTTCTTGTTTTTCGAGCAAGTCTTTGAAACCATAGGTTAACATGGTGTCGCCCAGGCTTAGCGGCAACTTTGACGTCTCGTGTAATAGCACTTTAAGATGTTTTGCCGCTCTAGGCGAGAACTAAAATTGCCACCCTTGACTTTTTATTGGCATCGCAGTTTGATTTAAAATTCTTGCTCAGTGAAAAAACAGCCCTGCTATATTATATTTATATTTGAAACAGCTTTGGCATTCGCCCGTGGTCCACCCTTTTGTTTTTTAAATCAAAACATATTTGTTTTGTCTCTCATTTCCAAAATTATTTTCATCCATATTTACTTATTATAAACACGTTATTTAATTTTATTGACTAATTTATTTATATTTAATAATAAAAGTTAAAATGTTTTGATTTAAAAAACAAGATGGCTGACTGCGGGTGAATGCCAAAGCTTAACCTTATACTTTTATTCTTGCCGAATGATCAATTTATAGTTTAACTACTGCCAAAACGATTAAAATAAAATGATAATAAAATCGCTTTATTATAGTTCTTGAGAAAAGGGTACATTAATAGCAGCTATTTTGTTTAGAGTTTTTATTGTTGTTGTTGATTGCGAACTCTTGTTTTTTGTTTAACTTGGTTAACTCTTTGTTAGGGGAACCGTCGGTAGCGTAATAAATTTTCTTATTTTTATAAATAGTTAAATCAGTCTTCAAATTTAATATACATTTTCATCTTTTGATATGTTAAAGAAGTTTGTTCAGCTTACCTGAAATTTTCCTTTTTGCGCCAAGTGATATCCACAGTAATCCAAAGTGTTGTAACGATATTTATCTTATCCATTGATTCACTTATATTGGAGTAATAAGAAATAGTATTAGTAGAAAATAACAATTGTGTGAAATGAGCAGAAGATTCATTTTCCTTTGAATATAATATTATAATTCTTGGCTAGATGTACATGTTTAAAATCGCGTTTTGGAGGCTGCGTATAAGTGCTCCAATTTTACATTATATTAAAATATATTTACATCATATATATACAAGAGCGTCTTAACTGCTCGGATACATTTTGGAAACTGAAGGGAGATTGTTATTTGAGTTCTGTGCACAGGCGCGGGATAACAGCTGTAGTTTGAAGGAGGGAGATCTGCAGTATTTCTCCAGTTAGTTAGTTTCGACAGTCTCTGGTTTTATTCACTGTTTTGCATCTGCGGTTGTCACTTAAAGTACTTATAGTTAATTGGGGTCTGGTTTTTAACATGTTTTTCAATCGTTCGCTGCACGTGGAGATTAATTAACTGCATAAAAAAGGTTTCTTCGTCACTCTTTTTTTCCCTTGTCGAATTATTAATATCTACTGACAAAACTATTATAAAAGAAAGAAGTATTGCAATTGCTGAAATAGTTCTCGAGAAGAGATACATGAATGTCAGCTGTTGTACATGTATAATTTCGTAACTGTTGTTGCTTTCTTAAATGGAATCTAGCCCATATTCATGTTATTTTTCGTGAAATCTATACAAAACTCCAGAGAGCCAAAGCGGAATCGAAATATGAAATATACGATACAGGCCAAAATATTTTCCCTAAGCTTCCAGCACAGTACCGACAGGGCCGGCGTAACATCCCCTGGGGCCCTGGAAAAACAGTAAATGCAAGGAAAGTAAAAAGAGGACATTCGGTCATCTACCTTGGAGACCACTGACCAGGCCCCTACCTACCGGGATTCGACCCAGTTTGACGGGTTTGAGTGCCTGGTCATTGGGGCGAAATTCGTCTGATCGCCCTATTGGGGCGGTCCACAAAGACAAGTACCCAGGTTGGCCAACCAATTGAGTCCGGATTTTTCTATGTTGTTCACTCCTAAATTTAAATGTTCTGAGATCTGACGCCGCACACCACGTATTCGTCGTGACAGTTGGAATGGGGCTGGACAATTTAGTGCCGAAACGTTGGTACTGAACTTAGCTTGAAAAAAGGGGGAGAATTTTGAGGGAAACTAATTAAAGCAGTTAATTAGATAATTGACACCACTGAAATTAAAATATATTTTTCGCCAATAGCTAAGTCGTACCATCGGGGAAAATTTTTGGGCCGAGTTGCAAGGCAGACGAAAACGCTGCGGGGGCTGATGGGACTGCGCCTTTCTACCGTACCCCACCTGGTAAAAATTGGCTCCGTGGGCTGTCCCATTGGAGCGGGTCCGGTAGCTTGTGCGGACAATGTCCATTTGCACCTAATAAAGAGGCGAACAGTCAAAAATAAAATGAATAAAAAAAACTGCTGCCAAAAAAAGACCCTTGTGCTACCAGTTGGGGCCAGCCAATAGTCTCAGTGTATTAACCATTGGAACAAACGAAGGTGTCGTTAGAATCGCATAAATCCTCACAGTGTCACAGGATATAACAAAAAATCAAACATAGCAGACGCTAAATATAAAAAAGTGAGGTATATCTTTTTCTTCGAACTCTACTGAAATAGGTATTAAATAAACTGGCTATCCGAGATTATTACAACATTATACAATTTATATCCTTCAGTGAATTTATATCCTTCAGCCTATTATTACCTTCAGTGAATAAAACCCCTGGAGAAAATTGTTGCTGTCTCAGTTTGGTGTTTGTCATATTAAAATTTTCGTGATGTCATATACCCTGTAACACACAAAAGATTCACACCATTTTAACACTCTATTTGTCCTAATCAATTTAACTAGTAAATCTGCAGATCAGGAACCTCAACGTCAGCTCTGAAAGTCATTGTTTTTTAATCTTACTTTTCATATTATTTAGCATCTTACAATCCGCAATTTAATATTTTTATATTGTATACATATTCAGAAATTAGAAGCGTTAAATTAAACACGGCTTATACAATGATATTCTGAAATTCTTATGAACTTTCTTATTCTTGTAATTTTTTAGATAAAAAAATACATTTCTTCGAAAATAATTTATTTTGCTAACAAAACATTGCAGTGAAATAGTGCGTGTTACTTGAATTTTATTATTTTGATATTATTCGAAATATGGTTGCTAAGCAACTCATAAAATAAAGAGGAAAGAAAAAGAAATTAATTTTAAAATTTGTAAAGATAGGAAAATGAAATGTCTTATATTTCCCGAACAGTTACAAAATTTTTTCCAATAATTTAAACAATTTATTTCTAAATTTTAATAGATGTATCGACAAATTTTCAAAGCTCTTGGATATATTTAAGACCCCCATATCGAAAATTTAGCATACTTTTACGTTTAAATCCATTATTCAAATACTAGCCGCCACTGGCGACCAGTTTGGTCTCCCTTAAATGTATGTTAAGCACTATAACACGTAACTTTTATTCATAATTTATTTTTTTCCGTAATCCTTCGCCAAACCGGAAGATTCTAATAGACAAATCAAAAACTTTTGCGATCATGGTAGCATTTCGCATATTTTTTGTTGTTATGTATTTCATCTTTCTTAAACATATTAATTGATTGAACATTGATTCTTAAACATATTAAGTAGTTTTCCGTAATTGGATCCATTGCCAAATGGCATATTTTAGTTATTACGATTTGGTGCAATGAAGTCTATTTTGTGAAAGTCTAATGATATCCACATTTACACTGAACCATATTGTTGCCAATATTTTTTTGTTTGTTTGTTTGTTTCTCGCTAACTTTGGCTGTAGAATTGATTACGGAAGATTAGAAAATCTATCATTATTCTCATTTAAAACGTCTTGAATAATGTGACATAATCGGGGTGCATATTATAACACGTAATTTTCGAGTATGGTTTGGTGAAACATTGAACTTTTGGAAGCCAGTTTTGATAATCACATTCCTTTTAAACCATATTTGCTGTCAGCACTTTTGACCCGTGACGTAGAATCTGATTAAAATTCACGAACTTCCTTCTAGATGCCGATCTCTGTTCGACTCTGTTTTTTTCTGCTCTCCTATTTTGATATGTTCAGGAGTTTTCATAACTGTATAATTCCCTTACTTTGGCATTTCTGCTTAATGTCTACTGACTATTAAGATCCGTAACTTGTAAATACCCCACGCCAACATTACCGCCTATAATTCTAATTACAGCAACCCGTTTTTTCTCTCTATATTGCAACTCTATAGTTAATATAGTGCCTCTACGTGGTGCGTCTACGACAGCTGTTCCATCAGAACATTTGATTTCAAAATCAAAGTATCGTTTCTAATTTGCACACGTGAAAAATAAATCTGGTATTGGCGATTTTAAATATGCTATTGGCGAGATTTGCGCCCAAATAACATAAAAGTACTTAATGATGTTATGTATTTTGTAAATGTATATTAAATTACTGTTTTGAAAGTGATTGGTCATTAATAATGGTAAATATGATTGGTGATTAACAATCATTTTCAGTGGTCACTCTTCCTTGCACGTATAATACATAAATACCAAGTTAACTGACAATTTGTTTCGAAATTTGATTCATTAAATATCATTACATGAGTTGTATTTGTTTACATTCAGCTTACATCAAGAAAAGATAAAGAATGAAGTTGAGTTGTATACACATAATTATGGTAAACTTTGATTGTGTCACTGGTACGAATTATTTTTTTGACACCAGGCAGCGCTCTAAAAAATCTTTCACGGAAAACTTACTTTACGAACGATTATCTCCATGGTTTAATGGTTTAATATTTTAAACCTTCACGACGAATGAATCTTTTTTTTTTTTGTTTACTTTCATGGATAGAGAATTTGAACTGCGAAGCTAATTTCAACTGAAGTTATTGGAGAATATATACATAATTGAACGTAAGTCAACTCTCAAATTTTAATTTATTTTGAACGATCTTTCTAAAAATGTAACATTTATGAAGCTTTATTCGAAAAAATAATTTTGAATAAAAATGGCCGCCTGGCATATGAAAAAGTGAAAAGGGCATTCCGGAACTGTTGATGACAGTCACATGACTTACGGTTTTATTATAGAGATGTGATTTTCATTTCAGGTAAAAATGAAATTTGAAAATCGTCTGCATTCCCATAGAAAAGCATTATGACATAAAAAGGTGATTTCGAATAAATGAACTAAATTTAACCAAAAACTATACAGCTAATTCCGGGTATATCGCCAACATATACATACCAAAATTCAACCTAATCGGACGTTTTTTACAGCAGTTATCGCGGAACAGACAGACAGACAGAAATCAAAAACTTTTCGCGTCTCCACAGTGAGCCTTCACTGACGTTTCGGCAACTATACTGTGTAAAGCGTAATGTCTGGCTATAAATCGTAATTCACCGAATGGACCTCTTGACGCGTCATTTTATTGACGTCGTCATTTTATTTTTTTAAACGTTTTTAACGAAATTCTGTGACTTTAGAAGAATTTTTCTTTGAATAGGCAATAGAAATGCATAAAATCGTTACAAATATGTTAAAGTTACAAAAAGGATAGATGCAAATTATCAGATATGAAAAAAAGCCGAATTCAAAAATTGATGTCGGATGAGAAATCGTCTTATAAAGCTAAAAACGTGGTCTTCAATTTTCATTTCCTCAAAATACCTTTAGCTCAGACATCAATCTAAACAAGAGTTAAAGTTATTGTAGGAAGGACCCGATACAATATTTTTGTTTCTGTTTTCATTAATATATTGTAAATTTGTTACTTTCGTGTTATAGCGGCCCCCATGGATGAATCGCCAAGCGACCAAGATTTATCGCCAAATTATAAAGCATGTAATGACATTATAATAATATATGATATATAACATTTCTTGACGTATATGGCCAAGTTATAGTCATGTATGATGCATATATAGGATGCATATATGATGTATATCTATGACATGTGTATATGATGTATATACGACATATAAGACGTAAAAGTAAGCTGCGCCGCAGGCGCCCTGCGCGTCAGACGACCACCGAACCCAAGTTCTGAGGGACTTATATGGCGCCAGCAGGTTTATCTCCCTGCGGCGTTTGTAAATAATATGTGTATAATGACATATATGGTACATATAGGAGTGTTTGGAATATATATATATATGCGTATTAAGGATGCATATATAAGCTTTGCGATGATCTTGGCGAAATCATAACTGCAACCTTGGCATAGTCATAATTGTGGGAACCGCTATAACACGAAAGTACGTTTTTTTTTTTTTTTTTTTTTTTTTTTAAGCTTTCGGAACATTTTTACAATGGTTATTGTAATTTGTTAAATTATATATTTCCCCTTGGATAAAAAAAAAATAGTTCAAACATTTGCCAATGGAGGACGCTGCATGAATTAAAATCTGATAATTCTGTTGAAAACAACTTTTTGCATTCACGTAAATCTTTACAACTTCAAATGCTGAATGTGTCCACCACAGCAAGAGATTAAGACGTTAAAGAACGTCATTCGTATGTCAAAATTCTATAATTGCGGTATTCAGGGCCCGCACAACCGTTGGTAAACGGGACGGATGCCCAGAGTCCCGCGCCAATTGATGTCTTGTTAGGGGCCCCGAGCCTCTCTATACAATTCGAAATAACGTTTGTTCTGTATAAAATAATTTCAATTTTGCTCTAGATTTGATTTTAATTTTGTTGATTTTATTTATTCGTGAGAAAAAAGTGAGTATTAACTTCTTACAGGCGAAGTTGATATAATTGTCAGGGAATGTATGGATTTGATGATCCTGAAAGTAACCGTGAACGCAAAAAGTAAATATTTAAAGTATTGTAAAGGACAGATGATTTTGTGAAATTAAAAATAATTATTAGTCCAGTATTGCAGTATACGTTGGGAGCCATACATATATAGGTGTAAGGAAAGTATTACAATCATGATAAAAACCAGATTATGGAAATATTGGTGTATTTTTATATTTTGAGCTTCTTTGAATCAGTTTTCTTTTTTTTTTAACAATTACTATGGGGAATTGCCCCCTACGAGCTACGCTCGCCAACCCCAGTTCTGACAATCTGTCACCGCAAACTTTAAAAACACTCTGATATTTTATCAACTCTAAAAGGATTGCGGAAGATTGAATTATAATTAAACGACCAGTAGCGATCTGCTGTAATCGGGCTTCCACGCAATTTTTTTTTTTTTTTTTTTTTTTTTTTTTTTTTTTTGAGACCGGCGACCAGGCCCTTACCTGCCAGGTTTCCCTAGCTTAAATGGGTTTAGTGCCTGCACCGGAGCGCGTAGCGCCACTGAAGAGATGCCGTTTATCGGCTGGCAGGACGGCTATGTGGACGTGGAGGTCTTTGTTTTGTTCCTATTTTTGTTTTGCTGCTAATTGATGTCATTCTTTTTGTTTGGACCTGGGCTGGGTTTCCACACATTTTCCTTTGACTGAGTGATTTTAAGGCCGAATCAACTGCTGTCGAAACAGCTAAAAACTGTCTTCGTGATTGATAAAATAAGATCAATTAAACATTTGAAAATTAACTTATGCAAAATGCTAAGTAAGCAATGCCGCTACATCGGGAAATGTTATAACGACACTATAGAAAATTGGGTACTACTCCATTATCCCGTCTACTTTCTATAAAAGAAAAGAATTGTCGCCAAAATATAGGATTTAACGCGAAAAGTGCATATGTGTAGCGTCGTATTCAATTGACATCTGATGCGTTACACGCGTTAGTTATGCCATTGAGTGATCTTTAATTCAACGTTTATCTGTATTTTTAATGATATTTTACCAATTTTTTAGTTATTTCCTTAATTTAAACGTAATTATTAAACGTTAAAATACAGTTTTTAATTGAAAGGAAATATTGTTTACGCTGTTTAAAAATTTGCAATAACAGGTAAAATATTTCGGCGAAATAAATTAATCTCTCGTGTAAATATATTTAGGAATATAATATATCGAGGAAGCGCTTTTAATGTCGTGGTTTCCACCAGTTTTATGATATTTGCGGTATACCGTTGGGTAGGATTTTTTGATATTCGTATCACGATATGTATTTTATATCGGTTTTATCGATATATCACTCGGTACTGGGGACACGTTTTTCTGAGACAGCATCGATATACCTTCTAAAACCGAAGCCAGCATTGTTTTTCGGGAGGGGGAGTAGCTTTAGCTTTTAAGCTAGAATGCCTTTTTTTTAATGAAAATACATGAACAGACCGTGCCCCTGGTCCACTTCTCTGGTTACGGTCATGCCTGACTATAACAGAATTCTGTCTTAAACGGAAACATTTCAAGGTTATAACAGAACGAACACCATACGATTTAACTTCGTATAATAGGAATACTTTTCTGAAATGAAAATTTTTTTCCCCTGTCGCTAGTGATTCAGTTTTCAGAGGTTTTAGTAGGATATGTAATGACCAATCTATTGTAACACACAGATAAATTAAGATTGCAGCTAGATAGGAGTAGCTATTTCACGGTTTCATATAGGAACTCCCCCTTTTTAGGGTTTCGTTCATCTCAAGCTAGACCAACATATGATCCTATTAGGATCGTATGTTGGTCTAGATCTCAAGAAACCCTATTACTCCCGCTCCGTTGTCTGTCCGTCACAGAGCCATTCTCAGAAACTATGTAACTTACAGAGTTGAAACTTTGCGTATATACAACTGAATACCAGCTATAAAACTCAAAATATCAAAATTTGAAAAAATCGTATTATTTAATAAATAGAGATAAAAAACCAAAATTCTAACAGCCTTTTCCTATTAAATTTAAACATGTTTCGTTATAGCTGTTGCCAAAAATTAAAAATCCACAATGAAATTCTTTCTACAATAATTAATTTTCTATTGAACGATTTCCACATGAAAATTTAAAATGAAATAAAAAGTTTCACCAATTGAAAAAAAGATAAATATGAAAGAAAACTGATTGACGTCATAGTGGTAATAAAACGGAAAATTTCTAAGATTTCTCAATAATTCAAGGAGTATGAGTATGTGTATGTACAGAAGGCAGATTAATATCACGTCATTAAAGAATTAAAAATAAAATTAATCTGACGTCATATTGGAAGTTTAACGGATTTTTCAAATGTTTGAGAATAATACAAAGCGAGTATCAATATGAGTAATAGAGAATAGTAAATATATGAGTTTGAGAAACATATTGAGTATTGATAAAAATCCGATTATGGAAATATTCGCATATTTTAACATTTTGAAGGTATGCTTAATTTTGAAATTATTTTTTTAAATATCGCATTTAGTCCACATGACAGATATTATTATGACAGAATATAATAGCGGGCTGGTTTAGATATTAGAAAAAACGAAAAAATAGACCGGTAAATTTTGACTTTTTTTTTTTTTTGCTAAATGAAATTTATTTGGATTTATTAAAGAAAGGATAAAGTGTTTTGAAAGGAATATTAAATGAAACCCTTTGAGCGATCTTCGATCACACTTACCCACTTGTTCAATTCCTACTATTAGCTCACACTCTCTATATATCTTGTTCAAATTTTCAATTGTTAATAAAATACTTTTTATTCATCCACTCAAGTTCAAATACATTTTTTTAAACTTGTAGTGGATGACACTTGATGTTAATACAGTTTTTTGAAATATTAATTCATTACACTAGATTATTTTTTAACACAATTTATCAAATTGGTAATCATACAAGTTGGAAATTTCCAACTGGACGAAAAGAATGTCTGGGCCAGGATTCGAACCTGGGATCTCTTGGGAATCCTTCCCAGGATTCGAACCTGGGAACCTAGAAACGATCCCAGGTTCGAATTCTGGCCCGGACATTTTTTTCGTCCAGTTGGAAATTTCCAACTTGTATGATTACTTTACCAATTTGATAAATTGTGTTAAAAAATGATCTAGTGTATTCACGTATCCAGCGTTTACTGGAGTTCCATTACCTGCGATCTTTTCTGTTGAGCTGATTAAAATATCAGACCAGATGCTTTGATCAATAAGGTTAACTGGATGAATTATGCCCTCCAGATTCGACCGGGATAGCTCAGTGGTAGAGCGTGGCGGCTTCAGCCAAGCGATCCCAGGTT